>OW964557.2:18826632-20225617 GCA_943138885.2 Tholera decimalis
AAACCCTTTTTAAAAGTTAATTATTCAGAAAAGTCAGTTAGTTAAACTTTTGCTACGTTTTTTTTTTATATTCGCCTTACTTATCAACTTCGCCTTTAGAACTGAAGAGCCGGCTCGACTACCCAAATTTTCGCACGGTTTCAGAAAACGGGACAATTTTGCGTCCCAGAGTTGATTTCGGGGACACCGGGACTTGTAACTATAAAAAGGGACAGTCCCGTTCAAAACGGGACGTCTGGTCACGTTATCCATACCCTCTCGTAGAGAGGAGGCCTGTTTTCTGTTTGCTGTTTGTATGGGAATTATTATGTAAAATGTACGGCATCGCCGAGGCCTTAAAAGCGGTGGCGGGATGCCCTGGACACGTAACACTTAGAAGTGTCTGGAAGCATTAAAAGGAGGCCTTTGCCAGCTGTAGAATACCAAACCAACCATTAAATAAAAATCAAACAACATCTGTTTTATTTGTAAGCCTTATCTCGGTTTATTTGAGTATGACTCATTATTTCATAAGTTGATATTTTATTTTCCTTTTAAGTTTGAAGACAAATAAAAGAGACATCCTTTTTGGGCATCGTTTGTGAGTCACATAATGTTTGTCATCGTTCTCGAAGCTGCCCCTCCTTGACATTTAAAGCACCTTTTTAAAATTAAAATGCATGATTCGTCAAGCTTGTCTTTAATTCAGGATTGCGTTGATCAATGTTACTTTGCAGTATTTACAGCTTTCGATTGGATTGCAAGCGTTTAAAAGTACAGCTAAAAAACAAATTGTATACAAAAACACATTGACAAAAATCTTATTAACTGTTTATCTATTGTCATCTTATTAGAACCAATTCAGAGACCTGACATCCATAACACAAGTTTAATCTTAGCTTGGGTATCAGTTTCTTATAACCCTGTGTAAACATATAATTGTTAAGATATGGAATGTTTTTGGTACACTTAAACTTAAAAAATCTAACTCTAGTAGATAGATTATTATTATTATTAACCAACACTGTAGCAGCAACTTCGACCGCGTAAATATCGAAATAATTGATAGCATAAAGCACTCACAAATAATGCATCGTACTACCAATGAAAACATACATATAATTGGTTCATTCGTTCTAGAGATTTAAAAAAAGCGGTAAAATTAGTATAGATGAACTTAAATTAATCATAAATCATATCAAAAGACAATTAACAATTCTGTTTTTCACAGTTCAAACGTGCAGTAGTCCATGACCCAAAAACTGGTGAACTTGTACCGGCTCACTACCGTATTAGCAAGTCAGCGTGGCTCCGAGACACGGAGTCGGAGGTGATCGCACGCATCTCTCGCAGAGTTTCCCACATGACCGGACTTAATATGGACTCTGCTGAAGAACTGCAGGTTGTCAACTACGGCATAGGAGGGCATTATGAACCGCACTTTGACTTTGCTAGGGTAAGTCAACTTATGAAAACTGAGTAGTTGGGTAAGTCAACATATTAAACCGAATAGTTGGGTAAAGCTTTGTTTTCCTAGGAAAGCGGTGCCGTCATATAGCGGCCGTAATATTACGGACGCAAAAAGGCGGCCGTCTTTACGGTGACTACATGTGGAAAGTTCCACGGCCGCTTTAACACACTGTCTTCATCGCTATCAATGAAACGTTCACGAAACCATCTGACACCGACAAGACGGCCGTCATGCAAATGGCGGCACTGCTTTTTTTCGTTACGGTGTCAGTCCGCTCTCTAGGAAACCGCGCCATTTTGTTTACATAGACAACGTTCTAGTGACGTCATTCACCGCTGTATTACGGCCGCTATTTGACGGCACCGCTATCCTAGGAAATCAAAGCTTAAGTCAACAAATTAAACCGAGTAGTTGGGTAAAGCTTTGTTTTCCTGGGATAGCGGTGCCGTCATATAGCGGCCGTAATACAGCGGTGAATGACGTCACTAGAACGTTGTCTATGTAAACAAAATGGCGTGGTTTCCTAGAGAGCGGTAACTGACACCGTAACGTCAAAAAGCGGTGCCGCCATTTGCATGACGGCCGTCTTGTCGGTGACAGATGGTTTCGTGAACGTTTCATTGATAGCGATGAAGCAGACTATGTTAAAACGGCCGTGGAACTTTCCACATGTCGTCACCGTAAAGACGACCGCCTTTTTGCGTCCGTAATATTACGGCCGCTATATGACGTCACCGCTTTCCTAGGAAACCAAAGCTTAAGCAACATATTAAACCGCGTAGTTATGTGGTGCTGGTATATTAAGAAGCTCGTGGCTAAATAATAACATTTGCACGGTTCGATTTTCGAGGTTAAGCAAAGCCTGTTGAAGTCGGTCGAGGAGGTGCTGGTGGACAAGCTTCATAGCCTGGCTCATCGGCGAACCGTTGCTTGCCTGTCGGTTTTCTACAGATTGTACTTCGGAGAGTGTGCGCAGGAGCTCCATGACCTGATTCCTCCATCTCCATTTCACTACCGGTCTACCAGACGCACGGCTGGGTACCACCCACACTTGGTTGATATACCGTCTTGTCGTACCAAGCGCTTCTCCTCCACATTTATTGTGCGCACAGCCAAGCTGTGGAATTCTCTGCCGGCTTCTGTGTTCCCTGCCACTTATGACCTTTCAGCCTTTAAAGCACGAGTAAATAGGCATCTTCTGGGCTCGCTCGTCCCATCTTAGACCTCATCTATCGCTTACCATCAGGCGTAATAAAAAAAAGAAGATTTCTCTGTGTCTCGGGAAGCATGTGAAGCCCCAACGGCTTAATATGTCCCACTTAATATGACCAGCCTTAGTATGGACTCGGCTGAAGAACTGCAGGTTGTCAATTACGGGATAAGACGGCATTATGAACCGCACTTTGACTTTGTTAGGGTAAGTCAACTTATTAAAACTGTACGTGGTGCTTATGTTAAAGAGCTCGTGGCTAAATAATAAAAGCAACGCTTGCCGTGGTCGGCCTGTGGATGGCTGACTTAATATGTCGAGAAGTCTCTATGTCTCGGAAAACATGTTAAGCCCGCCGGCTGTTATTTGTACATCTTTGACAGTTGTTATTGGTAGACGCCAGAAAATATGACACTGGTCTTGTCAAGGCGTATTGTCACCCAGTTGCTGGGTTGTTGAGGTCAGATAGGCAATAGTGTAAAACATTAATACTGAGTTGCATCCGGCTATACTGGAACTTATGATTATGATATGTAGTGCTGGTATTATAGATAGATAGATATACTATTTATTGTACACCATAACAGAATTAAATAAGGACTTAAAATAACTACAAAGGGTGTTACAATGGGTGGTCTTATCGCTAAAAGCGATCTTTTACAGACAACCTTTGGAAGGATTTGACACAGCAGGAGAAAATAAATACGCGGGTAGTCCATGGTGTACTATTCACTTATATCCAATAAATAAGTAATAATCTACATACGCAATACACATATACATATATATACAAAAAAAGAACAAAGCTGAGATATATAAAAAATAGTAACATATTAAAGAGAGAGATAGAGATCTTTTACCATGTTTTTGAAAGAAGGAAGGGTTTGTGCTTGTCTTACTGACACGGGAAGAGTATTCCACAGTCGTACTGCTTGAGCTGCGAACGACTTATCAATGAAATTGGTGGAGTGACTCGGTACCATTCTTTGGTATTATTCTCTCGGTATTATTCTTTGTTTTAAATAATTTTATTTTTAATATTAGAAAATATAGCAAAGTGAACCATGGAGGTGGTCACGACCCTCAGTAATGGGGAACTAGACGCGAGCAGGAAGATGAGAAACTTAGCCATACATTTTTTCCTAGAATATTAACATTGTCGTTCGATCTATTGACTACATACAATAAGTTATTACAGTTGATGTGCAAAATACAAATTCAATCTTTTTTTTAATTTTTAAGTTTGTTGTTGTAGAACCTCTTATCTCTTTCGTTATGTTACTAGAAAGCCGCGGTCCTGCACTCAAACTGAATAGTTCTTCTTTCGTACAGTGTTCTAATTGATGGTATCGGCCTCACATCATGTTGAACATTCTTAAACTTTTATTATAAAGTTTTACTTCAACCAAAAATTGTTATGCTTAGGAAGAGTCTGGATCCCACGACACAGGAAATCCTATTGTGGAGTTTAGAGAATTCCTTTTTATATACCAATAAACAGAACTAAATTATTTATTAATATTGTTATTTTTTTTTTCTACTCTATAAGAATCTACTTTTGCGAATAGGCGTGAGATTCACTTTATTATTTTAAATGTCCTTTTATGTGTTAATGTTGACGTTCAAAAGTGCCTTAAATGTTATTATTGAAATATAGTTATTCACTTTGAAGCTATTCAGCCATCTACGGACGGTATTAGGGTCATAGAATGAATTTTTGGTTTATATCTGATTCTGAGTAGCACTTCGCCTGCGACTTCAACTGCGTGGTTTTCGAAATAATTTAGAGCCAGCACTCACCAATATGCATATTCTACCAATGAAAAAATTGCTAGAATTGGATCCGGAGATTACCCCCCTACATTCAAACTTCCAAACAAATATTACCTATTTTACTATTTATAATATTACACTAAAAATAATCATGTAACAATAGTCTGATGCGACATCCGTAAAGATTTGCCAATTTATTAGTCGTTGTATAGAAAACGACTCATTATTATACTATCTCCTCTCTTAATTGCATACCAAATGTTCTTTCTTTCTTTTTGTTCACAGAAACGGGAGAACGCATTCAGCAAGCAAGGTGGCAACAGAATAGCTACAGTCCTCTTCTATGTTAGTATCCATATTCAAATAATAATCAATTTTACTAAACAACTCATTTATTTGATATGCATAGTTGAGCTTTTAGTTAAGGATTTTAATTTTAATGTATATATTCTGACAAAACCTGCTATAATATTTTTATTATATACCATAGTGTGCTACAATGATGGTGTTCAAAATTACATTTTACTTGGGTAGCATATGTGGGTTTAATTGATGTAATAGAAATAAAAACCAACAAGACATTCAAATAATTTTATGAGATAGATGTTAAGTATTTGTATAAATCAAATCATACTCCCAATGTAGAAAACCAAATAACCTTTTATTTGAAAGTCAAACATCAAAATTTTTATTCGGAGTTCCACAATTATCCGAGTTTATAACAACTACATTTCTATAAAGTACATTACATCTCCTTCTGTTTCAAACTAACTCAATAGCATTGTTTTGTATTAAATTAAAGGGCTCTGTCCCTTAGCAACCACATCGCCTAGTGCAAGAAAAACAGAATTTGGTTACTTATCTCTTGTTAAAGATCTATTTATCACTAGTTTGTACAAGCGTTTTGTTTTATTGGACACTGAAAAACAAGAATGGGGTTACAAATATCAATTTCATTCGTTTAAAGCGGTCCAAAACAGATAAGCCTGGGTAGTATTATTGATCTGGATACATTCCATCAGAATATGAAGGACACAATATAGTGACGATTATTTAATTAAATAATTAAACTTATATGATGGAATATGTCCAGAACGGAGTCTTAAGGCGATAGTCATTAAGTTTTTATTTATTTAATTTGGACCTCCAACAAAGAGTATACCTTACAAGCTAAAACAATAAATGTACAGCTTTTTTAAAATTGTGCTTCTTCAGTTATAGGAGACCACATCATGCATTGAACATTAAAAATAAATTATTTAAAAATTATAGTAATCCTAGCTAAATAGACAATTAAAAATGAGAACTTATTGTTTATTACTAGTACTCACGCGGGGCTTCGCTCCCGTGGATTCTATCACGGTAAAAACATAACTCTCCTTTTTGCAGTCGGGTAAAAAGTAGCCTATAACCTTCCTCAAGCTTCAAGCTACTTCCATACCAAATTTCATCCAAATCCACCCAGTACTTTCGAAGATTAGCGCGTTCAAGCAAACAAACAAACAAACAAACAAACTTTTCCGCTTTATAATATTAGTATAGATTAATAATAAATACATTATTTAACAATTGTATTATTTAACAAATACGTAATTTAACTTTAGTAATAAAAAAGAAACAGACATAAAAATAAAATAAAGATTGATGAATATTAACTCGATAGCATATACAGAGTTGATACGACCGAGGGACTTTCCTTTAAACTGCGTATACTAGGTACCATTTTCAAGCTTTGTACCAAAAATCAAAGAAGTAGTTTAGTCGCAAATGATTTTAAAATGAGATGCACCTTAGTGCGATAAATCTGACCAAGACAAGAGATAACACACGCCGCGCTACGTTGTCACTTTGTTACCTAGGCATTTAAGGTCAGTCACATTTATTTACAAAGGCTGGTTGCGTTTTACTCTGAACTGTAAGCTATTTAGTTTGTTTGAAAAAAAAAATTATTAGGCTCTTTTTTTTTAACTGTATCAAATTAACACGTATAGTATACGTAGTGTAATTTAATGCCCCTCTGTCGTATTTAATGCAACTCTGTAGAACAGATTGTATTTTTAAGTATCGTTGTTCCTAGATGTCGGACGTCGCTCAAGGCGGTGCCACGGTGTTCACGGAGCTTGGTCTGAGCGTGTTCCCCGTGAAGCGCGCGGCCGCCTTCTGGCTGAACTTGCATCCGTCGGGTGAGGGAGACCTCGCCACCAGGCACGCCGCCTGTCCGGTACTGCAGGGCTCCAAGTGGGGTTAGTATTTATGTATAAGTATTATACACTAGCTTCCTATCGAGACTTCGTTCGCGTTGGAAGGTTTTTCCGCTTAAATCTCGTTCCGTGGGAATACCGGGATAAAAACTAGCCTGTGTGTTATTCCAGGATGTCGACTACAAGGGCGGATCCAGGGGGGGGGTCATGGGGTCGTGACCCCCTCTCTCCCTGGGCTGGGTCCAAGACCTAGGTGGACCACTAATTAAATTTTTTAAACATTGTTACAAGATAATACCCCGGTTTCTGTCGTAAACGAATATCGGCAGCGGATGTCCAAGTGGCAGCGGAGTCAGGAAATACTAATTATAACTTCTTGTGACTTGACCACGATTATTTGACTCCCCCCCCGGCACCAAAGCTGGATCCGCCCTTGGTCGACTATCTACTTTTCAATTCGTTCAGTACCTTTTGTTTTGTTTTCGTGACAGAGCAACAAACATCCATACGTCTATACATCCATCAAGAAGTAAGATGACAGTCCTCTAGAACTTGTTCTTGATTGAATTATTCTTTCAAGTACAGTCATATTGGAAATGGTTAGTGCTTTTTATTCCGCGACTATACCTAGTTATTAGCCGCGGTGTAAGTAGTCAGAATTCTAGCAGTTCGGTTTCAAACTTTTGCTAGAATTAAATTAAAGCTGCTGAGATGACGGAGCCTGTGCCCCATTAGGAGAGATAACACCGCCAGCCCATTCAGCATTCTGGGGCAACTGAAGAACAGGGTGGGTTCCCACCGAAAAAAATTTGGTGCTTCAACTTCAGTCAGATTTTGAATTCACACAAATACAAATGAAGATTAAAAAAACTATTAAGCCATTATAACTTTAATAAAAATATGTCCCTTTGTTTTCCACTACTGCCCCGTCAAGCAAGAAATGAACAATAATAAAGGTACTTACAAAATTCCAGTGTGCAACAAATGGCTCCACCAAGGCGGCCAGGAGTTACTAAAGCCCTGCAACCTCGAGTACCAAGAAGAGGGTATGATTCGCCAGATCCCCCGGCCGGTGCCAAAAACATCCAGGTAGAATTACCACTCCATATTGATCAATAAACTGTGCAAAGAGTACTGATTAGTGCAAATGTAGTGATCTGATTATTGCAGCAAAATTGTATTTGATCCCTATAAAGTATGTATTTTTGAGGCCAAAGATGAAAGAGTGAATGCAAAATCATTCAGGGTGCTGTTTTTTTAAAGAGAACTAACAATGCTGGAAGAATCTACATTACTAGCAATCTTGTTAGCCCCTCCAACTAAGCTAAATATGCTTGTGTCTGGAGTGGGTTCACGGGTATTGTGTAATGAGTGGGGTTCGAACCTAAGACATTAGGCTACCGACGCTTCCAATTTGTTGGGGCTGCCTCGCTTCTGTAGCGTCTTAGGGATGTTCTGAAGCACGCGTGGATTGTTTTTATACAAGCATGCGTATGCGATGAACGTCCCTGGTGTGCAGAGCACAAGATAGCCCGAACAGTATCCTGAGAGCTTTTGCTGAGCTTTTTGACTGTCAGTACATGTATCACTGTAATGTATACGCGACGTTACGTAGAAATATTATTTTAATTGTGTGAATTTTATAATTTTTAATTGTTCTATTAATTGTTGACTTTTGAAAAGCGTATGTATTTTGTGGTAAGAACGAGATTCACCCGAAAAGATACTTGCTTGCTTATTTATTATATTTAAAATATTGTTTTTTTTTTTTTCTTTTTTTTCTCTTTTTTTTTTGAGCCCTTTAATCTTATGATCATGCCAGGCTCATCGTAGCCTAAGAGGAGAGAGATACTACTGCTACATTCTTTTTACATTATTCACAAATTTATATATTTTAATTGCATCATCGCAGTGTGGTTTCGATAAAATTGTGTGATAGGCACCTATGTCTAACTTATTAATATTTAACTCGGACAGTAGTATATCTCTTTCTGTTCTATACCGGGTGCATTCCACCAACAAGTGGTGAACATCTTCAACAAGTCCACATACTTCACAATTAGGGCTGTTTTTTTCAAAAATATTGTTTAAGAGATGAACAATAGCGAGCAAGTTATCTAAATTGAGGGTGCACTACACTCGTAATTTATTTCTGCGATTATTTCCGCTAAAATACTCGATATCTTTGGTCAAACCTTAAGATGAATCACATCTCTAGTAAGTCGGTATTCCATTCCTTTTAATTCGTTATTTATTTTTTATGTGTTACTGAAACTGTTCATTAATACATACTTTCTGGTTATCAAATATAATTATTTGCTTTATAGTTATGTAATTGAGTACAAGATGATATTATAATTATTATTATAGTACTAGCCACTGTAGTATTTAGAACGTATATCAGTGTTGTGTAATAATTTGGTAAATATTTAATTAATCTTGCCTACAAATGGAAATCTAATCAAATTAAATATATAGAGGCTTCCGAGTTGCCGTTTGTCTGTAACAGAAATGTAATAATTTATTACCAATTAAAAGATAGATTAATTTATTATAAGTAATAATAGCTTTTGTAGATCAAGTACGCCATTTGCTGATTTTATACAAACATATTTATATTATAAGTAAAATCGTTATTTTATATGTATGTACACAATAATATTATGTTTATAAAAACCAGTCATTTAATTTAGTTTTAAGTAACAAAAGATACAAATTATGTTAGATACAGTTATCTCATGAAATGCATTTATTCGAGTTTTAAACATATCTATTGTAAGTATCGACAATATTGCTTTACTAGCTAACTAAACATTATGCTTTAATTTAGTTGATTCTAATTAAGAAATGTTTCTAAAATCGATTATACGTATACAAGCATTGTTTTACAGTTTTCGATTATACGGAATTTTAATTGACACATGCGTTTTAATCTATACTAATATTATAAAGCGGAAAAGTTTGTTAGTTAGTTTGTTTGTTTGTTTGTTTGCTTGAACGCGCTAATCTTCGAAAGTACTGGGTGGATATGGATGAAATTTGGTATGGAAGTAGCTTGAAGCTTGAAGAAGGTTATAGGCTACTTTTTACCCGACTGCAAAAAAGGAGAGTTATGTTTTTACCGTGATAGAATCCACGGGAGCGAAGCCCCGCGAGAGTACAAGTAATAATAATATATCCTCAAATTAATTGTACGGTAGCTACAGGTACATTTAGTTAGGGTCTAACTAATTAAAGTAATTAGTATTTATTGTCTGACGTTGACAAGATTTTATCGTAGTAAATGAAAACCGTAATAGTAACTTCAAGTAATTTTAAAGTTGAATCTTGTATATCATATAAAACGTAAGATCTATTTGTCTAAAAGGGAAAATCTTGGAAAAAAAAATCAAATAAATTATAAATTGTTGTTTAAAGTGTCACCAATTAGCTTTCCTGACATCACAAGTCCAACAAAATGAACTGCGGGCCTAGACAAAATCCATTTTCTGTAAACGTTAACGCCAACGGAAAAATTAAATTGTATGGAGTTGACATTTACTAACACGTGACAATCACGTGACATGTGGTTACCAAATGTCAACTCCATACAATTTAATTTTTCCGTTGGCGTTAACGCTTACAGAAAATGGATTTTGTCTAGGCCCGCTGATTTGCTCAACATTCATAATAATACATTTGTGTACACAGCCTCCGAACAATCTGCGGCTTTCAAATAAAGTTACACACAGTTTTGACAAATAAATAGATACATCTTGAACAATAGCTAAGTGCTAAGCAAAACACGTAGAAACGTTATGCGTCGTCTATCTTCATGTGTCTTGATTCGCTGTGAGGAGAGCAATTTAAGACAACAAAAACGTTACATATAGAATTATACGTATACTGTACATAACATTCCTGTTGTTTATACATTACCCTAAAGTTTCTGACTCCACACTAGTTCGATCCCGCGGCGCCGCCGATGCTCGTTAGAGTATTCCAGAACAAACAAAGTAAGTACATGCATGGTGAACTTTAGCATTGCACACTACTGTGTTTGCTATGAAACACTCTTCTTTTCTTCTCTTGTTTCTTGGCTCTTCTTGTTTCTTCAATTCATTCTTCTGTGTTTCTTGTTATGTTTTAATAGGTTACTTATGATTTCATGCCTGGACATTTAGAACGATGGTACTTGTGAAATCTATTTCAAATAATAATACAGCATATACGTTTTATGACGATTGATGATGGTAATCTGATATAGGTATCTTATTTCGTGTGGATATTATTAAATTTTCCTGAAATAGCTCCACCAGACTACGAGAGGTTAACCTTTGGCGTTACATTTCATTGTCAGATTTAATGGCTCTTTGTTTTAAGGTCAATAGTGTAGTGATTGGAAAATGAGTTCTCGGGTTGCTTCTACGGATTCCGCATTCACGGAAACGTTAATGTTTCCTACTGAGTTTAAAAATACTGCGCCTACTGGTTATGGAAGTTGTTGAAAGGCGTTGGGCTTCTCTAATATCTTATCAATATCAATAAAAACTATGGAGAGGGTCTAACTGCCCTTTACATTGTGCGTAAGACCTTGCCATTAAAGATCTTTGTTACTATAACAAAACTACAGGTCATCCTTTGGCAAGTTAGTGTAAAAACAAACATTGAATTAGCATTTCAAAATCCAACTGAATCTGAAAATATATAAACACAATTATTGCTTTACCATACTATCTGTGTATCATTAGAGATGTACGCTGTGCTCAATTCAAAACGAAAAGTAATACATATAGAGATAACTATTTCCAAGATTTGAGTTCTTGAACGCCGACATTCAAATTGTTGAATTTAAGAAATCGTATCGTAGCAAGCTTCTGTTTGTGCACTGCTGAATCTAAGTTTGGGCAGTTAGACAAACAAATTGACCAAGCTACTATGTTACGCTTTGTTACCAGAACATGACACAAAACGTTTTGGGAATACTTTCATTGTGCGTATTCTCTACCGAAGATTGTGTTTGATAGCTATACCCGGGGGTCTTTCAGTCGAGAGTGAATAGGTTACTTCTGGGTAAGCATGCTTCATCTTCAACCATATCATCGCTTACCATCAGTTGAGATAGTGTTCAAATGCGAGTCTATTATCAACAGTTTTTTTTTTATTACACACACTAGTTAGACGACATATAGACAAATAATACAATAAATAAATAGGACCCAAACTAGGTACAGCCATCTTGGTGGCCCAATATTAACAGTAAAAGCTGACTGAAATCTTCTTGTATATTCATGTGACGCAACACAGTCAGAAAACAAACAGTTAAAGAATGAAATTGAAGTTATAAATTTAAAAAATAATGGAACATTTACGTATACTATAACCAATGAATACCTATCATACTTTGGCAGTAAATAAAGGTAAGGTCCCTCATTCAGTCTAAATGGTTGCGAATTTGGATGAGCTTATTAACTCGCAACTGGCTGATCTCGAAGGCGTTCATATTTAAACTAGTGAACAGCTGACTCCTAGAGTACCTAATCTTTTAAGTTTGCTATAACTTCTGCTTTGAAAGATTTATTTGCGAAGTTTTTAAGTTTATAGTAGGAGCACGTGAACATAATAGACCAACCAGGCTGTTGCTCGCTGAAGTTTTATCTGAATGAGGTTTACTAAAGTTTTGGCAAAGACGTAGTAAAATAAACTCTTAAAATTAAATTTTTGGAAACTTTTGATAACGCGACCTATTCAGCAGCATTTTGAACCATTTATTTAATGAAAAATAATATTCAATCAGATATCAATTAATAACAATTATAGATTCGTAAAAATATAGCCATACATACCACATTTTCTTCAATCAAAATCATTCCCTTGCAAATTATTCTTGATCTGATTGGTTGTTCGGTTTTCTTATCCATCTTAAAATAAAAGACAATTTCTCAAAGAAATGTGTGTCCAGTAATAATATTACAATAATCCACTAAAATACATCATCGCTTTTTTACAACTCCAGTCAAAAATTTTCGCTAACCCTTGCAGAAGTCTACATCTGATGTATAGCTATCTATTTTTCTTCACAGGCTGTTACCGAAATAAAAAAAAAATTCAGAATTATTTCTGAAGAATATTTCAAGCTGAATTTTGAAGATGGAATTGCCAATTATGAGTTAAATTTAAGGACCACGATTTATATGTAGATAGTTAACACTACACTTTCGAATCAGCCCAGTGCTGGTAACAAACTGATGGCTAGTGAAGCCGGCCGTCGATGGCTAACGATGAAACCGGAGCTGCTCATTGTAAACATCCAGTGACTGGAATCCTCGCAGGCTGTCGACGCGCCGCCGACGCTCGCGCTCAAACTTCCATAACATTAGTAATATGGCGCATTGACCACCGGGGAGAGGGATTCTTATGATAGGCCCATGACCTTTTTATTAGTCTAGCCGCGATTAGAAAAAATAATATTTTCAGTATGTTGCTAAACGACAATATCTTTTTAAAAAGACAGCATTTGAACGCATGTATCAACTTCCACTTTAAATTTAATCGTTTAGGTAGTAAGTAATTTTGTTGCCTAGCTTCAGCCCGCCTGAATGTCATTAATATACTTAGAATCAGTCTCGGGATTAACGTATACTATTTTCTAATTCATTCTACTGTTTAGACGTAAAAAAGTAGTTAATATACAGACTTCTCGATTTATAAACTTGAAATTTTCCGGGACTTTACATAAATAGTGGTGAAATACCGTGAGAAACGAAATTTATCGCTATCACTCTGGCTAGCGACGCTAGAAACTAGACCTTATAGGAGATCCAGTAACTTACACTGAACAAGGAATCCTAATAAAAGTCTGTTCGTGAGCAATTTATATCAAACTTTGAAGCTAGTAAAGAAGTTTGAAAGGCTTCCTTGAAAACACTGCTGCTAAGGATATTTAACGTTTAATATATATAGTTTTTGCGCGCACCTCCAGCACTTATAAAATAGGACAGCAAAACGGTCTAGGCCATCTGATAACACAGAACCCTAGTTTACAAGGTTTTTGTCCTTGTCATTATTTTATTGTTTTTAGAGAGTTTTAGATGTGCTGAATTTAATTCTGATGTTACAAAAATTCTATGATATCTAGATAGCCTAACGACTACCTAGATATCTTTGCTCAAAGTAGCGAGCTCTTCAGTTTCAAAGAACTGTTAAACTATAATATTTTAATAAGCTCGGTAAAAATCGGCTGCGATGACTTAAAGCTTTCATTTCCCTCATTATAATCCAATTTGATTCTTTTTGATATCTTTTTCATTTCCGAATAATCGAGTTTTGAATATTTGCTAGCAAATTCTATCAAACATTCATTTCGGAAATATTGATAAACGTTTCAAAAAAATATATAAATGCAGTAATTTAGCTTTTTAGGGTTCCGTAGCCGAATGGCAAAAAACGGAACCCTTATAATTTCGACATGTCTGTCCGTCTGTCTGTCTGTCTGTCTGTCTGTCTGTCTGTCTGTCTGTCTGTCTGTCTGTCTGTCTGTCTGTCTGTCTGTCTGTCTGTCTGTCTGTCTGTCTGTCTGTCTGTCTGTCTGTCTGTCTGTCTGTCTGTCTGTCTGTCTGTCTGTCCGTCCGTCCGTCCGTCCGTATGTCACAGCTTTTTTATTCCGAAACTATTAAGACTATACATGTGAAACTTGGTAGGTAGATGTATTCTGTGAACCGCTTTCCGATTTTAAGAAAAATATTTAAATTAAAGGGGGTCCCCATACATGGAACTAGATCTGAAAATATTTTTTTTCATGAAACGTATACGTGTGTGTGGTTTCTAAAACCACTTTTTCATAAAGTCAATTGTTTAAAAGATATAAGCTTCCAAAGTGGTAAAATGTGTCGTCCCCCCCCCTCTAATTTCTATAATAATGGAAAAATCTAAACAAAATATATGTCGGTAGATCTTAATGTAAACGTTCAACCAAAATTGGTTTGAACGAAATCGGGTCAGCAGTTTTTGAGATACAGCATAGTTTCTAAAACCGCAAATATAACTTTGTAATTCATACAAACACTATGAAAAACAAAGTTATTTAGCGTAATTGTAAAAATGTAAATAAGCTAGTTTTAAGAAATTTTGAAGGTATTTTTTTTATTCGTCAAATAAATATACATATTATATTATATTATTATACATAGCTACTACGGAACCCTTCATGGGCGAATCTGACTCGCACTTGGCCAATTTTTATATAATGTTTGTAATGCATAGTAGTACTTTTAAATACCATAAGTTTTTCGTGAAAATATTTTTTCATGGTGATGTGATATCTGAAAATCAAGATTTTGGTATTTTTTTCCCAAGATTACTCAAAAACCTGACGCGTTAGAAGAGTTTTGACGTCTTATTTTAATTCAGGACACTAAAAATAGGATAATAGGACTAAATAGGACTAAAACAAAAAAAAAAATATTTGTAAACTAGTGTAATTAATGTATCGGACTGACCAATGTATGTTTTTGATTATAGATCCTTAATAACAATAGAATATGCAGTTATGCACATTTGTTTGACATTGTATCCAATTTTTAATATATTTTATGGTCAGGCAGAAAGTGCTATTGAGTTTTTCTGTAAGGAATTTCTCAGTAGTGCCCGGAGTTGATACCCCCGTCCCTCGGAAGGTCCCGGCTGTCATTTGAACGTCTTTGACAGTCATTACGGGTAGTAAGAAGCCAGTAAATCTGACACTGGTCTAGCTGAGGTATCGTGTTACCCAGTTAATGGGTTATGGAGGTCAGATAGGCAGTTGCTCCATGTAAATCACTAACACTCAGCTGCACCCGGTCAGACTGGTAGCTGACCCCAACGTATTTGGGAAAAGGCAAAACAGATGATGAACATTATACAAGTGGTACTAATCTTTTGGCTGGCAGTGTATGTATGATTATACAACGTGTAACGGAAACCCCATATCTATCCAAAAGGCTTGAAGACAACATCTGGTATGGAGTCTCTATGCACAGTTTCAGCACAAAATAACTGACTCAAATAATTAATACCAAATTATCGGTTTCATATATTTCTTGAATACCAATCATAACAAACGTGTCACAGCACTACGAGGGCTAATAACTTTCCACGTCACATGCCAATAACACGGTAATTCTTTTCATTCTTCTTAATTTGAAAAATTCGGTCTCTGGTATCAGCACGGAGCAAATACAAAGTATTTGCTCCGTGGGTATCAGTGTATTGGAATTTGTAATAAGTTCTACACACGTAGACTTAGGATTACAAAACCCTTGCCATATCGTTTATTATCATCCAATGAAGCCATGCACTTGCTATGTATGTATATACCCTTTAAATTACACGTTGTATTTATATCAGGTTTCGTTATTACATTATAGTGATTGACATCCTCCTCAAGACCTATATTTTCGGTGTGAAAATCATCAAATGACTCGTCCCATTCGGGGTGAAGTAGCTTAGACTCCTTCTAACTAAAAACTGTTATCCTTCCGTTGCGGTGATGTTGTATCTCGTTAGAACATTTCCGCAACCTTGGCAGGCAGTCGCCTTATGGGGTCCTGTGCTGGCTGCTCTTAAAAGGCGCGTGGAACACGAAGTGCCAACGCCTTGGGCTCTAGTTTAGAATTGGAGGTAGCGTCCCATCAGACGAAAATAAAAGAACGGATAGTGTAGCCGAGTTCGCGCTTATTTTAGTGCACTGTCACATCTCTGACATGCTCCGTACAAGATAATTTTGAATTAGGCAAAAAGGGCTTTGAATCGGATTAGTCCAGTCTCACATATCATATTATTAATAGACTAACAGATGTGCGGGACGCGGATGGATCTCGATAAAAACAATCTCACACTCTCCTTCTTTGTCTACATACTTTCAAAGATTAGCGCGCGCAAACAGACAAACAAACTTATTCGCTTTACTTATTGATTTAGCAACGCCAACGTAGCAATCAAGGGTATAAAATCTTAACACCGACGTCATTTTGGGTTTGCTTAAGTTTCCTATGCCAATATATTTGGCAGTATAATTATTGTACTCTGAAAACGCCGCATTTTTTTTAACCAACGCATAGTGAAAAAAGTAAAACGTAAAGTACTTTGTACAATATTCTGATAAGTAAATGCAATCTATTCTGCACTTAAACAGATCAAAAATTACGTCAGTACGTTACCCTATACAACATTGCTGAGATGTTTGAATTAGAAGGCTTGAGTCTATGGAGAAGCGGGCCAAGAGACTCATTAGCAACGATGCACTGGTCGAGTCAAAGCTCTAGAGCCTTGAACATCGACGACAAGTTGCAAGTCTATCGGTTTTATATCGGTTACATTTCGGGGAGTGTGCGATGGAATTACACAATCTAATTCCGCCAAGCCCGTTCCATCATCGGACTACGAGACAAACGGCGAAGCGCCATCATTACCATCGTTACGTTATCGTTTTGGTAATACCTTCATTGTGCGTACGGCTAAGGAGTGGAATTCCCTGCCGGAGTTTGTGTTTCCCTCTAGCTATATTTTAAGCAAGAGTGAATAGGTTACTTTTTAGGTAAGCATGCTCCATCTTTGACCACATCATCGCTTACTATCAGGTGAGATGGTGATCAAACGCGAACCTATTGTCAATAAAAAAAAGAAGTTCCTCCTATTTTTCCTCCAAAATATTTCGGCAACGAGACAATTTGGTTGCTAAACCTCGGGCCAATTATAATTTGTTTAAGGTCGTATGTACCAGTTCGATCGTACTATGCATATTGACGAAGAACCAATTTTACTAGACCATCTTCCACATACCTAGTTAAGTTCAAGCCTTCCTTTTGATTTCCTTATTTAATACCTACTAGCTGTTGTTGCATATTGCATCGAACACTCCCGGGAACCTGTTGTGTTATTATAGACCGATCTATCTTAATTTAAATACATCATGATTAATTCAGCCGATTGAGAAGCAAGCATCCATTCATCAATCCATCTAAATTTTTCAGCATTTATAATAAACTAGCTTTTGCCCGCGACTTCGTTCGCGTGGGAGGTATTTCCCGCGTAATTCCCAATCCCGTGGGAATTCCGGGATAAAAACTATCCTATGTCCTTCCCAGGGTCCTAAACTATTCCCATACCAAATTTCATCTAAATCGGTTAAGCGGTTTAGGCGTGAAAAGGTATACAGACAGACAGAGTTATGGTGAACGTAGACCTAGCCGCACCGCACGCGCCGCAGTCTTTGCATTCGAATTCTTTATATGAAGTTCTATGCAACCTCGCACACCTACCCGCGCCGCAGTCGCCGCAGTCGCCGCAGTCCCTGAAACGACCGAACTCCCCTAGCCGCAGCTGATGACGTCACCCGCACGCAGCGCGGATGACGTCATTCGCATCGACGGCGCGCAGTGTTGCCAGAGTTATAAAGTAGACAGAGAATCTCTGTCAACGGTTTATAATAAAATTACTTATTCTCGTATAAATCATTACTTGCTTATTCCCTATTATAGCACCTACAGATAAAATTACACAAAAGAGCAAAATACCAATACCAAATACAGATTTTATACAGATTTTTTAAATCTTCGGATAGATACCTAATGCTTACAAAAATCTGGCAACACTGACGGGAACGACTGCAGCGACTGCGGCGCGGATAGATGTGCGAGGCCATTAACAAAAAGCGATGACTGCGGGGACTGTAGAGACTGCGGTGCGGCTAGGTCTGCGTTCACCATTACTGTCGCATTTATAATATTACTAGCTTTGGCCCGCGACTTCGTTCGCGTGGGAGGTTTTTCCCGCGTACATCCGGATCCCGTGGGATTTCTGGGATAAAAATTAGCCTATGTGTTATTCCAGGTCATCAACTACCTTCGTACCAAATATCGTTCAGATCCGTTAAGTATTTTTTGCGTGAAAGAGTAACAAACATCCATCCATCCTCACAAACTTTCGCATTTATAATATTAGTAGGATAGTAGGATATTAGTAAGTACCCATAGATAATTTAGTCCGTCCCTGACGTCTTTAGTCATGTAATTAGACTAGTTTTTTAAAAGGTTCTTGAAACAACTCTTAGCGGCTATCCATGTGAGACTGCTTCCTGTCATATTTAGCCATTTATCACCTACAAATTATGAAAGAATACAGCAGTCCTGTTCATACAGATACCATGCTTTAATACTTAGATATATATTAGGCTTTGAGATGTGACGTTACGAAATTTAGGTCCCCTCACACCCCTCGTCAGATAATATCACACTTCGTCGAACCCCTTCCCCAAATCTTTCACTTATTTATGGATTCTCTTACAAGAGAGGTTATTCATATATTTTGTGTAGGAGATCAAGAGAGTTTATTAATAATTTACTTGTAGGGCTTGTGAAGGTTATTTGAACGGTGAGATGCATCATGCACCCAATGAATGTCAGCGAATAAAATTACTTGGCGGTCTTTGAAATATGCATAGAAAGCCTACTTATCTACTAAACCATGGGAAGAGGGTCTTCCCACGCAATATGTGGCCGTTCTTAAAATATTATTTGGCCACGACTTGATTATTTACGGTTACTTGCGTATTACGACAGTAACAGAATTTTTTTCGTTGATAGTTCGATTTTTTCCATTTTTTTATCTGGCTTATAAATATTTTATAATAATAACAGGAGTATTTGCTTTGCTTCCTCTTTTATTTCTCTCCTCTTCGTTTTTAAGCCAATTTTCTGCTGGTCGTCCACTTAAAATATTGCCAGATTCGCCGTCTAGTCTATCTCTAATAAATTATTTTCATGGAAAAATCTTCATTTTATTATCTTACGAAAATCAACAGCTTTTTTTTTTTAACGTGGAAAAATTATCAAATAAGTCCTCCCACTCCGGGCAGGGTGGGAGGGACTGAAAATCAACAGCTATGATACATCGATGATTGTAAAAATTAAAAGCAGGCCTATTACAAGTTAACACAGACAGTATTTGAATGAAACAAGAGACAGTAGACAGATAAAAGAAGTAAAAGCACTCGGAGTTACTTATAAATAGAATGTTGTAGTATTGAACTGAATAATAATTTTCAGTGATCTTTCTGGTTGAACTTAATTATCTTCAGTTTATTATTTATGTCGGTTGAAAGGTATTTTGCTCCATTTCTGTGTAATTGGTAACACAGAATCGGTGCGAAATACCTTGCAACCTGTAAAGTAGTAGGTACTTATTCTTCGATCATGTCTTTAGGGTTTGTGTAATTAAAATTGTGTTGATGATAAACAATGAAGTAGGCACGAGCCTCTGATGTTTTCGAATACAAGAATCCTTGGAATGATTAAACAGGATAGTCCGGCGTCAAAACTTGTTGTTTCTTTTTCACATGTTTGTAGACACATGTTGGAATGTCACGCGACCTGTTTACATAATATTTTCCCTGAAAAATGCTTGTTGACGCCATAGCTGCGAGGAACCGATTTGCTTTCCTTAATGTTGTGTTCTTTTGAGAAACTTTAGCGAAGATACCTAACATGGTTACTAACGGTATCTTTACAACTTAAAACGGGATATTTAGGTACCATTTGTATTTATTATTATGCGTCGTATCGAAAATTGAACAAGTAAGTAGACAACTAGATATAACATGAATGAAAGTGAAACTGCGTTGCGTCCGTTCCTTTGATGTAGTGGTTTATTAGGGCTGGATGAACTTATTATAAAAATATTTTTAGGACAAGGCAGTATACTTGTGGCGCGATTTGGTCTTTTACAGTTAATTGAAGTAAAGGGTTTCCATAAACACCTTTCTTGACATCAGTGTTTTACGAATGACGAGGGAACCAAATTTTTTTTGCTGGTGTAATAATACAATTTGAAGTAGGTAGGTACTTTTTATTGATGATAGGCTCGCGTTAGACTAGACCAACTTACCTAGAAGAAACCTATTCACTCTTGACTTAAATACCTCCGGGTTATAGACCTATAGCTATCAGGAAACTTCATAAAGAAAACAAAAATCTCACCTTTGGGAAACGCTTAATCTACTCCTAGCAAAAATTTAAAAGCAATCCTGCCGTGAACTATCATTTTGCTATTGCGGAATGCGGTATAACCGATGCCACTATTCTAGGCTGTTGTGGTTCATTTTGAGTACTTATCTCTTTGAAGTTTTATTATCCACTAAACACATATAACTACTTTTTGATAAACATAGCTCATCTATAAACACTAGATTTTGAAAAAAATTGCCGTACAAACTCGTGAATTTTGCTCTTCTCCTTTTATAGGAGCTGTACGGTGTTCCAGGGCTTTTAGTTGCAAGATTTTACACCTCAGTCTATCAATCCTATCGTGAATCTATTACGTTGAATAAATGCGTATAGTTACAGATCGTTTGAAAATAGAACAATAAAAAAAAATATAGTATTTAGTTGACTCTGGACGATTTCATACTTATAACAAGCCTGATTCCTTTGAATGGATCGATCGCGATGGAGGACGCCCTCTGCCACATCTATCCCCTATGGAATATTATCATGGATAAGTCAAGAAGTAAGTGAATGGATTATTCAAAACTAGCTAGAACTATTTTTCTGCTAGTCTGAATGATGTTCACTGAATTGATGCTCACGGATGATGCTTCCTTCGGCGTCGAGACGACGACCTGGGACTCGTCCTCGACAGCCGGTGGACCTTCGTCGAGCACTTCCGACGCTCCAAGACTGGACCGGGCGGGGACTGCACTCAAGCGGCTCCTACTCAATCTAGGGGGGCCAAACGCCTCCTGCCGGAGGCTCTATGCGGAGGTCGTGTGGTCCATGGCCCTCTATGGGGCCCCTGTGAGGGCGCTGAATCTTCAGCGGTGACCAGCCCGCCAGCTGGTCGCGTCTCAGAGGGTCATGGCCAGCCGGATGATCCGGGGATACCGCACGATCTCCGGGGAGGCGGCGAACCTCCTTGTCGGATTGCTGACGTGGGATCTGGAAGCGGTTGCCCTCGCGCGCGTTCACAATTGACGCGCGGAGGTACTAAGCCGGGGTGGAACTCCGTTGCCGCGGCAAATCGCGGCTCAGCGGACAGAGCTCCGGCGCGATCTCACGGCAGCATGGAAAGAGCGGTTGTCGCAACCGAAGGCTGGGCATGCCTCTTTGAGGAATGGCTGGAGAGACGCCAACTATGAAAGTACTCTGTGGACGCCACGGCGTCCTCACCTTCCGCCTGATGCAGGTACTTACCGGACACTGGTGTCTCGGGAGGTACCTGTTTCAGATTCAGTGGGAGGACACGCCCGGGTGGCGACATTGCGTGGACCACCCGGAGGATACGGTGGAGGTGTGCCCGGCTTGGGCAGAGCTTCGCCGTGTCCTCTTTGAGGCGATCGGCGGCGGTGACCTCTCGCGCCCGGTCCCTGGTTCAGACTATGGTGCGGAGCGAGAGGGAATGGGATGCAGTCGCTTCCTTCTGCGAAGCAGTCATGCTAGCGAAGGAGGAGGCCAAACGCGCGAGGGAGAGATAACTCTCTTCCTCACTCCCTAGCCGCCGCAGGAGATACTACGGGTGAAGGGGATCGCGAGCCGATCTCTGGCATCCGTAGGCGCGGGCTTGCGGACGGCGAGCAGGAGTAGCTCACCGTCCGGTAAGGACCAGAGCCACGCGAATCAAGGCCGACCGCTTTGATTCGCTTAGCTCTGATAAATAAAAGTACATATCTGTTCAGCAAACCTTTATTGTTTTCAAGATGTATTACATCAAAAATAAAAACATCTAACACATTTTGGCTTTAGCTTGGTAAAATACTTATCGAGACAAAACATTTAAAGTTTAAAATTCCACTACCCATTTATAACATTTAAGTTTATGTTTAAAATACATAAAGTAAATACTGATCAAACATTTAACACATAATAACATTTATTTTCTACGTAACTATCAGGTAACACAACATTTATCTTGGAACAAATACGATTAATGATTATATACGTCGTTAGACCATGATTTTAGAAAGTAGAATTGTCAAGGTTGCAGAAGGTAAATAAAATAAACAGTCCTGTCTCGCAACGTTACCCTGTATATATCTCACAACAACATCCGTTATATACTCATTCTCTTTAAAAATAATATCATACTTATAGTAAGATAAACAGGATCAAAAATATAAATCTTCAAAATATAGAGATTCTTTAAGTAGACAATATTGTTCTATAGCAGAAATGTAATAAATCAGACTCATAAGTTTATCAGGAATGTGCACAGCTTACGTCTAAGGGGTAACAGCTAAGTGTTTAACACTAATACATCGTTCTAGGGATTGGGGCTCCTACAGCAAAATCTGTTCCTACATACAACAGAAATACATTTAGCACACCAAACACTCAAAAATAGTAATTATTTTAGAATATCGAGCCACATTCGAGAAACGTTTCGCGAGCTGACTTGATGAATATTGTGCCGTTATTTTATAATATATAACTTACTAATAATAATTATCCTTAATTTTAAATATAATTAATAATTGTCAATTATAACATGACTAAATTTTTGTAAACTTGTAATAATGGCAAGTGATCAATTTAACAGCCTGGTTGCAAGAGTATCACAAATATGTGACTTGAGTAAATATATAAATTAAGTACAAAAATTGGTATATAACGAAAAATAGAGATTAGGGCACAAATAACCTCTTCAATTAAAAAATAAATAAATTAGAAGATAGTTCCAAGAATTTGTCTAATAAAGTCGGATAGACTTTATTCAGCTGAGAAAGTGGGACTATTGAGGTTTAGATCTCATAGTTGCGGAATTTGTTGATGACCTCAGAGGGAGGTTCTTGGTTGCCGGTTCCCCAGCGACCCCAGAGAGCGGCTCCGCCCTCAGAGGCACGGCGAGCGGCTGGGTTAGAGGGGCCGAGACTTGAGGGTCCCGAAGCGCGGCCGCACTCGCCCTCCAGCATGCGATCCTTGGTGTTGGGCTTGGTCCAGTGCATGGACTGCTGCACGTGGTCCTTCATGCCGAGCCACTGCTTGTAGCCCATGGCGATGCCGCTGTTGCGCCACTTGTCGTACAGAGCCCGCTTTGACGGATCGCACAGCGTCTCCTTAGCTTCCTGGTAAAAGAGATTCATTTTGAAACAAGAGATCGGCCATAAACAACATCAAATAACTACAACACAAAAGCTTTATCAGTCTAAAGTAGGAAATGATGGCCTGTTTATGGATTAAAAAAATATTAATGTAGGTAGTTACATCTCCGCCTAGCCGTGTGAGGGATATAAGCGTATTGTCACGTTATCATAATAATGAATACATAATTATATTATGATGTATTCATGCACTACGCGTGTAAACGCGCAAATCTTCGAAAGTAGTTGGATTTGGTATAGAAGTAGTAGTTGAAGAATGTTAGTGGCTTTTACCAGATGCAAAAGAAGGAGGGTTATGTTTTTATTGTGATAAAGTGCACGGGAGCGACGCCTCGCGCGGACTGCTAGTCTATACGTGTAACGTTAATTGCGCAAATTAGTATATAGGTATATATTATTTTCTGTTTTATGAGTACACTAATTTAGCCCTCCCCACTTTAATTAAAGTTTTGAAAGTCCTTCCAAAGGTTGTCTGGAAGATATCGCTTTTAGCGATAAGACCGCCATTGTAACCATAGAATTAAGAAATAATGTTAAATAGGTGTGTTTAAATTTTGGTGTACAATAAAGTATATTCTATCTATCTATAGGTCACATATTTCAAAGTCTTCATTAAAAACGTTGTCTTGTTTATTTATTAATAGATCAAGCCATCACGCCGAAATAGATAAACAAACACAAATTGTTGTCGACCATTTAAATTTTCTCTTACGCGGGATAATAATAGCTTTAATTTCAATGCAAATACGAATCTTCCATCCAGTACCATGAATAAGACAAATTGAATTTCGCAGACGTAAGAAACGATCAGAATTGCCAGTAAAAATAAAATAGCACATAAAACCTTTACATTTAATAAATTATATTTTTTTTCTTTTTGGAATAGGTCAATTGAATTAAAAATCAGTTGGGGTGTCTGAGGTTTTGCGCATTAAACGTTACACGTTTTATAAAAACAATTGGTGTTCGTTAGTCTCGCCTCGCCAAAACTCGAGAACGGCTAAACCGATTTGGCTCATTTTGGTTTTAAAATATTTGTTGCGGTCCAGGGAAAGTTTAAAAGGTGAGCAAATATGGAAAATATTGTAAGTTAGTCTCGCTAAAACTCAAGAAAAGCGTTATGGAAGTCGAATGAATGTTTCAAAAGTTAAAAAAAATGGCAGTACTAAATATGTTCGCCGAGTCAGAAAGTATGTAATAAATCGGTTTAGCCCATACAGAGATTAGGCTGGACAAACAGACAAAATAGTTTATAAAGTTGGGTGGCAGTTAGGTATCGCGAAATAGCTAGCACATACAGACTTTAATTTTATTTACGTACATATATGTAAGTATGTACAGAATAGGTACCATTGGTATACATTAATAGTAATTCTGATATGTTAATTTAAGTTCATAATAAACAACTGTTCCGAGACGAGAAGTAGGTATTACATCAGTCGAGTAGCAGATAAACAATGAGTTAGATATCTTAATATTCAATGCGAATATTGAATCCGATCAGTGAAGGTAATATCAATGACACTTCTATTGCGGTGACGGCCCACCCACCGCGATCGCCGATCGGTATTAATGTCAGTGTTTCAGTATCTTGACCGCAATTGAATTGGCTACCTATTACTGGCATATTTATGACTGTTAAGTTGCTAGCATGTTCTTTTTTTTTAACTCTCTTTAAAGAAACAAACTATCAATGTTTTTCAACCGACGACAAAAAAGGAGGAGGTTATCAATTCGACGCGTATATATATATATATATATCTTTTTAATGTATGGTCACCGATTACTCGAAGACGGCTGAACCGATTTGGAAAATTCTTTTTTTGTTTGATAGGGTATACTTCGAAATTGGTACCATTTGTCACCAAGTCAGGATCCGATGATGGGATCCTGGAGAAATCGAGGGAACTCTTCAAATATTATAGGCACACCTATGGCGTTTTCGGTATTTCTTATAGTAACTTGTGCAGTTGCTCTCAAAAAGTACCATTTGGGGAAGTGGAACTGATGATGAAGACCACAGATGGCCGCCGAAACTACTCAATAATAAGTATTTCGTGGATTGCGATTCGATTACTTGAATATGGATGTTAAGCACTTTATGCTCGGCACAATGCATATGGTGATGTATAGCTGATGGTGAAGTGCCAGGATAACTCCTCAAAAATTAACGGCCCAGCATTGGGAAAAGCAATATTTTGTAAAATGTTATAAGTAGTTGACATTTAGGCTCTTGTAACTAGGTAAATTAAAAATCAACCAACTAAAAAGAGTGAAATAAAAACTTTTTATCAAAAAATTAAACCGACTCCCAAAAAACACTGCAAAGTGAAAAATAACTTTAATTTCGGAAGTCGGTGCCAAAAACGAAAATACATAACTAAAGACACCGACTACCGAAATTAAAGTTATTTTTCACTTTGCAGTGTTTTTTGGGAGTCGGTTTAATTTTTTGGGAAAAAGTTTTTTTTATAGAAAATTAGCACTAAATAAATAATAATTTAATGGTTCCAAAAAATCTTAGCACTAGGTTTCAATTTTTTTTTAATTGATTTGGCACTGTGAGTATAATTCACATTACTATCAATCTTGTTAAGCACGGCAATACTGTAATGGGTGTGGTTCGAACCCGCGATCTCTCGATCACAAGTCCGACACCTTAGCCATTAGGCTATTGACGCTTTAATTTTACCGACAGTTTCAAGAAAAATATAAATAGGTAACTGCGGAATAAAAAGCAAGACTGGGTTCTTGATACATAGGCATTTCTACAATAACTAGGTTGCTCAACAGTCCCTATTGAAGTTTGTCAGCGTAACTTGCTGAACGACTGACGAACTAAAAGACTAAATTGTTTTCGTTCAGAGTAATTATATTATTCTTGTAGTAGTCTCTAAACTCTACGAAATATTATTGTTCTAATTTTAATGGCTGGCAGGGACCTGTTTATTTCCAGGGTCTTGGGACTGTTTAGGTCTAGTTTTCTAAGATATAAAACAGTATTACTAAAACACTAATACTTATATACCTTTATTATTTCTTTACAAAGCAATAAAAATTGGCCAAGTGCGAGTCGGACTCGCCCATGAAGGGTTCCGTAGTATAATAAATATAATATACTTAATAAATTTATTTAAAAAAAAAAAACAAATACCTTACAAATTTCTTAAAACTAGCTTATTTACAATTTTTACAACTACACCAAATAACTTTGTTTTTCATAGTATTTGTATATATTTGCGGTTTTAGATATTATACTGTATCTCAAAAACTGCTGACTCGATCTCGTTCAAACCAATTTTGGTTGAAAGTTTACGTTAAGATCTACAACATATGTTTTTTTTTAGATTTTTCACTTCATTATTATAGAAGTTAGAGGGGGACACACACACATTTTACCACTTTGGAAGCATATATCTTTTCAAACGATTAACTTTATGAAAAAGTCATTTTAGAAACCTTAATGTCATTTTTAAAGACCTGTCTATAGATACCACACACGTGTACATGTTTCATGAAAAAAAATATTTTCAGTTTCAGTTCCATGTATGGGGAGCCCCCTTTATTTTAAATATTTTTTAAATTTTCTCTTAAAATCGGAAAGCGGTTCACAGAATACATCTAATTACCAAGTTTCACATGTATAGTCCTAATAGTTTCGGAATAAAATGGCTGTGACATACGGACGGACGGACAGACAGACAGACGGACAGACATGTCGAAACTATAAGGGTTCCTTTTTTTGCCATTCGGCTACGGAACCCTAAAAAATGCACTTTGTGACATTATCACGTGTTATTATTATATTGCTAAATAATACATTATGGAAATGTGCAAACCAGTGCAAACAGTCGCGTAAGGAGAGGTTTTTGGAGGTGTTCAATAGAATTTAGTATGCGAAACTGCCGGAATTTTTTATAAAAAAATCAAGGGACGAGACAAGTAACAAGTAACGTAAGATTATTTCAGGATTTATCATCTGCTTAGCGTTTTCCCAACTATGTTGGGGTCGGCTTCCGGTCTAACCGGATGCAGCTGTATATTAGTGTTTTACATGAAGCGACTGCCTATCTGACACCCACAACCCGTTACCTGGGTAACACGATACCCTTTGGCCAGACCAGTTTCAGATTTTAGGCCTTCTGACTACCCGCAACGACTGTCAAAGATGTCGAAATGACAGCCGGGACCAAAGGATTGACGTGCTTTCCGAGGCAAAGAGGCATCACTCCGCCAACTTCCAAACTCCAGGCTACTACTGAGTTAGGCCGTGCGCGCACTGCCTTGCGGTGGCCGCAATTCCGGTAGTTCTACCGCACCGCAAAATTTGTGTAGTATGGAGGGTCATAGAAGTGCGCGCACTGCGGTCAGTCTACCGGTGCGGTAGAACTACCGGAATTGCGGCCACCGCAAGGCAGTGCGCGCACGGCCTTATAGAAAAACCCAATAGCACTTTTTGCCCGACCAGGAAATCGAACATAAGACCTCATGCTTAGCAGTCGCACTTGTAACTACTAGACCAACGAGGCAGTTAGGGTTATTTTGGTATTAAAATGTGTTTACTATTAATGCAGAAATAAATATATACAAGGTGTAATTTAAAGGGTATAGGTATATACATACCAAGTGCACGGCTTCTTTGGATGATAACAAACGATATGGCAAGGGTTTTCTAATCCTGTCTACATGTGTGGAACTTATTAGAAATTTCAATACATTGATACCAGAGACCGAATTTTTCAAATTAAGAAGAACGAAGAGAATTATCATTTTATTGGCAAGTGACGTGGAAAGTGATGACCCTCATAGTGCTGTGACACGTTTGTTATTACTGGTATTCAAGAAATATATGAAACCAATAATTTGGGGTCAATTCTGTGAGTCACTTATTTTGAGCTAAAACTTTACATAGAGACTCCATACCAGATGTTGTCTTCAGTCCTTTTAGATAGATATGGGGTTTCCGTTACACGTTGTATATATTCGGCCAATAATAATGGGGACGATCATTTTTCAATTTGAAAATACCTTAAGTAAAGACTCTCGTCTTTGAAGAGCTCGTGACTAAATAATGACAGCCGCACGAACCGTTCTATGGAACGCTTGGCGAGGTCGGTCCGTGGATGGGTGACTATCTTAACGTATCGAGATTATTCCATGCCTCGATAAGGCTGCGTTTCCACCAGAGATGTGCGAGGATGCGTAGCGAGGGATGTGTTTGTAAAGAACCAATAGAATCGCTTCATTTACCTCGCCTCGGTCAGCACAGCTCTGGTGGAAACGGCTCAGCGGAGCTAGATTTTTGCGCATACAAAACAAGCGAGGGATGTGTGTGAGAGATGTGTTGCGAGGAATATGTATTTAGAAGGATGTGTTGCGAGGTTTGCGCATCCTCGCACCACACATTAATGTGCATTTTCACAGCTCTGCTACACATCCTCGTAGGCACATTTTCATTGCACAGCTTTGGTGGAAACCCCCACACATTTTCACAGCACAGCTAGACATCCTCGCACGACACATTTCCATCGCACATCTCTGGTGGAAACGCAGCCTAAAGCTACGTTAAGCCGTTGGTCCTGGTCCATTAGTGCATTGTTGATAGTCGTTATGCGAACTCCGAAGGCAGAAAATCTGACACCAGTCTTGCCAAGGGGTTAGACTAGAAGCCGTCCCAAGGGGTTAGACTAGAAGCCGTCCCAAGGGGTTAGACTAGAAGCCGTCCCAAGGGGTTAGACTAGAAGCCGTCCCCGACTTAGTTGGAAAAAGACCAAGCAAGATGACTTTGCCCCACTCTAGGCAAAACATGTGAATTTACGGTTATGGTGAAATGATGATGGACGAAGCTTAAGCTATATTTCACAAATGGCACTCTGTTTGGTTGGTAAAAGTACCGAAGCAAATGAACACCTAAGGGTAGGTGACAGTGTCCTAGATTAATGAATATAACGACCCGTACCACCTCATGTCTTTGTTTTTATAAGTTCGCGCAGTGCTTCTAAAAGCCACAATCAAGAGTAGCAGTAATTGGAAAAGGGGTCGCGTGAATGAATCTCGAAGAGTCGAAACGTAATTTACCACTTCGAATTGGCGGAAGAGTCTACTTGAAACGGCAGAAAGTGATAATGGGACGAAACCTTGGAAATTTTCAGGTCCGAGTGCACGCACACAAAATGAACATTATCTTAACATTTATTTTGATTAGTTTCAATGAATTCTGTATTACGGCAGACATAGCTGGTTTGAGCACACAGTTGCATCTGATCCTAGAAACTGACGACCGATTAGTTCTTTTTTTTGCATCACGCCCCTTTAATCGCTGACAATCTCATAGAAATCTATGAGATTATATTTATACTAACATTTATAAATGTTATATTACGAAATAATGTTTGTTCTTCTGTTCTTTATTCTACACATCAAAACGGATCATCGGATCAATGTATTTTTGGTGTCAAGATTTGATACATTGTTACATTGTTTATACATTGTTGAAGCTGGTATTTTATTTGGGCCGAACGACGAATCAAATACGAGTACCTACGTAAGGCTATATTAGCGATAGTTATTTTTTCTTTTGTTGAATCTAATCTACATCTCATACAACAGTTACAAAATACGAGCAGTAGTTTTTGATTCTACCAGTTTTATTTTAAGAGTACCTAGTACCTACTTTCCTGTAGCTTAAACAAGGAAAGAGCTTGTGAAAACACAAAGTATTGAGGCAATTGAAGTATACATAGATATATCCACCAATCGAGTCTTACGAGTACCGAACTCAAACATCAAACTTAATAAACTTGAACCACTCGCTTCATGTTCTCCAATAAAATATCTTTGTAAAACGTGTAGCCTAAGGCAGTTTCAAACAGTTTAAGATTTGATACAAGAAGCTTAAATACTTAACTAGGTACTTAATAAATCCTATGATTTATTCAGTTCATGTTGAAGACTATTCTTCAAACATGATTCTTAAAATTATTTAGAAGTTTTGATATGAATTTAAATGATATCAATTAGTGAACTAGTTAAGTAGGTCTCGAGGTACCTAATTAATTCAAGGTAGTTGAAGTTTATAACCCAAAACGTGAGTTATGCAGTTCATAAATCTGTATTTTCCAACTGTATCACAGGACTTGTTTCCGTTTCCTTTTTTAACTAATTACATTTAAAAAATAATATTATGTTAACAAAAATAAACGTATAAATTTATTCTCACCTTCAGTTGTTGAAATTTGGCTTCAGCTTCCTTGTCCCCATCGTTCTTATCAGGATGGTGCTGCAGAGCAAGCACCTTGTACTCAGCAGTTATCTGCTCAACCTGTAATTAAGACATTTAATTATTAGCATCATAACATTTAACTACAAACAATTGCCAGGCAGTCATGTTTAAATTATCGTTTAGATTCTAATTTGTTCTGTTGATTCATAAATAATTACTTGGAACTTTGTTCGCATGAAGTTCATTCGCAATGGTACGTAATATAACGGGGAACTGGAAAACCTAAACACTACATTGACTCAACGAAAGTAGATTGTGTTGTTTCCTCCAACGCGGAATTACATATTTTTTTAAAAACATATTACATTCGTACGCAAAATCTGTATTTTTTTATCAGATGTAGGTTAGCTCTCAGGGCCCTCGACAAAATAAGGTCATCGAGCAGTACAGTAGAATCAATAAACTAGGCACTAGAAATCCGAAACCAGAGCAAATCCGTTATTGTATGCGAATTGTTTAACAACATTAATATAATTTGTATACGTACACTTGAATTCTCGTCGCAGCCCAACAGGCCGTAGAAATCGTCGTCGGGGTTCCGTTGATAATTTAGTATTTCATCGACGCCAGTCATTTTCACGACCCTCCCGCACGATACCCAAGTAGATACTAAATACGAGGTAGCGCTGCGCTCTACTCTTACTAACGGTACCGATCTGTCCGCGTTTAGTCGACTCGCTTGAATCGATTGAATTTGTTGTAACTATTTATTTAGATGACGATATGCTGAATAAAATAGTTTAAATCTAGGTAGCTATATGTAGTGTGCACCAAATACTATTTTTGAGCTTTCAAGCTTTTTTTTAAGATATCAAGGTTTTATTAGTTCTCCACAAGAAACCAAATTTTAAGCTGTATATAAAAGTAAAAGTGTGAAGATAAAAAGAGTGAAGTATTATTGTAACAAAAATGTTATTCCGGTAATTGTCTACAGCTTCGCTATACGATTTCTAATTTCATTGTACTCAGTGATGAATCAAACTTATAATTGTGAATATGTATAATCGTATCTCAAACGAATGTACGAACACGTCTAGGCGGCATCGTGAAGCGCTACATATAAATAATATCAACTTTATTATCTTAAAATATTAAAACAAAACAAAATGTACCTATTCTTTAAAATTGAGGCTAGGTTAGAATAATTTCGATTTGAATGTTTAACCTCATACTTACTTCTTAACTTTTGACAGGGAGGAAGACTTCTTTGTTAAAAAAGCTTTGGGTGAAATTGTTACTAAAAAAGAATAGGAATGTTTGTTTTATTAAGAACAATTTTGCTATATACATATCGCTGCTTAAATTCAAAAGGGCCACAAGTCAAAAAGTCACTTTTTTACAGGAGAGCCCGTCAAAGTTTTGATATATGTTTTTGTTTATTATTTTTACTATTCTACGTTGCAAATCTATGTGTTATATATCATCGGATGTATATTTTAAGCCTCTATTTGTCTTTAATTTGATATTTCCTATAAGTTTTACCCAGTTAATAAAAACATCACATAATTCCCTTTTGATTATAAAAAAACATATATAATGTTTATGTATTTTATAAATAAAAAGCCACAACTCAAACAGAAAATAGGTTTTACTGTGTCATTTCGTATAATGTTTTTTGTTTATTATACTACTTTTTGTTTATAACTAAATGGTAGCATATTAGCAATACCTTGCAATAAAATTACAAAAAATCAACCATAAAAAGATACAAAACAAATAAAAAACGTACATTTTTAAATGTACATTTAGAGATAATCTCAAGATATCCAGAATTTTGACTGGAATAAGCAATATCGACACCTAACCATGTCACATACAAAAACAAAATTTAAAATTACATCAGCTTCTAAAGAATAAATGTACTTAAGTAAGTTAACAAAACACAAATTGCTTATAAATCTCTAGCACAACATGATAACAAATTATTAAAATGCTTATTTTCGTATCTAAATTAAATCTTCTCTTAAAATAAATCACAAATTAAAAGACGACGTAAATCTTTTACTTACAATGAGATATAATATTATGCAAAGTTAAGGTATTTTTCGGAATGTGGCCCATTTTCACAAAACAAACGTGCGCTCGCACTGACTGCAGGGTCAGTGCAAAAAGGGCTGTTGTGCGATTAGCTCCATTTTAATGCGAAAATACTGGGTGTTTTTCATATTCTTTTTCGAATATGAAAAAAAGCAGAATTGATTCGATTTTTGCTTTAAAAAGGATTTGTAATTTTTTCGACTTGTGGCCCTTTTGAATTTAAGCAGCGATATGTGGAATTCACTAATTTTTTGCCGCCTGCCAAACTAATCTGAGCATTGAATCTCAACTACTGCCTATAGATATTTGTTTTCTTAACTTCTATATTAGTTGGCCTAAATGTGAGTGCAATTTTTAGCTAAAATCCGTGAAGGGTCTTTCATTGTTTAGAGCTCCACAATCTAGGAATAATTGATTCTCTCACTTTTTTCGCGCATGATTTTGATGAATCAGAAACATTTTTTCTGTAAGAAAATAAAATATTCGACTATGTAAAACAAACTAATTAGTAGTTATTGCACGCACTAATCACTATGTATCTCGCATACACAAAATAAAACATGAACAAAACTTTTAATCAAAGCAAACAATTTACACAAAAACAAATGTGAGCTTGTTTGAGCTATTTCCGTAATGTTTAGACTTAGTGTTGTCATTGTAAGCTATTAAACATAAATAATAATAGACTATCACAATCTTAATTTTGGCAATATAAAAGATAACAAGTGACATATTGAATTAAATTGAAATGATATACAAACTTATATAAAAAAGCTGCTCTTATTTCCGCTTTAGGAATTCTAATCCACGGGCAAATGTACTCAATGAACAACATTGTTATGCATGTATCGATGATGGAAGATAAATAAGTAGATGTAATAGTATCGTTAGTACCAGCTCCCCGCGCTGCGCGTCTAGTTCACGGATCGATGCATTCAGGTGTATTAACTGCGCGGACATAAAATCACTACATTGCACTGGCCAGTCAGTGGCCTGCACTGAAAGTGGGAGAGTAGAACTCGTAATATAAAATATCTGTGGCTACATCTGACTACGTCATTACTCGCGAAGTATTAATAAATTTCTCGCTTTTACATAAATTTATAGATTTTTTCACGCATTTGGTTGACCTTGTTAGAATCACCGATGTCTATGGCGCTTTTTCGTTAATCCCTAGAGACCTACACTCTACAGGGCTTAAACCTCGAATTTCACATTACTTTGATTAAAGCTTTCAGAATTCTAGGCCCAGTTTTAGTCAGTTTAAGTGTTATCAAATATTTACCAAACTGTGAATGTACATCACGGACAGCCAACTATCCCAAAACCAAAACGTTTTGTAATAACTAGTAAAGTTTAATTAAATTAGTTGTTAACAGACTTTATCATAGACAATAGTTAATAATGTAACTGTGTAGTAATTTATGTTATGTATACTTACCGCATTTGTACTGGTTATCTATTACATACCACACAACTGTACATGGTGTACTCATTGCGTGCCGTACCGGTGGTCAAGCAAACGAATCTTTTTTGTAGAAAATTAAGCCTGGACTTTTGTGGAGAAGACCAGGGAGTGTGGGATTCTTACCTCACAAAAACCAGCCTGTTGGCCACTAGATCACTATAGCAGGCAAGGCAGGATTTAGTGAGGCAAGAATCCCACACGGGGCCATTTCTGTGTTCTGATGGTTCAGCACACAGAAAGGGCCCTGTTATCTCTAAGAAAACCTCTAAAGAGCCCCCGCAGTACGCAGTTAAGCTTTGTTTTCCTAAGAAAGCGGTGCCGTCATATAGCGGCCGTAATATTACGGACGCAAAAAGACGGCCGTCTTTACGGTGACGACATGTGGAAAGTTCCACGGCGGTTTTATCACACTGTCTGTTTCATCGCTATCTATTGTATTACATTCTCTTTGGAAACGTTCACGAAACCATCTGACACCGACAAGACGGCCGTCATGCAAATGGCGGCACCGCTTTTTGACGTTACGGTGTCAGTTACCGCTCTCTAGGAAACCACGCCATTTTGTTTACATAGACAACGTTCTAGTGACGTCATTCACCGCTGTATTACGGCCGCTATTTGACGGCACCGCTATCCTAGGAAACCAAAGCTTTAGGGTACATATCTGTACCCTAACTGCGTACCTAATAATAAAATGAAAACACCAAATCCATTGCTTTCTTATCATTTGCTTAGCCTTTTACCAACTATATTGGAACCGGCTTCCAGTCTAACCGGATGTAACTGAGTACTTGTGTTTTACATCGAGCAACTGCCTATGTCACCTCCAACAACCCAGTTTAAAAAACGTCTGATCGAGAAAGTAAAATATTCACCTGTGTGCTAATGTCGAGCTACCGATTCCATGAATCTTGGTTAAATAATATAAAAACAATTAGTTTAGCCATTTAGAACATTCTGATAAAGTTCTAAGTTCTGAAGCCATTATGATTTCACCTTTGCGGGGTTGCGGGAATGTTCCAACGAGATACCGCGGCCGCGGAACGCAAGGGCAGATCTCACTGTTGAACTCGATCACGCCTGATGGTAAGCGATAGATGAGGTCTACGATGGTACGAGTGAGCCCAGAAAGTGCCTGTTCACGCTTGCTTTGAGGGCAGACGGGTCATATATGGAAGGAAACAGAAGAGCAAAGAGTTCCAAACCTTGGCCGTGCGCACAATAAATGTAGAGGACAATCGCTTAGTACGGGCAAGACTCTGCAGAACGTCTGGTTTTTAGTCAGTAGAAACCTGACACTCCCTCCCACTCCACCCAGAGCGAGAGAAGTCATTCGATGAATTTCCCGCCCGAAAAAAAAAGGGTTCGATCTTGGGGCCGTTCTCGTTTTGTATGAAATCTCTAAATAGTCCTAATTATTGCAAACTCCATTCATTTTACGTTTGGATTCTAAAATGTGACAAATTCCCTAAGGCGTTTAGTAGGTAATCTATTTTCCGCCACTTAACTTCGTAAATGCAAAATTTTACGGAAAAGTGACGTAAATAATTATTCTCCTACCATTTTAACCTTGGACTACCTACGTTACTTTGAGGCCAAAATATAGTCACAGTTGCCCTTAGAACGTGAATGAGGCTTAATGAATTCGCCCTAGTTTATAGACTAAAGCATTATCCCACGCACTGTTGAAGGCCTATTGCGTAAATTGGGCCCTTACTACCCAATAACGTTAAGCAGAAATAGGATGGCCTAATATATGTGACTTTACGAGCCTCTAGAAAGGGAAATAAAATCTTACCTACGTACTACATGTGTAGACACTATTTACTACGTTCACATGACTAATCCCACAGGTAAGTAACAGATTTACGGGCGTCTATTTTTATGTTCTGGTTTCAGCCTACAGATTTTAATATTGATGTCTCTATCTTTTATATAAATTGGATAGACATACTTAGGTGCAATATACCGCGGATACTATTTAACATCTTGAATGTTAAAATCTTTGTACAGCGTCGTGTTTATGTGAGGCAACTAAGTTATTTGTGGCTACTGTATGCAAATGACCAGACGCCGAATTGAATAAAAAAATAATATATGTATACCATAGTAATTACTTATCATACGTGCAAAATATACAGCATGCTATCTATTGAAATGTACGCGCCAGTGTAATCGTGAAGGCTGACGACATTGCATATTCCATGCATGCTCTAGACATTGGCTTCCAACGCGCTTTTGCATCAAAAATAGCTACTGAAGACGCGCTAAACGTAAGTTTACGCGGCTGACCGGCCGTCGCGGCCGTGTGCCCCGCTCCAAACACATTTAATAAATATCACAAATCAAAGTGCAGTAAATAAAGTGTTGTTTTTGTGAGTTATCGGGACTAAATCACAAGTTATATTATGTTTGGAAGGGGCAGCAATCGGTAGGCGCTGTCAACGAACTATTCGCTCGAAGATCTTCCATCTTTGGCAGCGGAAGTAGCGGCGGATGTCCCGGCAATGGGTGAGCGGTGGCATATGAATGCTTAACAACAATGCTCGCATCTTCGTTCCCATATTTTCTATGCGATCCGTGTCCCTGCCGAAAGTTTGTCAACCTTTATTTTTTGTTTGTATTCGTATATAGTTCTATAGTTAGATTTATAAAATGCTTTTGCCCTTGCTAACCCTCGCTTTATGTTTCACTTCGGATTGTAAATTGAATTCATAAGTAAAACTTGACAAGGGTATAGGTGGAGCTTTTGTGGTCAATTGTCTGAACAAAATGTGTGTTGTTTTAGCAAATATCGGGTGTTGATTTATATTGTGATGAAAAATCAGAAGTAGGTATGTACCTATATTTACGATTGTCATCACATACACTATCTTGAATAAAACATAATGTTTTGACACGCACCTGCTTTGTAAAATATTAGGTTTTCGCGATGGCTTTTTCTTTCTTCAATAACGTTACATGTGTTTCGACCCCAAAAAAGGTAGGAGTGGGTCTGTTGAAGTGCAGTCTCGGGTTCTCAGCCTCTCTACCCGCTTAAGTAGAAGTACTTGCTCATTAAACGTATTCAGAATGTGGTCAAGTGTTTTCTAATTTTTTTTAATTACTTATATTTTACGTATTTTAAATCTTGAAACTTTGACGTAAATTAGAATTTTACCGACCAATATCTACTAAAGTACCTATAGTGTAGATATAAATATAACCTGTAATATATATTATGGATACTTTTATATAGCCGCCATCCTTTTCAGTGATGAACTTTAATTTCGTAGTTGATGTTCGGATACCTGCCACTTGCCAGCGCCAGTAGCTAATAAAACCAACTTCACACTCAACAGTATTGTAAAAGCTTTGTTATGCGCTGTTAACTTTCTAATACTGATTAAATTAACTAGGGTTTATTCAAACACAAGCCACCTTGAACCCAATTAACGTTGAATCTGATTACTAAGTCAGAAGCATTTATGTATCGACGCCTTACAAAAGTAAACAAATAATCATTAATCAGTTCCTACATCGTAAAATTAATTAGCCTACTGAGCTCAGAATAATATGTGTGACATTGACAGTATGAGGTACTGTTAACCGTGCCAAATAGATCTCCCTATGGGTACGGTAGCCGTGCCATATTCAAAGAAGGCATCATTAAAACTTTAATATTCATAGAATGTAGCTAGAAGTACTTTAACGAGCTCAGATAACGATCTATCTTTAAAAATAAGCTAATTTGTATTAACAATCGCGTCCGCTATCGGTATACTAACACGCGTTTATAACATAGTATGAAGCTGATCTTGGGAAAATAATAATACCATGAAGTCGTGTAGTAACGTAGTACCTACTGCTATATACATGGAAACGATAGTTGATGATATAATATTGGAAATGTACATTTAACATGCTTCTTGGATGAAACGCATTCGTGTAAACCATGTGGTAGTAAATAGTAATAGCTTTGTGCATTTTGGAACTAAAGTAGAAAGAGAGAAATACGTACGTGTTGTGAATTCGAAATCATACTTTTATTGGAATTAGAACGCCTGACTAGGCCATTATCGAAGAAATCTACCCGAGGCGTGTTCAAATGACGATTTTGTAACATCTCTCCGTCATCATCACTGAATACACATTCACATCAATGAAATACTAAAGATTGAAAACAAAATTTAAAGAAATATTTTTAACGTTATAATGAACAAGCACTTGAGTGTTATAGCAGTCTCATAAAATATGTGGGTTACGTGTGTATATGAGTGAGATGATCTAAATCACACCGCGTCTGGGATGCGTTTCATGAGAAGACAGGTTGGTCGATGAACTCCTCAGTTGGGCTTTCTGGGACACAGACTACCACATCGGTATCTGGTTTTCATCATATTTCATTGTTTACAGACATTTCCGTAATACAGGAATATTTTAGGCTACTAGGCCAAAGTATATTAGGGATAAAGAAATGTAAAGTAATGCGTAGGCATTGTTATAGAGTTTTATGGCCGCCTGAAGGCTTCCGCCGACACTTGTTTTAGGTCATTACTTAGAAGCCCAGTAAAACAATAATTATGGCCGTGTTTACATCTCCATCATCATTAATAAGGTGACGATTGATCAAATAGATTATTATGTTGCGACGGGCTACGCAGATTTTCCTCTTAAAATGTGACATAAAGTCGTACGGATTTATGTCGTCTATCTACATAATTTCGTACTAGGTACAAGCCGACTTGGGCTGCATATATTTAAGAATCTATGTACATAAACTTACAATTTAAAAAAATCTATTATTTCTGTAAGGTAGTATCTACGATATATTTTTCCTTACGTCGTTTGGTACATATCGGTCATTTTAAAATTCGTGTTTATTTTTAATGATTAAACGAACTTACCTGTACGTGAAGTTCTATCATAATTATACAAAGTGCATCGTCCGAAGAGATTAGTAACCTGAAACGTTGAAATATATGTAGTAACACGCTAGTGACACCACTCTTACACTGTATGTTTAGAGTCCTGCGCTCTTTTTTTTTTTTTTTTTCTTTGGCTGGCAACCCCAGCGTCTCGGTCTTTCATTAAGTTTAGAGTTTGAAGCCACCATGTTCAGCTATGACATTTCTGCAGCAAACTGGGAGACACTTTGGGTTGGGTGGGTGTTACTAATCTCTTCGGACGATGCACTTTGTATAATTATGATAGAACTTCACGTACAGGTAAGTTCGTTTAATCATTAATTATACTCGTGCATCGTCCTCGAGATTAGTAACCTGAAACGTTGAAATATATGTAGGCCTTGAGAGATAGCTGAGGAAATGTCAACTGCCAAAAAATACCTGTGTATTAATCAATTGGTTTATTTCTAAAACTACTTAATTAGTATCATTTTTTTTTGTTGTTTTATTTATAATTCAATTTTGTTCTCCTTAAAAATCTAGTTTTATATCTAAGGGTAATGAACTAATTATAAATCAGTTAGCACTGTCGTGGCAGTTACGTTTCGTTAGAGTTAATCATTGTTCTGTTATAGAATTTTCCAAAAACGTTAGAGCTTCCGCTCTAGCTTGCCCTGTCGCGGATAAGATCGATGAGAAGTCGCATTGGTTAGGTTTAGACGTAGCAGCGTGCCTTGAGTCGTGTGCACTCAGAGGTGTCAATCCCGCTATCTTTAAGGACGGCTATAATCCACCGATGGACGTAAGGATTGTATTTTTACCGTTTATGCGGTTTCTTAAAATCATTGAACGGTTTTATGTGTTTCCTACAAAAAGACCTGGCTTGGTTTTGTACTAATATTAAAAAGTAAGGTTTTGGGCACATTTCCATTTTCGTCTCAAAGAATGGTTGGCTCAAGGTTGGTTCTTTTGACCCGCCCTGGAAGTTTTAAAATCGTCACTGGTCGGGTATGTTTATTATATATTTATTTAAAAACTATTTATTTATTTTATAATAATTTTTGTATACGTTATGCCGCCGACGTTATCATCATTTTAAGTTAATTTTTAACGGCAAATTTTCCTTTGGAATTTCTAGTACAAGCGAAGTATACCACGTGTTATTATATTTAGGCCGTGGTTGAGCCGATAAGCTCCCCTGAAAAAACCTTGTAATGAGAACCTACATGAATTCAAGGTGCCGTACTGGTTTCTCTGATTGAGTAAACCTGTGAGAAAATATAAAATGTTTGGGATTGACGCTTCATATAACTCAAAATTATATTGTTCTGAGCATAAAATTTAATTTTTAAGTGCTAGGTACGTCATATTGCTAGTAAGGATTTTCCGACAACGAGCCTATCATGGTGTCCGTTGTGGATGATCGATACCCTGCGTCGCCGCAGCGCACAATGATCCGGCAACCAGTTTGAGGTTGTCTTGTAAAATAATAATGTTGTTAGGTTAAAGTTGGAATATGAGCAACCACGGTTGTATGGGCTATTTAGGAACCACCATGATTGCCTTGCCTTCTTAGTAATAATTTTTCTCAAGGTTTTTAACATTATTATGAAAGGACCAAGGGGCTTAAAAAATAATTGTTGTCCATTTGATTATGAATGCATTAACTGCCAAAGTGTTTGGATTGTATTTACTCTACTTGTGAAGAGGTCCGCCGGCCGAATCCAATCCAGCCAGTATCCAATATATATCTGGGTGTACTCGACGAGTCTGCATCCGCAATTTTGTTATCTGTAATATATGAAATATATAAAAAAATAGATGTAGGTATTGGATGCTCCCCTTGCGGTTTATGTAAGTAATGGCTATGGAGTTATCTATGTGAAGAAGAATTCACAGTTTCTGAGGTTTTAGGCAAATACTTTAAGGCCAAAATAAGCTACCAGTAGCTCGAGCTGATTTATATGGATTTTTCTCTCATCTCACGACCATCTTCCGCTGGCTCGTTCACCCCCACATGTGGCTACTCCCCCCCATAGTTGAGGCGTCAGTCTATATTTCTTAGCAGTATGCGTCTCATCATTTAAAAGAATCTTGCATAGAGTTAGGTCTATTCATGTATTTACTCTTTCTTAAGTGGAAAGTATCTCATATTCATCCATGCAAGTAGTCCAAAGAATTTCGCAAATTTTACACCATATGCAACACATCTTATTAGTTCAGACTTTATGTTTGACAGTTTTTCGTTAGGTAATCTAATTAGGTTTCTTTTTTTTTTTTTTTAATTTTAGTTTATATCCATTAAACCTATGACAATATAGTTTGATCTTCATTGATTAGAGATCGTGGAGCATAAAAAAGGAAATAATTGCCAGTTTATACACATTAAACCCATGACAACATAGTTTGGTCTTCAGTGATTACCGACCATTGTATTTTACCGTATTTATCGGCGATGGTTGCAGTTTGACGGACGTCACGATGCTTTCGCGGCGACTTGATGCGACTGTCTCACGCTGAGGGACCCGGCACCGGCGGGGGAAATGTTTCACAACCTCGTTGTACTCCTGCGCACTGGGACCCTTTTTCTCCACCTTAAATTGTTCTTAACTTGTTATTAAGTTGAGGAAAAGTTTTGGGTTCTGTTTTTGCTAGGTTTTAACTATTTGTAAATTTTTGTGTCATTCAGATGTTTGTTTATGGAGAATATGGTGAATTTTCGCATAGTGACTGACTCTGCATGTTGTGTGTCACACAAGATCCAGTACACATCCATGAGTTGTTTGAGGCCCTCTTTATTTTTGTTTTTGTTCTCATGTTCTTGGGCGAGGGCTCGCTAGCCCAGAAATTGCCATTGTGAGCTGGCTTTGGTGCTCTTTGATGCCCTTGTCTCGCTTTAATACGGTTTCTGTTACAGCTGCTTTTATTTCCACATTTATCAGGGTGCTCCAATCAAGATACTGTTAGCTGGGATGAGGTACCATTCCGTAAGCTCTTCGCGGGTTTCCTTGCTATGTCCCAGAGTGTCTATGTATTGCAGTCTTGTTGCTAAAACTTTGTGTATGTCAATCCCATAGTTAACAACCGCAGAGGGATCAGTTCCCAGAATATCCAGCACTTCTGGATTCCTGTGCTCAAGAGCCGGGTATTTCGGGTTAGCTAGTTCTTCATTATGGTTTACTTCCAAGACTTTTCCTTAACCAACGTCTGCTGCGGTAAGTTTTCTGAGGTGGATGGCTGTGTGACCTCTTCAATAGGTTTGACGCACTTATTTGACGGTAAAACCTCTATAAGTTGTATCGTCCGTGGGCTGTCCAATGACACCCCAACTGAAACCAGATTATCCTAGTAAGGAATTTTTATTACATCAGTTATGGTGTAGTTTCAGCAACTACCCATATGATATGCCAATGCAGTCCCAAGAAATAAACTGTAGTTATTGTCTGTGAATTAGTGTGGTATAGTAAGCAACCTGGCGATACATCCCCAGGAGCTGCTCTGATGGGTGTTTGTTACCATGATTGTATGGCAGTAGACAAATGAGGCAGGTATTAGTAACACCATTCTAAAGTTTTACTGATGCACTATGAAAATTGAGCCAATGAAACCATCCCAAAAACTAATCTATATTGGTCTCACAACCGTCTTGAATAAGTTACCCTGAGGCAAACTGACAACCCAAAGTCGCTCTAATAGGTGCTGGGTACTTTAGTAAACTTATTTTGTGTAACCGGTTTTTGGGGCCGTATCGCAAGATACGGCCCCATAAGCCGCTCTGATAAGTGTGGTTACTTCAGTATACTTATTTTGTGTAACCTGGCGATACAGCCCCATAAGCTGCTCTGATATGTGTGGTTACTTCAGTATACATATTTTGTGTTACCAGGCGATACGGCCCCATAAGCCGCTCTGATAGGTGTTGGTTATTTTAGTATGTAACTTATTTTGTGTAACCTGGCGATACGGCCCCAAAAACCGCTCTGATAGGTGACAGGTGTTGGTTACTTCAGTATACTTATTTTATGTTATCTGGCGATACAGCCCCATAAGCCGCTCTGATAAGTATTGGTTATTTCAGTATACTTATTTTGTGTAACCTGGCGATACGGCCCCAAAAACCGCTCTGATAGGTGACAGGTGTAGGTTACTTCAATATACTTATGTTGTGTTACCTGGCGATACAGTCCCATAAGCCACTCTGATAGGTGTTGGTTATTTCAGTATACTTATTTTGTGTAACCTGGCGATACAGCCCCATAAGCTGCTCTGATATGTGTGGTTACTTCAGTATACATATTTTGTGTTACCTGGCGATACGGCCCCATAAGCCGCTCTGATAGGTGTTGGTTATTTTAGTATGTAACTTATTTTGTGTAACCTGGCGATACGGCCCCAAAAACCGCTCTGATAGGTGACAGGTGTTGGTTACTTCAGTATACTTATTTTGTGTTACCTGGCGATACGGCCCCATAAGCCGCTCTGATAGGTATTGGTTATTTCCGTATACTTATTTTGTGATACCTGGTGATACGGCCCCAAAAACCGCTCTGATAGGTGACAGGTGTAGGTTACTTCAATATACTTATGTTGTGTTACCTGGCGATACGGTCCCATAAGCCGCTCTGATAGGTGTTGGTTATTTCAGTGTACTTATTTTGTGTAACCTGGCGATACGGCCCCAAAAGCCGCTCTGATAGGTATTAGGTGTTGGTTATTACAGTACACTTATTTTGTTTTACCTGGCGATACGGCCCCAGAGGCCGCACTGATCGGTAATAACTTTAGTTAGGGTAAATCTATCGCTATGTAGGCAGTTGCTTGTTTTTCATTTGTTTTCCAGAAATACTGATCATAATGCCATGTAAAATATATAATTATTAGCGTCTATCAACTTTACGTAAAAGTTCGTGTGTTTTCAGCAAGGATCCTGCAGTAATTTGTTTTGACAGATCAGGATTGCACACAATTTCATGGAAAATGTTTTGCACGAAGGCAAACATACGAGGTTATTTTGGTAAATTTACTAATAAGGGCTTGTTTTTGTTATAATAATAGCACTTGATCACTTTACTATTATATTATAATAAATATATTATATATATGTACCTTGATTTTTATCATCCTTTTCCGAAATAGTCCCTGTAGAATTGGCGGTCGGTTGTCGCCGACGGCGTGCCGTTTTTTTTGTTTGTTATTGTTTCTTTTTCAGTTTTTTGATCTTCCACATTATGTACTCTATTTCGAATTTCCTTTTTGGCATTTTTGCTTGCGTATTTTCACTATAAAACTTATCACTTTTGTTTTTTCCTAAAATAAAACGTGCGAGTGGTGGCGCACTGTGACGTGAATGAAAGACCGAGACGCTGGGGTTGCCAGCCAAAGAAAAAAAAAAAAAAAAAGAGCGCAGGACTCTAAACATACAGTGTAAGAGTGGTGTCACTAGCGTGTTACTACATATATTTCAACGTTTCAGGTTACTAATCTCGAGGACGATGCACGAGTATAATTACTATTTTACACTAATGAATCATCATCCAAGAATGTTAACTCATCTGAATATAATTATACTATACCTACTTTATTTTATAATCTGATTTGACTTTGGCTTACTTATTTTGTCAGAGGCGATACGGGTCATACTGTGTTTGATGGTGTATCATTGTGCGTATGTACGTGTTATTTTAGAAAAATTGTGGCCACAAAAGCCACTTTTCAAGAGTCAAAGATATGATGTGAATAAAGATAATGAAGTTTAGCACTTATGGCTTGTATTTTGGCCATATTTTAGGAACTTATTAGGCATTTCTGCTATTCTTTTCATCGTAATTATTCATAAGCGATGTTATAACGTGGTCATTATAGTCTTCTATAATACATATGCCAATTCAGCCAATTACTTAATAACCACGTGCATCTATCAACGCATAAGGAGGCTCTAGTTAGGCAGCTGGATCAAGGGCTTGCTACAGAAAGCGGTCCTACTTCTGGACACGGCGTATATTTTTTAGGAGCTTTCTCCCTCTGTTGCCCTGGCCACTGCACTATGGAAAATCGTAGAACAACTGCTCATAAGAATGGTTTGTCAATGTCGCTACCTACTAACATGCTTTTTTTATTTTACTCAATAGTTTAAGGACCAATCTAGACTATAATATAAAAAAAAATTATACATATTATATGAAATGATTTTTTTACAACACCACAAACTATATAGTTTTGACGGACGGCCATGTTAAGCCTGTTGACTTCATCACTTTGAAATTGATTTGAATGTTATACATTGTAGGAAAAGGTATAATGTATTATATGTTTCTGGAAACCTCATCTTTTGGAGATTATGAAACAAGTAATATGTATTTAATATTATGTTAACGTTTAACTAAAAATAATTGCAAAATAAAATATGGTGAAAAGAACTTTTTTTTAAGTTTAACGAGACCTGTGGCTGTTGCCCACGTTTACCCGTGCTTTGTATTTAATGTTGATTTGTAGCCTAGCTATTCATAAACATAATCAAATTAAAAAAAAAGCTGCGGATATCGGAGTAATTAGTAAAAATGTGATAAAAGTCAGTAAACGGAAAACCGCTCGCTATCTATTGCGGTTTCAAATGTAGACTGCTTATATCAATAATTTGTGGTAAGTTTTGTAATTTATCATTGATATTAGGGCGTTTATCTTTTATGCACTCATGTTGCGTGTGAAAATATTAATCAACAAGATGCACACTACCCTCATATTTAAAATAGTATATAAACAGTTATTTAATTCTAAATAACAAAATAGTGGTGAATAAACAGACGTGTAATTGTTACGAATACAATATAAACTACGTGTTTTTTTGACTCTTCAAAATGTCTACTTTCAAGTGTTCTAAGCGAAATAATACTTTCGTATATCGAAGGAGGAAAAACATTTGAGGCATTATCAACAGTTCTAAAAGAAAATTATCATGTATCTGAAGACAGCTTATGTTTCATCCTCAGTGATTTTCAAAGACAATTATTATATTCCAGCTTTTAATAAACAATAGACAGAAGCTTCACGGAAAAAGGATATTTATTTAATGAAAAACACTAATTCGTTGGAATATGAATATTCAGTAACTTTACCGAACTCTGAAGACGTTACAACCGACTCCACATCAACTACTTCTTCTGGAAAACTTGGGAGACCGTGCGTATCTTATACAGACTTGTCACAATCCAGAATAAGAAGAAAAAAAATACAATGTTACTCAATGAATTTATGGATTTGAGCATGTCAACAATGTGTATCTTCAAGGGTTACGTTCGATAGGAGAAGGAACAGAAGCTATACTTGTGGAAACATTAAGGTATGCTGACAGTGAAAATAAGACCTTATTCTCGATTCTCATAGAAGAAGCAGGTAGACAAAAATGTTTCTCACGGCAGCATGGAAAGAGCGGCTGTCGCAACCGAAGGCTGGGCACGCTGCAATCGCGGCGATAAGTCCCCTCTTTGAGGAGTGGCTGGAGAGACGCCACGGCGTCCTCATCTTCCGCCTGACGCAGGTGCTGACCGGACATGGCTGTTTCGGGAGATACCTGTTTCGGATACAGCGGAAGGAAATGCCCGGGTGTCGTCATTGTGAGGATCACCTGGAGGACACGGTGGAGCATACGGTCGAGGTGTGCCCTGCTTGGGCGGAGCACCGTCCTCGTAAAGACGATCAGCTGCGGCGACCTCTCGCGCCCTGCTCTAGTTCAGACCATCGTGCGGAGCGAGAGGGAATGGGATGCAGTCGCCTCCTTCTGCGAAGCAGTCATGCTAGCGCGCTCTTCTTCGCGCTCCAGCCGCCGCGGGAGACGCCCCGGGCGTCGGGGATCGCGAGCCGATTTCCGGCCACCATAGGCGCGTGCCTGCGGACGGGGAGCAGGGGTCGCTCACCGTCCGGTAAGGACCAGGCCCGCTGTCAACACCAGTGACGGAGCCTCATAGGGCCATTTCCTGCCGGGGTTTGCGGGATAGTTTTAGCGAGATACCGCGGCCCCAGAACTTAAGGGCACCTGAAGGAACAGGGTGGGTTTTTAGTCAGTAGAAGTCTGACACACCGTTCCGCTTAACCCCAAAGCGGAAGAAGTTATTCGATGATTTTCCCACCCAGAACAAAAAAAAAAGGTAGACAAAAATGTTAACGAAATGTTTTGTGTTTCCACCATATTACAAAGTGCAAGAAGTTAAAACAACTTGCTATCCACCATCTTCAGCTATAGAAATTACAGACACAAGTGCAAAAATAGTAAAACTCAAGATTTATTAGATCACACTGCAGCTAGAATATTGACAATAGATTCAGTGTATAGGAATGGATTGAAAAACTTACTTCTATACAGTAAATGGGGCTGTGATGGCTCATCTGGTCAAAGCCAGTACAAACAGAAACTGCCAAAAGAGTCTGAACTAATTTCTGATGCAAATTTATTTATCACTTCTTTGGTGCCCATTAAGTTAATTAATGAGCTAACAGGTGATGTTGTCTGATAAAATCCGGTACCTTCATGTGTTCGTTTTCGTCAGCCTATATTAATAGAATTTTGCAAAGAAACTCCCGAGAAAACTAAAGCTGTTGTGGAAGAAATAAAAGCTCAAATATTTTTTTTGGGTTCATCATTAATTAACAAAGAAGGTAAGGGAGTGCAAGTGAAGCATGATCTCTTTCTAACAATGAAAGATGGCAAAGTAGCTCAGGTGTTAACAGATGCGCCTTCTGGTTCCACATGTACAATATGTGGAGCCACTCCACGCCAAATAAATGATTTGACTAAAGTGACTACTAGGCCTGAAAATGAAGATTCTTATCAATACGGACTGTCTACTTTACACGCCTGGATTCGTTGTATGGAACTGATTTTACATATTTCCTACAATCTGTCTTTCTAACCATGGTCAGCCACAAGTGAAGAAAAGAAACGACTAAAGGAAGAGAAGAAAACCGTGGTGCAAAAACGTTTTCGTGAAGAGCTAGGATTAGTCATCGACAAACCACGACAAGTAAGTAATAATGCCAGAAGATTTTTTCACAATGCAAGCTACTCTGCTGAAATTACAGGAGTAACAAAATTAAGTCGTACAAAAGTCGTACAAAAGTCATGCAAACGTTTTGGTTATAACTATTTTGTATGTAAAATAAGTGATAAGTAAGTCATAAAAAAATTAGTATAACGCGGAAGTGGCGCACTTTTCATGACTATTTGATCCTATAATAGTCATAGTTTAGTCATATGCAGTAATCTTCAGACGTTTAGGTGTCATATCTACACCTCTAGTACGACAGATTCGCCCTACAGACGTTATAATACTGACGCTTGTACGATACATTGGTCTTACTGTGGTTGCAACTATAACACTTTCGTTACAAAGTTTTACAGTATTGGAGTGCAGTGCATTAATGAAAAATAATTTTGAAAGATTTAATAGGTACCTAAGTAATAAACTGCCATCTTTTATAGATTTAATTAGTCCTTTTGTGTTATACGAGTAAGGATACGAAAACCAATGCGAAATTTTCATTATTGTCAAATAGTGTTAAGGTTTATGGCGTATTTTAAGCGCCCTATTCCAATTTGTGTATATTTAATTATTTTAATTCGAGTTATTAATATCCATCATCCATATGACTTATTTACGACTATTAATCTCTGTATAACTTAACAGTCATATAAATGATTTGACAGTCATATAATGAATGATGAATGTTTCATATAGGTGCAATGTTTTCTTGTTTTAGGGTTCTTTCGTGTAAAATGGTTTCAATGGTGTAATTGTAATATTAGTGGCGTTGGTCATTATTAGTGTCCTTGGATCTTTTGGTAATTCAAAAGGCAATTTTTCATGTGAAATACGTATTAATGCTTTCAATGCAATATGCGGTAGCCCATTTCGATATTTCCAGCCGGAATTTAAAATGATTTTCAATATTTTTGAAATATTCCTCCTCTTTATCACCTAATTACCTTCAACTAATTCCTCTATGGAACCATCTTTAATATTTGGTGATTACGTCCGCTCACAACTGTAACTATTTATCGTATAAACGTCGTAACACTCAGTATTTAGTTATAAAACGGTTATACTTACGACTTTAAAATTACTTATTAGTTATAGATAAGTCCTATTATAACTAAGCAGTTATAACAATAACTTGTTATACAAATGTCATATTAAAAACTACTCTATGACTTTAAGGAAATTATGTTATTGTGGAGTCGTACAAAAAGCGTAAAATTACTAAATAGTCATCAATAAGGGCTATTATATGACCAATACACCTTACATCTTAATAGCCCTAACTATTAGTTATACTGACGTTTGTATGGCTTCACATTAGGCCCAAATAGCAATTAAACTAAAATGCTACAGTTATGACTTTGGTATAACGCTCTGTCATATTATTTGCTTAAATATGATTTTTTTACGACCATTTAGTCTTAATATCTCAAGGTTTTATGACCAAATTGTTACTTGGGATATAAATTTGATTAGACTTTACATAATTCTGCCAGCTATTTCATCAGGTGTAATGATAAATGCTGAAAAATTTGGCAGTTATGCTATGGAGACTGCCAGGATTTATGTGAGCAATTATGAATGGTACTACATGCCATCTTCAGTTCACAAAATTTTTATTAATGGAGAAAGTATTATAAAGCATTTTGCAGTGCTTCCTATTAGTCAACTTTCGGAAGATGCACAAGAATCTCGTAATAAGGATTATAAAAAATTTCGTCTACATCATGCTAGAAAATGCTCAAGATCCGCTACAAATGAGGATGTATTTCATACTCTTCTTTATACTTCAGATCCTTACATAACCAGCATTAGAAAACCGTATACTAAAAATGTGATGGAACTTGATGAAGACACCTTAGATCTTTTGAAAGTGGACGAATTAATTTTAGATCCCGAAGTTCATAAAGTATAAATAGCATAATTATATTAAACATTACTTTACAATTAATTCATTAATCTGTATACAATTTTAATCACAACATTTTTTACTTTTTTATTTTACATAAAATTTTATGTTCGTATTATTTAAATTGATTTGTTTTTCGGTATACTATATGACATTTGGTTTTTGTACACATTTTAATGAATGTATTCATTGTTAAAAAAAAAATAATGGACATTTTTGATAGTTATGAATTTGTTTTATTTTTTTAATGTATGGTTTTAAATTTAATCATAATTATTTATATTTCATTTGAAGCTATATACACTACTCTATATTTGTGCAAAATTTTAGAATTTTTTATTTCAAAATATTATATTCAGAAATTAAAAAAAATTGATTTTTAATCAGAAACAGACCTTTATTTTCCCGATAGCTTGGACCCTGTTCCCGATGTCAGTGAGCTACTAATTTTTATATTTATTTTATAAACATATTTAAATATGTAATCATTATCACAATCATTTATTAGTTAAATAAAAAATATGTACAGAAATAGAAAATAAATTATTAAAGCATTTATTATCAGGCCGGCAAATCTATATCTATACTTATAATAAATCTGTAGAGAGGTCAATTCTGTACATGAAATATATTTACAAAATAACTATCAGGGGGTGATTAGGGATCGATACTGATGCCAAAAATGCAATCAGTAAAATTTTTGTCTGTCTGTCTGTCTGTCTGTCTGTATAACCGTTATAGAAACAAAAACTACTCGACGGATTTTAACGAAACTTGGTACAATTATTTTTCACACTCCTGAGCTGGTTATAGTATACTTTTCATCACGCTACAATCAATAGGAGCAGAGCAGTGAAGGGAAATGTTGGGAAAACGGGAGAAGTTACTCCATTTTTTAAGCTTCCGTCGCGAGTGCAACCTTAATGGTTAAAGCTACACAGAAATCATTTATGACGGAAATGTTCTCCTTAAAATCATATAAAAAATATCCCACGACAGCATATATCTATCTTTTATGGTTGACTCACAATAACACGTGTAACTCCCGATAGCTTAGCAGTTCGAAGCTTTCTGATTATTATTCTGCTCCGAAATTTAAAACCACCACAACTTTGCAATGGAACTCGGCTAAAAGTAACCCAGTTGCAACAAAATATAATCGAGGCTCAAATTTTAACAGGTTGCGGTGCAGGAGAAACCGTCTTTATTCCCAGAATTCCCATAATACCAAATAATTTTCCATTCCAATTTATAAGAACGCGATTCCCAGTATCGGTGTGTTATGCAATGACAATTAATAAGGCTCAAGGGCAGACTTCGTGTTGCTGGAGTAGATCTCGGTGTCAATTGTTTCTCGCATGGTCAGTTGTACGTCGCTCTTTCCCGGGTTAGCAGTTCTAGAAATCTTTATGTTCACGTGCCGGACGGGTCAACTTTCAACATAGTTTACCCGGAAGCTTTGCGCTGAAGTATTTTCGTTCTATAGGTACTTAAGCCTCATGTGAACGTGATCTAAACAATATTACCAATACATTAACTTAATAACACACAAGGAGTTACACGCTGACGGAGTCGCGGGCACTGCTATTAACAATAATATTGTGCGGTTCGATATTGCGATATTTTTCAACAGTATTATAGATTGACATATTATATTTCCCTACTAAATTACGAAAGTTAATCTGTCTGTTACATCAAAATCACTGACCCGTGAGGAAGGACATAGGCTACTTTTTTTTACGAAAAACGACGGAAACGCGGACGAAGTCGCGGGCAACAGCTGTCTATACTAATAATATAAGGCTGAAGAGTTTGTTTGTTTGTTTGAACGCAATAATCTCAGGAACTACTGGTTCGAATTGAAAAATTATTTTTTAATTAAATAGTCAATTTATAGAGAAAGGCTATAGGTTATATATATCATTACGCTAAGGCCAATAGGAGCGGAGCGCCAATGAAGAATGCTTCAAAATCGGGGTTAAATTTAACGTTAGCCCAAAGTAACTATTCCACGCGGACGAAGTCGCGGGCAAAAGCTAGTATATGGGCCACAGATGCCTGATAATAAATGTTTTAATAATTCATTTTATTGAAGTTATTATTGATGTATATATACGTAGGTTAGTTTGTAAGGTATTTTTTACAAACTAACATACGTATACATATACTTCAATAATACAAATTGAGTTAGTAAATAGAAACTTAAACCTATGTGAGTAACACTCCTCATAATCACGAAGTCCCACTGGGCTCTAGAGGTACTTGTCCACGGAAGCTACGGAAAACCAGACCCTGTTGCCTGAAGTCCTTCACCATGACGAGGACCAGGAAGCAAGTCGGTACTCGCACCACAAACGCTCTGGTGATGTTGCGATGGTCGCATCGCCACATCGCAATTGCGGCACGACGAGAATGCAGCTCTTGGAGTCGTCCAATAGCTGCATTCTCGCCGTTTAAATGGTCCATCGGCGCACGTACACTACGATGTCCTCCGCCTTAATGGTGATTGCAAGCGGGAGATGTAGACTGGGATGTTCGGCTTAGCGGCACGAACAGTGATTTTGGGATCCACTTGGAGCGCTGGGCGCACTTGCAGACACGCTTGCAGACTAAATACTCTAGAAGCTGTTCAATTAAATCTAAATCCGTTTTCATTGGTTAAATTCAAAGATTTTCCTTAATTCAATCTTAATGAAACTTCTACCATAATCTGGTAAAATATCATCGTCATCACTTCAGGTTTAATATGTTGGGCTTGGCTTTCAGTTTTGGGAATAGCTTCATTGTGGCGTACACATAAGGAGTAGAATTCCTTGCCAGAGTCTGTGTGTTTCCTGAGATAGCTATAACCTGGAAGCCTTTAAGTCAAAAGTGAATGGGTTGCTTATAGGCAAGCGTGCCAAGCGTCCTTCATCTTCGACCACATCATCGCTTAACATCAGGTGAGATAGTGGTCAAACTCGAGACTATCAACAAAAATAACCCTCCTTTGGCTTTGCCGTAGTCGGGTAAAAAAAAAGTCTAACCAGGTGCAGCTGAGTCAAAGTATTTTACCTCCGCAAACAGTAACTGGGTAACAATACTGGTGCCAGTTTTCTGGGGTCTGACTATTTTTATCGTTTGACGCGCATTCCGAGGCACGGAAATATCGATATGGTAAGATGGTTACCCACCCGCGGACTGATGTTGGCAAGCTTTCCAGTTGTTCAATTGACCTATGCGGCTGTAATTAATTTAGCTATGGGCTACTGCTATGTATGTTGCTCTCTTCTTATTATGTATTAGTAATATTTTATTAACCAGAATAAGGTGAATAAAATATGTATTAAAAAGAGAAAAACGTAATACCATTGGCAAAATAATCATATTCATTTCCAACGTGATCATATCAATCAATAATACCAATACAGTAAATTGGTTGCTTCACGATGTTTATTTTAGACAGTGAAGTAGGTACACGTATACAGTAAATTGGTTCAAAAGGAACGGAAACATCCAATTGTATCTAAGTCATCAGTCGCCGCGATGGTACGCGTACAACTGCCTAACTTTGTTCATGGCGGTCCCAATTGATTTCTTTTATTGTAATGTCGTGTATTTCATACCATATTATAAAAAATTGGCCAAGTGCGAGTCAGACTCGCTCTTGAAGGGTTCCGTAGTAACTACGCAAAATAACTTTGTTTTCCATAGTGTTTGTATGAAATACAAAGTTATGTTTGCTGTTTTAGAAAATGTGCTATATCTCAAAAATTGCTAACCCGATCTTGTTCAAACCAATTTTCGTTGAAAGTTATTTAATTTTTAATAAAAATCGGAAAGCGGTTAACAGAATACATGTACCTACCAAGATTCACATGTGTTTGTGTATTCCTAATAGTTTCAGGAATCAGGAATAAAATAGCTGTGACATACGAACGGACGGACAGACAGACATAACGAAACTATAAGGGTTCCGTTTTCGCCATTCGGCTACGGGACCCTAAAAAGCAATTCTGTATGTATCATACACGTGTCTTCAAATATCTGTATACTAAATAATAGTTAAATAATATTGTATGAACACTATAGTAAGATTACCAACAATGCCAAACTGAAAGTTACATTACTGTTTGTCAAGTGGTTCTATTAATAAAGCCGATCTAACGATATCAACTTTGAATTGGATCTAATGATATTATCATCTCGTGCTTGGCTCGGAGCGTAGCTAATCCCAAGCCGAGCTACCACGCAGGTCAATCGATCTGCTAAGTTTGGGCGCGCTTGCGCGGTCTACGTGCCCCCTGACAGTAGTAACGGGGCAAACAGAAGCCCTAAAATTTGATATCCTGTTCAAAGTTAGGATACCTATTTAGAAGTATAACTTTTCACTATATCTTAACAATCTTGTTACTAGATTGCTGTTCAGAGTAAGTAATAATGTTATTCCATTTAGGGCTTCAATATTACTTCCCAACAAAATAATACCGATAAATGTAAAGGAAAAGTTAAGTAAAGAAATACGTCGTATTTATTTCAAAATACCGTAATGGCTTCGGGAAATAAAATATTCATTTTCCTTGTCCCAGTTCCACGTAATCTCTAAAAAGTAGGAACAATTTCATTCCACATTTATGTTGAAATCAATAGAGCTCCAACATAAAAGCCTTTTGCTCGGAGCTAGTAACGTAGGTAACATAGTTAGTGCAGGGTGCACTTTAGTACGAAACGAGTCTTTGATAGTGCTAATGTAATTAGCGTCGGTGTAAAGTTGATTCACTAAGACTCTATTAATTTCTCGGAATTTGGTTTGTAGCTTCTACAACTACGCCATCGCCATGGCGATTAATTAATAATTTCTCAAGTACGAAACCAATTAATAAGACAATACAAACACTGTTGTTAACGTGGAGGGTTGTAGTTATAGCGGTAGTTAAATACCTACCTGGAAGTTTTCGTATTGTTTTCTAAATTAATTAATTTATGATATAGGTCTGATTGCAAATATTTATCTTTACCTATATATTTTTGACTAGTCTGGAAAGTACATTTACATTTATATAATAATGCTTAGGCTCCTGACTCTATTATTGCCATGCTCAAGTGATTTATGTTGAAATTCACCGTGAGCACCTCCACAATATTATCCTCTAGGGCCGCGCTGCTTATTCCTGTCTATTTATATTTTAATGTCTAAGCTATAATGTTTACTTTGAGCATAGCACATAAAGTTTTGTCAATATAAAAATTTATCAACACGACTGAAGCGAGACCAACTATGCTTTTAAAATCCAGCTGCAGTTTTATTTATAATTTTAGGGCGTAGTGATCGATTCTTATTATTACCCCTTTAGAATATTACCAGAGTAAGCTTTATTTTGATTAATGCTCATAATATAAGGGAGAAAATACCTACCTATAGCTGTAAAAATTGGCCAAGTGCGAGTCAGACTCGCCCATGAAGGGTTCCGTAGTAACTATAATAATATAATATGTATATTTATTTGACGAATAAAAAAAAACCTTAAAATTTTCTTAAAACTAGATTATTTACATTTTTACAACTACGCTAAATAACTTTGTTTTTCATAGTGTTTGTATGAATTACAAAGTTATATTTGCGGTTTTAGAAAATATGCTGTATCTCAAAAACTGCTGACCCGATTTCGTTCAAACCAATTTTGGTTGAAAGTTTACATTAAGATCTACAGACATATCTTTTTTTTTAGATTTTTCACTCCATTATTATAGAAGTTAGAGGGGGTGGGACACACATTTTACCACTTTGGAAGCTTATATCTTTTAAACGATTGACTTTATGAAAAAGTTATTTTAGAAACGCTTATATCATTTTTAAAGACCTGTCTATAGATACCACACACGCATAGGTTTCATGAAAAATAATATTTTCAGTTCTAGTTCCATGTATGGGGACAGACCTTTATTTTAAATATTTTTTAATTTTTTCTTAAAATCAGAAAGCGGTTTACAGAATACATCTACCTACTAAGTTTCACATGTATAGTCCTAATAGTTTCGGAATAAAATGGCTGTGACATACGGACGGACGGACGGACAGACAGACAGACAGACAGACGGACAGACATATCGAAACTGTAAGGGTTCCGTTTTTTGCCATTCGGCTACGGAACCCTAAAAAAGTTAATAAAACCTTATCAATCTGTTCATCATTATAATGTGGATTCCATTACCTACATATGGCTTAACCCAAGGAATTCTTAAGCTACTTATTTTACATGAATGATTCTACATTAAGGAAATATCCAATTACCAGTGTTCTGAAGACTGTGTCGCTACTAAAAAGTCGACGATTCAAAATTGTTAACTTTTTGCCTATACATAGGTACTTATGTAGTAAGGTCATGGCTAAATAATAACAGCCACAAGGATGAATCTACAAGGTTAAGCAATGCTTGCCGAGGTCGATTCGGGGATGGGTCTTTTTTTTTTACGTGGTAAAATCATCAAATAAGTCCTCCCACCCTGGGCAGGGCCGGAGGGACTGTCAGACTTGTACTGACTAAAATCCACGGTGTTCCTTCAATAGCCCTTTACGTTCCGGGGTCACGGTAATGGGATAAGTCCCACGACCCCGGCAGGCTTCGGCCCTCTACAGGGGGGGCCTCGTCATATTGCTGACGCTCTTTGAGGCGCGCGTGGAACACAACGCGCCGTCGACCCGGGCATGGTCCATGGTCGGACAGCGAGTTGCCCTTTACTCGCTGTCCGCATGCCCGCGCCTACGGTGGCCGGAGATCGTCGGCCGACGTCCGACGCCGTGGGCGTCTACCACTGCGGCTGGGCTGGAGGGAGGACGCCATCCTCTCCCTCACGCGGCCCGCCTCCTCCTTCGATAGCATGACTTCTTTGCAGAAGGAGGCGACCGCTTCCCACTCCGTCTCGCCCCGCAGCATGGCCTCGACCAGTGCCGGGCGCGAGAGGTCTCCGCCTATCGCCGCCGTGAGGACACGTCGGTGCTCTGCCCAAGCGGGGCAGTCTTGCACCGTATGCTCTACTGAGTCCTCAGGGCGATCCTTGCAGTGGTGACACCCAGGCGTTTCTTCCTTCCCCATCAGACACAGGTACCTCTCGAAACTTCCGTGTCCGGTGAGGACCTGCGTCATGCGGTAGGTCAGGACGGCGTGACGCCGATCTAGCCGCTCCTCAAACATATTTTTCGGGATTCCACTATGTCTCGGAAAGTACTTACGTTAAGCCGTTGGACGCGCCTGTCATTTGTACTTCTTTGACAGTCATTACGCGTAACCACCAGAAAATCGAACACCAGTATTGCCAAGGCGTATTATGTGATAGCTGCTGGGTTATGGAGGTCAAATAGGCAATCGCACATGTATAATACTGTTACTCAGCTGCATCCAATTAGACTGGAAGCCGACTTCAACAAAAGGCTATGTAGATGATGACTTATCAAGTTATCATGTATAACAATATACTTCCTTTGCTGAGGCAGATGAGCGTCAATTCTGCAGATCTTATGGAAGATATAGGATAATGGGATTAAAGAAATTGTTAGCTTCAAATGATCATCCGTTGAAATCGTACCTACATAGTTTTCGGTATTGTGCAAATGTTACTCATACGGCGTTCACAATTTTCTGCCAAAGGAAAAGGGCTTGATTTCATTTAGTAAAAGAAATTGTCTCGTTTCACAATTCAAAGGTAAATGTAACAACGGATATTGTGTTAAGTTCAGATAGTATTGTCGTAGTATAAAAATATGGACAGTACTGAAACTACCTACAAACGCTCGAAACGGCACACTCACACAAACATGCGCACTGACGAGACTCCTAAGCACGGGTCGCGGTGCTCTCAGTAGTGCGTGCCGCGTCAAGACGAGTGGTCACGTTTAAATTTTATTTATATCCGAAAATGCCACGAGCGTATTGCGTTGTGTACGGCTGTTTGAACTTGGCTTCAACAAAACCGGAGCTATCGTATTTCAAACTTCCTGATGATTTTGAAAGGTTAGAATGATTTATTTATTGTTATTGTTATTATACCTATAATCGTTATCGAATTGTAAGTTCGCGATAATGAATTCGTGATCTTACGAGGCATGCCTTTTAAGTTTTGTCGTTTGAAGAAAAAAACACAACTAGAACCTTATAGTACTTTTTATTGTTTTTCAAAGTATTCACCACGTAGCTTAATACACTTTTCCATTCGCTCAAACCAGTTATTATAACATTTATTCCACTCTAAAGTGGGGGTGTTCAAAATGGCTGACTTGAAAGCGTCGACTGCTTCTTCACCGGACTGGAACCTTTGACCACGAAGACTTTTCTTAATTTTAGGAAATGTAAAGAAATCGTTAGGGCTTAGGTCAGGACTGTATGGAGGATGGTCAAGAATTTCTACTTTTTCCTGCTTCAAATACTCAATCGTTTGACGAGTGCTGTGTGAGCTTGCGTTGTCGTGGTGCAGGATGATGCGTCGCTTTGAGTTAGATTTTCGAAGTTCGGCGATGACCTGTGGTAAACAAACTGGGGTATACCACTCTGCGTTAACCGTTCTACGATCTTTAGGTGCTATAGTCGCAACATGGCCGATTTTCCCAACGACACGTTCGTTGGGAAAATCGGCCACCATCTTTGAAGTGCTTCGAGAACGAACAACTTTATTTATTTATTTTATTTATTATATACTTTATTGTACACCTCACAACATTTCTATGGATACAAAAATTTAAACTAGTGTACAATGGGCGGTCTTATCGCACAGGGCGATCTCTTACAGACAACCTTTGGATGGACAAAAATTGACCCAGATTGTAGATTGTTGTTTGGAATCAGGATCGTAGGCATAGATCCAAGATACGTCACCACTGATGATGTCGTAGACGTGATTTGACTCTCCTCGGTTGAACCTTTGCAGAGTTTTCTTACACCATCTGACGCGGGCCGCCTTGTGATCGTCGGAAAGCAGATGCGGTATCCAACGGCAAACTAGCTTTCTCACACCAAGCGCTTCATGCAAGATCTTCTGAATGGTTGTCCCTGAGATGCCTAATAGAGCCTCTAACTCTCGATACGTCACATGATGATCTTCGAGAATTAGTTGTCTCACAACAATGATGTGATTGTGATGATTATCTTCAGTGAAGGCGGATTTTGGGCGTCCTTCGCGAGATTTGCCACTAACTTCTAAATACCAGCGCGTCCGCAGACATGGGGCTTCATCACTGAACACAGATGTTAGTTCTTCAAAACACTGAAACCGTGTCAGGCCTCTTCTAAAGTTGTAGAAAATTATTGCACGAACATTTTCCTTAGAATGATTAATTTTCGTACGTAACCTGACAGATTCCAATCGACGCTGTGACTGCAATAGCATTAATCCTAATAATTTCAACTGTTTTGAAATTCAAAATTTAAACATATTCGAATATAGAACAGTTCCAAATTCAAAATTACCGGGAAATATGGAAACAACAGAACTTAAAAGGCATGCCTGGTATTACTTAGAAGTCCAGAATGCGGCGGTTATGAGGATATTTAAAGCCGATAGTGCAATAATTGTACAGTTTTTTTTTATCACTACAGAACAAAATGTGAAAAAAAAAACAATACCAAAATCATTAAAAGTTACAACCCTATTGCTTCGATGGAGCGTAGGTTATTATGTCCTCAACTAGGCTTTCTGTACTGTCCAATCTATACTGTGGTATTGTGCGCGCTGTGGCGACAGATTGCTATCCCATCGTGCATCGCCCACCAGCCTTACTACGAGTACAACACATTTCTCGCTTCAGAACTCGGCGTGGGATGATAAACAGCTGACACTTCGCTTTCATTCCACTTCCCGATTACCATTAAAATTATATTTCAAAAAACAAATGGATGACAGCAACATTTTCCCGTTAGATTGGAAGTTTTATTTCAATGTAATCTTCAATTTCTTAAGAACTTACAAAAATACGATTTGCGTGATATCCGCAACTCGCACAGCTCATCGGATTCTGATGAGACTTTAAGAGGTAGCCTGAATCATAGGATAGGTAGGTTTACTATTTGTATAGCTATATATTGATATATTGTATATATATTGTTATATAGCGATATATTGTATATACAATGTAATGTTACATCTTCCTTGAGTGCTTCATTCCGGGGCAATACAATGCCCCGGAATGAAGCAAAGCAAAAATGTATTTGTTGATTTAAGGATAGGCCATTCCGTGGCCTATCCTTAAATCAACAAATACATTTTTGGAATTGTTTAGCATGCATTAAAGCCCCGAAAAATTATTCGTTTCCTGAAATTCACGCCGCTCCCGAAAACTTATATAAAAATAATTGTATGAAATACTGATCATCGTATGGTGACTAATGAGGGATCACATCGTGCCATTTCTCAACGATGAGTACGATATACAAAAATAAACCAGCTTACATTCCCTGAATCCTACTTCGGATTTTGAACTTCTCAGCATGTTGTCTGTCTCACGATAACTGTAGGAACCACTTAGCATTGCGCATCTTTAATCTTATTTATTTTGACGGTCACTCAACTTTTTAAATTCTTCTTCTTCGTCTCGAATGGCAAGACAATGTTCATATGTTGTTAGCCCAAAACTTCGCCACTTCCACGGCGTCATCGGTGGCAGTGCAGAGATCTTTTTGACTGCATGTTATTGGGCTAAGAGGGCAGGATAGCAGATGACGCATAGTTTGCACATAAAAGTACTTTATGCAAAACAGCATCTATCTACGATTGGCATCGTACGCATGAAGATATACCTACCTATCTTCTTATCTTACTAATATTATAAATACGAAAGTTGTTAAGATGGGTGAATGGATGGATTTTACTCTTTCAGGCAAAACTATTGAACGGATCTGAATGAAATTTGGCATGTAGATAGTTTGTAATCCGGGAATAACACAAGCTACTACGCAATTATATGTACAGATTCAAAGTCTTGTTGTTCAACTCGGTAGGCTTGTAACTTTCAGTAGAATTTAACTGACGAATGACTGACGCATATTTAATAACATCTCCAAAACAAAGTAAATGTGTCAAGTACATGTAAATATAGGAATAAACTGAAGTGCGTATAGTGAACCAATACTAATGCGCGGTACATCACTATATGCCCTCTGTAAATCTTTGCGCCACAAGACTGAGCTTTGTTTTACAGCAGATGCAAGTAAACACAGTCGACCCGACATCTGGTATATTTTTTTTATTTCCACTATACGAAGGGCCTATTCCAGTGTCAATCGATATGGCTCAGCTGTAGGAAATGTTTTGAACTTTTGAAGCAAAATAAAACTTCAAAGAATCACAATCAATGCGTGTTCCGATTCTTTTGTTATCTACTGCCCTATTTGTTCCTAGAGATCAATGAACTTAACACAGTTATTGATGTTTGTTAGAACAAAAACTGAAACCTTAACATGACATCATATAATAAGACGTAAATCCATGCCACATTGTGTACAAACAAACCATACATAATATCGGCTCGCGTTTGCTTTCTGGCATAATCTCATTTATGTTCACCTAATGTATTTACTAAGGTCTATATACATTTTTGCGGATTACGTTATAATCTGGCTAGTTTCAAATCGTCTTAAAATATGATATCTTTTAGATAGAATATTCATTAAAGTTTAATAAAACGGTATGTCTATGCAGATAGGAGATAGATACCTTGTGATTAAATTCTAATTCGTAACCCGAAGCATTTCAACATCAGCCGCCTTCATTAGTTCACAAACAGTTTTAGAAATGATCTATGCTGTAAAAGTATCTGTATTTTTCAATAACTATACTGAATAAATTTAAAGTTTAACTCATCAATGCGAGCGAAATTCATTTATATTAACTAAAATAGAAGCACAAGTTGAAAGCTCTACGCTTCGTAGCATTAGCTACGCCAATCAGCAATATCGTATGCGACTTTAAATCGAAAACATTACAGTAATAGAGTCCAACGTCACAGTTCTCATTTTTCGAATGGGTCGACTGAAGAACTGGGATTGAAATTGAAATACATACGTATAGCGTCATGCACAACTGGCTCTTGGCTGTTAATTTCAGATTTTGTGACTCGTGCTTTTAACTGTTATAAGCAGATATACGTAAGAGTACCTATAGAGAGATATGTAGGTAATACCTGTGTATCTGAAGATCCTTGCAGAATTTTAATTTGCTTAGTAGGGACTCATAAATTCCTGAAAATTTCATGCCACTTGGAAATCCATACAACAAACAAAAAATAACAAACAACTAAAACTCAAGAAAGCTTCGGATATCCAGGCGCCCCCCAAACATGTGTACCTGTAACATTCGTAGCTACATCCTCCCTTACTTCCTACAGGGTCTAAGTCTATTATTAGAAGGGTTATAATTACTCGGATACAGTATTCTACGACTACGAGGGGTCTGTGAATGGGCGCGTGTTTACAAACACCACGCCTGACTCCTGGCTGACGGGACGCAAGCAACAAACACATAAACACTTAAAATTAAAACCGGCCGCACAACTCCCCTTTTCATGAATATGTGCTCAAGCCGCCACGTTTTGTTCATGTATTGGGATAGTCCTGCACCGATATGGTTTTTGAAAAAATCCCTGCTTTTAGTGCTGATTACGCATTTTTCAAGCAGACTGCCAGATTTGGTGCGACCATTGTATGCATTATCGCCTTTTTTATCAAACCCTTGTGTGAGCCTGGCCCGCATTACATTTGATTGCTAGTTACTCGTAGGTACTAAAGGTTGAATATTCATTTAGAAAAATATATTCTGGCCAAAAACTAAAAGTTTATGAGAAAAACTCGTTTTGTTTGGAGCTACTATCATAACAATTCACATGGAATGGCACAGGCACAGGAAATCCCAGGAAATTAACCTCCATCCGTATAGTTCAATATTCATCGATACATGGTTACAGCGCATCAGGGCTGTGTATACACCGTGCGTTTCCTGTGCGCGCGTGCTAAGAAAGCTTTGCTTCCTTGTGAAAGCCCGCACGTGTGCGCCTAAAACCCGCGCTGTTCCACCTGCGCTTGCGCCGGATCCCGAGATACGCGCCGCCCGCAGAGCACGCCGCGCGCCCGACCAGATGTGTCGTGTTTAGTGAACATATCGTGATCTCCAACCATGGGACCCCAGTTTGACTATTGCCTCCGTGCTACCAGTGAGTTACCTTAATACTTTACTCCTACTCTGTATGTTGTGTAAACCTCATTATGAAAGCCCCTGGAACCAACCGTCTGCGCTGTGTATTAAACTTTTGCAATTTTCCAAGTTCAATAAGTTATTTAATTTTCCGATACAGAAGTTGCGTTTTGAAAATTCCTATTTAATTTGTGATAAGTTTGTCTTCAATATTTTCATAGGAAATTCTTCGTTTTGCGATTTGTATTTATATTTACTAACAAACTTTGTCGTATAGCAACCTATAGGTGCGATGGACGCTGATAATATTGTTTATAAGGACATAAAATACATTGTTTCTTAATTAGGCATCGGAGTGTATTATTATTAGTGTCGATGATAACTGTTCGCGGCACAGTGCGTATTGTTGCGGCTAATTAGTATTCAAGTGCACTCTCGTAGTCGTAGTAATTAACGGTGAAATCGTGGAAGTGATTCGGCTCTGAAACCACTGAACATTTTCGAACATATCGGTAAGAATAAAATTAGTCACTAGTCCAAATTCTCAAAACACATTTTGGCAGCTTTTTAAAGCTTTCCGAGAAATACGATTGATTCATTAATCAAAAGGCGCCTAACTTCATTTGTTTAGACTGCGACTGATGATTGTACTAATTAGAAATGTACATTATAGGCATTTTGACCATACCTACTGAGCTAAAACAGGATAAATACTTTATTATATTTTAGTGAAATGTTATATTTGAAACAGGATTTCATTAAGTAATTAATTATTAAATAAACTATTTAAGTTTACCGTAAGTAACTAATTACTGAAATTATGTGATATAGGTACTAATTATTTCGCTTCCTTCAATTAAATCACGGTCAACTTAAGAAAGTTACTTGATTTCAGCATAAAAAGTGCAATTTATATTATTTCGCATAATTATTATCATTAATTTTGTTAACATTGTTGAATATCTTATTTGGGATCTCTCACATAATATTAGTTACACGAAGCTCTGTTACTAAGTGAAATAAAATGCAATTAATTACTGTCAAATACATCATTACTGGCCAATAATACAACAATAACAGTGAAGAGCATTGTAAGTTTTATTTAGGAGTGGCTCCGCTATTGTTTGTTACTTGTTTTTGTTTAGCCACATGTGCTAAGGGCCATTTCTATGACGCCCCACGTTCCTGAATCCGCCCAAAAACTCGCAGATGCGGGTGGAACAAAAAATACGAATCTGGTAAAAGCTCTCCTTTCACATCCCATGGCAACAGTTTTATAAACCTTCATTAGGCATCATTTATCCTATTTCATTTTGATTTTTTTCCCTTTTTGTACTGTTATACTATATTTCGTCTTCTTTGTGCGATATAAATGGTTTATGATGTAATTTCTGTCTCATTTTAAAGCGTACCGACACATATTCTAAAGTGCGTTAAATTCCTAAGTGTCGTTTACGACTGTTGATGCTGCTATTAAAATTAGCCAAAGCTATATAGCACCCAACGTAGTTAATGCAAGCCGTAAGTACATAGGTACTGGTAGCATCTATTACTGTACCACATTCCCCCGTAAGTAGGTACGTGTCATGTCATCTAGCCAAATGGCTTATCATTGCACTAGTGAGACATCCAGATAGGGAGTAGACAATGGGCGAAAATTGCCTTCAATTCGCATTTTCCGGCTTTCAAAAGTAGGTTGCTACACTCTGCCCGCACTGGACGTAATGGAGAGCCGTTAGTTCATTGGGGTTATTGAATAATTCCCGTGTGGCGGACTCGTAGAGTACTGGCCACCGCCAGCCAGCGACGTCGCATCGGCCGCTTCGATGATACTCGGTATTGTGTGCCCTTTGTATCATTTATCATCATTGCACCAAATGAAAATTGGGTAGAGATACGTTTTGTGCGTAACTTTGTTTATCAACAGTACATATCTTGTTTTCAGATAATCCATCATATTTCGCGTTGCCGAACAAAGATGTGCCCGATGGCGAGGAATCTCAGGGCTCTTCCGAGCCATGTTCCCGGTCGGCTCCTGGGCGTGTCTGGCCGGACGCCGGGCGGCCGCTCGGCTCCCCGCGCCGTCGGGAACCAGAGAGCCCCAGACGCAAAGAGTTCAGGGCTCTGCTGAGATCTCTGTCTGCTCGAGAGCCAGAACAAGCTGAAGCTTTTTTGAAAGGTCAACCAAGACCAGGCGATTGCGCTCCTGGAGACATGAGACACACATTTACTGCTCCACGCGTCAAGTAAGTAACAATCACTTTATTGAAAAATTATAATTTCACCTACTTATGTAAATTTTAATGATTGATATTTTAATCATGTTTACTTGTTACACAGGAAGGGCAAAATAAGCACAACAGTGGTCACAACTGATGGTCCACAGGAGCGCGAAGAAGTTTTCTACACAATTCCATTTCAGGGTAGGAGACGACACTCAGTTGGCGGGTATCTGACCACGGGGGCTGCGGGGGCTGGAGAAGTGACCGCAGTACCCAGCGAAGTACCAAGGATGCCCCCACCAAGGTTCAACCAAAAAGAAGAAGACACCATCAAAAGAAGACGACCAAAGAACTTCGCTTTCAAAGGTAAGTTCAAATAATTGATTGCTTATAAAAAAAAATGCTTAATCTCCATCATTTTCACAAAACTAGATTATATCAGGAAATAAACTAATCGGAATCATCCATAAATAAGTATAATATGTAACTCTATGTTACGATTCATCTCAGCCAAGTGTGAACTATTTGAGGAACATATTTATTTAGGCTGTTTGCAATCGATCAAGACTCGTAATAAATTTGACTGAAGATTATTCCAGAGTGTAACGTAAACTATTGAATGTTATATTTACTATCACTTATTTGCTTTAAAATGATTTACACGTAAACATTTACTTACATTTTATGCGGTTTGTAAGTATTTACTTGGCAGCTAGTTAGCATTTTTTACTTAATGATGTATCTGGCATCACCTATTTATGGATTACTGGAGGTAATTAATGTAGATGTAGTTAGATATTATCTAACTTAACATGACCAGGATGTGTGAAAAATTACCATTTATGTGTTTCTTTGTCTTCGTAATAACTTAATATTGAAACTTGAAAGCGACAGTAAAGGAAGCACCCGCAGTAAAATCTATTCTAAGATGATAATAATGATAGGTACGTGGAAGTGAATAATAATGATAAACGGTCATAAACAAGTCAATCGAAACCTAGGGCCGATACCAGAGAACGTTGCTCCCGGCTCGCCCTTCGACCCTCGTCGGTACTTGCGCTGTACGATACAGATGCATCTCCCAAATGTCCAATAACCTTAGCGGCGCTTTTGATATATTCATATCTCACTTGCCCTTTAACTACAAGCTATCTACAACAGGGATGCGATGGAATACATTTTATCAGTAACAACAAAAATAAAAGCTTCCTAACTTTTTTATTTGGTCTGAGTACTTAAGTATGAACTCAAGCGTCACTTATGAAAAGATTTCTCAACCTCGATATCTGCAAGATTATGTCAACTTATATTCACATTTTCCGGAATCGTTATATTATGCCGATTAGGCGTATCTGCGAAACGCGATCAGAATATAATAAAAACGTTTTTCGTGTTTACCATGTCTTATTTGGTCGTCGATAACGCTTGGGGAATATTTACACATGAGCCCAAATTTGTTTTGCAAGATTAGGCGGTTGGGCGTGAGGGATGGTGATGGCGTTGCGAGTTGCGATTATCGTTGTCGCGCCGAGCTTTTAGTATGCGAAGTGCGTGCGCTTGCGCCGCCGCCTGACGCCAGCGCGCAGTCGCCGGCCGCGCGCCACATGATCGCGAACCGACACTTCTCGCTGTCACAGTTCTGTGGGCTCTTGTATTAATTTCGTGCGCTTTCTAGTGCTCGCCTGCAGTTCAGTCAGTGCAATGACAAGCGTTTAACTTGAAACTGTCGGGAATAACGTCTTCTCGCACTCGCGTCGCTATGGAGGATAAAAGGAGCGAAACAATGCCCGACACAAGTGAGTTTTGTTTAAAATTTAAATGTTTTAAATGTTACACTGTGTGCCTTCGAAAGTTTTATGCATGTGAACAACTTTTAAGTTACCGTAAACGTTAGTTTTTTTTTTGTATGAGTCGTCTGATACTGTTACAATAATATAATTTAATTGTATGTATGTGTTAGTCCGGTTTCGTGTTATCCAATTCACACATAGCAATTACGTCTCTTGACTTAAGACAAATACGCCGAAATTACTAGGCAAGTCAGTTAAGCGTGTAAGTTAACTTGTAAGCTCCTAAACTACTACCTTCAATATGAGAAATATAGCACTACATATTAATTATTCAAGTTTACTTGCTTGAGTAAAGGAACTTAACTATAATTGTAATTACCTCACATTACGACTAAATATAGATATTAATAATTAATCTTGTACCACATTTTCCTTCATATTGCTACGAGGGAAAGCTTTATGTTTCATTTCCACGGCCCTTATTTTAATGTCCCTGTACTTTCAGCGTAGAAAATGTGTTATACGGAGAGCTTATTACAGTTATTACTTACATGATATAGACTCTTTTGTATTAAAAAATAATTTTGTAGATTGAATACGTATATAGTGGTTCATACAATGGGACTATAATATAACACTTGTGCATAGCGACAGGCACAGCCACCTTAATACGATAGATAATAAGCCATTGTCTTCGCTAAAGACGTCTTCAGCGGCCTTCACTTTACTGAACTCAACAACGTCACACTTTGTAATTCGAAAATGTCCAGCTCCATCCAAAATCAATGTCAAAGAAACACCGTACAACATCACCAAATAAGATTCACAGTGGACATGCAGATGTTTACACGATAATGAGCTTTAAGCGCTAAGAATTAGGAAAGATCCCTGTGGGTCGCTCGGCACCCGAGCTGGTCGCGCCAAACGCATTAAATATGCAGGGTGGCATGTATGGCTGAATAAACATAGTGTAATTTACATGCATCGAAGCAACTCCCGTAATGTACTCGCATTGGGAATGTAAATGCGTAAACGTCTTGTATAACTTGTCTATATTGTCGGTAGGATCGCTCCCACAGATTGTTTTAACTGATGTTCAGACGACGGACAATAGAGTAGTTTTCTGTGTTACAATTGGTCACGTATTTTTTCTTTTTCAAGTCAAGAAAAATTCACAAAGATGGAAAGCTTCAAAGTTCAGGAGAGGGGGCTGCTGACGTCACACATTGCTAAAAATTATACCGAGGCGTGACGTCACGCGAAATTTCAACTCACTGTATCGTCTTAATTTTTCAATTACGTAAAAAATAAAAAATACTTGTCCAATGTTTTTTGTTAAACTATATGACGGACTAAATAAAATATTTTAGGAAACAACCCTATTGTTTAGGGACAAAAGATGGAAGACCTCTGCCTGTTGTTTAGTGTCAGCACAAAAGGTGCGAAGCTTAAAGCTCTGACTTAAACAACTGACGTTTACGAGATCCGAGAGTTAAAAATGAAAATTCTTCGATAGAAATCTTAATAAAAGAGTTTTGTAGAACGATGTCGATAAATTAAAACTATCAGAGACTTGCACACACACAGAAACGTACATCTTCTTTTGTCTCCCGAGCTGCTGTCATGTTATCAGTCGGAGCATTGAATTATAACTTTGTTTGTGACGTGTTTCGACGTTGTATCGTGATAAATATAAGACGGTACATAGCGTTATCTGCATTGACCGCATACAAGGCTATTATTAGTCAATACAAGGAAATTGTTTAATTACGTTGACTGTATAAAATCAGAACAGATTAAATATTGCCTAGCTGATTTTTGAAATTATCTATGGATATTTTGAATGTACATAGTATCCGCTAATGAGTATTTAAACTAAGCATAATTATATTTTGTTTTTAGAATAAGCAATGAGTATGAACGTCCTCACAGAATAACAATGAATGGCCCATTCCCACTAACCCAGAAAAAATTCAAAGTTCTCTTTATGATGCTCAAAGGGAAGTTCTATTTATTTCAATTTTTTAATGAGTCAGTAAGCGGATTTTGTAATTTAAGCCAACATGTGTATGTTCACTATTCGTAGGGCTTAATGATAGTGACTGTGAGTCAGCAATAAATTATTAATTTAAAATATGTCTTATAATTAAACCAGAAAGTATGATTTAGCATCAAAGAACTGACAGGAGCCAGAGAAAAGAACGTTTATTTTGATATGATGAATCACATGGCGTCGGGTGCACGCCAGACCACATTCACTATTTGTTAGCGAACTTGTTTCATATTAACCCTTTTTTTGGCAAACAATAATATCCTCTTATAAGTAGGTTATAAACATTATCATAATCAAAACATAAACGCAGATTGATCAAATAAATATTAACTACAACATCTGCTGTTATGAATGACTATATTCTTTTGCATTACTCACATTTTTAACCGTTACGGCATACATCGTTTTCAGATACTTTTAATGCAACATCTCGTGTTTTGTAATTCCCTTAAATGTGATCTCATTGTGACTGACTTTGCTGGAAACCTACGGTGCGTTTCCTCGTATTTCTTGGAAATGAATAGGCAACGTCGCGTCGTCTCGCCCACGTCCAGTACCACTGGGGAGCATTGTATGTCCTATTTACTAACAATGTACGAGGGCAGATGATACAATATTGTCATCGCATTATATGTCTCACAATTATTTTCCAAAGGAAACTAATCTCATAAGGATATTATCGTTCGGTCAGTAATTACATTTAGGGTTCCAAATCTCATCCATTTTGACAACAGAAATCGAGTAATACCTTTCTGGATTAAGTAAAGAAAATATGGATTCAAAAGCTACCTGCCATATAAGGATGCGTTATACGGCTACAATATTTTACTGGGAACATCAAAGACGTCCGCGGCGGCCATTGAACTGAAAACTGAAAGCGGTGGAGCAGCGAGCACAGCCCCGACTGTGGCCCAATGTACCTGCTTTGTTCCACTTTCGAATTTGCGTACCGTCGTTATTGTGGCGTTAAAAATAGGGCTCTTAGTGTAACCTGACGGAAGAAATATTGCGAAGGACTTGGTTCAACCGAAAACTGTTGTACCAACTAACCTTATTATGCGATAAAAGAAAATCATGACAAAAATGAGACGCTATTTTACTTTTCTATGAAAAGTTGCTTACTTGTTTAGCAAATAAGTTAATCAACATTTTCAGTAATAGACTGACTCTCTTCAGACTTAAAAGACAATCAAAGGAGAACGTGTAAACATACCCTGAAACAAAAATCATAGGTAAAATGTATGGTGTCCTGTTAATTCTGCACGTAAATAAATCTTATAAAATTCCAATTCGAATTCATATCTTTCAAGAAGGTACTTCCGTTCTACATGAGCAGAAAATAGTCGCATAGCAACACAACTGCTTGTAGGGCGTCATATTCAGCCCTCCAGTTCTGTTACTCGCTGCATTTAATCGGCTATAGTTATTCCGGGCGACGCTGATAGACGTTTGTCTATTTAGGAAACGGATATTACATTTAGTCGGGTCTTCATTTGGCGGCAGAGGTGGGTAAGTATAAACCCGTACGAGCTTCCGGCGCGCGCGTAGTGCATAGCATATTTTGTAAGCAGTCGATGCGTATGCGTGGCACTGGATGCAATAAAAAATTTAACAGCGACCGTATGCTTTCATTCATACGCTAGGAAAGGCATATATATGTTTTTAGGACGGCGTTGAAGCTTTTAACGCTCTTACACCTAACTGACCATTACGTTTGTGTAACGAATGTGAAAGATAATGCTTCCTAGAAACAACGCAATGTTTCGAATCCAAAAATAAAACGCCCTTAAAGATTGAAGAACAATTCCATTTGGTTGTTCATATCAGTATCACTTGACTTTCAGGCTTTTCTGCTATGTATCGAATTGAAATGCATTGCATTAATTCATCAATAACGGTCGATTGATTTCAAGTGTCTTTACGATTAACGTAAGGACGCACTTAACATTAATTAAAACTGCTCATTACACGCACAATTGGCATCTTTATAAGCTTCTCGTATAATATTTCTTTTGAGTTGCCTTTATAAAGATATGAGTAACCCTTTAGTGCACACATCATTAAAAATAATGTGCGATTTGTGTATAAGTTTCTTAACATGGGTTTAAATTCAGCAACATGTGTAGAAAGAATTATGAAGCGTCCGTGCGATCCGTGAACTTCGATCCAGCCAATGACCCCCATCCGATATCAAGTGAACGACATCGTTCATGCCTTGATTATCCCTTGACAACACTTCCTTTCAATGTTTAAGTATTATATTTGAGCTCGCTACAGACTTACTCACGACCAACTAGGTAGGTAATTCGTTATGAATAAGTCATTGCTTTTTACGTGTTCTTATTCGCGCTTATCGAATTTGGGATACTTATTATTTATATAAGTATATCTTTCTTGGAAACACAGTGTTTTGTCTGAATAATTCTGAGATATAATTTCGACTATTGGAGAGGCACTTTATAGAAAATCAATAGTCTGTTTAAAGTCAGTCGGGCTGAATGATTGATTCATTTTAAGGACTAACAATATTGGATTAGTGGTTTCTTTTCCGTTGCAAATAGAAGCCGTTTCGGTTGTAATAAATACCAACTTATAGCGACTAGGTACTAAATTATATAATCTTTGTTACAGAAATGGAAGACATAGCGATACTGTGGAGCTCTGGTTCTCCCGAAAGCGCGCTATGGTCCGACTACTTGGTCGCTAGCTTTGATAAAATAATGTCGCAACGAGCTAGACATCATTACAGGTACCTACCACTTCATTTATAAGATTAGCTTGAATGCAATTTAACCGATAATGTTATCGTCATCTTGAAAAGTGCAAGTTAGTAATACTTCAATACTTACTTATCAGTTTATAGATCAATAATGTAGTAGATAGAATTTTCCTTTATTTGATACCTACATCCTGTTTTATCAGTTCATTCAGAAAGTATTGAGTGTTTATTGGGCTTCATGTTGTTGCAGAGTGACACCGATTACAGTAGAGGAGCTGCTTGCGGCTGATTCACAAGAGAAGATAGACAAACTGACAAAGGCTCAGTTGCAAATAGTGATCCTGTGTCCTATACTCGCGACTAAGTTAGCAGACCTGAAGAGGGACCTTAACGGAGACAGTTTGTTTAAAGTCGACAAAGTGCTGGTTATGCTGCTCGGAGTCGAGAAGAATCAAGTTATCTCTGCTAATTGTGAAGGTATGATTTCGGTTTTGTTTCGATGTTTCTTCTTAGGGTAGTCAGCTACAAAACAGCGACCTTTCGTTTAAACTTAAATCGAAAGAAAATTACATGTTATATTATCATGTTATTTTTAATAAATTTGCAAAATAAATATTGTTTATCATTCTCAATACAACCTTAAGGAAAAGCTTTTGATCAAACTTTTTAAAATTTTGTATGACGAGAGTTTCATGTAAAAGTTCCAAATAACGCAGCACTTTTAGAACTTCAGAATGTTTTATTTAGCCTTAATTGGGTATTCGATTTTCATTAATTTCTCAATCAATTAGTGAGATCACAATTAAGACCAGGCAGTCCAAAATAATTTTCACGCAAGCTCCGCCCCCATCCACCCCGGTTAAACCGTTGTATACTAAAGGCTAACGCAGCAGTAATAAAGTTGAATATCGCGTGCGCTCTTTCACCATGTTCGGTTTCGTGACTGCCGTTGTCTGCTAAACGCTAACGTAGCAGTAATAAAGTTGAATATCGCGTGCGCTCTTTTACCATATTCGGGTTCGAAACTAAATGTCGTAAGTCTCAATTCTTATTTCGTTTATAACTAAAGTAATAATTGATCTAGAGAAAAAAATGTCCTATATTTGGATAATAAACTATATTTTCTTAACGTCAATACTAATTTTAGACATAAAAGCCGAGTAATCTTGATTAAATTTTGAACAATCTTTAAAAAAGACATGATTCTCGATTAAAAAATGAATCGAGCGAAAATATTCCAATTACGAAACTGGTCTAGACATGTAAAGAAAAAGATCCAATAAGTCTTATACTAAAGTTCCATTTTGATTATATGCGTGATTGTTTCAGAATATTAATACAAAATTACATACAATTTAGGGAGCCTCCTCTTAATTGGGACATTGTTTTATTTAGTGAAAGTTCGTAATAGAGGGTTCTTTTTTAGATTACCCTACAATGGACCAGTGGCAAATGATGTGCGTACGGGAGAAGGACACCTCTTTCGTGGACACATTCCTGACGGCAGCTGTTGGGATCCTAAGAACAAAAGACTGCAAAGACACAGCCACTGATAGAACAAGTTTCTCTATCGTACCCAAGAAAGTGAAAATCGTAAGCACACCCTAATTACAAGTTAAACCAACTACTATTTATCTTAACTAAACACAAGATGGCATACTTTACTGCAAACATGCCACAAATTCTTTTGAATCAATTTAAACGTTTACGAGGAAATCCCAAGTCAATTACCGACAAATTAGACCGTTAGGCACAAACGTTTATAAAATGTTTACACAGTTTTCGACCTTGCCACAATAGCTTTGTGGTGCAAAATCGCAGAAGTCATTTTGCTCCACAAAGTGAACGCCTGTTTACCTTAACAAAATAAATTCACAACGTGAGTTAATTAATGTCGTTTGCACGCAGGGACAAAGTCGAGTGATAGCGCTCCTCAACGACCCTATTAGAGACGAGGACAGCATAAAGATAATGGTGGACAAAAAGGGGGAGGTCATAAACATACCTAGCTTCAAGAAGAGGAACCCTTACACTCTTCAGTTTGATATACCAGGTAAAGATGTTTGAAGACTTTTTGCAGAGTGTAAGCCACTTGAAATAATTTTAGATTCATAGAAAGCTTTTCTTTAATCAAACTCTTTTAAGAAGTCTGTTCTATGATGATCTTCAACATCTGTTTAGACTTTTCCCAACAATGTTGGGGTCGACCAGTCCAGTCTAACTGGATGCAGCTGAGTACTAGTGCTTTACATGAAGCTTCTGTCCATCTAACCAAGACAACCCAGTAACTGGGTTCACGATATCCCTTGGCAAGACCAGTGCCAGATTTTCTGACAACCCGTAACATCTGTCAAAGATGTACAAATGATGGCCGTGTACAACGGATTAACGTACTCGTACTTTCCGAAGCACGGATAAAATTCGATATGTTAAGATGGTCACCCATCCACGGGCCGCCATCGCCAAGCGTTGCTTAACCTTGACAGGCCCGTTGGTATAGTGGTCAGTGGCCCTGACTGCTATGCGCAAGGTCGTGGGTTCGATTCCCACCTAGGACAAGTGTTTGTGTGATGAGCACGGTCATTTGTTCTTTGTCTGGGTGTAATTTATCTATAATATGTATGTATTTAGAAATATACTAGCTTTTACCCGCGACTTCGTTCGCGTGGGAAGGTTTTCCCGCGTAGATCCCGATCCTGTGGGATTTCCGGGATAAAAAGTAGCCTATGTGTTATTCCAGCATGTCTACTATCTACTTACTAAATTTCATTGAGATCCGTTCAGTAGTTTTTGCGTGAAAGTGTAACAAACATCAATCCATCCTTACAAACTTTCGCATTTATAATATTAGTAAGAAGTAAGATATTAGTAAGATAAGATATGTATGTTTATCAGTTGTCTAGTACTCATACCACAACCTCTGCTTAGTTTGGGACTAGATGGCGTTGTGTGAAAGTTGTGGAATTATTATTATTAACCTTAGAGATCAGCTCTTGCGGCTATTATTATTTAGCCACGAGCTCCTCTGTCTGTTCTATGATAATATTCCATAAACATTCCTTTTTTCAATACTATTTAATTTTTACTCTTCAATTCGACCTTAAAAACGGAATACTTAAAATAAATGGTTTTTTACAGAGTCATGTCTGGAAGTGTCCATGCTTGTTTGGGTGCGCGTGAGCAAGAACGGCCAGTCGCTTGGACGAAGACAGATCAAGTGCGAAAGCAGACTTAGAGAATTGGATCAGTTGCTTAGGGCTTCAGATCATCCTCTGGAATTTATGTGCCAGGTTAGCATCCATTTATTTATCTCAACATAAAGATCTGACCACAGGTTCTATAGGTATTTTCATCATCTACCTACTCTTATCCCAGTTACTTGCTTTGGGACAGCGCAACACGTTTTCTTCGACCATTTTCCCCTGCCAAACGTCACAGCATCATTTACTCCTTTTTCTTTCATATCGTTCCTCACACAATCCATCCGTCTTTTCTTGGCTTGGGTTTCTTCTCTACCTCTCCATCTATTAACATAAACGCATCGATCTTTTATTGCATGTCATTTTCTTATATATTAACTGAAAATTACAATTTCGTTCGAAACATACTTATACTCAAGGGAAATCAGAACAAAAACCGGCAAAGGTAGAAAAAAATAATTCACAATAACATTATAAAATTAAAAAACGCACCTTCTTTTGTCATTTTCTATGGATATATTATGTACTAGCACTTCGCCCGCGATTTCGAAATGAATTATAGCCTATACTCACTCCCCGACAATGCAGCTTACTACCCAACTTGCAAAATACCCTTTCAAACAAGCGAGAGCGTTCATACTTGTAACATTATTTTTAGTATATAAGAAAACGTTATATAATATTAATAAGAGCAGTGGCATTATAAACGTCTTTTACAAGTCTAATTGCCTTTGATTCTTTATAAAAACTTATAAATACATTCAATCTTAGAAGCGACTATACTAAGTGTTTTATTAGACTTCTGTAAAACTAGTGTTTTTTAAATCAACGTTCATTGAATTAACGTTGTGGATTAATTATTTACTTGTACCTATAATGACTTCGTTGTTTGGCTTGCTTTTGTTTATTAAGGATTTACTAATTAATTTTAGGGTTATGAGCAGCGTGGCCGTGTAGACAATGGTTTTAGGTTTAATTTGACTTGTACGAGTGCGATACAAAACATACACAAGATACTGGACTTGATAAAGCACTTATGAGTCGTGGTTTTGGTCGTAATGGCGACATTTCGATATTATTTCACAAATAATTAAAATGATATTGTTACGCCAGTCGCTTAGCGAAGTACGTCGAGACACTTCGACAGAAATCTAGAATGTTCGAGACACTAACGCCATCTAGCGGCGAGTAGCAGTACTGTGTATCTCAAGTAGCTTTTGGAATATTCTTGGCAGTGTAGGCAGTGAGTCGATTGGACAAGAATGTTCTAGAACTCAGAGCGGGGTATAAATAGATCGCAAAGGGACTCAGAGAGGCAGTCTTATTACAAGATACTAGGCTGTGAGAAAGGACTTTTTGGCATAGAGTCATCGTGGCCGACATAGTGGATGATTGCATCCTAGGTTTGGATTTCATGAGAGACCATCATTGTGAGATCGACATTAACCAAGGAATATTGAAATGTGGCACAGAAGAAATCTGTATGGAAGGTGGATCATCAGGAAAAGTCTATTGTCTGAAGAAAATTACCCTTCGGCCTCGATCGGAAACCATTGTGCAAGTAAGTCTAACACAAAGTTTGGGACAAAAGCGTCGGTGCTTGTTTATTTAAGGAACGGATAATGATCATCCTTGGATAATGGCACGCACTCTGGTGAGGCCCACAAATACTTCAGTAGTGAGGATTTTAAACCCTAGTAAATAATGAAGAACACATAATTAAAAAGGGAACACTGATGGGCACCTGTGAGGAAGTTGCCTGGATACGCAAATGCCAAGAAATATCCAGTAGCAATAAACTTAATAGCACATATTATGTGTCGTCCCTTCTAGAAGGTTGTCACAAGGATCTGTCTGAAAACGAAGTTGCATTGGCTAAGAAGATGTTACTTCGGTACGCCGATATATTCTCTTCCATTGATGCTGATATTGGGAGGACCGGACTGGTTCAGCACATGATAAATACTGGTAACCAATTACCAATCCGTCAGCGGCCAATAAGATTGCCAGTTGCACGAGAGAAAGAGGTAGAGGCCATGATTGAAGGGATGGTAAAGGATGGTGTGATAGAACCTTCATCCAGTCCATGGTGCTCTCCTGTGGTGCTAGTCAAGAAGAAGGACGGCAACTTACGTTTTTGTGTCGATTATCGGAGGTTGAACGATGTGACAAAGAAGGACAGTTATCCACTACCAAGAATTCACGACACGTTAGACACGCTAATAGGAATGAAGTGGTTTACAACCCTAGATTTGAAAAGTGGCTACTGGCAAGTGGAATTAGATCCTAAGGATAAGGAAAAGACAGCATTTTATACGGGAAAAGGTCTGTGGCAATTCAAAGTAATGCCGTTTGGATTGTGCAATGCGCCAGCAACTTTTGAAAGGCTAATGGAGCTAGTACTCACTGGACTTATTGGAGACGCCTGTCTGGTATATTTAGATGACATTATTATCGTCAGTCGCTCATTTCAAGACCATCTTAAGAACCTGGAACGTGTGCTAGCAAAAATCCGTGCAGCCAATCTGAAGCTAAGTCCTAAAAAGTGCTCATTTTTCAAACGTCAAGTGACTTTCCTGGGCCATGTAGTTTCGCAGGCAGGTGTGCAAACTTATCCGGAGAAAATCGTCGCTGTTAAGGATTGGCCAGTACCAAAAGACAAGACACAGGTCAGAGCGTTTTTGGGGTTGTTCTCATATTACCTTTCGTTCGTAAAATCTTTCACTGATATTGCTATTTATTTATTGTATTATGCCATTACACAAGCTCACTGAAGAGAACCTAACTAACATTAATATTTACCCGGATTCTTTGTAAGCATAATTAACATCTATGTCTAAATGATATTTATTTTGCAAATTAATTAATAACACTTGTATCCGTCATTTCATTTTAGTAAATTAAAAGTTGATGAGGCCGGTGTTTCCTGAGTGCATATCTAACATCATGTCAAATTACTGCTTTTATTTATTTAAGGTATTTCAACGACTTATTCACTAATACATTTTTTGGGACTCTAGAATAAATTTGTCACTTCTATAAGCGATAAATTACATCACTTACATATTAATTATATTTTATAACATTACACAGAATAAGTACATAATTATAGGCTATAAAACGACGAACCTATGAGCGAGCGTTCTTTGTTCTACTAAGGAATCCTGAAGAGAGATTGTAATTAAGCATCTTCTTTTTTATTCTCTTAATTTGAATGTTTCACAGACTTTGGGCTTCAAAACAACCAGCAAAGAACAACTAGATAGCTGGATGCTGAACGCCTTCCAAAAGAACATACCACCGCACTTCAACCTGCTAGCATCCACTGAACAATTTAACCCGAAAGCCGATATGTCTAGTAAGTTTCCCCTTTCATTTAACTGATAATCATAGCTCATTAGTATCTAGTTTCATATTTTTATTGAAAGGGGCATATAGATAGATAGAATATTATTTATTGTACACCAATAATTTAAACATACCCATTACACAACATTGCTTATCCTATGGTAACAATGGTGATCATAACGCTGATATCTTCCAGACATCCTTAAGATGGACTTAACGAATATAAAATAAAGAGGGGAGGGGAAATCAGTGTACTTCAAATATGTTAAAGATACATGGAATCAAACTAATATACAGGGTTAATTGTAAAACACCAAAAACCTCTCAGGACTATGTTACTAACATCATAATCAACAACTTTTGTTCTATGACTTTTAAAAATTCGTCATATTTTAGTTCACCAGACTTTCATATAAAAATAAAAATATTTAAATTGAACGCCCTAAACGCATGTATCGTCTATGCAAAGCAAAAGAAAGCGATAGTATAAATTGCTTTCTTTTGCTTCGCATAGAGTTCGTAACATTTTGTATGAAAATCTGGTGAACTAAAATATGATGAATTCTTAAAAGGCATATAACAAAAGCTGTTGATTATGATGTTAGTAACATAGTCCTGAGAGGTTTTCAGTGTTTTACATTTAACCCTGTATATAATGTAATGGTCGTTTTATTGTGTAGGTGGTGAGGAATACCCAACGTTGTTACATTGGGCCGCACGATTCGGACTGGAGCGTCTCTGTTGGCAGTTGTTGGAATGTCCCGGAGGCGGCGCTGCCGTAGCTCTACGTAACGTGCGCCAGCGCACCCCCGCAGACCTCGCCAGGGATCACAAGCATTACGCACTCGCGGACGTACTAGCTGATCATCTTGTAAGTACCACAAAAAACCTATGAAAAGTTTTATAATTTTGAATGTAGCTTTCCGTCCATATGGTAGGACTCTCGTAAAACGATCTAGTCTATATCTAGTAGATAAATTAATCGGAAAAATCTTGGCTTCCATACTGGGAAACTTTGATGTGCCGTTCAAGCAGCCTTTTCAAATAATTTAGAAAAAGTTGGTTGAAACCATTGCCGTATAAACTTGCAATGCCACCATTCTCTTTTCGGACCAATTTTTAGTTGCTTTACTTTTGTTTGTAGATTAGTTTAGGTTAAATGTTTGTTGTTAAAAGTTAACAAGAGATATATAATAATTAAACATTTCCCCCACACAAAGTTTACCTGAAATATGAAAAAGTTCCTCATGTGTCACTTTTTTTTTTTTAGAAAATCAACGAATTCTCCAACATGTATTATTACCTGAAAAATATGTCTGACAACGACAAAGAAGAAAGTCAAGACGAAGCTAAACAAGATGACCTCAGAATTGTGGAAACATGTGACACTGTCGACTCACCAGTCCGAGGCGACGCCTCTACCGACCCCTTTAGCGAAGCATGCACGCAGAACCTAGAGAAAAACATCGAAAAGCCAGACGATTTCGAAAAGAAACAACGACCAAATCTAAGGCTCCCAAAAATTAAAGAACAGTTCTACCAAAACGAATTCCCGCTTCACGACAACGCAGTTGACAGAGTCCAACAAGCCCTCGAACACGATTATTTAGTCCAACCTTCCAATATAAAAGTAGAAAGCCCTAAGTTCAGACCAAATAACTTGTACGCGAATAGTTCAAGGCTCATGCCACAGCAATCAGATATATTCTTGTACTCGCCCACCGAAGAATCTAAGACTTTTACAATTGACACTCCTACTAGTGATATAAGCCAAATAAATCTAAATACCAAAGACGTTCGCAGCAGTGGTAGTGTGAAATCAGGAAAAGAATCTTGTCCTTTGACTGGTCAGGAAGAATTAGCTGAAATTATTAATGACTTTAAAAACAACGTCTTCACGATATCAGAAGTGGAGAAATTGGTGATGGAGTGGAAGAACAGAAATGAGACTCAACAGTCGCTCAAAGAGAAACAGGAGCAGTTGAACAAAATGCGAGAGGAGTACGATAGGATCCAACTAAAGATAAAAGACAACATGAAAAGACCCACACCCTTCGAGAGGGTCAAGAAAATGTTCTCTAAGAGCAAAAATAAACGTGAGTATTTCCCGCATGCAAGTTGAAATAGAATTACACAACTCGCGTTTTAGTGCGTTACTTACGATGAATAATTCATTTTCAGACCACCAACACGACAACAACAATGGAACAATTGAAAAACGGAATGGAAACACAAGACCAAACAGCAGCCTGAGTGAAAGTAAGATCAACTTGTAAACAATAATAATATTTGACTAAGTAGTTCATTAACGAATATTATGAGTAGATTACTCCCACCGTTATTTGGGAACCCGAAGGTGGCGCGTTCCGACGGACATGAAAACACATGGCCTCGGACTTGTGCAGAGCCGACCGTCGTAACCGATGTTCCACAAGGGTGGCCCCAGAACCGATCCCTGTGGGACACCGCACGACATCTTTCGCTGGTTTCCACTCTTTTTGGTGACCAGGGTAGATGACGGCCCTGTCCGTCAGGTAGGCCTCAACCACACGACAGAGGTAGGTCGGCATCCGGTGATACCGGAGTGCCTCCCTGATGCAACTCCAGGGCAGGGTGTTAAAGGTATTGGCGATGTCGAGAGACACCGCCCCGGGACAATGCAGCCTCTGTTGAGAGAGCCTTCACACGCATGATGGCATCCACAGTCGAGCGCCACTTGCGGAAACCAAATTGGCTATCCGCAAGATCCGGCCCCACCATTTCCAGGTGCCCGACGAGGCGGTTTGCAATAAGTCTTTCAAAGATTTAGCCCGCCTCGTTGAACAGCACAATAGGCCGGTATGCGGACGGAGTGTCCGCAGGGCGCCCTGATTACCGCACTGCTTGGCAGTTAGATAGAGTAGGCACTTTATGCAGCCTATCCAAATGTTCTTACTTTGGTATTGTTAGTCAAATCGTTCGAGCTTCTTCATTTTTTTTAAGTTGAGCGACGTGATCAACTGAGCAATACTTGCAGACAGGCCCACTCAAAATTGTGTGCATCTTTTGAGGTATCAAAAGAGTGCCTCAGACCTTAACCTACAAAGTTTTCATATAATTTGACCCAGTACAGATTGTGTGGACTGCAAAAGAGACTTTAACCTAGTGTGTTTGTTTTGGTGTTACTTCTCAGGGTATTCAGTTTGGAAAGACCAGCCTCATCCTGTTTAAATTTAATTAATTCTATAATTTATTCATTTGTTTTATCAGGTTCATCTTCATCGGGACGCCTCAGTACGGTCAGCGGGGGAAGTGTCGCAGAAACCAACAGTGTTCAATCGGAGATCGACGACAAAGCTAGATCTATTGTAAGTTTATTCTTAACCATATTTGTAACCTTATTCTTTTATTTTGATTGAGGAGTTCGTGGCTACTCAACAAACATTTCAGTCGTATAAGTAAAAATTACGCGACTCAGAATCCTATAAACATTGTATTGAAGTAATTTTAGTGTGTAATACGATTTAGTGCCTCTAATTTTTATACAACTTGTAGTCGTATATAGACATTTTATAAACTATATGACTATACGACTTTTATATATGACCATTACACAAATTTCAGTAGTGTAACCAGTGCTGTCGTCTTAGTAACGTCTATACGACTTTAATACCAACATTAAACACATAAGAGTCGCGAGATCTACTTTTATCTGACCATCGTGTAACTGTGATAAATTGAGTCGCGAGATCTACTTCTACGTGACGATCGTAAAAGGGTGATAAGCTGCACTATTATACGATTTTAAATTTATTTGAAGACTTTTATGCTACTATTAAATGACTGGAATAATAAAAAAGAATATTTATACATGACAAGTCAACTGTAATCAAACTGGAGTTGGTTCCGCACAAAATTTAATTTTGGACTCAAGAGAATTGAGTTCGGTGCAAAATGGGGTCTAAACAATATGGTATTGCTCAAAGCGCGGTAAAAGGCGTAAAAAAATAGAGTAATTGGTTTTATTTATAAAAAAAATAGAATCATAAGTGTATTATTCATAATTTTAAATATAATTCCTCAGTCACTATAAAATGTATAGGTTTGGTTTCGTCGCTTGATAGACTGAAACTACGATCTCCGCGTATAAAATGTATAGATACCCATAGCCATCTCAACCGCATATGTATATAATAAAATCTGATTTGGTTAAAAACTTATTACTGTCCATTATACCTACCATTTTAAATACATAACTAGTTTAATTATGTATTTAAAATTTTTTTTTTTACATGAGATTCACTTTAAATGAACCCTAATTTCGTTAATATGGCTGATAATCACAGATCAAAAGTACGTGCACGGAATGACAAGTCCATTAGATTTTGTATTACGGTTGTGTCCTAAATATTATATGGCACTAAGTCGTATAAAGGTATAACTATACGTTCGTTAAAATATAGGTGCAAAATATTGGTTAATTTAAAGAATTTGTAAGTCGCGTTCATTATATTAAAAAAAAAAAAACTAGCGCATATTACTCGATAACATTTATTTTCCAACAGATTAATGTACTTGAACATGAGTTTCGAGGATGTAATAATGAATATATAAAATGGCTGTACTTGCCTGACAATGATAAAAATTCAAACACAGTACAAATTGTCTGCTTTTAAGTTTGAAGTTCACTACACATTAATATCATCACTTTACATCAACATCTCATATAAAAGTCGTGACGAACACTGGTTATTCAATAAAATGCCGTAAAGCAGCGGTAATAACATCATTATATAATCATAACTCGACCAATGGTGAATCTCTCGACATCTATACGACCACTACACGACCATATAGTGCGACTATACGACTGCTTCATGACTCTATTACGACACTGATTCGTATAAAATGGGCTTTTTCTCGGTCGTGTCAATGTGATAGCGACGTAAAGACGACCACCTTATAGAACTTAAAGTTAAAATCGGCACGTTGTGGCGACCTATACAACGTGCAATTTAAAGGGAATATACATAACAAGTGCATGGCTTCTTTGGATGATAACAAACGATATGGCAATGGTTTTGTAATCCTAAGCTACGTGTGTAGAACTTATTACAAATACCAATACACTGATACCAGAGACCGAATTTTTCAAATAAAGAAGAACGAAGAGAATTATCGCAGTCACTTGTGGGATGGCTCAGCCAAATACCAGCTAGCTGCACTTGACTCGATCGAACGCAGAGCCAAAAGGCTCATAGGTGACGAGCTTCTGGCGGGTAAGCTTCACAGCCTGGCTCACCGGCGAAACGTTGCTTGCCTGTCTATCTTCTACAGACTGTATTTCGGAGAGTGTGCGCAGGAGCTCCACGACCTGATCCCTTCATCCCCCTTTTACTACCGGTCTACCAGACGTACCGCAGGATACCATCCACACTTGGTCGATATACCGTCTTGTCGTACTAAGCGCTTTTCTTCAACATTCATTGTGCGCACAGCCAAGGTGTGGAACTCTCTGCCGGCTTCTGTGTTCCCTGCCACATATAACCCGTCAGCCTTTAAAGCAAGAGTGAATAGGCATTTTCTGGGCTCGCTCGTTCGATCTTAGACCTCATCTTACACTTACTATCAGGTGTGATCGAGGTCAAGAGCGGGCTCATTCGTAATAAAAAAAAAAAATCGTGTTATTGGCAAGTGACGTAGAAAGTTATTGACCCTCGTAGTGCTGTGACACGTTTGTTATGATTGGTATTCAAATATATATATGAAACCGATAATTTGGTATCAATTCTTTGAGTCAGTTATTTTGTGCTGAAACTGTGCATAGAGACTCCATACCAGATGTTGTCTTCAGCCCTTTTGGATAGATAATGGGGTTTCCGTTACACATTGTATAATGTTTGTTGCGTAAATAATAACAGCCGCACGGGTCGAACTTCGAGTAACGCAACTAAGTTAAGCAACGCTTGCAGAGGTCGGTTTGTGGATGGGTGACCATCTTAACATATCGAGAATCTTCCGTGCCTTGGAAAACACGTTATTCCGCTGATCGCAGCTGTGATTTGTACATCTTTGACAGCCGTTACGGGTTGTCAGAAGTCAGAGAATCTGTGTTGTTACCCAGCTACTGGGTTGTGGAGGTCAGAAAGGTTGTCTGTAAGAAATGTACGATAATACGGCCCATTGTATGCGACTTTTATTATTTGTATCCATGTTAGACTGGAAGCTGACCTAGTCGAGAATAGGCTAAGCAGATAATAATATAATATAATCATATTCCACAACTTTTCACACAACGCCATCTAGTCCCAAACTAAGCAGAGCTTGTGGTATGGGTACTAGACAACTGATAAACATACATATATATTTCTAAATACATACATATTATAGATAAATTACACCCAGACAAAGAACAAATGACCGTGCTCATCACACAAACATTTGTCCTAGGTGGGAATCGAACCCACGACCTTGCGCATAGCAGTCAGGGCCACTGACCACTATACCAACGGGCCTGTCAGAAGAAGATCATGATGATATTATTTAAACTTTTCCCTCATCCCTCACCTCTTTTTGCAGATATCATCCAGTACTTTGACGATGCACTCTGCGTGCGACGGAGAGAACAGAATGGATGACTATTTGATCCCGCCGCCGCCGCGACCTCTCAACGGCGGTTGTCCGCAGTTCACCACATTCGGACATCCAAAACATGATAACAGGTAAATAAGATTTTGCGAAGAATTTTAACTATGAAAGAATCACTTACCGACTACTGTAAACCCCTTATCAATACTTCTGATTAATGAGATTATTATTGGTTGAGTTGGACCTAACGAGTAGACTAGAATTTGGAGCAACGCAGAAAAAGTATTTCTATGTAGAAATACTTTAAACGCAGCTCTGTAAACGTTGCTCCAAATTCTAGTCTACTCATTAGGTTCAACTCAACTCCCTATTGTGAAAACACTTGGCTGGTGCTATCGTATATCAATGAGTCTTATCCTGTATTCAAATCTGTAACTGCGCTATAAGTGTGCTATTGAAGAAGCATTTTTATTAGCCATTTTTTTTTTATTCGTGTTCGGCCCGCGTTTGACCACTATCTCACCAGATGGTAAGCGATGATGTGGTCATAGATGAAACACGCTATTTTTAATTATAGTAGTCTCGCGTTTGACCACCATCTCACCTGATGGTAAGCGATGATGTGGTCATAGATGAAACACGCTTTTTTTAATTATAGTAGTCTCGCGTTTGACCACCATCTCACCTGATGGTAAGCGATGATGTGGTCATAGATGAAACACGCTTTTTTTAATTATAGTAGTCTCGCGTTTGACCACCATCTCACCTGATGGTAAGCGATGATGTGGTCATAGATGAAACACGCTTTTTTTAATTATAGTAGTCTCGCGTTTGACCACCATCTCACCTGATGGTAAGCGATGATGTGGTCATAGATGAAACACCCTTTTTTTAATTATAGTAGTCTCGCGTTTGACCACCATCTCACCTGATGGTAAGTGATGATGTGGTCGAAGATGAAACACGCTTTTTTTAATTATAGTAGTCTCGCGTTTGACCACCATCTCACCTGATGGTAAGTGATGATGTGGTCGAAGATGAAACACGCTTTTTTTAATTATAGTAGTCTCGCGTTTGACCACCATCTCACCTGATGGTAAGTGATGATATGGTCGAAGATGGAGCACGCTTACCTAAAAGTAACCTATTCACTCTTGACTTAAAGACCCAATCTAATTTCCCTGTTTCAGAAATCAGCACATGGCGACGATAGTGGAGCGTGAAACGTCCGCATCTCGTGAGATCCTCGATTGCGACGCCGATACTCGCAACGGCACGCACCTGCGACTGAACTTCGCACCGCGTGCTCCGCCCCCCGCGCGCTGCGACGACTCCGCACATATGTACATGAACATCTCAGCCACACACACCTAACACATCTCTAGCTCAATTCCATGACATTCGAATTTTTCTTACAAAAACATTCACCATGACCGTAGGTAACAAAGAATTGTTGACATCCTAAAATAGAAATTAATGTTTCCAGTGGATGTTTGTGTAATTTTTGGAACTAGACACCGTGCCAAATAATGTAAGGTTAGTCATTTTATTAAAGAAATAGGTATTAATATAAGCCTCTTACATGCATAATAGAAACTGATGACGCGAACGTTGTATGAGGCCATGAGAGTCAGAGTGGCCTAACTGTATTTTTGTTAATACTGATTTTAATTGATAAAACTGCTCTAAGTTGTAAAAGTCATAGCAACACAGTGGCCTAAAATTTAGTTCAACATTTTGACCTTATTTAGACAGTTGAAATTTTTGAGGCCATGAGAGCCAGAGTGGTCTAGCTGTAATTTTTTCAATAAGTCGATTTTACGGTTAGGCCACTCTGGCTCTCATGGCCTCGTATATGAGAAGTTTCAATATTATTTACTGCCTAAGCACTACATCGAATCAATAAACTCAAGACTCCATATAGAAGTTCTGTATCAATATTCGAATAGTGCGACTTTCCATTAAAATATATGAAGACTGAAAAGATGCATGTAAATATTGTAAATATTTTTTAATCATTTAAACGTAATATCGCTATTTATTGTCGTCGTCAATTTTAAAGCAGATACGTAATATTTTAAATAGTACAAAATATATTCACTTTTTGTTAATGTAGCCAAAATTAAGTTATTATTTAAGCATTTACCGTATAGTTAAGCAAAAATATTAAGCACGAACACTAGAATCTTGGCATAATGATCTTCTTGAGTAAAATATTTTATACCTATTAATACTTTTGTATTAAATCGTCCAAGATGCATTTAATGACCACGTATACTATGTATTGTGAAAATAAATTCAAAATGCTATACTTTGTGTTGTATCCTTTAAACCTCACCCTACTACCAGCTTGGTTCATGTAAAAATAATATGCTCTAATTGGAGACCAACACAGGAAGAGATCACCTGTCGTTTGTCATTCTGAGACCAATCAATTACGTTATGTAAGACGTTCAACATCCGTCGATAAACTGATATAAGCACAGCGCAAGGATCTAACAACGGACAGACAATAAACGTGTCGTTTGTTGCCCGTGGTACTACCGGTGGTACTACCAGTAGTACTACGGGCAATTTTTTTTTTCCCGTGGTACTACCAAGCAGTCCAGTAGTACTACGGGCAAAAATAATTTACCCGTGGTACTACTAAGATTTTTATTTATTTTTGTAAAACCATTTGTAAGAAAATAATGTTGGTGACATTACAAGTTCAAATTATTTACACATGTCATTTGCTGTGCTAGATCATTCCTATGTATCATCTATGATCATTCCAATTCAAGATTCATAATGCATTAATAATTATTTTGAAATATATTAGCTAAACAATTTTCTAGCAAAGGTCAAATGGGTGCTGTATCAACTCCGCGAAAATGTGTGAAACAGCCATGAAACAGCTGAATCTAAAATAACAATGATTAAAAGAAAGGGCGACAATGTTCTTATTGGCAATGATAGTCATCAGTACTATAAATTAAAAGATTACAAGAACGTTTCTTCGATATGGAGGTGTTGTATGTTTAAGAAGTCAAAGTGCTCTGGAAGTTTGACTATGAAAGTAGGTACGTACGTAACTAATTCTTTAATATGTAATTTGACACATTTGACCTTTGCTAGAAAATTGTTTAGCTAATTCATTTCAAAATAATTATTAATGCATTATGAATCTTGAAGTGGAATGATCATAGATGATACATAGGAATGATCTAGCACAGCAAATGACATGTGTAAATAATTTGAACTTGTAATGTCACCAATATTATTTTCTTACAAAAGGTTTTACAAAAATAAATAAAAATCTTAGTAGTACCACGGGTAAATTATTTTTGCCCGTAGTACTACTGGACTGCTTGGTAGTACCACGGGAAAAAAAAATTGCAGTGCTGCAGGTCTGAAAACTGTCATTTTAAATTTGACTAAAGAATATGGAATTGATTTGACTAAATGTAGAGGACAGGGATACGATGGAGCAAATGTTATGTCGGGTGTGTATGGAGGATTACAAACCCTAATAAAAGAGCATGCTCCAAATGCCGATTATGTTCATTGTGCTGCGCACGCTTTAAACTTGGTTTTGAACGATGCTGCGAGACATGTTCGTGAAGTATCGACTTTTTTCGATAATTTAGAAAAAATATATACTTTTTTTGGCAATAGTATAAAACGCTGGGCTATGCTAAGTGACGATTCATCTGAAAAATATTTGATTACCCTTAAAAAGGTATGTCCTACCAGATGGTCTTCTAGGAACGACGCTTTATTAGCAGTAAAGAAAATTTTTTTACTAATCATGAAAACTTTGTACCAACTAAATTTAATTTCAAATAAAAAAGATGAACGTGAAGAATGTAAAAGTATAATTAATATTTTAGAGAGTTTTGATTTCTTAGTGCTCGTTACATTTTTTTCTTCACTATTTGAAATTATTAATCCTGTTTCTAAAGCTCTACAGCATGATAATAATGACTTACAGAAGTCTAGTATTTTATTAAGTAATCTTTTAAATAGACTGTGCCAATTAAGAAATCAGAATTCATTTAATAGTTTGCTAAATGAATCCAAAGATTTAGCAAAAAAGTGGGGGGTAACAACTGTTTTTAAAAACAGTAGGCGAAAGATAACGAAGCGTTTTTTTGATGAGTTATCACAAGATGAGAGAATTTCCGACCCGGAATCCTATTTCAAAGTCAATGTATACTATTGCTGTTTAGATATATTAATTTCTCAAACTAAAGAAAGATTTCAGAGCCTTTGCAACCTGAGTAGTATATTCGAAATATTACAACCGGAGAAACTCCTATCTTCTTCAAGCGAAGAGATATTAAACGCTTCCGGAAAACTGTCTGCTAAATACAGTAAAGACATCTCACTTAATCTTTGTGACCAATTAAAGGCTCTAAAAACATGCTTAAATTCTGAAATTAAAAAAATTTATTCCATTAAAGAACTCATTGAATTATTGCTAGTAAAATTCAATAGTCTTGCATCCAGTTTTCCCGAGGTAATCACAGCATGCTTTTTATTCTTGACCCTTCCAGTTACAACCGCAACGGCAGAAAGAAGTTTTTCAAAATTAAAACTAATAAAAAATTACTTAAGAACTTCGATGGGACAAGAACGGCTGTCAGACATCTCACTATTGTCCATAGAGGCAGAAACTTTAGAAAAACTAAAATCATCATCAGCCATAAATGATTTAATAAATCAGTTTGCCGATAAAAAGGCAAGGAGAGTGAATATTTAAAATTCGATTGTTATTTGTAAAATGTGTAAATTATGTGATAAATAAATATTACTTCTCACAATATTTTTTTTCTTTTGTGAAAAATCTTTACCTCCATATAAGGGCCTCCAAAAAATTTTTATACGGGGCCCCGACAAGGCACGCTACGCACTGCCTATGACCGCAGCCAAGCCACACTTATGACTTCTAATCCACAAGCCGACTAATTCTATAATACGATATTCTGATATTTGGGACTAAGACTATTCACGAATAAATCTGGATGTGATTATATTTCATATCCATGAACGTGGTCAAGTTAGGAAGGGCTACACACTAGGATCTCCTTTTATGTTCGCTATAAGAGTCTACACGTAGACCTCAAACTGTCCACGATCCAGTAATTCAAGAACCTCTCCAAGTGTTTCTTTGAAATTGCTGTCAAACATCGAAATCCTTAATCGCATCGGCCGCCCGATATTATCCCTCGTCCATCTCCAAGACTGGCCGATCAAGGTGTACTCTAGTGACTCCATCACCCAACCCCACGAGAGCCTTAGGGAAACCAGCACAGTATACAAGAAGAAAATCCGACTGTCCTTCCGTCCTCGCCACCGAGACCCACCGCGAAGTCCCAGTAAATATCCACCCCGACCCGCGCGGCTAAGACTAAGTCTAAATCGTCCAACATAAGCCTTGTCCAATTCAGTCCATATTCCACAGGGGATGGGTGTGTAATCGCTAACTTTGTAATTTTTTATACAATAAGACCTGGCTGGAGGCTTTGATTATGTGTGGCACTTCCTGGCTTGGCCTCAATCAGAGATCTGAAATCTAATCACGCCCAGATTTAATCGTTAATTAGTGGCCAAATACCAGAGTTAGTCGTTATATACTTTAGAAGTTATTAATGAATTTAATTTCACCGTACAAATGTACAGGTGAGTTCAAAATTTCTTAGCAAAAAAAAATGTAGCAATGCAGGTATTTTAATTTCATGCCTGTCATAAAAATACAAGAGTTCATTTTTACTGCGTACTGTTCATTGTGGTGAAGTTGTAGATCTTAATGTAAACTTTCAACGAAAATTGGTTTGAACGAGATTGGGTCAGCAATTTTTGAGATATAGCATATTGTCTAAAACCGCAAAATAATATAACTTTGTAATTCATACAAACACTATGAAAACCAAAATTATTTGGCTACGGAACCCTTCATGGGCGAGTCTGACTCGCACTTGGCATTTTTTTTTCTATTTTGCATCAACGCAAAATATTCTTACAACAAAAATGACCAGGACCAAAAATATCTAATAAAGAGTAGGTAAATGGAAATATGTAGTATCAAGCTTCAGGCAGGTGAAATAGTGGTAAAAAAACTAAGAAAACGTAAGTATACATTATACGCCCATGGCTACTGGGTACTATAATTAAGTTATTACCTAATGTATAGGTAATAACTTAATTCTAGTACCCAGTAGCCATGGGCGTAGCCAGCCATGGGCTCAGGGTGGGGCAGCAGTCTAAAATAATATGTAACTAGCAAACTATACCACGAAATCATCCATCAAAAATGTTTAACTTCAGCCGTTCGGGCTCCGGTTGGGCCAGTAAAATAGCAAGCGCAGTTTTCATGCTCGGATAAAACATTTCTGAATCCTTTATTAGTTCTGCCACTTTCATGACTTTTAGAACATTCAATGCCATATTTTTTTCTTCCCACAAGTGACACCACAGTTCAGCCTCGCTGTGGAAACTACCAACTCGCGAAAGGCCTGTTTTTTTTTTTCATAAATTCTTCGAATGTCATTTGCAACATGTTATATGGGTGAAAGTTGTTCCCCGAGAAACGCTCTTCCAATGACATAATTCGCGAGTCTAGGTAGCGAATAATCAACGATCGTTTTGATTTGATCGCATTTTTAACACGCTTTTATTAGGTCGACCTGTATGTAACTAACTATGTAATGAAATCTAAAGTAACTAATTTAGCCATCTTCCAATGGTCGTAGCGTAATGAAAATTGGCAGCTGTATGTAGTTCTGATGACAATACAATAAAATGGTACTGTCGAACTGATCTGATGATGGAGCCGGAAGATATGAACTGGAACTTCATGATGGAAAATCATATCATAGCTGTTTTGGATTTCTTAGAAAAGTCTTGTAATGAACTTTGACCACGATTAGGTTTCAAGATCTGATGATGAAGCCGGAAGATAGGCACTGGCATTCCATGATGGAATATCGTATCATAGTCGTGTTTGCACTTGTGAGAAAGGCCACGTAATGGACTTTGAACACGATCAGGTTTCAAGGTTAGTTATAACAAACCTAAAGAAAATCCGTTATCGGTTTACTTTACCTTTTTTGTTTTTACGTGCATTTATAAAAGCGTGTTTTTCTAGTGTTTTTTAAACGATTCATTTATTATTTATGTCGACTGGCGACTGTCGAGTATGAACTTTCTTACGGATATTAAGTATTTTAGTTAGTACCTAGATAATTATTTTTTGTTAGGTTTGGTTGGGTACCTTACAGGTCAGAGCCAGGATAGAGCAAGCGCCCCACCCTGCCCCACCGTGGCTACGCCCGCGCCCATGCCAGTAGCCATTATTTGTTTAAGCTCTACACGCAATTGTCCGCTACTGTACGTCTTAAGACTGAGCAGACTGGGAGCCGGGAGCTGTATAATAGGTTAATAGGCCTCTTACCTATGTAATTGGAGATCCTATAACCAGTATTTTCAGATTTAATATCTGTGGATTGGCGCGCAATTCGAAATTCAAATAAATTTTATTAGAAAGCCGTGTTAACTTTCAAATTCAGTTATTTGTTTCAGTAGAATTTTTTTTTGTTTTTGTGAAATTATTTCAAATATGAGTTCCTACGTGGAAATAACGGGTGTCTCAGAATGTTTTTCGTTTTGCGCCAACTGCAGGTAGCAGGGGGAGAGGAGTGGTCTCAAACGCTTGGCCGGCTTGTTAAGGCGCAATATAATCTCGTTGACCTTGCTCAAACGGGCGCTATCACAGAGAATGCCCCGCGCACACCCTCATTAAAATTACGCATATAAAATTGAGTTTGACATTAGTATAGCATTGCCATATAAAAAGTTTGCAAATAATTCGAGTGTCTACTTTCGTTTGCCAGACTCTAGTGTCATATCGTGCGCGGCGCGACACACATAAAAGTAGTCAGTAAGACATTTCAGAGCAGTGTTTCAGAATATTGTTAGGTACCTACCTACCTACTTATTTGTTTGTAAATTATTTATCCACTTTTTGTTGTAGTATTACTAAAACAGAAAATATTATAATTATCAATGTAACCGGGTGGCGAAATCTAGACAGTTATTATTAGATTTTTCTCGTAACTTCGCTTTCAAATAAAAGTAAATAAATTACTACTTACCTACTTAGGTAAAACATTAAAAAAAATAGAGCTAGTGGAAAACCTACGCGTAAGTAGCTATGCCTAAAATTTTTGATAATAATCCTACTTGACAGGCAAAAACATACCTTCTGTACACATATCGAGAACTGAGGACGCTTTGTCCATCGCGCAATCTTCATATGGCTACGGCCAGCATTTGCCGAACGTGTTAGGGTTGTACAAAGATGATAAAAATAAATAAAACATTAGATAAAAAATAATTATTTATTTGATGATCAAAAATGTAGGAACATTATGTGTGAGTGTTAGTTATATATGTGTTCCTTTGTTGTGCTCTAGAAAAACTAAAATAAAGAATCATCAAAATAATTTTCTTTTTGATAATTCTTTCGTAAATTGATTTTTAGTTCAATAATCTAGACTTACTATACAGGGTGGTTAATTTGCATTTTTTTGTATAGGTACTCTCACTCTCTAGATTCACTCAAATCTAGAGTGTGAGAGAGAAAGTGTTTGCTTATAAAGAATAAACTTTTCCCAAAAATATCAATATTTTTCTTTCAACACAGGAAAACCGTTGAGCATCTGGCATTAGTCTATTGTAGGTAAAAGTCCAAGAGGACAAATACGTTAATTTGAATGGAACAGAATAAAAGATACTGAAGAGGTCTTAGAAATATACTAAGAAGAAAAAAAGAACATTGGAAAATCAATCTTAAAGTAAATACTTTAAGTTATTAATAAGACAAAACAAACAAACATCAATATATTTATAATATTACTAATTTTTTTTTACTCCCATAAGTAAATATTTACCTGTGTAATTTTTGTAGCAAATATGATCCTTTGCCAAGATTCCTTTATTTTCTGCTCTAGCTCAAATGTAGTAGAATTTATTTTAACACCCATGTATAATATTTTATTCGTTCGTTTACCAAATATAGCTGCTGCTCCTGACAATGAGGAGTATTTTTCCAACATCCGTCAGCTATGACGTCAATTATCAGTATTCCCTATTCATTTACTTTACCTTATGAAGGAACGAATATAATGAACGAAGCTGCTGAGGAGGAAACATGCATGGAGGCAGCACATCTTATGAAAGGTATAGCTTTTGTGAGACCTCAGGAAGTCCTAGAGTTAACGTACTTAATTTCCAGAAATTGAGTATGTCCACATCCTGCGACTATTGCACCAGATACGGCACACGTATTTAAATTCATTTCTTCTGGGGTGTTGTCTCCCTCTATTATAAAAATCATATTGCATAAACGACATTTCAGTTTCGATTTAGTAATTAAACCTGTTAATCGTTCTGATACGATTTTAATTGATTTTAAACCGCAGTCCAGAGGTCCGTGGCTTGATATTTCCTCTACCAATCGATATTTACTCGCCTACCAATCGATATTTCTTCGGTTTTTCTAAAACAAAGCAAAATAAAAATCTGTTGTAATACTGACGGGCTGAAGAAATATTTTTATGTTCAAACAGACAAGTTTTGATCAAAGAAAATATACAATGTTGAAATTACCTCTCTGCTTCATAATGTTTTGTTTGATTTAGTTCCTGATATCGACTTCAATGAGTGATGATGGATTTTCAGTAGGTACTACACAGAACAGATAAAAGAGGTTAGAAGGGCCTTGTGGGCGGGGCAGGCGCGCCGCTCATATTTTAAACGCTCATAGTTCAACCGAAATTAGCTTCACAGGCCAACAGTCACGCTCTTATTGTATCGACGAACGAAGCTCCGCGAAAAAATAGAATTATGCCGTCTTTCGTTATCATATACCCTCTCGGAAAAGACGCCAAGTGTGTAGCGTAGACCGAGAAGGGATTTCTTTTTACCGTTAAGTTCTAAAACCTTAAAATACGAGTGATATTTGTAATTATTACAAAAGTATTATGTACTTTGTAGCCAAAAACGACACAATCGCAATTAGAAGCAAAATTATACATTATTTGCAATATATGGGTACCATCTTGTAGTACGCGAGCTATCGCGCAATGTACTGCGTTCATTGCGAGCGTTGCGTCTGCCGAGCCAATACATGAATGCTGCGAAATTCCATGCGTATCGATAGTATTGTAAACACTGTCGATATTACGAATGTATTCAAATGATTATATACCAGTATTATTGCAATTAAAATACCTTGGTTTATTACTACCAATTATTGTTAATATTGTGATTATCAATTTAGTTTCTGAGTGGAGTTTTCGTCAAAAATTTTGTTTGAGGTTAGCAGTTTATAATGAGCACATACATTTTATTACTAGGATTCCAACAGATTCAGATATAAGACAATTATGAATTAAGGCAATCGGTAGAAATGAATGGATACCTACTAAATGTAGTGCAATTTGCTCTACACATTTTGCAGAAAATGATTACATAAAAAAAGAAAGACAAAATATACTTAAAAACAGGAGCTTCTCCTCAAAAAATATCGCAGTAAGTAGTGTGTAATTTATATACTATAAAACTATTGGTGTTTCTGTATAGCGCATCTAATCATTAAATGTTATCACCTAGATCATTTTTGCAGATATTATTATATGAAGCCGTGTTTATTGGGTCTATAAAGCTTTTAAACTGAAAATTCATAGTTAAAATCAATAAAATATTTTTTCGTTACGGTTAAGTAATTAGTCAGTCAAACAGAGTAATGAAATTTTGAATTTTTCATTTTGATCTCATACCAAATTGGCAAAAACAAAAGATCATTGCAAGCGATAGTTAGCGTAAAACAATCACAAGACTTATATTTGAGTATGTAAGTATATCAAATGTTTGTCTTCTAAATTACAGCTGATTGTGAATGCAAACAAATCAGGGTTAGTCACATGAAATTAATTAAATTATATTATGTCACAACATGAAGACGTAAAACAGAACTGCAATTACCAAAAAACGAAAGAAAATATGAATATCGTGGCTGTAACGGATGTTCCCTCTTAATTTTACATTATTATTTATAAGTTTTTAGAAGGTATACACTATTCGTTCCCGTCCCAAATTATAGCGAAAAATTGCAAAACTTAAGTTACAAAAATTTTAAGAATTACAGTAATTTTATCGCACATAATATAAACAACACAAAACTCAAAAATACACAAGACACTTCGTCGCTCGTCATAAAACGCGGGAAAAGTAAAACTTTTGACAATTATCAGTGACAACTACAAGATTAAGTGTTACCAGCACTAAATAACTATTTTAAACTGTATCGATAATTTAATTGAATTACTTTAAATTATTATAAGACATTAAAAATATAACTAAACATTATTCATTATTATAAGAATTACAAGTTATGACTTTAGTAACTAATAAATTCACTTACGTAGGTTCAAAATGATATTAATGTAATCGATTAGCAAGTGCAATTTCGTATCGATATTATTTTATTTTGGTATTGGCAACATTTATAATTGAAATTGTAGATAGAAAACGTGTTGATAAATTGAATAACTATTTAAAATGACTTTTCAACGGTGTACTTCTACAGATTTTATTTATACTGTATAATTCTTACAGTTTTATATAATGAATTATCATTAATTTAGAAAGTCTGTCGGACGCTACATGATTCGAGCCGAAACTTGGCATTCACCTTTGTTATTAAATTAATTAATTTGGTACGCCTTTATATGTCTCTGTCAATTCAAGCTCAAAATGTACCTACTCTGTTACATTGTTCTAAGATCTAAACTGCCGTTTAATAAATAGCAATAGGATAATCGTTAATTGCAAGACTCTTGCGCAAGACCAAGACTAGGAGCCAGGGACCATTTTGGTTACCCATTGAAAGGGTTTTCGACAGGGTTTTTCTAAGCGGTTAATCAAAAACCCATAAGATATAGGTAACCCTTTTGAATGGCTTAAAGGACCATTTTGGTTATTTATAGGAAGGGTTTTCAATAGGGTTTTTTTAAGCAGTTAATCTAAAACCCATATGATGTAGGTAACCTTTTAAATGGCTTAATGGACCATTTTGGTTATTCAAAAACCCATACGACGTGGGTAACACTTTTGAACAGCTAAATTAAGTCGTTCAAAAGGGTTTCAACTCTTTTGAAAACGATAACAGCGTAACATTCCAACTCGAAGCAATGTAATATGATATCTCGATGGTAGGCATACGCTTTAAAATGGAATAGCACGCGTTAAGCGTAAGCGGTGGCGGGGCTCCTTTGGGGTTACTTACCGAGAGCCTTGCAAACAGGGATCTATGATATGATCATTATTGCATGTAGTAGGTATAGTTCTTTTTAGCTTTGCTAGGCGGATATCGAAATGACTTATTATTATGATTTTTTCATGTCTGTACTTGTTTACTTCTTTATTGTCATTTTTGTTGTTTGAGTTTTTGAAGCCGGACGTCTTTTGCGATATTATTTTTATTATTTTGAATTTTGAACAATTAAAATTAAAAAATGCTAAAAACGGAACGAGACGCTGTATATCGCTATTATTTAGGTATATGATGCATCAAATAATACAAGTAAAGGTACTTTATGTGGAAATTTCTTAAAGGTAAGGTTACATTCTAATATTTAGTTATCCTGACAACTTACTTATTTAAATGTTAAACCTTGCAATAGGTAGGTACTTATGTTACGTAATTCATCAATCTAAATTCAAAAGAGCAATATATGGTAGACTTATCAATAAGAAAGGCAATATAATGATAATGTAGCTAGAAGTTCGAAATTCGAAACGAACATTTAGATAATGGTTTTTAGTAAGTACCTAGTAGTAGTTTAGTAAATTGGCAAGAATGTGGGTTATAGTTACACCGTACAATCACAGATTACCAATAAGTTACTATCGTAACAGATCCATCACTTCCCTGCAAAACGAAAAATACCTACGCTATAATTAACTAAACTTTCTAGCTGTCAAGCGACACGAGGAAATATGAGCTTAACTGCTTTGACTCAACGGAGCGTTTCAAGTGCACAGCGGGTGATGACGTCGGACGGTATGAAAATACCTTAGGGTTGACCCAATGAAATAAAATACAAAAATGTTTTATAAATGATTTAATTTTATTAATGGTGAATTTGCTTTTTACCTTCTCTGAACGTTGCATTTGTAAATTTGATAATGACAAATATTCTGAATTTAATAAAAAGTTTGATCAAATAATCATGTGGGAAGCATGGACACAAAGACTGAAATGATATTGATTTTAATACATCATACAATTTGCTCCCAGGCCGTCCCATCAAGTTCGATGAAAAGTTTTGTATAAATGCAATTTCTAATCTTCTAACATAGTCATTGAACGTCTCCGGTGGTACTTTCAAACCACCATAAAAGGAAGAGCTCTTGTTATATGTTTTGAAATGTGTGAACAATCCAGAGTTATTCACATTTGGTATTTTTTTTTAATTCGTCTGCGAGGGTTGGGAAATTATGTTTTTTGTTGCATTTAAATAGTAAATACTCAGAAATATACGTGAGAGCATTTTGCATAGGTAAATCAAAACGATAATCAGTATCACAGGCGGGCGTGCGGCGCCCCTCTGCCACTTGTGCGTTCGAACATACGGCTAGTCGGTAGGTACTTATCGCGCGACCTTGAGCGAGTGACGGAGGCCTGGTACAATGGGCAACGATGTAAGTAGGTATAAACCTATCACTTGATTATTGATTGATTGATCATTAATTTGTGATTTGTGTCACAGATAGAATATTGGTCACTAAACGTAAAATTTGCAAAAATTTTAATATTATTGTTTTAGTTTAATAAAATCCCATTTAATTGTTTAAAAATATTGCAAAATTAAAGTAGAGAATCGCTAATTCTCGACAAAAAAAAGAAAAAGTTAAGTAATAACATTTCTTTTCGTACAGTAAACGCACCGGCAAGAACCTACGCGGCAAATAAGTTGAACTAAAATGGCCGTCGTTGCTATAGTTACGCGCAGTCCCCCGCTATATATACAGGGTGGGCAAAAAATCGCGTCTGCCGTAAAATGGACGCAATGCGCGCAACGTTTGCACTAACAAACACTCATTTTGATAATAAAGTTTTATCATTTGGACGTGCTGCTCAATCGTGTAACTTACCATGGTGATTTGGCATCTGTAACTAAAGAAATAACAACGCATTTGACAGATGCCGCCAAAACAACATGGCCGCCACGAACTATCAACATCGACCCGCACTATTTATAAAAAAAAAATTACCAAAAAAATTAAACCGGCTCCCAAAAACACTGCAAAATAAAAAATAACTTTGATTTCGAGAGTCGGTTTAATTTTTTGGTAAAAAGTTTTTATTTCATACTTTTTAGTTGGTCGATTTTTAATTTACCTAGTTACAAGAGCCTAAATGTCAATTACTTATATTCATTTACAAAATTTTGCTTTTCCCAATATTGGGTCGTTAATATTGTTGAGGAGTTCTCCTGGTGCTTCACCATTAGCTTCACTTCACCATATGCATTGTGACGAGCCTATTGTGCTTAATAACCACATTCAAGTAATCGAAGCGGAACACATGAAATACTTATTATTCCTACTTATATATTGAGTAGTTCCAGTGGCCATCTGTGGTCTTTATCATCAGGTCCACTTCACAAATGGTGCTTTTCGAATGCAACTACACAAGTTAGTATAAAAAATACTCAAATCACTATAGGTGTGCCTATAATGTTTGAAGAGTTCCCTCGATTTCTCCAGGATCCCATCATCAGATCCTGACTTGGTGACAATGGGGCCCATTTCGAAGTATACCTTTTCAAACAAAAAAAGAATTTTCCAAATCGGTTCAGCCGTCTTCGAGTAATCGGTGATCATTATAAAAATATATATTTCAAGTTACACAAATATTAACTTTATTTTAATGGAGATTAAGTTGATTTTAGAGTGACTAGCACTATTAAAAAAGTTATAGAAATGTCTGACATTGTAGCGTAAATTGAACTTTATAATGTAGGAATTAAAGTTATTTTTCTATAAACTCATATTTGTTTAAATTTTTGGCAAATAAATCGCGAATGTATATGTATGTATTCTCTTTGTTATTGTTGTCATTACGAAGCAATTTTATATTTAGTTTCCGTAATTTTAGTTCTCTAGTTATCTTTTAACGTAGTTATCGCTTTTTATTTTTTTTTAATTTTTTACTCGAATGTTTACTGTACGTAGGTATTTACAACGCGTTAAAAAACATTATTTGCGTTACTTTACAGGACATCAGTCTATATCTATATGTAGGAAATTGTTGTCTTGTATGACTCATACAAGACAACACTTGTCGCAAATGCGGGAGTTCAGGACACACACCTTTATATGAGAGTATCTAAAATCTAAATATTATAGGTAACACGTGTTTCGGCTACATGTCTGCAATGTCTAGTGTAATAAAGTCAGTGCGCTAGCGATGGTGTGTGTGGTGCTCCATCCAGCACCTACTTAGCATAAGTCTATTGAATAACCATAATAATATGGTAACCCGAAGAAAACCCTTACCTATACTTTATAGGTTATGTTAATGTAGGGTTTTAGGTATAGAACCCATTCAATGGGTTATCATAATGTAGGTGTAACCCTTTCACTGGGGTTCTTGTATAAAACCCATTCAATGGGTTATCCATATTGAAGAGATAACCCTTTTAATGGGTTCAAGCCTAAAACCCATTCATAGAGTTACATCACGATAAAGGTAACCTTATAAATGGTTTACCCTTTCAAAGACTTAACTCTTAATCGGGGTTGTACGGTCCCTGCTAGGAGCGCAATACCAAAACCAAGACCGAGACCAGGTGTATTGACGCAAGACCAAGACTGGCTAAGTTTCGTCTTGGTCTTGCATTTGGGCAACACAATTTTGAAGCAAAGAATCACTGAAGAAATCAACTCTATTCCAAGAGCGATGCTCCAGCGTGTGATTAAAAATTTTAGGCCCAGGTTAAATGAGTGTAAACAAAGTGAATGGTGCGCATTTGCTAACGGTTGTTTTTCATAAATTAACTTCAAGAACTCCTCTTTAATTTAACAATAAATAAAACGAGATTTAATCGATATTGTTTATTTTTTATTTAACATCTAAAAACGAAAAACATTCTGAGACACCAACGGGTGTCTCAGAATGTTTTTCGTTTACCACTCCGCAAACAAGACGAAACATTAACAACGTGTACTGGCCTAACTGCTTGTAAAACACGGTCCGTTATTGGTTCATTTGTTTTAAATCTGGAAATCGATCAAAGACCGACGCTTGCGATCGGCCGATAACCAGTGTCGACAACGACGAGTTAAAGGCGATAGTGGAAGCAGATGATCCAAATCAATATATGGCTGAGCTTGCTGCAGGCCTTGGACTTAGAAACATAGTGTATTACATACTCTTTGGGACTTAGTGTCAAAACAACATTGAAGCACTTGCGTCAAATCGGAAAGTCAAAAAAGCTAGATAAATGAGTGCCACACGAACTAAGCGACCAACCATAGATGATACATATAAATCGACCAACAGTGAGACTTACGCGTCGAAGCATGCATAGCACTACTGAATCGGCGTAGAAATGAGGGAATTCTTAACCGAATTGTTACTTGCGATGAAAAGTGGATCCTGTACGACAACCATAAGCGTTCGTCTCAGTGGGTGGACCCAGGCACAGCACCTAATCAGTGCGCTAAAAAAAATGATTACTCATAGGAAGATGATGGTGACTGTCTGGTGGACCAGTGCCGGACTTGTACATCACAGCTTCTTGCCGAAAGACACAACAGTGACGGCAGATGTCTATTGCCAAGAATTGCAAACAATGATAGAGAAGCTCGCAATTCACCAACCTAGACTAGTCAATCGCTCTTCCCCACTACAATGCGCCAGCTCACACTTCACGACAGACCATCGCAAAGCTACAAGAATTACAGCTGAAAGCTCTCCGTCACCCACCGTACTCACCGGATCTTGCCCCAACAGATTCATACTATTTCATAATTCAGACAATTTATAAGTGGTAAAAAATTAAACACCCGAGAGGCAACACAAAACGCTTTCGCTGACTTCATCGCCCCCCGACCGGCAGACTTCTACAGTAAAGGGATAAACAAACTACCATAAAAATGGCAAAATTGTATAAGTAGATAATTTGGGCCAGTACTTTAATAAGCTGAAGTAAAAAAATACCAGGACGTAATTAATATATATGGCGTAGTAGGTATTTAAACATTTTAATGACGACATTATTACACAAAAGTATATACAACGTGTAACAGAATAAACGCAATTCCTGAGAGTAGTTAGTTCAGAATCGGCTTCTGAATCGATTTCCGTCATAAAAAATAGGTGTTAAATTTTGATGGTCATTTGACTTAAAATGAAAACATAGTATCATGACTAATTAATACAATCCTTAATTCAAGGAAATGCGTTCGTGTGCTTATCGGCCGCTAACATTGCATGAGTGTATGCGTCTGTGTAAGGATATTGTATGACGCACATACGTTTTGCGTTTAGTAAGGATAACTGTTTTATAAAAAATGTCTAGGTTTGGTTTCAATTTATTTAATTACGGATGTTGTTTTAGACTTATAATTTAATATTCTAATTGGGGTGTCAGAGGAATTGCGCTTAGTCTGTTACACCTTGTATAGTAAAATACATAATATTTACTTCTACCGGTTCCATGCGTACCAACCTGTAATCATAAAGTCTATGAAAGGAAATGATTTACAAAAGAGTGATAACTGATAACGTAGTTTTGAAATGAACGGCCGACAAAATTTAACAAAAATCCAGACCCAGAGACCAGACCTAACATACCCGAAGAATTTTGATGCGCTGAATCCGAACCCGTGCTCAGAATTGCTCCCATATGTCTGGTTTTCGAGATATCCTAACCTAAAAGAGCAAAAAACGCGTTTTTTTTTTGCAGTTTTTTTCTTGGAGTATACCTTGTAAAAACTATAAAACGACTAATCCTGGCCTTTGGCGACTAATTCACTACATTTAGGCGAAAATAGATCTCAGCTATTACAGAGGTGGCCACCAATGTACCCCCTATATCTATTAAACTACTAACCGACTAATTCTGGTATTTGGCGACTAATTTCGTCTAAAGCGTCGATAACCTAGTGGCTAAAGGACTTGTGAGCGAGAGGTCGCAGGTTTGAACCCCACCCATTACACTAATGCCGTGAACCCACTCCAGACACAAGCATATTTAGCTTAGTTGGAGAGCTTAACAAGTTGGGGAGGGAAAGGGTTGCTAGTAATGTGACTTCTACCCACATTGCTAGCTCTCTTATTAAAAAAAATAACGTATTAATCTGGATGTGATTATATTTCAGATCCATCACCTTGGCCAAGCCAGGAAGTGTCTCTCCGAGTCCGGTTATGGAGCCGACAACCTCACTTATAAAGATTAATAGGTTGACCTGCGAAAGCGACGCACAAAAAAATGCAGCTCTTATTAGGAGCATAAACTCTTCCTTCGTTGTTTACACTCTTTTCGTTCAAGATTATTTTACCAGCATACACTCGATCTTAGTAAAAGGATTAGTTTACAAAACAAACACAAATATATATTGTTAGCATTTTAATTTGGCACCTACTTGTTACAGAGAATAAGTAAGCTACCAAATGACAATACAGAAACATATATATGAGGTATAACATAAATTAAACGAACCAATAATAAATTATATAGTTTTAAGACAGTATTTGTCACATCCATTAAAAAACCACAACAAATTGCACAAAAAAAATATGCTAATTAATATTAATATACAAACAACATAACTTAATACTCTTTCACAGTTTCATTGGTATAACAATACGAAAGCAAAATAAATGCGTTACTAAAATTATCACACGGAGATACGCGTTCATGAAGAGTAGTAGTATTTCATTCTGCGTAAATGTGTTTTTGCGTTAGGAAGACATTAAAATATATTCAAAAAATAAAAACGCTACACCAGAATAAAATTTTTTTTTTCGTCAAAACTAACAAATTCAACAGAAGCGTATCTATAAAATGATTACTAATTAAAAATAAGCAAAATATCACAAGGACAAACGAACTAAACAAATCAAACTATGTAAAATTCTTTCCTAGACATAAATATAAAATATTTAAGAATACCATTATTGCCACCTATCTCAATAAAATGTAAAACCATATCGTTTCACTAGTTTATTCACTGATTCGTATTACTATGATTTATTTGTCTAATCACACCGTGCATCGGCGCCTCAGAGGCTATTCCATAATTGCCAAGCTTTAACAATTCGACAATTTCATTGTTCGAACGAATCCACCTTATAGAATTTAGGTAAGTACATAATTTAACAACTTAGGCGGTAACTTCTAGCCTTTCTATTCGATTTACGTACTTAAAGTTCATTAATTCATGTCGATGTACCAAAAGGTAAAAAAACTACTTAAAAACTGGAGTTTCGTTTGGTGTTACTATAAGTGGGGTTTTTCTTTGGTATGATGTGGTTGTCCGTTGGCCACTGGTTGTAGGGGCGGAGGCCTGGCGAGGATGGCCTGGTACATGCCCCACACGGCCAGGGGACGCATGTAGCCCACTGAGCGATGATTGCCGTTCTCATACAGAGCTTCTGGAGTTTCAAATGAGAGACCCATTTGTGTTAATGTGTTGTATAACCCGCCAGCAGTCACGAAAGCCTCTTCATGCATGCCTGAAAAAGCAGTTAACATTAGAGTTTTCAATTAATGCACATGCAATAAGATTATTACCAGTGGCAGTAGTAGCTCTTAATAAATAGGAACACTTGTATTCAAAAATATCTAAAAATGACTACTAGCGAAATATTTCATACTATCTATCAGAAATCAGTCAGGATAAAAGTTTGTCATCATCTGCTTAACCTTTTCCCAACTCGACTATACTCAACTCGGGTCGACTTCCATTCAACTAGATGCAGCCGAGTACTAGTGTTTTTACATGAACCGTCGAATTAAAATGGAACAGTAGACACTCTAGCATACTTCTCGCAGAACACCAGACATGCACGCATAATTTTACTCCATTAGTCGGCAAACACATCACATTCAGGGTTGGTAGTCAAGAGGGTGTTGAGCATCCTTAGAGTGCGACATACTGGGGATTCAGCTCTGGCGACAGTCTTAGAAGTCGGTGGAGCAAACAAATTGTGCAAGCGGTTCTGACGGTGCCCGATGTACTTGTCAGGCACGAATAGTCGGCAGAAAAGGCCATGTAGCTCGGGACAGTTGATACGCCCGCTCAGGGTCTTGCAGGCTACTGTGAGCTGATCAAAGCCTTGCCTCACCTCCAACGAATTAAAACCTAACATTCCTAAAAGGTAGTTGGTAGGGTACATGTAGGGAAAGAAATGGTATAACCTTTTGAATAGGAACCTCAAGAAGGTTTTCTGGACATTTTCAATCATTAATGTCTTATTTGTCGTGTAGGGATGCCAGACACAGGCGCTGCTTTCAAGTTTACTCCTTACCAAAGTGGTGTACAACAGTCTAATCACATTAGGATTGCGGAAATCACGAGCATTTCTTAGTACAAATCCTAGGCGCCTAAAAGATTCTTTCGCAAGGGTGGAGACGTGATCTCTAAAAGTCAGGCATCGGTCGAAGGTCACCCCCAAGTCCTTAATGTTGGTGGCACGAGTAATTGCTTCTCCACCCAAACAATAGTTGTAATGGATTGGTTGCAACTTCCGACCGTACGTCATGACGTAGCATTTGCTCGTATTAAAAAATAGCCTGTTCTGAATACTCCACTCATAGATGGCGTCAATGTCCTTTTGCAGGAGTTTACAATCGTCGACGGTTTTGATTTGCGCAACAAGTTTTAGGTCATCAGCATAGAGCAGGAATTTGGCAAACTTTACATTGGAAATAAGATCATTGATCATGATTAGAAAGAGAGGCGGCCCCAAAACAGATCCTTGACTCACACCCAAGCGGGTGTAGTAAGGCTTGGACAATTGTCAGAAATATTTGATGTGGTTTGTGACATATGTAAAGTTTAAACGCGTTTTTACTTGTTTTTGAGGAGGGTACCAGGTATAATCAAGATGTGCCTTCTATACGGCTTAAGTGTTCCTCTGAAGCGAGTGACTCAATTTAAATACCTCGGTCACTTGATCACCACTGACCTCAAAGACAATGCTGATATAGAGATGGAACGGAGGGCCCTGTCCGTGCGTGCGAATATGATAGCCCGCAGGTTTGCACGTTGTACTGCAGAAGTAAAGGTGACGCTCTTTAGAGCATTCTGTACCACCTTCTACACGTGCAGCTTGTGGGAGAGGTATTCGCAGGCATCGTATGGGGCCCTCCGTGTCCAATTCAATAACGCCTTCAGAAAACTGTTGGGGTTGCCATGGCGTTGCAGTGCGTCAGGGATGTTTGCAACGGCGCGTGTTGATTGTTTTCACACAATAATGCGCAAACGTGCAGCACCTTTGGTGGCTCGTGTCATGGCTAGTCCCAACAGGGTTCTGAAGATGGTCGCGGATAGAGTAGACTGTCCATATATGGTCCACTGCTGTCAATTACATATTGTGTCTTCGTATCATGTTGTGTACTAACCCTAGTTTTTGAAGGTAATTGTTTACTAACCATAATTACATAATTATATGAGCTATGTGGCTCGAAATAAAGATATTTGAATTTGAAATATGTCACGATTTTGCCTGTGGATTTTTAACATATTTGTCTGTTTTATTAAACAGCCTAAGCGCGACAATTCTACAATTTTGAAACTTTTTGACATATACCTATGTCGAATTGTCAGCTTCATTAAATAGGGCCCAGGCTGTATCTCATGAATCACGATAGCTAGACAGTTGATATTCTCACAGATGTTGTATTTCAGTGGCCGCTATAACAACAAATACTAAAAACAATAAAAATCGACTGCGGTATGTCCTGACTCCGGCTCCGCTGCCACTTCACCATCCAAAGCCGATATTCGTTTTCGAAACAGGAGGATCTAGTAACAATGCATAATCGGTTGCTAGTTGTTTCACAGTTTCAATGTCTTGATTACTGTATTCGCTTTTTGGCATGAAAACGCTTAGTTGAAAAAAATTAAGTATGTATTTCAGGAGACAGACAGTCCTGTAGGTCACTTATTATTAAATCCAGAAGTGGGATGTATATCTGGCTCTGCGGAAATATTCTTCAGCAGATTGAGCAGGTAGGTTGTTGGCCCTATGTATTTGTTTAGGGGCGTTTTTCAAAAAAGATGTACATTTGCGAATTCGAGGTGTCCAAGACTTTAGCTATTTTTAATAATTTTTGTATGGACCGCACTCAAATAAACTGCATATTTATTTAATAGTATCATATTTAAGTTTTAAAATCAACTATAATATGCAACCCAAGTATCACGGATATTAAAATATAATAGTATTAACAACAAAAAATGTGTAAAATATTCATGTCCCACCTGTATGTCTGGCACTTTCAAGTCTCAGGTAATATTATACAAATTAAATGGTGTCACTATTTTAGGGTCTGTAGACGTAATTATAACTCATAAATATAATTTAGAGCCCTTTATTTCGAATATGGGCTTAAAATAGCTCATAATACAACTTTATTGTTGTCCCAAGAATATGACCGAATCGGAATTCCGGCAATAGTCACGGTGAATTTTTCATACTCCACCCCAATATTACCCTTAAATACGGTTGTTTTTCATTTCCTGAAACATTTATCTTGTCTGTAATTTAACCGCTTGTTTGAAGCAAACCTCAGTGTCAACTAAACCTGTGACGAAAGTAGGCGCGTTACGGTGGTCCAGAATTGGAGTTCCAGATAGTAACAGGATTTTTTGAGGTATGTAGCAGTTTATTAAGATATTTGCCGTAACAAAATCACATTTTGGTTTATATATTTTTGTAAAACAAGCCGAAACTAGTTATAAAATGGACACAACAGGTTGAATTATTTTTTAAAGTTTTGATGTTATGAATTCGTCACATCCGGTTCGTAACGTATTGTATAGCCGGAATTATTTTGTGACGAACTGGAACTATTAGGCTTATGCTACATTTGTATGATTGGTATTAAAATAAATAATCCTTCTAACATTAGAAATGTGAAAGATTGTATGTTTGGATGTTTGTTACCGCTAATCTTTGGAACGGTTGAACAATTTAAAATATACATACATCGTGACCTAGAATCAAAATATTATGGTAAACTTGGTTGAAATTTTATGTACTTAGGTACACGCTTTTGTAGAATACAATAATATAATTAACAGTGAAAAAAAAAACAGTTGAAACATTGCGAAGATTTTTGTAGGTAGTTGGTTATTTATAAAGGAAAAGCAGCACATGATTACTGCACGACCCCTTGCATAGAAATTAAATTATATAAAAAAAACCCTGTTTTTAATAATTGACGAAATGTTTACGCCACTAGCGTAAACATTTAGTCAATTATTAAAAAAAGGGTTTTTTATTAAACATTTGTCTAGAATCATTATATTGAATTCATGGTTACATTTTTTTTTAAGTTGTTCCTCTCAAAGTTGCTGTTTGTTTCATTTCAGTGAACATGGTCCTCACGGCAGCAGAAAGAGCTAAGCGATACCGGGAGAAATTAAACAAAACCCTGAAAAATTTGAAGAGCAGCGGAAGAAGCAGTTAAAAAGACTAAACAAGAATTAAAAAAAATAATTACTTAACAGAAGAAGATATAGAATGTAGAAGAAAATAATGGAGTGAAGAAAAGAAAAAACAGAAACTGAAAAAGAACAAAAAAGAAAACGAAGATCAAAGAGCTACCCCAAGTTCGTCGAAGTCTCAGTCTCAAAACCTGTGCTCAAAACAGCGCAGCTCCAGTCTTAAAAATTCGTTACAAAAAATATGTAGGAGTTATCGCGGAGCTTTAGAAAATAATCAAAGAAAAAGCTAAAAGTACTTTTACCAATAAAAGCAGAAATATACAGATCAACGTCACTAAAAACTATAATCAATAGAAACTTTACATGCCATATGTGTAAACTGCATAAACTAATCATGTGATTACCGACATGACGCGGTGTATTGCTTGTATAAACTGGGTATGCAGATCATGTTGCAATCAACCAGCTATTGACTATATTTGCGACCGATGTTTCGAAGACTGATTAGAATTTTAAGCGATACGTAACTTAATACATTCCAAATAGTAATGAACAAAACCTAATTTCAATAATGAATAATGTTTCTTTATTTACTTCTTATAATAATAAATATAACTGAATCATTTTCTTAACTATAGAATGATTTTCTTTGCATCAATTTAATTTTGATTGGTTAGTTGTGAGAGCAATTGTTATTTGGAATGTGTTTGGTGTTTGGAATAAGTATTATTTAAAAATAAGTAAAACAAAATATTAATAAAATGTAAAAGTTGAGTTCAAAATATGTACCTAACTGATATACTGATACTGACATAATTATATACAAGACTAGTACTCTCGCGGGGCTTCGCTCCCGTGGATTCTATCACGGTAAAAAGATAACTCTCCTTTTTTGCAGTCGGGTAAAAAGTAGCCTATAACCTTCCTCAAGCTTCAAGCTACTTCCATACCAAATTTCATCCAAATCCACCCAGTACTTTCGAAGATTAGCGCGTTCAAGCAAACAAACAAACAAACAAACAAACAAACTAACAAACTTTTCCGCTTTATAATATTAGTATAACAAGATAAAGTTAAAACTGGTTTTGGTAATAACCTGTTTTTACTTTATATAATTAATAAAAAAAAAACAATTAAAGTTAAAATGTTCGACCAAAAATATTACTGTGTAAACTTAGCTTATTTTTTTCCAATTAGTCACTTAGAATTCCAGATAGTCACTGTCCCATAGTTTAACTGAGACAAAAACTAATCCTATTTAAGAATTAATCCGTTATTTAATAATATTTATGTTATTGTAGTTAACCCTTAGTTTGCTATTTATATTATTTGTAATCTCGTCCAACTTCGTTTTAAGTAGAAGGTAGAAATTTAAAGTTTTAGTGGTCAAAAGTTCCTACTGTGACGATCTCGAAAGAAAATGTATTGCTAAGCGATGATTATAGTGTTCTATTTATGTTTAGATGTTTTTTATTCAAAGGTATGAAGGTAATTTAATATATATTAAAAAGAAATTAACATAACAACTCATATTTTTCATTTTATTTACATTTTTCCTTTGTGACGAACCGGAGCATATTCCTGTGAAGTCTTCCATAAAAACTAAGATTATCACGTTGTTTTTCATAATACTAATGTACTTTTTATTTTTTACATATTTAGGAATATATCTTATCAAATGAGATAAAAATGTACTGTAAAATTTCTATAACACAAAAATCAGTTCCAGTTCGTCACATGTACATTTGTTTTGAAAAATGCCCTTAGACACTATTCTGGGACATACATCTAGCTGCTCAGCTACTTCTTTGGCCTCTTCAAAAAGCTATTGGTAAATTACGTCCACATTTTCTCTTTTATTTTATGACAGGTGGCGGCCATGGCGGTGGCGCGGAAAAAATCAAATCAATGTATTCGTTCCCGAATAATGCGTTAGCGGTCAAACAAAGTACTATATTATATATTAAATTAATAAAAAATTGAAAGTACTTAAATTAAATCTATATTGTGATAAAAAAAATATGTAAAAACATTATATTTAACTAGCTTTTGCCCGCGACTTCGTTCGCGTGGGAGGGTTTTCCCGCGTAAAATCCCGATCCCGTGGGAATTTCGGGATATAAAGTAGCCTATGTGTTATTCCAGGATGTAAACTATCTACTTGCCAAATTTCATTCAGATCCGTCCAGTAGTTTTTGCGTGAAAGAGTAACAAACATCCATCCATCCTCACAAACTTTCACATTTATAATACTAGCTTCTGCCCGCGACTTCGTACGCGTAGGAAAGTTTTCCCGCGCAAATTCCGATCCCGTGGGAATTTCGGGATAAAAAGTAGCCTATGTGTTATTCCAGAATGTCAACTATCTACGTACCAAATTTCATTCAGATCCGATCAGTAGTTTTTGCGTGAAAGAGTAACAAACATCCATCCATCCTCACAAACATTCGCATTTATAATATTAGTACGAAGTACGATTAGTAAGAAGTAAGACAATTTTCGGTGGATCCAGGGGGGACCCTGGCAGTGGCGTGCCTAGGGTTTCAAAATAACGCAAGCCCAATAAAATTTTAACCGATTTCAAAAAAAGAAAGTTCTGTTTTCGACTGAGTATGTAGGTACCTACGTATGTATCATCGCAATTTTCTCATAATCATAAACTACTGGTTAGGTACAATAAATTAAAAGTGAATTCATCCATCTTCTTCTTTCCTCTTCTTTCTTCAATTTCACTCTTGCTTGTCGTGCGGTGAATGAGGTAACCAAAGCACACTGAAGGCATGCTAGTGCTAGATTGAATATAATAAACATATCAGCAATTGCATACCTCCGGTGGCTTTGAAAAAAGCCGTTTGGTTTGCTTCATTGCTTGAGGGAACAAAGTTATGGTAAGTAGTTGCTTCCTTCGTAACAGGACCCAGGTTACAGACAAAAAAAAAACGAAACAAAAAGTTACAACACGAAAGTTAAAAAATAGCTAGATAGAATGTAATAAGGAATTTAAATAAATTATTTATATTCTAATTGGAATCGTCTATCTTTCTTAAGAAATTATTTAATTACATCCGAGTAAAATGTTGGTGATCGTTTTAATTCTACCAACAACTGTTTTTCAATAGCTATCATTGATAATTCGGAAAGACGCTCTTAACCTTGTGTATTTCTCAGATAGGTATGGATACGTTTAAGAGACGAAAAAGCACGTTCCGCGGAAGAACTTGTAGCCGGAATAGTTACAACAAGATACGCTAACTTTAACAGCTCGGGAAAGGCATCTTCGAGGTTATTCTCATGAATGAAATCAATTAATTCGAAAACATTACGATCTTTCAGATCAGGACTAGAATACAAGCAAATCAATTGGCTTTCTAATGTTTGTTTGTCGAAATAGTTTGCATAAATGTCAAATAATGAATCTAATTCCTCTGTAGGAAAATGTGAGTGATAATTGTCAAATTTTTTGTTGTTGAGCAGTTGGAAAAACTTTAATTTATAAATTTCAGAATATCGGTCAGTAATTTCGGTATTAATGTTATCAATTACTTCTACAAAAAGTCGTCTGTATTCCGTTTTTGCACAGCGTACGTTGCGTCTCAAACGAGGAGCCGAGTTATTTTGCAACGTGTTACAACTAGTTTTATACACTGATCTATTAAATTTTCGTTTATGCGATTTACTAGTACAAAAATACACAGATTAGGCGTCGGTTTTAATGAAGAAATTAACTGTTTTTTCTGAGCAAAGTTTAAAGATTTTACCTTATTCTTCGCCAATCAAAACTTGAACGCATTTTAAATCCTCACAAGGTACAATTACCTCCATTGTTGTAGGTAAATCACCAAAACAATTGTATCACTGAGGAAATCTTAGAAAACAAACAAAAAACTTTAACAACAAAACCTTTTCCCACTCAAGCAAATGAAACTGAAGTTAGTTGCACTCTCGGATGTCGGGAACTACTCAGTGTTTTCATTTAGGCAAAAAAAGTCGCCAGGTATATGAAAAATCTAGCTAATTTTTTTTATTTTTAAGATATTGCTTGAATACAGTCAAAATCTGTTATAACAACATCCAAGGGACCACTCATATTTGGTTGTAAAAACCGATAGTCGTAATAACCGGTGATGTTTTCAAGGTACAAAGTATTTTGTACCTATGATTTTGGTCTATATAACCGGTATGTTGTTCTAAATGATGTTGTTGTAAACGGTTTTGACTGTATTTAATTTCGTTATTTTAAAAGTCGCTAGTTTTAATTGTTGCTAAATGTTAAAAAAGTTTCCTAACTCGTTAAAAATCTCCAAGATCTTTCAACGTGTGGCTAAAACGGCAACACTGCAGAGTTGGCAAGCTGACAAGGTCACGCATACGCATGCAACTTCATACCAAAAGCATGGCTTAAATCTGCCATAGTGATCGATTTGTTCTATGCACAAGGCCTAACTCGTTATACGGCACATCGCTATAAGTGCGAAAGTGACAGATATAGTATTTGAAAGCCCGGTAAAAGCCGGTGCGTGTAAGCGAGATAGCAATATGTAGATCATTAGATGCTACAAATGCGAAACTCTGCGCGCGAACAATCGCGATGTGTAGTAGTGTAGCAGGCAGTAGATACATTGTGTTATTTTGATAAGAATTAAGCGCGCGAACTTTTAAATAGTTCGGGTTTGACATTGATTCTCTATCGAGCATTTTTTAGTAAGGCATTTAATTTTAATAAGGCTTTTGGGCTTATATGAAGGTACCGCCACTGGACCCTGGATCCGCCCTTGAATGACTAAGATGTAAAGATGACAGCCAGGGCCAACGGCTTATTGTGCTCTCTAAGACATATATATATATTATATATATATATATACATCCTAGAATCTTTTTGGCGTCATGCACGTAGTGCAACCTTACGACGTCCCCCAGTTCCCCTTATATTTTTTAACAAGTCTCAATGAATATTGCTTAGTTTGTCGATTTTCAGCAACGTGGGGTACGTCATTTTCCGATAATTTTATTTTTCGCGATATTCCTCTTGCAGTCATGCCCCAACATTTTTGAACCCCGAACCATGGTAATACATTCTAGGCGTCCTGGATATATTGATTGCGATTTACCTATGGCATTGACTACTTAACGTCCCCACAGGTATTTGGGAGTGCGACGTTGCCAGCTTTCGGTTTATCTACTCATCTCTTTCTTTTATTGTCGCTTGACAGTAGTCCACGGTTTGAACATTACACTTATCACAATATTCGTAAGATGTGCTAATATACGGTTGCCCGATATTGCTATCTATGAATATCGCATATTATGCTATGAATATTATTAAAAAGTTTGTTGTGTTGTTAGGAGCGTAAATAAAAGGATTGAATAGTAAACGTATGGCTTCTCTTTCATACAAAACTTAACAAACGGATTTTAATGACATTAGGGACTGAAATACCTAGTTAATAATAAGATGAATAATCCGCGAGTTGACAACTTTGTAAAAATTGTTTGAAACGCTAAGAAGCGCTTCATGTATACTCGTAAAATAATATTTTATTCAGCACTTAACCTTTCAATTAAAATATAAGTATTTTTTTAATTTCTTAAAAAACTATGGCCTAAATCGTGGCATTGTGGTCACGTGACTATGTATGACGTCATCGTTCAAAAAACAACTTTCCTGGCATTTGGCACATAAATGTACTTCGGGTATTTTATGATATTTTACTCTATTATGAACGTGAAAAATTATTATCAGTGTTGTGCAGTACCTTGTTGTGGGAATACTACTATAAAAACGCCAACGAAACTATTTATTCATGTCCCTTTAAAAAGAGATATTCGCAAGAAGTGGTTAGAACTTCTGTGTCAAATCCATCCAAAGGTTGTCTGTAAAGGATCACTTTTAGCGATAAGACCGCCCATTGTATCACCCTTTTTAGTTGTTAAGTCCATATTTGTTTTACTGTTATGGTGTACAATAAATAATATATGTACCTATCTGCTTTTTTAAAAAGACAAAAAAAGGAACTCATCGGACAACTATTACAGGACGATAAGACAAATGAACCAGAAGAGAGAGAGAGTTAGTTATGAAATGAAATGAAATATATATTTGTAAATTGGTTATAATAACACTTTTACACGTCATGATTTTTTGCGTGTTTAGTTTAGCTAGATGAGGCCAATATTTCCTAACTGACTACTCTGAGAAGAAACACCGAAACAAACTCCCTCTGAGTTTGTCGTCAACGTCTCTTTTAAAGTCCAAACAATTTGTATTTGTATATGAGAAGCATGTAGGTTCATGTCTTTGGTATTCTTTTGAAGGAAATAACCACGTAAATTTGAGCGGACCTGTCCAGACAGTGCAAGCAGTTAGTTAGTTATTTCTTATTTTGTCTTACGCACCAACTAAAGATAACCAGTCAGCTGTCAAAATATTGAACGATGACGTCTCGTTTTCTGATTGGTGTTTCTAATCACGTGACTCACAGATAAAAAGTCTCATTTTTCTCAAGGGAAAATAAAATTAATAATTAATAATCTTTTCTTCATTTGTACTATTTTGTGCTTCATATCAATAGATTTACATAATTAAATAGTTATTTTAAATTTTTAAACATACTGTCAACTCGCGGATTGTTGAGGTTCCAGTGAGATTTTTACATGAGAAGTCGCGGGACATATCTAGAATGACATACCTACTATTGTAAATATTTGTTATTTTTTTTACATATTTAAACAATGTGCGCAGTAAGTTCATTGGTGTGTCAAGTTAAGATTTAGTATGATTGAACTAGCTTTTTAGTTTTTTTTTTTTTTAAGATTACTAGCAATTTGGGTACATTTCACATTACTAGCAATCTTGTTAACCCCTCCAACTAAGCTAAACATGCTTGTGTCTGGAGTGGGTTCACGTCAATAGTGTAATGTGTGGGGTTCGAACCCGTGACCTTTCCATCACAAGTCCGACACCTTATCCATTAAACATCACGAAGACGTTGGCATGTCTCTCTTTTCCTCGTGGAGTCTGCTTACAGAGAGAGAGAGAGAGAGAGTTAAGTACTTCTGGTCATCAGATCCTTAAATAATGGGTCACATAGGTGATGAAGGCCTAGTATCGCCGTCACCGGGTAAAGGCCGGTTTCCAGCAAGTACATGGCGGGATCTTATGAAGTTAGTAAAAACTGGTCAAGTTACAAATTGAGCTTCCCTGAACACGAAAGTGCAACCGAAAGCAGTGTGGGCTTTCTCGTTCAAATCTGGTGCCGCCCGATTGGGTATATAGTACCTCCATCTTACAGTAGTTTGCAGCCAAATAGCATTCCTGCAATCAAGGTCACCAGGTTATTAACGTCCGTATATAGCTATTGACGTCCGTATATACCTATTGGACGTCCGTATATATTGTGGTTATTGATGATAGGCTCGATTCTGACTACTATCTCACCTGATGGTAAGCTGCATTTATTGTGTGCACGGCCAAGGTGTGAAACTGTCTGCCAGCTCCTGTATTCTCTACCATATATGACCCATCTGCCTTCAAAGTAAGAGTGAACAGACACTACTGGGCTCGCTCATTCCTTCTTAGACCTCACCTTTATTAATAAAATGCTCACATTTGACCACCATCTCACATGACGGTGAAGCGATGATATGGTTGAAAACTAAGCACGCTTACCTAGAAGAAACCTATTGACTCTTAACTTAAAGAGCCCTAGTAAAGCTACAAAAAATATTTAATACAGTTCCACTCCATAGCTATAAAATGAAATTTCTTAAAACGTTTTGCGCGTATGGGTGGGATGTCCACCATGTAACGATGGCTCATCGCCGTTCGTCTTGTACTCCGATAATGGAATGGGCTTGATGGATGAGATTTTGCGAGTCCATGGCACACTCCCTAAAATTTAACCGTTAGAATTGCATCGTGTCGCTGATGTTCAAGGCTCTAAAGCTTTGACTCGACCAGTCCCTCGTTGCTAATGAGACGTTTGGTCGTTTCTCGAATGAGTCAAGTGCATCCAGATATTCCGATGTGAAATACTGTCTCCTTTGCTAGAATTCCCAATTATTGGCAACCAGTTGAGTCTTAGCCGCGACAAACAGACCAAAAATAAGGGTCAACGTTACCCCAAGAAGCTCGCTATGATCGCTTATCTGCTCGTTTTCACCACGGAATGATGGAGCCGGTTGGAAACGCCTGTGTCCAAGCGGCATTAAACTTAACCAAGTTAGCATCAACCTATTCGGGACAACTTTTAAGGACATATTAAGCGGCCCATCATGACTTCACATAAACCGAATCTGAAACTCACTAGCAGGGGCGCAGGATATATATATCCTTCAGCAACTGTGCTGTCGACTGCATAACCTTGAGTGCATTAAATAGCTATTGAACGTCCGTATATGGCTATTGAACGTCCATATATAGCTATGAAACGTCCGTATATGGCTATTGAACGTCCATATATAGCTATCGAACGTCCGTATATAGCTATTGAACTTCCGTATTTCGGGCACTCTAATAGATAGCACGTGGTTTTACCTGGCAAGAGTGCCCGAGTGCGAGATTCGCAGTCGAGAGATTGTTTTCCAAACTGGTTTCTGTAGGACACGTCCGGGAGGTAGATGCTCCTAGAGCTGAACGATATTAGGCAGACGCGGAAGCAGTATTAATTCCACAACACTTTTCTTACATGTGGAGGTTCATCTCGGATGGACCGAGTGCAGCGAAAAAAAATATATCCCGCACTTGAGTCTACCTGGTATTGTAAAATTTTCGTAAAGAAGATGACGGGAATCGATTTCTTGCTTGTATTTTTCAAGCGACTTTCCTTCTTATGACAATGTTTTACTGCGGCCGGTTCTTACATTGATACACACGTGGTTGATCATATATTGAGGTAAAATAAAGACAAGAAGCTCAAAGACACAGTGACCTATCCAAACATACTATGTAGTTCGGCAATACAATACCTATTTGGGAGGTTTGCCTCTTGCGCACATGCTCATGACGCTTTACCGTGGGGAAATGTGAGCCCATAGACATAGCTCTATTCTCGCAAATGGTTGACTTAAAATGCCCGAAACCTAGGAAGACTTCAGATACGCTATAGATTATTGTGGTTTGGGAAGTGTGTATTTTTGAGTTGGAATGAGCATAGAAAAACGTATTGAATGGTAAACGTATGTTTCTCTTTCACACAAAACATATTTTTCTAGTGTCTTTTCTCTCTCTATATAGTTAGTAAGTAGTCAAGTTCTTCTGGTCATCCATCCATCGTTATAAAGGTCTAGTCTCTCCCTCGGAGGAAGGTCGGTGTCTCGGCGAGCACATGGTGGGAACATGTGAAGATATTAAAACTGGTCGAATCGCAAACTGGATTTGGTGTGCTTTTTTGTTCAAATCTGGCGCAGCCGGACTGGGTACAGTGCTTCCATCTTACAGTAATTTGCAGCCAAATATACCAACCTTAAATAGTATCGTATTCCTGCAATAAAAGCCGCTAGGTTATTGAACGTCCGTATAAAGCTATAAGACGTCCGTATATAGCTATTAATAAAATAAAATAAGGTTTGGATCTTGCGCACGTACCGATTGCGCTTTATCGTGCGAAAATGTGAGAGTACATACCTCTATTCTTTCAAAATTGCATTTATCGACGCGAAAGTAAATGTCCGAAACTTATGAGGATTATAGATGCACTATAGGAAGAAGTCTGATTACTGTGGTTTGGAAAGTGGCGAAGTAAGTCTGAGTAACTGTGTGTTACTAAAAATATCAAAAATTTTAACTGCTTTTCAGAGTTAGAGTTAGTGGTCATTAAATGAAGCTGCAATAATGTTTATTCATAATTAAAAGTTGATTTTATGTTCCTTCTTTTAATATTGCAAATTGAAAATGTGTCACACATAAATCCAATATATTAAAATAGAAATCAGAAAGTCTGTCAAGCATGAGGTGAGCGAGCTGGCAACGTCGCAAGTGCGGACGCCAAATATGCAGATTCGCAGTCAGGAAGTCCCCGAGATATACGGCTGTGAATATACGCGCTACAGCAGCGCCTCACCTGCGCTGAGATTTCTTCGGGAACTTTTTATTATATTTTTGCAGCCTTTTATCAAATTTTTTGGCTTCTATCGAATTTTGTCCTACGGCTAACCAGGACCAATAGGACCTAAGTGCCACCGACCAAAAAAGTGGCGTCCGGTATGCGGACGCCAAATGCCGGTGGACGCCAGTTTAAATGTACTTTTTTCTTCAGAGGACGGCTAATTGGTTGCAGGATAAATATATCTATACTAATATTATAAAGCTGAAGAGTTTGTTTGTTTGTTTGTTTGTTTGTTTGTTTGCTTGAACGCGCTAATCTCAGGAACTACCGTTCTGATTTGAAAAATTCTTTCAGTGTTAGATAGCCCATTTATCGAGGAAGGCTATAGGCTATATATCATCACGCTAACACCAATAGGAGCGGAGCAGTAATGAAGAATGTTTCAAAATCGGGGGATTTTTTTTCCACGGGGACGAAGTCGCGGGCGGAAGCTAGTATATATATATATATATGTCAAGTTGGTCACCCATACACGGACTGACCTTGCCAAGCGTTGCTTAACCTAGAAGAGGCTGATATTATTTAACCGCGAGCTCCAGAATAAAAGTTCAAGTACGTTTTTTCATAAGATTACAGCTAGTGGGCATTTCCATTAGATCCCATAACTATAGGATTACCATTTGTTATGCAATACTTAGATGTACCTTCTTTAATAAACTGTTTTGGCAATAAAATCGCAATTGTAATAGGATTTACTCTTTAGGTACTTATTTATAAAGTACCTTACATATGTAAGTAAATTAAATCCTTTTCATGAAAAAAGGGACTAAAAGCCTTCAGCCTCGGTGCCTGGGTACCTGGGCAACTCGCGGTAGAAATCGCTTTGCAAATAAGCATTAAACTCTCTCTCTCTTCTTCTTCATGAATGGACTAAGCAAGAAACAATTTCATATTATTCACAGAATGTTGTCAATACCATCAGAATGCTAATACTAGCTTGTACAGTATAGAGGAGAAATTTTATAGTATATCATTCAAAATCAAATAAGGACTTCAAAACTAAAAGGGGTGATACTATGTAAGGTCTTATAGCCAAAAGCGATCTTTTAGCCAACCTTTGGATGGATTTGACAATGAAGACGAGAATAAATACGCGGGAGTCCGTAAAGATCTTATCTTCTCAATATTATAAATGCGATAGTTTGTGAGGATGGATGTAAAGATGTTTGTTACTCTGTCACGCAAAAACTACTGAACTGATCGAATGAAATTTGGTAAGAATATTGTTAGAATCCTGTTGTAACACAGGCTACATTTTATCACGGAACTCCCACGGGATCGGAATTTACGCAAGAAAACCCTCCCACACAAACGAACTCGCGGGCAGAAGCTAATTTACTTATAATTGTCAATACCAGCAACTATAACCTTGGGGGGTCTGTAAGTCAAGAGTGAATAGGTTAGTTCTAGGTAAGCGTGCTCCATCTTCGACCACAACATCACTAACCATTAGATAAGATGGTGTTCAAACACCCTATCCTAGCCTATTATCAATAATAAAAGAGCTCATACCTTCATAAATCATGAGAGCAGCCAGTCCGTAGGTAACGCCGGTCCACACCTCTTCACTCTGCAGCGCCGACGTGTCGATGTGTCCATTAGGGCCCGTCACCCAGCCGTTCACGGCACCCATTTTACCGCCTTTAAATTTCAGCACGTTGTTCTCGTACACGGTCGCTAGAGCTTTCCGTACGTTAGCCTCGGGGAACACTTGCTCGCTCCAACCTGATGCACGAAGGAACCTGGGGGACAAAAAAGACGGTGTAAATAAAACGTTTTAGGGAATTTAAAAAGAAGGGGAGAGTTTCAATAGTTTACTTTAGTTCCAATTCCCGAAACACAACTCCATTAAAAATTATGCATTTGGTATCGCTAACTTTCGTAAATATTCACGCAAGTAAGTCTTTTCACTAACAGTATCCGGGATATTTACCATGTACCGGTGTATTTTTTGTTTCGAGATTTCGATATTTCGGCACTGTTGCAAGCGCCATGAACACGGATGAACATACCCCGGATATTGTTGTAAATGTATACTATTCTATACCTATTAAACCTTTCTTATAAGCTAAAGAAAAAATACTAGTTTAAAATTTTATGTCATTATTCAGATCTTTATAATATGTCACTTCCTAATAAATCTTTTTACACAACTTTACGTATTTTTCCTAGAAATCTCAACACGTTATCAGCACGAGACTCTCATAGGAAATACAGCTAATCATTATTCTTAAATATTATTCTTTTGTATTTCACACTCGTACCTGCCTGCCGATATGATGAGGACTATCGTTGTGCCTGTGGTAAAAAATAAGGCTGGAGATTTGTCTGATCAGATGAACTATAGACCTATTTCTTTGGCAACTACAGTTGCAAAGGTGTTTGACAGCATTTTGAATACACAATTAAATAAATACTTAAAATTGCATGACAATCAGTTCGGGTTTAGGCCGGGATTGTCAACAGAAACCGCAATATTGTGTTTAAAGAGTGCTGTCAAATACTATACTGACAGAAAAACTTCTGTGTACGCTTGCTTCCTCGACCTTTCCAAGGCCTTTGACCTTGTGTCATATGACATCTTGTGGCATAAAATGAGATCGTCTAACATTCCTAATGAACTAATTAATGTCTTTAGGTACTGGTACAATAATCAGGTAAACAATGTGAAATGGGCAGGGATATTTTCGGACCCGTATAGGATGGAATGTGGGGTGAGGCAGGGGGGGTTAAGTTCGCCCTCCATTTTTAATTTATACTTAAATGGACTGATCGAGGTGCTGAGTGGACACCATATTGGTTGTTACATAGATGGCGTCTGTTTTAATAACATTAGCTACGCGGACGATATGGTGCTGCTGAGCGCCTCGGTCTGTGGACTCAGAAAGCTGATAAGTATCTGTGAGAGCTATGCTAATGGTTGCGGGCTGCTATATAATGTTAAAAAGAGTCAGTATATGGTTTTTCAGGGTGGGCGAAGAAAAGTTCTAGATACACCACCAGTAACTCTATATGGCTTACCTTTAGAAAGGGTAAAGGTTTTTAAGTACCTAGGCCATCTAGTTACCCCCACTCTTAAAGACGATACTGACATGGAACGGGAGCGAAGGGCGCTGTCGGTCAGAGCGAACATGGTGATCCGCAGGTTTGCTCGCTGCTCAAGAGATGTTAAGTTAACTCTGTTTAGAGCCTATTGCTCGACGCTGTACACGTGCAGTCTGTGGACAGATTACACGCATACATCGTACAGCGCCCTTCGAGTCCAATTCAATAACGCGTTTAGGATGTTGTTGGGGCTCCCGCGCTTTTGCAGTGCATCGGCGATGTTCGCGGAGGCGCGCGTAGATTGCTTCTACACTATAATGCGCAAGAGAGGCACTTCGCTTGTGCGGCGAGTGCGAGGGAGCGCCAACAGCATGCTGGCCGCGCTCGCGGGTAGGCTGGATTGTGCGTACATCACTCACTGTTGTAGGTTGCACATTGCACGCAGGGATGGAACACATTTATAGAGTATTTTTTAGTAATGTTAAAAAATGGAATATTTTAATTTGAATTTTAATAATAATTGTTTAATTTAATTTAATTGTATTTTAATTGTGACTGACATTTTGTATTTGATCATTTGTATGAGTCTTATGTTACTTGAAATAAAATGATATTGATTGATTGATTATTACAAATAGTGTGTAAAAGGTTATTTATTGTGTTGTTGAATATTTTTTCTTTTTTTAAAGATGTCCAGTGGTGATTCTGTAGCGATCAGATGGTCTTCATCGTCAATACCCTCGCTTCTCCTAACTAATAGAGACGGGTATCCTTCGTGGAAGTTCAAAATGAGGAACTACTTAATTCATGAAGATTTGTGGTGCACAATTAATGGATACGATGAAGGAGATGCCACCTCTGATCAGGTAAAATCTCGAAATGATAAAAGAGCACTGGCGATATTATGCTTCGATAGCTGCGATTTTATTAGGAGGTCTCTCTTTGAAATACGAGACTCTAATAATGGCATTGGAGAATAGCAATGTAGAAGTACCGAGCTACTGAATGAAATGTCAAAGATTAACTCCACAGAAAGTGATGCAGCTTTTCAACTGAAAAATCGATTTGACATTGATGTTCATAAAACAAAAAAGAAGAAACCGATTGTATGCTATGAATGTAACAAACCTGGACACAAACGGCCTGACTGTCCTCTACGCAATAAGGTAAAGAAAGGCGTTAGTTCATCAGACAGGGAGACTACTTCTTTTAGTGCTCTTGGTTCTTCGTTTTTGGAGGTAAATGAGTGGTTTATTGATTCTGGTGCATCAAAACACATGACTCCTAGACGAGATTGGTTCAAGGACATCAAACCATTATATTTTCTTCTGAAGGTGAGGCGATTCTACATGGTTCGGCTAGTGGTGGACTGTACACTCTCGATTGTACAACTAATTTCCTCCAAAATGTGGCGTACGAGGTGCACTCTGACAAGTTGAACAGGTAACAGTTATGGCACAAACGGTTGGGTCACTTATGCCGCATTGGTATGAACCAATTAAAGAATTCTCACGTAGGTATAGATTATACTGAAATAGATAAATCGAGTTGTGTTGCATGTGTTGAAGGGAAGCAAGCAAGAAAACCTTTCAAGACGATTGCGTACAGGAAAGCTATCTCAAAGCTAGAATTGATCCACTCAGCTATACGTGGATCAATGTCTGAGACACCATTCCAAGGTAATAAATATATCTCATTTTCATAGATGATTTTTCGCGGATGATCTATCCATACTTTATTGCTTCTAAAGCAGAAGTTAAGGAAAAGTTTTGTATTTTCCAAGCATTAGTGGAAAGACAAACCGGCGCTAAAATCAAGAGATTGAGAACTGACTGCGGAAAAGAGTTTGTCAATAACAAGCTTGCGGACTACTTAGCTACAAAAGGAGTGACGCATGAGACTACAGTAGGGTATAGCCCTAAATCAAATGGAGTAGCAGAAAAGACCAATCGTTCCATCTTGGAAAAGGCACGGTCCGTGCTAGCTTAGAGTTCGCTATCCAAAGCGTATTGGGAAGCTGCATTCAAGACGGCCGTATACTTGAAAAATAGGTCACCACATCGGGCTCTTGAAAGAAAAACTCCATTTGAAAAATGGAATGGCAATAAGGGTGATTTAACCCATTTGCGTGTGTTTGGATGTAGAGCTCTAATACAAGTTCCGGCTTGTCAACGGAAGAAACTAGATCTGAAGACTAAAGAAGTAATCTTTGTTGGATACTCAGAAGATCCAAATGGTTATTATTTCAGGGATTCTTCAAATCCAAGAAGCATACAGAAGTCGAGAGATGTAACATTTATTGAAAATAATTTTTCACAATTAAAAGGTAATGCTGTTGAATCTATGAAAACGGAACCAGTAATAATGATTGATGAGCAGCAGCAGCAGGATGAGAAAGAAGTTTGTCAAAAAAATAATTCTGTATGTAGTGATGATGAAAATGATTATAATTCAGCAGAATCACAGGATCCTACAAGTCCTGAACGGATAAATCCAGCTGTGGATCAGCAAGTAAGTAGATATCCTACTAGGATTCCTAAACCACCGGATTTCTTTACCTCTAAGGTATTTGCTGAAGAGATTATTGAACCGAAGAACTATTACTACGCAGTGAATCCAAATGATGCTGATAGATGGCGTTTGGCAATGACTGATGAATACAATTCTTTGTTAAAATTAAAAACCTGGAAACTTGTTGACCGGCCCAATGGAAATCAGAAGTTCATACCTACTAAATGGGTCTACAAGTTAAAGATGGATGCCGACGGAAATATTATGAAGTATAAGGCAAGACTAGTGGTTCAAGGTTTCAGACAAGTAGAAGGTGTTGACTACAATAAAACGTTTGCGTAGTTCGTCATTCTTCACTCCGCACATTGTTTGCCTTAGCTGTAGAAAAAGACCTGCAAATGAGACACTTAGATGTTGACACAGCTTTTCTAATTGGAGATCTTGAAGAAGACGTATTTATTGAACAACCTCAAGGTTTCGTAAAGAAAGGACAGGAGATCAAGTTTGTCTGCTGCAGAAATCCTTATACGGGCTCAAACAAGCACCACGGGTATGGAACAGGATGTTGGATAAAACACTGTTAAAGTTAGGTTATGAAAAAACTCCTTCGGAACCATGTGTGTATAAGAAACTTTTTGGTAAAGAGTTAGTCTTATTGGCAGTTTTTGTTGATGACATTATTGTCTTTTATCAAAATGAAATAACATTTGACACTGTCAAATATGTTTTGGAAAATATTTTTGCAATAAAAGATTTGGGAGAGTTAAAATATTATCTCGGATTAAATATCCATAGAAGCGACGATGGTGAAGTAAAGGTAAATCAAAGAACATTCAATTCAAGTTTGCTGAAAAAATTTGGTATGGATATGTGCAAGACGATTGAGACTCCATCAAGCCTGAAAAAGCTGAGTCCTGGAAATGGAGAAGACGAGTATACATTTTAAAGTTTAATTGGATCCCTTATATTTTTGGCAGTGAACACTCGCCCTGACATAGCATTTATGACAAGCTATCTCAGTCAGTTCAACACACAGTTCAATAAAGAACATTGGCTTGCACTAAAGAGTGTTGCAATATTTGAGAGGTACAATCAATTATGCTCTTACTTACAGAAAGACTGGAGAGTATCTGAAGGGATACACGGACGCCGATTGGGCTAACTGTAGTATGGACCGAAAGTCATATACTGGCTACTATTTTACGCACGCTGGAGGTCCTGTAATGTGGCAGGCTAAAAAACAGCAGGCCACTGCTCTATCATCTACTGAGGCGGAGTATATGGTACTAACCGCTGCAGCTAAAGATGCGTGTTACTTAAGACGATTTGTATCGGAAATAACCGGTAAGTCAGGTACTGTTACTTTGTATAACGACAGTCAGAGTGCACAAAGTTTAGTGAACAACCCTGTCTATCACGAGCGAACGAAACATAGATACGAGATATCACTTTATACGGGAGAAGGTATCAGACGGTATTATAGATATTAAATTCCTCACATCAGATTTAAATTTTGCCGATATGATAACAAAACCGTTAGGTCGTATTGCACATAAGAGATGTGTAGCTGGTTTAGATTAAGCATAGGTTTTCTTTTTGTAGAGAGTTTTAATTGAGGGCGGATGTTGTAAATGTATACTATTCCATACCTATTAAACCTCTCTTATAAGCTAAAGAAAAAATACTAGTTTAAAATTTTATGTCATTATTCTGATCTTTATAATATGTCACTTCCCAGTAAATCTTTTTACACAACTTTACATATTTTTCCTAGAAATCTAAACAGATATGAACATACCACAAGGTAAATACACCGTTATAAGTTCTAATGATACTATTCACGGGTATATGATTATTTTTGCAAAAAACCGGTACAAAATTCAACTCAATCCCACAAAAAGAGGAAAGTTTTCCTAATATTGATAAAGACTCACCAGTGTCCCGCTAGCTGATCAGCCATTACAACTTTAGAATTTGAAGGCCGCATGTCGAACTTGTAGTAAGAGCCGTTCCACAGCTTGACTTCGAACGAATGCTGCGCTTGCTCCAAGAGTTTGCCAAACTCTTTCTCGTCTTCTTCGTGACCGAGGATGCGGGCCATCACGCACACTGCACTCACTGACGCTACCCATAGACCACCACAATATGCGCTGTAAGAAGCAATTAACATTTAAGCATGCGGACTGATGGTTACAAAAAAGAGGTGTATTTTTTGGTCAAAGCTGTCGCCTCCAAAGTCTCCAAGTTATTAGGTGGCCTACAATTGGGTGTAAACTACACTATGTTCTACTAGCACCTATCTGGTGCACAGACAGTGTTAAGCGTACTTTAATTTAGGAAAGGTAATATTCAGCATAATTATGTTCCTTTACACAGAACCCTGATTCGGGAATCTGAGTAAGTAAACACGTGCTGAATATTAAATTTTCTAAATTAAGATATTAAAAAAAGAGATGGAAAAAAAATAAGTGATTTGAGATAACAGTTTAGAGTTGGGTGATAACTAAACTACCCCAGCACCTATCAAGTGCACATAACAAGCGTGCAAGTCAGACTTTTAATTAGGAAACTTAAAATCTACCTTTACAGAGAAACACGATAAGACATAAGAGAAAGAGAGGGAAAATGATTAAGTGGATGTAGCAAAAGTAAATAAGGCATATACCTGGGTCCAGACATGACCCAGGCGTCGTAGGTCTGGTCGGGGAAGCCGCCGTTCTCGATGAGGCCGTCGCGGTCGGCGTCCCAGCGGCGCGCGGCGACGAGCAGAGCGCGCGCGGCGGGGTACATGTCGGCCAGGTAGCGGCGCGCCGCCCACACGGCGGCCGCGGGCGCGCGCGGCTCCGCCCTCTCGCCCGCCGCCTCCGCCTCCACGTCCGCGCTCCTGTACAACAGGTCTAGTATATCGCCCACCCCGTACGGCCTCTCTTCGCTCGCTGCGGGCGTCGACTGCTCCGTGAGCTCCGGGGACTCGTCCGTGCTCCCGTCGGTCTCGTCCACCTGTCCCGTCGACCGCGAGTACAAGTCGTCCTCGGTCCCGTCTCTCACGTCGTCTATGAACGCCATCGAGCGGTACCTTTCGTTGCCGAACGGCGCCGTGTGCCCTCTCAGCAACCGGTAGTCCCGTACCACTTGGAGTATGAACTTGAGATTCAAGTCCTTCCAGTCGCTCACATCGTGGATATTGTAAGCATTTATATGGGAGAATGGAACGTCATCTGAAAAATATGACACTAAATTAAAAATATGAAACTAGTTGATGCAATGCGTTCCTGAAGCCTCTTAATAAAGTGAACGTTGGACAACATAGAAAATACTTAAAAATCGACACACCAAAAATTATTTAAGAACTTGATATTTTTTAAGGAACCGGCAAACTATAAAAGTTGAGAAATAATAGCCCAAAAGTGCACTCTTGTGGTATTTATTCCTTAGTATATAATGAATGTTCTTAACCATCCTAAGTTGTTATCAATAACAACTTTTTTTTTTAACGTGGTAAAATTATCAAATAAGTCCTCCCACCCCGGGCAGGGCCGGAGGGACTGTCAGACTTGTACTGACTAAAATCCACGGTGTTCCTTCAATAGCCCTTTACGTTCCGGGGTCACGGTAATGGGATAAGTCCCACGACACCGGCAGGCTTCGGCCCTCTACGGGGGGGCCTCGTCATATTGCTGACGCTCTTTGAGGCGCGCGTGGAACACAACGCGCCGTCGACCCGGGCATGGTCCATGGTCGGACAGCGAGTTGCCCTTTACTCGCTGTCCGCATGCCCGCGCCTACGGTGGCCGGAGATCGCCGGCCGACGTCCGACGCCGTGGGCGTCTACCACTGCGGATCAATAACTACTTGGGATGGTTAATGATCGTTGCATATACATAGTTGGCACCAATTAACGATCCTTTTAGTAAACTTTCTAGTAAAATTATCTAGAATACGTTTGTCAAACACTTTTAAAACATCAACAACAATTCAATCAGTCATAAAATAATAAGTACAGTATACTGTACTCGATTATGAATTAGCTATTCTTTAAGTATAGTATCTTTATTAATTACAACAAGTAAACTTAATTAGCTACACACAATAAAATCAAAAAGACGATTATTATGTCAATGTTATCAATTATGTCGTATTTCTCTATTTATTTAAATGCGGTTTTAATTTACTTATAGGTTCATTGAACTACATTGCTGGTAAGGGTGTTTCTAAGCATTTAGTACTTCAAGCATTATATTGAACAAGACTTACCAGGATCACCGAGATCATGTGGAATTGAATCTTTTATTTTAAACTTCACCGTTTTTCCGTCGTAAAGTGACTGCCTACATTTATCAGTTTCTAATTCGATAGTGTCACGGAACATATATTGTAAAACCACCTGAAATCAGTTCGATAAAGGAACATTTGCAGCAATTAAAATATTATTGTAGGTATATTATATATTTGCAAGATGCAAATATCTACTTACTTGCAAATTAGGCCATAGTTGAGCTAGCGCGAAGGAAGCATAAAAGTGTACGTCATACGTATTATACATTCTATATTCGTGGCCTTCTAAATAGCCGAACAACCCAAATTCATGCCTACAACAAAAAAAAACATGTTAAAGATAGCGATAACAAGATCCAAAACACTTAATTGAATACGGCTACAAAACCTCAATGTTGATATTGTTTTATTATTATTTACTAGCTTTTGCCCGCGACTTCGTCCGCGTGGAATAGTTACTTTGGGCTAACGTTAAATTTAACCCCGATTTTGAAGCATTCTTCATTGGCGCTCCGCTCCTATTGGCCTTAGCGTAATTATATTTATATTAGCCTAAAGCCTTTCTCTATAAATTGACTATTTAATTAAAAAATAATTTTTCAATTCGAACCAGTAGTTCCTGAGATTATCGCGTTCAAACAAACAAACAAACTCTTCAGCCTTATATTATTAGTATAGATAGCTGTTGTCCGCGACTTCTTCCGCGATTCCGTCGTTTTTCGTAAAAAAAAGTAGCCTATGTCCTTCCTCACGGTTCAGTGATTTTGATGTAACAGACAGATTAACTTTCGTAATTTAGTAGGGAAATATAATATGTCAATCTATAATACTGTTGAAAAATATCGCAATACGGAACCGCAAAATATTATTGTTAATAGCTGTGCCCGCGACTCCGTCAGCGTGTAACTCTTTGTGTGTTATTAAGTTAATGTATTGGTAATATTGTTTAGATCACGTTCACATGAGGCTTAAGTACCTACAGAACGAAATTTTATACCTTCGGCCGCGAGACGCATCGAGCGCGGCGACCGATTCTCAAAAATAATCCTTATAGCATGATTCAGTATTCACGCGCGATGGCTTATTATTAGCGTATTTTATGTATAACTTTGGTGTTTCTATACCGATTTATATGATTCTTTTTTATGGAATAGTTAATAATGTTAACTTTTTCAATTAGGGGTGACTGAGAGTGTTATAAACGTAAGAGTAGACAAATATTATAATCAGAAAGCTTCGAACTGCTAAGCTATCGGGAGTTACACGTGTTATTGTGAGTCAACCATAAAAGATAGACATATGCTGTCGTGGGATATTTTTTATATAATTTTAAGGAGAACATTTCCGTCATGAAATGATTTCTGTGTAGCTTTAACCATTAAGGTTGCACACGCGACGGAAGCTTAAAAAATGGAGTAACTTCTCCCATTTTCCCAACATTTCCCTTCACTGCTCTGCCCCTATTGATTGTAGCGTGATGAAAAGTATACTATAACCAGCTCAGAAGTATGAAAAATAATTGTACCAAGTTTCGTTAAAATCCGTCGAGTAGTTTTTGTTTCTATAACGGTTATACAGACAGACAGACAGACAGACAGACAGACAGACAGACAGACAGACATACAGACAAAAATTTTACTGATTGCATTTTTGGCATCAGTATCGATCCCTAATCACCCCCTGATAGTTATTTTGGAAATATATTTCATGTACAGAATTGACCTCTCTACAGATTTATTATAAGTATAGATTTATTTATATAACGTTATCTATACTACTATTATAAAGAGGTAAAATGTGTAAGTTTGTAAATTGTAAGTTTGTATGTAGGGGGTAATCTCTGAAACTACCAAACCGATTTTGAAAATTCATTCGCTTACATGTAGCTGCATTATCCTTGTTGTTTTGAAGTCGGTTAATAAAGTCACCCGTCGCTTCTGTATGTCGGTATGTTCGTGATAGACTCAAAAACGACAGAATAGATTTTCCTGCGGTTTTCAACAACGGATAGTGATTCATGACGAAGGTTTTAATGTATGATTTATTAAGGTTTTGTAGGAATTAACTGAATGAGACCGTACGAAGCCAGGACCTGTCGCTAGTGATAAATAAATTACCTAATCATAATCATTTATTTGCTAAAAACATGGTATAAAAGATGGTAATGTTAATAATGTGAACAAACATGTTTTGCTTAATAGATATAAGCGTGCAAATACATGCAATAAATGAAACTATCAGTCATCATGCGATTTTATGTTCCAGGAACTCCTTAACACTGTAAAAACTATTAGCAGAGAGCCATTTGTATAATTTATTTTTGAACATTCTTGTATTTAATGTTTTTCATTCATTTGGTATTCTATTGTAAACCTGGACACACATAAACATACAGCTTTTATTATATTTCGCAAGCCTTGGAAGGACATCTAACACGAGCCTGTAGGGGTCGCGCCTGCTGCGAGAATACACATCGCTTGCTTTCGCAAACAATTCCCTATGCCTCCACACAAATAAACAAATTTCAAAAATATAAAGGGACGGTAGTGGTAACAAATCAAGTTTTTAAACATCGGCCTGCAAGATTCGTCGGGCTTAAGGCCACATAATTCCCTTATGCATCTCTTTTGTGAGACAAATGCTCTATTTTGATCAGTGCTGTTTCCCTACATAATTAAGCCATAGCGTAGCACTGATTCAACATATGCATGATATGTTGTTATAGACGTTTTAATGTTTGTTATTTTCCTAATCTGTTTCAGTGCATATACAAACTTATTAATTCGTTTGGATACTGTATCAACATGTGCTTTCCAGTTGATGTCTTGATCTAAGGTTACTCCTAAAAACATCGTTTGCGTTACTTCGTGAATTTTATGTATATTCATTTTAATATTATGTTTTGCATTATTTGATTTATTAAATTGTATATAAACGGACTTTTTTAGATTTATGGATAAGTTATTTTCCTTAAGCCATTTTATCAATCTTTCAATAATATTATTAATTTCTGTCTCGTGGTCTTTAATTGTATTACTTTTTTATCAGATGTCACAATAATAGAAATGTCATCAGCGAATAGTATACATTTATGATTAGTTATAGTAGTGATAGAATTTATGTACAATAGGAATAAAATGGGTCCTAATACACTTCCTTGTGGGACACCTTGTTTATTGAATTTGAATGCAGAATAGTAAGATGTCATATTGTTTCTTGTATCCTTTTTAGTAATAGTAACGCGTTGTTGTCTATTACTTAGATATGATGTTAACCATTGAAGGGTAATGCCTCTAATCCCAGTTGCCTCCAATTTCTGTAATAACAGGTCATGAGAGACTAGATCAAAGGCCTTAGATAGGTCGAAGAAGAACCCTGTGGTAAGATAGTTCTGGTTAATATTCGTTAATACTATTTTTATGAGACTGTAGATAGCTAACGTTGTGGATTTATTTTTTGGAAGCCAAACTGTTCTTTCCTAATAATGTTAAATTTATTACAAAAATCAATCAGTCTTTTACCTAGGATCGCTCTCCGGGAATTCGTCATGGACGTCAAACCATATAGTGCCGCCATCAGCGACAAAATAAAGCTCGTTCATTAAGGCACTTTTTAACCAGTCTGGAATATTACTGTGGAATAAATAAACACGATTCAAAGTTATAAACAATGTAGATTTTATAATAAATTAAGAATTTTATGATGATGATGATAGTTGTTTTACCTATTATTAAAGATGGGATCCTGCCACTCTGCAAGTAGTTTCTCCCAATTCTTATAATTTCTAAGCGCGTACGCAGCTATGCTGGCACCGGCGATACCATCGCTACCAAAATATTTCGTATAAAATCTGTAATAACAAAATTAATGATAATAAAACCAAGCAATAAGATGCTCATTAATGACTTGGTTCAGAAAATTTACCTCTTATGTACTTTTTTATCTTTTTTATATCGTATAATAGGCATGTCCCAGACGAGACAAAACTCGGTCGACCCCGTCCCTCCTGGCTCTAAAGATATAATACTCGATAGTGCTACTGAATCACCTGCAAATTAGAACATTTTTAATGTATTTTATCTTTTGACCTGAAAGAAGTAAAAATCCATAAACATAAATACATCTGTAAATAGTATATTAGAACTTTAAACGGGATATTTACCGTGTATATAAATATCAGTGCCGAGATATCTGAAACTCGAAACAATAGATACACATGGTAAATATCCCGTTTTAAATTCTAATGATATTGTTAGTGACCATGTTAGCTTAAAAACTTACATCTGTAAATCTTTTTCTGTTTTTCCTTTTCTTTGTCTTTCTTTTCTTTTTCGTTCTCTTCTTTAGTTTTGTCCTTGTCTGGCACTTTGGGAGGTGGCGGTGTGAGACTCGGATCCGGCGTTAACGTGCCGCTTCTTTTAAGGCAATCCCACACGTAACTGGATGTCTTCGCAGCGTTCCATAGACAGTAACCTTCGTGGATTGTTTCGTTATCATCCTTTTTCTTGGCTATAGTAAATGTGCAAGGTATCTCGGCGACTTTCTGTTCTAAAGTAACGCCACACGTGTTCTCCTCTGAATACCTCTCTAAATCCAGTTTAGCTGGAAGGAAAAACAGTATTTCGTGTAACAATATAATTTAGCTTTTGCAAAATACACACATCAAAAGTGTCTAGGGATCAACATATATTTTTGCAATAACTTTTCTCCTGATTGATATTAATTAAAATTTTCTTTAAGGATTCATCAAATAAAGTGTTTTCGTTTGTCACAGTAACGATAAACCAAGTCACCTTTGCATTAATAAAGAAATTTGCCATTTTCCTAATAAAGGGATTTTTGACATTTGAACCACTAACATTAAAGTTCGAAAAAAAGACTGAAATAACAGTTTTCTTTAAAATTTTATTGGGTAACTTAAACAAATAATAATCCGTGTTTCTACCGCGAACACGAACAACACAAGAACATCGGTTTGGCATACTCAAAATGAGTTCATCCAAATCACGCTGTGGAATGGCCGCCCATGTTCGTTGCAACAACAAAAAAAGGTCTTCTTGCGACTGGATACCCTCCATATTCGGCAGAGCTCTTCTCTGTAGTATATCCCATGCATGCTCAATCGGGTTCAAGTCTGGCGACTGAGCAGGCCAGAGCAGGACATTGATGTTAGCTGCGGCGAGAGTCTGTCTTACAACTCTTGCGGTGTGCGGTCGTGCATTATCATGCATTAACTGAAATAAGGGACCGATTTGCACTTGTAGAGGAACGATGACGTCAGATACAATCGTCTCAGCATAAATTTGAGCGTTGAGGTTGCCTCTGATCCAAATCAACTCAGTTCTTCCGCCGATCCAAATACCCGCCCATACCATGATGGTTCCACCACTATAAGGATGGACTTCCTGGCAGGATTTTAATCGCTGTTGGCGTCCAGGGGTTCTCCAGTGTCGTTTACGTCTTGTATCCGGTCTCATACCAAAACGAGACTCATCAGAAAAGCACACGAAACGCCATTGTTCTTCTGCCCAATTTCTGTGTTCAAGAGCCCATTGATATCGAATCCTACGATTGTGCATTGCTATAGGTGGTACCCGTAGCGGTCTTCGGGAATGAAGGTTCACTTCATGCAAGCGGTTTCTGACTGTTTGGTCGCTAATTAAGTTCCCTGAAGAGTGATGAAGCCTCACGGCTAACATCATGGCGGTTATTGTTGGAGCTCTTCGAGTTAAGATTTGAATGTATCGGTCTTGTCTCCGTGTGGTGCAGCGATACCGTCCTCCATGGCGCTCAGCCACGGTACCAGTGCTTCGGTAACGTGTCCAAAGTCGACTGATAACACTCTGACTTGTATTCAGAGCTAAAGCCACAGTACGTTGCCGGGAACCAGCTTCTATCATTCCCACGGCTCTGAGCATTTCTTCCCTGCTTAAATGACGTCGCCGCTCCATAATAACGTTGGTTTTAATCAGTAGTAGGGAAACAGTAGCACTAATAATGTCTTCAATGCGTTGTATGTTTTTATAGGGAAAATATTGACAGCTGATTTTCATCTTTTACTCGAATTTGATTAACAGTTCCTGTTTCAAATTATGAAATACACCAAAAAGGATCCATATAAATTTATAAAATCATAAATTTATTACAAAGCCACATCTCAATCTCAAGAAATCCGCATAAAAATGCTTGATCCCTAGACACTTTTGATGTGTGTATGATTATGAATAAAATTAAAAAACAACATTACAGAAATTAATGCTATCTCTGGTTTGCAACCTAAAACATAGCAATGAGGTTTATCATAATTGCAATGAACCATATCAATTCTCCTGAAAACCGGGAAGATATTGCCAGGGAGGGAGGACATAGTTTTAAACTTCAAAAGAACCAAGCTTGCCAAACTGATGATATGTCTTACTAATATTATAAATGTGAGTTTGTGAGAATAATGGATGTTTGTTAATCTCTCACGCAAAAACTACTGAACAAATCTGAATGAAATTTGGTAAATAGATGGTTGAAATCCTACAGTAACACATTTTTATCCCGAAATTCCTACGGGATCGGGATTTACGCGGGAAAACCTTCACCCCCCACGACCGAAGTCGCGGGGAGAAGAATATCATGTATTTTTTTAATGACAATTCATATTACTAGCAACTAAGCTAACTATTGCATTAACACATTTTTATCCCGAAATTCCTACGGGATCGAGATTTACGCGGTAAAACCTTCAACCCCCACGACCGAAGTCGCGGGCAGAAGCAAATCCTGTATTTTTTAGTGACAATTCACATTACTAGCAACTAAGCTAACTATCGCTTGTGTCTGGAGAGTTCGTGGGTTCGAACTCCACCACGAAATCTCGATGACAAGTAGACGCTTAAATATTATGAATGGCTAGTAAATATAAAATGTATACCCACCAGCAGTCTTCTTTTTGTGTCCGCCACCCAGAACTTCAGTCCATGTAAAAGTAATACTAACATTTCGCTTCTCATTAGTAACGTTGATGGCTGTAAATACAAATACTGCGCACGGCAGACTGCTGTCCTGAAAACAAATATTAATGTTTAATAACAAACCATTGCGCTTTAATCCTCCCATATGTGTACCTCATTCATCATCTAATTATAGGCAAAACAGCTATATTGTGCGCGCAAGCAGAAATTTTAATGATATGTAAGCAGTATGATCTGGATCCTTTCACAACTAGTGTGATCTCAGCTAGAAGGTGCTTAAGCCTCAATTTTTTCAAGTATTAGTGGTTATGTTATGCTGTTGACTCATTGCATATTTCTTACTGTGTAAATTGTAACTTTAATTTATAATTCGCTTTATTATTGCTTGTTTGTATGCTTATAATTTTAAGTCTAAACGTTAGGACTTGTTATTGGCTCTCTGGCAACTATGTATTCCTCTTTTTATGTTTTTATTAGCTGTAAGTCCTCCATAAAGTAAAGAAATAAATTAATCAAAACCGGCCGAGTCGGACTCGCGCACAAAGGGTTCCGTACCATTAAATGCTAACTGTCTGTCTGTTTTTGGGGATGGATGGACCCTGGTGATGGTTTATTTATATTATATGCGTTTTAACCACCCAAAAAGGTGACCGATTACCAACAAGAATTATTGTCAAATTGTAAAATAACGTAGGCGAAGCCGCGGGCAAAAGCTTTTATAAAGCGTTATCTATAAAAACGGCAAAAAAATTCATGTCTGTTCTAAGGGTAAATAAATATTTAAGGGAGGCTCCCTTAAATATTTATTTTATTTTAATTATTTATTTTTAAAGTGAATAATATTCTGTGAATATTTCAAGCGTTCTGTTGCCGTTATCAATAACGTGCAAAAACGAGCAAAAAAAATAATCACGTTTGTTGTATGGAAGCCCCCCTTAAATATTTGTTTAATTTTAATTTAATTATTTATTTTTAAAGTGAATATATTACTAAATATTCTGTGAATATTTCAAGCGTTGTTGCCGTTATCAATATCAAGCAAAAAATCACGTTTGTTGTATGGGAGGCCCCTTAAGAGCCATTTTTCAAAATTTGAACGCTCGAGTTTAGGTAAAAATCGGCATGTATGCGTGGCGATGCACACATAAACAACACTAATAGTGTAGAGAGAGTGTCGAGTCGGACTAAACAATCTTGAGCTGTTATAATCGTCTGAGAGATTTGATTACTTAAATGACTTAAGATTTAAAAAATGAAAGACATGTATAAAGTATATATTTAAAAGAAAAATGGAAGTTATGTGACAACCAACTTCAACAAAATTAAACTCAAAAGTGTAAAATCGGTGTTACTTAACTAAGAAAAATCACACTTTTTGTGTACGTACGTACGTACGCACGTAAGTTATGAGTTGTAGTTTCCGATATTTATTTTTTAATAAACTGTTTCAGAAGGAAGGTTATTTTTTACGTTAAATTGTAAATGATATTTATTTCTACAAATAGGTTACAAGTAAGAAAAAGTGTTGGTGTGTCTAGGGTTACCATATGTAAATAGAGGGATGCCTGTCTATTGTGCCTAAAATGCCTGAATTTTCAGAAAAATGCCTGTCTAAAGCAAAACGCTATATGTAATAAGTAAAAGCCAACAGATAATAATGAAGAAGGATATTTATTACTGATATTTGTCAGAGAACATTTTTTTTTAAATAGTTCTGTCTTTTCTAATACATAAACGGAAAAATCGTCACAAGATACAGTTTTGTAATTTTCCTGAGTAATCAATATTGCTTTTACTGATTCAATTGTCAGCCGATTTCTTTCTCTACTCCACTGGGCGTTGACGAGAGAACACGTACGTTCTACGTTCGCATTGTGTGCCAAAATAGAGAACACAAACTGGCAGATTTTCATGAATTCTGTAGTGTCACCATTCACTTCCCTACTTTTGAGAAAATTGCACTACTTTGTAGTTAAGCTTACAGAAAAAAATATGTTATCTGAACTTCTACAAAATTCTTTTAGAACTTCGTATTCGTCAAACAGTTTCACGTCGTCAACACTGATATTCAGCTTAGAGAGAAATTCAACAGATGAAGCTAAATCAGAACTTGAGAAACTTTTCATTTCTTTTTGTAAAATCATCCACCGGAAGGAAGAGAATTATTCGATATTTTTCATCCATTTTTCCAAATAAGCTGTTAAATCCACATGCAGGCCCAGAATCTCCGTTTTAAAATTATCGGTACTAATTCCGTTGTTTTCCAAAGTGTTCAGTAGTCGAATAACTGTCAATGATTTAAAATTTTCATGTTAACGAGATTTGAGTGCATTTAAAGTTGCGTTTAATATTAAGTTAATTTCTACAATAGTAACATCTTCTTTCTCAATAGCTTGAATTTTGGATTAAAACAGGGGCATTACTGAGTGAATATGCCATAAATAAATCTCTGAGAACGGGTTCTAAGAATCGTTTGATCATTGTTGGAGTTCCTTCGACAGATAAAAATACTCTTTTAATGCTGTAAATAATTTCAGGATCCTTTCTATTGCTGGAAACAAACTCGACCATCGTGTTTTGCTTGTGTCATTCAAATACAAGAGCGAATCGCGCGCAGGCGCGTTTAAAAATGCCTGTCTCAGACCAATGCCGGCCGCACGCCTGTCTAAACCTTAAAATGCCTGTCAAATGCGGCAAACGCCTGTCATATGGTAACCCTAGGTGTGTCTATACAAAAATATATATATTCCTGTCATAATTGAACCATATACCGCGCCTTGATTGAGTTTAGATTTTTCAGTTGTGTTGGGGTCTGAAGTTTTCAGAATAAAGCTAGATACACACATCTTACATTTCAAGTAAAATTTGGATATGAGACCCATCCGTTTCTCTTTTTCTATTTTTAGATAGCTCATATTGTAGCCGAACTTTTCACTGTGTTTGCTTATATTGATTAATTGACTCCAAAAGTACCGACAATCTATTATTCGCCTTCCATGCACTTTATAATTATTCCAAAAAATAAAAATTTGCATTTCAGAATTTTAATTTTGTAATGAAATATACATACGTAAAACTGGAAAAGAGGTAATTGTAATCATCATTATGAATATCTTTTACTATGGGACTAACCTTAAAATTGCGAAAAAGAATAGACGACCTCGTTCATTTATAAGTGTGCATAACTGGACAAAATTTACTAAACAGCTGATGATGATTTTCACGTTCATAATAATGAGTACAATTACCCCATTTAAGGGTTTATGTATATTCCATTATACCCTGTATAACATGTTTAAAATATATTACCCTAAAGTTAGTTAGTTAGTTTATCTTCAGACAAGTAGTTGTTGCACTACATATCTGAAGATTTTTGTACGTTCAAAATTTTCTACCTATGCAATCATATACAACGTGTAACGAAAACCCCATATCTATCCAAAAGGACTGAAGACAACATCTGGTATGGAGTCTCTATGCAAAGTTTCAGCTCAAAATAAGTGACTAACAGAATTGACCCCAAATTATTGGTTTCATATGTTTCTTGAATACCAATAATAACAAACGTGTCATATCACTATGAGGGTCATCACTTTCCACGTCACTAGCCAATAAGACGATAATTCTTTTCGTTCTTCTTAATTTGAAAAATTCGGTCTCTGGTATCAATGTATTGAAATTTCTAATAAGCTCCACACATGTAGACATAAAGATTAGAAAACCCTTGCTATATCGTTTGTTATCATCCAAAGAAGCCGTGCACTCGGTATGTATATACCCTTTAAATTACACGTTGTATATATGATTATACACTGGTGCTGTTTCATATATATAGTTTAGACTATCGCCGTTATTTACATATATTATCTTAAATTTTTCGGCTTTTTTACCAGGTACCTTTTATTCGAGCTCTGATAACTTCCTACCTACTTTATCTTTCTGTGATTATGGCGTTTTCAATATTACCAAAATACCGGGTCCCAAACAAAAGGCACGCTGTAGAAGACCCTATTTATATAAGTAATGCTGTTTCGTATTAACTAAAATCAGAACTAAAGAAATATAGAAAGTCCAAAAAGTATTTACTATTGAGTTCTAAACTTCCGCTAAATCGTCAAGTCTGATGTCTAATGCAACGGGTGGTTATTCTTATAAAATTTAAGATAAGATATAATAATTTACCACTGAATAGACTAGAAACTACACAGTGACTCTGAAGGGGAACTGAAAAGACAATGCTTGATGACGACCATTCGGTTCAACACCTAAATTGAAGTAACTACATGAATAAATAGTCCAAATAATATTTACGTTTGCGTTCGAAAGTTCCATTGCATTATCAAGCCCAAGGTCTAAAGCTACAGGATTAATACGATTGCAATAAAATTTATTTTATCTTTTATTTTGGGGTGGAAAATGCAATAAATGAGTTTTCCCGCTCTAGGTGGAGGATGGGAGTGCTAGACTTCTACTGACTAAAAATCCACCCTATTCCATCAGCAGACCTTAAGTTCAGTGGCCGTGGTATCTTGTTTTTTTGTAAGTCGGGTTTATTTTTTTATACAAAGTTTATTTTATTTGAGATAAAATAAATAAATATTTATTTTATCTCAAATAAAATAAACTTTGTATAAAAAAATAAACCCGACTTACAAAAAAACACTGCAAAGAGAAAAATAACTTTAATTTCGGAATTAATTATCAAAAACGATACTACAAAACCAAAGACACCGACTCACGAAATTAAAGTAATTTTTCACTTTGCAGTGTTTTATTTTTAAAGTTTGATTATATGTCGCTTTTTAGTGGGTTGATTTGTAATTTACCCAGTTTAAAAGCCTAAACGTCAACTTTGTATCACCTTTTGAAAAATATGTTTTTTTCTAATGCAGGGACGATAGCGTTTAGTTCTCTTGGTACTTCAAAATCAGCTCTACTTCACGATATGCAGTATGACGGGCATGAATTGTTTAGAAATTTTATTCAAGTAATCGAATCGCAACCCACGAAATACTTATTATAGGTGTGCCTATAATATTTGAAGAGTTCCCTCGATTTCTCCATGATTCCATCATCAGATCCTAACTTGATGATAATGGAACTCACCTTGAAGTAAATCCTTTCAAATAAAAAAGATAAAAAAGAAGAAGATTTTCTAAATCGGTCCAGCCATCTACTAAAACTACTACAAAAATACAGTCGAATTGAGAACCTCCTCCTTTTTTTTAAGTAGGTTTAAAAATAAATCAATAAAGAAATATGACATTCGTTAAATTGTATTTATAGTTCTACAGTACTGAACAACCGTTACGGTTTAATTTCTTAAGTGCTTCTATCTTTTGTGATTATTTGTGATTTTTTTTTCTCAAAACGTTGGTAGCCCTAAATTTAGACTACATCAAAGTATTACTTTATATTATAAATGCAACAAACTTTTAAACAAAAAATAAAACCGACTGCTTTCGTTCGTCGGTTTTTTTTTTCGTATTTTCGTGTTTGGACACCGACTTCCAAAAAGTTAGTTAAAAAGTGTTTTTAACGCTTTTTAATTTGTAATTTATCAAGTTACAAAAGCCAAAATGTCAACTTCTTATCACCTTATACAAAATATAGCTTTTCCCGATGCAGAGCCGTTAATTTTTGAGGAGTTCTCCTGGTACTTCACCATCAGCTTTACTTCACCATAATTATGCATTGTAACGAGCATAAAGTGCTAAGCCATATTCAAGTGATCGAATCGCAACCCACGAAATACTTATTATTGAGTAGTTCCGGTGGCCCTCTGTGGTCTTCATCATCAGTTCCACCTCACTAAATGGTGTTTTTCAAGAGCAACTGCACAAGTTACTACAAAAAATAACCAAATCGCTATAGGTGTGTCTATAATATTTGAAGAGTTCCCTCGATTTCTCCATGATTCGATCATCAGATCCTGACGTGATGACAATTGAAACAATAAGAAAGTATACCCTATCAAACAAAAAGATAAAATTTTAAAATCGGTCTAACCGTCTTCAAGTAATCGGGGAGCATACATACAAAAATCCGACGAACTGAGAACCTTCTCCTTTTTTTTTTGAAGTTGGTTAAAAAAGATGTACCTTGCTTCATGTGCATTCTTTAATGATGCATAATTATTGCGTTTCCCTTTTTTGACACAATGGTATACACCGTGCCTGTTCTCCATAGCTAAAACAATTACGTATAAAGCACTAAAAATATTTCTTACAAAAAAAAATACGAGTATCAAAACCCGCGTAGTCGTAGTATAGTTAGCGTTCTCAATACGTGCGCTCGACTGTCGGGACGCGGAAAAAATTGACATAGGTCCTACCTCGGAGGGCGCTCGCGCCGTACTGAATGCAGCTAGCTTGGGCAACCTAATATATAGTAATTTAGAGCGTTCTTAAAATCATGTTATTACAAAATTACATGATCGCATTGTCATAAAAACTATTTATTTGAATTCACACTTCACAGAACAAAGTTTATTTTGACGTAATTTTTTTATCGAAGTTACGCCTTATTAAATGCGAATAATCGCGACAAATTTGCGCTACAGCACCTAAAAATAGACAATAGTTTTTATTTTTTTTCTCAATAATGCAATAAATAATCCTGAATATTGAACATTAGTTTACAAAGCAAGTATATGTCTTATACTATCCATATTTTTTTCACCTGAATTTGTGAACATTAGTCATAGATTCCGGAATCTGAAGTTGACTCTACGATGATTTTTCAGTAAACTACTTTTGGGAGATTACTCACCACAAAGCGATGCACATGTTTTAAGTAAATGTGAAACGAAGAAACACTTCATTAATAATTGATCTATTTTAGACATGTATTTTAAAAATTCAAAGTATGACGTAAGATGGTAAAGCAGGCGATTGAAATCTTAGAAATTTGCGAAAAAACGTCTAATGGCTCTTAAATATTTATTTTACTCTGTTTTTTTTTAGTATTTGTTGTTATAGTGGCAACAGAAATACATCATCTGTGAAAATTTCAACTGTCTAACTATCACGGTTCATGAGATACACCTTGGTGACAGACGGACAGATAGACAGACGGACAGATAGACGGACGGACAGCGGAGTCTTAGTAAAAGGGCCCCGTTTTACCCTTTGGGCACGAAACCCTAAAAAGTAACAGCTATGTTTTAAAAACTTATTATCTCTAGTTTTTCTGTGCTTCAGAAGGCATGTTAAGCCATTAGTTTCGGCTGCATCCACAGTCATTAGCACCCACTAACTCGCATTTGGCTTGCGTAGTGAGTTCTGCCTAGCCCATGCTCGGTACGGTGTTTATCCGTAGAGAAGGTATGGGCTTTTTTTTTTAACTTGGTAATATTATCAAATAAGTCCTCCCACCCCGGGCAGGGTGGGAGGGACTGTCAGACTTTTACTGACTAAAATCCACGGTGTTCCTTCAATAACCCTTTACGTACCGGGGTCACGGTAATGGGATAAGTCCCACGACCCCGGCAGGCTTCGGCCCTCTGCAGAGGGGGCCTCGTCATGTTGCTGACGCTCTTTGAGGCGCGCGTGGAACACAACGCGCCGTCGACCCAGGCATGGTCCATGGTCGGGCAGCGAGTTACTCTTTACTCGCTGTCCGCATGCCCGCGCCTACGGTGGCCGGAGATCGTCGGCCGACGTCCGACGCCGTGGGCGTCTACCACTGCGGCTGGGCTGGAGGGAGGACGCCATCCTCTCCCTCACGCGGCCCGCTTCCTCCTTCGGAAGCATGACTGCTTCGCAGAAGGAGGCGACCGCTTCCCACTCCCTCTCGCCCCGCAGCATGGCCTCGACCAATGCCGGGCGCGAGAGGTCTCCGCCTATTGCCGCCGTGAGGACACGTCGGTGCTCTGCCCAGGCGGGGCAGTCTTGCACCGTTTGCTCTACGGTGTCCTCAGGGCGACCCTCGCAGTGGTGACACCCAGGCGTTTCCTCCTTTCCCATCAGACACAGGTACCTCCCGAAACTTCCGTGTCCGGTGAGGACCTGCGTCATGCGGTAGGTCAGGAGGCCGTGACGCCGATCTAGCCACTCCTCAAAGAGGGATCTTACTGCCGCAATTGCGGCGTGCCCGAGAGAAGGTATGGGCTAAACTTTCCTTTATGGTCCATTGAGTTGGAAGTTCATAGTTTTACTGTAAATAGTACTCATAAATAGAAAGCTTTTCACAAATTGTCAAGTTGCGTCAATTCACTGTTTACGAAATATAAGTTTTAAAGTTTCTTTAAATACTGAAAAATAGCACGCCATTTGCAAATTTTTAGGTTGTTTATTGTCATGGTAGACGTCAAAGTTGACATTTCGCGTTCCATTGACAGCAGAAGTGTATTTTCTTCAATTTTATATCATATTTTTACTTAAATATAATTTTATTTTCACATATTGATGTATAAAATTTGGTGTGCTGTATTATGTAATTACGTTGACGTTTTTACACAAAAAAATGACGAATTTTTGTTTACACTGTGGAACGGAACGTGAACGTTGATTTGGACGTTCATAAACTTCATTTTAACATAACATAACGTTCATTTTAAAGTTGCGGAAATTCACGACTTACGAGATACAAGTTTTAAAGTTTCTATACAAATTGGAAAATAGCACGCAATATATGATAAATAGTATTCACGGTAGTTCCAACTGTTACTAGGAGAAGTTGGATGCAATAGCGAGCGAAGCGAGTTCGGGTCTTGGGGCAACCCGACTTGGACAGGTTAGGTTATAAGGGGATCCATCACCTTCGTGGTTATTTTTTTTTAAACCATTGAGCCCCGTGAAGCAGGGCTCCGACTACACCTTTTAGCCAACTTTTGAGTTTCTGAAAACCTTTTCATTGGAGTAATGCCGGGGAAGAGAGGAGCACCCCCCTTCCCCGTCCCTCCACTCCCACTTCCCTCCTGCCAAACGATACATTTTTTCCGAAATGAATATTGTTATCGATACATGGTGGACTTCCCACTCATACGCACAAAACTTTTTGGGAATACTTTCATTGTGCGTATAGCTAACAAGTGTAATTCCCTGCCGGAATCTAATTCTCTGCCGGCGTCTAATAGCTATAATCTGGGGTCTTTATCAGCAAACAAACACAGTTTTTGTTGGACCTATTTTGGTCAGTTAGTTGTTAATATTGAGGGAAGAAAACGAACAGCGTTGGGCGACCAAGTGTTTTGCGACGCTTGTTTGAAACAAGCGAAAGAAAAAGATGGCGATGTGCAATTTTCCAAGTAAGTTTATGAACCTCCTATTAAAATAATTAAATTGGTACCTACTTACCTATGTTGATAGCTTTTTTACGAGGTTAATAACCTGATTAAAAAAGCTATTTAATACGTAAGTTGTGTTTTATGATTTTCTTATGGTCTAGTTTTTATCTAACATTGCTAATATACGTACATATTTTGTTTGTTTATTAACTATAAAATGTTACTAGCTGACATATTTTTAATTGCCTATGTATTATATTATGTTGCTTTTTATTTCCGTGAGGTTTGGTATATTACATTTTTATTAGGATTTTGGAAGCTTGAAAAAAATTATTTAATTTTGTTTCAGAGCACTCATCAAGGCCTACAGTAAAAATATAGCCACGAGCTATTTACTGCGTCATTTAAAGGATGAACATAACTTAGAAGATACTGAAAATAGAAAAAAAGTAGCTAACATTAAGGATTTTTTTCCGTACAGAGAAAATCAAAACCAGTCACAAAAAGTGGTGAAACTGGTGGAAAAAAAAGACAAGTGGATGCTAGCGCGCGATCTAGCACTATGGTTCGGCAGATCATTATTGCCATTCGACAGCATTAATGATGAAGCCATGATTGATTTTTTCTTAAAATACAATATAATTGTGGCTGATGACGATCTACCCTCACGGCATATTTCTTGAGAGGGGCTAGAAGATGTATATGACAGTATGTTAACATATGTACAGAGTATTATTAAAAAACAAAATTTAAGATTTGGTGCATTAACAACAGATTTGTGGACAGACCAATTTAGACGTCGCAATTATATAACCTGCACTTTCCATTATATTTCTCATGAGATGAAACTTTTGAAATTCACGCTAGCTACCCAACAAATTATTGGAAAACAAACAGGTGAAAAGACGAAAGACGAAATTCAAGGTATTTTGCGGACATTTCAGATTCCACAAAAGATATTGTCCTTGTGACTGACTCTGGCAGTAATATGAAGAGCTGCTGATTTACTGAATATGATAAATCACCTTTGCCTGGGCCATGCTTTGCATAATCTAGTCACCGTGGATAGTATTCAGAACACTAATGCAGTTCTTTGCCTTATTAATAAATGTAAGAAAATAGTCAAGCACTTGAGGTATAGAGCTTCTCAACTAGAAGCCGCTGCCAGCAAGGAACAACGTGATCTGCTCTCATCTTTTGAAGATATTGGGGAAAATATAAACCACTCGGATGACGAAGCTTCATCGAATGATTTTGACCTAGACGAGGTTTCGACAAGATTTGGAACTAGCGCTCTATATATCGGATCTATAAAGAACCCACCAACTATAAAGACGAGTACACCAACGAGATGGCACATCATGCTTATGATGCTAACAAGCATCAGCCACAATGCAAATCGCCGATCCATTAGAGATATGTTGATTAATATAGGTCGCAGTGCTCTTTTACTAGATGAGAATGAGTACAATTTAATTATCAGCTTGACATCGTTCTTTGATAAATTCAAGACGACAGTGGAATGTTTAAGTTCTGAATCACAAACCACGATTAATTTAGCCTTGGTTTTTAAATCATAAATTAGAAGGTTGCTGGAAGAATGTAACGACGAGGAACCTGTCATTGTCACTAGACTAAAAAATAACATGTTGCAACGTTTGGACCATCGCTTTCCTGTTACAGACACTATTGTGGCGGCTACTTTATTGGATTGTAAGTTTCGATCAATTAAAGAAATCGACATTTACATGGAAAATCAAGACACCAATAAGGTAGCATTTTTGACAAAAATTTATAAAATATTTTGAAAGAGGAGGATGTTATTGACCCAACAAGAGATGCAACACCTGGACAGAGTTTCGCGCCCGCACCGTCTAATTTTTTGATGTTTTTGGTTGATAAGCACAGTAGTACAGACATCACCAGCAACCGCTAGCTATCTAATGAATGTGTTATACAATCAGCAATCGTTTTTTAATACATAACTATCAATATATTTTTATTATCATTATAAGAAATAGGAACCTAATACACTATTATAACAAGCGTTTTTTATTTGTTGATAGGCTCGCGTTTGACCTCACCTGATGGTAAGGGTAAACGATGATGTAACCGAAAATGGCGTTTGCTTGCCTAGAACTTAGAAGTAACCCATTCACACTTGACTTAAAGACTTCCAAGATTATGGCTATCAGAAAACACATATTCCGGTAGAGAATTCCACAAGTAACATTTATCAATATTTAACATAAATTGCCGTTTATCGTGTGTTGCGCCCCCTTACAAATACAAAACGACTTGCTTCTATTCAACAAAAACACGCGCCTAAAGAGACATGCATAAGACCGCCCATTGTAACACACTTTGTAGTTGTTGTAAGGACAACAACTACAAAGTGTGTTACGTTGTGTTGTGGGCGGTCTTATGCATGACTCTTTAGGTTATTTGTACACCGTAAGTCCATAACAGAATTAAATAAGGATTTAATTCTGTTATGGACTTACGGTGTACAATAACGTAAAGTAAAGTATAATCTATCTATCTATGCATATTTCTGATAGACAACAGGGAAAATAAATTCAAAGGAAATGCAGTGTTTGCACAATTTGTACGCATAGCATAGTTTTAAGGCTTTGTAAAAACCCATGATGCATATATTTGTTTTTAGATCAGAAACTTTAATTGATTTTAAGATTTTTATGCTGAGTGATCGTGGTTGTTCCGATGGCGTACGAGGTTGGGAGTTAGAACTACGCGTATATGCACCACGAGTCTCCCAATCGATTCCGAGAGAGTCTAGAGAATCGATTGGGAGACTGGTGGTGCAGTATTACACACCCACCCGATAGACAGACCTAATAAAATCATCCACGCAAATCAACATGGCAAAATGCTCTCGCAGTGCAGCAAACCCTCGAAAATAATAAGACATTGCCAGTAAAGCAGTTCAAGCCGAAATTATCCGTGAAGTTTAACCATATACGCGTAGGTACTCCCAACCTCGTACGTCATTGGAACAACCACGATCACTCCGTTAAGAGTGTGCAACTGAGAAGAAGAAAGCTGAGTAAACCAGTTCAATGTTAATAAATCTATACTAATATTATAAAGTGGAAAAGTTTGTTTGTTTGTTTGAACGTGCTAATCTTAGATTTGGTGGGTGGATATGGATGCTACTTATAGCTGACTGTAAAAGAAGGAGGTTATATTTTCATCGTGATAAAGTCCACGGGAGCGAAGTCCCGCACGACTACTTACCTTATAATTATGAGGTATGACAGGTGAAATTTGCCTGCAAACCAGCTTTATTCCATACTTGCTGAGGTCGTATGTGGTCCATGCGCGCGGATATAGTGCAGTGTACTCACAGTCTGCTCCATTTAAGTTCCATTCCCAAGTTGATGGTGCCTTCTTGGGTTTGCTAAAAGGAAAGATAGAAATATAATCTACAGGGAGGACCATAGTATAAAAATGCAGTTTTCGGAGGTGCTAGCAGACTTTATTTGAAATTTATTCACAGGATTCTTCCCACATTAGTAGTGCATTTGTAATCAATGTGTTCATGTTATCACACAGGTGGATACTGTTAACTGATAACTTATCTTTTAACAAATGCTTATGAAGTAATTAAACCTTCACCTATCACAGTATTTCATTGATAAAATTAAAGAATCATGAATTTGTGACAACATTTTTAGGTCTAAAGTTCGGAACATAAATAAACAAATACCTATGAAATACATACATAATTTATGATTAAACAGCAATTAGTCCTTGGAAGACTGTTATATTGTTAATGCAAACATGCATATTATATTAGAAAGATGATAGTATATGGGTAACTTACTTATATGTTGACAAAACTGATTGGTAAATTGTTTCATTGTTGGCATTTCTTATGTTCACAATGAACTGACATTCTGGAACTGTGACATACTCATATATCCCCGGGTTTAGCTGGAAGCGACAGAACTCGCCTTTGAACCCTCTGCCTATTGTCCCACCACCAATACCGCCAATAGGACAGCCTACAAAATACATAAATAAATAATTTAAAATTACATACATAGATTTATATCAACTTTTATTCCATAGCAGATGAAAGTGAAATACTATTTGAAGCATACAGATTACATTTCGTAATACAGGGTTACAGGTTAAGTCGACCTAGATCCGTTAAGGTAATGTAGTTTCCATCGTTCCTGACTGATATGTCTAAGAAAACCTCTACCGTAAACCTAACAGTTTTCAAAATATTATTGTTTTATTCAAATTGCCGGTTTTTCCGTTTTTAGATTACATATTTTGATGAGACTTATTATTATTTAATTTTACATGTATTGCTTTACGACCTAAATAACCAAAATTGTATGTAATAATTAATTAAGTTGTTGTAGACGATTAAAAGTATAAAACGTAAATAAAAATGTAGAAAGTTTATTGTTCTTTAATAGATATCTAAAAAAAATATTATGGCACCTGTTATGTAGATGTGCTTAAAAATATCTATGTTTCATCAGCTTTCCAACGAAATATAACAATCTAGGTTTTATTAAAAAACATAGAAAAAAGCATAGTTGTTGTTAGCCCCCAAGTAGTACCTGTAATGGTCTACCAAAAATAATGCGGTATAGGGTAGGGTGTTTCATATTCAAATCAGTCAGAAACGATGGAAACTACACGCCCTTAATATATCTAGGTCAATATAATCTGTAACCCTGTATAGGTAACCAATTGAAGCAGAACTAAGACTACTGATGCTTTTCAACATGCGCTGCATCTAAAATGAAGATAGGCAGGTCACATTTCACGACAGTATAAATATTGCAGGACCAAACTGCACTAAGAGTGCCTAGGACAGAGAAAATTGGTAAAGGGTGCATAAGGAGTCCGTAGGGGTCCATACTTTACAGGTTTTATATAAAAGATAACCATAACTTATTTACAATTGAAATACTTGTGGCATATACAAATCTTATTAATATTATTAAATTCTAAGTAAGAATAATATATTGATGATACATATTAAAAAATAAACACAAATCAATTCTGCCTTGAAAACTATTTAAAAGTGTATTTATTTCTTTACTTTTGTTTTCACCAGTATGAAAAAAAGAACTATTGACTCATTACAATGTTATTCTCAAAAAAATTGGCAGATGTTGAAACAGCAGATGTAAGACAAGTTGTTTATAATTATCAGGTAATTTAGAAATCAACATAGTTTTATAAAATCATGCTACCAGGCTAATACTTTCTATTATTAGTCTTGGCATCAAAAAACCAGATGTGTTATATTGTAAATCTGCACAATAAAATTTACTCAACTAGAAAGTTAATCACAAATTCACAATTGGACGTAGTTATGCAAAAAGGATCCAATTCAAACTTTTACCGCCCATAAGACTTCCCATTGTAACACCCTTTGTAGCTTTTTAAGTCCTTATTTAATTCTGTTATGGTGTACAATAAAGAGTATATCTATCTATCTATCTTTTCCGAAATTAAGTTATATATACCAAACGCATCTTCAGGGTGATATATTAAAGATATCAATATAACTCAATTTCGGAAAAAGTGTGGAATGGATCCTTTTTGCATAACTACGTCCAATTAAGTTTTAGTTTAGCTAAACAAAACTCACTGTAAGATCGAAACTGAGACAACTCAAAATTGTGATTTTTCAGTTATATTATACAGCTTGAAATTTAAATGGTTTTTTTCCAGAAAAAGTGATTACTAAATGTTCAGAGCAAAATAAGCTCTTGCGCATGGCGATAATACTTTAACTACCCTGCGCGCTCTACCCTGCGGCGGGGGAAGCCCCGCTCCCCCGCCATAACATGCCGCCCGCCGCACTTCAGAGATGCCAGAACGGCCCAAAAGGGACGATTTTTATACGTTTAGACATCTTTACGTCTCTTCGATGTCCGTCCATATATTCAGTCCCTTTTCCGTCCCTTTTCAAATAGTCAACTACAATAATTTACTTTTCTTATTACAAAAATGCGTTTAAAATGCAAATAACAAAACGAAGTTTTACAAAATGCGTAAAACTAAGTAAAAACGAAACGCGCGTCGTGTGAATGCAATGCACAACTGCTGGCGACCGCGACAGTATTGCCAAAGTAGGCGATTTTTCGCCATTTGAGCTACTTACGAAGACAATTGGCGAGTAAAAGAAATGAAAGGCGACCGTTCGCCTTTTAGGCTACTGTGTTAAAACTACTAATGTTAAAGGTTTGCGATAGTAGGAAAGAAAGGATGTCCCTTTACATATTAGAAAGCGTATTATAGGTATACAAAAACTTGGACTATTTAAGATTAAAAGCGATCTTCACAAAAATATGTATGTAATAAGTGTGAAATTGTTATACACAAATGGATATTAGCCAAGACAAGCAAGTCATTCCTCATAAAGAGCATACGCCTTTTTAACAAGTAGCCGGTCTGTTATAGAACTTAGCGAGGGAAAAATTAAAACCCTTTTCAAAAAAGCATAATTATCATTAGATTGAGGAATACGTTGAAGTCATGATTGCTTGGCGATGATTCCTTCCTTCTGCACATGTGGCTTCTACACGGCTGAAGTCGGTGCCAAGCCAATTAATAGTTTTCATAGGCTAAGTACGCCGCATTCTGGAGCACGCCCGAGGTAATCAAACCTATTCAATGAAGAATGTTACTGGTAATGTAACTGATTTGGCATACCTAGGTATGCCAAATCAGTTGAAAGTTTATTACAGTAAAGCTTATATATATAGAAATACACTAGTTTTTGTTGTATTCAAAAATACCTATTAGTTTTGATTTTACAGGCATTATTATTTGATAGGCAGGCATATCGAGTCCCGCTAACAGTCACGTGACCGCATGTGACGTCAATTTACATTTACATTTCGGCACAACACATGATTTCCTAGTATTTGGATTGGACATTTTTGAAAGTATTTATAATTTCTAATGAAACGATACCGTGCTGAGAGCGCGATCGGACTGAGCGAGTGTTGTGAAATGACGTCACACCGTCACGAGTCCGCGTCGCACGTTTACTTCTATAAATCGGAAACTAATTGACGTTTCGAAGTAATTCTTTCACTTATATTTTTTTATTTTTGACAGAGAATATGGAGAGCCAATATTAAAGATTAGTTAACATTCTTCATTATCTTGGCACCGACTTCAGCCGTGTTGGTAGATAGATACGTAGCCCTTATTTTAAATGGAATTAGACATCCAATGAATCAATATATAAGGTTATTTTTCGCTTTGTATTGTAGCGCTGAAGTGATTTTGTTTGTTTTGAAGTCGGTTAAATTTTTTGTAAGTGCGAAGCAGTCATGCTTCCGAAGGAGGAGGCGGGCCGCGTGAGGGAGAGGATGGCGTCCTCCCTCCAGCCCAGCCGCAGTGGTAGACGCCCACGGCGTCGGACGTCGGCTCACGATCTCCGGCCACCGTAGGCGCGGGCATGCGGACAGCGAGTAAAGGGCAACTCGCTGCCCGACCATGGACCATGCCCGGGTCGACGGCGCGCCGTGTTCCACGCGCGCCTCAAAGAGCGTCAGCAACATGACGAGGCCCCCTCTGCAGAGGGCCGAAGCCTGCCGGGGTCGTGGGACTCATCCCGTTACCGTGGCCCCGGTACGTAAAGGGCTATTGAAGGAACACCGTGGATTTTAGTCAGTAAAAGTCTGACAGTCCCTCCCACCCTGCCCGGAGTGATAGTTTTTATTTTATGCTTTTTAGTACTTAATATCTCATTCTTTGTGTTCCGTGAGATACTTACAGCAAAAGAGAGTTTGCTGTACACTTATTTTTACTCGTACTCCCTAAAACCATATTTCAGACCAATTTTATGTTATGTAAATGTTTAAACTAAACTTGAGGAGCACGATGACGTAAACGGCTTAGCGCGTTAGGACATGATTTAATGATTTAAGCAGTGTTCGCAGAGGTCGATCATCGGATGGGTGATCCAAAATTTGTTATCTCGAGTTTTTCTGTGCTTCAGAAGGTACTTTAAGCCATTGGTCTCGGCTGTAGTCATTAGCACCCACTAATCCGCATTGGGCTTGCGTAGTCGGTTCTGTCTAGCCGATTCTGGTTAGGTGTGGTGTTTATCCGTAGAGAAGGTGCTTCAGTAGTGGTGGTATTCATAGGTAAATTATGTTAAACAGTACATAGATATACGAGGGCAGCAATCGCAGGAGATTTGCTTCAGGAGAATTCTTCAAATATTAACTTGAAGAATTCTATCACTTATCTCCGAAAATCTTCATTGGAACCTGAAGTGTTATATACTAAAACCTTTCTTATAAAATATGCTTTCAAATAATGAAAACGCGATCGAAATCGGATCAGTAATTTTTGAGAAAATCGCGGATATACATATATACTGATCGAATACATAACCTGTTTTTTTGAAGTCGGTTATACAATAACAGTATTCACGCCCTATTAGGTATACATTTTTCATTTCAATCGTAAGAAATAAATATTTCTCCAGCCGTCGTTTTTCGTCCTTTTTGTCCAAAAATCGTCCCATTTCAGGTAGTGAATCGTCCAAGTCGACACAGGTACTGGCAACACTGCCGCACTTAGTACTTCCGCGAACGTCGTACGTGCAATACGTTATCGTTTCAAAAATGAATCATCATAAAAATTTGTATTTCGTTATTGTGCACTGTACGCCAGGGCTAATGACGACTCCATTGCCCGAACTTGACTCCGTTGCCCTTTTTCTTGTGGTCTGAGCTCAAACGCCTGGTGTATCGTGAAGAACACAAAACAGGCGACGAGTTAATAACTGCGATAGTGGACGCTTTTTAATATCGGAAGACGTGACAAAGACAGCTTAATAAAATTTAAAGATAATCAATTAAAACGTGTTCGATTGTGTATTCAACTCAGTGGCTTGCACTTCGAACAATTACTCCGTTACCGGGAAGTGTAGGTAGTACCTACTCGTACTTTTGTAAATAATGAACATTTTAAAGTAGTTCAGTAAGTTAGTTAAATTATTGTAAATAAGTGGAATTCAAATTTATGAAATACGCCTCAAATACTTTGTTAGGTCTCTAATTCAGAAAATTATTTTTCTTAGATGATAAACTTGTTTTTATTTAATTTCGTATTCAGTAAATTGCAGCTAAAAAGTATTTATGACGGTCGTAGCCCCATAAAATTATGAAGGAAAAATTTGAATAACTTTTTGGGTAAAGCTTATTATTATCAAGAATAAGTTATCAGCTGATTGAAAAGCACGCGGGTCAACAGCCGCGCGGCCGTTGTCGCCCGACTTGCCCGAGCGTAGGTATCGGGGAGGATTACTACTGGATCGTGGTCGTTTTCGAGTTTTGTTTTTCACAATGGTTAATCTGCCATTTTTTGTTACTAATATTTTATTTGTTTATAAAACGATTGTTTTACTAAAGCCATTTCGGTGTGGGAAAACAACCATTAAAATTTCACGGTGTGTATGACGGAGAGACAGCGTCATATGTGTTTTTAAAAAGTGTGACGTTAGCTCAGCTGACAATGTTGTCTTGGTGATCACTCATGTTTGATTTTCAAATAAAAGCACTTGTTAGTATTACCAGAGACTCGTTTATTCAACTGACAGCGTAACGACTTCCCAGGCACTGTCCAGCGGCTAAAATATTGAACTAGTTAAATAATAATATTTTGAGTTAAAACATGTTAAACAATAATTTTACATCTTAAAAGTCAAATAATAGTTTGTGAAACAATCAAATTATTACACTTTAATTATTTTAACCCCTCAAGTGTCAACGGTACACCGTTTGTACATAACTTCACGGCTCGCATTGGACGATGTATTTTTACGTTTAAGTTGCAAGTTCTTACTTGCAATGCATGCAATGCAATGAATAATACAGCCACATCGTGTTCGATGCGGCTGTATCATTCGACTAATCGATTCATACTTGACCGGTTTTAGTAACATTTTAAAGGGAACACCTTTAAAATGAACGAAAAAAATGTTTACAAAATGCATCTGTGGTTTTTGTTGTGACGCTGCAGACTTTTTCGCTTTGTTATCAAATAGTTTTTATTACTTTTTACAGTTCGTGGAATAATTTGTGTTGACATTGCCTACACATTATTGTGTTATTGTGTCTTTTTTCGTGAATATGTATTTTTTCGTGTGTATGACTTTGAATGTGAGTGAAAATTAAGGTCAGTTTGATTTGCTTTTTGAATGATATAGGTAAATAGTTAGATAAACTCATAACGAAGCCAGGAAGGTATAATATATACCATAATAATGGCCATAAATTGCCGATTTATGATTTTTTCTGAAGTCCTACCCAAAAATCAAAAAGTACATTCAGGCCTGCGATAGCATAGTACCAAAATCTGCGTTATAGCGCTACTGTCGCCGGCAACCATGTTTTTGGCAGCCATTTTGTCAGTAAAACTGACCAAAGAAAATGTAATACACTATGTTTTAAAACTGACGAGTGACAGATAACAGATTGGATTTTCCGTCATTCGTGTCGAAGCTCGTGTGCTGCCGAATTACAGTTTGTTTACTAGTCATTCTCCTCGCTGTATTGCTTAAGTTGAGATAGATTCTAAGTTCCTTGCTCAATACGAATTATACTGCAGTGCTCTGGTGCTTTGGTTCGCGGCCATGGCTCCTATCAAAAGCTGTGTTGTCGGTTGTATTTCAACCAACAAAACTCATCCATCGCCTTTATAATTTACCTAAGGACGATAAATTTAGGGCTTTGTGACTGTCGTTTTTGGTGTCAGTGGATTCCGAACTTCTTGGTCTATCAAAGTATCAGTTAGTGAATCAACGTGTGTCCCAAAAACACTTCGACAAATACCAACTGGATGGCGAGGGTAATCGTCTCAAAGATGGTTATCCATGTCGTTTTTCCACTGAAGAAGTAGAGCATGGGGTGCCTTTATCAAAATATTAATGTGTTTGTAATTATTTAGGTACAAGTGTAACATCCAGTTGATCATTTATATTCAAGAACTGCAGATATGTTTGCAGATCCTCCTGCATCTTCATCTCTCAATACAATACAGGTAATAATTTTTAACAACTTTTAATTTCTTATCAAGAATATTCTATCTATACTAATATTATAAAGCGGAAAAGTTTGTTTGTTTGCTTGAACGCGCTAATCTTCGAAAGTACTGGGTAGATTTGTATGCAATTTGGTATGGAAGTAGCTTGAAGCTCTTTACGCGACTGCAAAAAAGAGTGTTATGTTTTTACCGTGATAGAATCCACGGAAGCGAAGCCCCGCGTGAGTACTAGTTTATCATATAAATATGATCAGTTAACCTTTTAACCGCCTACGTCGGATTTTTACGACAAATATTTTCGGGCCCATTCCGCCTGAGTCGTATATATACGACAAAAATATCACAGCTCGTTTAATGTACTTTTTTATTTAATAACGCTGTATTCTATCAAAACGATGTTTATATTAGATAATTAAGTAATCATTTAACAGTTTAATAAACTAGTCTCTTAATCAGAAGTCCTTATTATATTGCACTGCTCTCTTTGTTGTAGGTATTTATTTTTCGATTCACTGTGCCGGGCGCTGGGGGCCCGACAAACGATATGAAGTCGGGCGGTTAAAAGGTTATAAACCATAAAGTTAAATATCTGCATAAATATGTTACAATATGTATATATTTGTTTTTTTACGTGGTAAAATCATCAAATAATTCCTCCCACCCCGGGCAGGGCCGGAGGGACTGTCAGACTTGTACTGACTAAAATCCACGGTGTTCCTTCAATAGCCCTTTACGTTCCGGGGTCACGGTAATGGGATAAGTCCCACGACCCCGGCAGGCTTCGGCCCTCTACAGGGGGGGCCTCGTCATATTGCTTGCGCGTGGAACACAACGCGCCGTCGACCCGGGCATGGTCCATGGTCGGACAGCGAGTTGCCCTTTACTCGCTGTCCGCATGCCCGTGCCTACGGTGGCCGGAGATCGTCGGCCGACGTCCGACGCCGTGGGCGTCTACCACTGCGGCACAATATGTACATTTGTATACTTAAGTAGGAATTGATTCTGATCAGAGCCGTTATGGTGTGCTTATTGTTATTGATTTTATTTTAGAGATGTCAAAAACTAAATTTTATAAGCAATACTGAAAAAACTATGCTTTTAGAAATAGTGTAATGGCAAATGTGTTGCTCAGGATCCCAAAATAGTTACCTGATTTGTCTTTACTTAGAATTGAATTTTTCTTCTATTTACAAATGTGATTCAAAAAAAAAAAAAAGGAAGAGTACAAGAAAAAATTGTGAAGCAGATGTGTGCACCACAACAATTGCCTTCAAGAAATACAAAGCCCATAGGATAAGAGGAAAAACAAATAAAAAGTAAAATCTGAAAACTCGTTTTATTTTTATATTTCTTTCGTTAAATTCGTATCCATTGGATTTAACTAAAGAAACAGTGAACCTTGCAAATAATGAAATTAACTATTCATGGTGCATCACTATGCTATCGATATTTCGATATCGATCGATGGTTATTGTGACGTTTATAGTACGCTGTGGGTCATCACTAGATGACATTACTACACTAGCGCCTGGCGCATATTTTTGGAACTAGACGTACCATATTACTGTCCTATCTGTTTCTGACTTATTTAAAGTTATCTGTGAGTACATTCAACATGCGACACTTGAGGGGTTAATAGACAAATTATTGTATTTGCGCTGATATATAAAAATGAATTCATTTCCATTATAGGGTGTGACCCCTCAATTTAACAATGTATAAGTGAATGAAGTTGCCTAAGTCTGTAGTAAAAAGTATTAGAATATCAGAATAATTAAAATCAACAAAATTTCTAGCTGACTCAGTTTAGATCTAGCAGTGCAAAATATATATAGAACAAGTATTATAAAAAAAAAACATTTTGGAAAATAGCAAGAGATTCTGAATATTAGCAGTAACTTAACAGCAGAATGTCTTTGGCTTGATATGACTGACCAATATCATGAACTGTCAAATTGTGTTTCTAACTTACCATACATCCTTTGAGCTGATATCATATGAATGTAATCCATTATGGGTCGCTTCTTATGCCACCTCTTACCAATATAATATTTCAGATACCTGTAATTAGTAACAATAATGCTTTGAAATAATATCCTAATAGAAAAAAGTAATAAAGATCAGAATAGTTATTAGATAAATAGTTGTAGCATAACCTTCTTCTTCTTAGTGAGTTGATGGCAAAAATCTTCTTACTAATACTAATCCTACTAATATTATAAATGCGAAAGTTTGTGAGGATGGATGGATGTTTGTTACTCTTTCACGCAAAAACTACTGAACGGATCTGAATGAAATTTGGTAAGTAGATAGTTGACATTCTGGAATTACACATAGGCTACATTTTATCCCGAAATTCCCACGGGATCGGGATTTGCGCGGGAAAACCTTCCCACGCGTACGAAGTCGCAGGCAGAAGCTAGTATTATAAATGCGAAAGTTTGTGAGGATGGATGGATGTTTGTTACTCTTTCACGCAAAAACTACTGAACGGATTTGAATGAAATTTGGTATGTAGATACTTGTCATTTTGGAATAACACATAGGCTACTTTTTATCCCGAAATTCCCGCGGGATCGGGATTTGCGCGGGAAAACCTTCCCACGCGTACGAAGTCGCGGGCAGAAGTTAGTATTATATAAGTTTGGCCCAAAAATCAGCAATGCCAATTCTGCTTGCTGATGCAGACCTACATAAGATCATCAGAAGTACAAGTGGTAGGGCATGTGAAGCAAGATAGAAGGTGGGCCATAGTCTATAGGTCACACCGAATTTGAGATCTGTAGCATAAGCTGAAATTTCATCATCTGCTAAACCTTTCCCAACTGTGTAGTATTGAATTCCAGTCTAACCAGGTGGACCAATTCCTCGTGTTTTACATGGAGCAACTGCCTATTTTACCTCCACAACTCAGTGACAGATTTTCTGGCTTCAGATTGCCTGTAATGACCGTTTTAGATGTACAAATACAGCCAGGACCAACAGCTGAACATACTAACTGAGGCACAGAGGAATCTCAGCATGTTAAGCTTGTCACACATTCACAGACAGACCTCAGCAAGCCTTGCACCTCGAAGATCAATCAGTGCGGCCATTATTATTTAGCAACAAGCTTCTCCTCCATCACATGTCATCATGTCAACTATAAAATATTGCACAAGAATATCTTACAATAAAAAAAATATTCACCTTGCAGTTAGTGGCATCATGTCTAAAACTTGCGTCGCTCTTGGTATAATTATTTGCTTACTTTGTAAAGGAAATTCATGGTCCAAAGGTAGTTTTAAACCATATTTAGGAGGCTCGTGCAGGCCTAAGCCGACTTCGCCAACCGTCTCCATCTCCATGATGTTTCACAATTCCAATATGTATCGAAGCCTGGGCGAGCTCCTTAAACAACCATTTTCTCACACCAACCACAGCCTTTAATAAAATATTATCACATTATCTGTCTCTTCTTCCCATGATACGATAGTATATCAATTCCACATTTCCACGTATTAAGATATAGTTAATATCAGCGAGATCTTGTTATTTGAATAAAGAAATATACTGAGATATACTATATATGAGACCTCTTTTTAGATGATATTCCTCAGACAGAAAGTACAAAATTATAATAAAAAAATTTGAAAATCGAAAATAGTGACATGAGAACATTGAGAACGCATCTCTATCATAGATAGAGATGGGATTTTACCCGGTAAAAACCCAAAAGTGGGTAAATTCGAGGGAAAATACCCGGGAAAATACCCGATTGGATAAATATTCGGGTGTTTTAAAATTTAGCTTATGTAATGTTTACATACACATACACTAAATAGTACATCGTTCTTAAACTTTATTAGTGCTAATTAGAGCTTGTTTAAGTTGAAATGACGCACTCCACTACCACATTTTACGCAAACAAGCTTTAAAGAATGGATAATTAAGTAGTGAGTCACGTTACTACCACTTAGATAAGCTTTAACGCTAGTTAGTTAAGACAAGTTTATCTTTTCTTAGAACCTGTAACATTTATATCTAGCTATTAGCGACCAATAAGCCGCTCGAAATTACCTGCTCCCACCCCGGGAGCACGTAGTTTTGAGCCGGACAAGTAGTATTTGTCGCATAAGTGATCTTTCACAAGTTGTTTTGGCTTCATACCGTGCGCACTAGTGTTAGTTTGTTTGATTTATTGACGACCTGGATTTTGTTTTGTGGACTTTTGATATTCTAGTGATTAAATACGTGATATTCTTTGGATTAATAACTACTGCTATCCTTACGGACTTCGATACCTACTGCATCCCATCAACATAAATAAACCGGTAAGTTTGAGCTTATATTAGACATGTAGAATATTTTAAAACATCTCTTTACTTCTATTCTTACAATTGTTTGTTTTTTTCTTTTTGCATTAGATTACACCATGCCCAGAAAGAAAAATAACGATGTATGGGAAAACTATTTCCATTCCGCAACCAGTAAAACGGTTAAGTGCAAACACTGCGAAAAAGTTTACATATTTGGCAATGTCAACAAGATGGCCCGCCATCTGTTGAAATGTTTTAGATGTCCCACTGTTATCAAGAACAAACTAGACAAAACATCTGACGCTAACGCAACTGCAACAAATCTTCCTTTGCAAGATGAATCGCAGCATGTAACGTTACAAGATAACAGTTTGACTGATACAAATTCTAGTACTACAACTTTAGCAGAAAAGAAACTTTATCTAGATCAGCTTTTATCTAAAGCAATATTTGTTTCCGGTTCTCCTTTGTCCATTGTTGAACATCCGCTGTGGGCACGATTTTTTGATGAGTTGCAACCACTTTACAAATTACCATCCAGAAAAGCAATCTCAACTACACATCTGGAAGCTATTTATAAAGAAATGGTAGAAGAAATTACAGACGAACTGAAATCTATAAATAATTTGCATCTGCAGTGTGATGGCTGGAGCAATCAGCGCAATGAAGGTATTATCAACTTCATCATTGCAAAACCCGAGCCCGTTTTTGTCAAAAGTCTTAACACTCTTACCAACCGACATACAAGCCAATATCTTTCTCAAGAGATTATCAAAGTTATGAATATGTATGGAGGCCACAAGTTTGTAACTCTTGTAGGAGATAACGCTAATAATATTCAAAGAGCATTTCAGATGGTAAAAGATGTGTATACACACATATTACCGCTGAGATGCGTAGCACATACATTAAATTTACTTTGCGAAGATTGTATAAGACCAGAACCTGTTAAAGCATTTATATCGATTGCCATAGAGACCATAAAAGCAATAAAAAGAAATCAAACTATGAGTGCTTTACTAGCCCAGATTATAAAAGACAAACGATCAGGCGAAACATTGAAATTGCCAGGAAAAAACCCGCTGGGGCAGTTACTGTACTGCTATAAAAAGCTTGAAAAACTCGAAAGTAGCATTACAGACATTAGCTGTTCACGAAGATGCTACTATTTCAGAAGAAATAAAGTCAAATTTATTGGATCTCAATTTCTGGAACATGGCCGAAAACTGTATAAAATTGTTGGAACCGATAACTGAAAAAAATTTCAAACTTGAAGTAAACGGAATATTAATAAACGAAGTATACATGGCTTTCAGAGATATAAAATCTACATTTAATTTTGTGCTACCAGAAATTTCTATTTTAGATGACCAGCACAAACAAGATATAATAAATGCTGTAACTAGGCGAACAAATAATTGCATCAAACCAATCCATTATGCTGCATATTTGTTAGATCCGAGATCGCAAGGCATTGAACTCGATGAAGAGCATGAAGTAGATGCCATGGAATTTATACATGAAGTGAGCCAATCACTCAATATTGATGTTGGTGTAGATTTAGCTAATTATAGAGTTAAACAGGGTTTATGGGGCAGACCATTTATATGGAAAAATGTCGCAGAAATGGACCCAGTCGTTTGGTGGAGGGGACTTTGCAGCTCCAAATTGCTGAGTAGGGTTGCAGTACGCCTTCTGACTGCTCCCTGCACTTCCGCAGCGACTGAGCGGTCATTTAGCACACATGCTTATATACACAGTCACAAAAGAAACAGATTGACTACAGACAGAGCAGCAAAGATAGCTTTTATATCATATAATTGGAATCTTTTGCATAAACATAATGATGACGACAACGACGAAGATGACGAGCCTTTATCAACCCCTAGACAGTTGTCTAGCCCGATGAACAGCCCAATTCATGACCAACAACCTTCTACATCTCGTGGAAGCCAAGAAGAAATAGAATTCTGTGATATTGATGATTTGTACGATGATCATGACAGTAGCGATAGCGATTAAAATTTTAGACCGTGTGAATGAAAAATATGTTTCGTTTTATTTTTTAAATGCAGAAACATGTTTTACAATCCTACTGGTAGTTCCACAGATTACCGCGTTTAAATAAACAAAAAAATCGCTTCTGCTTTATTGTATTAGTGTAGATAATGAAAATACCCGTCTATTGGGTTTTTTCCCACATAAATACCCGGTATTTACCCAAATGGGTAAAAACCTGGGTATTTTCCCATCGGGTATTTTCCCACCGCCCATCTCTAATCATAGAACACAATTGTGACACTGTGACACAATTAGACATGGTCAGTTATAACAAAACGTAACTGAAAACGGTTGCCGTAGCAAAAACGTTAGGTATCGGTATCGTCTAAACCAGCAACGGTTATAAAATACCTGCATCTGCAGAATACGAGCAGGGACCATTCTGGTTACCCATTGAAAGGGTTTTCGACAGGGTTTTTCTAAGCGGTTAATCAAAAACCCATAAGATATAGGTAACCCTTTTGAATGGCTTAAAGGACCATTTTGGTTATTTATAGGAAGGGTTTTCGATAGGGTTTTTTTAAGCAGTTAATCTAAAACCCCGTCGATTAAATGGAAAAATGACATTTTCCAAATTTATTTGAAAATAAGGTTATTTTTTAAAACAAGTCTGATAATAACATTATTTTACATGAATAAAAGACACTTTATAAAATTACACGTCAAGATCACCAGATGTCGCAAGTGTCATTTCTGTACTCTGTGATCATCCGCCACTTTGATTGTAGAAAAACGTCACTCTGCCATTTGCAACCCGGCCACGAAACTAAGTACATGTGCATTTTTACAGAAAAGTGACATCTCTCAAAATAGTGTTTGGATCCGATTGTAACAGGTAAAAAATATTTATAGATAAATGTATTTTTAAAGATTTAATGAGATAAGAAAAAGAGCTGGATAAAGAAAATGCTCATGACAAAATTATAACTGCTGTCTATGCAAGCCGTAATGCCGTGTCCAAGAGGTGACGTTTCCAATTTATTTTATATTTCAAAACTTAATGTTCATAACTTTACTATTTACGAACTTGAATCTAAAGACGTAAACTGCTACGTCTGGCACGTAGGTGAAGGATCAAGAGGAGTCAATGAAATAGGATCCTGCGTTTTAAGTTATTTAAGAAGCTTACAAGAAAAAATCAAAGATGATTTTGAAGTTAAATTTTATAGCGACAACTGTTGTGGACAGCAACCGCAAGTTTCTCATAAAGGGCCACTCTCAAAATGAAGGAGATTCCGCGCATTCTGTTATTGAACGAAATATTTCGAGGTCACTGAAATCTGCACCAATTTATGTCCCGGAACAATACATAATATTGATTAGCACCGCCAAAAAAAAAGGAAATCCATATAGAGTCCACGAACTAAACCATAAGAGCTTCTTTGACATTAAAAAAATTGCAGACGATGTTGGAGCTAATTACACAATGAATGAAGATAGAGAAAAGATAAAGATGGGTGATATCAAAGTTGTCCGAGTGGAGAAAAAGTTCAATGATCGATTCTTTTACAAGTGCTCGTATGAAGAAAAGAACTTCAAAACCGTTCTGGTCAAAATTCGAGCTACCAAGAAAAGAACGAACTTGTGTTTTGAATTACGGCCGCTTTACTCAACAAAATTGACTGTGTCTGATAGTAAGAAAACCAGTATCCTTACACTTATAGATAAAAATATAATCCCTAGATTTTACAAAAACTTTGATGAAAATCTGTAACTGAATAATGTCGCATCGTTTTTAGTTTGAAACGCTAATTACTTTGTTATAGTTTGTTTAGATTTTGAAAAATTTTACCGTTTTAAATACTATTCAGAGAATTTATAATGACTGAGTATGAAAATGTATAGTATTTTGGAATGTTTTACTCATGCTTAAATTTTAGAGAAGAGGCTCTATTTGATTTTTATAAATAACTTTTAATTAAGAAGAGAATACCTAATACTTTATTTGTATATTGATTGGTAGAATAGGTACAAGATTTCCTATTAAATAAATTACTTATTAATAAAAAAAAAAGTACATAGGAACAAGCGTTTTCAATTTCTATTTAGTTTTATTTTCTTACAAAAACATATGGATAGATTTAAGTTTAAATTCATTGATCTCAATATTGTTGCCATTGATTTATCTAATAAGTAAGGGTTACTTTTATGATAAAGGTTTTTTTAATGATGGTTAATTTTAAGTAGATGTGTTATTATTTAAATACCTCAGTTTATAAAAAAAAAAAAAACTTAATAAAACCGTTTATTCTCTTTTACTGTTTCACTTTTTAGAAAATACATGCGCAATGTTCCTTTATTTATGTACAAAAATGACATTTCTTGCTAAAAATGCCCCCTTTTTTAATAAATTAGTTAAAACAATCAAACCATTTTAATCTTTATACAAATGCCTTCAAAATAATATATAACACTTGTATATTAATACGCAACTTAAAAAAATAAAAAATAAATTATAAAACTAAAAACTTTAAACGCGTGTGTTGTAAAATTTGTTATTTTTTGATAATGCCACTTTTCTATTTAACCGACTTATGATGTAGGTAACCTTTTAAATGGCTTAATGGACCATTTTGGTTATTCAAAAACCCATACGACATGGGTAACACTTTTGAACAGCTAAATTAAGTCGTTCAAAAGGGTTCCTTACACTTTCAACTCTTTTGAAAACGATAACAGCGTAACATTCCAACTTGAAGCAATGTAATATGATATCTCGATGGTAGGCATACGCTTTAAAATGGCATAGCACGCGTTAAGCGTAAGCGCTGGCGGGGCTTCTTTGGGGTTACTTACCGAGAGCCTTGCAAACAGGGATCTATGATATGATCATTATTGCATGTAGTAGGTATAGTTCTTTTTAGCTTTGCTAGGCGGATATCGAAATTACTTATTATTATGATTTTTTCATGTCTGTATCTACTTGTTTACTACTTTATTGTCATTTTTGTTGTTTAAGTTTCTGAAGCAGGACGTCTTTTGCGATATTATTTTTATTATTTTGAATTTTGAACAATTAATATTGAAGAAATCGTCGTTGCGACTTTAAGACCTCTTATGTGTAAAATACAACTTTATGAGAAAATCGATAAAAACCGTCTACTGAAAACAATATAATGAAACTATGTACAACAAAAAATATAGGTATCAGCCATATGATTTCCTGCTTTTTATTTTGCTATTGTTATTTGAAATTAAAAGCAGTATGATAGTAAAAAGAAACAAAAACTGTTTCAGTTAACACATAAGAGATTTTCGTTGCGCTTTACGTATCACATCAGAGATTTTGAACAAAAATACCTATGAAAATTAAAATAAAAGGTACTAGTTTTATAGTAAAAAAATACTTTTCTGAAAGTACTAATTAGGTTATGATAATAGTAGAATCAAAAATTAGAATAAAATAAAAGTTACAAAGGAAAGTACTATTATTTTCTCAGGTACCCATATAATTATACATTAAGTACCCGGATTAAATTGTAATGCATTATAAAACGGATGATAATCCTGATCTATTACCGTTTTCAGTTCCTGTAAATGTTTAAACTTGCTCTAAATCATTTTTAACGGAGATCTGTACAATCGGTTCGGAGATGCCAAACTGTTTCTTTGGTTATTTCTTCGCTGTGGAAGTACGGACCACTCATCGACATGTCTTATAAAATACTGATCCATCAGATAAATATTTAAGACCTTTAATGTCCACCACGACAGGATCTCCCTTCTTTTACGCCTATTAGGTTCGATTCCATCTCTTCTTCACATGATGCATGTGGAGTTCAGATCGGAAAGTTGAATACAACATACACTTTTACTTCGATACTCGATGCAGTGTTTTCTGCAGTCTGTTCCGCAATATTATCTTTAAAAGTATCAACCTCTCTAGTCCAACGGCAAAAACTATCTTCTCCAATGAAAAGTGTATTAAGAAAAAATATTTTACACACTCTCACTTTAGTGCATTTTGCGTCCAATTTATTCCTGAAGATATCGTGGCCTCTTTTTTTTTTGTAGACCTTTGTTGAGATGTACGTTGTCGACCTTCTCACTGCTGATGCTTTTATAAACGCCATCTTCTCTGACCAAGTCCTGAACTTACAAAAATGTTTATGACAATGTTCTCGTTCTTCATCGGATATAAGAGCACAAAGAAAAGAATTTTTAGATTTTGAAGCTACACACAACGTAAGCAACGTGGTTTCAAAATTCTTTCAGGTTTCTCAACGCATAGTGTCCATTTGTCAGGTAACTTTTTACCCAAGGTACGACTTACCGGCAACGCGGGCGTCTTTATTCAGGTTAAGGGTGCATGGAAGTGGTATTTGTACAGATACAGCGGTATTACTATCAATATTGTCGGGTAATGATACGCCACTAACATTGTCATCACTATCACTATCTTTATTATCCAGAGAAGGCAAGATCTTCCATCTTTGTAAAAATAAATTCCTGATTCTCTTCAAATCTTGCACAGCCAGTGACCTGATACATTCTTCCATGACTCTGCCTCCGCCGCGAAATCACTGGAACCCAATCAGGATCATCATCTAGAACAGATAACATCGCTCAAATTTTCAAAGATAGGCATTGGTGATACCACTTGCTTCGGTTCAGATGCAATACCCAGGTCTTCAGTGGCATGGAGTACGCTAATGCTATGATCAGATGAAGCACTCGTAACGTCATCTTCAGGCGCAATACCCGGGTCTTGAGTGGCAGAGTATGCTGATGCTATGATCAGATGAAGCATTCGTAACGTAATCTTCAGACGCAATACCCGGGTTTTCAGAGGCGTGGAGCATGGTGATGCTAGATCAAATAAATCTTCCGTAAAATCATCTTGATAATTCAATCCTGAAGATAATATTAAGCCCAAATCTTCTGGCGTAATAAGGGAACCGCTAGAAGAGCGCTCTACTCTTGGAGGTTCCCTAAAATCATAAAAAAGTACTTGATTCAGAGTCACCTGTGTTTAGCTGATTAACTTATAACTCAATCTCACTTGGACAGCGGTTTACTCATTTTTTATTCTTGTTACACTCACAAATCGAATAAATTTTCGATCTACGCAAATCAAGTAACGACCTGCACGCACTGACAAAATGCATTAATATCTATAATGAGCCATAAAAATAATTGCAGACATGATCAAATAATTTAAAAAATACCCAACTTTCTCGTCCTGATGCACATAAGATGTTTTGATCTAATAAAAACCTAAAGAGAGCCTAAAGAGCCCGAGTACGACATAGACCTAAAAACTCGTATGTGAACCTTGACACATAAGATATTTTAAGCACCAACATTTTATTAGGAAGAACATTGTAGATTTTGAAATTGGTAAATAAATGACGATTAAATTCTCGTACACGCATGAGAGTTTTTGCATTCGATAGAGCTTCAAAATGTGAAAAAGCCTGGCGTAAAAAAGTGATTTTGCCAAAAGGGACACATAAGAGGTCTTAAAGTCGCAACGACGAAATGCTAAAAACGAAACGAGACGCTTTATATCGCTATTATTTAGGTATATGATGCATCAAATAATACAAGTAAAGGTACTTTATGTGGAAATTTCTTAAAGGTAGGTAATGGTGAACGCAGACCTAGCCGCACCGCACGCGCCGCAGTCTTTGCATTCGAATTCTTTATATGAAGTTCTATGCAACCTCGCACACCTACCCGCGCCGCAGTCGCCGCAGTCCCTGAAACGACCGAACTCCCCTAGCCGCAGCTGATGACGTCATCCGCACGCAGCGCGGATGACGTCATCCGCATCCACGGCGCGCAGTGTTGCCAGAGTTATAAAGTAGACAGAGAATCTCTGTCAACGGTTTATAATAAAATTACTTATTCTCGTATAAATAATTACTTGCTTATTCCCTATTATAGCACCTACAGATAAAAATACACAAAAGAGCAAAATACCAATACCAAATACAGATTTTATACAGATTTTTGAATCTTCGGTACAGATAATGCTTTCAAAAATCTGGCAACACTGACGGGAACGACTGTAGAGACTGCGGCGCGGCTAGATGTGCGAGGCCATTAACAAAAAGCGATGACTGCGGGGACTGTAGGGACTGCGGCGCGGCTAGGTCTGCGTTCACCATTAGGTTACATTCTAATATTTAGTTATCCTGACAACTTACTTATTTAAATGTTAAACCTTACAATAGGTAGGTACTTATGTTACGTAATTCATCAATCTAAATTCAAAAGAGCAATAGGTATATGGTAGACTTATCAATAAGAAAGGCAATATAATGATAATGTAGCTATAAGTTCGAAATTCGAAACGAACATTCAGATAATGGTTTTTAGTAGGTACCTAGTAGTAGTTTAGTAAATTGGCAAGAATGTGGGTTATAGTTACACCGTACAATGAGCAGCGATGTAAGTAGGTATAAACCTATCACTTGATTATTGATTGATTGATCATTAATTTGTGATTTGTGTCACAGATAGAATATTGGTCACTAAACGTAAAATTTGCAAAAATTTTAATATTATTGTTTTAGTTTAATAAAATCCCTTTTAATTGTTAAAAATATTGCAAAATTGACGTCGAGAATCGCTAATTCTCGACAAAAAAAAGAAAAATTGGCCAAGTGCGAGTCGGACTCGCCCATGAAGGGTTCCGTAGTAACTATAATAAATATAACATACTTAATATATTTATTGGCAAAAAAAAAACCTTACAAATTTCTTAAAACTAGCTTATTTACAATTTTTACAACTACGCCAAATAACTTTGTTTTTCATAGAATTTGTATGAATTACAAAGTTATATTTCCGGTTTTTGAAAATATACTGTATCTCTAAAGCTGCTGACTCGATCTCGTTCAAACCAATTTTGGTTGAAAGTTTACATTAAGATCTACAACATGTTTTTTTTAGACACACATTTTACCACTTTGGAAGCGTATATCTTTTAAACGATTAACTTTATGAAAAAGTCATTTTAGAAACCATAATGTAATTTTTAAAGACCTGTCTATAAATACCACACAAGTATAGGTTTCATGAAAAAAAAAATTTTCAGTTTCAGTTCCATGTATGGAGAGCCCCCTTTATTTTAAATATTTTTTAAATTTTCTCTTAAAATCGGAAAGCGGTTCACAGAATACATCTATCTACCAAGTTTTACATGTATAGTCATGATCGATGTTGACAGTTTGTGGCGGCAATGTTGTTTTGGCGGCATCTGTCAAATGCGGTGTTATTTCTTTAGTTACAGATGCCAAATCACCATGGTAAGTTACACGATTGAGCAGCACGTCCAAATGATAAAACTTTATTATCAAAATGAGTGTTTGTTAGTGCAAACGTTGCGCGCATTGCGTCCATTTTACGGCAGACGCGATTTTTTGCCCACCCTGTATATATAGCGGGGGACTGCGCGTAACTATAGCAACGACGGCCATTTTGGTTCAACTTATTTGCCACGTAGGTTCTTGCCGGTGCGTTTAATGTACGAAAAGAAATGTTATTACTTTACTTTTTAGGGTTCCGTAGCCGAATGGCAAAAAACGGAACCCTTATAGTTTCGACATGTCCGTCCGTCTGTCTGTCTGTCCGTCCGTCCGTATGTCACAGCCATTTTATTCCGAGACTATTAGGACTATACATGCAAAACTTGGTAGGTAGATGTATTCTGTGAACCGCTTTCCGATTTTAAGAGAAAATTTAATAAATATTTAAAATGAAGGGGACTCCATACATGGAACTGAAACGGAAAATATTTTCTTTCATGAAACCTATACGTGTGTGGTATCTATAGACAGGTCTTTAAAATGACATTAAGGTTTCTAAAATGACTTTTTCATAAAGTTAATCGTTTAAAAGATATACGCTTCCAAAGTGGTAAAATGTGTGTGTCCCCCCCCCTCTAACTTCTATAATAATGAAGTGAAAAATCTAAAAAAAACCATATGTTGTAGATCTTAATGTAAACTTTCAACCAAAATTAGTTTAAACGAGATCGAGTCAGCAGTTTTTGAGATACAGTATATTTTCTAAAACCGCAAATATAAGTTTGTAATTCATACAAATACTATGAAAAACAAAGTTATTTGGCATAGTTGTAAAAATTGTAAATAATCTAGTTTTAAGAAATTTGTAAGGTTTTTTGTTTTTTTTTTCTTATAAATATATTAAGTATTTTATATTTATTATAGTTACTACGCATTACGGAACCCTTCATGGGCGAGTCCGACTCGCCCTTGGCTAATTTTGTATTTTTTTTTTGTTAATTTTTTACTCGAATGTATACTGACGTAGGTATTTACAACGCGTTAAAAAACATTATTTGCCTTACTTTACAGGACATCAGTCTACATCTATATGTAGGTAATTGTTGTCTTGTATGACTCATACAAGACAACACATGTCGCAAATGCGGGAGTTCAGGACACACACCTTAATATGAGAGTATCTAAAATCTAAATATTATAGGTAACACGTGTTTCGTCTACATGTCTGCAATGTCTAGTGTAATAAAGTCAGTGCGCTAGCGATGGTGTGTGTGGTGCTCCATCCACCACCTACTTAGCACAAGTCTATTGAATAACCATAATAATATGGTAACCCGAAGAAAACCCTTACCTATACTTTATATGTTATCTTAATGTAGGGTTTTAGGTATAGAACCCATTCAATGGGTTATCATAATGTAGGTGTAACCCTTTCACTGGGGTTCTTGTATAAAACCCATTCAATGGGTTATCCATATTGAAGAGATAACCCTTTTAATGGGTTCAAGCCTAAAACCCATTCATAGAGTTACATCACGATAAAGGTAACTTTATAAATGGCTTACCCTTTCAAAGACTTAACTCTTAATCGGGGTTGTACGGTCCCTGAATACGAGTAGCGAGCGAGTAGCTACAACTAAACGCGCAACTACGAAAACATTAGAAACCGAAATCGATGATAACCAACCGGCAACTGGCAACCATGCCTTCCCTCTCTCACTTAACCGATAATTAGGTGCAAGAAAGAGTAGATGCGACTATCATTTTGTTGGCATGCATTGGTTATCATGGATATCTTAACTCGTGAATTCCCAGTGTCACTTGTAGGTGACAGAACTTTGCGATTTTTTTTTACATGCAATTTAATATATTATAAAAACAAATATATTACCTATTACTAAAATGTCAGTACTTAGTAATGTTTATGATTTTATTTTGGCAACACTGGAGTAATGTTATCTGTCAAATTAATTCAATTGTTACAAACGGTCTTTTGAATTTCACGCTCATATGCGTTTTGTGGATTTCACATTGTTGTAAAAATGTCAAAAGGGTAAGTACGATATTTGTTTTTATTGGAAATTATTGTTCAATAATCAAACTAACAATATGAGTATATTTTGTTCACAAAATAATTAGTTTTGTACCCAAAATAACGGTTGAAATAACTCGTGTCAATTTAGGTGACACTGGGTAGTATTGTAACTAGATTGCTGTTTGAGGTCGGTGTATAATACCCCCTTTATCTTGCTTTAGGTTGACGTTGAACGAGATAATGGAAATATTAGAAGCTTGAGACGACCCTGGTGACATCATATTGATTCAACCTGAGGATGGTCAGGTCACTGATGAAGATAGTGGGGACGAAAATAACGCCAATTTCGAAAAAGCGGGTTCTTCTCACATTTCAATTGATGAAACTATTGTGCCATATCACTTGGCACAAAGCAACATATTCATGGAAAGCCCATCAGGTTTGGTTACAAGCTTTGGTCAGCAGCTACACGATATGGATATCTTGTAAATTGTGAATTGTATCAAGGTGCAACTGATCCGACTCTGAAGGAGCAATCAGATTATGGTTTAGGTGCTGCAGTCATTTTGGAACTGCACTCAAGAATAGATTGCCTCAGGAACTTGGTCCCTTAAATCTGTATTTTGACAATATTTTTACTGGTCTGCCTATGCTAAAATATTTACGTGGCAACAATATTGGAGGAACCGGAACTATTAGGGAAAACCGACTGGAAAACTGCAGTCTTCTGAATACTAAAGATATGAAAAAGAAGCCCAGGGGTGAGCTGGTTTACAAGGCATCAAAAGAAATAATTATAGCTAAGTGGCATGACAATAGTGTCGTGAATGTTGCTTCCAACTGTCACGGATTGACGCCAGTTACAAAAGTGGATAGAATTGGTGTAATAAACAAGAAACGGATCAAAATACAAGCCCAGCACTTATAAAAATGTATAATAAGTATATGGGTGGCGTGGACCGATTTGATGAGAATGTTGATTCCATGAGGGTAGGCTTACGAGGAAAAAAATGGTGGTTTCCCCTCTTTGCCTTCGGACTAGACGCTGCTTGTCAGAATGCATGGCTAATCAAAAGAAAAAGTGGTAGCAACTGCGGCCTTAGTATGAGTTTGCGATACTATTATCGTGTTCGAAAACTATAGCTTTGTCTCTTTCACACTAATCTGTTACGTGTGAAAGAGACAAAGCGATAGTTTTCGAAAACGACAAAAGTATTTCAAACTCATACTAAGCACACTGGACCTACTGCGAGTTTCGCAGGGCTGTGGTAATATCCTATCTACAAAAATATGGTAAACCTCCCACTAAAGACACCAATTGCGCATTGCCTGTTGAATCACGAGTTTCAAATGAAACAAGACTGGGCGGCAGTTCCGTTGATCACATAGAGAAGGACTGTTCTCAACGCCGCTGCGGGCTGTGCCATGAACGCACAAGAAAAATGTGTTCAAAGTGCAACATTGATTTACATCTCAATTGCTGGTACAAATTCCACAACAAGTAAAAATGATATCGTATTTTCTAACTATCCAAACTAAACTTTTACAATAATAATAAAGTAATAAAAATAAAATAATGTGTTTTCTTTTTACTGTCATACAAAATTCAAGGTATAAATTACGCCCAGTGTCACCCGTAGGTGACACCCCTTAAAAAAAAAACTAGGGGATGTTTTTTTTTCCATATTTTGGATAGGCAAACATGATAATTAGCACATAATATTTCAAATAAAATCATATATGGTAGCTTGGGAATTAAAGAGTTAAGGAAATAATATGGTCGTATATACCAATTGCTGGTCTAATGATGAACAGTTTTGATGTGTTTGTCGATTATCACAGATATTTTTGCTAAATAGAAATACTTTTAGAACGTTAAAGTTACGAAAAGTTTGTAGAGTTATAAAAATTTTGTTTTATGATTTCTGTTTTTGGAGATTTGAGTCGATTTATTATTTTCTGAGAAGAGATTATTCAAATTCTTTAGTTTATAAAAGTTAAGTGCGTAATCGTAGTTGTGTATTAAAAGAAGTTCCAGAAATGGATGGAGCCTGGGCTAGCACTATGTACACCACATGTAAATATAGCTGTACAATGTAGTAACTGATTTTTAATGTTAATTTTCTATAATTTCACTTTATTTTAGTGTGTAAATAGACAATACAAACACAGTTTAATAATAGTTTTTGGTGCTGCGTATATTTGTGTAGACATAAAATGACTTATAAAAATGAATTTAATGACACTCGATAAATCTAGTGTCGTCCAACTCTCTAAAGCTTAGCTTGTCTTTCATACAATGGTACACTCTATAATCATTACACCCAGTCTCAATAACGACAGCAATTATATAATAAAAAGTACTTTTTGAGTTACCGAAATTAGTAAAAACTGCGGAGCTGTATATTATGTTCTTTTGTGACTTTATTATTCTAGTCCGTAATAAACTCGACTGCCGGCATCATAAATACTGAACTTTCTACGATATCTATTCTTTTATTTACAAATTGCACGTGTAGACGTTTATTAGTAGGATTCATGGATTATCCATAATTATGTTACCATATTCTTAGTAGAGTCCGGCTAACGAAAGCGTGACCTGAGAAAGCGCGGCAAATTCAAAAAATCTTTATGTGGTATTACTGACTATAGTAGGAGAAAAATGTTTTGATACTTGGAAATTTTATGTATTTACGACAATCAATTTATATAATAGTTGTTTACGAACTTATTGCTAATTTAGGGATAATACCACATAATGTTTTTAAAGACTCCGTTTGGTGCCTCGGAGCCTTGACTGTCATGGATTGATTAAAAAAACGAATGTGTAGATTTATTTATTAGTATATACGTAATATTAACCCACTTAACATGAAAGTAGTTTATTAAATTTCTTCAACAATTTTTTAAATCAACTAGAGGCGTTTTTAGTATGATAATTATTTAATCATCGTACTCAAAATCCGAGTCCAAAAATTCAAGCTCTAAGGATTCTTCTGTATCAGTGGAGTCGTCATCACCTACACTTACTATGATTTTTTCCAATACTTTTTTCTGTTATGTGATCTCTTTGTTTGTATTATTTTATTTTCCACACTTATTACATGATTTGTCATTTTTCTTTCAATCTTCTGCAGCTATTCAGCCAAATGAGGTTTCTATCAGTGTTTTATTTTGTTTTAGGGGCACAACTCGTTTTGTTAGATCTTGCCATGACATTTTAGGCTTATAATTTTTGTGTACCTATGTTTCATCTAAATAGATGATTCGTTTTCCTTCCATTCGTTTAGCAGCAATTTCTTGGTAAAGATGCCTCCAAGCAGCAATATCAAAACGTTCGACAAGAACCGTTCGTTAATTTTTATTTTTCTTGAACTCATACCCATTAGCAATTAATATTTCACGCAGAGTTTCTCTACATCCACTAAAGCCAATGCTAGAATGTAATTTTTCTAGCAATGTTCGCAATGTTGGGACCTCCTTTCCACAATATAAAATTCATTGATTTTATTTCTTGTTGAATCAATATCAAAACTGTCTAAATCCAACACTGAGCTTTTGTGTGGGCGTTTTTTTACCTGGAGTGCTCCACATCCATTCATTCACAGATCCTTCCTTGTTTTTAGTGTTGTGAGAACAATTTCTGCAAAACGAAGTATACAATGCATATTAAAAATTTAAGGTACCCAAACAATTTGATAATGTCAAATAACACAACTCATCAACAAAACATGCTTATCCGTAACATACGTACCAGTTAATGAAGATATTTCTTCTAAGAACTTTGTCTGAGTTTCTATTAAAGATTTTTCTCCAAATTTTTTAACGTTTCAACAAGTCGCAGATTCTTTGGATATCTCCAATATTATCTATAAAGATAAGAAAAAGTATCATAATATCGTAAATAGGTATATCTAATAATCAACCACCAAGGATCAACATTAAAAGTCGTACTAACCTAAAAAATCCGAGATCGCATGTAAACATTGTTGTTTTTCTTGAAAAACAATTTCTTTCTCTTTTTGTTTTTGTTTAAACTTACTGATCATAGTATGTAGCAGCTTTCGCACGTTACTTTTTATTGTTTTACCCATATTAAAGCGATTATTGTTGAATATTAATTGTGTTTACAAATTCCTGACAATTGTAATCACAGATTTTGACAGCTTAATAATGTTGCCATATTAAACTTTTAAGAAAACTCCAGGTCACGCTTTCGTTAGCCAGACTCTAGCTCACAAATTAAAAAAATACAACAAAATTACTGGTGCAGCACAAAACTTCAGATAAAAATGATAAAAAACACACTATACGCAAAAGCGTCAAATAAGATTTTTTATTTCTAACACTACTCTGAAATATTTCTTTTTTCATTTTCTAATACAGTTTTTTTCCTATAATATCAAAATATGCGAGTCCTTTGAGTGTAGTTATATAGAGTTAACACTGTAATAATATGATGATACTAGCTTCTACCCGCGACTTCGTTCGCGAGGTTTTTCCCGCATAAATCCCGATTCCTTGGGAATGCCGGGATAAAAAGTAATCTATGTATTATTCTAGTATCTCAAGTATCTACTTACCAAATTTCATTGAAATCTGTTCTGTAGTATTTACGTGAAAGAGCAACAAACATACATACATCCTCACAAACTTTCGCATTTATAATAACATAGTAGGATTGACTAATTGACTATTGTGTAATTAGTAAATCATAATAGTAGTTATTAATTAGGTGACGGTGAGTTAGCGAGTCATGTTAATTTAATCAATCAATGTAAATATGATGATTTTTAAATGCGCCGCGTATTTTGTATATTTTTCGTGTAGAAAATGTGCTAGTCCTAAGCTTAGAAGAAAGCTATGAAGGGAAATTACCAGTATCGTTAAAATCCCTTTACTCCACTCCTTATTACATCCATACTGTAGTTATTTTAGCCTTCCGGTTGTTGTAATAACTATAGCGATACAATAACTGAATAGTTAGATTAACTGCAGTTGTCATACCGTTATCCAGCGACCGTTATCAATAACGTTATTGCTACTAAATACCGGTTAGATAACGGTTATCAAAAATAACTAATAACGTCCATATCTAGACACAATGCAAACAGTGTTGCCACCTTGGTTTTCAAAAAGGGACAGTCGGCCAAGCTAGAAAGAGCTTTTGCAAATTTTACAATCAAAAGAGGTGCTAGAAAGAGCTAAAAACATAAATACAGCTAAATACTAAAAACATAAGCAGAGTTACAAATTGTTTATTTGAAACGTATAATATAATCAGTGATCGGTGTAGGTAGATTGATTTTTGGTACTTGTATCATAAATGCACACAGAAAGAATAACATGGATAAGCCATTTTCCTGGAAAGTAATTCCGGTATTTCCGGATTCAATTAAACATTGTTAATGTTGGTAGTGATATTATTCCTACTCAATTCAAAATTTAAAGGAAGGTATAAAAACTAAATTAATTCATTATTTATCTGTAATTTTTATTGTTTATATGTAATTTTATTTTTATCTGTAATAATATTGCTGATTTTATTACAATTCCTACCTTTTTTTTGAGGATGGCAAATCATCAAATGACTCCTTCCACTCTGGCAGAATAAAATTCCTACATAAGTTCCGGTTTTTTTTTAATAATCCACCAATTCCGGAGGAATGTCCATATTAATATATACGTTTCGGATCAATGACCCCATTTCAATCTACCTACTCCGATCACTGAATATAATGTAATGATTATAAAATTACTATGAATAAATTGTAACTACATCCAAAATTAGTCGGTTTATACTTAGAAACAAACTTGGAGAATTCCCCAGTAAAGGTGAACGTAGACCTAGCCGCACCGCAGTCTCTGCAGTCCCCGCAGTCATCGCTTTTTGTTAATGGCCTCGCACATCTACCCGCGCCGCAGTCGCTGCAGTCGTTCCTGTCGCCGCACGCATCGTAATTGACGGCGCCGTGGATGCGAATGACGTCATCTGCGCCGCGCTAGCCGCAGCGTCCGCTGCGTGCGTGTGACGTCATGAACTGCGGCTTGGGGAGTTCGGTCGTTTCAGGGACTGCGGTGACTGCGGCGCGGGTAGATGTGCGAGGCCATTAACAAAAAGCGATGACTGCGGTGTAGCCTGGGGCGGCTAACTCAGGCGTCGGTCCGGTGGGATGGGGTCGCTGTCGTCCGCTACCAGGTCGCGGGGCAGGCGTCTCGCGTCAGGTGGGCGCGTATGCCACGGCGCTATCTGCTTGATGTGTGGCCAAGCGGATGCGTCGGCACGCGCGAACATACCCTTCGCGAGGCGTCGCACAAACTCGTCCAGGCTCTCAATACCGAGGTCGCGCTGGATCACGGCGTTCCTCACGTAGCGGGGGGCGTCCAGTATTGTCCGCAGCGCTAGATGTTGTTGGGCGCGGAGCATCTTGCGGTTCGCCTCGCTGGTGAGGACAAACCAAGCTGGTGTGGCGTACGTCAGTATTGGGCGTATGTATGTTTTGTACACGCCCAATCTGACGCGCGCCGGGAGGCGGGATGAGAGCACTGGGCGTAGTAGGTTGCGGGCGGCGCGGCCTTGCGCGACGACCCTGCGAACATGCGACCTCATCGTGAGTCGACAATCAATGTCTACGCCCAGGTATTTGGCCTGGGGTGACCACTTGATGTCGACTCCTTGAAGCTTCAGGAGCGGTGGGAGGGACACCCCGCCCGTGATGAGGGCCTGCGTCTTACCCACGTTCACCGATAGCCGCCACTTGGCGAGCCACTCGGGGAGTTGGTCGAGCGCGCGCTGCATCTTGACAGCCGCGTGCTTGGCGTTCATTGACGTAGTGATATACGCGGCGTTATCTGCGTACAGCGCGAGCGTAGATTCCGGGGTTGTGGGGATGTCATCGGTGAAGCGTGAGTAACACACAGGCGAGATGCAGCTTCCCTGCGGTACGCCCGCACCTATTGGGCGGGGGGCGGACAGTGCTCCTTCCACGGCTACTCTGAAGCTTCGGTTGGTGAGGAAAGAGGAGACCACTTTGACAGCGCGACGGGGCGCGTCTGACGTGGCCAGTTTGTAGATGAGGCCATCGTGCCAGACGCGGTCGAAAGCCTTCTCCATGTCGAGGAATACTGCGACCGCGTACTCTTTTTTGTTCATAGTGCTGGACAGCAGGTGCAGTACCCTCGACAGCTGGAGCGTCGTGCTATGTTCCGCCCGAAACCCGAACTGTTCTGGGCGTGGTTGTATTGCTGGGCTGAGGTGACGCAGCAGGAGTTGCTCGAACACCTTGGAGATCGTGGGCAGCAAGGTGATAGGCTGATAGCTCTCCGGCTTCAGCACGTTTTTCCCCGCCTTGGGCAGCATTATGACGCGCCCCTCCTTCCAGGATGTGGGGAAGGCGCCTGTGCGGACTATACCTGTGAACAGGCGCGCCAGCGCCGCGACCATGCGGTGCGGTAGGTGGCGCAGCGCTGTGTTCGAGATACCGTCCAGGCCGGGCGCCTTGCGTGGCTTCGTGCATAGGATGGCGCGTCTGACTGCGCCAGGCGGGAAGAAGATAGGGTCTTCCTCGGGAGCTATCGGCGTAGCGAAGTACTCCCCAAGGTGTTTCTCGACTGCTGCGTTGTGCTCGTGGTTTTGAGTCGGGTTCGGTTGGAACTGAAGCTCCAGGTGTGCTGCGAAGACTTCCGCTCGGTCCGCCGCTACATAAAGTGGCGCCCCGTCGCTGTCCTCTAGTGGGCGTACCGGAGCTGGGGTGTTGGTCAGCTGGCGGCATAATCTGTGTATAGCGGGCCAGTCTCCCTCTGCGCCCTCTATGTGGTTCTCCCAGCTCGCGGTCTCTGTGGCCCTCAACTCGGCTGTGACTTTCTCTGCGAGTTTGTTAAGACGCGTCTTCATGGTTGGGCAGCGGATTTGCTGCCACTGCTTGCGTAGTTACCTCTTCTCTCTTATCATTGCAAGTACGCGTGGTGGTAAGGGCGGCACTTGCACTCTCCCTTGCACCGGCGCTTGCGTGGTGGATGCTTCTAGAGCGGCCTGTATGCAAGCAGTGACCTCACTTGCCAAGGCGTCGACGTCTGCGGCGTCTTTGATGGGCCGAGTTGGGGTCGTGGTCTCCACTTCCTCAGCAAAGGTTTTCCAGTTGATTATTCGACGTGTCGCTGGCGGCTTTATTCGGGTCGGCATCCCCGATATGACGACGAGTACTGGCGTGTGGTCCAATTGTAGCTCGTCGTCAATTACCTGTTGTGCGATCTGGCAATGTACCCCACGGTGTATAACAATGTCCAGCACGTCGGGCATCTTGCATGGGTCGTCCGGGTAGTGGGTTGGTGTTTCAGGGCCGGACACTGTATACCCGTGGGCTTCTGCGTCCGAGAAGAGTCGTCTCCCCCCTGTGTTGGTTGTGTGTGAGTTCCACGCCGGGCTTTTGCAGTTGAAGTCGCCGGCGAGGATCGTTGGGTTTGGGCTTCTATTGAGTAGTTCCACCCGCAGCTCCGTAGTGTCGAGTGGAGTTGCGGGTGGTTTTTAGGATGCGTACACTTCGATGTCCTCGCCGGCCATGTGCAGTTGTACGCCCAGCGCGTACATCGACTGCAAGGGCGGCGTGGGGAGTCGTTGATGTATGACTCTTCTCTTTACTAGTACTGCCAGACCGCGGTACCTGTAGTTGAGAGCCGACACCTCGTCTTTGCGATAGACGTGATACCCTGGGAACCTGGTCATGTCCCCAGGTCCCAGGTGTGTCTCGCTTATCAGCGCCACGTCGATATTTTGTTCCCTCAGGAGGTGGCGGAATGGGACGACTTTGTCCCGAAGGCCGCGGGCATTCCAGTGGATTATCCTCAGCGACTTATCCATTATAGAGGTCGAGTAATTCGGCCAAGCCGTCGAGGATAACCTGCCCTGCGTTCTGGCCCTGTCTTATGGCCCTGCAGGCCCATCAGGAGTTTGATGGCGCAGGCTGTAAACTCTTTCTCGGTAAGCTCGCCGGTTTTTACGCCGGCGGAGCTGCTGGTCGTGGGTTGCTCTGCGTGCTTGGTGGCCGTCTGCGCCACTTGCCTCGATTGAGCTATGCCGGCGCTCTTCTTAACGCTCTTTTTGGCGTTGACAGCCTGCGCCTGTTGTACGGCAGGGGCGGCCTTTGCGATCTCTTCCTTCTTCGTGGTCGTGGTCGTGGGCGGGGTAGGTTTCCTTCCTTTGCCTCCCCGCTTCCTCTTCTTACATCCTGAGGGAACAGTCCCGTCGCGGTTGGTTGGTCCGTTGGCTGTCGCCATCAACGACGTGCCTTACCTTAAAGAAGCAGAAACAAGGCGCCTTTTGAAGGTTTCCCCCTGATAACAAAAAAAAGGTAGGGTTAACAATGTTACCATAGCTTAAAAGTTAAAAAGTAAAACTAAAAATACCTATACTCAATTAGTGATCATAAAGTGAACTGAAGAAATCTATACTACATGGCGCGCATTGATTCATAACTTGGTAATCGTGGTGCGCAGTTTTCGTATCGCTTGAAAAGGGCTAGATTGCTCTTTCCGGGCTAAAGCATAAAAAAAAGAGTTTACCTTATTTAGTTTTTATAAAATTAAGCTCAATGGGGCGTGCAAGTGAAAGCTAATCGCAGATGGCGCCACCACCGTAAGAACCTTTGTCACTGTCAGTGTTAGTTAGATTGTGAGATATTATCAAGGAACTTGTAGTAGAAGATCCTTGGATATTATATAGTTATCTGTGTCATCTATGGTTATCTGTGGTAATATTTTTTATTTTAATTTTATTGATTTCAATTGATTTCTGCACAATTTTCCGATTAAAGAAGATAATACATGTTCTTTAATCGAAAAATTCTCAATAACTGTCTCTAATTTAGGAATTCATTACTGTTCCATAGAGAAACTGCTTTGATATTGGTAAGTGGGCTACTAGCGCCACTTTGACAGTTGCACGCCCCATTTGAATGGGCAGTTTACAATGATTAGTAACGGTTTTGACTTTCAAAAGTGCCTAATAATTATCTAAATAAAATTGAGCATTTTACTTTGACCTGGTGATTTATTATGGTGAATAAAGGTACATTTTTCAAAATACTTTGTTGTTTTATTTCTTGTAATAACTTCAGTTTTAGTATATTTCTACAATATTTATTATTGTTGTAAACAAAAATCTCTAAGGGCCGAAACTAAGTAAAGCGGTCGGCCGCGCGGTCCCATACAAAAGTGCTTCGTTGCGGGAACCCGCACGTCGCGGGGAACCAGACCCCGCGCCCCCTTTTTGCTACGTAATAAATATTAAGTTTTCGTTGGACTCAACTACATGCACACTGTTAAAGTTGAACTAGTGACACTGTGCAGGTAATAATCCGGTTTCCGATACACACGACACACGCTCTTTGTCACGCGACGGGTGCCCGTCGCGGGCGTCCGCTTTACGCAGTTTCGGCCCTACAATATCGTTATTTGCCTAACCTTTTCCAAACTATATATTAGGGTCGGATTCCAGTCTACCAACGGATGCAGCTGAATACCAGTATTTTAAATGGAGCGACTGCCTATCTGACCTCCATAACTCAATTAGTACTGGGTAATACGATACCTTTGGTAAGACAACCAGTTACCAAGGGTATCGTTTTAATCAGACTCGGGCCACTGACTAAAACCGACTGTCAAAGATTTACAAATGACAGTTAGTTCGATACTAAGCCGAAAGGGGGTCAGAGTGATCTTTATGAACAACTTTAAATGTGGAACAAACCCTGAAATCGCAAAAAACCTCAGTTGTCTTCATTGATTTATATAGTAGTACGCAGTAATATAATTTAAACAAAAATGTATCTGCAATTTTAAAAACCAAACAAGGTATAAAAGATGAAGGAGGCTGTGTGAATTTTAACCCATCAAACAGAATGTTTAAATGTAATTCTAATATTTATTGCGATGATGATGATGATTAATAAATAAAAACATGTTTTGAAAATCAGTATTTTTATTGGTATATTTTCACTGTGCAAGTTGGTATATTTCAGTATTTTTTTAACGAGCTTCGGTTTTTTTGTAAAATTTAATCTGGTCACACTGGTTATCTGTGTTAAAAGTTGTAGTTGTTGTGTTTTCATCAGTTTTTGGTTTTCATAGATGATACATATAAATACTGAGATCATTAATTTACGAAGTCCGATAGTTAATAGTTATTAATATTCAGTACCTACTTAAAAAAATTGCTGTTGCGATATAATTTATAATTGCAAAAGTCAAGCTATTTTTGGGTCGTCTTAGGGGCAAAGTGACAGTATATTGTAAATAATGTTGGAGAGGTAGAAGTTTACTTGTATAGATCTTAACCAGTTCATTAAGATGGATATCCCAGTGCAAATAGCTATAAGGCTGAAGCCTCCAAGCCTTGAAGATTCATCACAGTGCATTTTCAGCAATCCAGTGACCCAAATAGTGATTACTGAGAGTGGGCAAACATTTCATGTAAATAGGGCTCTGCCCGTGGATTGCACTCAAGCGAATCTCTTCAACTCGTTTATGATACCACAAATCAACTGCTTTCTGGATGGTTGCGACACTTCAGTCGTCGTATTTGGGCAGGCCAAGACTGGTAAAACTTACACTTTGTTTGGACCAGGTTAGTGCAGTCAGACATGATGTGTATATAATTTATATTTAAATATACGTATATTTTATAATGCAACTGACATAATTTATTCAAGTTGTAAAGAGTATTACTGTGAATTGTAAGACATTTCATACCTGGCATTTTAGTACCTTGATCAGACTATGTCCAGCTAAGCATGAGTTACACACACGGTGATTGATAAGTAAAATATATAAATCTTGTTGTTTTTGCAAATATCTTTCAATATTTAAATTCTTCTAACATAACCCTAGGTATGTAGGCATCACAGACAATACATTTTTCATAATAAAATCGTTTAGGTATATGTTACAAAACCTATTTTGAAACAAGTACTAGACTAAGGAATTCCTTGTCATTTCTTTAACATAAGAATCTACCTTTGCAAATGGATGTTAACTTGTTATTTGAAATATCCTTTTTAACTACCTATAAATATAAATATTATTCAAAAGTGGATTCTCACGAACTGAAATCTAGTTGTGGGAATAATTAAAAATACTTGAATATTAACTGTTGTAACAAGTTATTAGTTTTATGTGCAATGAATAAAAAAATAAACTATCACTTTCCACATTTTTAGGTTTTGAATGCATTCACAGTGAATGTGACCAAGGTATTGTACCACGGTTCTTATCTGAAATATTCCACAAGCTCAACCAAATGCCTGAGAGGGAATTTATTCTCCACATAACATGGATGCAAGTTATCAATAACAACATATTTGATGTACTGGGAGCTGGGTTGGTCAGATGCTGCAATGTTGAGGAAGCATTTCAGTATCTTCAGTTGGGATGGCGACAGCGGTGTCAAGGAAACAACCACACCGTTTTCACTGTCAGCGTGGAACAGAAGTGGGTCAGCACCAATGGAGTACTTAATCATAGAATGTCTACTGCCAGTTTCTGTGATTTAGCTGCATATTCAGAGCCAGGGCTTTTTGCCTTAGAGAACATAATTAAAGAATTGCTAGCAGGCAATCCGCCAAAACAAATAAACTATGATCAATGCATTCTTACTGCAATGCTGAGAGACTCTTTTGGAGGCCGAGCTTTTACCTGGGTCATTGGATGTATAAGTGCTGAACCTGAGGACTACCAAGACACTTTAAAAACTCTAAACTTATGTTTATGCTGCCGGGGTATTAAAAACTTTGTTACTGTCAACTTATTTGCTGATAATAATACTCCTGTGTACACAGACAAGGCAGTATTACCACATGCAGACAATTTTAATTTACAATTTGCTACAACTCAGTGGATTAAATTAGTATCAAATGCAGAAGGACTTTTCAACAAAATTCTTCAGTCAAAGTCCTTGTCTGAAGCTGACATCAACCAAGTCAGTGAATGGTTGTTCTTAAAGGCTGAGTGTGATGAATGTCTAAACAATGATGCCAGTGTTGATAATAAGGATGCAAATATAAAACAGGGATTGCCAAGAATAGCTGAAGACACAGAGCCAAGTGAACCCAGTGAATCAGATGTAGACTCAGATTCAGAAGAAGATACTCATTCTGATACAGTATTCCAAGATAAACTTGAAAAGTACATGGAATATTTCAGAGAAAAGAACGACCAACTCTTTGCTGATAGATGTGAAGAATATTTAAATCACATTGATTCTGACGATATTACAATATCAGAGTTAAGTGGATCACAGTCTTTGCCTGTTATGACATCTCATTCAAATTCTGGGCGAAGAAGAACTATACAACCTGGTGAAAGTTTGTCAGGAGCAGAGTTAGAGCTGCTAAGAAAGGTTGCAGCTAAAGCAATCTCACCTGAATCTCAAAAGATACTTATAGAATCTCATAAAAAGGATGTGGATCCTGAACCTAAATTAATAGAGAGAGAACTTCTTAAAATGATTGACTCTCCAAAGACTGAAGAAATATGCAAGAAGTACAAAATGACAAAAGAAAAATATACTCAAAAGCAAATACTGGCTAGAAAACTTTCAAAGGAAATTGGCAGCAGCCAGTCACAGCTAAAAGAACTGATAAATCTTTGTATAGCCAAGGAGAGACTGATAAATGACTTGTCTAAATCTATATGTCATACACAAAATAAGCATTATTCTGATAAAATAGAATCTAGTTTAATTGACCAAGATACCATGAGGGAAATAAAACGACATGAGACCAATCTTAAAACATATAAAAAACAAATTGAACAAATCAAACGGCAGATAAAGAAAGACGAAAAACGAAAAAATACATTAGATGTGGAGCTTGTAAAAGACAAATTAAAGCTTGATGAATTTTCGGATACATCAGTAGATGTAAAAGATAGAAAAACAACGTCATTAAAACACTTTACTCATAGAATAACACAACTTGATAGTATTTTGAAGGAAAAGACTAATGATTTAGAAACTTTAGAAATGTCTAAAGAAAAGGAGTTATTGTTGAGGAAAGAAATCAAAAACTTGAGAAAGACCAGAGAGTGCTTGCATGAACAGAGATGTAGTTTAGGACATAAGAGAAAAATATACAAATCTCTTTCAGATTCTGAGGTAAGCAAAATAATAATTGTAGACAATTGTGCTTATTCTATTTAATTTGTTATTTTTAGGGTTCCGTAGCCGAATGGCAAAAAAAGGAACCCTTATAGTTTCGATATGTCCGTCTGTCTGTCTGTCCGTCAGTCTGTCTGTCTGTCTGTCTGTCTGTCTGGCTGTCCATCCGTCCGTACGTATGTCACAGCCATTTTATTCCGAAACTATTAAGACCATACATGTGAAACTTAGTAGGTAGATGTATTCTGTGAACCGCTTTCCGATTTTACGAAAAAATAAAATAAATATTTAAAATAAAGGGGGCTCCCCATACATGGAACTAAAACTGAAAATATTTTTTTTTCATGAAACCTATGCGTGTGTCATGTGTGGTATCTATAGACAGGTATTTAAAAATGTTGTAAGGGTTTCTAAAACCACTTTTTCATAAAGTCAATTGTTTAAAAGATATAAGCTTCCAAAGTGGTAAAATGTGTCCCCCCCCTCTAACTTCTATAATAATGGAGTGAAAAATAAAAAAAAATATATGTCTGTAGATCTTAATATAAACTTTCAAACAAAATTGGTTTGAATGAAATAGGGTCAGCAGTTTTTGAGATACAGCATATTTTCTAAAACCGCAAATATAACTTTGTAATTCATACAAACACTATGAAAAACAAAGTTATTTAGCGTAAATGTAAAAATGTAAATAAGCTAGTTTTAAGAAACTTTTAAGGTTTTTTTTTTATTCGTCAAATAAATATACATATTATATTATATAATTATAGTTACTACGGAACCCTTCATGGGCGAGTCTGACTCGCACTTGGTCAATTTTGAACTTCTCAACGACTCTGTTACTCGCTTTTTAGGAGCGCAAGCTGTTGGAATGTGAAGAAGCTATAGAGGCTATTGACACGGCAATAGAGTATAAAAACAATTTAATTTGTGGCAAATCTCCATCTGCATCTCTATCAGATTCTCAAGACAACAAAGATTCAAGGAGTAGAGGGGAGCAAATGTTGATGGCGCGGCTCGACAAACTATCGCATGACGAGATGAAAACCTTGCTTTATAGGTATTTTCAAAAGGTAATAATGCTAGAAACTTAATTTTCATTTAATTAATTTAAAAGTAGTTTTTCTTTACCACACAGTATTAAGACAATCACCACACTGCACTTTCACAGGTTTAGATGTATACTTAACTACTAACAATGGCCTAATGCATGTACACATAATATATGTATAACTCCCTTAACACTTTCATTACCACTACGATTTTCACGATGTTTTCTCGGATGCCGCCTACATTTTACGTTGGACTCGCTAGGCGAGTCGCCGGCGCTGCAACACGAATTGAATCGATTCGCCACGCGAGTTCAGTGGCATTGCGTTAGGGTAAAAACAATGTTTTGTTATTTTTGTGGCCGTGACAGTGTACGTTATGTGTTTAACGCAATTAAAAAGTGTTTAACTAGTATACGGTGTAATTTAACATATAAAAATGGCAAGAAAAGAAAGAAAATGTAAGTTTGTTTCGTAATTTATGCAGTGGCTGTCAATCTTATAAATAGTGGTTATTGTAAAGGTTATATTTTGAATATCTAATATTATTTTTATAAACAGGAGGAGGTTTTCAATTCGACTGAATAAAAAATAATTTTACCCGAAAATATTTTTATTTTTATTTTTTTTAAATCTTTATTCATTTTAAAGAGGGTTTGATCAGACATGATCATGCCACCCTCATAGGCCTCACAATAACAACTTACTCTCTACACTTAATTCTAGTCTAAGTCTAATCTAGGTCTACGCTTAATTGCTAAATTTACTAATCTATAGACTGTCTTTGCGTTTTCTGACAGAGGCTGGGCAAGGACCATATTACACCTGCCTAATTCCCGCAGATCTAAATTGTAGGTGAGCATTAAGGTCATCCTTTCAGGCTCATTCCGGGCACACTCGGCCAACACGTGGTACACATCCTCAACTACACCACACTCGGTGCAGTTAGGAGTGTTGACTTTACCCATCATATGGGCAAATTTATTGAGTGGTATGTGTCCGGAACGAAGTCTTAGGGCAGTCACGATATCTAATCTACTCAGTCCAGAATCTGCAAACCAAGGTGCACGCGTGAGACATGGCTGTATAGTCTTGTACCAAATGCTTTTGGATAGAGATCTCTCGTCAAAGTATTCTTTCCAAATCTTTGTACAGTGATCCCTAACCAAGTATAAACAATCCGTATATAAAGGCACGCAGGAAAATGGTATACCATCAAAACTAGCTTCTCCGGCCAGACGATCAGCTTCTTCATTACCTATTATACCTACATGTGCAGGTACCCACTGAATTTTTAATATTTTATTCGTAGATCTTAGTTTACGGAGCGATTCCAAAATGTTATAGGCTATCGGGGTGCCTCGAAAATTCGAGGTGCAACGAGCCAGGTGGTGAATAGCACTCTTAGAATCTGTCAAAATCACATATTTACCAGCCATAAAGGAATCAATATATGCAATTGCCTCTGCTATGGCTAACAACTCCGTATACATTATGGAAATTTTAGCGTTAATCATCAGTTGAATAGAACTATTTGTTTGCGGATCATAAAGTGCCAAACCGCTACTACCAGCTAGATTTTTTGATCCGTCCGTGTATATTTGATAAAAATCTGGATAGGTGTTGCTCAGAAATTCGTAACAAATCCGTTGCAATTCATGCGGTTTATAATGGTGTTTCGGTTTAAAAATAGCCTTAATATCTGGTTCCAACACTAACGACAGATCTATACCACTAACCCATGTGTCTAGCGAAAACATTTCTAACTTTGTTGTAGAGTAAACTGACGTATTTTTATAGTGTTCGTGAATTGAAATCAATAGTGGTTTTTTCTTGCACCTCCAATAGGAATTACTACAATAACTACTCAAATTATCTAAAATGTCAATTATTTTGCAATCTGATAACGATTTGCATTTAAAATAAAACTTGCCAGCAAGGTAATACCTACGCGCACACAGAGGCTGAAGGTGAAGTTCGCATTCCATAACGTGTATCGCGGTACTTTTAATGAATCCTCCGATAATACGCATGCATTGGTTTTGTATTCTGTCTAGTTTCTGTAAGTGTGTTTTACAACTGCTGTCATATAATGCGCTAGCGTAATCTAACCTACTCCGAATCATAGCTATGTAGACTCGTCTCAAAACAATTGGGTGTATTCCCCACCGCGCACCGGTCAACGCCTTAAACATATTGACTAATCGCAGACTTTTATCTCTCAATTCATTTATGTGCTTAGCCCAGCGTAATGATCTGTCCAGCCATAGTCCCAGATACCTAACGTTATCTACCACGTCTAACTTCAATCCGTCTATATATATATCAATAGATTCACTTCGAAACCCTCTTTGAAAAATACATATTTTGCTCTTTGTAGGAGAAATGTTTAAACCGATTTTAATAAGTAACTTAGTGAACTTGTTTATAGCTAATTGCATATGCTCCTTACCTTCGAGCGCATTGTCATAGTTTAAATATAACACAAAATCGTCTGCGTATTGTGAAATACAAACTTTACTAATACTTTTGCAAATAAATGATGTAGCTAAATTAAAAAGTAGTGGTGAAAAAGGGTCACCTTGAGCTAAGCCGTGGCACGTATATCTACAAGTTGAAATAGAGCCTACCTGCATTCTTAAATGTCTTTCTTTTAACAAATTCCACAAATACCTACACATTAAATAACTAACGCCCACTTGTTGCATAGTACAAATTAAACTTATTATATCGACTTTTTGATACGGGCCTTTTAAGAATATAGTTTAAAAAACAGTACCTACAGTTTTAAAATGTTTATTGTGAAGTTTCGAATAACGTTTAAATATGTAATGATTATTCAATTTGTTATATTATTAATAATGTTTTAAGTAAAATTACATTTTGATTACGTACGAAATTTATTAAGAAGTGTCTGGTATATTTTTACGCAAGGACACGCTCAAAAACTTAGAAGTACCCCATACCTTTGCGTATATAATAACACCAAATTCGAGCCCCTACAAGATGTAGAACACAATTCACCGTTGTTTTACGAGTGAACGTGACTTTTGGTAAAATAAAAATAAAAGTATCTACCATATAGATATTTCATTAATAAAAGTTTGAGAATCTATGTCAGTGAACTCGCTTAGCGAGTTCAAGGCATTGCAGAATAGTTTATTTTCTTTCGATTATAAACTGGGTCTGCACACCCGGCCCACCACGTAATTCTTTAGATTAGGGTATATTTAGCCTTCAGTATTATTTTAAGCAGAAAATACACATGTATTTTAGAAAAAAATAGCAAAAACTTTGAACTCGCCGGGCGAGTCTACGGCACTGGAATAAAATTTACGTGGACTCTCCGGGCGAGTCGGTGGCACTGAACGTGTTAAGTATTGCTTATCATTCGCGTTTATTTATCGATTTTGCCTTGTGTTGTTTTGAATTGAATGTGTTAGAACGTAATATTTTCGTTTACGCAATACTATTTCGCAAATACTTTTACCTATTCAGATTGTATAAATTTGACTGTAATTCATAAAAAGTGCATCCTGCGCCCGCACTAGTGTTGCCAGGTCCGATTTGTTTTAAATCGGGACAGAAGTTAAAGAAAATCGGGATTTAGGTTTGTAGATCGGGACAAACAAAAAAAAGGTTTTTTTTTTAAGTAATGTTAATTTATTCGTTTTCGTCGTATATAAAACGATGAATCTTTATTCTAAAAAAATGTTATAGTCAGACTTGCTTGATAGACTACTCTAAACATGTGGAAGCGTGTCCAACCAAGTTTAAGGAAACAGAACTAAATGGAGCGGTGTCCAGGCAGGTATCACCTTGGGTAACAGTTGCACTCTTAGTATTACCGTCACTTAGGTCGGTATCTGCGCGGGTATCTCCAGGATACCACTCCATTTGAGGAGGGTATACAAATAAAATCATCTGATAACTGAAAATTATTGATATATTAGTGAAAATCAACAAAGTTAAGTATGAAAGTAGTGTACAGATAATTAATTTTTTATTTAATTTATATTTTTCATTACTTTTTGTTGCCTTTAGAAGACCCTTGTTTTTTATTACGTAGTTGTGAAATTCACCGCAAGCCATGCTGAAGTCAGTTTATATTTGAATTTCGGCTTTGACATGCTCCGGTGTCAAATAGTTTCGCCTCACAGATAAAATTAAGGTTTGTGAAAATACTCTTTCCGTTGCCGCGTTCGACACCCGCGAAATTGACGTCATAAAAACTGGAACACCGCCTTCTGAAATTAAAGTTATTCTTGGCTTTGTAATGTTTTGATGTGGAAATCGGTTTTATTTTTTGCTAAAAAGTTGTTTTTCACGATTTTTAGTGGGTTAGTTTGTAACTTATCCAGTTACAAAAGCCAAAATGTGAAGTACTTATCACCTTTGCGAAGCCTTGATTCTCCTTAAAAATGATTTGCCATTTTTGTAGCGGTGTCAGATCTTTGTTCTGCACTGCTACTTTCACCAAGTCTTTGACTGTACACACTTCTTCATAAAATTGAACCATGTTGAAGAACTCATTAATTTTTTTAAATAAATCTAATTTGCTATCATTGAGTTCATATTTGGTCTTTGGTGTAATAAGACAGTTTTGTACCATGCACAACAGTCGTTTTTTATTTTCGTAATTTTATCATCAGACAATTTTTTAAATAAGTTGCTGCATGTGAATACCTCAAACTCATCTTCGATTCTCAGACTTTAGCTCAATTGCTTACTTAATATTACCATTATTTTGTGACCTTTTGAAGGTCACAAAGTAATGGTAATATTAGGTAAACAATTGCTGATGCACACAGCAATTTTTCGTGTTCAAGACGTGATACTGCATCCTGTAAAACCTTAAAATTCAATGCTTATCTGCAAACAATTTATATTTTTATATTTTATCTGCTATTAAAATTGCAAAACCCATACGATGAACCATAATTGTTATTAAGCAGTAATGTCACATTTGACTTTGACAGCTAAAATATTATTGAATTGTATAGTTTTACTACATTTCTATTAACAGGTTTTATAATAATGGCAATACAACTATGTCAATTTATAACACAATAGGGTAGTTTCCTGTGTTACAAAATAATTATTTTATTTGGTCCATTAGCTTATTAGCTGAAAAGTAGAGTGTTGCGTCAAGCAGCGCCACCTGTTGGTAAAATGAGAGGACGGCTCTTTTCAAGACAGATCTTATAAGTCGATCGGTAAATGTCAAGACAAGCAGCGCCATCTACTACTCGACGGCGAAGACGTTTGTTCGAGAGGGTTCTGCGAGTGCCGCGCCACCAGTGTGCTTTTTTTGAACTGAAAATAAAGTATATATACCCAAACCTTTTAAAATTGTAACAGTCAGAAATAAATTCATTGTCATATTTATCTGAGCATCATTGAAGAAGCCCCTGCCTGCCTAGCCTGTCTTCAGTGCCAAAACATTGGACCTTCGAGCCCCATAGAAGATATCAGCCACGGGACGAGCCTGGTTGAAGAAGTCAGGAAGCGAGTGGAACTTCGAAGTCGAAGTACGCCGCGCCTAAGACGGCCTACTGACCGAAGTACGTTGAGGAGATTGGAAGCCCAGCCACAAATTACTGAGCAGAAGCCATTGATGCAGCAGCCAGCAACGGTCAGGTTATCCAGTTGCCCTTTTCCCTCCTAACCCTGTGTCTTCACCTTGTGTTAATATCGTACCTAAAACGTTGCAGAACTGGTCAAGATCAGATTTATTGGCCTCGGTGAGGGCGTCTTCAGGTGATAAAACACGACTGAACAAGCAAAACTGTGAGTACCTACTTTCGTAAACTACCAAAATGAGTGAGGATGAAACTGTTTCTCGTTTAGATAGTCAGATATCTGATCTTAAAAGACAACGTGGTGTAATTAAATGTAGATTAACATTATTCGCAAATTATATTAATAAGTTAGATAGAACGAGTTTAGATTCGGTGGTTAAAACTCAATTGCAAATGCGTATTCATTCCGCAGCCATTTTCTTTGCCGAGTTTGACGACGTGCAAGCTAAAATCGAAAGAATAGTGGATGAAAAAGAATTATTGTCTCATTTAGATTACAGAGATTCGTTTGAATGCCAATACTATTCGATTGTAGCTACAGCGAAAATCATGATAGGCGACTGTGAACCAAACGGATTAAATAATTCTCAGTGCATTTCCGGGAAATCTGTGCCTATTAAATTGCCACAAATTAAGTTACCTGTCTTTGACGGTTCCTTTGATAAATGGTTAGAATTTAGGAACTCGTATATTTCAATGATACACGATCGCGACGACTTAGATCCTATACAGAAATTTAAATACCTAAAATCGTCTCTCAGTGGATCTGCGTTACATGTTATCAGTTCGTTAGAGTTCACTGCGCCTAACTATAGTAACGCGTGGAGCCTACTTGAAGCTAGGTATCAAAATAATAGGCTATTGATACACAACCATGTTAAGGCTTTGTTTGCGGCACCTTCACTGGGTAAGGAATGTCCGGCACAGATCAGAACGTTAGTAGATTGCGTTATACGTAATTTGAGAGCCCTAAGTTCTCTTAAAGAACCGGAATCTTCACTCGAGGATATGCTTCTCATTTATTTAGTTGTCAGTAAACTTGATTCTGCTACTGATCGCGAGTGGGGAACTACAGAAGCTCACTTATCAGTGATTCTAACAAAACCTCAAAACATTTAAAACTAGAAGACTTATTAACGTTTTTAAACAATAGGTCTGACATGTTAGACATGATTAATGCAGGTAACAGTAAAAATAATCAGTCAAATTCACAAAATAAACATGAGGGTAAACAGTCAGCTGATCATAAAAAACAGTCTAATTCTCAAACTACACTTAGTTATGCGAGTGCCAATAATAATGATAAGGTCTCAGGTAGTAAAGGTAAAAGTAAAACAAATAAAAATAACTTGATATGCGCGTTATGTAGTGGTAATCATGCATTATATTCATGTGTTAAGTTTTTAAATATGTGGTACAAGAAAGACTAAATTTTGTTCAGTCAAAAAACATTTGTCGAAACTGTTTACGTTCAAACACTCACACAATTGAAAATTGTAAGTTCGGTCCTTGTAAATTATGTCAACAAAACCATGATGTGTTAATTCATGTTGGCACTATTAGCGTTATTCAAAATACGTCACCACAACTTTCTGTTATTAATAATACGTTTCCACAGTCTTCTGTATTACACTGCGTTAGTAAAACAGCTGACAATATTGATAATCGTAGTTGTAACGCGTTCATAGATAATGCTAAATCGTTACGGACTGTCTTGCTGTCTACGACGGCGTTAGTTGAGATTGCTGATAGTGATAAGAGATATCACACAGTTCGCGCTCTGCTTGACAGCGGCAGTCAAAATTGTTTTATAGCTCAAAGCTTATGTAAACGTTTGAAAATACCTATAATACAGTCCACTATACGTGTTTGTGGCGTTGGACAAGCCGTTTCACAGTCCAATCACAAGTGCGATATTAATATGCGTTCTAAAGTTTATGAATACAACTTTACATTGTTTAGTGTTGCCTAGTATCATTTCGAAGTTGCCTTCGACACACGTTAATAGTGATGCTATTAATATACCTAGCAATATTCTACTTGCAGATCCCACATTTTATGTACCGAGTGACATACAATTATTAATAGGCGCGGATGTCTTTTGGGATTTGCTAAAGGAAAATAAAATAAAACTGCACACCGGTCCGTACTTACAAGATTCGATGGTAGGTTGGATTATATCCGGTCCAGTTTATAATAATAATCGTTTATTAGCACCTAGCATGACAGATGTGCTGTGCAATTTGACGTTAGTTGATTCTCAATTACGAAAGTTCTGGGAAATCGAAGAAGTACATATTCCTCCCGTTATTACTGAGGAGGATCGTTTTTGTGAAGAGTCGTTCTTGCAGACTACTGAACGCGATCAGCACGGTAGGTTTTCTGTAGGAATGCCACTTAAACAATCGCCTGATTGCTTGGGTGATTCACATAATTCTGCTAAACAGCGTTTTTTTTATCTTTAGAAAGGAAACTAGATCGTTTACCACAGTATAAAAAAAAATGTATTGTGAATTTATGGATTGCATTTTAAAAGTAAGGAGAATCCTGCTGATACATTATCGAGAGGTGTTTTCTTTGATTCACTAAAAGGTGACAACACTAGTTTGTGGTGGTATGGTCCGACTTTTCTCCGTGAACCGACTTCAAATTGGTTGGCAGCAAATACTAATGAAATTGAGTTTATTCAGAGTAAGTTACCGGAATTAAAATGTTCTAAAACTACAAATTTATTAAACGTAAAAACTAATATTATAATTGATTTTGAAAGGTTTTCTTGTTTTAATCGTTTGCAAAGAACAGTCGCGTATGTCTTACGTTACATTTCTAACTTACGTGCATCGCGTGTCGGTCAAGGTCGCGAAACCGGTTCATTGACCGTGAACGAGATTAATACTTCGCTATTTGTGTTGACACGTTTAGTTCAATCACAATCATTCAGTAAGGAATATCATAACCTAAAAGAAAAGGTGCAGTTAACCAATAAGTGTAGTAATAAAACATTAGGTTTAAGTATATTTTTAGATAAGGATAATATAATTCGTGTCGGTGGTAGACTTAGTAATTCAAAATTTGATTACGATAAGAAACATCCAGTGTTGTTGTGTCGTAAACATCGGTTTACTTGGTTATTGTGTTCATACGAACACAAACGTTTACTTCACGCTGGACCTCAGCTCCTCGTGGCGACCATGCGTGATAGATGGTGGGTGCTGGGAGCACGTAATTTAGCAAGGCTAGTGGTTCATAAATGTGTTACCTGCATTCGCATGAAAGGAAATACGTTGACTCCACTCATGGGTGATCTCCCGGTAGAACGTTTAGAAGCTGGATTTCCATTCATGCGATGTGGTGTTGATTATGCCGGGCCAATATCTATATTGAATCGCAAAGGCAGAGGTTCACAACTAATTAAAGGATATATTTGTTTATTCGTTTGTTTCGCTACCAGAGCTGTGCATTTAGAATTAGTTGGTTCATTGTCCACTCAGGATTATCTATTGGCATTCAAACGATTCATATCACGACGCGGGAAGCCGTGTCAAGTTTTTTCTGATAATGGTAGGAACTTCGTTGGAGCTGAAAGGGAGCTTTCAACTATATTTAAAAAATGTAATGAAATAATTGATTTTGCTAGTAGTAATAATATAAAATTTAGTTTCATTCCGCCTTATGCTCCTCACTTTGGTGGTTTATGGGAGGCAGGAGTGAAGTCGTGCAAGTATCACTTGAGACGTGTCGTAGGTAATGCTAAGCTAACTTATGAGGAGTTTGGTACGGTATTGACACAGGTTGAGGCCGTCCTGAACTCCCGTCCTATGTCACCTATGTCCGCAGATCCAAACGATTACCTACCACTCACACCTGCTCACTTTCTAATCGGCCGGCCGTTGACTGCGCCTGCCAGTGAAGACAACACGACGACATCTACGCCTGCCTGTCGCTACAAGCGGCTGGAACAGCTGCGACAACACTTTTGGGAGCGGTGGTCCAAAGAATATGTGTCCGAGCTGCAACGCAAAACGAAGTGGGCACACAATACAGATGACATTGCTAAGGATAGTCTTGTCGTCATTAAAGAAGATAACCTGCCACCATTCAAGTGGAGAATGGGTAGGATTATTCATCTGTTCCCAGGGAAAGATGGCGTCTCGAGAGTTGCAGAAATCCGAACATCAACAGGCACGATCAAGCGTGCTTCCTCGAAAATCTGCCCGCTGCCGGTTTCAACAAACGAAGCCAGCGTGACTCCTGTTTAGTTGGAAGACGGATCTTCCAAGGCGGCCGGCATGTTGCGTCAAGCAGCGCCACCTGTTGGTAAAATGAGAGGACGGCTCTTTTCAAGACAGATCTTATAAGTCGATCGGTAAATGTCAAGACAAGCAGCGCCATCTACTACTCGACGGCGAAGACGTTTGTTCGAGAGGGTTCTGCGAGTGCCGCGCCACCAGTGTGCTTTTTTTGAACTGAAAATAAAGTATATATACCCAAACCTTTTAAAATTGTAACAGTCAGAAATAAATTCATTGTCATATTTATCTGAGCATCATTGAAGAAGCCCCTGCCTGCCTAGCCTGTCTTCAGTGCCAAAACATAGAGGAAAACAACATGAATTAATCAGTAAAACCAGAAACTATTATGACTTGACAAATTGACATCTTAGCTTGACATTGACAGTTTGACGTAAGTCCATTTTTTGCGTTTTGTGGCTGCTTTACCATCATTACACTCTCGTGGTCTCGCCTCGCTCTCACACTCACGATCGCTAAATGAATGAAGGTTAAATGTATTTTAATGTAAAAATGTATTTTGAAGCCCCAAGTATTTGAAATACTAATTACAAAATACCTCGGCGTCAAGTATTTGAAATACAAATTACAAATTACATTTTAAAGAAGTGATTGAAATACAAATACCAAATACGTATTTGTATTTCAATTACGTATTTTAATTACAAGTAATTCAAATACTGCCCAACCCTGGCTACTGTAAACCGTTGAGGAGTTCCCTTAACTGTCCTTCGTCTTCATCATCAGACCTCTAATGACAGTCACAAACTATCTAGGTGTAAAGTTCTGGTAAATTCAAATTAATCAAGCTCAACAAAAGGTTACTGCTGTAAATCGTTGAGGAGTTCCCTCGACTGTCAGGAGTCAATCTGATGAAAGGCTCCATCATCAGATCAACTCTAGACCTTCCTTAATTTGTAGTACTTTAAGATACTTAATGAAAAAAAAAAATACGTTCGAATTGCGAAACCTCCTTATTTGAAGTCGATTAAAAAAATTGTTCTGTCATGCTAGGTTCAGTAACCAATATCCATCCAATTCTAAAAATAAGTATGGTTCTCGTTCTTACTTTTGTTTCGGTATGAAAAAGTATCAACGTATTCTAGTCACAGTATACAAGACGCCACTGTCTTTATTATAGGTTTCGACGTATTTATTTTTTCGAGGAAAGCGATACACCCCTGCGTTCACGAGCGCGTCTGAGCGCAGAATGACGGTCGGAGCCGTGCGTTCGGTAGAAAAATGTATGAAGAAATTTGAGACCGATTTTATTTTTCTCATAAATCATAAAGTTTTTTATGTATGTTCAAAATAATTAGCTTAACGTATAGATAAATACATAGGCTATAATTTCTTGTTATTTTTAAGTTAAGAATATGCTCCAGATTTAGCTTACAGGTACAGGCTTATACGTACCTGTAAGCTAAATCTGGAGCATATTGCAGGTACAGGCTTATACGTACCTGTAAGCTAAATCTGGAGCATATTCTTAACTTAAAAATAACAAGAAATTATAGCCTATGTATTTATCTATACGTTAAGCTAATTATTTTGAACATACATAAAAAACTTTATGATTTATGAGAAAAATAAAATCGGTCTCAAATTTCTTCATACATTTTTCTACCGAACGCACGGCTCCGACCGTCATTCTGCGCTCAGACGCGCTCGTGAACGCAGGGGTGTATCGCTTTCCTCGAAAAAATAAATACGTCGAAACCTATAATAAAGACAGTGGCGTCTTGTATACTGTGACTAGAATACGTTGATACTTTTTCATACCGAAACAAAAGTAAGAACGAGAACCATACTTATTTTTAGAATTGGATGGATATTGGTTACTGAACCTAGCATGACAGAACAATTTTTTTAATCGACTTCAAATAAGGAGGTTTCGCAATTCGAACGTATTTTTTTTTTCATTAAGTATCTTAAAGTACTACAAATTAAGGAAGGTCTAGAGTTGATCTGATGATGGAGCCTTTCATCAGATTGACTCCTGACAGTCGAGGGAACTCCTCAACGATTTACAGCAGTAACCTTTTGTTGAGCTTGATTAATTTGAATTTACCAGAACTTTACACCTAGATAGTTTGTGACTGTCATTAGAGGTCTGATGATGAAGACGAAGGACAGTTAAGGGAACTCCTCAACGGTTTACAGTAGCCAGGGTTGGGCAGTATTTGAATTACTTGTAATTAAAATACGTAATTGAAATACAAATACGTATTTGGTATTTGTATTTCAATCACTTCTTTAAAATGTAATTTGTAATTTGTATTTCAAATACTTGACGCCGAGGTATTTTGTAATTAGTATTTCAAATACTTGGGGCTTCAAAATACATTTTTACATTAAAATACATTTAACCTTCATTCATTTAGCGATCGTGAGTGTGAGAGCGAGGCGAGACCACGAGAGTGTAATGATGGTAAAGCAGCCACAAAACGCAAAAAATGGACTTACGTCAAATTGTCAATGTCAAGCTAAGATGTCAATTTGTCAAGTCATAATAGTTTCTGGTTTTACTGATTAATTCATGTTGTTTTCCTCTACTTTTCAGCTAATAAGCTAATGGACCAAATAAAATAATTATTTTGTAACACAGGAAACTACCCTATTGTGTTATAAATTGACATAGTTGTATTGCCATTATTATAAAACCTGTTAATAGAAATGTAGTAAAACTATACAATTCAATAATATTTTAGCTGTCAAAGTCAAATGTGACATTACTGCTTACTGACGTTTCATCTGTTTTTTATTTTTAGCGGCCGGTGTTTTGATTTATTTTGATTTAAGTGTTTTAAATTATCTTAAATAGATAAGCCTATATTTATTACAATACAAAATGGTGCTAATTGACCAAATTTCGGTTGGAACTGTAAAAATTTTAGCAGATTACCGCGTAAGGGTTCCCGCCCACGTCAGACTTTTTGTAGGACAGATAATCGGGCCGATTTTTCCTCCGATTCTCAGGACCGATTTTGTGGTCGACTCAACGCCTACGTCCATCACTGTCTGTGGCTATCGAGGGAGCAGCACGTCATGGACAGAGAGAATCTCATGAATATAAGGAGGAAGGTGGATTTACAGAGGAAATTATAAATGATAATGATAAATGATGAACACTCTGATGAATACTTATTAGGCTCTGACGTCACCGAGGCTCTTTAACATTTATATCAACCATCTAATTGAGGAGCTCAGCAGCATGTATGTCGGATGGCCATATTGATGAGGTATGTGTTAATAATCTAAGCTATGCTGATGATATGGTGCTGCTGAGCCCCTCAATTGGTGGCTTGAGGCAATTGTTAAAGGTGTGTGAAAGTTATGCTGCAGAACACGGCCTGAAGTATAATGAAAGTAAGAGTGAGTTCATGATATTTAAATGCAATAATAAGGATCCCAGCTATATACCACCCTTACTAAATGGTGTACCATTGGACCTTGTTTCGAAATTTAAATATCTTGGGACATATAGTTACTGAGAATTTATGTGATGATTTGGATATAGAAAGGGAGCGCAGGGCATTGTCGGTGCGTGGTAACATGTTGGCACACAGGTTCACTCGGTGTACAGCTGAAGTCAAATTAACATTATTTAAAGCATTTTGTCAGACGTTTTACACCAGTGGCTTGTGGGAGAACTTTACACAAAAGGCCTACAATGCCTTGCGCGTCCAATATAATAACGTGTTCAGGGCACTGTTTCATCTTCCTCGATACTGCAGTTCTTCCGGCATGTTTGCGGACGCTCATGTCGAAGACTTTTATGCGATTATGTGCAAGAAGGTTGCGTCGGTAATGGCATGAGTGCGAAGGAGTCGTAACAGTGTGTTCAGGATGGTGGGCGATAGAAGTGACACTGTCCTGCTTAGTAGGTTCACAGAACTCCATGTTACGGGGGTTCGGCGGGCCTGCTGAACGGGAGCATGTGTCATTTGTTTTGTTGTATTTGTAACTATAATTTATCTTTTTACCTATTTATTGTGATTTTGTGTGTATAATTTTAATTTTTGTTTTTAATTGTAATGAATCAAATTAATTTATAATAATAATAATAACACGAACAATAATAACATAATTTTAATCTAATCTATGGACTGTGTCTGAAAATAAATGATTTTTATTTTATTATTTTTATTTATTATAAATGATCTTTATTTTGCAAATTGGTTATTAAATAACACTTTTACACGTCATTTTTTTTTCGTAAATGTTAACTAGATGAGGCCGGTGTTTCCTAACTGACTACCCTGAGAAGAAACACCGAAACAAACTCAGGGGTCCGTCTCTTTTAAAGTCCATAAAATCTATACTGGTTTAATTATATGGGAACCTTGTAGGTTTTAGTCTGAGGCGGTCTTTTAAAGAAAGATGCTCACAGATTTGAGTGGGCCTGTCTATACAGTGCAAGCATTTGTCAAATGACGTATAGCTCAATTTAGAACAAGGAGCTTAACGATTTGACGAACAATACCAAGATAAGGACGTTTGGGGGCCTCCCAAAAGCACTCAAACTGCCAGACAATCATGTAAAGGAATCATGAAAGTTTTGTCTTTGGCTTTTGAGGAACATTTGTTGATCCAATAATCTCTCAGAGATTATTGAATCGCAACACTTGTCCTTCCCTCGCAAGTGCATGCGACCGACTGTCGGTGAGTAGTGTGCGTTTTACGCTACATTTCCGAACGTTCCATTTTTCACCGATAATCGGATCGGTCGGGATGCGCCGATTTTATTTCTGACCAACTTTTTGTAGGACGTGTGCGTTGCATTATTGCTATCAGTGTGTTCTATTTTTCTCGTACAAAAAATCGGTCACCAATTATCAGACGTGGACGGGCAGCCTTAGTCAGTCATTCATTTGTCATTGTGTACGAGATTACCATTCTAAGCCATTTCTTTCAATGGAGTGTCAGTGGTTGAACATTATAATAATAGATTACCAAACTTGTCAAAATCTACAAATAAAAAATTGGTCAAGTGCGAGTCAGACTCGCCCATGAAGGGTTCCGTAGTGACTATATTAATATAATATAATTACCTTACAACCTTACAATTTTCTTAAAAGTAGCTTATTTACATTTTTACAACTACGCCAAATAACTTTATTTTTCATAGTGTTTGTATGAATTACTAAGTTACACAGGGAGTCCGCCGGCAGATTTTACACTTTGAACAGAGCTTACGGCGACTATCAAAGCGTCAGCGGGGGAAGCGGGGTATCATTCGGCGCGGGAGTGTTGCGGGTTGTTTAGTAGCCCTGAGTCAGTGGACGGAAGCGCACCGCGCTTTTGCGGTTGAGGCGGATTTCGCAAACAATAATTCGATCAATGTGGCGAGGCGTAGGTTTTGTTCTCACTTCGATATCCGACGAGTAAAGGATGGTCCGTCAAACCAATTGATATGGTACAGAAGTTTAGAGGAACTGGATCAGTCAGAAATGAGCCTCGGCCTGGACCTTCAACGTCTGTTACTACTCCTGAAAACGCAGAACTTGTGAGACGGGAAATTATGACAAATCCGCGTAAGTCTGTTCGAAAGATTGCAGCATCAACGGGTTTGAAAAAGACATCAGTTCACAAAATTATTAAAAAAAATTGAAGTTCCATCCATACAAGCTCCAAATTATCCAACAATTGAAAGAAGATGATTTCATAAAAAGGCAGAATTATGCTAGAGTCGTTCTGGAACGATTTTCTACACCTACGCGGTTATGTAACATATTTTTTAGTGACGAGGCGCATTTTCACATCGGACGGTACGTTAATAAACAGAATATGCGTTATTGGAGTGCGAGCAATTCAAAAGAAATCCATGAAAAGCCTCTCCACAGCCCGAAGACCACAGTTTGGTGCGCTATTTCTGGAAATGGCTTAATTGGACCTTATTTTTACGACAGAGGTGAAATCTTTAACGCATATACTATATACTGCGCGATGCTGGACAACTTTTTTATACCGGAGCTGCACTGTCATGCTAGCTACAATAACAGAACCCACTTTCAGCAGGATAGGGCTACGGCACACACCTCCAGGGACTCAATGACTAAACTCAGACCACTTTTCCTGGAAAATTGATAAGTCGCTTTGGCGACATAGCCTGGCCCCCTAGATCACCTGATCTGACTCCTTGCAACTTTTTCCTGTAGGGATACCTCAAATCTCGTGTCTACAGCAATTCGCCATCAACGATAAAGGCTCTGCAAGAAAATATCCAACGCTAGATTGCGGATATCAGTCCAGAACTTTGCAAGAGAGTTTTCGCCAACATGAAAGAAAGATTGCAAGAATGTTTGCGGCTAGAAGGACGCCATTTGAGTGGAGTGATTTTTAAAACCTAAAATCCGCATTATTATTTTGTAAGATGATAAATAAATAACTTTGTCTTTCTTTACATTTTTGATTCATTTTGTTTTTTTAAGTATAAATCTGCCGGCGAACATCCAGTATTTGCGGTTTTAGAAAATATGCTGTATCTCAAAAATTGTTGACCCGATCTTGTTCAAACCAATTTTAGTTGAAAGTTTATATTAAGATCTACAGACATATATTTTTTTTAGATTTTTCACTCCATTATTATAGAAGTTAAAGGGGGGAGGGACACATTTGATCACTTTGGAAGCTTATATCTTTTAAACGATTGACAAAAAATGGTTTTAGAAACCCCTATGTCATTTTTAAAGACCTGCCTACTATATACTACACACGCATAGGTTTCATGAAATAATAATATTTTCAGGGTTCCGTTTTATGCCATTCGGCTACGGAACCCTAAAAATCAATGATCCACCATTCCGACACCATTGCAATAGCAGACTCGGCCCCTGGTCTAGATTACTTATTTTGTATTTTGTAATTTGTATTTCAATTAAAAATAGCTAAAATACTGTATTTTGTATTTTATATTTCAAATACCTTACTTAAAGATATTTTGTATTTCGTATTTTAATTACTTGCGATATAGTATTTTGTAATTTGTATTTCAATTAAAGCAAAGCATGTATTTTGCCCAGCCCTGACAGTAGCTACCTTGTGTTTGGACTTAATTCATTTACATTGATGAGAACTTTGCACCTTAAAAAAAGTATATCTATATATTCTTGTACTAGTTTATTGTAACTTTTGTAAGGGACAGGAACTGTTATTCCTTAATACAGGTTATGTTTTAACCTAGCTAGGATAGCAGGACTTCACCCACTAGATTGTGAACGACATGGTACAAATTATATTATGTTATCAACTTTGTATACGACGATATGCCTTATAATGCACCTTTTAATGCAATAAACAAATTTATGATTATGATTATGATTAACTTTGCACCCATATAGGTTATAAGTGCCATTACAGGTCTGATGATAGAGACCATAGACAGTCGAGGGAATTCCTCAACGATATACAACAGTTACCTTTTGTTGGGCTTACTTCATACGGTTCAATATGCCAAAATGTTCGTACAAAAACTAAAAAATTGGCCAAGTGCGAGTCAGACTCGCCCATGAAGCGTTCCGTAGTAACTACGCCAAATAACTTTGTTTTTTATAGTGTTTGTATGAATTACAAAGTTTTATTTGCGGTTTTAGAAAATATGCTGTATCTCAAAAACTGTCAACCCGATCTCGTTCAAACCAATTTTGGTTGAAAGTTTACATTAAGGATCATAGCATATATTTTATGTATAATTTTTGACTTCATTATTATAGAAGTAAGAGGGGGGGACACATTTTACCACTTTGGAAGTGTATATCTTTTAAACGATTAACTTTATGAAAAAGTGGTTTTAGAAACCCGTATGCCATTTTTAAAGACCTCTCTATTAATATCACACACGCATAAGATTCATGAAAAAATATATATTTTCAGTTTCAGTTCCATGTGAGGTACATGGAACTGAAACTGAAAATATTTTTTTTATATTTTTTACTTGTTTTCTTAAAATCGGAAAGCGGTTCACAGAATACATCTACCTACCAAGTTTCACATGTATCATTCTAATAGTTTCGGAATATAAAAACTTTTACCAAAAAAATTAAACGGACTTCCAAAAAACACTGCAAAGTGAAAAATAACTTTAATTTCGGTAGGTAGGCAGTGTCCGACTTCCGAAATTAGTTAGAAAGTAGACAAAATATTGCTTTTCCCAATGCTGGTCCGTTAATATTGTTGAGGAGTTCTCCTGGTACTTCACCATCAGCTTCACTTCATCATATGCATTGTGACGAGCATATTGTGCTTAATAACCATATTCAAGTAATCGAAGCGGAACCCATGAAATACTTCTTATTCCTACTTATATATTGAGTAGTTCCAGTGGCCATCTGTGGTCTTCATCATCAGATTCACTTCGCAAATGGTGCTTTTTAAATGCAACAACACAAGTTACTATAAAAAATACTCAAATCACTGTAGGTGTGCCTATAATATTTGAAGAGTTTCCTCGATTACTCCAAGATCCCATTATCAGCTCCTGACTTGGTGACAATGGGACCAATTTCGAAGTATACCCTTTCAAACAAAAAAAGAATTTTCCAAGTTGGTTCAGCCGTCTTCGAGTAATCGGTGATCAAACATTAAAAAAAATATACGCGTCGGATTGATAACCTCCTCCGTTTTTTTCGTCGGTTGAAAATGGCTGTGACATACAGATGGATGGACAAACAGACAGACAGACAGGCATGACGAAACTTTTCTTTATTTCTTATTTTTTTTTTATCACATGAGTATTTTATTTCCAAAGTCCCCTAGTACTCCTAATCGGGCGTCAAACACATTAATAAACTAACAACTAATCAATAAGCATGTAACCCTTTGTAAACAATAATTTACAACTTATTATGATCAAACAATATTAAAGAAAATATAATATTACCTTCAAGTATCAATATTAGTTAAGTAATGTATAAAATCGGGCGAACAATGGTTTGTAAGTGTGCGTGCGCGCAATGTTGTTGTGTTGCTACTAGAATACCTAAAATTGAGCGAGTGATAAACGTAAATGCGTCCTTAATAGAGACAATAAGAAAAGTGCCACTGGACACATTCTTAGTAAAGACAATTTATTAGTTTAAGTTATCAATTAAATTACTTATTCGTCTATATATAAGGCTAGATTGTAATATAATTAGGGTTCATCCTGCTGATGAACACTAATAATAAAAAAATAAAAAATAATAATAATGCTTATTCTTAATTTTTTATTTATCGGGACATTTGGCGTCCCGATCAGCGGCAAATCGGGACGCGTCCCTAGACCCCTAATAATCGGGACGTCCCGCGAAAATCGGGACACCTGGCAACACTAGCCCGCACCCAAATATTAAATATCACTTGTTTTAAGTATGATACAAAGGGATATAAAAATTATGGCTTGTGATCGCTTGTTGTTTATGAATTATACTAGGATTTGGTATACTTGTCTCCAAATGACGCGATGTTTTGTATCTAATAGTAATGTAAATTAAGTTGATTTCACAATGGCCCTAATAGTCCTTATGTTTTACCAAAGGTCGTTGATTTACGGGGAGCCTGTGCAGCGCTGGAGGCGGGCGTTGCCTCAGCGAGTGAGGAGACGGCGGTATGGCGCGCCCGAGCTGCCGCCGCTTGGAGGCATGCCCAACGCCTTAGACCAAATGCTCATTCCAGGTAAGCCAGATATTTAGGAGGTCGCTCTCGATCACAATCGAGTCGGAGCTCGGACCGCCAGGAGGTGGGGACTGGAGGAAGACGTTGCATCCAAAAACGTTCCAGATAAGTGAGTAGCCAGGGGGAGATCCCCACAAGTGTGCGGGGTAAGAGCAGAGGCCAAGGAAAGGGTAGGGGGCTCATCACCCAAGGAAAGGGTAGGGGGCTCACCACCCAAGGAAAGGGTAGGGGGCTCACCGCCCAAGGAAGACGAGAGTCGGCTGAGGCTCGCCGCAGACGTGCGACGTTCTTCATCGTCCGAGGTAATCGAGGCTGCAATTCGCGGAGTGGCCCAAAAGAGGGTTAAATCCTCCAGGGCCAGGGCCATCAGCGAGGCGTCGCTCTCGATTATAGCGGCAGTGGCCGAACAGTGCAGGCCTTCGGCAGCGACGGACGAGTTGTCCAAGCTGCGGACGGCGGTCGCCCGCCTAACAGCCGCCATGGCAGATCTCCAGAAAGAGAACCTCGCCCTCAAGGCGGATTTGGTCAAGCCCCAAGGAGTTGGCCCCCAGAAGATGCCCCAAGAGGAATGCCTGCCAGCGTCGGAGAACACAGTTCACAACTTGGTGCGGCGGGAGCTGGCTGCTTTCCAGAAACGTTTTGACGTCCTGGAAAGTAGAGTACTGAGACTGCCGCTAGTGGTGAACCAGGCGCCCTTATACGCGGCTGCTGCGGCGAAATTCGGTCGGACCGGACAAACCAGCCGCGGCTCTGTGCCGCCGTCGGCGAAACCGGCGTCGGCGAAAGAACCGGCGAAGGTGCCAGTGAGACGCAAGAAGGGGAGGACTGCTGCACAGCTAACCGGAGCAACAGCCGAGGTGGCGAGCCAACAACCGCCGCTTACCACTACTACCCCACCCTCCGGCCAACGCCGAATGGCAGGTAGCCGAGGAGGCCAAAAAAGCTGGCAAAAATCCAGGCAAGGAGGTAGCGGCGCAAGGAGCGCAACGTCGCGGCGAGACTTTGCACCCCGAAAACCGCGGCTGTAGTGATCACACCACAGCCAGACGCGGAGAAGGGCGTAACGTACGGCGACGTCCTCGCCAAGGCAAAGGAAGCGGTGAACCTGGAGGAGCTCGGCGTCACTGGGGGCCTCCGTTTTAGGGTTACAGCCACAGGTGCCCGGATGCTGGAGGTCCCCGATGCGGCCAGTGGCCCGATCGCTGACGCTCTGGGTGAAAGGCTCAGGGAGTAAAAAACATCCCGCTGGAGTAACGTTACCCCAGCGGCATGTTTTTTAACCGGTGGTCGTAGCTGAGTACAAACTAGCTACTTAGATAGATCACATTTGTGCTTAAATGTTCCCAAGAAATTAAATTTGTGCGTCTTGAGGTTTCGGAGTTATTAAAGATGCCGCTGGGGTAACGTTTAGCAAATTGCTGTACCTCTCAAACGGCGTGACATACAACTATGATTTTTTTTTACTACGGTGGGTCCTAATTTGTGCTTATGCTGTGCAATTTTATTTTTTCTATAATCGACACCGTTGGAAAATAAGAAATTGATTTTCAAAAACTAAAATCGATCTTTGCGCTTCAATGAGAAACCCTAGAATAAAGCAATACCGCGGCGCGGAATGCAAGGATAACTGAAGAAACAGGGTGGGTTTTTTTGGGTGGCTTAATTGTGCGTACGGCTAAGGAGTGGAATTCCCTGCCGGAGGCTGTGTTTCCCGATAGCTATAACCTAGGAGTCTTTAAGTCAACAGTGAATAGGTTACTTTTAGGTAAGCGTGCTCCATCTTCGACCACATCATCACTTATCAGGTTAGTTGGTGGTCAAACACGAACCTATTTTTAATAATAAAAAAAAGGAGAGATCATTTGTCATTTCGAAGAAAAACAAATTAAGCCCGACACATTAATTTGTTAAATGTAATAGACGCGTAATAAGGATTTTAGAAACATTGTTTCATAACACTAGTTTACAAATATTTCTTTTGAGTTAGTATATGTCCTGAATTAAAATCAGACGTCAAAACTTCTAACACGTCAGGTTTTTGAGTAATCTTGGGTAAAGAGCACCAATATCTTGATTTTTCCACCATGAAAAAATATTTTCACGAAAATCTTGGCAGGGTATCTAAAAGTACTTCTATGCATTACACACATTATATGAAAAGCTAAATTACCGCATTTATATTTTTTAGTTTGTAACGGTTATCAATAACAATTTATTTTTCGAAAAATAAAAAAAAAATACTCGATTATTCGGAGATGAAAACAGAAATCAAAAAGAATCAAATTGGCTTATTATGAGGGAAGTGAAAGCTTTAAGTCATCACAGCCGATTTTTACCGAGCTTATTAAAATTATGGTATAACAGTGCTTTGAAACTGGAGAGCTCGCTACTTTGAACAAAGATATCTAGATAGCCTGATGTGTTGGAATTTTTGTAACATGAGAATTCAATTCAGCACATCTAAAACCCTCTGAAAACAATAATATAATGGCAGGGAAAAAGCCTTCTAAACTAGTGTAATTATTGACGAATGTGAATTTCATAAATTTTTCATATTTCAATATTACAACACAATTCCAAGACTATAAAGAAGAATCTTTGGTACGCGGTACAGCCATTTGTCTTGAATTTTGTATATTTGATAAACGGGGCATAAAATTAAGAATGCCACTGAGAAATTTTTAGCGGAACCTGAACCTCAAACTCAAAACATACCTAGCAGTTAGCCCTTACGAACTATAGACCAATGAGGTAGTTATCTCGATAGGTGGGCTCAATGTATAATATTATAATCATAATGTTTCAGGCACTTCCAGTCATTCCATAGATGTTTGGACGGCGGGAATGCGGAGCGGGCGTTGTCTCTGGGCATGACTACTGATTCGGAGACGTCGGACGATGCCATGCGATTAGTTGATCGTATGAAACAGCTTGCGCGGTGTCCCCCGGTAAGTGCACCGTTATTATTTCATGAGATTGGCGTACCACTATTTCTATCCAAGAATTTCTATACCACGGGGTGCTCTAGATAAATATGGTCATATTTAAAGTGGATAGCAATTTTTTGGCAAACACTCCCAAAAAAAGAAAAGCTTTTTGTATCATAAACCCGACTGCAAAAAACTCAAGAACGTTGCATGGAAGGCTTTTCCCGCGCAAATCTCGATCTCGGGAATTGTGGGATAAAAAGTAGCCTGAGTTATTTCAGAATTTTAATCCGTTCTGTAGTTTTTGCGTGAAAGAGTAACAAACATCCATCCATCCTCACAAACTTTCGCAGTATGAGTATGATGACGTATAAAGTACTAGCTTGTGGTTTGTAAAACATTATGAAATGCATGGTTTATTTTATATGAAATTATTTTTGTTTTCAGCCACCCATAATACCAAGTCAAAACCTACGACAGCTTATGCCAGCAACAAACCTACCCGTAGCTAAAGTGACAAAGGAGAAGAATAAACTAATTATAGTACAACAAAATAAAAAGCACTGATACTTGTACATACTTTTATTTGCCATTATCAATTCTATCTTCATATACGTTTTCATGAAATACATACAGCTGTTTATTGAACTAGCAATGTAGCCATAGTATGTAATTATGAATGATATTATATTCTCACTATGCTATTGTATCACATTTTTAAATAATGCACTGTAAATAATTTTAATGTAATTTGCATTCTCAATGTTTGTATATATGTTTGCCATTAAATTTATACTTATTAGTGTGTATAAAAATATATTATCTATATTCTTTATATACATTCAACTAGATTCGAGCGATATAATATTAGTACATATGTGAATTCTATAACTCAAATAAAAATAAAGTTGTATGATTGATCTAAATGTTACCTACATTACTATTTACACTTCCTAAGGCGCTTAGACACTCCATAAAGACATCACTCAGGATTGGAAATTCCATGGTATGCATAATATCCCTTCTGATAAAACAGAGTAGTAATGGGTTATGAAGAGGACTGTTCCATGAAGTTTCTGAAAAAAGTAAAATATTTTGATGCATTAGAACACAGGCCAGGGTCGCCACCATCGAGCGATGAGTTACAATGAAAATTACAGAAGTTTACAAATATTTCTTTTGAATTAGTCCTATTAACAATAGTACCCAATCTGGAGAGTTTTCGGTGTCCTGAATTAAAATCTGACGTCAAACTAACTAACTACTAACACGTCAGGTTTTTGAGTAATCTTGAGCAAAATGTACCAAAATCTTGATTTTTCAGATGTCACAGCACCATGATAAAATATTTTCACGAAATACTTGTTAAGGTATCTAAAAGTAAGTAATGTCCGTTTGCCTAGCAAGGCCCCCCAGAATTGGCGTTTTAAGTGTGCACCAATGCAATGTACTCGCCTCTACGAGTATACGTATTATGTACCGGTTTCTTTTTCAATGTACCTCTGCACTTTTGAAGAAATATGCTAAAAAAGGGGACCGTGCCAGCCAAACGTTTTCAGCACGGCCTCCATGTAACTTGAAAAATATATAGCGTGTTAAAAAGTTTCTTAAACTTTAGGAATGTACTCTATTAACATATTATATGTACCGCAACAGATATTGTGAATTTATAATAACAAATAATATATAGGTAGATGTGGATAGAGGCCATGCTGGACAAAATATTATAAGAAAATATCTAAAAAAGACAAAACAATCCTAGCCAAAAACTATTAACAAATAATTGTTGTTTGACAAGTAACATATCGCACCCTTAGTAATATAAGGGCACAACTCAAAAAAGTAGATTTTTGACTACTCGCGTTTCAAGATTCTGGATTCCTACATTACAGATATTTTTTCATATAACATGCTTATTATTTAAGTTAGCCAACCGGTAAGCTAGTTAACCGGTTAGTTAACTGGTTAGTTAACCGGTAGCGAATTTAATTTTGAGCCCTTAGCATTTAAAACCTCAGTTTGCTAAAATTTTGACTTGATTCTTTATATTACTGAGGGTGCGATATGTACCACATTGGTTTCTCACACAACTAGAGATGGGCTTTCATCCGGGTTAAAATCCAATAATAACCCATTCCATTGGGAGATAACAAATTATTTCAACATTTTTGTTTTAAAGTAAGCAGGCGTTACAACTGGGTCGAGGGATGGCTGCACACATGTTTGCACTTAATGTTAGATAGTTGGTCAAATTGTTGAAATGAAGGCATTATAAATATAATAGCAGAACCAGTCTTTATTAAACGGCAGAAAATCGACACATCAATATATCTTTACACCCCTACACACTATAAAAAGAATTCCCCCGTCGCGTCTGTCTGTCTGTACAAACACGATACGTTCAAAACCTACCGGACGGATTTTTGTACAGTTTTCACCAATAGATAGTGTGATTCCTGAGGAAGGTTTAGGTATAATTTATTATGGTTTTATGTAAAATGACTGAAATACAGGGTGGGCCAAAAATTTTTGCAAATAGCAACGCTAGATTTTTTTGAAAACCGTTCGAGGGAGGGGCGCGCGGTTGGCGGGAAACTATGCGTCACTTCATGCAATTTTAGTCAAGATGGAGCGCTTCACGGGACAACAGCGTGCTTTTTGTGTAAAACAATTTTACAAAAACAATGATTCCTACGTTACTGTACGACGCCTGTTTAGAATTGAATACGGATTACGCCGTATAAGTGAATGTCCAAGTGTTAATTTGATCAAAGCTTGGGTCGAGAAGTTCGAGCAAACGGGATCAACAACGAATATTAAACAAACAGGGCGGCCACGTTCAAGAAGAAGTGATGAGAACATTCGAGAGGTCGAAATATCCGTACGGAACGATCCAGAATCATCTACGCGTAAGCGTTCGGCGGCTCTGGCAATACCAAGAACTAGTCTACGGCGGATTTTGCATCTGGACCTCAAACTACACCCTTATAAGCTTCAAATTGTGCAGGAGATGAAACCAAATGATTACATTCAACGTAAGTTATTGGCTGACACTATGCTAGAGCGATTCTCTAGCCTTGAGAATGTATTGTTTACGGACGAGGTCCATTTTCACATCAATGGGCACGTGAATAAGCACAATTGCCGATATTGGAGCAGGGACAACGCTCGCCTTAAACACCAAAAGCCACTTCATTCACCTAAAACGACAGTATGGGCTGCCATATCAGCAAAGGGCATAATTGGTCCGTATTTCTTTGAAAATAATCAAGGAAATAATGTAACTGTGAATTCAACGGAATACGTCAAGAAGTTGCAAGAGTTTTTGACGCCGCAGTTGCATGAATTTCAAGGGAACAACAGCAGAACCTGGATGCAACAAGATGGAGCAACATGCCATACGTCAAATGTGAATTTACCGGTAGTCAAAGAAATGTTTCCGAACAAATTTATTTCTCGCAGAGGTGATATCCCATGGCCTCCGAGAAGCCCGGACCTTACACCATGCGATTTTTTCTTGTGGGGATACCTGAAAAGTCGAGTGTACTTTAATAAAACGACGACAGTATCCCAATTAAAACAAAACATCCACGAGGAGATAGCCGCTATTCCCCGCAGCATGCGTCAGCGAGTTTTCCAAAGTTTGCGTAGTCGATTTCAGGAGTGCCAACAACGAGACGGCGCACATTTGGACGATGTCATTTTTAAAAAATAAATTTCATTAAATGATTATTACGATAAATAAATTATCAACAAAATAACATTTGTAGTTTTATTTCTATTCATGTTTCAAAAGCGCAAAAATTTTTGGCCCACCTGTATAACGATTGTTGCTAAAGACATCGCAAAAAATCTTGCCTATTGGGAGCTCTACTCCCGTGCGCCGCGTAGACCAGCAGAGGTACATTAAAATAATGAATTTATCGAAAACATAAAAATTGTCTTGCAGTCCTTAGCTGAACACCAAAAAGCTATGCTTCTACCTGCAGAAGAAAGATCAGCATTATTGGATGACTACATTTGGAAAATTGTGCACGCTTATTGTTTCCCTTGACATCTCTAAGGCCTTTGACAGTGTGTGGCACGATAGCTTTATGTTAAGCGTTCTTCTCTCGGCTCACCCGCTCAACTTTGCATTTGGATTGAAGACTTCCTGAGAGATCGGTCCATTCGAGTGGTCATTGAAGGCTGCTCGTCTGGCCAATTGGCAATTAATGCCGGGGTCCCTCGGAGGTCAGTTCCTTCAACGCAACTTTATTCTTGCTGCACACTAATGATCTGCTTATGCCCGGTACCTTTGGGTATGCAGACGACAGCACTGTTGCTGTGAGATATGTGTCCAGCGCGCGTGCTGGTAGGTCACAGATGCAGTCTCTCCGTGAGGGCATGGTTGGGCGCGTGAACTTGTCCTTGAAGGCTGTCCCCGTATGGGGCGATGCCAACTTGGTCAAGTTTATTGCAGCTAAGACCCAGTCGTGCCTCTTTTCCGCAAAAAGGAGCCAATTCGAACCTGCTCCTACTTTCCTCCTTTCCGTGGTGTAACCGTGCCGATAATCGATCGTATTGAGCTTCTTGGGGTAACACTTACTTCCACCCTCAATTTTGGACCGTTTATCAAGGGTTAAGGCTCAACTAGCATCAAAAAACTTGGGAATTCTAACAAATGTGCGACGGTATTTCATACCGAAACAGCTGCTCAATCTGTATCAAGCTCAGGTTCGATCGTAGATGGAGTACTGATCATCTTTGGGATGGATCTGCCAAGTACTAACTGGACGCCCTTGAGTCTATGGAGAAACGAGCCAGAAGACTCATTGACAACAATGCAAAGCTGCAGAGCCTCGAACACCGACGACGAGTTGGTAGTCTAGGTTACATGTCTGAGAATGCGATGGAATTACACAATCTAATTCAGCTAAGCCCGTTCTATAATCGGACTACCAAGACAAACAGCGATGCGCCATCGTTACATGGTGGACATCCCACACAGACGCACAAAACGTTTTGGGAATACTTTCATTGTGCGTACGGCTAAGGAGTGGAATTCCCTGCCGGAGTCTGTGTTTCCCAATAGCTATAACCTAGGAGTCTTAGACAAGAGTGAATAGGTTACTATTATGTAAGCGTGCTCCATCTTCGACCACATCATCACTTACCATCAGGTGAGATGGTGGTCAAACGCAAGTCTATTATAAATAAAAAAGACTATTTGAGTGAGATGGAAATGATAAACGATATCCACAAGGTATTTTTGATACTAACAAATATAAAATAAAAAGCTACTTTTCAGTTTACCGGACGTAATGAAAGAGGAAATGATAAAAAAAAACGAAATTTTAATGAAAGTTGATTAGAGAATTTGAATGTGCCTTAAACCTATCTATTTTGCTGCTTACTTATTTAGACCCTTGAATTGAACTTGATGATTTTTTTAGTTTTAGTGCCATGTATGGGTATCCCCCTTATATACACAAACGGTCAGAAGTTTCGAGACCACTATAAAAAATTGAGAAAAAAAATTAAATTAAATATTTTTACAACTTTTTGAAAATCAATTTTTATTTTCATGTTGCACACAAGATTTAAAATTAAAAATTACATTATTTCTTGATGAACACAACGTATAAAAAGTACACAAGAGATTTCATACACATTTTCATCATAATAGCCTCCTTTACATTTTATGACCTGTTTAACCAACCTTGGCATGCGAGCAATTCATTTATTTATGGTCTCTTGCGAGATATTCCTCCAGCTTTCTTCTAATGCAGCGATCGGCAAACTTTTGGCAGGCAAGGGCCACAAGGTGGCAAAATAAACTAAAGGCGGGCCGCATTTGTGATATTAATCCTAGATTCTACCTGATGCCTTTTTTTTTCTAGGTGGGGAAAATCATCGAATGACTTCTCCCGCTCTGGGTTAAGCGGAAGGGAAGACTTCTACTGACTAAAAACCCATCCTGTTCCTTCAGCGCGGCCCCGGAACTTAAGGGAAGTTCCGGGGCCGCGGTATCTTGTTAGAAGATTTCCGCAACCCCGGCGGGCAATGGCCTTATGAAGCCCCGTCACTGGTGACAGCTCTTGAGGCGCGCGTGGAACACGACCCGTCACTGACCCGGGCCTGGTCCTTACCGGACGGTGAGCTACCCCTGCTCGCCGTCCATAAGCCCTATCTCCGACGCCCGGGGCGTCTCCTGTGGTGGCTGGGGCGTGAGGAAGAGAGTTGCCTCTCCCTTGCGCGTTCAGCCTCTTCATCCCATACCCTCTCGCTCCGCACCAAGATCTGAGCCAGGGCCGGGCGCAAGAGGTCGCCGCCGTGGATCGCATGCACGAGAACACAGCGGTGCTCCGCCCAAGCAGGGCATACCTCCACTGTATGCTCCACTGTGTCCTCTGGATAGTCTTCATAGTGACGACACCCACCGAAAAATAGAAATAAAAACTACTAACAAAGCAATTACTAACAAGTAACTGATTTTAAATAAATTTCAGTGTTATCTGAGATTGCATTTGCATCCTCCTTTACGTCTGTGTGCAGAGATCAGAGATTAGTTTTCTTTTTACCTTGAAGCTATTCAGCGTATTTAATTCATGAGTTACATCTATCAAAAATCCAAGGCCTACTAACCATTGAGTTTCTGTCAGCTCTGGAATAAATTGTCCCTTTTCATTTTGTCATAAATGTGTTGATTTCTTTTCTGAAATCTAACAATCTTTCAGTACTGCATCTCTAATTAACTATCTCATTTCATAAACAACATCTCGATGATCTGCTTCTGTATCTGACTGAAACTGCTGGAATTGACGATGCAAAAACCATTGAATCCATTTTTTCTCATGCATTTTACAGTCGATACCACGATATTCATTACATCATTCCATGATACGAATTTGGAACAAAACACTTCTTGGTGGATAATTTATTTAATGTAATAAATAAAAAATAATGGGATGTTACATCCTATCTCTGCCAGTTTCGTTTTAATTCTTTTTTTATTATTGATAATAGGCTCGCGTTTGACCACCATCTCACCTGATGGTAACTGATGATGTGGTCGATGATGGAGCACGCTTGCCTAGAAGTAACCTATTCACTCTTGACTCAAAGACCCCCAGGTTATAGTTATCAGAAAACACAGATTCCGGCAGGGAATTCCACTCCGTAGCCGTACGCATAAAGAAAGTATTCCAAAAACGTTTGGTGCGTATGGGTGGGATGTCTACCATAAAACGATGGCGCATCGCCGTTTGTCTTGTAGTCCTATGATGGAACGGTCTTGGCGGAATTAGATTGTGTAATTCCATCGCACACTCCCCGAAATGATAGAAAACTGATAGGCTTACAACTCGTCGTTGATGTTCAAGGCTCTGCTTAGACTTTGACAACGGCAAAGCTTTGACTTCTACCTAGCCAAACCCTATTTCGTTCCCTCATGTTCCTGCCTCCGTCAGTTGTTAGACTTAACTATTTTTTAATTAAGTTACAAAATGAATCTTCCTCTGTAGTCGTTCCCTTCAAACTACATATCTGTAAAACTTCTCACAGACATTAAAGTTCTTATCGATTCTGTGAACAAATTAAAAGTTGGGCAGCATCTGAAACGTCATTACTTTCACGCGTCGCTCATTTGTTCGTTCGCGGGCAGAGTAAGGCGCGTTCTTAAGGGTGCGTTTCCACCAGAGATGTGCGATGGAAATGTGTCGTGCGAGGATGTCTAGCTATGCTGTGAAAATGTGTGGGTGTTTCCACCAAAGCTGTGCGATGAAAATGTGCCTACGAGGATGTGTAGCGGAGCTGTGAAAATGCGCATTAATGTGTGGTGCGAAGATGCGCAAACCTCGCAACACATCCTTCTCAACACACATTCCTCGCAACACATCTCTTGCACACATCCCTCGCACACATTCCTCGCTTGTTTTGTATGCGCAAAAATCTAGCTCCGCTGAGCCGTTTCCACCAGAGCTGTGCTGACCGAGGCAAATGAAGCGATTCAATTGGTTCTTTACAAACACATCCCTCGCTACGCATCCTCGCACATCTCTGGTGGAAACGCAGCCTTAGGCTGGATCCACACTATACCGCCGATCACGGTTCGTTCATGTATTTATTTTGATACTTATCACTTATTTACAAAATATTGACGGGCCGCAAGTAAGACGTTCGCGGGCCGCGGGTTGCCGACCACTGTTCTAATTCATTCCACATGGCCTGCTGTGAAGAAGGACATTGTTCTCGAACGTTTCGGTCAAGCTCTTCCCACAAAAGCTTTATATGGTTAAGATCGGGGGCTTTGGGGTGGCCATGTCACGTTATCAACACTTTTTCTGTCTATTTCTTGTCTAAATAGTCCCTACATAATTTTGAACTATGCTTTGGATCATTATCTTGTTGGAAAATAAATCCTTTGCCGAATAACTTCAGCCCGGAGGGAATAGCATTTTTCTCCAAAATTTCTTTGTACTGCTCCTTTTTCATAATTCCTTTAATTTGGGCCAGATTTCCAGTTCCATAGCCTGAGAAACAAGCCCAGACCATAACAGATCCGCCACCATGCTTGACAGTCGGGACTACTCACTGTGGCATCATCTTTTCTTCGGCGGAACGTCGAACGAAAATTCTTCTTTTTGAACCGAATATTTCAAATTTAGATTCATCACTCCAAAGTACTTTTTTGAAATCTTCTTGGGTCCAGTCTCGATGGGCCCATTGCATCCGTTTTTTATTATTCTGCAGTTTTAGAAGAGGTTTTCGAACAGTAACGCGACCAAACAACTTAGCGTCTCGCAATCGTCTTTTCACTGTAGACACCGACACAAGTTTTCCCCGAGATTTGTTGACTTCAACCTGAATTTCTGGGGCTGTTAGGCGTCTATTTAGCTTGCTGGTTACCAACAATAAACTTGTCTTCACTAGAAGTCGTAGCTCTTGGTCTTCCGGAGCGCGGACGATCTTGATTACTGCCAGTTTGTTTGTACCGCAAATAGTGCGATGAACACAAGTCATTGATAACTTGAGTTGAGATGCAATCTCACGTTCAGATTTGCCTTCATTATGGAGAACAACGATAGCAGATCGCGTTTCAATACTAATTTTGCGAACTTTTCCAATTTTAGAGACGTCTTGAAGACGCAAGGAATCACAAAATCAAACAAACTGCGAATATTCGTAGGTAACCATGAAAATATCGGGTTAAAATAAACATTAAAAAATATTTTAAGAATTTAGAACAATCGCATTGTAAGTTGATGTAAAATAAAAGAATTGTCAGTTGCGGTAACAAGATAATAAATTTTTTACAATCAATTGACGCCATGAGAGCCAGAGTGGCCTAACCGTAAAATCTTATTGAAAAATGACAGCTAGACCACTCTGGCTCTCATGGCCTCAAAAATTTCAACTGTCTAAATAAGGTCAAAATGTTGAACTAAATTTTAGACCACTGTGGTGTTATGACTTTTACCGTTTAGAGCAGTTTTATCAATTAAAATCAGTATTAAAACAATACAGTGAGGCCACTCTGACTCTCATGGCCTCAATTATCGGACTAGCTCTTCTTCGGCTCGGGCACGCCGCAATTGCGGCGGTAAGACCCCTCTTTGAGGAGTGGCTAGATCGGCGTCACGGCGTCCTGACCTACCGCATGACGCAGGTCCTCACCGGACACGGAAGTTTCGGGAGGTACCTGTGTCTGATGGGAAAGGAGGAAACGCCTGGGTGTCACCACTGCGAGGGTCGCCCTGAGGACACCGTAGAGCACACGGTGCAAGACTGCCCCGCCTGGGCAGAGCACCGACGTGTCCTCACGGCGGCGATAGGCGGAGACCTCTCGCGCCCGGCATTGGTCGAGGCCATGCTGCGGGGCGAGAGGGAGTGGGAAGCGGTCGCCTCCTTCTGCGAAGCAGTCATGCTTCCGAAGGAGGAGGCGGGCCGCGTGAGGGAGAGGATGGCGTCCTCCCTCCAGCCCAGCCGCAGTGGTAGACGCCCACGGCGTCGGACGTCGGCCGACGATCTCCAGCCACCGTAGGTGCGGGCATGCGGACAGCGAGTAAAGGGCAACTCGCTGTCCGACCATGGACCATGCCCGGGTCGACGGCGCGTTGTGTTCCACGCGCGCCTCAAAGAGCGTCAGCAACATGACGAGGCCCCCTCTGCAGAGGGCTGTAGCCTGCCGGGGTCGTGGGACTTATCCCATTACCGTGACCCCGGTACGTAAAGGGTTATTGAAGGAACACCGTGGATTTTAGTCAGTAAAAGTCTGACAGTCCCTCCCACCCTGCCCGGGGTGGGAGGACTTATTTGATAATTTTACCAAGTTAAAAAAAAAATAAGCTCTTCTTCGGCTGACATTGAAGTTTGGAAACAATGGTTGTTTATTGCCCTTTCCTTATCTTAAATACAAAAGAATAAGCTTTTAAGTAATCTTTATAAACAATAGAATATGCAGGTGTGCAGATTACTTTTTATCACCAATATTTTGAAAATATTTACTAATGACAAAAGTTTTTTTTATTAGTGGTCTCAAACTTTTGACCGGCAGTATATTTTTTTATTTTTGTATAAACATCGGAAAGCGGTTAACAGAATACATCTACCTACCAAGTTTCACATGTGTAGCCCTAATAGCGTCGGTATAAAATTACTATGAATATGCACGGACAGACAGACAGACATAACGAATCTATAAGGGTTCCGTTCTTTGCCATTCGGCTACTAGACCCTAAAAAAATTAGCTCACGACAAAAAGGGCAGAAAAACTAACATACTTATCATACAATTGGATTTCATTGAACGAATACGTGGAAGACTTAAGCGACAATGTTGAGGATTGCATGCCTGATTCACCGCCAAAAATATGCAGGGCTACAGTCCATCTCACGCTACTACTTCCCCTCACCCATCTGCGTCCATCATTAATAGCTTCGAGTGATAATTAATAATGTTGTTTTACAAATAAATGTAAGTGCTTTCGGATTCGGACTTTCATTTTACAGCCTAGCAACGAATACAACTTCTCAAAGTAAAATAAAAAAGGCGATTCTCATTTTCACGCATCAAAATGGGTGATAATGGGTTAAAACCGGGTTATAACCCAAACTACCCAGTTTTAACCCAATCGGATAGAATGGGTTTTAACCCACTACCAATCTCTATATACAACTTGCTAAATTTGAAAAATAAACCATTTTAGATCATTCAGCACGGCCCAAGTAGCACAGATAGCTGTATAACTACTCACTTTTAAACCTATTTGAAACTCTATGCGTATTAAGACTCTTTTAAGAGTACACTGGTGATCCTACAGATGCATAATAGCTGTCAGTGATATTTAAACAGCTTAGGCTGATTAAGAGCTGCATTAAGGCTGATTAAGACCAACAAAACTACCATTAATACGCTTAGAGTGCTATAAATGTATATTTTCAACGACGCTATTCAGCTTTTGACCTTTTTTAATGCCTTAGCAGTAGTAAGGGCTGTTTAGTGGATAAAATTACGCCAAATGCTGTATAACAAGGTATTTATGAACTCCTATTACACTGACTAAATAAAGGGGCACGTGTGAACTATTATAACGTTAATAGCTGTATAATGGATGATTTGTGGCCCACATTACAGCTTATTGCTGAATATATCTACCGCTAATCAGCCTTTATACTGCCATTGATGGTGTCTGCATAGCGGCAATTTAAACATTCACTAGATGCCTCGCAGCTGCTTAGAAACTCACTAGTGTATCGAATTTTCAACTATTAAAATCTACAAGCAACGTACTGGTTCCCTTAATCACACACATCTGTAACCTCTCTCTGACTAGAGGAATATTTCCAAGAGCACTAAAAAAGGCCCTAGTTCACCCTATTTACAAATCAGGAGACAGAGGCAGTGTCAATAATTATCGCCCGATCTCGGTACTTCCAGCAATCTCTAAAATTTTGGAAAAAATACTATACAGGAACCTTAACAACTTTGTAAGTAAACATAAACTTATTTCACAAAACCAATACGGGTTTCGAAAAGGATTATCCACCGAAGATGCTGTGTCCGCCGTACTTAACTGTGCTGTGGACAAACTTGATAGGAAAATGAAATGCCTAGGTATATTCCTAGACCTCTCGAAGGCGTTTGACACTGTCTCTGTTCCTATCCTCCTGTCAAAGTTAGAGTCAATTGGGGTGCGTGGAATTGCTCTTGATATATTTGAGAGCTTCCTCTCTGAACGTACACAGTGCGTTAAAATAGGAGACTGTGTTAGTGGGGATGAGTCGATAGCGTTCGGCGTGCCCCAGGGCAGTCTGATCAGTCCCTTGCTCTTCTCCATCTACGTAAATGAGCTCTGCGAGCTCTCCCACCCATCGGCATATGTTGTGGCCTACGCCGATGACACGGCAATTCTGGCTTATGGTCACGATTGGCAGGCGGCAAGTGATGTTGCAGAAGAAGTCCTGAGGCAAATAACCTATTGGTTGTCCAAAAACAGCCTTACTTTAAACGTCGAGAAAACTAAATTAGTCACGTTCACCTCTCGTCTCTCAGCGCAACCACTGGAACGTACGATCATAATCAAGGCACACAAATGTAACGCTCCAGATGGCAATTGTACATGTCCTACCGTAACCAGGGTCCCCGAGATAAGATATCTCGGACTTCAACTTGACGTCTGTCTGTCCTGGAAAACTCGCCTTCAATCCCTGTCATCACGCATAAAGAAACTCATTTATGTTTTTAAAAAACTAAGATTATCTGCTCACATTGAGACCTTAAATATGGTGTATAATGCGCTATGTGGATCAATAGTAGGGTACTGTATTACAGCCTGGGGCGGGGCCGCTAAGACAGTAATTATCAAGGTAGAGCGCGCCCAACGTGCTGTGATCAAAGTTCTATTGGGGAGGCCTTTCCGTTATCCAACTCGCCAATTATATTTGGACTACAAAGCTGTAACAGTGAGGCAACTATTTGTTCTGCGTACAGTCATGCGTAAGCACGCTACTCTTCCACCTCCTGATACTAGTAGGTCCACCCCAAGGAGAAGACCAATGCCTGCTTGCCCCAGACTACATGCCAATACAACTTTTGCAAAGCGCTATTATCCATACTTGAGCTCTCTATTGTATAACAAATTGCACACAAAACTTAACATACACGCATTAAATGCAAACCAATGTAAACATAAAACTAAACAATATCTTATGTCGCTAGACTATGACGAAACAGAAAATCTAATTAATACACCATATAAATGACATTCTGTGTAATGTTGAAACAACTAATTATCTTATCTATCATTATACTTCTTAAATTCGCGTCTCTCTCACTCACTTTTATATAATATCTGTATAAATTCTAACATATCACACACATTACCATACCATTTTACACACATACGCCATCATCTTATACGGCTCCTTGCACTCACCTCACCTTCGCGCGCGCGCGCACACACACACACACACACACCAACCGCATACATATCTCATCTTTGTCTGTTGGTCGGGAAATCAAAATTAAATTAAATTGTTATTAACAAAGTAAATGTGTCACCTACTTACAAAATATCTATAATCTTAAAAGTTCACATGGACGGATCCAATGTCCCCATAACACAGGATTTTCCTAGCATGGGGGTCATTACCCTTTTTGATAAATGTTTTTTAAGAGCTTTGATTGTATCTTTTAATTGACTGTAATTCTGTTAATGGCTAAATAAACTTATTATTATTATTATTGAATTAGCGGCTTTTACTTTATAGTGGTTCACATAAGTACCTTTAATCAGAATTTATCTGAATAGAAGTAACATGTGGTACTGTAATCAGTCAGTGTAACTTGTAACGTTGATGGCGATTATACTGACATACAAACTATAAATATACTGATTCATTTTTCAACTTTTAAGATGTTTTGTGTATGAATTAGGAATGTATTGCATTAGTTTTTACTTCCTGATAACATAATAATAACTTTTTATCTTATAATTCTTTTCAAAGCACAAAAATTGTTTATTCAAGTTTTCATCACGGCTTATTTATATCACAAAACTAATTAAAAACAGAATATTTTCGAGGCGCACTAATATTTTCTTAGACAATATATATGTATAATGTCAGTGAAATTACATTCCCAATCATTTTTCTTTTATTAACCTTTCTAACTAACAACTAACTAACAACTAACTAACTTTCTTTCTAACCCGCGCCGCGTCCAAAATGTCCCATCTTTTTTTTTTTTTTTTTTTTTTTTTTTTTTTTTTTTCTGGGTGGGAAAATCATCGAATAACTTCTCCCGCTCTGGGTTAAGCGGGAGGGAGTGTCAGACTTCTACTGACTAAAAACCCACCCTGTCCCTTCAGCTGCCCGTAAGTTCCGGAGCCGCGGTATCTTTTTACTATATTTCCGCGACCCCGGCAGGCTATGGCTTTATGAGGCCCCGTCACCAATGCTGACGGCTCCTTGAGGCGCACGTGGAACACGACGCGCCGCCGACCCGGGCCTGGTCTTTGCCGGACGGTGAGCTACCCCTGCTCGCCGTCCGCAAGCCCGCGCCTACGGTGGCCGGAAATTGGCTCGCGATCCCCGACGCCCGGGGCGTCTACCACGACGGCTGGGGCGCGAGGAAGAGAGTTGCCTCTCCCTCGCGCGTTCGGCCTCCTCCTTCGCTAGCATGACTGCTTCGCAGAAGGAGGCGACCGCATCCCATTCCCTCTCGCTCCGCACCATGGTCTGAACCAGAGCAGGGCGCGAGAGGTCGCCGCCGCCGACCGCCTCTACGAGGACACGGCGGTGCTCCGCCCAAGCAGGGCATACCTCGACCGTATGCTCCACCGTGTCCTCCAGGTGGTCCTCACAATGACGACACCCGGGCGTGTCCTCCCGCTGAATCCGAAACAGGTACCTACCAAAACAACCATGTCCGGTCAGCACCTGCGTCAGGCGGAAGGTGAGGACGCCGTGGCCTCTCTCCAGCCACTCCTCAAAGAGGGGACTTATCGCCGCGATTGCGGCGTGCCCAGCCTTCGGTTGCGACAGCCGCTCTTTCCATACTGCCGTGAGATCGCGCCGGAGTTCTATCCGCTGAGCCGCGACTTGCCGCGGTAGCGGAGTTTCACCCCGGCTTAGCACCTCCGCGCGCCAATTGTGCACGCGCGCGAGGGCTACCGCCTCCAGATCCCACGGCAGCAATCCGGCAAGGAGGTTCGCCGCCTCCCCAGAGATCGTGCGGTATCCCCGGATCATCCGGATAGCCATGACCCTCTGAGACGCGACCAGCTGGCGAGCTGGTCGCCGCTGTAGATTCAGCGCCCACACAGGGGCCCCATAGAGGGCCATGGACCGCACAATCTCCGCGTATAGCCTCCGGCAGGAGGCGTTTGGCCCCCCTAGATTTGGTAGGAGCCGCTTGAGTGCAGCCCCCGCCCGGTCCAGTCTTGGAGCCAAACGTCGGAAATGTTCGACGAAGTTCCACCGGCTGTCGAGGACAAGTCCCAGGTACTTCATCGTCGTCTCGACGCCGATGTGAACCCCTCCCACCGTTACTTGGGAACCCGAAGGTGGCGCGTTCCGACGGCCATGAAAACACATGGCCTCGGACTTGTGCAAAGCCACCTCGAGTCCCAGTTGCCGGATCCTTTCTACGACTATCGCAACCCCTCGCATCGCCAGTTCGGCCGCCGCCTGGTGCGACCTCCCATGCGCCAAGACCAGCGTGTCGTCAGCGTAGCAGACTACGCTGACGCCTGTAGGGAGGTCGGCGCGCAACACCCAGTCGTAACCGATGTTCCACAGGGGTGGTCCCAGAACTGATCCCTGTGGGACACCGCACGTCATCTCTCGCCGATTCCACTCTCCCTGGTGACCAGGGTAAATGACGGCTCTGTCCGTCAGGTAGGCCTCAACCACACGACAGAGGTAGGTCGGCATCCGGTGATACCGGAGTGCTTCCCTTATGCAACTCCAGGGCAGGGTATTAAAGGCATTAGCGATGTCGAGAGACACCGCCAAGACGACCCCACCCCGGGACAACGCAGCCTCTGTCGAGAGAGCTCTTACACGCATGATGGCATCCACCGTCGAGCGCCCCTTGCGGAAACCAAATTGGCTATCCGCAAGATCCGGCCCTACCCTCTCCAGGTGCCCGGCGAGGCGGTTTGCAATAAGTCTTTCAAAGATTTTGCCCACCTCGTCGAGCAGCACAATAGGCCGGTATGCGGACGGAGTGTCCGCAGGGCGCCCCGGTTTCTTGATAAGGACCAGTTTTCCTGTCTTCCAGCGAAGCGGAAACTGGCCCCTCTCCAAACATGCGTTAAAGAGCCCTATAAGTCGAGGCCCGAGAGCCTCCGAGGCCAGGACCCAGGCTTTGCCAGGTAAGCCGTCGGGTCCCGGGGCGGTATTTCTGGCATTCAGCCTGAGTACCGCCACTCTCAGTTCTACCTCGGTCACCTCTGGAATATTGTCGTCGTCGTCGCTGTGGCCCGCGTCGGGCACCGCAGGTGGCGGAGCCATGGGCGGGGGAGTATGCTCCCCTCGCGAGGGGAACAGAGCGCTCACCACGTCCTCAACTAGCTGGGGCCGGAGACTCTGTGTCAGCGGGGGAGCCCAGGGGCGAAGTTTGTCTCGCACCATTTTGTATGGGCGTCCCCACGGATCCCGATTGAGAGTCTCCAGCATCTCCTTGCGGGCCAGATCTTTAGCCCGCCGGATTTCCACTTTGAGGACGGTCTTCGCTGCTCTGTACTCCTCGTATAGCTCCGCCTCTCTGGCCTCCGCATTTATAGGGCGAATGCGTAGCCTGCGGTGTCTAGCGTACTGGCGTCGTGCCACAACACAGGCTTTGCGAAGTGCGGATAGCTCCTGCGACCACCAGTACACTTGGCGCCGGGCACGTACTGGCTGGACCCGAGGCATTGCCACGTCACATATTTCGGACATGGCCTCCTGGAACCATTCCGCCTCATTGTTGATGTCGGCAGGCCTGTCCGGTGATGCCACCCAGGCCTGCACGATCGAAGCTTCCAGGAGAAGCTCCCGGTCCAGCTGCCTCAGCGCCCAGCGCGGGCCACTCGGGGCCTGTCTGACCGGCGCATCCGGGGTCTGGGCGGAGACGTCAAACCGGATATATCGGTGATCAGAGTACGTCTCCACCCCCTCCAAGACGTGCCAGTCGACGACACGTGGTGACAGAGCAGAGCTGGCGAACGTAATATCCACCACGGACTCACCCTGCATCCGCACGCACGTGGGGACAGATCCCCGGTTCAGGACAACTAGGCCTGTCTCCAGAGCCCAGTCCTCCACCATCCTTCCCCGTGTGTCCGTATACCGGGAACCCCAAACCAAATTCTTGGCATTGAAGTCCCCGAGGACAATCACAGGAAGCGAACGGAACCCAGCAACGACGACACTCAACTCCATGAGGGAGTTGTGAAATTCGGCGAGAGTTCGGTTCGGAGAGAAGTACACGCCCGCTACGGCAATCTCTCCGAACCGGGCTGCCACGCAACCTCGGCCTCTCCTGACATCCTCAAGAGTCGGGGTACCGGCGGCGGCCGACGAAATTACGACCACCGAGCCGCTCAGGTCCTCCACCCAGTCATCCCTGGGCGGGACAAAGTACGGCTCGGCGACCACGGCGATATTGATCGACCACTGCGCCACGCTCTGGAGCAAAAGATCTTGAGCAGCGGCGCAGTGGTTGATGTTCGCTTGGAGGAGGCGTAATGGGGCCGTTATTGACAGTCCATTACAGCCCCCTCCCCTGAGCCCTCGGACGGGCCCGCCGCATTATCTGCGACGGCGGCAGCAACGGTGGCAGCGGCGGCCACGGGGGCGGCGGCTGCAGCGGAGACGGCGGTGGCGGTGCGCTTACCTTTGCCCCTGACCTTGGCTGGGGGAGCACAGGCCTTGCTCCCAACCCGGTGTTCGGCTGGCTTGCCAGCTGCCGCACATATGACACAGTGCGGTGTGGCGTTGCACGAGCCGGCCTTGTGACCGGGCTGACAACATCGGAAGCACAAATCGCTACGGTCCACCTCCGAGGTGCAGTGAACTCCCACGTGGTTGCCAACGAGGCAACGGAAGCACCTCAGGGGCCTGGGTTCCAAAATTTTCACCTGTGCGGAAACCCAGCCCACCAGGAGCCTTTGGCCCTCTATTTTCTTGGCCGCAGAGACGGGACAGCTCACCGTAATGGCTCGCAACCCTGTAGTCTCCGGATGTATGGTGCCTACCTTGACTTGTTCGGCAGGGCACCCTCCGGTTCTGATAACTGCGGCCACCACCTCCTCCTCCGTAGTGGAGTCGTCCAGGCCCTTAATATGCATCGTAACACACTTGGTAGGCCTGGACACTCTGACCTCCTCCGCATTTAGGGACGCCCTGAGCTTCTCTGCCAGAGCGTCAGCGGTTGAGCCGCTGGCCGCACCGGGGACCTCCAGCATCCGGGCCCCTGTAGCTGTGACCTTAACCCGAAGCCCGCCGGAGACGCATTACGCATATTACGTCATAAATTAAAGTATAGTACATATTCTTTCCGATAACCTAAAATTAAATGGTATTTATTCAGTCTCATTATCGAAAAAAAAAGGTTCAAAATGAAATGTACACAGGTACGAACAAGTTGAATCTTCATTCAATTTTGTTTTACTATTTTGACATTGAATGAAAGTTTTTAAGGGCAGTTTTATATTGCTTTATTAGTTCACTCACTCTTTCCGGCACTTTCACGCTATTATAGGCCTTTATTTATTATTACTAGGTGATTTTCCGAGTACAGTTAATATCGCGCAGATCTACGTTCCGGCATATGAAGCTTCTAAAAATTGGAGTGCAGATCTGCGTTCTGGCATACGAAAGGTTAATACCAGGGAATATGAATATTATCCACGTATAATTCACTCCACGAAACAAGTGTTCAATTGGCAGCTACGGGTTATTATATTTGCTTCTATATCTATATGTTTGCTACATCAAATATGTTCACTTTTACATTGGCCGCAAGCAGCCTTTCCCGTTTTAAAACATCTATTAAGAGCGTAGATGTAAGATATTTACTGAATAAAGAGTAACTTGTGATCTCTTAGTCAGTCGATATTCAGCGCATAGTACTGTCGTTACCCTTTATAACACTGTTAAATTGCTGCTACACAGCTCCTAAGCAGCTACGTGAACTTAAGGCTGAATAATTTGTGCCCATTTAAGAGTTATAAGAGCTGTGTAAGGCCCTATACAGCCCTTATTCAGCTTCAAGCATGATGGGAATCCGTTATTCGGCTGATAAGCAGCCTCGTGTGCTACTTGGGGGCCCCCAAGTAGCACATGAGGCTGCTTATATGCTTAAAAGATAAATTGGATAAAAAATATCATTCAGAGGGCCCTCTGAATGATATTTTTGATCCAATTTATCTTTTAAAGTACTAATACAACAGAATCGAAATTTATTTGCAACTAATGTACTCATTTACATAATTCAGGAAGTCGAATTTTGTAAACAAACGTCATATTTAAAAAGATATAAGTAGGCAAATATAGAGGGCCGTGCTGAATGAACTAAAACTGGTTTATTTTTCAAATTAAGCAATTTGTATGAGAAACCAATGCGGTACATATGTTACTTGTTTTTCAAGTTGCATGGGGGCCGTGCTGAAAAAGTTTGGCTGGCACGGCCCCTTTTTTTGCATATTTCTTCAAAAGTAGAGAGGTAGGTACATTGAAAAAGAAACCGGTACATATACTTCTAGAGGCGAGTACATTGCATTGGTGCACACCTAAAACGCCAATTCTGGGGGGCCTTGCTCGGCAAATGTACATTAAAACTAACATTATACAAATAACTTTTTTTACAAAAAATTGAACCGACTTCAAAACTTACAAAAAAGACTTGCACTACAAAGAGAGAAATAACCTTAAATATTGTTTTATTGGATGTTTAATTCCGTTAGAAATAAGGTCTAGGTATCTACTCACATGGCTGAAGTCTGATTATGCTAAACAGTACATAGATGTACGAGGGCAGCCATCGCGGGAGATTTGCTGTTTTTAATTGAAGAGTTCCATCACTTATCTCCGAAGGTCTTCATCAGAACCTGATGTGTTATATACAACATGTAACATAATTAATGCACATCCTGAAATTAGTTTGTTCAGAATCGTTTACTGAACCGATTTATATCGTTTTTAACTTTTTTTAAATATCGGAATATTTATCCCAAATCAATTAAATCTACGTAAATTACAAATTACACTTTCGCTGTATAGTAAAAACAAACTAAATATGGACCGTAAATTAAAGTAGTAATTTTTTAAATGCAGATTTATATAAATTACGTCATTCAGTACACATTACAGAAAAATGAAACTCGTTTAAAGGAAGTTAAAGTCTTAAAAAAAACTGTACAACAAGTAAAACTAAAAATTCAGAGTATGTATTATGATAATAACACAATTTTCTAATTGGGGTGTTTTAGGGTGTGCGTTAATTACGATTCATGTTGTATATACTAAAACCTTCCTTGTAAAATATGCTTTCAAATAACGAAATCGGATCAGTAGTTTCTGAGAAAATCGCGGATATACAAACATACATATATACATATATTCTGGTCAAATACAGAACCTCCTTTTGGTCTAATATAGAACGTCCTTTTTTGAAGTCGGTTAAAAGCTAAATTACCGCATTTATATTTTTTATTTTGTAACGGTTATCAATAATAGTTTATTTTTTCGAAGTAATTTTTTTATAGAATTCGCTAGCAAATATTCAATACTCGATTATTCATGTACGTAACTGGCACAGATGTACTTCGGAAAGTTCAAAAGGGCTCCTTTTACCGCTGAAAAGACAAGCCTGTGTTTTCAGAGCGTTCTTCAAAAGTACAGAAGTACATTAAAAAAGAAACAGGTACTACAGGTACATATACTCCTGGAGGCGAGTACATTCCATTGGTTAAAACCTAAAACGCAAATTCTGGGGGCCTTGCGGGGCAAACGTACATGATTATTCGGAGAGGAAAACAGATATCAAACAGAATCAAGTTTGATTATTATGAGGGAAGTGAAAGCTTTAAGTCATCGCAGCCTATTTTTAACGAGCTTATTAAAATTATGGTATAATAGAGCTTTGAAACTGGAGCGCTCGCTACTTTGAGCGAAAATAACTAGCTACCTAGTTATCTATCCTGATGTGTTGGAATTTTTGTAACATCAAAATCCAATTCAACACATCTATAACCCTCTAAAAACAATAATATTATGATAGGGACAAAAATCTTGTAAACATTGGTTTTATTAGAGTGCTGTTGCATGATGTAGGAACGCAATTAACTGGTTTGTGGTGGTCAGATACGCTCCACGTGAAATACTGGACTGGAAGCCGACCGTAACATAGATGACAGCTAGCGAGACAGAAGATGAAGATACTTGTTTTATTTGCTGGTGCTGCTTTAGCGTTATGGATGATTTATTTAACTTTAAAAAAAAAAACAAACATTTACCGCATTTATTTGCTCCGTACGCGTAAGCAATCTTTGACAGCATTCGATCATGTATGCCGGTGTGATGCTGTCATCCTTCTGCAAGTCCAATAGGCCGAATCGTTTCATAACTTCTTTATGCAGAGCTTTCTCCACATGCTTGTTTCTAATACAAAAAAAAAATATCTCATTATTGATGAATAGGTATATAATTTCATTACCAATCTTGTGATTTTATAAAGCACAGTGTAATAATAGTTATGAAGATTGTCTTAGTATGGATGTCTTAGTAAGGATTGATCTATTCCTTTGAGGTCCATTGGCACTACCGACAATTTCTAAACTGAGACTTCTTGCTCTACAAAAAAGCATTGTAAAAGGCGATTTTTCTATAACTTACATGCTGTATTCAGTCATTAGCATAGTTGCTTGGTCCAAATTCTTGGCAATGAAAGCTATGAGTTCTTCAGCTGGGCAAGACGAGGGAGTAATGAACTGACCCGTAGGCGATACCATAAGTGGGCCCGCTTCACTAAAACATAAATTCAATAGAATATTAAATTTGCTTTAGACATGTTAAAAATCTTGAAGAATATAGCTGGCATATCCAGTGTATAGAGACACTTTAGAGATGTGTAAGGTAGCTGGACGATGCGAAGATGGATAACAACTGTGATTTTTTGGGGACTGTCTGTCTGGTTCCAGCCTGTATCTCATGAATCGTAGTTTTCATTTCTGTTGCCGCTATAACAACAAATACTAAAGACAAAAAAAAATTGGGTTGGCTCTTTTACAACAAACGTGATATTTTGCCGTTTTTTTTATAGATAATGACGGAACCCTTCGTGCGCGAGTCCGACTCGCATGTGGCCGGTTTTTAGGGTTCCGTAGCCGAATGGCAAAAAACGGAACCCAAAGTTATAGTTTCGATATGTCTGTCTGTCCGTCTGTCTGTCTGTCTGTCTGTCCGTCCGTCCGTATGTCACAGCCATTTTATTCCGAAACTATTAGGACTATACATGTAAAACTTGGTAGGTAGATGTATTCTGTGAATCGCTTTCCGATTTTAAGAGAAAATTTAAAAAATATTTAAAATAAAGGTGGCTCCCCATACATGGAACTGAAACTGAAATTTTTTTTTTTCATGAATCCTATACGTGTGTGGTATCTATAGACAGGTCTTTAAAAATGACATTATAGTTTCTAAAATGACTTTTTCATAAAGTTAATCGTTTAAAAGATATAAGCTTCCAAAGTGGTAAAATGTTTGTCCTCCCCCTCTAACTTCTATAATAATGAAGTGAAAAATCTAAAAAATCCATATGTTGTAGATCTTAATGTAAACTTTCAACCAAAATTGGTTTGAACGAGATCGAGTCAGCAGTTTTTGAGATACAGTATATTTTAAAAAACCGCAAATATAACTTTGTAATTCATACAAATACTATGAAAAACAAAGTTATTTGGCGTAGTTGTAAAAATTGTAAATAAGCTAGTTCTAAGAAATTTGTAAGGTCTTTTGTTTTTTTTTTTTTCAAATAAATATATTAATTATGTTATATTTATTATTGTACTACGGAACCCTTCATGGGCGAGTCCGATTCGCACTTGGCCAATTTTTTTATAGATAATGACGGAACCCTTCGTGTGCGAGTCCGACTCGCATGTGGCCGGTTTTTTTTATTGCTTACTCCAATACAGTGTCGCGTAATACAAAGATGCGTAGCTGTGAAACTAGGTGTAGCCAAGTGCTGTAAGTATACTTAACAGACTCTTTTCAGCTGTCCACGTCAAATCCTTCTTAGGCCTCCCCCACATAATATGACGAGGCCCCCCCGTAGAGGGCCGAAGCCTGCCGGGGTCGTGGAACTTATCCCATTACCGTGACCCCGGTACGTAAAGGGTTATTGAAGGAACACCGTGGATTTTAGTCAGTAAAAGTCTGACAGTCCCTCCCACCCTGCCCGGGGTGGGAGGACTTATTTGATAATTTTACCACGCTAAAAAAAAAGGCCTCCCCCACATAAGGCGCGCGCGTTCCTCGGGCGTGTGCTCACACGCCCGAGGAACGCGCGCGTCGAGGGCGTCGCCGCTGCGTAAGCGTCGCGTGTTGCCGCCGTGTGACGTGTGTGCAGCGAGCGCGCGGCGCTCGCCTTGGCGTTTAACGCGTGTGAACTCAACACTGTCCGCCATGTAACTGACCGAAACAGTAGCGGGCGAAGGGGTAAGAACGCGACTCAAGCGCCGCGTCACGGTAATATTATGTACACAGTATTCCGACTTCATACAAACGGACGAAGCGCGAACTATACTTACGCGCCTCGATCTCGGTGTGCGCTCGGTTTGATGACAGTCGCGACCGGCGACTGTGCCGCAGTGACGAACGGACGGTGTGTTGTTTTTTTAACAATAACCGCGCGATTTTTCGCTCTAAATAAGTTCAAGTCCATATTTAATATGACGAGTAGGATATATTGTGCTGTTTTTGCTTGCATGAATTCGTCAATAACGCATCCAGAGATAACTTTTTTTAGATTACCTGGAAACTTTGAAAGGTACCTAAGACTAAAATAATTTTACTTACTAGTAGGTATGTACATAATGTGTTTCTTTTTAATGGATAAGTATTTCCTTATATCTCCCGAAAAAAAAAAAGATGTCTGGATTAATAAATAAAGTGAATAGAGTAAAGGAAAGTGATTGACACGAGTGAAATAGGTAGTTATAGGTGGTTAATGAATCATGATACGGTAGGTACGCTTCTGTTAAAACCTCGGGGCATGTGTGTTTTGTTTTGTTAGGTTGAATAATTCAAAGTAAAGACGTGGTATTTTATTATTAATAATAGTTGTTTATTGTACTGTGTGTATGAATAATACTAGGAAAAATGTAAACATGTTTTTTAATAATTAAATCTACCAATCAAAAAACAACACGCATTTTTATTGAACACTTCCTATTCAATTCACAAACTATTTTATTTGTTTATATTTTAAAAAGTATATTTACAATCACAAAACTAAATGGAAACGCAAAGTAGGCAAATGTAATTAAAATGCTGCAGGCGAGCAGCCCTGTCGCATGTTTACGTACCGCGCGGCTGTAGGCATTTATTTCTAAGATCAGTGTTGCCAACTCCAACAAAATCTTCTCCCTAGATTTACTATCTAAAGTCGCCAGAAGTCGCTAAAACTGATTCAACTGGAGACGGATCCCGTATTTACTTTTTTCCGGTTACTGGAGACTATTAGCAGCCTGGAAAGGGGATGGAGGGAGGCAAGTGAAGAAGAATGTCTCCCCCCGTCAATACAATCTTTATAATAAATTAATAAATGAACACGTCAACACACACGCCTTATATACAGTCAGTATCAAAATTATTGCCTTAGACGAATCTATAAAGACTGGTTTCAGCCATCCCTTGAATTCGGGTTCAGTCTCTCATTTTTCTGAGGAAAATCCATAATTTTGTTCACCACAAGTCAACAAAACAGTTCATACACTTTGTAATTACTATGATGGGTAACGAATTCAAGATCAGGCTAGGTACAGCGTATAAGGCATTTAGAATCCGATTAGAACTTCACTCAAACTAGTAGTGACTTGCGTAAGTACGTAGGTAGAAAAAGTACGAAAACTACGGAACATAATAAAATACGGGGATTCCTCAAACACACTGCTCTACTGTTACCACTGGTAAAGATACTTTAATTGCGAGTGAGCATTTTAAAAAAAGGTGTTAGGCATATATATGTTTTGTTTTCTTGTAGTTTGAAAAGTCGTCAGCTAAGTCGCTAGATCATTTTTGACGTCAAATCTTTTTCCTTGTCGCTAAGGCTTAAGCAAAAGTCGTCATTTCTAGCGACAAAGTCGCTAAATTGGCAACACTGTCTAAGATACGTCCGAGTTACAATACTGTATGATAATATTACCGTGGCCGCGTGCACTCTCCACACACACCGCAGGGCAGCAAAACGCGACGCTCACGCAGCGCGCTGGCGGTGCGCGCCCGGCGCCCGCGCTTCTCACACGCCCGAGAATCGCGCACGCCTAATGTAGGGTCAGCCTTACTTCTTCGTCTTGGTCGGGTAAAATCCACTGAAGATCTTGGCGCCCATCGTGGGACAAACCTTGAGCACTTGACCCAAGTGGGAGCAAGTAACTTTAAAGATTTTGCTTTTTCAGTCTAAAAGTGATCTATGTAGGAATTTGATATAGCCGGATATATCAGCCAGTATAATAATAAATCAGAATGCAAACAAAGGAACTTACGGTTCAATAACAATTTCGTATTTCTGTAGAGATTCAGGCACACCAGCAGGGAACTTGCGGCCGCTGCCATAGAAATCGCCTATGGAAGTGATCAGTTGTCTCAGATGACTACAGTACTGATGGGCTGATACTTTTGGCATGAACTTTCTGAAAAGATAAAACGTACTTTTGAGTTTATATAATAAGCGATTTAGGCAAAGTTAATCATACGTTAATTAAATCAATTATTCAAACTGGATTTTCGCTGACTGAACCAATTTCCTATTTTTAACCGACTTAGAGGACTTAGAGTTAGATGTGTAGGTGTACTAGATATAGGTACCTAGCCCTTATTAAAAACGAAATTAGATATCCCATGAAACTGTCTTGTGTGCGTTTTAGTTTTTTGAATTAAATATGTAATTAAGTTTAATTTTACTTCCTACTTTTCAGGACGCATTTAGAAGTAGTACTGCAACGAAAATGAATAAGGTTAGCTTACCTACGGCAGATGTGTATTTCTCTCAATATACTGGACAATGCTTTCTCATAATTTGGTATCATTACTAAGGCACTATCTTCCTGACTAACTTTTTTTATTAGCTGTAAAAAATAATTATTACAATTTGAGTAAACAAGTAGATTCTGAGATTTAATTATAACATTTAACTGTTATTTTCAAGGTAAGTAATAACGATACTTTCACTTTAATTTCACTTTATTATAGAAACAATAAATAAAATTGTGTTAAAAATTTTGCACTTAAACATGAAGTATGCAGAGTATGCTCACCGAAATCCATTCGTTTCGCACATCCATTATACTAAGGAAGACATCGCCATCTAGACTGACCCCAGTAAACTGTCCCAATGCTATAGTTCTACCTGAAATAGTAATAAACGTAGAGTAATCATTGAACTAGCATCAATTTTTTTTGTAAAGAGAACTAGCAATTTGGACAGAATTCACATGACTAGCAATCTTGCTAAACCCTGCAACTAACATGGAGAGTGCACGGGTTAGGGGAAACGAATTTTAATTATTTTTAGCGCAGTGATAGTATACCATGTGGGTATATGTATACTAATATTATAAAGATGTAAAATTTGTAAGTTTGTAAATTGTAAGTTTGTATGTATGGAGTAATCTCTGAAACTACTGAACCGATTTTGAAAATTCTTTCGCTTACATGTAGCTGCATTATCCCTGAGTGCTATAGGCTATAAATTATCTTTATATCATGCATATTAGCCGAGCTATTATAATCTTTGTCAAGCAAGTCGGGGTCGGGATTTCGTGCAATATTTTCGACTTCTACGCGGAAGAAGTCGCGGGCAGAAGCTAGTTACCTATAAAATATTAAAGCGCAACTCTCAAAAATAACGGAGAAAAATTCTAACTTAAAAACTTCAGTCCTCCAACCATCTTTATGCTGATGATTTGCAGATTTACAGACAAGCTCCCTATACAGATTTGCATACTGCTATTGATATCATGAACCAGGACTTGGCTTCTGTTTGCGAATGGAGTGAAGCACATGGTTTGCAGGTTAACCCGTCAAAGACCCAGGTCATTGTGGTTGGTAGTTCCAGGTTGGCACCTAAGGTAAAATGGACGCAGCTTCCTCAGGTTATTTTCAACGGCTCTGCTATTCCATTAAGCGAGAAAGTTAAGAACCTTGGGGTTTGGGTTGACAAACATCTTTCTTGGGGTCCCCAATTACAAGAAGTCAGTCGCAAATTATTTGCTTCTGCCCATTCCCTAAGACGCACAATGGTTCGAAATCGACGCTCCGTGGACATTGAAATCAAAATTTCATTAGACGAGAAATAAAAATCAGAACGGCTTTATTTCAGTATTATTTATAATATTTGGTAATATGACAGCTATAGACAGCACAATCTCCGAAAAAAATTATTTAATTTTTTTTTGTATGAAGAAAAACACAAGTCGATTTTTCTCACAACTTAATACAACTTAAAGCCTGCGGCTTACATGGAGTGTTATCCCACATGAGGCGATTTCGAAATGCTATAACATGCACACCACCGCCATGCGCGCCGCTTCACTCACAGCAGTGTTGAATTTCGAGAAATTCAGTTAGAGATTTTTACGTTGATTTAGGTGTGATCTTGAAAATATACAAAGTAATTGACTTTAGTGTACTAACTTTATTAATTATAATGAGAAATAATTAAATATTTAATATAAAAATACTAAAAAGAACACTCAAATAGAGACTCATTTACAATATAAATAGATTTTGCAATATTTCTTATGATAATTTAATTCATTGTTAGTAGATTATGTTAGTAGATACAAAGTTTGACTTCATAATTAATATATATATATATATATATATATATTAGTACAAAAACTTATAACTAATACAGAAAAATACTAAGAATAGGCAATTGTATAAATGAAAAATATATAAAATTTACACTAAAACATCAAACATTAAAATCTAGTCTACTGAGTTTCATCATCGCTATCAAAGAATTCAAAATCAGAATCCATCATACTTGGCACCTCAACAAATTCAATGTTTTCTTTATCCATGGTATCCGGGTCAATTAAAAGAAGAGATTTCATTTCTTCAGTTAAATCCAACGAATTAGGAATGATATAGAATCATAACTCTCTAACGAAGCCCGCTAAAACATGGTTCCAAACTCATACCACTAAACTGATAATACGAACGCAACACGCGCACAAACAAAACAAAATACTTTGCTAAATTTATTTTCTGCGCATGGATCCGTCAATTCATTCATTTGGCGCGCTATTTTATTTAGTAAGATAATGTTAGTGACACTGAAATATCGAATCAAGCGAGTGCGAACGAGATGGATTGTTTCGTGACATCGAGCAGCGAGAATGGTGTTATGCAGTATGCAGTAGGAGTCAGTCATTTATTATGAACTCAAATATTATAAATTAATATTAAACCTCTTTACCTTAGGTTTACAAAAAGTGTAAAGCTTCATAAAAGGGAATGCCCGCCGGCCATATAAAAAAAATCTGACAAGAGTGAAATATACGCCAAATGTTACTACAAATTGTAGGTAACCCATTACAATTTCAATAATTATCAAAAAAACTAGGTAGAAGTCAGTTACAAACCTTTTTCTGAAATATTGGTTAAGTCTAGGGTTAAGGATGCCAAGTCGTCGTTTAGGCAGGTCTAACCTAAGTCTGTGTTTAAAAATGGGTATCGTGTGCACAACTAAAATCAAAGTCCTCGAAAAATGATCATAGTCGTTGCTATACCATAAAAAAGCAATCCGTACGTAACTCAATTCGCAAGCGCTATTGTAGAATCAAGTAAACAAACAATCGAAAATGCAGTAATGTCAAACTGTCAGACTGTCAGTCTGTCAGTAGGTAAGGCAAAGGAGATGTGATTCATACAGCCTACGATACGTTTTCTATTCAAAAAATATTTTAATTTAATTAATATTGACATGCATACATTTTTTGTTTTTAGATTTATGGTACACATAGTTCGAATTATATTAAATTAATAATTACTGTGCACTAAATCTGCAAAATAATTCGTTAGGAATTATTTTTAACCGACTTCTAAAAAAGGAGGAGGTTCTCAATTCGGATGTTTGTATTTTTTTTTTATGTTTGTCCGCGCATAACTCCGTCGCTTGCCAACCGATTTGAAAAATTCTTATCTTGTTAGAAAGGGTATATTCCCAAATGGTCCCATGAAAATTTTATCGAAATCGGACAAGCCTTTCTGAAAAATCAACAAAAGCCTAAAAAAATATTTATGTTGATGATCTTTTCGTTTACTCTGCATTGCGTTTTTTGTTCGCGCATAACTCCGTCATTTACGAACCGATTTCGAAAATTCACTGACCCACTAAAAAGCACGAAAATAAAAACTTTTTTGCAAAAAATAAAACCGACTTCCATATCAAAACACTACAAAGCTAAAAATAATTTTAATTTCGGAAGGCGGTGTGAAAAAAAAAGAAAATACAAAACCAATAACACCGACTACCGAAATTAAAATTATTTTTAGCTTTGTAGTGTTTTGATATGGAAGTCGGTTTTATTTTTTGCAAAAAAGTTTTTTATGATTCCAGTTTGGCTGAATGCCACTTACTAGTGTCAAATAAACACTGACCTCCAATAAAAATAAAAATGAATTAAACGGATATCAGGTTAAATATTTTAATGATTCCCATATTTTTATATCCTACTTAAACAAACTTCAAAATTATTTCATTATACATATTTTATTTTAAAAATAATTAAGGACTATTCGCAGTTTCTGTCCATTTCAAGCATTTTATAGGCATTCATAGGTATTCCCCTGTGGAAACGAATCAGTTATTTTATTACTTACCTAATACCTATTTTAAATGGAAATCATTATTTCTTCAGGATCTACCGAATTTCATAATTATTAATTTCTTAAAGTACATAAATAAGGTAAGAATTATTCATTAGCTAACCCCCCATCAGAAGAGCGTTAGGCTTATAAGCTGTTATTAGGATTTACCCGAAATTTTCACGAAATACTGTGCAACAGTACTAACCGTACAAATAGGTGATTTTTTTAGCATACGATAGCCATTGCGTGACGAATATGTCTTCGTTACCAAAATGTATAGAGCAAACCCTACTGGCCTTAGTTGGTAACCAGACATCCTCTCTTTTTTCTAAGCGGACTGCTGCAATCCACTGTAGTCGTCGAATCTCTTTTTTGGGGAAACTGAAATAAGAAACACACAGGCAAACCAATCCATCAATTTATAAAACTCTGTACTTAATATAAAATATATAATAGTTAGGTATTAAAAACTGGCTGGCTACCTATTGCATAATACTGACAACTCGTGGTTGTCTATACGAAAATAAAACACGAAATTATTTTACTTACGAGTGATAAGTTATCCCAGTTAGTTTTTTGGTCATTTTTATCCCTCAGAAACAAGCTTTTTCTTGGATTTTTCACTAATCAACACGATTCTGGCGTCTGTCACTGAGCGCACGTCAGACTGAGAGGCGCTTTGATTGTATTTTTTTCACCCCGCCTACTTGATTGTATTTTGCGTGGAACCATTTTTGAGCGGAGTTCGTGTTCTATATCATTCCTAATTCGTTGGTTAAATCATTTCTACTCTTATTTGTCACTTTATGTCGAATGCTTGACAAATATGGGTCGGAGGATACGATGAAACCATTAAAGATGTCTTGTTTTTGTCCGCGTATGATGTTCCCTGAGTTTTCTAAAATCTTTGTTTCGGGCCTCAGATGCCTCTTCTGATAGCTTTCCTATAGGCAAAATGTTGAAATATTTTATTATTAAATAGTTGCGAATTTTTGGATGAGCTCCTGACTCAATCCAGTGATATTTGCAGTCTTCTCAGGACTCTGGAAAAAATTTCTAGCCGTGTTGCCATCATTCGTGGTTCAAGCACATTTATATAAAAATACTGATATGAGAACATTATTAGATAAGTTTTAGTCAAAGGGTTTTTTACACTAACTAAAAAACCCTTTGATATTATACAAAATAAATAAATCAACTAACCTTGTTTTACGATGAGGAAATGAGACTCCTAGTGGATCTAGAAGTCCCATTTCCTCTGAAAATTTTCGCTGTATCGTCTGTTTGCGACTTTTCAAAGCTGCTTTACTAGCTTCATCTCTGGCTTGCCATTTTTTTAAATCTAATCAGTTCACGTCCTCATTCTCCTCACCACAACTCACTGCAGCAGCATATGGAAGTTCCTGAGAGTCGTGCGTTAAAAGTTCTTCTATTCTTCTGTTTTTGGCATAATTCTGAGAAAGGTTTTCTTAGGCTACTTTTTAGTGTTGTAGTGCTAACAGTACATGTAGTTACTTAGGACGTGACCTTCATTTATACCACTAGCACTTGAGGTTGAAGGTTCAACAGTATCAGTAACAGAGTCGATTGATACAAATCCAATTTCTTCACTGTACAAATCTGTATTTAATGAAGTTGGGCCATTTGATCACTTTTTCTAGCCAAGTCTCATACTTCTTGACGAATGTATGCATCGTTCGATTACACGATTTTCAGTTTCTATGCAAAACACACATATACACTTGACAAAACTGTTTTATTTTTTTTTTTGTTTTTCTTCAGACAAAGTCACTTTGGTTAGAAGTGCTTCTAACAAAATACTGGTCTGCGAAAAGCAACTTTTTGTTTTCACAAATATGAATATGTCCAAATTTGTATAAAATCCTTCCATGTTAATAAGTAAGCACGTAAGCAAGAAGTTAATGTTATAGCGCGAACAGTTGCTGACAAAAACTAATTATTTTGACGCTGTTGTACCTACTTATATAAAAGTACCCTCTTAATCGTATCTTAATTAATAGTAGTTAGTTAAACACTTCGTGAAAATAGCCCTTAACTAATGTATTTTAACTCGTTAACAATATTTGCAATTTGCACTAATGAGATGAGACTAAATTACTATCATAAGTTAATTAGCATGCATTTAGCATTAATTTCCTGTTAAACCTGAGATTACGAACAGCTTACAACAAACAATCATTACTATGTAATTATCGTTTCCAGTTGGTATGTGTACCTATAACAAAGATATCAAATAATATGTATTAAATTCCTTCGAGAAATCCACTGAATTTCTTGAAGTTCATTACTCTGCTCTGAGTGAAGTGGTGAAATAATATATTTTTTATTTTATTAAAAGTATTAGTTATGAGTTTTTGTACTAATCAAAATATTTTTTTTTATGTTAATTAAGAAGTCAAACTTTTTATCTACTGACATAATCTACTAAGAACGAATTAAATTATCTTAAGAAATATTTAAAAATTTATTTATATTGTAAATGGGTCTCTACTTGAGTGTTTTTTTTTAGTTTTGTATATTGTATATTCCATTATTTCTCATTACAATTAATAAAATTAGCATACTAAAGTCAATTACTTTGTATATTTTCAAGATCACACCTAAATCAACGTAAAAATCTCTTACTGAATTTCTCGAAATTCAACACTCTGCTGTGAGTGAAGCGGCACGCATGGGTGTGCGTGTTATAGCATTTCGGAATCGCCTCATGTGGGACAATACCCCATGTAAGCCGCAGGCTTTAAGTTTCATTAAGTTGTGAGAAAAATCGACTTTTGTGTTTTTCTTCCTACAAAAAAATATTAAATACTTTTTTTTCGGAGATGGTGCTGTCTATAGCTGTCATATTATCAAATATTATAAATAATACTGAGATAAAGTCGTTCCGATTTTTATTTCTCGCCTAAAGAAATTTTGATTTCAATGTCCACGGAGCGTCCATTTCGAACCACTGTGAGACGGTTGCGTAACTTTCTGCCAACTGCTACTAAAATTGCGCTAGCACAGTCTCTTTTACTCCCCATCCTATACTACGCTCATGTCAGTTATCTTGATCTTACTGAGACACAATTTGATAAACTTGAGCGACTCCAAAATGTTTGCATTAGATTTATATTTGGCTTGCGCAAATATGATCACATATCCGAATTTCGTACGAAACTCAAGTGGCTTCCAATACGTCTTCGCCGGAAGTTACAGATTTTGTCTCTGCTTTACAGGGTGCTGTTTAATCCTAAAACCCCCACTTATCTTAAAGAACGATTTAAGATCCTTCATGACACACATGCAAAATCTCTGAGGTCATCAGAAAACTTTAGGTACCGAGTCACGCCACCAATTTCTATGGTAAGTCGTTCGCAGCTTAAGCAGTACGGCTGTGGAATGCTCTACCCGTGTCAGTAAGACAAGCACAACCCCTATCTTCTTTCAAAAACATAGTAAAAGATCTTTATCTCTCTCCTTAAATTGTTGTTATTATGTATTTGTTTCTTTCTTTTTTTTTAATATTTATGTTTGTTTTGAGAATTTTATTTATTGTTTTGTATTTTATATAGATAAATAGTACACCGTGGACTACCCGCGTATTTATTTTCTCCTTCTGTGTCAAATCCATCCAAAGTTTGTCTGTAAAAGATTGCTTTTAGCGATAAGACCGCCCATTGTATCACCCTTTTTAATTGTTGTCCATAATTTTGTTTTACTGTTATGGTGTACAATAATGAATATATCTATCGTTCTATCTATCTCGAGTACTTTATATAATACTAGCTTCCGCCCGCGACTTCGTTCCCGTGGAAAAAATCCCCCGATTTTGAAACATTCTTCATTAGTGCTCCGCTCCTATTGGTCTTAGCGTGATGATATATAGCCTATAGCCTTCCTCGATAAATGGGCTATCTAACACTGAAAGAATTTTTCAAATCAGAACCGTAGTTCCTGAGATTAGCGCGTTCAAGCAAACAAACAAACAAACAAACAAACAAACAAACAAACAAACTCTTCAGCTTTATAATATTAGTATAGATATAAAGTACTCGAGATATAACTTATAAGTTATATAAAATTCCGGCTGAATGTGCGAGGAGGTTTCTTATGTTACGCTTAAAAGAGAATTTAGACTCGGCTTTCTTGATGTCAAGAGGTAGCATGTTCCAGAGTTTAATGGTAGAAATAAGGTTTATGGCTAATTCATATGAATTAGCCACAATTTACCACAGTCCGAACGTTTGGCTGGCGAGCATTTGGGTACTCTTCCCTGTACATACGAACAGCGGCACTAGCGTTCTCACCAGAAAAAAAGTACACACGCAACATAGCCACGTACTCCCGAGATGAAAACTGGTAAGCCATCGCGACAGTAAAAACGTAACAATTTAGGTTAAAAAGCACGCGCACACTTCCGCTAACAAATTGGCACTGTTTCAAAGAGAATGTAATAGCTGGTAATAGCACTGTTTGTTCGTTCGCTCGTTGCACTTTTCTCGATAAAGGATCGCTGGCCGAAGAAGGGGGCGTGGCTTGAGCTTAGACGCGAGTTTGCCGGGATCTATGAATGGCGATCGAACTGGACTAGCACTGCGCGTAATATTTTCTAGTAGCAATTGTTATGAATGATTGATTCAGTTATGAGTTTACCAGTTATGACAAATTTTCGTAGACAATTTTGGGTTTTCGTTTTTTTTTACTTTTGACTACTTACATAAATATGATCAGTAAAGGGTACGGACAGAGCCCAATTTTTTTGTACTAATTAAAAATTAGTAGTGTATAGACAGGTCTTTAAAAATGACGTTGAGGTTTCTAAAACCACTTTTTCATAAAGTTAATCGTTTAAAAGATATACGCTTCCAAAGTGGTAAAATGTGTCCCCCCTCTAACTTCTATAAGTAATAATGGAGGGGAAAAAAAAAATGTCTGTAGATCTTAATGTAAACTTTCAACCAAAATTGGTTTGAACGAGATCGGGTCAGCAGTTTTTGAGATACGGCATATTTTATAAAACCGCAAATATAACTTTGTAATTCATACAAACACTATGAAAAACAAAGTTAATTAGCGTAGTTGTAAAAAATGTAAATAAGATAGTTTTAAGAAATTTGTAAGGAGTTTTTGTCAAATAAATATACATAAGTATATTATATTATATTATTATAGTTACTGCAGAACCCTTCATGGGCGAGTCTCACTTGCACTTGGCTAATTTTTTCTCCTAGAACAATGCTTACTTATTTAAAAATATGACATTTTCAATTTTTCAATAGTCGAATTACTTACACAAAGCAAATAACTTATGATCTATTGAACCTCATCATTTGACTTGGCTAGTTTTTACACACTACTCATCTTATATTTAGGTAAACAAATTATCGACAGTATGTTATTGCAAGTTATTGTTTTTACATTGTAAGGTTCTATTCTTCTAAATATTGGATTTGCTGGTAAACAAACTCTATTATGATCCACTGTAGATATAAAATTTAGATACTACTCACCTTATACAGTATGTTAACTAACAGAGGGCGTTCCCGTTAACACGCAATAGTATAAGCACATCAATTAGATCGCCGCACACGCGGCCCGTCATTCATAAATAAATTGCGACGTTGCCGTCCTTCAAGTACGCGGTTATAGTGTTTCTTTTACGTATCAATAAATTGATACGTTTTTAGTACACGTAGATACGTCGATACATTTTTAGTGAATATTTTAATATTAAAAAAAAATATATACCTAGGTATTTTGTTTTCGAATAGTAATAATTTTTTTTAACATGTATGGATGCTATACTATTGCGAGTTAACGGGAACGCCCTCTGTTAGTTAACATACTGTATTTAGCTAAACAACTTATCAACTTTATGTTATTGCAAGTTATTGTTTTTTATATTTTAATGTTCTATTCTTCTAAATATTTGATTTGCTGGTAAAAATTTGCTTTGTGTAAATACTTCGACTATTTAAATTGAAAAAATAAAATTTTTAAATAAGCATTGTTCTAGCAGAAAAATTACAAGAAATTGTGTTTTAAGTTTACTTAAGAATGTTATACGTTCTTATAAATAAATTTCAGGATTGTCTACAGAACTTGGCACACATTTAGATCTCAAGTCTTTTGTCGGCGAAGTCGACAATTGAACTTGGCTCCCATTTTCACATTTATGTTTTTGGTGGGTATGCTTGTATCTGGAGTGGGTTCACGGCAATAGTGTACCTATTGTGTAATGGGTGAGGTTCGAACCCGCGACCTCTCGCTCACAAGTCCGACACCTTAGCCACTAGGCTATTGACGCCAGTATAGAGGAACAAAAGAATCGTCTCTATAATTGTCTACGCTTCAAGGTCGTCTTAAAATATTTGGCGCTGTTAAGCGAAAGAGCGGAAAAATACGTAACTTTACGTTTGACTATTTATGCAAACAGAGAAAAGGATCGGTCAACTTAAACATATTTTAGCAATTAAGAGGATTTACGATGCAAGAGCGCGCAAAGCGAGCTCATATATTTTGACCTGCCTCGGATAACTACAGTTTTCTTTTTAATATTCTTTCAGATCCAAATGTTTTAATTCAGATCGCTAGCAATAATTCCATAATTTTCTATGGATATGACTATTGACTAACTTTGTCGATTCAGGTATCAATTCAAGAGCGAGTCTAGAAAATTCGAATATTTATACCACCAGTCTAGTCGCGGTTCATACCCAATTCTAGGCGTCTATATGGCTGAACACTGAATAGTTTGATGTTGTATTTGGAAAAGTCTAGGCTTGCGGCAGCCGCTGGTCAAGGGCCCAAGCCGTCACAAATGAAGCGGGCTAGCTAGAACCTTTTACTATAGCTAAAGTTCAAATGCTACACTCATCCCTGCTGCAACTGCTCATCACCTGTGCAGTTGCAGCACCAAAGGTGGTGAAGAATAATCTGGGGATGTTACATACCTTCTAAATTTGTCATAACATTGGGATGCTGTGATGCTAGGGCAGCTAGGCTCTGCAAGGCACCTCTTATATGGCTCATGTTCCAACAGCTGTCATATTTCACCTATAGCCACATGAAAGTACAGGTTATCATAGTATAATCATGGTATTATCTGTATATCAGTATTTTTTGCATGCATGTTATTGTAAAAATAGATTGCAACTGCAGATAAATGTGTGTTAAGCAATTTTTCCGTGTATCGTGTGTTTGATATCGACGGTTAAAAGATAATTGGGCATAAGCAACATTTTGATCGAAATTGACTTATGAATGCTATGCTACTTAAAATTTTCCGCTCTTTCGAATGCGCTAACTCCCATTGCTCTGTGATGACATTTTTGTCACTTATGGCCAAGCAAAAACTGCGTTTTATAGAATATTATATCCATTTTTCTAAAATATCAAACTTTAAACTGCTCTCCTGAACAATTTGATTTTTGTCGCTTATACCCTATTACCTATTAACCGTCAATATTATAATCATGGTCCATGTACACACGGAAAAACACTTTCCAGAGAAAAAACAGTTATGCCAAATTAGAACTTAAAACTGGCATCGATAATGTATTAATATTGCTTGTATTGGGAGGAGCTCGTGGCAAAAAAATAACGGCTTCAAGGTTAAGCGTGTGCCGGGATCGGGCTGTGGGTGGATGACCATCTTAACATATTTGAAAGAATGTTTAGCCTCCGCTGTCATCTGTACATCCTTGACAGTTGTGTTATTACAAGTAGTCAAGAAGCATGGAAATCTGACAGCAGTCTTGCCAAGAACAATCATATTACCCGGCTACTGGATTGTGGATTCAGATAGGCAGGGGCTTTATGGAAAACAGTACTCAGCTGAATGTAATTACAATGGACGAAGACCATGACATGGCTGAGAAAAGGCTAAGCAGATGATGTATATCAATGATGTATTTGTATGATTCAATGTTTATAATGTAGTATACCAACTTGTTTAATACCATAAGTTTTGCAAAGTGTGTCTATTAGCGTGCGCACTTGGTCTCTTATTGCTGATGCTGCCTCATATTTGTTCTTTGCATCATTACTATTTGCCATTACCCACTCTCTGCAATAAAGAAAAATATTTTTTAAATGGCCTTAAAGTTTCTTTAAACATAACATTTTTGTTACTATGATATTTCCAGGATTATTGAAATTGAAGTGCGGTTACACCTAGAAATGATTAAATTAAAACAGCAGTTATGCAATTAGTTTTAGTTCCTTTAGCTGTGCTCATACAGATAGAGTTGTATGTGTTGTGTAAATTTTCTGGGATATTAAGAAATTCCCTGATTTGGATGACTTCTTATGTGCTTGCTGATTATCATATAGCACAATCTCCATATAATTTGTTCTTATTAAGTCATGTAAAAACCTTAGAGCAGCTATCAACACCAAATTTAAAAAACAATAAACCAAGTTCAAAAACCGTAAAGCAGTAATAATTAGTATAGCAAATTTGGAACATAGGACTATTCTGTTTAAGGATAAATAGGTGATCAAATGTAATTTTGAGCTTACAACAAGTTCTCTATCTTCTTTTCAAAAATGACAGTAAACTTTTAAGTAACTTACACAATGTTAGCAATGGAAGCCTTTTTCTCTACCACTCTTCTTTTCATTTTGGACACATCAAATTCCTTTTCATATTCTTCATATGATTTTGTAAAATCATATTTTCCACCTTTCCCTAAACCTGTTTTGCTGCAAATAAAATTATTTGTTGATCACACAATACAAACTGTCTGGATTTAATGCAATATCAAGTTTGCTGGGGAGCTAAATCTGATAAGTATAGGTACATGTATATCTTATCTTTGTTTGTATTGCTTGTCAATCAACTTTAAAATTATTCTTATTAATTATTATGTAATTAAAGATTTGAACAAATATGTGATTAGATAGAAGTTAGTTTTGGGCAGGTACACCTCAGTTCTTACCTAACATTGAATGTTTTAGGTCTGTCTGGTATCTTATCAATGTAGTTGGTAGAGATAGCACAAGCATTTAGAACTTTGACAACTGTCTCTCTCACATTATTACTGTTTAACTGAATCTTAATCAGCTTAAAATCACCTAAAAATATAAAACCAAATCATTTAGCTTGTTATTAATTTAAACATATAAACACAATATTAAATGCATCATATCATTAATCTAAGATAAAGTAAAAAAAAGTGTTAACAAAGAAAGACAACAAATGATTAAAAAATAAAATAAGATTACCATCGGGCATGTCTTTCTGTCTCAAATAAAATGATAATGGAGGTACAGACATTCTTTTGCTTGATTGTTGGGCTTCTATTAGTGCACTCAATTGCTGCAGTGAATGTTCATTAACTTTCTGAAACAATAGTACTATATAATATGGCTTTGCCTGTAAATTGGTCTAGTGATTATTATAATATTTTAGTTGGCTGGAGATAAAGATTGACGTTGCAGTTGAATGTTTTGCTGACTTACTCTTTGTGTTGGATATTTTCCAAATAAATCTGGATGAACACTGAAGTAAAAAGGGCGCAAGGCAGTAGACACTTCCGCAGAACTTAAAAATCTGCATACCAGGCCGCTAGCACACCTACCACTGTAATATAAAACAATTCTTAATAAATTAGAATGTTAACACTGCCCGGGACCCCATAATACGATCCGGAAGAGAGTCGCATAATAAAGACAACTATTTGAAAACGGTGTATGTTATAGGTAAGCGCACTAACCATATTTTTGTTCTGGTATACATTTTGAATGAATTTGTACTTGGTTCACTAATTACAAAACCACATTTAGCTATTTCTTTGATGAATTCACGCAGTGAATAATGCGGAAAATAACCTTTTCTTTATTAATAATTACATTTTTTCGAAGGCGACCCTGAACTTGGTGAAATATTTTCAAATTGAATATTTTGACATTGACACTTGACAGTGACAGTTTTTTTGTGAGTACAGAACCTGGCTACTAAGGCTTTTACGTCAAGTCTAAAGAGTTTTTTCATCAGTCATAAGCAGTGATCGGAATAGGCAGAGCTATTTAGGTTCATTGACTGTAACCATTGATGTTAATATGGATATTCCACGGGATTCTGACTGATACTACGGGATTTTATTGAATTTCATTATTTTTGTCAATATGTATAAAAATGGTTTATGTAAGCCAATAAGCGCATGAGCAAGGTCGTAAATTTTACAACTGTAAATGTTTTTGTACAACTTCAGAATAAAAATGTTTGGATGATTGTTGTTGAGCGTGCTCCATCTTCGACCACATTGTCACTTACCATCAGGTGAGATGGTGGTCAAACGCGAGCCTATTATCAATAAAAAAAAGAAATTGTTACGTAAAAAATATATGTGGTTTAATGAATCAAGTTTATCTATTTATTATACTATCCTTAATCTCGTCCTTCTTATATTTACCCGTCAGAAAGGAAGTGTAATCTTTCATTAGTCCCGAAGGCGAGAATAGTTTTTTTTATGATTATTCCTACTTAAAAACCAAATCCCGGGACTCGGGGAATATCCATATTATTCTAACCTATGGCAAGTACATAAAACAGCTCTACCTATTCCGATCTATGTTCATAAGTTTATATATAATAAAACGTATGTTTACAGCTTGGCAAAAAAGTTGTGAAAATAATGGTGGCGCCACTGTCGTGCATGTTGTGATGTTGTAACCATAATTATACAGTAAGATAAAAACGATTTTGATACTTATTTTTTTTACTATTTATGTGTACCTATAGTATCGGGTTTTATAAAAAATTGTGAAGCTCTGAAACGCTTGTTCACCCACTGTCTGGAGAACATTTATGTCAACTGATCCAACATTATGTGAGGCAACATCAATTCAATTTGTTTTTAGTAGAACACAGTGATAAGTTGGAAGCCCTATTACTGTGCGTCTGTGTCACACAAATCTAAGTTCTCTTCTAACCACAGGCAAAATGTTCCATAGTTGGTGCTTACACATAAAAATGATAGTAAAAGTCTCACAGTGTTCTAAATAAAAACTACAAAATATAAGAATCAAAAATGCCTCCGTGCCTTCGTCAAATTTCTGCTGGCTATCTTCTCTCATAATTTTTCAGTATCACTACCAATACAAAGTTTGCCCCCTTCGATATTAACCTTCTTCTATTTTTACGACATGTTGGTTGGCATTAATTTTTCCAGTCATCAACTGAAATGCTTGTTCATCCATTGCCTAGAACAATAAAATTAATTCAAATAAACATTTGCAAATAGCTACTTATTATAATGAAAAATATTCCAAAATACCTCGACATTAATTGATCCTAAATAATATACACACATCAAAAGTGTCTAGGGATCAACATATATTTTTGCAATAACTTTTCTCCTGATTGATATTAATTAAAATTTTCTTTAAGGATTCATCAAATAAAGTGTTTTCGTTTGTCACAGTAACGATAAACCAAGTCACCTTTGCATTAATAAAGAAATTTGCCATTTTCCTAATAAAGGGATTTTTGACACTTGAACCACTAACATTAAAGTTCGAAAAAAGACTGAAATAACAGTTTTCTTTAAAATTTTATTGGGTAACTTAAACAATTAATAATCCGTGTTTCTACCGCGAACACTAACAACACAAGAACATCGGTTTGGCATACTCAAAATGAGTTCATCCAAATCACGCTGTGGAATGGCCGCCCATGTTCGTTGCAACAACAAAAAAAGGTCTTCTTGCGACTGGATACCCTCCATATTCGGCAGAGCTCTTCTCTGTAGCATATCCCATGCATGCTCAATCGGGTTCAAGTCTGGCGACTGAGCAGGTCAGAGCTGTATCTTAAGATACGGTGTTTTGGATTAACATCTTTTAGCCTGTTCTATCGTCCTGCATTCACCCATTTTTTTTACTTTGTATGGAAAGTTCTGAGATATGACTATGCTAATAACACTGTATTTACTTAAAAATACAGGTTTACAAAACACGGCCGTGTACTGCCAAAATAATTTTCGCGCGTTACAAAGTATAGTAATCGGCACGTAAGTTGGCAAGGCTTTCGCGTAGTGGGGGTAAGTTCGCTCATCGTGCACTTAGTGGAAGAAAAAATTTGTCACTTTTATTGCTTACTAGCTGTGCCCGCGACGTCGTCCGCGCAGAATAGTGACTTTCAGCAGCATTTTTAATTTTTTAGACTAATTATTTTGAAAATAAATCTCATACATAATGTGAATCTCGTATGTATTAACATTTAATCAAAAAGTCTAAAAAATAAGTTTCGAGCTTCTAGCTTTAGAAAGGACGTAATTTCCATACAAACTTTCATCCCCTATTTCAACCCCTTACAGCCCTTTTTTCGAATTAAAAAGCAACCTATGTCCTTTCTTAGGTTCTAGACTCTAGACTATGTCCGTACTAAATTTCATTAATATCGGTTCAGTAGTTTAGGCGTGATTGCGTAACACACAGACAGACAGAGTTACTTTCGCATTTATAATATTAGTAAGGATCATAATTACTTATAATATGGTTATTGCTATCAATTATTTTTAATAATGTTTGTTTTGAAGAAAATTATAAAGAAATGAGAGAAATTCGCGACTTTAGAAATTATTAGGTGTTATAAGTAAAATATATACATTTAAAAGCTGTTTCTAAAATACCCTAGGCTGCTAAAACTTTCTTTTATGGGCCGTCGAATTTTGTGTCGGACAGGAAGGGGAGGGGTGGGGGGGAGTAGTCCCACATCCCTTGTACCATCCTTATTCTGCGGAACCCCGTGGTTATGGAGAAACAGTAAATAGACTTAGGAATTCATGGTTATGAAATATTGGAATTGGGTTTAGAAAGATAAAATAAAATATAGTAAGTAAGTAAGTAAGATAAAATATAAGACCGTGAAATATTAATAAATATTAATATTATTAGAGAATAGAGAATGAAGAAGAGAATATTATTAAAAATTACGTGTTTTTATCGTCACTATCACTTAATAAAACTGCTACACCTGGCAAAAAAATTCAAAGTACCAACTGAGCTGGTGGAAGGAGTCGGTTTCTCATCCTCGACAAAACTATCTTCACTCTCGTCGCTGGAGGAGTCGCTGTCGTTACCAGTGTTAATGATAAAACGTTCAGTGACTGTGTCGACTATATGGTCGCTTTTGATATAGTCATTTTATTTTTTTTTACTTTCCCACATAATTTCAACCATTCATCGGCTCCCATTAACGACACTTCCTTCTTAACTAACTCCATTACACTGGTCACATTCCACATAATATTTTTGGTAGCTACATAAACTTTGATTGCCGCCCATGCCATTTCTATGGGATTTAAGTCCGGATGGTAAGGCGGCAATCGCAGAACACTATGGTTATGTTCTGCAAGTATATGGTCAACACTGTATTTTTTGTGTTGTTCTTTATACATTTTAATCAGTTTGTATAACTGAGGTTTGAGCATATCTTCCTCGTATGCTATGCCTTTTTCCGTCAACCACCTTTGCACGTCCGCTTTCTTGGCATTCGAGGTAGGTGCAGGATCATACTGCTTGTTATGGTACGATGCGTTATCTATTACTAACACTGCATTTGGCGGCAGGTTCGGTATTAGTTGGGTGCGAAGCTACTTTGTGTAATTGTTGAAATTCATGTTGTCATGAAAATCCCCCGACTTTGTTCCAGCTTTAAATAAGAGCAGCGCATTGGGAACAAATCCAGCTTCGGATCCAGCATGCACTATCACAATACGTTGCCCTTTCGAAATGGGTTTTTTTAATCCCATTTGATGATCCATCTGACCAGGCTTGAGAACATGTAATAAGAGATATAATGCATATTTTTCAAGTATATCTCTCTTTACATACAGACAATTTCACAGGACATAAATATGCCAGAACAAAATATGATTACTGTTACATACCTGAATGAGCTGAATCAACATACGACTCATCTGTGTAAATAATCGGTCTTCCTTCTTCCCTATATTTAATGAGAGTTTTAAGGAATTCTATCCTTAGTAATCTAATGTTAGATTTTTCAATGAAAACTTTTCTGTTGTTTTCAGCTTTTTTCCACCGGAAGCCTAAGTTATTAAAAATCCTGCGCAGACTGGTCTGCGACCCATTAAATTGATGTCATCTTTTAGTTTTTTTCTTAGCTTTTCTACTGTGGGCAACTCTTTATTTGTAATGTGGTAATTGTGGACACATGTTTTTACCACCGACTGGTCAAAAGTGTCGATCTCTGTGATCGACTTTGTTTTATTCCTCTTTTTTCCTGGTGTCCTAAAGACAGTGAGAAATTCGGAATTTTTGCCTTCCTTAACTATACGCCTAACTGTCCTTTCTGACGTTTTAGTAGCTTCTGAAGTCCATTTTACAGACTCTTTTACATTTTAAGCTTCTATTTCCATGAAACAGTACACATCGTATACCATTTTTCTCGCACGCTTGCGTAAAACGGTATTTGGTCCTGGCATTGTAATCAACGTAATACAAACTAAATTTAAAACAATGACAATAACTCTTAACAAGAACTAAATTTAAAATAACAACTCGTAACAAAAACAAAGGGTACAACTTTCGTGTACGTAAGTGTATTCGGGAGCAAATTGAACGAGAACTACTGACGCACCAATCGCGCGCTCGCAGCGGCGCTACGTGATACCCCGCGTCCCGCTGACAACCGCTGACACCTAAAACTCGACTTCTGCGCATTGAACGACTCTTGCCAAGTTATTTGGCGAGAACTTAGCATGCTTGCGCGTTGCGGGCGCGCCAATCAGGAGCGAGAACCGGCGGCGATCTCAATGGTTATTGGATGATTTGACAGAGAACGAACGGACGACTGCCGGGAGCAGGGATCAGCTGTAATTTTTTTTTGTATAGAGACAGAGACTGTTTCCTTTCTTTTCCAAGACTTTAAAGTTATTGTGTAGAAGAATATAATTATCGAACCGTGTAGTTGGTCTCATTTCCATAAGATGGTTAAAGAACATTGAGGTAATATGTACTTAAAGAAATGAAAATTTCTTCTGCAGAGCTAGTGCATGACATGTAGGTACAAAATGTAAAAAATATTACGAATTAGCTCATAAGTCAATGCCACTTCCTTATAATTCTTTTGATTTTGTACAATATATAAAAACAAAACCTTGTCTTCTGCTTTGAATATATGATCTACTTACTTAGTTTCTTTTTATGCACCTGCCATGTTATCTCTTCATCACCCAAGGCTGACTGGTAGAGAATACCTAAGGCATTAAGTCTGCTTTTGTACAGTAATTTTGTGTTGCATAAAGTTTAAATAAATAAATAAATCTAGAAGGTTTCCATGTTTGCTAATGATTATGGAACGAGAATATAAACTAATACATTTCTTGAAAAGCACAAAACCTTTTAGTGAAATTGCAAATGGCAGACCAATCTACTCCATTCATTACCTACTAATTTTGGTGTTCTTGTCGCTAAATTAATTTTGATGATTAATTATTATGTAAGTTCATAATCCTTTATTGTCCTATTAGTTTTCTATGGGAAATAATAATGGTTCCGAAAAAAAAATTAATCTACAGCGATTTGTGGCCGACTATTATTCTAATTAACCAGCGTTATAATGAATTACCGACAAAAAACCCAAAACATAAACGAAAAAAAATATCCAATTTAACAACAAATAAGAGCATGTACAAATTACATTTTCTCCTAAAAAAAATGGATATTCGAATAACAAAACTAAACTTCCGAATAGAATACTGAACCTCCGACAAAATTACTAAGTTACCGACAACAGAGGTTTTGTCAAAATAATCATATTTTTACAACTTGCATGAACTATTTTAATTTCTATTGTTGGTTATCAAATTTATTTTTTAACTCTCAATTATAATGAAAATACCTCAACTGTTCGGCCCGCGCGATCGGGCCCGGGTCGCGTTCGGCTGTTTTCACGTGCGAGTTCTAAAGATCCGAGCGCAGTGCGCTTGCAACGACCGATCCTTGCGTGTTTTGTCTGTTTATGTTACAAAATTAAATAGTCTCTAAATAACTCTATCAGTTTTATAAAAAATACGTTTGTAAACATCTTTTAGGGCTCGTTATTAGATTCAAGCTCGCGACTCCGCCCATGGAAGCGAAAGCACTACCTATAGGACAAAAAAAAAACTTATTTAAAAAATCTAAAAAACCCGACTGCTCAACTGAAGTGTAAGAAACAAGCACATTTTTGTTTTTAAAAGTGACAAGCAGGCGGGACCCAATTGAACATATTTTTTTTAAATGGGATGGGTCCGCCTGTTTGTCACTTTTAAAAATAAAAATGTGCTTGTTTATTACACTTCAGTTGAGCCGTCGGGTTTTTTTGATTTTTTAAATAAGTTTTTTTATTCAACTTTTTAGTTAAAATATTAATTAACAATTTTTTAGTTTTCCCGGTCGTGTCACATTAGCACTCCACCGGATTCAGAAAGTGAGTCCATATTTTTAAACTTTCTCATTGTGTTATTTTGCTAGTATTACACTAATGATAAACATGATAAACCTTTTTGAAATCCTTATGTTAAGCCCTTTAATTTGATACCCATAAAAAAAAACATGAAATAAAATAATTTTTTTTTCACCATACAGCCGCCATGTTTACTTTTTTAAATGTCACCTATCTAAGAACACTCGGGCTATTAAGACTAATCTAACGACACCTCAATTGTGTGAATCCGTTCAGCGGTTCTGGAGATATGAGGTAATAAAGAATATTACATACATACATACAAGATACGCGCGAAAAACATAACCCTTCCTTTGCAGTCGGGTAAAAAAAGGAAACGGGGTCGTTCTACTAAATCCAGACCTGCTCTTATAATTCAATGAAGATAATTAAGATACCTACTGACAACTAACTACCTGCCTCCCTATTTAGTTCATAAATACAATTATGTATACCTAACATTTTCTACTACCTATTAAAACTACATTTTCATAATAAACTGAGTTTTGTTTTATTTTCAACCGACGACAAAAAGAGGAGGTTATCAATTCGACGCGTATATATATATATATATATTTTTTTTTTTTTAATGTATGGTCACCGATTACTCGATGACGGCTGAACCGATTTGGAAAATTCTTTTTTTGATTGAAAGGGTATACTTCGAAATTGGTCCCATTTTCATAAAAGTCAGGATCTGATGATGGGATCCTGGAGAAATCACGGGAACTCTTCAAATATTATAGGCACACCAATGACGTTTTGGGTATTTATTATAGTAACTTGTGCAGTTGCTCTCAAAAAGTACCATTTGAGGAAGTGGAACTGATGATGAAGACCACAGATGGCCGCCGAAACTACTCAATAATAAGTATTGAGTGGATTGCGATTCGATTACTTGAATATGGATGTTAAGCACTTTATGCTCGTCACAATGCATATGGTGATGTAGAGCTGATGGTGAAGTACCAGGAGAACTCCTCAACAATTAACGGCCCAGCATTGGGAAAAGCAATATTTTGTAAAAGGTTATAAGTAGTTGACATTTAGGCTCTTGTAACTAGGTAAATTAAAAATAGACCAACTAAAAAGAGTGAAATAAAAACTTTTTACCAAAAAATTAAACCGACTCCCAAAAAACACTGCAAAGTGAAAAATAACTTTAATTTCGGAAGTCGGTGCCAAAAACGAAAATACAAAACTAAAGACACCGACTACCGAAACAAAAGTTATTTTTCACTTCGCAGTGTTTTTTGGGAGTCGGTTTAATTTTTTGGTAAAAAGTTTTTTTATCTTTGTTCTCGCTGACGTTATAAAAACTAGGAAATTTGTCGAATATAATACAGTATTATAGTAAAATACTCTGGGAAACCAAAGTCTACTTGGCTTTCGATTAAAGCATGGATACGACTGTTCTAACTTTTTAACGCCTGAAATAGGTACCGATATCGAAGCATACCCGTAGTAAGTAAAATTCATGATAAATGATGCAAGTAAAAGTTATTGTTACAAGTACATTTTTATATTTTTATAAGTTTCTGTATAACCACTCAGAATAATATTTTCAGTATAATGTTACAGTTAAAATAGCACCACAGTCTATGAAATATGAAAGGTCATTTATGAATTAATAGTAGGCAAGTAAAGATAAAAATTACAAAGCATTGTTTTCAGTAGAACGTAATTTATGCTGGTAGAAAAGTATTATAGCAATAAACAGTCATGTTTATTTTTCGAAGATTTCAGTATCTCATTCGGTCGTTTCGTCATTTTAATTTGGACAAAAGTAGTCGGAAAGTTAGTATTTTAGGCAGTAGATTTAATATTTTGAGTAAGGACAATTCTTCTTTTTTTGTCGGAGCTTTTATTACTACCCGTTTTCTATTATCTTCCAGTTTTTATTTGAAACTGTAAGACTGATTCTGTTGCCATAATAGTTAAAAATGATTTTGCAAACTTTTTGTAAAATATATACCTAATTGTGAACCTACGAGTTTTTTTAACTCGATATTTTATTTTTCAATACATATGATAGACTCCATCTAATAAAAAATCCGACTGCAACTTCCTATGATATATTTCTAGACCCTGTTGATAAAACAGGGCCTAGAAATATATCATAGGAAGTCAATACACTGTAACTCTAAAACATACAGTGTATTGTCATAACAATTTCTTCATTTGCTTCTGACGACTATTATGGCAATTCAAGTTATTCACGATTATTTGTTGTGTATATTCTACTTGTATATGAAACCTAGTGGGCTAGATTACTTCTAAGATAACCTTTAATTTGATACCAAACATTGAATACTTTCCTAAGTAACTTTTGGAGTAATCTTCGAAAAACAGAAAAAAAAAATTTTGCTCTATTTCTCAAATTTTGTTTTTTATAGTTACAGTGGTGTATTGGATTGACACGGTACTTAATAGTTGGCGTTTTTGTGACGGGCGATATTCTAGATATTCTTACTTAAACAGAATTTAGCTCAATATTTATGGAGGCATATCTATACTAATATTATAAAGCGGAAAAGTTTGTTTGTTTGTTTGCTTGAACGCGCTAATCTTCGAAAGTACTGGGTGGATTTGGATGCAATTTGGTATGGAAGTAGCTTGAAGCTTGAGGAAGGTTATAGGTAACGTGACCAGACGTCCCGTTTTGAACGGGACTGTCCCTTTTTATAATTACGAGTCCCGGTGTCCCGCAATGATCTCTGGGACGCAAAATTGTCCCGTTTTCTGAGACCGCGTCAACGGACTCATCGGTCGATGCGAATATAGCCGAGAATGGCCAAGACGTCGTCGCTCGCGCTTTGTTGACTATTTATTTGACAGATTTTTCGTTCGCCCACTTCTCGATATTTGTTTTGTTGTTGTTACGTGTTTTTTACGTAGTTTATATTTGACATTAACATTCATATCTGGAGTGAGGCTATCAAGAGGCACGGGGAAGAACTTGCTGTTTCCCTTGACATCTCCCAGGCCATTGACAGGGTCTGGCACGATAGCATTATTGCTGAGCTTCCTTCTTTCGGTTTACCCACTTAACTTTGCGTTTGGATTGAAGACTTCCTGAAGGATCGGTCCATTCGAGTGGTGATTGATGGCTGCTCGTCTGGCCAATTGGCAATTAATGCCGGGGTCCCTCAGGGTTCTGTTCTCTCAGCAACTTTATTCTAGCTGCACATTAACGATCTGCGCCCAGTACCTTTGGGTATGCAGACGACAGCACAGTTTCTGAGAGATATGTGTCCAGCGCGTGAGCTGGTGAGTCACAGATCCAGTCTCTCCGTGAGGACATGGTTGGGCGCTTGAACTTGACCTTGAAGGCTGTCTCCGAATGGGGCGATGCCAACCTGGTCAAGTTTAATGTAGCTAAGACCCAGGCGTGTCTCTTCTCCGCAAAAAGGAGCCAATTCGAACCAGCTCCTACTTTCCGTGGTGTAATCGTGCCGATAACCGATCATATTGAGCTTCTTGGGGTGATTTTAACTTCCACACTCAATTTTAGCCCGTTTATCGAGGCTAAGGCTCAGTTAGCATCAAAAAAGTTGGGAATCCTAGCCAAGGTGAGACGGTACTTCACACCGGAACAGCTGCTCAATTTGTATCAAGCCCAGGTTCGGTCGTGTATGGAATACTGCTCTCATCTTTGGGATGGATCTGCGAAATACCAACTGGACGCGCTTGAGTCTATCGAGAAGCGGGCCAAGAGACTCATTGGCAACGATGCACTGGTCGAGTCAAAGCTCCAGAGCCTTGAACATCGACGGCGAGTTGCAAGTCTATCGGTTTTCTATCGGTTACATTTCGGGGAGTGTGCGATGGAATTACACAATCTAATTCCGCCAAGCCCGTTCCATCATCGGACTACGAGACAAACGGCGAAGCGCTATCGTTACATGGTGGACATCCCACCCATACGCACAAAACGTTTTGGGAATACCTTCATTGTGCGTACGGCTAAGGAGTGGAATTCCCTGCCGGAGTCTGTGTTTCCCGATAGCTACAACCTAGGAGTCTTTAAGTCTAGAGTGAATAGGTTACTTTTAGGTAAGCGTGCTCAATCTTCGATCACATCATCACTTACCATCAGGTGAGATAGTGGTCAAACTCGAACCTAATTTAAATAAAAAAAAAAAAAAATTGAAAAATGTTACTAAAAAACTTTTTTGAAGATTCCACATCCAAACTGTGGCTTTATTTTTACACGCTCAGTCAACAAGTTTTCATCAAGCTGTATTGAAACTTGAAGGTTAGACTACTACTACTCTTACCATAGAAATGTTTTTGAATTTTATTGGGCTGATTTAAAAAAGGTCCCCGCATGGGAAATTGTTCAAAAATTGTAGACGTCTGAGAAAACCCAGTTACAAATTTCAGTTCTAACGGCGATGTTGATAATTAAGGTGAATATACAAAAAAAAAACGTGCTAAGAATTTCATTCTTACTTAAAATCATCACCAGCTATATTAAAGCATATTTGTTCATCTTTCGTAACTTTTAAGCTAACTGACTATTCCTAAATAAAAAACTAAATTTTTTTTTTTTTTTTCATTGATAACCTTTTAATTGACCTTAATAAACCAATGTCCCGTTTTGAGACAAAAAATAAATGGTCACGTTAGTTATAGGCTACTTTTTACGCGACTGCAAAAAAAGAGTTATGTTTTACCATGATAGAATCCACGGGAGCGCCGCGTGAGTATATCTTATACGACCTTTATACCAGGACTTTTAATTGTGTTTTAATTCGATGCAGAAGACTGACAGTTTCTGAGTTGTCAGATAATGATATAGACCTTTACCACCTCAATGGATAATGACGACCAAAGAGGATGACGACTACGAAATTGTGATGTAACCATTGATTTTTATATATGTCAATGGATGTAACTAATTTAATCGATTCAGGAATAAAATCGAATAACAATTTAAACATTTTTTTTTTTAATAATATTGTGTGAAAATAACAAAAAGTAAAATGTGATTACAAAGGGGCCTGAAAAATAAAACGAATAGATCATGATAATATTTTTTATTTTTTACAATAGTCTCTTGTAGAGCATGCAATATCGTAAGGTTCTCAATTCCGGAACTGAGTTCCAATACTGGAAATCTGATTCCGGAATTCCGGAACCAGTTCCGGAATTCTGGAATCTTTTAAAGTTTGTTTTAAATCAAACAAGATTTATAATTATATCAGTCTTTTAACCTTTTGACCACCACGTCAAAAAAGCAAAAGCGTGCCCTCAGCGCCAAGCTTCGAATTCATCTTTTAAACCTACAAAATAGTAGTGAGGTCGAAATTATATCGATAAAGCTCATGGAAAACTGACAATATTTTTTTAACATAGGCCTTAATTTGAATAATTTTTTTTTTATTATATTTGATAGGCTTGCGTTTGACCATAATCTCACCTGATGTTAAGCGATGATGTGGTCGAAGATGAAGCACGATTGCCTAGAAGTAACCTATTCACTCTTGACTTAAAGACTCCCAGGTTATAACTATCAGGAAACACAGACTCCGGCAGGGAATTCCACTCCTTAGCCGTACGCACAATGAAAGTATTCCCAAAACGTTTCGTGCGTATGGGTGGGATGTCCACCATGTAACGATGGCGCGTCGCCGTATCGCCGTTTGTCTTGTAGTCCGATGATGGAACGGGCTTGGTGGAATAAGACTGTGCAATTCCATCGCACATTCCGCGAAATGTAACCGATAGAAGACTGACAGGCTTGCACCACGTCGCCGATGTTCTAGGCTCTGGAGTCTTGTTTCGACCAGTTTCTCGTTGCCGATGAGCCTTTTGGCCCGTTTCTCTATAGACTCAAGTGCATCAAGCTGGTATTTGGCAGATCCATCCCAGAGATGAGAGCAGTACTCCATACACGACCGAACTTGCGCTTGATAGAGGTTGAGCAGCTGTTCCGGTGTGAAGTACCGTCCCACCTTTGCTAGGATTCCCAACTTTTTGGCAGCCAATTGAGCCTTAGCCTCGATAAATGGACCAAAATTAAGGGTGGATGTCAACGTAACCCCAAGAAGCTCGATGCGATCAGTTATCGGCACGGTTACACCACGGAAAGAAGCAGCCGGTTGAAATTGGCTCCTTTTTGCGGAGAAAAGACATGCCTGGGTCTTGGCAGCATTAAACTTGACTAAGTTGGCGTCGCCCTACTCAGAGACAGCTTTCAAAGTCAAGTTCAAGCGCCCCATCATTGCCTCTCGGAGAGACTGGACTTATGACCCACTAGCACGCGCGCTAGATATATATCTCTCAGCTACAGTGCTCTGTCTGCATACCCAAAGGTACCTTTGGGTATGCAGACGACAGCACTGTTATTATGCAGGGCATTAGCAGATCGTTAATATGCAGCAAGAATAAAGTTGTTGAGAGAACTGACCCCTGACGGACCCTGGCATTAATAGCCAATTAATAATAATAATAATAATAATATAATATTCCACAACTTTCACACAACGCCATCTAGTCCCAAACTAAGCAGAGCTTGTGGTATGAGTACTAGTCAACTGATAAACTTACATATATATTTCTAAATACATACATATTATAGATAAATTACACCCAGACAAAGAACAAATGATCGTGCTCATCACACAAACATTTGTCCTAGGTGGGAATCGAACCCACGACCTTGCGCACAGCAGTCAGGGCCACTGACCACTATTGGCCGGACGTGCAACCATCAATAACCACTAGAATAGACCGATCTCTCAGGAAGTCTTCTATCCAAACGCAAAGTTCAGTGGGTATACCGAAAGAAGAAAGTTTAGCAATAAGGCTATCGTGCCACACCCTATCGAAAGCCATACCATCCTTGGTTGAGTTTTATTTCAACCCGCTTTGTCCTTTATGACATAAATGTAATAATCTGTGTCACATTTACGGCTTTTATTACTATTTAAATCCATAAATAGAATCAACAATCGATAAAACTAAGTCAATACCATCACAGCACTATTGTCCATCATGACGTAATTTTTTGTCATTCTATGACGACAGTGGCGCAGCTGGCACGGATTTCTTGACATTGCTCGCTCCTGCTCTAGAGGTGCGACGCCGATACTTATTAATAGTATCGAAATATTTATTCTTATTGTTTTGTACTTTCAACAGTTTCAAGTAATAAAATGTAAGTTTCTTTGAAAGAACAATCAATTTAATGTTTTTTCAACATATTTGCTCGTAAAGTGCACAGTCTTATTCCACCAAGCCCGTTCCATCATCAGACTATAAGACAAACGGCGATGCGCCATCGTTACATGGTGGACATCCTACCCATACGCAAGAAACGTTTTGGAAATACTTTCATTGTGCGTACGGCTAAGGAGTGGAATTCCCTGCCGGAGCCTGTGTTTCCTGATAGTTACAACCTAGGAGTCTTTAAGTCAAGAGTGAATAGGTTACTTCTAGGCAAGCGTGCTTCATCTTCAACCATATCATCGCTTAACATCAGGTGAGATATGGTCAAACGAAAGCCTATCAACTATAAAAAAGTGGCTCTTTATGAACCGCTATTAGGTCCATAATGCAGTGTATTAGAAACGCGTGCTTTTTACTTTACGTTATTGCACTAGTGCTATAACGCCACAGATAACTATTTACTAGTCGGAGGTTGGAGATAGCGGCTTGTGGAAAGTTCCACAGACTAGTTTGGTTAAAATATCAAAAATTTATGAATATCGGAATTCCGATATCACTCCTCTCAATTCCGGAATTGAAATACCAGAAAAATTGTTACGGAATTCCGGAATTACGAAATTCCGGAATTCCGGAATGCATGCCCTAGTCTCTTGTACATACTTGTACCCAATCTAACGGGATTTAGGTCGCAGCGGTGCGGGGGTAAGGGCGGATCCAGCTTTGGCGCCAGGGGGGGTCACATAGTCGTAGTCAAGTCACAAAAATTATAATTTAATTTTGATAATAATAGATACAAGTAAATAGATAAATATCAGTACTGTACTTAAAAATACCTACCCATATTTAAATAACAAAATCAATTTTTCTGTTACATCTACTGCCAAAACGCGTTATCACTTCATCTACTTCAATAGGTAGGTACGTTTTTATGGGCGTGGTTAAGCCATTCCGTTTGGAAACTGTTAATTTTCAGTATCTTCAGAAAAGGGAAGCCTATGTTAAAAAGTTGAATGAAGCTCTTAATTCCTAGAATATTGAAAACGATGACCTGGAGACCATTTGGCAGTCCGTAACATCTTTTGTTACGGAAACAAGCTCTCAAATCTGGGGCCATAGAAATACTAATTTGGATAACTGGATTCATGAGAATGACGATACAATTACAGGTGCACTAAGCGGTCACCGTCGACTACTTAATATGCAGCACAACAATACTTGCAATGGAAACTTACACAAGCGAATCAAGGAAAGCACTTCAAGATTGAAAAGACTAACGAAATAGATAGATACGCGAAAGACAAGTGGTGGCAAGAGAAGGCGAAATTCTTACAGTGGATATAGACACACAACAGCTGAGTGCATTTTATGACGAGATTCGTAGAGTAATAGGTACCAGGAAAAATGTAAACGTATCGTTAAAGTCAATAGATGGAGTATCTCTCGCCAACAAGGACGATATCTTGAAACGCTGGGCTCAATATTTTAATGACCTTCTGAATATTGATGATCTACTGATATAACTTACATTAATTCCCTCCAGCAAACTAAACCTAGGGGAGAGTTACTTGAACCTATTACTTTGGAGGAAGTCACAACGGCCATCATGCAACAGCAGAATAAGAAAGCAGTAGGCGTAGATAATATCTGCGGCGAAATGCTGAAGTATGGAGGTGAGGAGCTACAACAGATCATGTGGAAACTGTTGTTGCGTATGTGGGCGGAAGAAGATGTATCTAAGTGCTTTAAAATCTCTCTCATTTGCTTACTGTACAAAAACAAAGGAGATCGCTCTGACTTTAATTCGTATCGAGGCATTTCCCTTCTCTCCGTTCCAGAAAAAAATTTCGCCCGAGTCCTTCTAAATAGATTGCTGCCTTTATCCGCAGATATACTGCCAGAATCTCAGTTCAGCTTCAGACCGGAGAGAGGAACCTATGAGGCCATCATCTCAATCCACCAACTTATTGAGAAAAGATGGGACCAAGGTCGACCATTGTTTTTGTGTTTTGTTGACCTTGAAAAGGCCTTTAACAGCGTTCCTCGTGAAGCTATTTGGTTGGTTCAGTCTATACTGGGTTTTTCAGATAAATTTGTTAGACTTTAACGACTTTTACATGTCATGTTGCGTTACAGTCAATGGTGAACAATCAGAATCTTTCTTAGTCACCTGTGGAGTCATACAGGGATATGTATTGGCAGTGGCACCAACTTTGTTCGCATTATATTTTTTTGTGCTGTCCGTGAAGCCTTAAGGGATCTTACTGAAGGTATCTGCATTAAGTTTCGCACGTATGGTGGTCTTTCAACCCTGCGAGACTAAAAGCGACTACGAAAATCTCAGTGGCACTTATCACTGAGATTATTTATTTATGTTATAACGGCTTACAAAAAACCAATTATGGTTTAAAAACTTTATTTATTCCTCATAAAGAATTACAATAATTCACTTACTGAGAAAACATTTTTATAATATATTTGAAGTGTAGGTAAGCATACAGAGATAATGGTTAAAACTACTTTGACACAAATGACTGATTCGTAAAATAAAGAAATAAGTGGGTAAGCGGTTATTTCAACAAAGATCTAAAAAGTGGTTCTTACTAGATGTGGCAAATATGGCAATGTACTTTTATTGTGTTACATTTGTATTTTATTTATATTAATCTGACTTTTTAACGTGACTTTTTAAAAGTTTTTTAAAAGTTGACATACTTTTGTTTCTCTTATTACTACCGGAATTTTATTATACATATTGACGCCTTCATATTCAATGTTTCTTTTCCCGTAATTTATTGTTCTGGGTCGACGAGTTACTAAGTAACTGGCCTTACGTAACGATATTTTGTGTTGCTTTTTAGTGAAGTTTAGTGTTGTGTGCATATCTATTTTTAATATTTTGTGTATAAGAACACACGTGTAGTACTTATATGTTTGGAATATGTTCTTAATTTTAGTGTCCTCGAAATTTTTTTGAGATGGCGTTCGGAATTTGTAGTTAAATAGAATTTTGATTAATCTATTTTGTGCTGTCTGTAGTGTTTTTAGATTAGATTTAGATGCGGTCCCCCAAATTTCTATTAGGTAATCAATATGTGGTTTAACTAAAGAATTATAAATTATGTATCGTACTTTACGGAGAAGACATTTATTTATACCGTGAAGAGCTCCTGAAAGTGTTATTAGTTTACTTCTAATTTTTTATATATGTGGCTTCCAGTTCAAGTAGCTGTCTAAAATTAAACCTAGATATTTCTCCTTAGTTTTCCTTTGGATTAATTGATCATTAATTTTCAGTTGAACATTATCGCTAATTTTTTTGTTTTTTTGGGGCAATTATTACATAGTTTGTTTTATAAGTATTAATTGTGAGAAGGTTTGATCGGAACCAGTCATTTAATAAATTTAAGTCATTTTGAATATGGGGTATCATAGCTTCGACTGAGTGCCCAAAGTAATAAAAACTTTTTTGCAAAAAATAAAACCGACTTCCATATCAAAACACTACAAAGCCAAAAATAATTTTAATTGCGGTAGTCGGTGTTATTGGTTTTGTATTTTCTTTTTTTTTCACACCGCCTTCCGAAATTAATATTATTTTTGGCTTTGTAGTGTTTTGATATGGAAGTCGGTTTTATTTTTTGCAAAAAAGTTTTTATTTTCGTGCTTTTTAGTGGGTCAGTGAATTTTCCAAATCGGTTCGTAAATGACGGAGTTATGCGCGAACAAAAAACGCAATGCAGCGTAAATGAAAAGATCATCAACGTAAACATTTTTTTAGACTTTTGTTGATTTTTCAGAAACGGCCTGTACGATTTCGATAAAATTTTCATGGGACCATTTGGGAAGTATACCCTTTCTAACAAGATCAGAATTTTTCAAATCGGTTGGCAAACGACGGAGTTATGCGTGGACAAACATAAAAAAAAAAAAAAAAAAAATACAAACATCCGAATTGAGAACCTCCTCCTTTTTTAGAAGTCGGTTAAAAAAGGCTTGTATCATCTGCATAAAGTGAAATGTCTCCCGTAAGGCCAACTGTTGATATACTATTTATGTAAATTAAGAATAACAGGGGCCCCAGAATTGAGCCTTGAGGCACACCGAAAGTGACAGGATTTGAAGAGCTGTGATATTGACCTATCTTGACTATTTGCTTACGATTTTCTAAATATGACCTAAAAATCTTTAGTGCTTTTCCTGTAATATCGACATCAGACAATTTCTTCAATAATATGTCCGGACTAATTGTATCAAAAGCTTTTTTGAGGTCGATAAAAATGCCTAGTGCCGACTGTTTTTGATCGATTTTATTTTTAACTAGTACTCACGCGGGGCTTCGCTCCCGTGGATTCTATCACGGTAAAAACATAACTCTCCTTTTTGCAGTCGCGTAAAAAGTAGCCTATAACCTTCCTCAAGCTTCAAGCTACTTCCATATCAAATTTCATCCAAATCCACCCTGTACTTTCTAAAATTAGCGCGTTCAAGCAAACAAACAAACAAACTTTTCCGCTTTATAATATTAGTATAGATTTTAGTAACGAGATCGATTGTTGCCGAAAGTGTATTTGAATGAGGTCGAAATCCATATTGTTTCTGATATAAGAAGTTTTTAGATTTAAGAAAAGTTTCTAAACGGTTATACATGATTCTTTCAAATATTTTTGATATTACTGGGAGCACTGATATTGGACGGTAGTTACAGGGAACGGACTTACTTCCAGATTTATGGATAGGGATTACTTTAGCAATCTTTAAACCATCGGGAAAAATACCTCGTTCGAAACACAGATTAATACACTCTATTAGCTCTTTCACAATTAATTTTTTTATACATACTAAGGATTTAGTACTTATGTCATCGAAGCCAGAACTAGTATTTGGGTCTAAGTTGCCTATTATTTTGAGTACTTCATCCATAGTTGCTGGTATAAGGCAATTGAGTTGCGTTGAGTCACTTATTTCTGGGTCTTTTTGTTCTAGGTCTCTCTTTAAAGTATCAGTGATCAGATTTGCTAAAGATGACCCTACGGTAGAAAAGTAAGAGTTAAAGCATTCGCAAATTTCAGTTTGATCTATAATAGTACCAGTATCAATTACGAGCGTTTCCGGTCCAGTCACTTCTCTTATTTTGTTTTTGGATAGGTCGTTTATTAGTCTCCACATTTTGCGAGGCTTGGTCATGTTGTCCTTAAAGCATTTATAATAATATGCGTTTTTAATTTCTTGTATATTATGTTTCACTCTTGTTTTCGTTTTCTGATATTCAGTTTTTAATTTCAGGTCTGATGGGTTTAATTTATGTTTTTACCACAATTCGTTTCGGTTGTATTATTTCTTTTTTTACCCAGTCTTGTCGCGGAGGGTTCAAAATTTTTATTTTATTTATGTTGCTCTTTAATAAAACAGACTGTAATTTGTCAGCCAATCCCTCGTAAGTAGGTTTTTCGTCATTTTTAGTACTTATAAGGTCTTCAAAACATTTGTATAGTTTTGAGTAATCCAAGGCAGTGTATTCCGATTTTATGAGGGGGGGGGAGGTTGATACTGTTTAATTTCTAAGAATATTTGCTTGTAGTCGGACATTGCAGATTCGATCATGATGATGTGAAAGTTATTTTCCTGTAGGTTGGAGGATACATGATCTAGTAGGGTTTTGGTTGACGCTGTTTCACGAGTACAATATTTTCGATCAATTTTATTAAGAAGTTTGATGTTATTTTCTTTAAGTGTGTTTTTGTAGTTACGAGTTGCTTGATCAGGGTTAAACAAGTCTAAGTTATAATCACCAAATACTATTGCTGTCTTTTTATTTTGTAATTGTTGCAAATATATCTCAAGGAAGTTGTTCATATTAGTCTTGTCGGGTTTGTATATGGCACCAATACTCAAGGAGAATTTTTGTACGTAAATCCAGAGGTAATGAGTATCGTCAATACAATGTTCTTCTATTAGATTGTGCTTTAAATTGTTGTGGACGAATATTGAGACACCACCTCCTCTTTTATTTTGTCTAAAGTTATAGTAGTGCGTGTAGCATGGAATTTGAAGTCTCTTTACCTGATCTTCACTTTTAATCCATGTCTCGGAAAGTACTATAATGTGCATGGTGGCTTCGAAAGAAGCAATTATGCATTTGAGTTCATCAAATTTCCCTGGTTTAACAATGCTGCGGGCATTGGCATAGAAACATTTTAAGGATTTTTTTGATGGGACTATATCATTATAGTTGTTTGTAATTTGGTATGTTATTTTTGCTGCAGAGGGAGCTAGTTTTTTGGAGTTATTGGTACATCTGGATTTGTAGAGGGTTGTTCAGTAGATGAGATAATTTTTGGTATTCCTTTAATATACTTTATGCTGAGGTTAGTTTCAATAACATAATACAAAAACACAATACAAGAACAAAAATAAAATGAGAAATAAAAACAGAAATTAAAATTAGAATAAAATATACATAAACAAAACTCGACTTAAACATACAAAACAACATTTAAATAAAATAAAAAAAATAGTAATGATTAAACTATTTGGCTTTCGCATATTTTAAGGCAAACAGACATTATTATATTAAAATCATCTGCAAATATATCACAATCTGGGTTAGCTTCCATGAGGTTGTTAAGAGCAGTCAGGACGCGGGGAACCGGAGATGAAGCGCGGGCGACAGTACGGCTCGTAGGTACAGCTAGTAAGCGGTGTTTTCGGCTACGGAGGTAGTTGTTTGGAACGTAAAGGCGAATCAGCTCATTGCGGAGATCAGGAGCATCTGTTATTCCCTTGCATATTTTAAGCATAATACTTAGCTGGTCATAGGCTCTTCTAGTTTGTAACATATTATATCCTAAACATCCTATGAGAAAATTGGTGGGATATAAGTACGGATAGTATCGAAAACGGAATTTAACTATATAGAAATCTCAAAAATGCTTTTTGGACCTTTACAAGTAGAAGAGCATAAGAAGCCTCATGTGGGTCCCAGACGCAAGAGCTCGCCTCCAACTTACTTCTGACATATGTACTGTATAGGAGTTGAACGACATGCATATTACGAAAATCCCGTGCGTTTCTGAGAACAAACCCGAGTCTTTTGAATGATTCCTTAGCAACGGTGGAAATGTGGTCATGGAATGTCAACTTTTGGTCAAATACGACACCCAAGTCTTTTACAGTGGTCGATCTAGTAATAATAATGCCATCATTATGTACGCCGACGATGTATGTTTCGTCACAGATTTCGCAAGTGGCCTTCAAAATCTTATGACCAATTTAAATTAGACATGCACTAAGTTTCCGCTTAAAATTAATGTCAAAAACCGAAGTGATGGCAGCAGGAGGGCTACATGACAATCTACCGCTTAATGTGTCTTGGAAACAATATATTAAGCCAAGTCGATAGATTCAAATATCTTAGAAGCACTATTACGTCAAAGTGTGACTTAGACGCAGAGGTAAACAGTAGAATAGGAGCTGCTGCTGCAGCTTTTGGTAAACTGCTTCTAATGCTGCATATCAATGACTTAATTCAGCTGCGAGCAGTTGGGTACGCGGATGACAGCACAGTCTCAGAGAGATACTTTTCCAGTGCTAGAGCTGGCAGGGACGACATTGCCACTTTCAGAAAGGCCATGGTAGAGCGCATGAATTTGACTTTAAATCTCGTCTCCCAATGGGGCGACAACTCTCTGAAAACGCAGGCTTGTCTTTTTAGCGCTAAAAAGCCCTTTTGAATTATCCCCTAACTTCTTAAGTACATCTGTACCAGTCACCGACCGCCTGGAGCTTTTGGGCATGGAGTTGTCGTCAGACCTCAACTTCGGCTCAACCATCGAGTCCAAAGCTCAGATTCCAGCAAAAAAGCTGGGTTTCCTGCACAAGGTGAGGTGGTACTTCACGCTTGGACAGCTTTTAAATCTGTATAAAGCACAGGTTCGTTCCTGCGTAGAGTATTGCAGCCACTTGTGGGATGGCTCTGCAAAGTACCAACTTGCTGCATTGGACTCGATCGAGCGCAGAGCTAAAAGGCTTATAGGCGACGAGGTGCTGGTGGACAAGCTTCATAGCCTGGCTCATCGGCGAACCGTTGCTTGCCTGTCGGTTTTCTACAGATTGTACTTCGGGGAGTGTGCGCAGAAGCTCCATGACCTGATTCCTCCATATCCCTTTCACTACCGGACTACCAGACGCACTGCTGGGTACCATCCACATTTGGTTGATATATCATCTTGTCGCACCAAGCGCTTTTCTTCCACATTTATTGTACGTACAGCCAAGCTGTGGAACTCTCTGCCGGCTTCTGTGTTCCCTGCCACTAATGACCTTTCAGCCTTTAAAGCAAGAGTGAATAGGCATCTTCTAGGTTCGCTCGTTCCATCGTAGACCTCATCTATCGTTTACCATCAGGCGAGATCGAGGTCAAGAGTGGGCTCATCACGAATAAAAAAGAACTGCAATATAAAGTTTTCCTTCCGGTCGCATGACATCAAATTATCCACCAAAATAAAAGTGTATATGGTCATTGTGCTCCCAAATTTTTTGTATTCGTCCGAAACATGGGTCCTGTACCCATTTAATTTCATTCGCGCTCTCGACAAGTATCACTTAAAGTATCTGCGAGATAAATTGAACATCCAGTGGCAAGATCGTGTCCGAAATACGGATGTTCTTCGTCGTGCAACGTCGGAGGTATCGAGACCTACCCATGAGGCATCACGACGTTTGCAGCTGCGCTGGAGTGGACACGTGTCGCGAATGTCGGACGACAGATTGACTAAGCTCACCTTATTCTCAGGACTCAAATATGGCAACAGGGTGGACAATATCTAAGATGTAATGATGTTCTGAAAAGGCAAATGAAAAGATGCAAGATCGAACCATCACAGTGGGAGCACAATGTAGCTCAACGTTTGTATTAGAGACGTCTCATTAATTTGCAAGTCTCTGATTTTGAATTGCTATGACGAGCAGATTTGGACATAAAACGAGACGAGTTGAAGGCCCTGACCACCAACGGCCATACATTCACACATTTTTAGATGCATTTACCGGATTTTTATAGGACAACTATATTTTTTTAAAGCGCTTAATAAGGTAATTATAAAATCAAATAACACTTTACCGGATTATAACAAAGCGACTATAGGGCGTAATAGTCCTATAAACTGCGCCCAAATGCGGCTCTATAAACGTTTACAGGATTTCTATAGGATTGAAAAATACGTGCTCCTAGGATAATTAAAGGGTCACATTTTGCTACTTGGGCGTGTACGGTATTAGCCGCATCAAAATAATCGGATCATAGATAATGATAAAATTGTTTCTAAAATTGCCCAAGTAAATGATTTTATTATTTTAGTAAAAGAATAAAGTTGGGAGTTAGGCGAGATTTACTCGTACGATATTGTATTATATCAACCCAGATTTTTTACTACAGACCTTTATGTTGTTGTGTTTGTTTTATTTACAGATGGAGCCTAAAAAGAAGTGTTCTTGGTCCCCCAGAAAAATGAGAAGTGCCATAACGGCCATTCGTGTTGGAGCAAAGTTAAGGCCTTCAGCTGCTTTGTATGGTATTCCTGTGTAAAACATTCAAAAAGGGAAATGTCTAGGTAAAAGGACTAAACAACAATCAAAATTAATTATTTCGACTCCTATGAAATCTGTTTGAGAAGAAATTGAAGGAAATGAGCTGCCAAAAGAAGAAACTAGAAAAACACACTGAGACTGTTACAAAAATTCTTAAAAAGAGACAAAATAAAAATAGTAAAAATAAAATAAGTTTAAAGAAACAAATAGAAAAGGAGTATTCATCATCTTCTGATGAAGAACATCATGTTTTATGTGATGATGAAGTAGAGTTAGATGATGATTTTGTTGAAGGAATTGGAGGTGAGACAGGTATCGAGGATCTATGCGTCAATTGTGGTGATTTTGGGAAGGATAAAGAATTGTGGTACATGTGTGTAAGCTATGGGAGCTGGGTCGCATGCTTTACGTTCGGGATATGATTCTGCTGATAATTATTGTTGTGGATTTTGTACGTAAGGCCTAGAAAAGATTTATGATGAAGATTACATTGATGTTACTGTTTATCCTAACTTAAATATATTTAAAGTAAAATTGACATTTTCAGTGTTTTATAAGCTAATACACCAATAAAACGGTTGGATATATGTGTGAACGAAATTAGCCGATTACGCGTACGGTGTTACCCGCTTGTTTCGGTTAATACCGTACAAATACTATTTTCAATTAAAGTACTTTATCTTTTATTATTGTGGGTTTTATATTCTGACGTTAACCATATCTAAAATATAGCTAATTGGAAGTATTTAAAAAATTTTGATTTTCTTCTTTGATGAAAACTTTTGTAATAACGACATATTAAAGTTATGTGTACGGCAATACCCTCCGTTCCCCTATTCTCAGCGAAATGTGGGTACGCCAGTCACGAGCGCACCGTCGCGGTCGGAGAGCTGAACAACTAAGCTCTAATGTTTGAATAAAATAGCCATGATACAGTCGCCGTAGCCGAAATCGGCTAGGATGAACATCTTCACCATCATGGACGTGGAGAAGTGCCAGTCCGGTTAGACCTCCAACCATTGAAGCTCTTAGCCATGATTTGATTTTTCGTAACGTAGAGAAAGATCTTTCTGCTGTCGCTACACTAACAGGTAATATAGCCATAATACATAAATCTTAAAATCTTATATTAGGGTACATCTCAATATCGCAATTTTTAAATAAGGTCAGAAGTTTTTTAACTTAGTACTTTATTACTAAAGTCTAGTCGTTCCGATTGAGGTTAGATCTAGCAAGACATTAGATCGAAACAAAGCGCGCGCCACCTTTGGCGGCCGTGGCGGTGGCGCAGTAAAATTCAAATTTTCGATGCATTCGTTCCCGAATAATGCGTTTGCCGTCAAACAAAGTCACAACAAAGATATTAAATCAATTCAATATTAAAAGTACTTCAATAAAATCTATGTTGTGACAAAAATATATAAAAACACTAGCTTCTGCCCGCGACTTCGTTCGCGTGGGAGGGGGTTCCCGCGTAAATCCCGATCCCGTGGGAATTTCAGGATAAAAACTATCCTGTCCTTCCCAGGGTCCTAAACTATTCCCATGCCAAATTTCATCTAAATCGGTTCAGCGGTTTAGGCGTGAAAAGGTAACATACAGACAGACAGAGTTACTTTCACATTTATAATATTAGTATGGATTATGTTTAACAATTTTAATTAGCGGTCCTCCTAAGTCCTGGACCCAGCCCAGTGGGGGGTCATGACCCCCATGACCCACCCCCCTGGATCCGCCTTTGTGCGGGGACAGTCTTTTTAAAAGTAATCTCGCGCAATTCATTGAAATATTCATCACATGAAACGATTTCCAATAGAGTGGCTTTTATCATGTCTGGTTATATATGTATATTTTTAATAAAAATAGATTTATTTATACTGCAAAATAAACGATGATAGTATAAATATCATGTTTTTATTATCTTACAATAAAAAATGCTCATTTATTATTCGATTGATTGAATCCATCACTATTAGGTTAAATAGGGTATCATTATTTTAGTAATTGACACTAGCATATGTCAACTTATTGCGTCGAATTAAAAGTCTGGTTATAGTGAGCGATTCAGGCTAACAGCTCAATCTTGTTTGATTGTATATTTTATGGTTTCGATTTTTTTACATGCAGCACGATAGGGATACTGTTGATAATGACAACACTCGTAGTCGTAGAAGATGATATACATGATTATATATATTAATATTATTAATTATTATACTTTGCATGAATTAATGTATACGTACCTTATACCTACATATTAACAAGTAACGTTAAGTATTTTTTGCGCCTAAATTAACCATTATTAACCCTAGTTAATAATGGTTAATTTAGGCGCAAAAAACGTACAAACGGGTGAAAATATTGTTTTTCTTGTTTCTAATAACCTTGGCTAAGATAGGTAGGGCTTGTAAACCCAGGGTATAGCACTTGCAGAGATCAGATTGGCCTAGGATCTCAGATCCAGGAATAACTGGATTGGGTTTTGGTTAATAGTAAGAAACATTCCTAGTGGAAAACCTGAAAATGTCATACCTACCGGTGATCGAACTAAGGATCCGAGGTTGGTAGTCGCATAGTCGCAGTTTTTATTAATATTTTGATTTTAGTATTTAATATTACCTGTTTCTCTGATTCGCGCATAAACTAGGTATCGATGGCCATCCTCAGTTGTTAATCTTCTATACTTATAATAAATCTGTAGAGAGGTTAATTCTGTACATGAAATATATTTACAAAATAACTATCAGGGGGTGATTAGGGATCGATACTGATGCCAAAAATGCAATCAGTAAAATTTTTGTCTGTCTGTCTGTCTGTCTGTCTGTCTGTCGGTCTGTCTGTCTGTCTGTCTGTATAACCGTTATAGAAACAAAAACTACTCGACGGATTTTAACGAAACTTGGTACAATTATTTTTCATACTCCTGAGCTGGTTATAGTATACTTTTCATCTCGCTACAATCAATAGGAGCAGAGCAGTGAAGGGAAATGTTGGGAAAACGGGAGAAGTTACTCCATTTTTTAAGCTTCCGTCGCGAGTGCAACCTTAATGGTTAAAGCTACACAGAAATCATTTATGACGGAAATGTTCTCCTTAAAATTATATAAAAAATATCCCACGACAGCATATATCTATCTTTTATGGTTGACTCACAATAACACGTGTAACTCCCGATAGCTTAGCAGTTCGAAGCTTTCTGATTATTATTCTGCTCCGAAATTTAAAACCACCACAACTTTGCAATGGAACTCGGCTAAAAGTAACCCAATTGCAACAAAATATAATCGAGGCTCAAATTTTAACAGGTTGCGGTGCAGGAGAAACCGTCTTTATTCCCAGAATTCCCATAATCTATACTTATAATAAATCTGTAGAGAGGTTAATTCTGTACATGAAATATATTTACAAAATAACTATCAGGGGGTGATTAGGGATCGATACTGATGCCAAAAATGCAATTAGTAAAATTTTTGTCTGTCTGTCTGTCTGTCGGTCTGTCTGTCTGTCTGTCTGTCTGTATAACCGTTATAGAAACAAAAACTACTCGACGGATTTTAACGAAACTTGGTACAATTATTTTTCATACAACTGAGCTGGTTATAGTATACTTTTCATCACGCTACAATCAATAGGAGCAGAGCAGTGAAGGGAAATGTTGGGAAAACGGGAGAAGTTACTCCATTTTTTAAGCTTCCGTCGCGAGTGCAACCTTAATGGTTAAAGCTACACAGAAATCATTTATGACGGAAATGTTCTCCTTAAAATTATATAAAAAGTATCCCACGACAGCATATATCTATCTTTTATGGTTGACTCACAATAACACGTGTAACTCCCGATAGCTTAGCAGTTCGAAGCTTTCTGATTATTATTCTGCTCCGACATTTAAAACCACCACAACTTTGCAATGGAACTCGGCTAAAAGTAACCCAGTTGCAACAAAATATAATCGAGGCTCAAATTTTAACAGGTTGCGGTGCAGGAGAAACCGTCTTTATTCCCAGAATTCCCATAATACCAAATAATTTTCCATTCCAATTTAAAAGAACGCAATTCCCAGTATCGGTGTGTTATGCAATGACGATTAATAAGGCTCAAGGGCAGACTTTTCGTGTTGCTGGAGTAGATCTCGGTGTCAGTTGTTTCTCGCATGGTCAGTTGTACGTCGCTCTTTCACGGGTTAGCATTTCTAGAAATCTTTATGTTCACGTGCCGGACGGGTCAACTTTCAACATAGTTTACCCGGAAGCTTTGCGCTGAAGTATTTTCGTTCTATAGGTACTTAAGCCTCATGTGAACGTGATCTAAACAATATTACCAACACATTAACTTAATAACACACAAGGAGTTACACGCTGACGGAGTCGCGGGCACAGCTATTAACAATAATATTGTGCGGTTCGGTATTGCGATATATTTCAACAGTATTATAGATTGACATATTATATTTCCCTACTAAATTACGACGGTTAATCTGTCTCTTACATCAAAATCACTGAACCGTGAGGAAGGACATAGGCTACTTTTTTTTACGAAAAACGACGGAAACGTGGATGAAGTCGCGGTCAACAGCTATCTATACTAATAATATAAGGCTGAAGAGTTTGTTTGTTTGTTTGAACGCGATAATCTCAGGAACTACTGGTTCGAATTGAAAAAATATTTTTTAATTAAATAGTCAATTTATAGAGAAAGGCTATAGGCTATATATCATTACGCTAAGGCCAATAAGAGCGGAGCGCCAATGAAGAATGCTTCAAAATCGGGGTTAAATTTAACGTTAGCCCAAAGTAACTATTCCACGCGGACGAAGTCGCGGGCAAAAGCTAGTTTATTAATAAGTATGTAATAAAGTGTCCCGTGATTTAATTAGCAGATAGTCTGATGAGTTAGATGAACGTTTAGGTATTTTGGCCTATAAGAAAATGGCGAAAATGGCGTACCTAAATTAATTACTATCTTACTAATCCTACCTAAAATATAAAAATTATTGATATGAAATGAAATATTTATTTTGTAAAATGGTTATAAATAACACTTTTACACGTCATGTTTTTTTGCGTGTTTAGTTTAGCTAGATAAGGCCTACCTGACTACTCTGAGAAGAAACACCGAAACAAACTCAGAGGTCAAAGTCTCTTTTAAAATGCAGACAATTTGTATTTGTATATGAGACGCATGTAGGTTCATGTCTGTGGTATTCTTTTGAGGAAATAATCACGCAAATTTGAGCGGACCTGTTCATGTCTAGACAGGGCAAGCGTTTGCCAGTTATCGTGTAGCTCAACTTAGAACTTAAGGAGCTCAACAATTTGACGAACAATACCAAAGTAAGGACATTTGGGTAGGCCACACAAGTACTCAAACTGAGGAAATAACCACATCATTAAATAAATTATAGTGAAAGTAAAAACAACGAAGAGGGAATAACCTACATTGTCCTCACATTTTAAATAATGAAATAATTATATATAAAAAAAAAAACAAAATAAATAGGTAGGTATATACAATACTTGAGAAAGCAAATATAAAGTTGGGGAAAAGTCTTTTCTCATTATAGTATGTATGAACTTGTAATAAAATCTCTTTGGCTATACTATTTGTATCTTGGCTGGTTTTGGTATTATTAAAAGTTTAAATTTTGAAGAACATAATTCCAAATTCAAATTAGGAAAATGTGTGATTTTCATTTGTTTTTCGTACTGTTAATGAGTGAAACTAATGAAGAAATTCGATACATTTTAAAATTTTACTACAAAAAAAGTAAATATGCAACGCAAGCCGCGAAAAAAATTTGCAATGTTTATGAACCTAGTGCAGTGTCTGTGAGAGTAGCACAAATTTAAGCGTTTTCAATCCGGACATTTTGATGTCAAAGATGCACGTCGCTCTGGTCGCCCTATTGCGGATAAAATGGATGCCATTTTTGAAAAAGTGGTGCAAGATCGGCATATCAATAGTTACGACGTAGCTGTAGAACTGGGATTTGACCACAAAACTGTTGTGTGTGGTCAGGCTTCAGACTGTGGCGAAACCCGGGTTAACTCGCATCAAGGTGATGCTGTGTGTGTGGTGGGATTGGAAGGGCATTATTTATTATGAGCTGTTACCACCAGGCAGGACCATCGATTCTGAACTCTTCTGCGAACAACTGATGAGATTAAAGCAAGAAGTTGAGAGAAAGCAGCCGGAATTAATCAACAGAAGGGGTGTGGTTTTTCATCATGATAACGCTAGACCTCACACATATTTAGCCACTCAGCAAAAATTAAGAGAGTTTGGCTGGGAGGTGTTAATGCATCCGCCGTATAGTCCTGACCTTGCACCTTCAGATTTCCACCTGTTTCGGTCTCTTCAGAATTCTTTAGGCAGTGTCAGGTTAACATCACGAGAGGACTGCCAAAACTACTTGTCGCGGTATTTTGATCAGATGTCTCAAAATTTCTATAGCAATGGGATCATGTCCCTACCTACAAGATGGCAAAAAGTTATCGAACAAAATGGTACCTACATACTTTAGTTAAATGTAAATAAACTATCCCATAAAAAACAATACTTGTCAAAAAAACCAAGTCTTGCAACTCAGTTCTTCTACCGTAAAAAGTTGTGAGATCCATGTAATACCAAGTCGGTTATTCGATTATTCAGTCCCTACTTAAGGGACCTTCTGTCTTAATTTGTTACGTAATTATCTAACCTAATAACATCTTATAGTGACCATATCAATATTAAAAATCTTTAACGTTTTAAATAAATAGATTGACTCGGCCATATATACAATGCTTGCTTGGTTACTGAAAATTCAGGCTTCTAGTTTTATCCACAACGAAGTTATACGGGGTCGAAAATGGCCTGAACTGCTTCGAGAAAAGTATGGTACACCGTGCCGCTTTTTGCTCGACTTGGCGGGGGAACTGCCGTGCCCCTAGATATTAAAAAATGTTTTGAATTTTCTTAAAAAATGCGAAGAAACTTTTTCCCCAACCTATTATTTTAAGCAATCAAAATTTTAAAAATAAATAAAAAAGGCACACGTAAGGTCAGGCGGGGCAAGTGCGCCGACCGACGGGTTAAGCGCACCTACCATAAAAATAACGAAAGCTACAGATATAATACAACTAACGACATCTTACATCCATGCAACATACTCAAAACACAGTCCCACTTCACAATCGCAGATGCCTCTGTTCACCATTACTTGATGTATCCACCATTTTAGTTTTAGTGTCATTTAAACCTGTTACCACAGAGATGAGGTCGTGTTATTTATCCCCTTAAATCTTCAAATATTTTATGTGTTGCGGCAAACCAATGAAGCGAGTACAGAAATTAGGTGTTTTTCTTTAAATCTATGGCTGTATTTTAGTCCTAGGTAGTGAAATAATATTTTTTTATAAAATTAAAAAAGTACCCTCAAAATAATCAAGTGAGGCAAGTGCGCCTACGTTTTTAGTAGTATGGCGCACTTCCCCCGAGCCAGAAGTCGTCAACTTTTATGATTAAGTTATTTTATTACCCAACGGCCTCTGTGCTGTCTTGTGCTGAGAAGGTGTTGGGTGATAGGTTTACAGTAAAAGCTTCGTATCAATCTACAAACTATTTTTAAATAAGTAATTTTGTTTATTTTTTCTTGGGATTGTTTTTTGGGGCGCTATAATTATATAAGTCGTTGATCGTAAGTGTTAACAGTAAAACCCTAGTACTTGTCAATTCCTTTGTTCCTTAGTTTATGTACGCTTAGGTGTGCCTAATCGGAAGCGATAATCGAAGACTAGCTACTTTTGAAAATTATCGATCCGGCTGTTATCATTCAACATCAGTCTTTAAGTCATGTCAAATGCCTTTGGGCTTCCTAATCAACTCTGACACTAGGTTGCCCACAGATCTCTCGACAAGAAAAAGTAGTTACTACAAATGGTCGTAAAATTATTATCTTTTACAGATGGTTCATACTTATCAAAGAAAAACCGATAAACCTTCTTGGTCTCGATAAACTTTATGTCAGGCAATTGACGCTGTCCGATCAGGCCTATCTGGATATGAATCAGCTAAAACTATCTTCCAAACGATTGACTGAGAAAAAATGATTTTAGGAATCATCGTCGTGACTGTCAGTTTGAAAGATCTATCTATAGACACTGACACCCGCACGTACAGAATTGATGAAAAAATATTTTTTTAGTTCCAGTTCCATGTATGGGGAGCCTCCCTTTAATATATATTTTTTAAATTATTTTTGTATAAAAATCGGAAAGCGGTTTGCAGAATACATCTATACATATAACATATACCAAGTTTCAACTCTGTTGTCTTAATACACAGTTTCGGAATAAAATTACTGTGACGTAAGGAAGGACAGACGGACAGACAGACATGACGAATCTATAAGGGTTCCATTTATGGAACCCTAACAACATGGCTTTAAATCTATGCCGACGTGTTTGAATGTCTGACCATTTTTTCGGGTGGGAAAATTATCGAATGACTTCTACTGACTAAAACCCACCCTGTTCCTTCACATGCCCTTACGTTTCGGGACCTCGGTATCTCGTTAGAACATTACCGCAACCCCGGAAATTGTATCCTTTTAAAATAATAGGTAAATCTGTAGGTACCATGGGGATTCGAGGTATTAGTGCCGTTTGTCTAGCCATTGGTCCTGTGAAAACTGATTTTAATAAAAGTAACGACTACATTAGCATATAAAATTTAAATTTAAATTTTAGGTAACCTCCGACAACCATGAAACACCTGAACAAATCTTGATAAGTTGTAGCTACCATCTCGATCACGTCAGCTTTCTAAAAAAAAAAAACCGCATCTTGTGTTGCCCAAAATCAGTCTTGGTCTTACAGTCTAGGTCTTGTTCTTGCATTTTTGCAAGACCGAGACCATGACCAAGACTTACCCTGCAAGATTTAAGCAAGAACAAGACTAAGCCTGCAAGACTCTTACGTCTTGCGGCCGATGTTGAATGTGAACCACACCTAAACGTCAAGTATTTTTCTGCATTTCATTTGACATTTCTCAATTTCAGACTAACTCAATTTGAACCATGGAAAGATACACAACCGAGCAACGCGTTAAAGTTATTCAGGCTTATTATGAAAATGGGCGTTCAAATCAATTCGAATTTTTTTCTTTCGATTTTTTCGATTTCGATGTTTTCTATTCGGATTCGGATTCTTCAATAAGCAGAATTGCTGCATTTAGGCAAATGACAATCCAAAAGTGATTGTCGAAATACCAATGCACCCACAAAGAATGACTGTTTGGTGCGGTTTATAGGCTGGCCGCCAAGATCATGTGATTTGACACAGTTGGACTTCTTTCTTTGGGGTTATTTGAAAGAAAAGGTGTACGTTGATAAGCCAGCAACAATTCAAGAGTTAAAGGATGAGATAATTGGGCACATTGACGGCAAAGAACCTCAATTATGCCTCAGCGTCATCGAAAATTTGAACCATCGGATGGAGGTGTGCCGCCTAGGTCGCGGCGGCCATTTGGCCGATATTTTGTTCCATACATAATTGAACCATACCATATTATCATAATAAAAAGAAATAACAATAATTTCCTAAATAATTTGTGTTTTATTCAAAATCAACATCGGTCCTTAAAATTTAACCACCCTTTATTATTATTAAAATGAGAAAAATTACATTGCAAAAACACAGGGGGAGGGCGGGCAATGCGGAGGAAACAATAAAACTTAGGCGCTGGCTCTGACGGACGTGCTGCTTAAACTTACTACCACCAACAGTGATACAGGTCCGGCAACATCCATGGTTTTAATAATAAGAAATCATTGGAAAATATTAAGTTGTGCGTAAACGTTACTTCCGAGTGCGGAAGTGACGTTTACGCACATCTTAATATATTTCAACTTAATTTAAAATTTTAAAGTGATTTCTAGTACCTAATTTTCAGTGAAGGTCAGAATACGGTGCCTTTGCCTAGGGACAAGATGTTTTGTATCGATTCATTTATGCAGTTTTAAAGCGTAGGTATCATCCATCAAACTGTTAAAATGTAATCATACATATAAAACTACCTCGTAGTTTTTTTTTTATTTAGATAAGTACTTAAGTAATAAATGACAATTGATTTTCTCAATAATTAAACTAAATACAGATACTGATATTTTTATCTCGTCTGCATTAAATAAGTCAGTATTGTTGTTTCACAATTTTCATTGGATTTTATTACAAAATGTTTTTATTTTCTGTCGTGACGTATTATCGTGATTAGTTAATACTTGTGTGTATTATTTGTACGATATCGACTTATGCGCATTACTAACAATAATATAAACATAAATTGTACAAAATATCGATTAAGAGGAAAAGAGTGCATCCCTAGTTTTGACCATCGCGGCACTTTGATAGTGCGCGGCTTTGTTGTCGGCAATATCAAAGGTCGGATACTATAACCTGTCAAAGAAAGTTCACATCTATTCGGAAGTACAAGATCAAGATACGAGTACACGCGTAGGCGGCTTCTATTGATATCGCATACAATCGTCGCCGCCACGCCACGCTCCCATTTGAGAAATATTGTAAATACTTGTGTGTAAAAATTGTCTACAATACTAACCAAATGAGTGACGTCACGTTACGCATTTTGTGTTCTTCTTGTGTTCAAATCACACACATCCAAAAATTGAGATTAGCATTGTCGGTTTATAAACTACTATCGTGCTCTAGTAGTTATTAAGTACCTACATAAATACAGTAGGTAGCGTACCTGGGCAAATTTTATTTAATTAATGTAGATTAATGCCATCAAAGGAAGGATATATACACAGAATATTATTTACACAATATCTACATTTTATTGCTACGTAGGCACACTATACCTATCTGGTAACGCATCTGTTTTATTAATCTTCCAAAGAATCATTATTTTTATCAAAGAATGCCGTCCTTTATCGGTATTTCGGCTTATGCTTATAAATAGGAGTATTTATTTAAATTTTAGTAATTCCAAATTGAGCTTCCCTTCGAGTTTAATTAATCGTTAATTGCAAGACTCTTGCGAGACTCTTGCGCAAGACCAAGACCAAGACTAGCTAAGTCTCGTGTTGGTCTTGCATTTGGGGAACACTAACCGCATCATAATCGATCTTACGATGCCATAGACAGACACACAGACACATCAAACTTATAACACTCCTCTTGCTGCGTCAGGGGTTTAAAAAGGAATTGAATCTCCTACACAAAATTAAGAAACGTAAAAGTACCTATTGACTACAAATACGTATTTTTAACCGACTTCAAAAAAAGGAGGTTTACAATTCTTCTTAAACTTATTTTTTTATGTATGTTACCTCATTGCTCGCAGATGGCTGGACCAATTTCGAAAAATCCTTTTTTTTTTGTTTGAACGGGTATACTTTCTAGTTGGTCCCATTGTCGTCATGTTTGGATCTGATGATGGGGTCATGGAGAAATCGAGGGAACTCTTCAAATATTATAGGCACACCTATAGCGTTTTGGAAATTTCTTATAGTACCTTGTGCAGTTGCTCTCGAAAAGCACCATTTGAGGAAGTGGAACTGATGATGAAGACCTCAGATGGCCACCGAATCTACTCAATAATAAATATTTCGTGGATTGCGATTAGATTACTTGAATATAGATGTTAAGCACTTTATGATCGTCACAATGCATATGGTGAAGTAGAACTGATGGTGATGTACCAGGAGAACTCCTCAAAAATTAACGGCTCTGCCCCGGGAAAAGCAATATTTTGTAAAAGGTGATAAGTAGTTGACATTTTGGCTTTTGTAACTAGATAAATTACAAACCGACCCAATAAAAAGCGCGAAAAAAAATTTTAGCAAAAAATAGAACCGACTTCTATGTAAAAACACTACAAAAGCTTAAATAACTTTAATTTCGAAAGGCGGTGTCAAAAAAAAAAAAAAGAAAATACAAAACAAATGACACCGACGACCGAAATTAAAGTTATTTTTGCCTTTGTAGTGTTTTTAGTAAAAACACTACAAAGACTTTAATTTTGGAAGGCGGTGTCAAATAAAAAGAAAATACAAAACCAATACTAAATGTTTATAAGGTCGCTCCTGAAAATGATATCCATTCCAAGAAATACTAATGAAGACAAATAATTTTAGTAGTGGACTTTATTATTCTAAACTTTTTACATAGAAGTCGGTTCTATTTTTTGCTAATTTTTTTTTTTTATAACTGTATACATATCAATGGAACTCAAATAAAACAAAATAAATAAACTTACTATAAACATTAAACCCTAGCTAAACGATCCTTAACGATTTCCTTTTAGAAGTCAGTTAAAAAAATGGGATAAACGAAATAACACCCTATCAAAATTACTTATTCAACTAAACAGAAAGTAAAATAAAAATATTCAAATGTATAGATACAAAATATCATCTAAATAACAAAATACACATCTGACGTAAATAAAGCTGAAACAATTTTTACTTACATAGGAAGTCTTAACAAAGAAATCGAAATGAAACTATGTTTAGGTACCTATACTATCAGTGCGGTTACTGTGCTCAACGCGCCGCCGCGCCGCACGGTGGGCTGAAAATCGGCTTTCATAGACTTAGGCATTTTATTTTGCAAGTGCGAGTTTTTTTGCCGGATATCACTTCTATTAGTTATAACAATATACAAAAATGACACCAGAATTGATTCTGCACAGAAACGAAGGAATTATAATTTTTTTACGAAAATTTTGTATGGAGCTAGTATGAAAAATCGAAATATCTCTAAAACGGCAGCGATAACCGTAATATCCTTATAGGGGGTTATAGTACTAATTATTTATGATTTTTTGACATACGTTACATAATGGTTGTAGATGCCTTTTTTTTTAAAAAATCGTCAAAATATTTTTATTTATTTTTACATATTTAAACGTTCCTTTTAGTGTTTAAGTTGAAGAATTCAGAGCTTTAACAACTCTTATCATAAAATAGCATCACCCCTATAGACCTGAAGGACTAGACAGAGGTGTGTAGTGTCTTGTTGATCTTGTAAGATTTCCAACAATACCAAATAGTTGAATATCAGTGTCAAAGTGCCCATGCTGTCGCTTCTTTTTGAAAGATAGGGGAATGAAATTGTTAATTGATCATACCCTAAAAGTATGATTACAACATAACCGGACACATAATAATAATAATATCCTTATAGGGGATTATAGTACTAACATTATTTATTTTAACATATGAAACTGTTCAAAACGATCCATGAACTGTGTCAAAGTTAAGAACATCGTTAGGAAGCATGCTTTTTCCCCAAATATTAAGAATATGTGAAAAAAAAAAGACTGTATATATACTTTTTATTGATAGGTAATTTAAATAAAACAGAAGTAACAAAAATAATATCTAATAAATTCAATTATACAAAATACATATTTGAAACTATAATTTATGAAATTATTAACTAAACATATTGGTACAATAAACTAACATAAATAACAAAAGAACATAAAGAAAAATAATTAAATTTTACAAATTTTCTTTACAACTTTCGTTGTCGGACTCCAATTCCGAGTCAGAATCCAGATCGGATATACCTACAAACTCGAACTCAGTTTCCGGAAACTGTATTAGGTCGAGAGTTTCAGCAAAAAAGGTTGTCTTCCTTTTGGCATCTAACTTCGGCCTTTGTGCACTTAGAAAAGGATCCGAAGAAACAACAAGCATATTTAGGATATCTTGATTAGAATCTTGCCTGCTTCTTTTCCGCGAATGATGTTCCCGGAACCTCCTAAAATCTTTGTTTCGAGACTCTGAGGCTTCTTCCGAGAGAGTCCCAATCGGGACAATATCATTTTTTTCGATTATGTCAGCTCCGTGTATTAATAGTTTATGTACGGTTGATGACATGTAGTACCAGTCGTATAATTCCACGTACTTTTCTGCTGTTTTGCGAGCAAAATCTTTAAATTTGATGACATCGATCTTCTCACCAGATGTTATTGCTTGCAAAATAACAGCAAATCTTTTTATCAGGTTTTGATCCAACCCAGTAATAGCTGCAGTTTTATTGGGAAACTCGAAAAACTTCCTTGCGGTATTCCCGTCATTGGTAGTTCCCGAGCCTTGTTTTACTATATCAATTAACAGATTGAGCTCCTCTTTAAATTTATTTTGAATGTTTTTTTTTCCGTTTTGTAACATATCTTTATGCTCATTACTTCTTGCTGCCCACTGTTTGAAGTCAAGTCTGTACGCAATGTGTAACAGACATTCCATGCAATTTATACGGGCATGTAGGGATGATAGGCCAAATTCATATATGTCAGAACACACAGTTTTTGATGTTACAGCATCTAAGTGGTTCATTTCTGTTGGTTTTGCTAAGCACAGGTAGCATGATGCATTTGATCTAGCTTCAGAAAGGTACGTGCAGACTTTTGCGTCGATCATTGTCATCATTAGTTTATGAGTCACCCTGTTACTATTAATGCACTCTGTGGGGTTAAGGGCCTCAATTTCCTCATCCATTTTTCTTTTGTTATCAATGACAACTGCATGGCTTTCTTTTACAAAAGTGAACTGAACCGGACGACAATAAAAAGTTGAGCATGGTTTCGGGTTTGTCCATATAGTATTATCTCCATCTGTCAGTTTCAGTGGCACCAAGGAGGTCATGAAAATGCTTGAATCATCATGCTCGCCGTCCATTTTCTGCTTGTATCGGCTTTGATTGGAAGCACCATCAAATCCCCACTTCGATATCAGCTTTAACTGCTTATTTTCCACATTATCAGAAAGACTTTGAAGAATCCGCTTCACCGTGATGTCAAGTAAAGCTTGAAGTGTAATTCTAGCTGATGAATCCGTAACTGATACTGATTGATTAGGAGGGTAGCATGCAAGCTTAGTTTGTTGCAGTTTATAGTAGGATGGGTAAATATCCTTAGCACCTTCCCGAATGGCAGTCTCTCGCAACGTAATATATTGCCACTTTGAAAGCTTAAGTGAAAGAAGCAATCCAAGTGCTTTCTCTGGTGTAAATATTACTGTTTTCTTAATGCTTTCCTTGATTTTAACGGCAGCTTCTGGATTTTTGATCATATAATTGATTACAGATGCGATATCTTCATAACCTTCTTCTTTTAAACGTGCTGCAGCTGCATATGCCAATTCACAGGAATCCTCGCCTATGTGCTCACTAGATCTTCTCTTTTTCTGTTTGCTTCCCAGATCTTTGAATGGTTTTCGGGACCTTTTTGTCATTGTTCCAACAGTCGATGATGTCGAAGGTTCTGGAGAGACTGAGCGTGCTCTTGGTATCTCATCAACAGTTGGTTCTTGATTTATTAAAGTTTGCACGCAACTCGGCCAATCAATATTTGCTTGCAACCACTCTCCGTACGTATTTCTAAACTTATCAAAGAATCGTTTAGATTTCTGCCACCTGTTTAAAGCAGCTCGCGTGAATCTCCGGCAAAATTCTTTGAGAGTTACTTGATCTTCGGCAGAAAGGCAATCGCCTATGCGGGACACAATTGCACTAAACAATACTTCATGATTAAATGAAGGACACTCACTTTTTAGAAGAACAAACAAATCTAAGTTGGTGATTAAACTTTCCATTCTAAGATTTTGTAGTCGCAAAGCAAATAGTTTTAGTGTTAGCAGTTACACGGTTGTGAACAATCTAAATTATGGAACAAAATTATAGCCCTTTTATTGTATAAAGTCAATAATTAGTTAACTACCCTCATTAAAGTTATAAAAGATATGATAATAAAAATTTATAATCGTTAAAAAACATTTCGTAGAACTCATAGTAGAACTAATCAACATTAGCAAATCACATTAGCTCACTAATTATAAAAAGGTGAATGCAGTTCTTAGTTGGTATTGTTGCGAGATATTTCAAATCATTTAATCACTTAATAGGCTCATTAGAATCAGAAGACTACAACCATCATTCTAATTACTTAATTACTTGTCATCAGACTCATTAGATGACTACACAATATGTTATTTTGTATTTTGAACGTATGCAAGGTTTTAAAATTCCTTTTGTGTCGATATTATTATGTGTCCGGTTATGTTGTAATCATACTTTTAGGGTATGATCAATTAACAATTTCATTCCCCTATCTTTCTAAAAGAAGCGACAGCATGGGCACTTTGACACTGATATTCAACTATTTGGTATTGTTGGAAATCTTACAAGATCAACAAGATACTACACACCTCTGTCTAGTCCTTCAGGTCTATAGGGGTGATGCTATTTTATGTTAAGAGTTGTTAAAGCTCTGAATTCTTCAACTTAAACACTAAAAGGAACGTTTAATATGTAAAAATAAATAAAAATATTTTGACGATTTAAAAAAATAAAAAGGCATCTACAACCATTATGTAACGTATGTCAAAAAATCATAAATAATTAGTACTAAAACCTCCTATAAGGATATTACGGTTATCGCTGCCGTTTCAGAGATATTTCGATTTTTCATACTAGCTCCATACAAAATTATCGTAAAAAAATTATAATTCCTTCGTTTTTGTGCAGAATCAATTCTGGTGTCATTTTTGTATATTGTTATAACAAATAGAAGTGATATCCGGCACAAAAACTGGCACTTGCAAAATAAAATGCCTAAGTCTATGAAAGCCGTTTTTCAGCCCACCGTGCGCCGCCTCCGTGCATCCGTGCATAATGTATTATTCAAATAATTTCAGTTGGTTTATTACATTAACTCAAGTTTGTTTCTTTAATTGAACACAAATTTAAATATCACTATAATAATTATAACATTGTTAACATGTGATACACAACATTTAACTATATTTATCAAAACCTTATAAACACTATTACGAAACATATTTATAAGATAGTTCTTCAATTACTGTTCTTTCATTGTTGTTTTGTATAACAGAGTCATCGAATGACTTCTTCCGCTCTGGGTTAAGCGGAAGGGTGTGTCAGACTTCTACTGACTAAAAACCCACCCTGTTCCTTCGGCTGCCCTAAAGTTCCGGGGCCGCAGTATCTCGATAGAACTTTCCCGCAAACCCCAGCAGGCAATGGCTCTATGAGGCCCCGTCACTGGTGTTGACAGCTCTTTGAGGCGCGCGTGGAACACGACGCGCCGCCGACCCGGGCCTGGTCCTTACCGGACGGTGAGCGACCCCTGCTCCCTGTCCGTAGGCCCGTTGCCTCTCCCTCGCGCGTTCGGCCTCCTCCTTCGCTAGCATGACTGCTTCGCAGAAGGAGGCGACTGCATCCCATTCCCTCTCGCTCCGCACCATTGTCTGAACCAGAGCAGGGCGTGAGAGGTCGCCGCCGCTGATCGCCTCTACGAGGACACGACGGTGCTCCACCCAAGAAGGGCACACCTCGGCCGTATGCTACACCGTGTCCTCCAGGTGATCCTCACAATGACGACACCCGGGAAATTTGGCATGTGTGTCATGGAGGAACTTGAAACGTTCTTTAAGATAAGAGGTGGTTTTAGGATTGAACAGAATACTGTAAAGCAGAGACAAGATGTGTAAGTTCCGGCGAAGACGTATAGGAAGCCACTTGAGTTTCGTACGAAATTCGGATACGGGACAACTATGGTAATATCGATTAACTGATAATTAATCGGTAAATACATAATAAATAGATATTGATAATTAATTACTTTTATAAATAACAACATCTTTTATACATATACTATATATACATCTATTTTATATACATAATCTCACATGCGCCATTTCGGTAAATAACGTTGTTGAATAATTTTAATTTTTCATTTTCTCCTAAACTATTAGTCCAAATTAAATACTGTTAAAGGCAAAGTTTATCTTCATAAAATTGTATTGATGATGAGACTATTTTCAAACGTAAGTATTTATATGGCCGCATAATAATAATACTACAAATTCATGCCTTATTTTTTTGATATTTTCTTACATAATTTGCCTTATTGTGGATTATTCATAAAAGTTAGATACATAGTACCGCAGAGTTTTTTTTAGATCTACATAAACCATACATTTTTGTAGTACATAATCTTTTGGTAAATCTCAGCATTTCGCCAGCGATTATTGAAATTTACCGGCGTATTTTCTTCCGACTTACTTCACTAATATCCTTATTTTAGGAAAACCGATAGCAGTAGTATAATTTTAGATAGCCTATAGCCTTCCTCGTGAAATTGCCTATCATAATCAGAAATAATTTTTGAAATCCATCCAGTGCTTTCGAAGATTAGCGCGTTCAAACAAACTAACAAACTTTTCCGATTTGTAATATTATTATAGTATAGATAATTTGAATTTATTTATACTAGGTTCTTGAATATGGCTAGGAATTTTATTATAAAAACGTATACATTGGCATATAAACGAACCACCTATTTTTTAGCCTTGATTTAGGAATGACATATGTATGTGTCTTTGTTCCTTGTATTTACACTATGAATATCACTGTATTTTTAAACAGATTAATATTTTTGTGTGCATACAAGAGATTTTCATAAATATACTGAGATGGCTCAGTCATAATATTAATCTCTTTAAATGTGTCTCTTAAGGAGTGCTTAGGACTTCATTTATAAATTGCACGAATGGCCCTTATTTGTAATACAAATATTGTGTGAATGTCGGCTGTATTTCCCCAAAGTAAAATGCCGTACGGACGGATATATCTCAAAAGAGAAGACAATTCAGCAGTTAATAAATCAAATATAGACATTACTATATTATCATAATGAAGTTCAGTGTTGTTCTCACCGCTCTTTCACTTGTTTTCCGTGTTTATCAAAATTGGTATGTATAGTCTGTTACATTTGCTTGACATTAACACAAATTACACTATGTTTTACACTTCTAAAGACACCAACAATCACACACATACTTAATTATCATTATTATATATATATTAAAAATAAAAGTTAATTTACGCCCTAAGTTAACCTTAATTCAAAACATGAAATCAAACAAATTTATGCATTAAATAATAAAAATGACTAGAATTGCAATGATTAATATTTACAATAATATTAATTTACTTCTAAGTTATGATTGTATATCATTAAGACCCATATACATATGTCTTGACTTCTTACGGCTTCAAAAATATTATATAAATAATACCCTAACCCTAAAACGCACCGTGTATTCCATAAAATATATTAATGGGTGACCTTCTACAAACAATAAATGACATTGATAATTTGAGTATTGCCAGATCAATAGAATGCGATTGCAGTGAACTTGAGAACCACTGTAACATAAATAAAAGTGACCTAACCATTATCTCCCAAAATATTAGGAGCATATATTGCAATTTCGATGACCTGAAGATGCGGTGAAGATAGTGAATAAAGACTTAGCGCGTATTTCTGACTGGAGTTTGGATCATGGTTTGACGGTTAATCCTGCGAAGACTCAAGTCATTATTGTTGGCAGCCCTAGACTACGTTCCAAAATTGACTGGACGACCCTTCCCCAAATCGTTTTTAATGGAGCTGCTACCTTACTGTGACTCAGTAAGAGACCTTGGTATTTATATTGATAAGGATTTGTCTTGGGGTCCCCAGTTGCAGGAAGTGAGCCGCAAACTGTTTGCCTCTGCGGGGTCTTTACGCAGATTGCGCAATTTCCTGCCGACTGCCACTAAAACTGCGCTTGCCCAGTCTCTTCTTCTCCCTATCCTCGACTATGCTGATGCAAGTTATCCAGATCTCACTGAAGTGCAGTTAGATAAGCTTGAGCGACTCCAAAAATTTTGTATAAGATTCATATTTGGTTTGCGCAAGTATGATCATGTTTCTGAGTTTCGCATTAAACTCAAGTGGCTGCCTATCCGCCTTCGCCGGAATACACATATTTTATCATTACTCTACAGTATTCTTTTCAATCCAACGACTCCCTTTTATCTCAAAGAACGATTTAAGTTCCTTCATGACACACATGGTAGAGATTTGAGATCATCGGAAAATTTGAGACTTTTGATGCCTACACATTCCACTAAATTTTACGACCATTCTTTTACGGTGCAGGCTATTCGGTTGTGGAATGCATTGCCGGTGTCAGTAAGACAAGCACAGTCACTCGCTGCTTTTAAAATCTCGGTTGCCAATCATTTTCTTTCAAATTTATGATTATTTCTTTGTTTTTCTCCACACGATGATAAAGAACACATTAAATTTAGATATTTTATATAATTATGTATTGTATTTATATATATATATATATATATACATATATATTTACTTATATATTTCAATTAGTTTTTTTTTTCGTTATGAGTATTTGTAGTAGGTACACTAATTTAGCCCTCCCCAATTTCAATTAATAGTTTTTAAAGTCCTTCCAAAGGTTGTCTGGAAGATATCGCTCTCAGCGATAAGACCGCCATTGTAATCAAAGTTATAGAAATAAGGTTATGTAAGTGTGTTCCAATTTTTGGTGTACAATAAAGTATATTCTATCTATCTATCTAATATATCCTGCTTCAATTTTGAAGTAGACGTTATAATCCTGACTGAATGTCGACTTGATTCAAATAAACCTATACCGGCATTACTCAAGTATCACTCGTACGCTACTACACGTCAACTAAATCAGAATGACGGGGTGGTAGCATTTTTTTTTTATTATTAAAAATAGGTTCGCGTTTGACCACCATCTCACCTGATGGTAAGTGATGATGTGTTCGAAGATGGAGCACGCTTACCTAAAAGTAACCTATTCACTCTTGACTTAAAGACTCCTAGGTTATAGCTATCGGGAAACAGACTCCGGCAGGGAATTCCACTCCTTAGCCGTACGCACAATGAAGGTATTCCCAAAACGTTTTGTGCGTATGGGTGTAACGACGGAGCTTCGCCATTTGTATCGTAGTCCGATGATGGAACGGCCTTGGCGGAATTAAACTGTGTAATTCCATCGCACACTCATCGAAATGTAACCGATAGAAAACCGATAGACTTGCAACTCGTCGTCGATGTTATATCAAGGACACCTTAAAAGCCAGTGTTTCAGAACTAAGCTTAAGCCACGCATCATCTCTACAATTAAGTATATCAAACAACATAATTTTATGTATTTATCGTTCACCATCAAATAATAATGCGGAATATTTTATAAGTTCTTTGGCACTCTACTTAGATAACCCACGAAAAATAACATTAAATTAGCTGGAGACATCAATATCAAATAAGACCTAAGAACACTGAACAAACATATGAATTTAAAAATAGAACATCATACCTGGATATGCTATCGGGTAAAATACAAGGGAAACTAATTGTCTTGACCACTTCATGTTAAAAATAATCATGAAACGCCATTCTGCCTTTATTGCAATCCTAAGCACTACTATTACAGATCACCTCACAACCTTTCTATCGTTATCTAAAGTAAAAAATACCAAACTACAACAACAACTATTACCAAAACTGATTTTGAAGCTGCTTTACAAATTAAAAAAAAATATATCTACATTACTTCTTTGTTAAAACCCTAATTACATAACAGAACATCTGACCCTACTAATAATATACGTATTTTTGTACTGCCCACTTTCAGTAAAATTTTTGAGAAAATTATTTTTTTTGCAAAAATATTTTAATAAACACTTTCTACATAATGAACAATTTGGTTTTACAAAGGGTCGTTTAACAACTGATGGTGGTGAACTTTTAGGACACATTTATAATGCATGGGAAAATAAGTGCGATGCGTTGGGCATTTTTTGCAATTTGTCTAAGGCATTTGACTGTGTTCCCTACGATACATTAATCAGGAAACTGCACCACTACGGATTCCGGGACGCCTCTCTGAATCTTCCGACCTCATACTTGAGTGAAAGGATTCAGAGAGTCGATGTAGATGGCAAAAGATCGCCGGTATCTATGGTCAAGATGGGGGTCCCCCAAGGCTCAGTTTTAGGTCCCTTTTTGTTTCTTAGTATATCAATAAAGAGCGAAAAGTTGAAACCCGAAGATACCACAGTATTCTTTGGCATAACTTTGGATGCGAAGCTTTAGTGGGGTCCCCATATAGATAAATTGTCAAAAAAGCTAAGTTCTGCAGCATATGCCATTAGAAAAATACGTGGATTAACTGATATCGAAACAGCACGTTTAGTCTACTTTAGTTACCTTCACAGTGTGATGTCATACAGCATTTTACTTGGGGAAATGCCGCCGACATTCACACAATATTTGTATTACAAAAAAGGGCCATTCGTGCAATTTATAAATTAATTCCTAAGCACTCCTTAAGAGACAAATTTAAAGAGATTAATATTATGACTGTAATTACTGTTTCAGTTGCAAGACCTTCTCGTTTCGCTTTTTATAATATTCCAAGTCGTTTTAATTACATTACAATTATCTTTAATTTTAGAACTCAAGTAAGGAGACTTGGCCCTATAACAGTCTTTTTTAAATAATTTAGAGCAATTCTTAACATATAAATTAAATTCTACTGAGTTAGTGTAAGTAGTATTATTAGATACCCTAGATAATACTGAATATTCATTTAACCTAGAATCCTATCCTAAAACCTAACAAAGTAGCTAATAAATGTCGACTTTTTTGGGAAGATACATATATTCCCTAATCAAAACAAAATCTCTAACAAAATTGTTAGTATCAAAATACAATAAACGGTCACTATACTAACATATGCATAAAATTATTAAGGCTAGAAATATATTCATTTTCTTTACATGTCAAATTATTAGAATAAGGCAAAGCACATAAAATTAATTTGCCTAATTTTATTTTAATGAGCGTGCCAATACCATTAACAATGTCCTTTTTTGTCACATTAATGCTGTTTCCAAATATTAAAAAGACTGTGTGTGTGTGTATTGATCATAATCCTAAATAAACAGTCAATTCGTAAGCGGTTTTAGCCACCTTTAGGTCATTAATGAAATTATTAAATAACTTAAGGTTGTTTAGAATCTCTTGTATGAACATAAAAATAAGACTCTTTAAAAAATACAGTGATATCCATAATGTAAGAACTAGAAATAAACACAACTTTGTCATTCCAAAAACAAAGCTCAAGAAAACAGGTGGTTCTTTTAAATGCCAGTGCATACGTTTTTATAATAAACTACCCTGCCATTTGCAAGAACTGAGTCTCAACAAAGTTAAATTAGTCATAAAACGCAAGCTGTGCCAGAAAGCTTTTTACACAGTTAAAGACTATATTGAGGATAGAAAGGCTTAGGATTGAGCTGCTCCAATGATATACAGGGAGCATTAGTGTTGTTTACAGTCACAATTTCTTGTATTTTATTTTTATACTAATTGACATTATTTTTATTATATTATGACATTATAATATATTATTTTTTTAATATTTATTTTGACATAATATTTACGTTTTAAAGTATAATATTTTGTTTTTATTTTATTTTGACATGAATATTTACTTTTTAAGGTATAATATTTTTTTTTTTTAATTACTTACTTAATTATGTACTTAAATGCGAGGTTTTTATTAGGTGGTTGTTTTTTATTTCCATTTACATATTTATTTTTTTAATTTTCTCTCACTTTCTTACGACGATGTCTGGCAGTTTGAAAGTTTGAGTACATTCGCGACCTACTCAAATGTCCGGTCTTTGGCATTGTTCGTCAGGTCGTTGAGCTCCTTATTAGTCCAAAGTTGAGCTTACAGACTAACTGAAAAAAGATGCACTGACAGGACGGGTCTACTCAAATCTGTGTGTTTCTTTCCTCGAAAGGTCATTTCAGACTAATCTACATTATCCTCATAAACGATTGTGAATATGTGAACTATGTAAGTTATTTTATTCGAGTTAAACATGATTGTCTGGCAGTTTGAGTGCTTTTTGCGGCCTACCCAAACGTCCTTACCTTGGTATTGTTCGTCAAATCGTTAAGCTCCTTGTTCTAAGTTGAGCTAAGTATACGTCATTTGACAAATGCTTGCACTGTATGGGCAGGCCCACTCAAAAATGTGTGAGAATCTTTCTTCAAAAGATCGCCTCAGACTGAAACCTACAAGGTTCCCATATAATTAAACCAGTATAGATTGTATGAACTTTAAAAGAGACGGACCCCTGAGTTTGTTTCGATGTTACTTCTCAGGGTAGTCAGTTAGGAAACACCGACGTCATCTAGTTAATATTTACGAAAAAAATGACGTGTAAAAGTGTTATTTAATAACCAATTTGCAAAATAAAGATCATTTATCATTTACTTATAATTGAAAATTATTCTGATTTTTCGCGAATACCTAAGTGCTTATAAGAAAACGTGTAGTCATATAGTAATTAAGATGATATACCGCGGAAACAGAAGACAGGAAGATATCGCTAAATGATGTAAGTTGGAGGTTAATGTTTTAAATGAACATAACAGGTGAGGCACGGATTGGCTATTGGCTGGCTGAGATAAAATCTGAAGGCCGCGCGCGCGGCGGCGGCGCTGCGCGTTGTGACGCAACGCGCCGCCGCAGACGCGCTAGCGCCGCGTGCCCTCACCAGCGCGCAGCCTGCCGAGCCGAGCTGCTTTATAATTGTTACACAGACGAGTTCAATAGTTAAGCGATAAATATACCAGCAGTGGCGGTGAGAGGAGGGCGGCAGTCGAGCGGCGGCCGCGTTACGTACCACACACCCGTACCGAGTGATGGACCCGAAGCTCATTCGACATTTTACTATCGGACGCTGTAGGAATCTCACCGGACTGGTTCCCGCGCAACGCTGCGTTAGTGCGCCGCTCTGGTGAACCCTTTCGCTTGTAAATGTGCCGATATTTACATATGCGCGCTCGATCTCGCGTCGAACTTTCGATCTGCGCCCGCACCTCGCGGCTGAGTGCTGCGCCCCGCGACCTGGCAGCCGCCGGCGACAGCGCGCCGCCGCCGCCGCCCCAGCGCGCTCTACTGCTGTACGACGTGCGATGACCTACGTATGTTAACACTTACTATTTACATTCAATGATAACCTTGCTTACGGATTATACAGTTAATAAGTTTTCTAATTCAACATTTTCACATACTAATGTCAAGTTTGTCCATCATTGTTTACCCTTACACCCAATTTATCCTCTAAAGCGTCAGAGGAAGTAGAAAGTGCTAGAATACCTATGATTATAGATCCGTTTTACTACAACATCGTAGCAATCAACGCGTACAATTCATAATAATACTGGATATTAATTTACATACTTAACAAACAAAACAAATCGAACCTACGTATTTAATACTTCAACGTATTTATGTATAATTAATACTACTACAACTAAATAAGTTATAGACACATTACGTATAATGTATACCTACGTGCGCAAACAAATTCTGAGAAGATCCAATGTCCATTCGTATTGATAATGCTCAAGTTATTAGATACGAGTATGTAAATTATTACCTTGTTCCAATTAAATCACTAGCAGAATAGTGAATATGACTTGTGACGTTTTTGGTAGAGCTGCCACCAGAAAGACTTCGCGTGCCGAACCTTCACGTACCTACAGGAAGTATAGGTTTGTTTACAGGACACAACAACATGTAAATAACATTTTATTGTAACACAGTTTCAATGAAGCATGCATAACAGGAAAACGAGGAATGCTGGTATAAATAAATGCTCTACATGAATTTGCATGACCATTTTAAAAACGGTCTACCCATGGTAACTCTTTATTGATCGGAATTCTTGGTGTGGTTCTACTAAAACGAGCGATTTAAAAGACTCCTATGCACTGGCAGTCCTGTCTGTATAGTAAATACATATATGTGTGTACCTACGTAGCATATTAGTTCTGTCTTGTCTAGTTTTGGGTGTATCGTGAACTGGAATGTCCGCTGCACATGGTATGTGCATGATAACTGTGAAATTATGTGCATGTATGTGGTATCAACTGGTTTTTAGAAGTTGTAGAAGTCAACCGAGGTAAATTTGTCGTTATCATAGCTGTTTTTAATGATAACTTGTCTATAACCATTTACCATTTGATTCTTAAGATTTTTTTTTGTTATTTTAATTTTCTATGATGATGATGTTTTTAACCAGCTTCAAAAAAAGGAGAAGGTTCTCAGTTCGTCTTGAAGTCTTTTTTTTTTTCGTTATGTATTTTACCTCATAACTCGAAGATGGCTGGACCGATTTGGAAAATTATTTTTTTGTTTGAAAGGGTATACTTTTTAGTTGGTCCCATTGTCATCATGTTAGGATCTGATGATGGAATCATGGAGAAATCGAAGGAACTCTTCAAATATTATAGGCACACCTATAGCGTTTTGGGTATTTCTTATAGTACCTTGTGCAGTTGCTCTCGAAAAGCATCATTTGTGGAAGTGGAACTGATGATGAAGATGGCCCAGATGGCCACCGAAACTACTCAATAATAAGTATTTCGTGAATTGCGATTCCATTACTTGAATATGGATGCTAAGCACTTTATGCTGCCGATCGTGAGGCCCTCTATGGAGCCCCTGTGTGGGCGCTGAATCTTCAGCGGCGACCAGCCCACCAGCTGGTCGCGTCTCTGAGGGTCATGGCCATCCGACTGATCCGGGGTTACCGCACGATCTCCGGGGAGGCAGCGAACCTCCTTGCCGGATTACTGCCGTGGGATCTGGAGGCTGTAGCCTTGAATGTTCTAACGAGATACCGCGGCCCCGGAACTTAAGGGCAGCTGAAGGAACAGGATGGGTTTTTAGTCAGTACAAGTCTGACAATCCCTTTCGCTCAACCCAGAGCGGGAGAAGTCATTCGATGATTTTCCCAACCAGAAAAAAAAGTACTTTATGCTCGTCACAATGCATATGGTGAAGTTAGAGGTGATGGTGATGTACCAGGAGAACTCCTCAAAAATTAACGACTCTGCATGGGGAAAAGCAATATTTTGTAAAAGGTCATAAGTAGTTACATTTTGACTTTTGTAACTACACACATCAAAAGTATCTAGGGATCAAGCATTTTTATGCGGATTTCTTGAGATTGAGATGTGGCTTTGTAATAAATTTATGATTTTATAAATTTATATGGATCCTTTTTGGTGCATTTCATAATTTGAAACAGGAACTGTTAATCAAATTCGAGTAAAAGATGAAAATCAGCTGTCAATATTTTCCCTATAAAAACATACAACGCATTGAAGACATTATTAGTGCTACTGTTTCCCTACTACTGATTAAAACCAACGTTATTATGGAGCGGCGACGTCATTTAAGCAGGGAAGAAATGCTCAGAGCCGTGGGAATGATAGAAGCTGGTTCCCGGCAACGTACTGTGGCTTTAGCTCTGAATACAAGTCAGAGTGTTATCAGTCGACTTTGGACACGTTACCGAAGCACTGGTACCGTGGCTGAGCGCCATGGAGGACGGTATCGCTGCACCACACGGAGACAAGACCGATACATTCAAATCTTAACTCGAAGAGCTCCAACAATAACCGCCATGATGTTAGCCGTGAGGCTTCATCACTCTTCAGGGAACTTAATTAGCGACCAAACAGTCAGAAACCGCTTGCATGAAGTGAACCTTCATTCCCGAAGACCGCTACGGGTACCACCTATAGCAATGCACAATCGTAGGATTCGATATCAATGGGCTCTTGAACACAGAAATTGGGCAGAAGAACAATGGCGTTTCGTGTGCTTTTCTGATGAGTCTCGTTTTGGTACGAGACCGGATACAAGACGTATATGACACTGGAGAACCCCTGGACGCCAACAGCGATTAAAATCCTGCCAGGAAATCCATCCTTATAGTGGTGGAACCATCATGGTATGGGCGGGTATTTGGATCGGCGGAAGAACTGAGTTGATTTGGATCAGAGGCAACCTCAACGCTCAAATTTATGCTGAGACGATTGTATCTGACGTCATCGTTCCTCTACAAGTGCAAATCGGTCCCTTATTTCAGTTAATGCATGATAATGCACGACCGCACACCGCAAGAGTTGTAAGACAGACTCTCGCCGCAGCTAACATCAATGTCCTGCTCTGGCCTGCTCAGTCGCCAGACTTGAACCCGATTGAGCATGCATGGGATATGCTACAGAGAAGAGCTCTGCCGAATATGGAGGGTATCCAGTCGCAAGAAGACCTTTTTTTGTTGTTGCAACGAACATGGGCGGCAATTCCACAGCGTGATTTGGATGAACTCATTTTGAGTATGCCAAACCGATGTTCTTGTGTTGTTAGTGTTCGCGGTAAAAACACGGATTATTAATTGTTTAAGTTACCCAATAAAATTTTAAAGAAAACTGTTATTTCAGTCTTTTTTTCGAACTTTAATGTTAGTGGTTCAAATGTCAAAAATCCCTTTATTAGGAAAATGGCAAATTTCTTTATTAATGCAAAGGTGACTTGGTTTATCGTTACTGTGACAAACGAAAACACTTTATTTGATGAATCCTTAAAGAAAATTTTAATTAATATCAATCAGAAGAAAAGTTATTGCAAAAATATATGTTGATCCCTAGACACTTTTGATGTGTGTAGATAAATTACAAAGCGACCCACTAAAAAGCGTGAAAAAAAGCTTTTTAGCAAAAAATAAAACCGAATTCCATATCAAAACACTACAAAGGCAAAAAAAACTTTAATTTTGGAAGGCGGTGTCAAATAAAAAGAAAATACAAAACCAATAACTAAATGTTTATAAGGTCGCTCCTGAAAATTATATCCATTCCAAGAAATACTAATGAAGACAAATAATTTTAGTAGTGGACTTTATTATTCTATCTATAACCTACTCATACTGAACATTTTCGTGAACATAAGGGATGTGTATTTTTGTATGTAGGTGCTCGTTTAGTTTTTGAGGCTTTTGCCCAGCATCGGGATGATGGAGGCTAACAGCCATATTTATTTTTTTATTTCCTTTCGTCCCCAATTACAAGAGGTGAGTCACAAATTATTAGCTTCTGCCAGTTCCCTAAGACGGTTGCGTAACTTTCTGCCAACTGCCACTAAAATTGCGCCAGCACAGTCTTTTTTACATCCCATCTTAGACTACGCTGATGTCAGTTATCTTGATCTCACAGAGGCACAACTTGATAAACCTTAACTTCCTATACGTCTTCGCCGGAACTTACACATCTTGTCTCTGCTTTACAGTATTCTGTTCAATCCTAAGACCCCCTCTTATCTTAAAGAACGTTTTAAGTTTCTCCATGACACACATGACAAAATTCTGAGGTCATCGGAAAACTTGAGGCTGGAGGTACCGAGTCACTCCACCAATTTCTTTGGTAAGTCGTTCGCAGCTCAAGCAGTACGACTGTGGAATACTCTTAAGACAAGCACAAACCCTTCCTTCTTTCAAAAACATGGTAAAAGATCTCTATCTCTATCTCTCTCTTTAATTTGTTACTATTTTTTATATAAGTATCTCAGCTTTGTTCTTTTTATGTATATATATGTATATGTGTATTGAGTATGTAGGTTATTACTTATTTATTGTATATAACTGAATAGTACACCATGGACTACCCGCGTATTTATTTCCTCCTGCTGTGTCAAATCCATCCAAAGGTTGTCTGTAAAAGATCGCTTTTAGCGATAAGACCGCCCATTGTAACAACCTTTGTAGTTTTTAAGTCCTTATTTAATTCTGTTATGGTGTACAATAAAGAGTATAATTATCTATCTATCTATCATACATCATACATACATACTGATCGAATACAGAACTTCCTTTTTTGAAGTCGGTTAAATAGTACAAAGTTGTTGTTATTTTCAAAATTTTACAAGCAAGCCAAGGAGAAAGTTGAAGCGATTTGTACGAATTTTTTTCTAATATGTACTTACCTGGTCATAAAGAAATGGTGATGATAGGCCTGTAGTAGGTAGCAGAAATGGTCACGTATCTACTGCGTTGCTACAGTTAAATATTTAATTAATTTATGAGTATTAATATAAACAAAGATTCATCAAAGAGAATTGTGTGTATTATAAATACTTAGAAATTAAAACGGGATATTTACTATGTGTAGTTATTGTTTTGAGTTTCCGATATTTCGGCACTGTTGCAAGCGCCATGATCACGGATGAACTGAAGTAATTGCGGGTGGAAGTTTATGAGTAGATAAATAAATAATCCTAGGTCGTGTGGTAGGTAAATCTATTATTACAGGCAGGAAAATTATTCGTATTTAGTTAATTTAATTGTTTTATAACGACCGCGACCTAGGAGAATCATTTGCGACAGGTGCAGATATGAGCGAAATGAGTACACAATGAATTCTACCCTTTCTTCCATTTAACTTAGAATAATTAGCCCTTTATTTTGAACTTCTTGGTTATTTGACTTTTTTTATTGATAATAGGTTCGCGTTTGACTTCCATCTCACCTGATGGTATAAGTGATGATGTGGTCGAAGATGGAGCACGCTTACCTAAAAGTAACCTATTCATTCATGACTTATATAGGTTATAGCTATCGGGAAACAGGTTAATCTATACTAATATTATAAAGCGGAAAAGTTTGTTTGTTTGTTTGTTTGCTTGAACGCGATAATCTTTGAAAGTCCTGGGTGGATTTGGATGCAATTTGGTATGGAAGTAGCTTGAAGCTTGAGAAAGGTTATAAAGGCTTAATAAAGGCTACTTTTTACGCGACTGCAAAAAAGGAGAGTTATGTTTTTACCGTGATAGAATCCACCGGAGCGAAGCCCCGCGTGAGTACTAGTATAGAATAAACCATAGAACTGGAATTGAGTTCCCTTCCTCCAGTGGCCTCAGAACGAGGTTTATACGAAATCGATCGCGTTACGATAGTATTAGATGGAGCTTTTCGTGTTAAGACCATAGCCATTGAGGGATAAGTTACCGGTTAGGCGTATCTATAAGAATGGGTCTAGCTAATATCAATAAAGCATTCTTCTTACGTTTATCTTCTTTTGTTTCTCGTTCATGTGTAACGTTCCATAATTTAAAAATATCTATAAGTGAGTCGGCAACTATTTTTAATTTTTAGTTACATTAATGATACTATACTAAGTTACGAGAAATTAAGCTTTTAATTATAAACAAGAGTAGCGATATTTTCACTTTTAGCGGTGTTATTATTATTTCCTTTATTTCCAATATATACATATAAATTACATTTTTAAATATTAAAAAAAAAAAACATTTAAAAATATAAAAAATAGTAGCCCACCGGTATCGGGAACAGGGTCCAAGCTACCGGTGGTCAGGGCTCCATAGAGAGGAACCTCCTGACGATACGCGCCGTGTCCAGGAATACCGCTTTCTGAAGCAAGCCCTTGATCCAACCGTCTAACGAGAGCCTCCTGAGGTGTTGGTCGAGGCTCTTGGCTATTAAGCCATTGGCTGAGATGACTATCAGTACAATGATTGCCTAGTTATTATTATTTCCTTTATTGTATTTTATATACATATTATTTACATTTTTAAACATTCCTATAAAAACAAAAAACATTTAAAAATATAAAAAACAGTAGCCCACCGGCATCGGGAACAGGGTCCAAGCTACCGGTGGTCAGGGCTCTTGAGAGAGGAACCTCCTAACAATTCGTGCCGTGTCCAGAAGTACTGCTTTCTGGATCAAGCCCTTGATCCAGCTGCCCAACGAGAGCCTCCTAAGATGTTTGTCGAGGCTCTTGGCTATTATGCCATTGGCTGAGACGACTATCGGCACAATGATTGCTGTATCCACATCCCACATGTCAACAACCTCGCGAGCCAAGTCAAGATACTTAATTTGCTTATCTTTCTCGGCTTTCACGAGGTTGCCGTCATGAGGGACCGCTATATCAACAATCACCGTGCGACGCTCTAATCGGTCTATTACCACTATATCAGGCTTATTGGCAACAATAGTCCTGTCAGTGATGATAGACCGATCCCAGTACAGCGTAATATTGCCATTTTCGAGAACTGGGTCGAGCACATACCTATAGTACGGTACTTCTGATTCCACGAGATTGTATTTAAGAGCAAGTTGCTGGTGAACAATCCCAGCTACAAGGTTGTGCAAATAGTCTCCGTTAGCCAGACGAGAACAACCAGAGATAATGTGACGAATGGATTCTCCCGGTTTGTGACATGCCCGACATATGTCTACCGTACCATCCTTCACAATATATTTCCGATAGTTATTCGTCATCATAACTTCATCCATAATTGCACAGACAAAACCTTCGGTTTCCCCGAAGAGGTCACCAAAACGTAGCCAGGCTACGGACGCTAATGTATCTACATCAGACCCATGAAGGGCCCGGTAATAGCGTCCGTGAAGCTCCTTGCTCTGCCATACTTCTCTGCGGTCATTAGTATCTAATACTACAGGTTTGCGCCAATTCTCGGTACCTAAGGAGAGCGGAGTGAGGCCTTTGTCCACCGCTACCACATCTCGATGCATACCCACGTCGGCTTCTAGGAAATATTCCCTAAGGCTGCAAACCTCGCGGTTGTGCAGGGTCTTTGCATTTAAAAAGCCACGACCCCCGCACTTCCGCGGGATATACAGCCTCATCACCGATGATCGTGGGTGATGCATTCGATTTGCAGTCAGCGTTGTGCGGACCCGCCTGTCCAAGGCGTCAAGTTCAGTCTGAGTCCATTTGAGTATGCCAAAAGAGTACATCAATACTGGCATGACCCAGCCATTGAAGGCACGCATCTTGTTTCCGCCTGAAAGAAGACTATTCAGTACTTTATTCAGGCGGCCAAAGAAGCGATCCTTCAATTACTGTTTAACATAAGCAACATTGATGCCTAGTGCCTCTGACATACCCAAATACTTGTAGGTTTCAGTTGAGCCGAGGGATCTTAGGTGTATGGAATCCGAGAGTTGAGTTCCCACGGATTCCATAATCTCCCCTCGCTTTACATGCATGACCGCACATTTGTTCACCCCAAATTCCATCCTGATGGCGCTACTGAAGGTTTCCGTTACCTTCAGTAGCTCCATGAGTTGCAAGTTGCTGGGGGCAAAAAGTTTCAAATCATCCATGTAAAGCAAGTGTGATATTACCTGACCACCTCTTCTCAACTGGTAGCCTTGCCCCGAACCCTCCAGCAGTGTACTGAGAGGGTTGAGAGCCAGACAAAACTACAGTGGGCTCAGACTGTCGCCCTGAAAAATACCACGCTCAATCCTAATCGGTTCGCTGTTTTCCTGGATCTGTCGACATCCTGGGTAGCAGAGGACCGTCTTCCATTGCCCCATACATGACTCAAGGAAAGTGTGGAGTATTGGATTTATTTTGTACAACTCCAACACCTTCATGAGCCATGTATGTGGAACCAAGTCATAGGCCTTCTTATAATCTATCCAACATGTCGACAGATTCCTTCGGGAACGACGAACCTGTTGGTTTATGGCAATATCGATGAGGAGAAGCTCCTTAGTACCGCGGGACCCGTTCCTACATCCATTCTGAGAAGCAGACATTATTGAATTTGTATGAATGTGATTATTAATTTTGGCTCTCAAAATGGATGTAAGAACTTTATAGACCGTCGGTAAGCACGTGATCGGTCTATAATTTTTAGGTTCCGAAGTACTGCCTGATTTATGGAGCAGGTGGGTTATTCCTGTAGTTAGGAATTGAGGTAGCGATCCTAGCTCTAAGGCAGACTGGAACTGAGCGGCCAAGCGAGCGTGCGAGCTTAGAAACCATTTTATCCAGAAATTGTGCAGCCCGTCCGGCCCTGGAGATTTCCAGTTGGATAACGGACGAACTGCACAGGTTACATCTTGGGGGCTGATCGTAATTGCCCCCATTTCTGGTATAAGATCGCACGTGCGCTTGATCTCACTCATCCAGTCACCCTCGGTGTGGCTGACAGGCACCGACCAGATGCTGCGCCAGAACAAACACATGGCATCATCATTCGGTAGGCACGTATCAGTCACACCTTGGTCAGGTCGCTCCCAGGCCCTATAAACCCACCTTTCATTGCTTTGGAATGTGCGATTCTGAGTGTATCGCTCCACCCGCCGCTTATATCGACGAATTCGATTTGCCCATGCATAGACTTTCTGCTTCAGGAAGTCGATACGCTCTGTGACGCGGGTCAGATAATCCCGAGGACTGATATCAGTCCCCGCAAATGCCCGCCTCACAAAGCGCATCACTCTAGGACGAGTGTTGCCCTGCCTGAAGCAGATAAGTTTACCAATGAGTGCTCTAGCCTCAGCAATACGACGTTCGATCCTGCCCTGCCAAGCTGGTACAGCTGGTCGTATAACTCTGTCAGTCTTTGGGAACTTGACATGAGCTACCCGACAAGCCGCTACAGCTGCACAGTATAGGATCGAATGAGTATCGGTGAGGTCTTCACTATTGTCAAAATAATTTGACAGCAGTGAATCTAGAGCACACACTAGCGCCCCATTTTTCTTATGCATGGGCAAACGAGGCAGACGAGGTCTCAGCTCAGGCGGTGTGGAGCGATACTCCCGTAATGCACACTCCAAAGCACTCCTCAATTGTTCATTGCACTGGGTACTCACGGTTATAGCCTCGTCATCATCATCTTCACCGACGTGATCGGGTCGCGGTGAGATACTGGGTTGTAGTTGCACCGCGGCCAGTGGCGAAGCAGATGAGACACGGCTGCACCGTGATTCGAGGCGTAGTCTATCAAGTACGGCGTCATCCAACATACGGTTACGCTGGATGACCCGCACCTGATCCGACAGTCGTTGAGCCGAAACGTTGACAGCTGGTTCAAGTACCTGAAACAGAGAGAGCATCCGACCACGGTACGCAGTCAGGTTAGTTCCCCCCTCTGTAGCCCCGAAGTGCATGACATTTTCATTGATGGAATGTGTCCATCGCATGCGCTGCACACTTCCACTGGCAGCGGGGACCCCATTGGAGGCCGGAGGGCCTCGAAGTCCTAAGCCGACCGGAGGGCGGCCTCGTCCTCGCCGACGCGCAGGTGGTGGTGTCGTCGGCGGCGAGAAGTACTCGTCGCTCGAGCTCAAAGCAACTGCAGCGGCCGGAGTTTCTTCACTCACGGCTGGAGCAGGTCCCGGCGGCTGCGAGGCGGAGCTGAGCGACGATTCCGCAGGTGTGGGCGTGTGGATAGTTGTAATTGTGCCCGGCTTCTTGTCAACATTTAAAATCAATTTGTTATATTATTGTGTTCCGTCCAAGATGGTGCTACTTCATATTTGGTGCTTTCTTGTTCCTTTTTTTTTACGGTTTTTAATTTGCAGTAAGTACATCTTTTGTAATGGTTTGCACAATAAAATATTATTTAAAAAATCAAGATGAAAATTTCTGACAGCCTGTTGACAGTCGGGCCACAGATTTTTATTATTATTATTATGGAGCGACTGCCTATCTGACGAGTCGCTCCATGTAAAATACTAGTACTTAGCTGTATCCGATTAGATTGGAAGCCGAGGCTAAGCTGATGATCATTTTAGCTATCTTTTAAAAATTAAACAAATTTAAATGTACATGTTTATTTATTTAATTATTCTTCACCAACATGATTTATGTTTGGTAAGCTTGAAGTGAACAATACTGCACACCTAATTAAAAGCAAACACCGCATGCTAAAGTTAGGTCGGTACATAATTATAAATTATAAGTGTACCTTGCACTAAATGTTAGTACTTATTACAATGTAGGTAAGTTTGGTTTTACATGCTACCTATACGAGTATCGTAACAGTTTAAATGAGCTCCGAGTTTAATTTGGCTTGTCCTCCATTCATGCACAATAGAACTTGTAATCTACACGCGAATGTCTTGTGGTTTTCCTGGTCTCCCGTCCTGGAATAGACATAGGGAAGAGCTCATGATTCCTACGTAAAACACGCAATGGATACTATTGAAATGAAAAATGAATGCCTTTTGTCGACCAATCCGTTCATTTTTGTAAAACGCAATCAGGTGCTGTGATATCCATAACGTTTTATAAGAATATTCTCATTTGCAAATTGCAATTTTTGAGTCAAAATTAATTAATTTATTTTAAGCTTCATACAAAAGATACCACGGCGGAATTAATGCCTTAGGCATACTCTAACAGTCAACCATGATTTCCCTTTCAGGGTTTCATTACCTACGCAGAGTACGTAGGTAATGTTAAGATTGTTAAGATTTTTGATAAGGAAAAAAAATAACTAAATCGCCACGATGCATTATTACTTCTACAAGTAACGTAAATAAATAATATTTTGAATCTAAAAAGATGCCTGCATACAAAAACTGTACGTATTATTTAGTGTCCTTCCATTGAATAGCATATTTTGCTTGTTTCCATTCAATATTATGAATACATACATTATGACCTTTATAAAATTAAATGAATTCAATACAAGCTTCAACTGTGAAATGTGGACATGCACATAATCGTGAGTAACAAAACGCCAGAGTAGGATTGGTGGGCACCAGACCGTGGAGACAGAAGGCCTTCACGAACACGCTCCAGTGCTTCCACTGACGCCTCCTCTTTTACGCAGGCAATTATACGACTATACACGATACCTACTCTGACATATATGTATGTCATTGCTCAGGATAATCACTAAATAAGTAGATGTTTTTGTGCATTACTAATTGGAAACACATGCTTGAAGTGTCTACGAAAAAGAAGTCGTGATTTTTGGCTGCTTGGTATCTCACATTTAACATCTTGTTTTATGGTTTGCCAGTTAAAATAACCAGCCAGTCTATCAAAATCCACAGTTAACTAAACAAACACAAAAGCAAAATAAACAAAGCCCCCAATTATATTCGTAATTTCGTAGAGTGTAACGTGTCAACAAGTTGGCGTGAAGTAGTTAGAAGCCCTTCGCAGGCTTTGTTTAAGCAAGAGAGGTCCACGCAGGTTCTTAGGAGGCAGGTTTGGACCTCGTGTAGCAACAACGCGCCAGATATGTGTATGTGTGCTATACTCATTTGTGCGCCAACCGGTCCTATAGACTCAAGCCACCGTTCGATTCAACCACATAATTTAAATAAATGATAAAGTCTCATGCTGGGTTTCACAATTAAAACTATTAAGGCCGACGGAACGCTACGATTTCGTTTGCCCGTTACATAATTAGAAAGCAACAAGTGACAGAGAAGTAACTCTATAAAACAAGAGCAAGTAAGCCGAGTAAACATGAAAATTGCAATTCTAACATCCTTTCGATAAGTTCAGAGAGAAAACTGTGTAATTTTCATAAAGTTAATTGCTTACTACGTTTTTACTGCCTAGTTTAACAGGCTGGGTATATAGATTTTAGTTAACTTTAGAGATGTGTTCATCAGCAGTTCCGAATTAACCGTTTCATTCATCAATTTCCGTCTTTATCTTTTTATCTGATCTCTCGCATGTGCGGAACCAACCTGTCCAGGCGTACGGTACATGTTTTCGTCATTATGTGATACCGTTGGTACTTGCTATTGTTGATACAGATTACCGTATGAATTAGAGTACATTGAGTTACAACACTTTGTTATTCAACGTAGAGATCTTATCTTCACGATCGTTTTCGCTAACGGAGTGACCTGAGCTTTGATTAACACCAATTTAGAGCATGCCTTTAGCATTGTTCATTTGTGGTCAACATAGGATTAGTGTAGTATTCTTAGGGTATTAGCCTTTAAAATACTATTACGTATTTAGTATTTAATAACAGCGATTCAATCTTATCTTATCTCTTTATCTTTGACCACATCATCACTTACCATCAGGCGAGATGGTGGTCAAACGCGAACCTGTTATCAATAAAAAAGAAACGAAAATAATTTTCGAGCCATTTGGGGTCAAAATTATTGGGCCTACTTTACACCGGAAAAGCTGCTGAACCTTTATCAATTGTAAGTTCAGTCTTGTGTAGAGTACTGCTCCCATCACTGCAACGGATCTCCCAAATACCAGCAACGAGAGACTGGTTGAGACAAAGCTTCTCAGAGCCAGAGCGTGTTGAAAGCCTATAAGTTACATTTCGAGGAGTGCGATGACGCGAGACGATGGAATTTCAGAGTCTAATGCCACCAAGCCCGTTCCATCAACGAACTACAAGATGAACGACGTTGCGCCCTGTGGACATCCCACCCATACGTAGGTACAAAACGTTTGGGAATACATTCATTGTGCGTACGGCCAAGAAGTGAAATTCCCTGCCGGAGTCTGTGTTTCATGATAGCAATAACCTCACCCAAGTCTTCAAGTCAAGAGTGAATAGGTTACTTCTAGGTCAGCGTGTTTCATCTCCGACCACATCATCGTTTACCATCAGGTGAGATGGTGGCCAAATGCGACGTTATCATGAATAAATAAAAAATCTAGTATTTAACAACAGCATAGGTATTGAAGGCAGATTGTACTCTTAAATCACTCAATAAAATTATACAGTGAAAATTATTTTCGAGCCTTTTGAGGTTAAAAGCTGCAGGCCTTGGGAGTTGGGACCCTGAGTCTTTTCAAAGACATTTCCAAACTATTATCATTTCAAACACTTCCCGTGACACAAGGGCTGACTTCGCCAGATGCTAAGCACTAGTGCACATTAATAGCCGACAGCTTTCATGACGAATTTCTTGAAGCGATAATTTATTTTGTAGCTTAGCTTACTGTAAATAACTTATGATTTATTGAACCTCATCATTTGACTTGGCTAGTTTTTACATACTACTTACTCATCTTATATTTAGCTAAAAAACTTATGAACTTTATGTTATTGCAAGATATTGTTTTTATATTGTAAGGTTCTATTCATCTAAATATTTGAGTTATTGGTAAAAACTCCATTATGATCCACTTTAGATATAAAATTTAGATACTACTCATCTTATATTTAGCTAAACATCTTATCAGCTTCATGTTATTGTAAGTTATTGTTTTTATATTGTAAGGTTCTATTATTCTAAATATTTGATTTGCTGGTAAAAACTAGCCAAGTCAAATGATGAGGTTGAATAGATCATAAGTTATTTGCTTTGTCTAAATAATTCGACTATTCAAATTGAAAAAGTCATATTGAAATTGAAAAAGTAATAAGCATTGTTCTAGCAGAAAAAATAACAAGAAATTGTGTTTTAAGTTTACTTAAGAATGTTATACGTTCTTATAAATAAATTTCTGGATTGTCTACAGAACTTGGCACACATTTAGATCTCAAGTCTTTTGTCGGCGAAGTCGACAATTGAACTTGGCTCCCATTTTCACATTTATGTTTTTGGTGGGATAACTTATTTCCTCGCATATTATCGTTCTGGTTCTAAAAGGCTGATTTTTCTTATTCTCACAATAGATAAACTCAGTCTTCTTTATCGCTAATCAATAAAGTGATTTGTTGGAATCGGTTCTGTGTAGGAATTTAACGTCCTACTAGTGGAAAACAAAAAAAAAAGATGAATGACTTTAGACTGCGCGAAAGATGATATGTCTACTGTGACGATCTCAAATAAATTAAGAACAAGGAAATGATGACTAATCAGTGCCTGAACTGCGTAATCTGAATGAGAATATGCGATTAATGATGTTAATCACATATTCTTTCACAGTCGGAAGGAATTTCCATAGATTGGCATATACGTTTAAAAGTCATCTGCTCGAAAAAATACGCACTGAATACAAAGAAATACAAATATTTGTTTTTTTGCAGTTAGCTTGCAGGTCCTTCAAATTAGATTATGATCGTGTTGGACATTAGCAGTAGAAGTCAAACAAGAGATGACAATTAATGCTCTCAGATTTTGTTTGGTGTAGGTTAAAAAGTAATTAAAATTATGATCTTATTATTTGTTTAGGCTGTGGCTGTGGGCCATAATTAATTGTCGTTTTGCAGACGATTATTTCTATAAGTGCTAATATTCCAATGAGTACATAGAACTTTTGCACAGCACATGACGCTGCTGGTCCCGGCTATAATAATAATAATAAGACTACACTCACAGACACAACCAAGTCGCAAACATCATTCACCAAAAACTAGCAATTAAACACAGCCTCATTCAAAACTCTGCCACACCTTACTACAAGTATAAACCTGAAACTATTCTAGAAAATGACACACAAATTATATTATGACCGTGCCATACTTACAGATAAAACAATTCACTATAACAGACCAGATATAACGCTACAGGATAAAATAAAAAAAATTACTTACCTCATAGACATTGCTGTTCCTAATACCCACAACCTACAAAAAACAATATCTGAAAAAATTTGCAAATACGCCGAACTTAAAGACGAAATCACAAGAATATGGAGACAAGAAAAAGTCTATGTCATTCCTTTAGTTCTATCCACGACAGGAATAATGCCCAACCATCTTCTCCGTAGCTTAAAATTAATAGATTTAGAGGAATCCGTATATATCAACCTTCAGAAAGCTGCCATATTAAATACATGTAGGATAGTTAGAAAATTCATGCAATTAGAAGAAGAAAACACACTCCCATCTTAAATACACACAACACGCTGCATTTACTTGACCTTGGTCCGTAAATGTAGCTGAAACCAGCCTAAAGAGCTGAGAAAAGAAAAACATCAGAGAATAATAATAATAATGTTTTTTTTATATTTTTAAATGTTTATTTTTTTTTTGTTTAATAGAAATATTTAAAAATGTAAAATAATATGTATATAAAATGTAATAAAGGAATAATAATAATAATCGTCGTGTTACCCAGTTACTGGGTTGTGGTCAGATAGGCAGCCGCTCCATGTAAAATACTAATACTGAGCTACATCTGGTTAGACTGGAAGCCGACCCAAACATAGTTGGAAAAAGGCTAAGATGATGGTACAGGTTTTGTTTAGGGAGGACTGTAGGTTAAAACAGTTTTCGGGTATGGATGGTCAGGAAAATAGCATAAGTGAAACAAACAATTTTTTTGTGAAATCGGACAGAGTATGTATTCACAATGTCTAGACTTGGTAGCGGTAAAAAACCAAATAATTAAAAAAAATCTGACACATTACTATTCCATACGTTATGGTTGTTATAATTTTTTTTTTGCAAAAAATAGAACCGACTTCTATATAAAAACACTACAAAGGCAAAAATAACTTTAATCGGTTCTATTTTTTTGCAAAAAATTTTTTTTAGCACTTTTGGGGATATGCGGAACAGGGTGTTAAGTCCCGCATTCCCATTGAAAAGGGAGGATCCTCCGACCAGACAGGTGTTTTGTCTGGTGGGCAACTGCCCGATGTTTGTAATCGGGTGATTTGTATGTATGCTAGTTGTGCGGTAAACTCTGCTTGCGCGATACAGGATAGCTTGTATGTTGCGAGATAGATGTCGCTACACACTTTTTAGAGGGTCGGTTTGTAATTTATCTAGTTACATAAGCCAAAATGTCAACTACTTATCACCTTTTACAAAATATTACTTTTCGCGGTGCAGAACCGTTAACTTTTGAGGAATTCTCCTGGTACATCACCATCAGCTCTACTTCACCATATGCATTGTGACAAGCATAAAGTGCTTAACATCTATATTCAAGTAATCTAATCGCAATTCACGAAATACTTATTATTGAGTAGTTTCGGTGGCCATCTGGGGTCTTCATCATCACTTCCACTTCCTCAAATGGTACTTTTCGATAGCAACTGCACAAGGTACTATGAGAAATACCCAAATCGCTATAGGTGTGCCTATAATATTTGAAGAGTTCCCTCGATTTCTCCATGATCCCATCATCAGATCCAAACATGACGACAATGGGACCAACTAGAAAGTATATCCTTTCAAACAAAAAAAGAATTTTCGAAATCGGTCCAGCCATCTGCGAGTAATGAGGTAACATACACAAAAAAGAAGTTCAAGACGAATTGAGAACCTCCTCCTTTTTTTTGAAGTCTGTTAAAAATAATTTGAATCACCTTATAAAATTACTAATTATATAAAATAACTAAATTCATTGCAATTATTTATCAAATAATCTAAAACTATTACTACAAGTTGTTTGAACTTTGAAGCACCGGAAGCTGATAAGGGGAAGGTATCGTGTTTTTAGGGTTCCGTAGCCGAATGGCAAAGAACGGAACCCTTATAGTTTCGATATGTCTGTCCGTCTGTCTGTCTGTCTGTCCGTCCGTCCGTATGTCACAGCCATTTTATTCCGAAACTATTAGGACTATACATGTAAAACTTGGTAGGTAGATGTATTCTGTGAACCGCTTTCCGATTTTAAGAGAAAATTTTAAAAAAATATTTAAAATAAAGAGGGGTCCCCATACATGGAACTAGAAATGAAAATATTTTTTTTTTCATGAAACCTATGCATGTGTGGTATCTATAGACAGGCCTTTAAAAATGATATAAGGGTTTCTAAAACCAATTTTTCATAAAGTCAATCGATTAAAAGATATAAGCTTCCAAAGCGGTAAAATGTATGTGTCCCCCCTCTAACTTCTATAATAATGGAGTGAAAAATCTAAAAAAATACATATCTGTAGATATTAATGTAAACTTTCAACCAAAATTGGTTTGAACGAAATCGGGTCAGCAGTGTTTGAGATATAGCATATTTTATAAAACCGCAAATATAACTTTGTAATACTTTGTATTCACTATGAAAAACAAAGTTATTTAGCGTAGTTGTAAAAATGTAAATAAGCTAGTTTTTAGAAATTTTTAAGGTTTTTTTTTTATACGTCAAATAAATATACATATTATATTACTAGCTTTTGCCCGCGACTTCGTCCGCGCGGAATAGTTACTTTGGGCTAACGTTAAATTTAACCCCGATTTTGAAGCATTCTTCATTGGCACCTATTGGCCTATTGGCCTTAGCGCAATGATATATAGCCTATAGCCTTTCTCTATAAATTGACTATTTAATTAATAAATAATTTTTCAATTCGAACCAGTAGTTCCTGAGATTATCGCGTTCAAACAAACAAACAAACTCTTCAGCCTTATACTATTTGTATAGATAGCTGTTGCCCGCGACTTCGTCTAAGTTTCCGTCATTTTTCGTAAAAAAAAAAGTAGCCTATGTCCTTCCTCACGGTTCAGTGATTTTGATGTAACAGACAGATTAACTTTCGTAATTTAGTAGGAAAATATAATATGTCAATCTATAATACTGTTGAAAAATATCGCAATACGGAACCTCACAATATTATTGTTAATAGCTGTGCCCGCGACTCAGTCAGCGTGTTAACTCCTTGTGTGTTATTAAGTTAATGTATTGGTAATATTGTTTAGATCACGTTCACTGAGGCTTAAGTACCTATAGAACGAAATTTTATACCTTCGGCCGCGAGACGCGTCGAACGCGGCGACCGATTCTCAAAAATAATCCTTATAGCATGATTCAGTATTCACGCGCGATGGCTTATTATTAGCGTATTTCATGTATAACTTTGGTGTTTCTATACCGATTTATATGATTCTTTTTTATGGAATAGTTAATAATGTTAACTTTTTCAATTAGGGGTGACTGAGAGTGTTATAAACGTAAGAGTAGACAAATATTATAATCAGAAAGCTTCGAACTGCTAAGCTATCGGGAGTTACACGTGTTATTGTGTGTTAACTGGAGTCAACCATAAAAGATAGACACATGCTGTCGTGGGATATTTTTTATATAATTTTAAGGAGAACATTTCCGTCATGAAATGATTTCTGTGTAGCTTTAACCATTAAGGCTGCACACGCGACGGAAGCTTAAAAAATGGAGTAACTTCTCCCGTTTTCCCAACATTTCCCTTCACTGCTCTGCTCCTATTGATTGTAGCGTGATGAAAAGTATACTATAACCAGCTCAGGAGTATGAAAAATAGTTGTAGGTACCAAGTTTCGTTAAAATCCGTCGAGTAGTTTGTTTCTATAACGGTTATACAGACAGACAGACAGACAGACAAAAATTTTACTGATTGCATTTTTGGCATCAGTATCGATCCCTAATCACCCCCTGATAGTTATTTTGGGAATATAATTCATGTACAGAATTGACCTCTCTACAGATTTATTATAAGTATAGATTATAGTTACTACGGAACCCTTCATGGGCGAGTCTGACTCGCACTTGGCCAATTTTTCCAAATGTGTTAGGGTTGCACACTGTTGCTAACTGCATGCCCGTACCCGTATTTTACATGGAGCGACGACCTATGACCTCTACCACCTAAAATGGATGCCCATTCGTCGAAGGAGAAGTTTGCGCGCTTTGACAACGCTTGTCTCTCTACTCAACTCAAAAAAATCTCTGGAATGCGCTGCCTCTCGAGATCAAGATGACAATTGCTATACTTTTAAAAAGAAATTACGGATCTACTTTCTACACCAATAAGCAGAATTATTGAATTTAGTTTTCATTTGCTTTTTTATGTATACATACCTATTTATATAAATATATATTTTATTATTTACTAGCTTTTGCCCGCGACTTCGTCCGCGTGGAATAGTTACTTTGGGCTAACGTTAAATTAAACCCCGATTTTGAAGCATTCTTCATTGGCGCTGCGCTCCTATTGGCCTTAGCGTAATGATATATAGCCTATAGCCTTTCTCTATAAATGGACTACTTAAATAAAAAATAATTTTTCAATTCGAACCAGTAGTTCCTGAGATTATCGCGTTCAAACAAACAAACAACCTCTTCAGCCTTATATTATTAGTATAGATAGCTGTTGCCCGCGACTTCGCCCACGTTTCCGTCGTTTTTCGTAAAAAAAAAGTAGCCTATGTCCTTCCTCACGGTTCAGTGATTTTGATGTAAAGCCCGATTTACACTTCAATAAGTACAGTAGCGAGTTAACCTGCGTCATCGGCGAGTTAAGTTGTTATTGTAGTTTGAAGGGCAAAAGCGAGTTAAATATTAAGTTGTTGATTAAGTTGAGTTAAATAGATCGCGATCCTATTTTTCGGCGAGTCCAGTGCGAAGTAGCCCCCTCTCTCGCGTCTTCCGCACCCCTCCAACTTAACTGGCTGGCATGTAGACGGGCGAGTTTAGTACAGTCCATAAATTTGTAGGTTGCGGCCGCGAAAACGTGTTTTTCTTTTCTTCTTCTCGGGCAACTTATGACTACTTACTCGCCTACGTTTGGACGCTACTTACAACTTACTACTTATTACTTAACTGTCTGAGTTCTTAACTGGCTACTGTACTTATTGAAGTGTAAATCGGGCTTTACAGACAGATTAACTTTCGTAATTTAGTAGGGAAATATAATATGTCAATCTATAATACTGTTGAAAAATATCGCAATACCGAACCGCACAATATTATTGTTAATAGCTGTGCCCGCGACTCCGTCAGCGTGTAACTCCTTGTGTGTTATTAAGTTAATGTATTGGTAATATTGTTTAGATCACGTTCACATGAGGCTTAAGTACCTATACAACGAAAATACTTCAGCGCAAAGCTTCCGGGTAAACTATGTTGAAAGTTGACCCGTCCGGCACGTGAACATAAAGATTTCTAGAACTGCTAACCCGGGAAAGAGCGACGTACAACTGACCATGCGAGAAACAACTGACACCGAGATCTACTCCAGCAACACGAAAAGTCTGCCCTTGAGCCTTATTAATTGTCATTGCATAACACACCGATACTGGGAATTGCGTTCTTTTAAATTGGAATGGAAATTTATTTGGTATTATGGGAATTCTGGAAATAAAGACGGTTTCTCCTGCACCGCAACCTGTTAAAATTTGAGCCTCGAGTATATTTTGTTGCAACTGGGTTACTTTTAGCCGAGTTCCATTGCAAAGTTGTGGTGGTTTTAAATTTCGGAGCAGAATAATAATCAGAAAGCTTCGAACTGCTAAGCTATCGGGAGTTACGCGTGTTATTGTGAGTCAACCATAAAATATAGATATATGCTATCGTGGGATATTTTTTATATAATTTTAAGGAGAACATTTCCGTCATAAATGCTTTCTGTGTAGCTTTAACCATTAAGGTTGCACTCGCGACGGAAGCTTAAAAAATGGAGTAACTTCTCCCGTTTTCCCAACATTTCCCTTCACTGCTCTGCTCCTTTTGATTGTTGCGTGATGAAAAGTATATTATAACCAGCTCAGGAGTATGAAAAATAATTGTACTAAGTTTCGTTAAAATCCGTCGAGTAGTTTTTGTTTCTATAATGGTTATACAGACAGACAGACAGACAAAAATTTTACTGATTGCATTTTTGGCATCAGTATCGATCCCTAATCACCCCCTGATAGTTATTTTGTAAATATATTTCATGTACAGAATTGACCTCTCTACAGATTTATTATAAGTATAGATGTAGATTTGTAGAGCTTTTTTATGTTCGTTTTTCTTAAATTATTACGTCTCAGGTACGTATTGCACCTCCCACGCGCATCTCTTCTTCTTCACCATTCATGGTTGACTGGTAGAGATTACCTAAGCCACCTTTGTACCTATGTGCATGAAGTGTAAATTTCTGGCTTTTTTACTACACGTAATGACTGTAAATATGTACAAATTCCAGCCGACACTGATTAAGTGACGGCTAAGGCTGCGTTTCCACCAGAGATGTGCGATGGAAATGTGTCGTGCGAGGATGTCTAGCTGTGCTGTAAAAATGTGTGGGGGTTTCCACCAAAGCTGTGCGATGAAAATGTGCCTACGAGGATGTGTAGCGGAGCTGTGAAAATGCGCATTAATGTGTGGTGCGAGAATGTGCAAACCTCGCAACACATCCTTCTCAACACACATTCCTCGCAACACATCCCTCGCAACACATCTCTCGCACACATCCCTTGTACACATCCCTCGCTTGTTTTGTATGCGCAAAAATCTAGCTCCGCTGAGCCGTTTCCACCAGAGCTGTGCTGACCGAAGCGAGGTTAATGAAGCGATTCTATTGGTTCTTTACAAACACATCCCTCGCTACGCATCCTCGCACATCTCTGGTGGAAACGCAGCCTTAACGTGCTATTCGAGGCACAATGAAATCTCGATACTAACGTATAATAAAATGGTCACTTATCCACGGAGTCACCTCAACCAGCATTGAACCTTGAAGAATACGCGTGCGGTTATATGACATAGGTAAGCAAGGTGTTAGGTTAATTAAAAAATAAATAAAAATAATCATGTTAATAAATAATAACATTTTAATAACGAGTTTTCTAAGGGATTTATTGAGATTTAAATTAACTGTAGAAGTGGTTTTCAACTCAATTTTTATATCTACTGTTATCTTAAATCAAGTGAATAATAGAGCTCAATTAAAATAGTTTGTATATATCGTTAGCATGTAGAACTATGTAGCTAATCAGTATAATAATATCATCTGACTACTTCCAAAGAGATCAATATGTGCTTTTGTAAAAAATATATTTGAAACTCTCCACTTATAAGTTACATTTGGGATTCCTCAACATGTTTTAATCTTGTATTTTTATTTTACTACTGTATTATCTAGTGTGACATTGGCAGTTAATTTTATTTCACTATGGCTAGTGTGCCATTAGCTGTTATTTTTTAAATTTCTCAACATTGCTCTTTGAATGGATTTAGTTTTATTTTCGGTCGTGATATTATGTTTTAGCATAACGAGTTCTTCAAGGTTGAGATGGGTTAGACGCATTATCACTTGACAATATGGATGTCCCCCTGTCATTCAGACGAAGTGTACCTTTTTTGTGGTGTTGTGTAGAATATTCGATATCTTATCAGTTTTAACGTTTGTTGTGAGTGATTAAAAGGGGGCCCATAAATTACATCACAAGAATTTCTTGATTTTTTTCACCCCCTTCAAAATGAGACCCAGTGTGATGGCACAAATTTTCACACCTAGAAATTAATAAAATAAAATAAAAGTATTTTTGAAAATGATATTAAAACCATGTATTATATTATCTATGTAGAAACAGATAGACAGTAGGTAGATAAAATTTCGTGTTTAATTACTTATATAGTTTTTTTTTATTGATAATAAACGCGAGCCGCGTTTCACCACCATCTCACCTGATGGTAAGTGATGATGTGGTCGAAGATGGAGCACGCTAGATTTCGAAATGTGTCGTCTTATGACACTCATACACTGCCATATTTCGACAACCCCCCTCCCCCTTAACGTAATTTATGGATGGCCCCACAGGAAAAATTAGATTTTTTTATTTAATTTAGAGAACGGTGATTTTCTATAAGGAATTTATGATGTCAGACTGGTGATGTAGTAGCATGGCCCATGGGTCGTGTTATATCGCGCGGACACTATGGGAGTCAACTGAGGTCAACTGTGTGGTGCTAGAGCCGACGCGAACTATCCGCTCGGCTCCGGGACGTACTCTATGTTGCAGACTAAAGATAGTCCATCTTATGGCCACACGTCTAAATACCATACTCGTAGAAGATATCTTACGAGTATACAGAATTTATTACTAGCCAGTTTATTTAACATTGTCATAAATTTCCCATCCTAAATGCTAGGCTCCTTTATCATAAAGAAAAGAAAAGTGAGTTTGACGAAATCAACGATATTAATTACATGTAGATATAAGAATATACATGCAAGTAAAAACGTACATTTGTAACATTGGTATTGTAAGGTAAATTACTAATTAATCAAAAACAAGGACTTCTTAGTAAGTTCACTTGACACTTAATTAGATACCCGTATTTCTATAGAAGGCAAATATTGCCCGGTTAGCGCTTTATAGGCTTATAATATTAGAATACTGAACATGATGCATTTCGGCTTATTTTCTTTGTGGGGAGTCATTATTGAGTTTTAAACATGAGTCTTTGACGAGCTCTTAATCTGCAATATTATATCATCGCTTTAATTATGTCAATGGCAGTTTCTAAGAAATGTTAATTGGTGTAATTGGCTAGTGCAAAGTAGGTAATCATTACGCCATTAACAACTGAGTATTCCCCAGTTTAATGGTGAGAGGAATATTTAAGGAGGCTTCATTAAACTTATACTTATCTTTGTCCCCTGTTTCATATTTTATCATTATTTATGTTAGCTCCTTATGTAATTGTCTTGATCAGGTGTCATCTCATTACAATACTTAGGTACCTACCCGTGGATACTTAATATTCAGTGTTAAAAAAAAAACTGATTTGTTTAATTGGTATTTTATTTAAAATCAACGTGATAAGTAACTTTTCATGCAAATTTAGGTTGTATAAAATTCGAATCATGTGAATAAGTATAGGGGGAGGTCCCCTAGTGGCGGATACGTAAGGTTTTCAGGAAATAAAATTAAAACTATTTCGAAAAATATATATCTATTTATGAATAAGCTAAACGAACAAAATATAAAATGAAAATCAATGAATGAAAATAAGATTTTGCGTAAACATAATCTATGAACGTTAATTAAGTTTTCATTAGAAAAAATAAAGTCCTTAACATTGGCACCTAGTACCGGACGGGTTAATTTTCAAACCCCAAGCGTCGGACATTCTTAATACATTATTCATCTGTCACATTATAGGCATCTCCACATTCCGAAACGTCTGCGTATGCCTCATGAGTCCATTCTTGACAGCTGGAACATTGTATCCAGTCCTCGTCGTGGCCCTCTAAACCCTTTACACAAGTAGCCTTTTCTATATTATTAGATATTACAGTTAGTGCCTCCTTTTTTGTCGTTATAACCACACCGCCTTGCCTTCACACCGTTGCTTTGTTTCCCTTATTTTCTATTGCCTTTTTAAACTTATTTCCTAACTTTTGTTCCTTCTGGCTCTTTTCATTATCTTTTTCTTGAAGAGCAATTTTGTGGGATCAAAATTTCACTTGTTTCACTTTTTCTCTTACGAGCAGCTGTTTTTTTTGCGCCATCTGACAGTGGCGACAGTTTATGTACAGAGTGGACAACATCAAGATCAAAGACATTGTAACGCGACGAAGACTTCCGTCAAACTCATTTCTTTGGACAAAATCTTGTCCACCGCAGTTTTTTAAAAATTTTGCTGATCCCATTTTCCTTTCTTTTTGGTCTCATCCATTTTGAAATATTTCCCTCCTACTATCCTGTAAAACTACAAACAATCATCATTAAAATAAGTATCTAAATACTTAGTAAATAAGCCAACCTATAAACTGTGCGGTGGTAAGGGACATCTTTGTGTCCGGTAGTAGGGGACACGAAATGTCCAAAATTACGTATTTCATACTGAAACTGTTTAGGTAATAATAAAAACTTTCACAATTTAGTAACTATAATGGAACACTGTCGTTTTTAACAAATAACACAAACGATTACACACAAGTCACATCACCCAACTAACATTAGGCGCTAAGACAAGAGTTATATATAGCAAATCTATTAGAGCGCTAATCAGATCCTATAGTTATAAATAAGTGTTACGCGTTCGGAGTTAGAGCGCGCTATAACTCTACTATACCCCCGAATTGGGCATACTTTTTTATCACCTTAGGTTGTTTAATGGCGATAAAGCAGAGTTACCAAAAGGGGTTAAGAGGTATAATAAAGTAATAAAAGAGCTATAATAGCCATAACTGAAACTACAAGGGATAAAAACGTGGTAAATAGGCGAAAATTAACTCCTTCAGCGGTACGGTAGAACTACAACGTCGCTCCTTATAGTTTTAAGTGATAAGAGGGTGGCAAATAGGTGATCATTACCGCTTTGAGCACTAATATAGATCCTCAAAAGCTATAAAAATTGCCTCGGGTGCTAACATTTTTAACTTCTAATGATATTTTTTTATTTCATCAACATATTTTAACCTCTTGTTTTTATGTGCAAACAGTGATCCAAAACGCCGCCATTCGTTTGTGAAAATGAAATTCAAAGTAATCTCTTAGTTTCAACTTAGTGGGCACAGTAGTTGACATTTTACTGCGAATGCAAGTACATTGTGAATAAGTATATGTTTTTTTAACAAATTATTCAAGCGCCCGCTGTCTGTTGTCTATTTACAGAGAAGAAATATTTTATTAGATATGGAGGATCATAAAACTAATCAAATAATCTAATAAAACGATGCCTATTATAGTTTATGGTATCGTGCTAGTAGTATTAGAACACAATGATGCAAAATGTTTCAATTAAATCATGTTTTCGTATATTATTCTAACCTTAGACAAATCAATTCGTATCCTAAACATGGTGGGCAAATGAATTTAGGGATCTGTAGTAACTGCCTAAAACCATAACCAAATCGAGTGATGTATCTACATCATACAAACTTTAAATGTAATGCAGAATAAGGAAAAAAATTAAAAAAAATCTGTTAATAGCACCATATCACTACAAAAGTGATATGGTGTTATTTATTAACAGTTTTTTTTTCTCAAGAGAAAACAATAAAATTGTTAGGGATTTCATTTAATCAAATTTATCTGGGTAGTAAGTATGATATGGGCTTATATGAACGGGGGGAATGCGACTGAAGCCGCATGCAACGAACCTATATATTAATTGTATTTATATAATTAGGTGTTTAATATTCTGTTAATAAATTTAATTTCAGAATGCCATACAAAATAGTACAAACTTTTGAAAAAAAAAAACATGCACTGGATTGCTCCTTTGCATGGGAACATAATAGTGTAGTAAAATGGCCTAAACACAATGCGTTAAAATTTGTGAAATCCACAATCACCTTACCACAACAAGACATAAAGTGTCAAGTAAAAAGAAGAAATATTCTAACTTGTGAGGAAGCTGAACGGAAACTAGGGTTTTTATTGGCTAATACAGATACCGATGAAGAGACAAGAGTCACCAATAGTGAACAATCCAGCCAAAAAGAAGAGGATATGAATGTGCTTACCAACAATTGGTATGTATGGCTACAGCGAAAGTGCTAACCAAAAAGAGAATAGAAAATTCAAAAATACATATAATACATTGATTCTAAGTTTTTTTTTTCAGTATGCAGATCACGAGAACTCCCCCGTATATGGAGAACCTCACAACCAATCCGTCTTTACTGTACCTGATAACTCATCGTCTTCAATAATTACTGTAAGTAATGAATGTCGTAACAAATTATTTTGATGTGAAGACGTCAAATGGTGATGAAATTCTGGGTACCTTCTGTTTGATGTATGAACCTCAAGACTAGCAATGAAACTCAAGACTAGTGATGTCAATAGTCAACAATATTCGACAATGTTCGTCAGGTATTACAAAAACAAGATAAAATTATGGCAACAATTATATATAATAAAAAAATGATGCTCAAGATGTCTAGCATTTCTGTCCAAATTGGTAATGTGCAATCGCAACTCAACAAACTCAATGAAACTGAAGTTGTTTCACTGGGTATATCCAAAACCCATGCTGAAAATATACCATTCAGTGACGCAATCATCAACAGTATTGAAGAATTAAATAAAACAGAAAAGTTACTCTCCGAAAAAACGGCTAGAGAGCAATTAAAAGAAACTTATTCGATAGTGTGTTCCGGTGGGAAAGGAATAAGATGCTTATGCTCTAATAGCAATATATCTTATTGTTAAGCTGGATTTTAGAAACCTTTATCAGACAATTTTATTGCTTTATAGGTCATCATCATAAGTGTCAACTTTTCAAAATTATTAGATTTATTATTTGTGATAAATAATTCTTTAGTGTAATATGATTAATTTAAAGAGAAACGAAATTGATTTATTTTGTGATGAAAATAAATGATATATGATTGATATATTGCGTTTAATTTGATATTTTAATTTAAACTGTGTGAAGTAAAGATCACTTGTAGTTGTAGCACCACTTTCACACACTTTTCTGGAAAATCATGTACGATACCCAGTTCCACATTTTTGCAGAAAACTCCCGCTTCACTCACTTTTTCTTGTATTAAAGATTACGATATTCTCTTTTCATCTACGAGTTTTTGTACCAGTCCTACTTTGACGTTTCCAAGCATTTTTGGCTGCTTTAGATTTTTTTATTTGCGTCGCCATTGATATCAACAACAAGTGAACGAATAAGGGGTACAGAAGTGGTATTAAGCTCTATTACTCTACCTAAAGTTACACAGAAGTCACATTAAGCACTAGAAGTTCTATTTTAGCGAAAAATGTTCCTACTGTTCGACTTTAAGTAACATAAGAGAGTTTGTTCCTCTTTAGGCATTTGGTGGTACAAAAAAGTTTATGAGCACCATTGTAGAACTGGTAACGGCAACTACCTATTGCTTTTGTGCAACTTTTGGTTCTTGACGAGAGTTTACTACGCTTGAATAGCACTTTGGGAGGTTGTGGTCAAAGCTTACTTCTTATTTAGATCTTATAGTTGTAAGATTCACTAAAAGCTATAAAACAAGATGCTTTGCCCATATTGTCGTGTTAAAAAATGCTGCTGTATGTCTTTAACCTTTAACCTCACGCTGTTATCGCCCTTCTAACTCTGTGATATAGCTCTAAGTGAAATATTTTGCTTGTCTACGCTCTGTTGTTGCCAAAAGTTGTAAGTGTTGCTGCTGTAGGGCCTGTATATCTCGTTATGTTCTAAAACAAGCTCTCATTGACGCCTAAATGTTTATTGGGCAGTAATACTCACTTGAAATTTTCGTGAGGTATCGCTTTCCCTGCAAACACTGCAATCCGCTGCTCCCACTGCGACAGTGTACATACCTCACTGGGAAACCGCGTCGCGTTATGAAGAATTAATTTCTTATCAAGAGGATATAAAAGTAACTGAATTTCTTAGTGCACATCACGGTTACTTCAGAGCTCAGGCCTCTGTTAAAAGTTCAATTTAATGTGGAGTTTTGGTAAGTTTGGATAGACTAACATACACGTTACTAACCTAACACATGATATACCTGGTTATAAAGAAGAATACATTAGTTTTCTTTAATTTACAGTTGAATTTTGGTTTTTAAAAATGCTTTTAAACTGAAAATGGTTTTTAAACTGAAAAGCTAATAAAAACAAGCCCATTTTAAATAAAATAAAAGTTGGAAGCAGGCGGGACCCATTTGAGTTTGAAACTATAATAATGGTATGGGCCCCGCCTGCTTCCAACTTTTATTTAATTTAAAATGGGCTTGTTTTTATTAGCTTTTCAGTTATTTTTAGTATAAGGTTGCAGTCGGGTTTTTTAATTTTTTTAATTACTCTTTTTATCTTTTGTTAGGCTGTATGGCAGTTTGCATATTCATTAAAAAAACACGGCACACGAAAAAGACTGTAAGTCTTATAAAGCTATTTCTCACGAATATCTTATTGCTTATTTTTTCAGTCATTGCTGCCTCGACTTCAGTTCGGACGTCTATTACACCATGATTCCATGAAAAAGTTTACCCAATTACATCAAAAAGTAAAATTCCAGTTCGCCGCTAATCTTTTTTGTCAATTAAAAAAAAAAAACTCCTAATGACTTTCCGTGGAAGTAGTTTTAAATGTACCTGCAGTAGCTTCTGAAAGTTTCTAACGTCTATTAGTAATTAGTATTGTAAATATGATTAATTATTAGCAGTTCTTGTAACGCTTATTGCTAGGTAAATGCCAACTAGTTTGACAGATTAATTCTTTGGAATTGTATGTACGTATTGTGCAGTTTAAATACAAGAAAAACACTGAGATTTCTATGACGGATAATGGTCAAATTGTAGTGGATGTCACTGAAAAGACTACCAAAGTCTAATATTAACTATTATAAAATAATGTTTAATATATTATCAGCTATTAGCGGCTCTACAACATTGCTCCCACGGTGATGCAAATAATACGTGTAATATATAAGATTACGATATAAGATTACGATAATATGTAAGATTACGAAACAGTGTGCTGTGTGTGTGAGAGAAGAAGGGGAGGGGTGTATGAAATTATGTTTCTATGTAACATATTATAACTAACATTTTAACTTCCCTGCTGAAGAATTTACCCCTAAAACGAACAAATAATGTCTGAGCTAGCAACATTACGCGGGTGGGAAGGGAGGCTAGTGGGAGGAGGCTTGTCTTGTATTTGGACACAGAGCGCGGCTTGCAATTACAGTTGAACGCGGTTTCTAGTTCTTTCTGTATTCTAAGGTGGTTAAGTATTCTCAAATTTTCTAATTTTCCGCGCAATTTTCTTAATTTGCTTCTTTCATAAGAACCTTCTTCTGACAATATCAAACACAACAAAAAAGATTTAGGGAAATCGGTCCAGCCGTTCACGCGTGATGCCGTGACTAGGGAATGCAATCTCGATCTCGCGAGATCTAGAAAGCACGAGATCTCGGCCATTTTTTCGATATTCAATCTCGAAAATAAGCAATCTCGTTTTCTTAATCTCGTTCGAGATCTCGACAATATGGATCGAGATTTTGTGACTGTGATATTCAACTAGAACTCGATTGCAAAACTCGGTGGTCAAGTCTTGCTAACATGATAACTACATACAACAGAATCAAGCTGTGTGATAGTAAAACATTAATCGACTTGGGGTATGGCTCCACTTCAGATTACTTTTTTAGTGATGAAGAACATGCAATTCTTATCAACATGCAACAAACTTTTGAACCAATAAAACAGACTGTCGAAGTCCCGTGCCGACGCGAAACTGACTTAGTCAGTGCAGAATGTGCCTTGCAATTCATGATTCGTATGTTAGAAGAGTTAAAGACGCCACTCTCAGAGAAGCTGGCTATTGATTTCCGAACGCCGAATCGAAGCAACTGCAACATTGTTATACCATCAAAATCCAGCACAATATGAAGGGAATTCAAAGAAAAATGCAAATGATACAACATTCCAATTGACTGACAAGAGCGGCGTGGCTAATGTGGTATTCTAATCTAATAGCATTCCTCGAGTTTTGTATCGATTTAAGGGTGTTTGAGTTTAAAAACCAAAATCTCGATAATCTCGAAATCTCGCCAGATCTCGACTTGTTTTGCACGAGATCTCGAAACTGCCAATCTCGACACCAGGTTCAACAGGCGAGATCTCGATTTGCTAATCTCGGCTCGAGATTGCATTCCCTAGCCGTGACCAAGAAATTTAGGGATTAATTTTTATATATATAGATAGTACGATATCAAAACAGCACATTTGCCACGGAAGCGTATGCTTATATAAATTTATGATTTCTGTAAATATATATATGTACCTTAAGCTTATACCGATGTATAAGTTTTTAAAATGATATGGTCACTAATACTAGCATTAGAACTTACAGGGTAAATATCCTGTTTTAAAACCTAACGATAATACTGATGTAACTTCCAGATTCATATCATTTGATCAAGTCATAATTAATTTGTTCAAATCTGGGCACGGCAGTGCTCCCGCCAAGTCGAGCAAAAAAGCGGCACGGCCGTACCATCCTTTTCTCAAAGCAGTTCAGGCCATTTTCGACCCCCTATAACTTCGTTGTGGATAAAACTAAAAGCCTGAATTTTCAGTAACCAAGCAGGCATTGTATAAACCCGGTATATTTCAAATTTCATTAAATTTGAACTAGTAGTTTAAGAATTATAACGAGTCAAAGTTTCTTAATTTTGTCACTCACTGATTGACTGACCGATCATCAAAAGTCTAAGGCACTTGTAGCAGACATAGAAGCTTCAAATTTAGAATACAATTAGTGTTTAGTGTATGAATCAAGGAAAAACTAAAATATTTTTAATTTAGGTTTTTTTTTTAATGAAAATAGGCTCGCGTTTGACCACCATCTCACCTGTTAGTAAGTGATAATGTGGTCGAAGATGGAGCACGCTTGCCTAGAAGCAGAACTATCTACAAAAAGAAATGAGATCCCATAAAAATAAACAATACTTGTCAAATACAGCAAGTCTCGCAACTCAATTCTTCTACCGTAAAAAGTTGTTGTCTATTTATTTAAGACGTTAAAGATTTTTAATATTGATATATATCATCTTATATTGTCACTATAAGACGTTGTTAGGTTAGATAATTACGTACAACAGCGTAAGACAGAAGGTCCCTTAAGTAGGGACTGAATAAATTAATAACCGACTTGGTATTACATGGATCTCACAACTTTTTACGGTAGAAGAATTGAGTTGCGAGACTTGGTTTATTTGACAAGTATTGTTTTTTTAATGGTAGAATTAGTCTTAAACAGTTGCCAGTCATATTTGCTATATGTGCTTCGTGCCAAGACCTGCGTTCACAGCCTTCGATCTTTCTCATTAACTTTGTACATGATATGACAGTGCAGCATTTTATCCACTTCTGCCAATGTAACCCGAAACTTTGCATGCCACATTGTAACAATACTAATATGGACTGGAATTTAATAAAATTATAATTACCTCTGTCAAGATATTGCATAAATGTGTTTCTTGCTTTCGAGATCGGGGATTTCAATTTCTAGTAAATGGAAATAGGTTTATCGATTTTAAATATATATCAGTAAAGTATGTAAGTATTAGTCGATATTAAAGACAGAGATGTCGATAATTTATCGACATAATAACTGTCTTATGATCCTGAGCTATATGAGAGTTTTTGTCATGATCGCGTGATATATTTAGAGTTTACTTACAAGGGGACTTTCAGTTTGTACCTGTTTCTCTAATCTGAGAGTCAATAATAAATGGAAAATAATACAAGTAAACCATCTTGTTAGTATACCATTATTGGGTGACATAAGCCTCTAAATATTTTTACAGAGTATAAATAAAGTCACTCTCGCTGTCTGTACGCTTAGAACTTTTAAACTACGCAAGGGATTTAATGCAGTTTTCAACAATAGATAAGTGATTCAAGAGGAAGGTTTATATGTATAATAATACATGCATATCATTAGCACATTGCACCTGCGCGACACCGGGGCGGGTCGCTAGTATCATGTATAAGCAAAGTAAAGATGGAACGCATTATGATTGCTAACAATTAATTATTATTAAAGTAAATTCAAAATATTAATAACAAAAGACGACCACCCCAAATAATTCTAAATTAGGTGTACTTTACTATGTTTTTTCAATGTTTTTTTCACAAATTATAATCTCGAGCAGCTTTCTTAAGCAAATTAAACATATTTGCGGCGTAGCGTAGGTTAGAGTGGTTTAGACAACTCAACAGATTTGCGCAGCTTTATGTTCCAATATTTGAAGATTAAAAATGTTTATATGTTCTAGAAATCTAATTCAATGAGATTATTTGTAGAGTGGGCGATGATTGGCGTAGATTAAACTGTTATTTTAACGAATCGTTAAAGATTTTTCTAACCCGAAATAGTATCTAAAAATTCCAGATCTAAATGCTTACAGAGAAGCATTTGTTATCTTTTAACTCCATTAAGTCGGGTTGTGTTAAAACCATTTTACACCAATTAGAGTTCTCATAACTCTTATGAAGTAAAACATACAAAAAGCAAAAGGCGAAGTGACGTGTCGGTGTTAATTTCCTTTAATCCAATCGTTAACAGCTAGACAAAAGGAGAACTGTCAATTACGGTAACGGACATTTTATCCTGGGTATCATTGAGGCAAGGAGGAACGTAATCTGCAGCTATTCCCGTCGGTCGTTGATCTAATTGAGCATTTGAGCGGTGCGTGCGTGCTAATGGACTAATTACGTACATGGAGCCGAGAATTGGTGAGTCAACTGCAGGACGCGGCGGCCAGGCAGCCGTGGGAGGCAGACGGCGTGGCTCCGACACTCTGTGGCATACTTCGTTATCGTAAAACGTGATTTAAACTTACTTTGATAGTAATCAATAGTAAGAATAGGCGTTGTGTAGGCTGCTGTAACTTGCAAAACCATGCGGTTCCTCGCTGACCGGTTCTGCAGTTTTGAAATTGTGTTGTAATGTTTCTTGATACAGATTTTAATGGCATATTTGTCTTGTGCTTTTAATTTTATCATGATTACTCATTTCCTCGAGTTCCAAATTCTAAAAGAGAAATCGGAGTTAGACTGGTATAGTTTTGTACTGGTACGTGTCTACAAAGGTTTCAATTCTGGACTACCAGATGAGAACCATTTTAGCTTTCTTATCAGATATGTATATCGCAGTGAGTTTCAATCAGCAAGCATAGTAAGAACCTTATAGTTTTGTCACATTCCTTCCATTCTTTTAAAGATAAAACTGAGGGTCTCTTACATAATTATACTGTATGCTGTTCTAGACTGATACATCCGTTAAATCCTTTGGCTATGTATGTATGAAGGTTCTGAACTTCTCTTTCCCTCTTTAGATTTAGATGACTTAGCATCGTTTTTTGTCAGATATTGATTTTGTTTATTTATTTGACATAGGCACACAAACGAATTATATACAATTTAATGCATTTTTTTTTTGTTGGATATTAATAGATATTTAAGGTAAGTTATAGGCTCTGGTTTTTGTACCAAAGTTAAAAACTTTCCTTAATCATCTCGTTTTTCAGTATCTTACCTGGTGGTAAGCGATAAGTAACCCATTTAGACATGACTTAGAAATCCCAGGTTATAGTTAAGTATAGGAAATCCTGACTCCAGCAGGGAATAACACTCCTAAGTTGTACCACAAATGAATGATTCCCATTTACTTCTCAGTTAAAACACAATCTATCCGTTGATAATTCTGCTAGGTATACACATATTCGATATTCAAAACCTAGTGGCTATGTTGGGATGTATGCTCTTATTTGTACGATACATTATTGGGTATTATAGCAATAAAGTAGGCCTTCTATTAATAAAAACTCGCATGTCTGGTTTTAGCACTAAAATATTAATCACATACAAACTAAAGTCAACTTAGATTGGCTTCGGGAACTCTTGAATACTTATTAGAAAAAGCATACAAGTTTTATTATAAAGACCTCTGACTCTACAACTTATTTATTCATCTACAATCAATTCAAAGTTCAAACAGGTTGACAAATCTTCAACATACGAGCTCTACAAATCATGTTCTATAATTTTATGCTAGCAAAATAGGAATTCTGAACAAGTTTTAAGTAAAAAGTTATTAAAGCAAAGCTTATGTTGGCAGTGTTTCAAATCCAACGTCGCGATAGATATAATATCAATTATCATTCTATATCTTCCGAATAAAACTGGTATAAAGTGATTCTAACTTTCGCTACCGTCAAAATACCTCATATAACGGCTCCAAGAGACACGCGCCAAAAAAAGAATACATAGCCAACAGAGCATTAGTTATTTGCGCGTAACGGCGCGGGCGCAACTCCGGTAGCCGCGGTGCGCGGTGCCCGGTAGCACTCAATAAGTTGCCGAATTTCATGCTCACAATAATTATTGCGGTCGTATTTATGAACACTCATACTAAATAATAATTGAGGTTTATTATCTTTAATAAAACGGCATTGTACCGGTATCTCTTTTTACTTCTTGATTCGCTATGGGTACACACTTTAAAATGCTCGATTGTCCGGATCTTTTTGTGGAGCGCTTTATTGGAACTTCGATAAAACTTTAATCTTTTCTTGAGATATAATTTATTTAAGTCTTCGTTAAGAATTTATGTAAAATATTGCAGATGATTCAGGTTACGATCTTTTAAAACGAATCGTAAATTATGTTACGAGTTTGCGAGGAGGCGCGGGCGACGGGAAGACTTCCATAAAAATGTAACGGTATTCAACGTGATTTCTGTTTGATATTCCGTTTATCTCCACTGTTCAAATAATTTACTTATTGAAGTGTGAATTTACATTTGGCTCTAATAGTCGTTTTATAGCTGTTACCTGCTCGTAATTCGTCAGTGTTTGATTGCTCTAGGCAAATACAATCGTGATGAGACCACAAAAATGTATAAAGGAATTTATGACTCAAGCAAGTTGTTTAAAAAGGTAGAGTTTAACTTATGAATGCTTTTAGTATGTTCCAAATAATTTATAACACGTGCTCATACAATTATATAAATACAGCATTATAGATTTTCTGATACAGAATGCCTCATGGCACTAAGTTTGTTCCTCGCGCCACCTTATCTATAATTAAATAAATGTTATAAATAGAAGAATAAATGTTATGAATAGAGCTTAAGAGCAATGGTTATTTGTATTTCAATTCTATACGTCGTATATCATGACATAACATGTCTACGATATGAATCGCACTGTCGATTTCAGATAAAATATAAGCGCAATAAATGTGCCCAGGAAAACTTGACCTATCACACTCTGTTACGCAAGGTGAATCAAACATAACTGTGCCAATGTTACACCTGTTTCATAAAAATACTGTGGAGATGTACATCTGCGGAGGCACGTGGGTCAACACGCTCCACCTGAAACACTCGCCCAGCATTGTTCACGACACACTCATCGCTAAGACTCGCTTCTCGCGTTTTTTCTTCGCAATATTTACTCAAACTTATCTCATTGTTATAACTTTTGTGGCAGCTGCGTCCTGCATAAGAGAAAGATATAAAAACATCTACGCATCATCCATTATCTGAAATACGTGAAAAAGACAACGGCCAAGGTATCAGAGGAAGCGCGTCGTAAATGATAAGCACTGTTGTGACTTTTTATCAGAAGAACCGAGTTTGGTGAGTGACTAATGCTTTTGTTTTGGGTCTAACACGTTACACTGATTTGACAGTTCTAAAAAAGGTTCAAAAGGAATGTAAGAAAAGGTATTACCGACTTGTTGCTATGGGTTTTTGAATTGTTGTTTTGGTTTCCGTATCAGATACGAACGGGTATTTTTGGTTTAAGTACCTTATTCGTTACTGAATTGATACTACTAACATCCAGAAATGTAAGTTGAGTAATCGACAGGCTTTATAACAGTATAATTATGTTTAGGACAGTATAATTTTTCAGTTATTCAAATTCGCCCAAATTACATTGTTAGTAGTATCAAATAGCTCCCGAATCGATTTCGGCGTAGCACTCGTAGCACCCGCGTAGACCCAAATTGACGAAAATAGATTATAGTTCGTAGCACCCTCGCTCGTTCAATTTCTTGCCTCGTATTTCACTTGAACTCAAATATTTGTAGTTGCTGAAAGTGTGTACTGTCAAGGTGAGATAAGTGTTGGTTCTGCGGTTACGTTTTCGTGTAGGCAGTCCGCTTCACTAACAAAAAGATTGATTTTAATTGAAGCTACTGCTGCTTGTACTGCTTCTTTTACTGGTACTGGACTATTCTGACCATGCGTTCCAACTTCGAGGAGGAAAATATAAAGTAAAATTGACAACTTTAGGAGGGCCAAATGGTGATGAGGGTTTAGAAGAGCCGATTCTGTAATCAGGTGGCGCTACAAGCAGTTGTTGGTGTGGTTGTTGGTGGTGGTGGTAGACAGTGGAGTGGTGAGGGTTGTTCCCGGAGTGGCAGGCTATGAGAGGGGCGGGGCGGTGCGGCAGGGCTGGGGGGCGGGGCGGGCACGCCCGCGGCCGCCGACGCCGCCGCGTCTGCTGCGCCGGCGCTCACTCGTGCCGCGAGCGCAGCGCCGTGAGCACGCCATGCGCCCCTCAGCCGTACCGCACGCACGAGCGCGCGACCACTCCCGCGCGCCCCGACACAGTCATGTTACCAGACTCCGCTGTAATGTGCCATCGGTTTAGTAGTGAACGAGTGCAACTCCATCTGTTCCCCAAGCGTTGACTGTGCCTTGTTCGAGGATATTGCGGATTTGCGTACCCGTCGACGTTGGATGCGTTAAAATTTCGGGTGAGTGAGAGAGGCGAGCGGTCGTGCGCCCGCGGCCGGTTTGACCGCATTATTTTCGAAATACGTACGCCGCAATCCGGTCGACCGCGCTAGAACGATCAAAACATTATAACAAAAACATATAAATTCGGTGACGTTAATATATTTTCCAGTTCAGCCAGTGTTTTCGTGATATTGAATACTTTCACAAAAAGATGTATGTTTCAGAAAAATGTGTTTGTTTGTTTATCACATACACGTAGTATACAAGATGAAGTAAATATCAAATTATCAGTTTCAGAATTGGCTCGTATGCTATTTCATAAACATAAATAAGTTCGAACAAAACAATCGCAATTAAATAATGTCGTACAACTAAACACCGCGAACAGTTATTCGTCGCAACACGAAACGTATCCCGTTGATGTCTTTTACTGAACGCTTTTGGAAAGTGCTTGAGCGATATAACCACACAAACACCCAATACAAACAGTATTGGGTGTTTGTGTAACATGACATGTGATTTTGGTTTCTCTTCATTTTAATAATTATGGTGTGTATCGTCGAACATGCAGTTTTAGTAACATAATCTCGTACTTGATGTGTTCTCGGCTTGTGCTACGTAGAGCGACATGTATGTGTGATAGTGTACTTTGCAGATAAGCATACAAAGTAAATACCAGTTGAATAGTAGAATTTCATTAATATTTAGTTTTTGTGGAGGTTGTTACTCATCTACATGTGAATATGTCGCGTCACATGGTCACTTGTATTTTGATAATCCCCACTCCTAGCTGCGCCGTGAGATGGGCTAGTCTTCTTGTGTTGCTTTATACGTTTTAGACATATTTACTTTTAGAAAACTGGGTTAAGCTTTAACTCTTGTAATCTTTACATACATAAGTAAAAAGCCACAAATCACCGCAAATAAAAAACATGTTATATCTCATTGTATCTGAAGATATATCTGGTTTCTTTCAGTGTTGGGAAAATTCGCGAATACATCAGTGGGCGAAAACATTCTTGAACACAAATGCACGGAAATTACAAAAGAGTAAACAAATATCGGTATGATTGTAAACAGCTGTGTTGTGGTTTAGCTTTACAGTGCAACGTTGTTTTATTGAGGTGCTGATATTTGTTTATAAGTAAATATTTTTGCTTATTTCTCTTCTCGAAGCACATGTAGGAGGAATGTTTGTGAAAACTCAAATATATTTTAAAATCTGTAGCCAATTATTTAAAAGGAACTTTTGATTATGAGTAAAGTTTATAAAAGTCGATCGCTGATTGTTGATGTTTTATTCGTATAATCGTAGAGGCTTTTGAAACACTTATCAATAGATAAGTGTTTCAAAAGTTACCTACGATGAAAATAGTTTGGTGATAAGGGAGGTATTTAACCTTTGATGTGGTACCGTCATCGCCGGGGGGCGTGTCCTATATCTCAAATAAAAATAGTCATCATTGCCATTCACAATCAGTCATCGTTTACCTCCGATCGGAAACGTTCGCGTCTAGCTGATGTCCACCTAATGGACACGACTCGTAGGGCGCATGTTTACTCAATCCTTTTCATTAATTAATAATTGTTCAAGCATAAAGTACCAGTCAATTTTCCTCAATTAAAACACAGTTCTAAAGTCAGTGACTATTCGATGTTAATTAAAAACTATTATTCATACATAAATTTAAAATAAATTTGCAGCATATTGGCACACCGATGGTGTACTCTTATGGTAGGTACCAGGCATTCATTAGTTTGAAAAGTTTTACTTGATGTGACAAGAGGTTTGAAACTCGCTTCACCACTTGTGCGTGTTGATCGTTACATGTACCTACTACTCAACTGAATTAAATATGCATTTGTATATTACAATGTATGTTAGTGCATTCATTAGAAATACACCTAGAGATAAAACGACTGCCGGTTGGACACAGTGTCAGTCTTTGTTGGCGACCAGTTTACTAGTAAAATGCATCAGCGTGGTCAGTTCTTTGGAAATTCTTACATAATTATATTAGCTGATTTGATTTTTAATCTCGATATACACAGGTCCCGGTGCCCAACGTCTCATGCTGCCTAGCGCGTAAATTTACAAACATCAATATCTCTTGTTTTCTCCACATTATAAAACATAGTTCTGGCTTACCGCTATACAGCTGTGATTAAATGTAATTTAAGTGAGGTCGTTTATTGATAATCAGTCTATTAAACCTCTTTGTACAATGACTATATAAGCGAGCACTAGCTCTGTATATTAATAACTATAAAAAAATATAATAACTTATTTCATTTTCTATTATTTTGTAAAAACTAGAGATGCGCCGAATGTAGGTTCAACCGAATACGAATGTTCGGCCGCATATTCGATCAAAAATGTACCGAACTGAATATTCAGCCGAATTATTCGGTTCTATTCTGCGCGTAAACAGGTTTCTTAAATTTTATTTAGCGTATATAGACATTTATTAAAAAAAAACTTAATTTGATTATATGCATATTTTAATACCTAGGTACTTGTGTTGGTTCCTACAGGCAGGTAGTTACATATAGGGTGGCAGGCATTCTGGATACCCCTGCGTTGAAATTTTTCGACAGCTCTTTTTAATTTTTTCAGGTATTTTTCAGCAATTTTTTTTTTTGCTGAAAACTGTATAAAATCATTGTTTCTATCTAACCCAATGAGATTTTAATAAAACAAGTTTTGAATGAAACAAGTAAATTTACTACTTTTTTGCGTCGGCTTTTTCTTAATTTTATTAAATTAAGAAAAAGCCGACGAAAAATTTCAACGCAGAATCATGTACTGAATCCATGGTAAGCGGTTGCGCGTCGATGTCCCTGCCACCCTGTATACATTAAAATTGTTAATTCCAAAGAAATTTAATTTATCTTTTGTACAAAAAGTAGTGTTCTTCTTTTCATTTACAAAAAACTATGTACAGCTTTCGAAATAAACCACACTTATTTAGTAATTCAGTCAACCTCTTATTGTTTAATAAAATGTTATTTTTTAAATATTAATTAATTTAAATATTCGGTAATTATTCGGCAAATCAACCGAATATTCGGCCGAATACAAACATGAAAAAGATATGCCGAATGTACCGAATACGAATATTCAGCCGAACATTCGGCGCATCTCTAGTAAAAACTTTTGTATTTGTAAACTAATTTTAACATTTGTTTTTGCATCTTTGCAGGTGGGTCGAGGAGAATTATGCGTGGGGCGTGCGCATGCGCGGTGGTGTGCGCGCTGGTGGCGCTGTGCGCGGGCGCCGGGCTGGACGAGCGCGCGCGCGGCGCCGCCGAGCGCCAGCTGCTGGCGCTGCTGGGCCTGCCGCGCAGGCCCGCGCGCCGCGCCGCGCCGCCGCCCGTGCCGCGCGCCATGCGCCTGCTCTACGACGCCGACGGCGCCATCCCCGCCGCCGCCGCCAACACGGCGCGCTCCTTCCACCACACTCCCACCGAGCTCGACCTGCGGTTTCCCGGGGAGCACCGATTTCGTCTCTACTTCAACCTGAGCGGCATCCCCGACGACGAGCTGGCTCGTGGGGCTGACCTCACGTTCCAGCGGGTTGACGGAGTCGAAGGCGCGCAGAGGCTGCTGCTCTATGACGTAGTGCGGCCGGGCCGGCGCGGAAAGACGGCGCCCATCCTGCGGCTCTTAGACTCAGTACCGTTGAGGGCAGCTAAAGGCGCCGTCACGGCAGACGCGCTCGGTGCAGCGCGCCGGTGGCTTTCGGAGCCAGATCATAATCATGGACTATTAGTGCGTGTGTTAAAAGAGGGTGAGCAAAATGTAGACGCTAAACAACCTCATGTGAGAGTGCGGAGACGTGCCGCTGAGGAAGACGAAGAGTGGAGGTCGCGGCAACCGCTGCTGCTGCTGTACACAGAGGACGCGCGGGCGCGCACGGCGCGGGAGAGCGGCGAGACGCGCCTGGTGCGCAACAAGCGCGCCGCCCCACGCCGTGGCCACCGCGCGCACCACCGCCGCAAGGAGGCGCGCGAGATCTGCCAGCGCCGCCCGCTCTACGTGGACTTCGCGGAGGTGGGCTGGAGCGACTGGATCGTGGCGCCCCACGGCTATGAGGCCTACTACTGCCAGGGCGACTGCCCGTTCCCGCTGGCCGACCACCTCAACGGCACGAACCACGCTATCGTGCAGACTCTCGTGAACTCAGTGAACCCGGCCGCCGTGCCGAAAGCGTGCTGTGTGCCGACGCAGCTCTCCTCTATTTCCATGTTATATATGGACGAACAAAATAATGTGGTGCTCAAAAACTATCAGGACATGATGGTGACGGGTTGCGGCTGCCGATGACGAAGGCGCCCCCCTCGCCCAGTGCGGACCTAGTGATAACTCGTGGACCCAGTGTATATATAGTGACGGCCTCGAACATTGTACATACTTATTTGTGTATATATTCGTGTAATTATTATTTTATTAAACTGCAGATGTAATAAATGATGTAATTTTAAATTGAATCTGTCTATTATTCATTATAACGGTAGGTACCCGTAGTGAAAAACATCAAATTTAATAAAAAAAAAATCAGCCAAGTGCGTGTCGGGCCACGCGCAGTGTAGGGATCCGTAGTTCACTACAAGCGCCAAGTGGGATTCGGATTAACTGACCGACGCTTTCGTACCATGGTTTAATAAAAACAAACTACTCTATTTTACACAAACAAGAACTTGATCTAAATATTTTAATTTAGAATACAGTTGGTCGACTATTACTCGCAAATTTATGAAGCCAACTTAGGTCTGATAGTTTTCCTTTTAACTTCTTTAGATGTAGGTACCTCTGCCGTCAAGTTATGAATTCCTATCTACAACCACTTAATAATAATATAATTATAAATAATATAAAACTTAATATGATGGGGGAGGGGGGGGGGCACTTGACTAACGAAAATTAACACTTTAAAGCTTAATGTTTCGCAAATGGATAACTAAATCGAAAGTTGATCTTCCCACACTTCCATAATTTTTAAACGAACGATACCCCACACTATGGTGTAAGCAAGATAAAAAAAAAACGTCGTATCTTAACGTGTATCCTAGAAAACTAGTTTTTTCATAATTTTATTTTACCACTTTGTCGGCGTGATCATTATGTATATCCATGCATGAATACCTAGTTGTATGTACACACAATCATTTTGAAGATTTTACGGTCCTGACCGTACCAAGAAACCATCGTAGTTCAGTATAGGTCAGTTATTGTTACTTTACTTGTGTATACTATAGATATACAGTCATGCGATTATTTGCCGTAGCAATGACCAAGCTCTGCGGACGGCAACCATAACCTAGCTAACAACTTGGAGAAACGACGGCTAACGATCTCGGTATAATAACATATTGTATTAACATCAGCTAAAATGACCTCTAGAGCGGTCTAAAGGTCCCATTCGCACCTTTGGGCTCATGTTATGCCTACGGCGGCCGGATAAGGTCATATTCACATCGCAGTCAAAATAAGCCTTATTAGACGAACGTGGTGAAGCTGGGGTCGTCTAGAGACGTGTCATACTAACCTCGCCGCAAGGTTACTGACGAATGAATGAAACAACAGTAGGTACCTAACGAACTTGTGAAACGTTACATGGATCAATTCTCCCACATTTGCTTGATTTATGTATGCGGTTGTAGTAAATCTTTTGAAGTAGTTCCAGGTTCAAAGCCCTGCACACCAAGACCGCTTTAAGTCGAAAACTATCATGCAGACGTCAAATTGTTGCTTATATATTTAAATGAATGGTTGGAATTATGTCTTTCATAGAAAAGCCAGAAGACATCTGTTTAAAACTAAGTTAAAATTGCTCTTTTCACCGTTTACTGAGCCTAGCCTTGATGAAATCTTTGTGATGCTATATATTTGTTTGTACAGTATTTTTATTGTTAGTTTTAGTTTGGAACAAATTTCTATTAAGTATATATTTTTTTAAACACTTTCAAAAAAGCAGAAGAAATAAAACTGAATAAGAATCTGGAAAAAGTTAGAAGTGAAATCGACATTGACAAAAATGTATCTAATATAAAACTGTTCAATAAAATGTACAGTGATATTATTAAGTAGGTACCTCTATGAATTAAGTGACGAGAAAATCTTGTAGCATAATATTTAGTGTAAAATTTCCCCAAAAAGTTGAGTCCAGCTTACAAGGATGTTGAGATTACTAGACAAAGAAACTTTCTAGAAAATTAAAGAAAATTACTAGAAAGAAAGACCTTTAAGAAATCAGTAGGTACACACTACAGACTTTGCATATTAACATTAAAGGCATTTTGCTTGCATAGTAACCCGGCTCACCGAGTCTGACCGACTTCCATACTTTTTATTTAAGCCACAGCAAAAAAATAACATTGAGACATTTAAGTCAAGCAATGATAGCTTAATTATTCATATCGATCATTTATAATGACTTAAAGCTATACTTCCGCTCGGAAGTTCGCGGCTCTAACTGGATGCCATTGAACTATGTTCTAAGCTCAAACCACACCAAGCCATATAATGACGAAAAACCTATCGAACGCATTCTAATAAGTATGTAAGTACCAACACGCAAGCGACGTGAATTCGTTGCTCAAACCGAATTGTAAATCTCGTAACAGAAACGTGAATCGTACTATATAAACAAAATGTTTCGATGTCTTCAAGCTTGAATCACTGGATACATAATAATTTAATTGTCCAAGAGTGTACAGTTTATTCTGAGACTGTGTGTATGCCGTATGCATACGGGGCCGCATTCCTCCGAGGAAATTCATCTACATAGTTGAATTGTATAAGGTTAGCTCGGCGCATGACGCGTGCTCATGAGCATTTCTTTTCTCAAGATATCCTCTTGCAATTTAACTCCGCATCCAACTATAAGCACCCATCTATATACATGAACGCGCAGCGACTTCTATGTCATAACAATACGTATACATAATAACAAGCAGCATTCAGTCTCAGAATATCATGTAAGAGCTTATAAAGTCGTCTGAAAAGAATCTCACAGATAATATTTAAAGTGGATTCCATTTAGAGTGTGGCGGGCAGGTCTCCGAATTTCAAATATTTCGTCACAAGGCGGCTATATATCATGTTTTTGCCTGAACGCAGGAATGCGCGCCGTATAATTTGGCCGGCCACCCGGCCACCCGGCAACTCCGCGTCTGCCTCGCCACCCGCCCTACGTCTATATTATCAGTAGATAAATTCAAGCTTTGTCTTTGCCTCGTATTTCGTCCTCTCGAGATTTTGCTTTTGTTTTTTTTTTTTCGTTCGCTTTGGACGGCAACAAAAAACTGAGTGGAGGCGAACGAAGTGGGTATAATTTATTTTATAGCCGGCTTGCTCGTAACTCGGCGGTGGACGGCTGGACGCCGATTTATCCCCATCTCAGCGTAATTAACGTAAATGGATTGGTCAGCGTCGGTGGCTGTGTGCGCGCCTCGGCCGGTGACCACTCCCTGCCCGTCAGCAGCAGCCGGGCCAATCCGCGCAGGGCAGCCAGTGCCTCCAGATAATGCACGAGGTGATCCGGCTTAATCCAATTAGAGTTTTTTCAAACCGCAAGCCAAATAAGATACGAAAATCGTATGTTGATTACGTAGGCTCGGTTCCCAAGCAGCGCGACGACTTATCCCTAAGGGAATTATAATTGTTTTGCATTCTTGCACGGGTATAAGAACAAAAGGGCTCGTACGGCCCCCCGCGCTGCTTGCCTGCCAGACCAGACTAAAGTCTGACGACTTGCATTCCCCTGAGACAAAAAGCTACAAATGAATTGGAGCGATCTTTCGTTTGAAACATCAGTAGATGTTAATACAAACAATAATAATAAATAATAATAATAATAATATGATGTGACAAAAATAAGTAGATAAGTATATCTACAGATAATATGCACGTTTTTGTGATGGTAATATTTTTGTAATTATCTACTAGATACAAAACAAACACGGTGGAAATTTGTATTGATGATGAAGATTATGCAATTTTCATATACATAAATTAGATGAAATGTCCAGGTGGTTATTTTTTGACATAATAAGTAAAAATTCTTAATTAAAATTTTGATTGCAGTGATAAATGATCTTTATTTTGCAAATTGGTTATTAAATAACACTTTTACACGTAATTTTTTTCATAAATATTAACTAGATGACGCCAGTGTTTCCTAACTGTTCCCTGAGAAGAAATACCGAAACAAACTCAGGGGTCCGTCTCTTTTAAAAGCCATACAATCTACACTGGTTTAATTATATGGGAACCTTGTACGTTTCAGTCTGAGGCGGTCTTTTGAAGAAAAATGCTCACAGATTTGAGTGGGCCTGTCCATACAGTGCAAGCATTTGTCAAATGACGTATAGCTCAACTTAGAACAAGGAGAACAATACCCAGGTAAGAACGTTTGGGTAGGCCGCAAAAAGCACTCAAACTGCCAGACAATCATGTTTAACTCGAATAAAATAACCTACATAGTTCACATATTCAGAATCGTTTATGAGGATTATGTAGATTAATCTGAATTGGCCTTTTGAGGAAAGAACCACACAGATTTGAGTAGACCCGTCCCGTCAGTGCAAGCCTTTGTCAGTTAGTCTGTAAGCTCAACTTTGGACTACTAAGGAGCTCAACGACCTGACGAACAATGCCAAAGACGGGACATTTGAGTAGTTTGCGAAAGTACTCAAACTGCCAGACATCGTCGTAAAAAGTTAGAAAATAAAAAAATAAAAATTAGTATTTAAATGGAAATAAAAAAAACACATAATCCTCGCATTTAATTACATAATTAAGTAAATTATTTAAAATATATATATGTATATATATATTATTCTTTACAAAGTAAATATTCAATAAAATAAAAATTAAATATTATACTTTAGAAAGTAAATATCCATGTCAAAATAAATATTAAAAAAATATTAAAAATAATTTCAATTTGTATAAAAATAAAATACAAGAAATTGTGATTGTAAACAACACTAATGCTCCCTGTATATCATTGGAGCAGCTCAATCCCAAGCCTTTTTATCCTCAATATAGTCTTTAACTGTGTAAAAAGCTTTCTGGCAAAGCTTGCGTTTTATGACTAATTTAAATTTATTGAGGCTCAGTTCTTGCAAATGGCAAGGTAGTTTATTATAAAAACGTATGAACTGGCATTTAAAAGAACCACCTATTTTCTTGAGCTTTGTTTTTGGAATGACAAAGTTGTGTTTATTTCTAGTATTTACGTTATGGATATCACTGTATTTTTTAAAGAGACTAATATTTTTATGTGCATACAAGAGATTCTCATAAATATACTGAGAGGGCACAAACATTATATTAATTTCTTTAAATTTATCTCTGAGGGAGCGCCGTGGACTTAATTTATAAATAGCACAAATGGCTCTTTTTTGTAACACAAATATTGTATCTATATCAGCGGCATTCCCCCATAGCAAAATGCCGTATGACATCACACTATGAAAGTAACTAAAGTACACTAAACGGGCCGTCTTTAAATCAGTTAGGCCACGAATTTTTCGAACGGCAAATGCTGCAGTGCTAAGTTTTTTGGACAATTTATCTATATGGGGGTCCCACTGAAGCTTCGCATCTAAAGTAATTTCTAAGAACACTGTGGTATCTTCGGGTTTTAAGCTTTCGCCCATTTATTGACACACTTGTGTTTATTTGTTAAACATGCGGTAATGTAAACTTTATGGACTTAGTTTTTTTCTCGTTAAGCATAAGATTATTGACATTAAATCAATTCACTACCGTTGCAAGGGCACTATTAACATCGTCAGTAACCATCTGCTGACGTTTAAATTTAAATAAAAGTGAAGTATCATCAGCAAACAACAATATGTATATCATGATTATCCTTTATGAGGAATGGCAAGTCATTGATATAAATAAGAAATAGAAAAGGACCTAAAGTTGAGCCCTTGGGGGACCCCCATTTTGACTATAGATCCGGGAGATCCTTTACCATTCACATCAACTCTTTGAATCCTATCACTTAAATATGAAGTAAGAAGATCCAGAGAGGCATCCCGGACCATAGTAGTGTAGTTTCCTGAACAATGTTTCATGGAGAACACAATCGAACGCCTTCGACTCACAAATATGCCCAAAGCATCGCACTTATCTTCCTTGCATTCATATTTACAGTGCATGCACTGTAAATATGAATTAAAAGTTCAATACCAATATCAATTGTTGATGCAAGTTCAAGTAATAAGTGCAAGTTCTTATTCGTAAGCGCTTCATCAGAAGTAATATAAGTTTCCCAAAGGGCTATACTCGCAGTTACAAAGCGTGTTAATGATTCCTCGAATAAGAAACAAAGATATTTAGAGAGGTTATTATTAGGTACATGGATCGAAGTGTCGCCTGGGCCCACGCCCAGGCGACTCTTCGTTATATCACTCTGTAACAATACTTATGCCATCATAAGTATTGTTCCAGAGTGATATAGTCGATTGGAGCGATGGTTCTGGAGCGGGACCACTACACACGTACCACTAGGTAAACCGATGACCAAGCAAAGGAGTCCCCTGTCCCCTGGTCGTCTATGAGGCTACACTTCAAATAGACCTAATTCCAGCAGTGATCTTGTAAAGTGGAATGTGGAGTGGTCGTTTGTTTGTAAAATGCTTGCAGGTGTATTTTTTAAACAGATGTAATTTCTGGTGTAGGTAGCAATGTTTAAAAAAATGTGTTTTCATATTGGCAAATACGAAGCCGCTCTTTCTACTGAATACGCATACTCAACATATTATATAGGTACTTATTTATAAAAAAATATATTTTAATTCGTTTTTGTGTTTGATGAGTGTTTGTTGTACACTATTTTGTCCCTCCCGCACACTCAAAGATTGTCTAGAAGATATCGCTATCAGCGATAAGACCGCCATTGTAACCACAGGTTAAGCAGTATTATTAAAAAGGTGTGTTTAAATTTACGCGTGCGTACAATAAAGTATCTCTATATTCTCTCTATCTTATTCTTATATTATACTATATTATTATATTATACAAACCCTTCCTTCTTTCAATAACATGGTAAAGATCTCTATCTCTCTCTTTAATTTGTTACTATTTTTATATATCTCAGCTTTGTTTTTAACCGACTTCAAAAAAAGGAGGCTTACAATTCGTCTTGAACTTTTTTTTTTATGTATTTACCTCATATCTCGGAGACGGCTGGACCGATTTAAAAAATTCTTTTTGCGTTTGAATGGGTATACTTTCTAGTTGGTCCCATTGTTACGAAATCAGGATGTGATGATGGGATCTTGGAGAAATCGAGGGAACTCTTCAAATATTATAGGCACACCTATAGCGTTTTGGGTATTTCTTATAGTACCTTGAGCAGTTGCTTCCGAAAAGTGCCATTTGAGGAAGTTGAACTGATGATGAAGACCACAGATGGCCACTGAAACTCCTCAATAATAAGTATTTCGTGGATTGCGATTCGATTACTTGAGTACGGATGTTAAACACTTTATGCTCGTCACAATAAATCTGGTGATGTACAGCTGATGGTCAAGTACCAGGAGAACTCCTCAAAAATTAACGGTTATGCATCGGGAAAAGCAATATTTTGTAAAAGGTGATAAGTTGTTGACATTATGGCTTTTGTAACTAGATAAATTACAAACCAACCCACTAAAAAGAGAGAAAAATTTTTTTTTGCAAAAAATAGAACCGACTTCCATATCAAAACACTACAAAACCAAAAATAACTTTAATTTCGGAAGGCGGTGTGAAAAAAAAAAGAAAATCCAAAACCAATAACACCGACTTCCGAAATTAAAGTTATTTTTGGTTTTGTAGTGTTTTGATATGGAAGTAGGTTCTATTTTTTGCAAAAAAAAAAAATTATATATATAATATATGTATATGTGTATTGAGTATGTTGGTTATTACTTATTTATTGTATATAAGTGAATAGTACACCATGGACTACCCGCGTATTTATTTTCTCCTGCTGTGTCAAATCCATCCAAAGTTTGTCTGTAAAAGATCGTTTTTAGCGATAGGACCGCCCATTGTAACACCCTTTGTAGTTTTTAAGTCCTCATTCAATTATGTTATGGTGTACAATAAAGAGTATATCTATTTATCTATCTATCTAATAACCCAAAGATCTACATACAGAGATACCTACATCAGTATTCTTAAATTATTAAGTTTTTCTTTGCCTTACCAATAAATAGTTCAAATCGTGTTATGGGCGAGGTCATGGCATCGAAACAACGAGCCTCAACATTGATGATAGTTATAAATGATAAACTCCACACCATAATAGCTAACAGGTGTGCTATATTGCTCGATGTAGCGAAATGGTTCAGTTTACAATGTTTTTTATGCAAAAGTTATATGAAGAATAAACCAGTTTAATTTGTACATGCTTGGAATATTTTAGAGGAGGCGTGCGGTCGATGGCCGTGCCGGCCGGGGCGCGCGGCTCGCGGCGCACCACGCTGCCCCACGGCTGCGCCCGCGCAGGTCAGGTTGTACCTTATCTTATCAAATGCGCACTCAACATACGGATATCATCTGGCCACACGCGCCAACAATCACATTGCACGCTTTTATTACCAGCCTTCATACACTTTTTGACGGTTTAGTTTATCTTAATCATAAGCTTTTTCATTTACCAAGATTTTTTTTTGTGAAAGACATGTTTTTATTTTTAGTATTTTAAAGATTTTATTTTCTTGACAGCCCTAACATTTGCATGCGTTATGTTTGAATTATAACAGCGCGTAATCCGTCTTCATTCTTCGGTTCATTTCGAATTTTCAGAATTCTTGTTCATTAAAATGAAAAAGAATAACGCGCGCGACGAGGAGTGAAATATTTAACACGTACCACTGACTTGTTTGCGTTTCGAATTTGAGCATCAAGCGCATCTCGCTACCATCAATTTGTCTGTCCATCACACTTTCGACCTTTCCCCCCGATGCTGAAGGTTGAAAAAGGAACATAATTATTTTGTCGATGTAAAAAATAATATAGTCGCGTGCCGCGGAACTCGCACGCCTCGCGTTTTATTTGCCTCGTACGCACCTCAATCACAATCGACTTTCACCATAAGGGCAGCGTCACATGGACCACGTCTGCATCACCAATCTCGAGCCAAGCATCACTAATGCGAGAACAAGGTTTAATTTCTTATAAATTAGCTTCCCATGCAAAATTATTTAAATCAAGCAGCCGGTATGCACTCACCTTTATCGTCAAGTGCAGTTTGTAAAGCATGTCACTCAAGCATTACAGCTATCACGCTGAGCTGAGCTTTTGATGAACGCCCTTAGCTTGTTCGCTGTTGTACAGTTTAATCATCCCGTTACAACATTGTAACGAGCTTTTCTGGAATGGTGCTTACATTATAAACGCTATTAATCACTATCATGGAGAATAACGTTTATAAATACGTTTGCATTTGTTACAAACAATCGTTCTAACTTTAATTACACGATTAGAAACTTAAAACGATCAAAATGTGTTATTTTTTTAGTGAGTGTGCAGCTCTAGAGAACAGTTACAATGTGAAGTGAAAATAAAGTTAATAAGCGTGGATGGTAATCCCACTAGTGGTGTAGTTGTCACGTGTCGGTATAACGGTGATGACATATTTAACCGGGCAGGCGCGCAGGCGCGCAGTGCATGCGACGCCGCATCTCTCCGACTCGTCGCGACATCACTAAACGAGTATTTTGTCACCACTACAAATGCAACCTAACAAGAATTCTATTCAAGACTGTGGCTAACGTGCTGATTACACGTACGTATGACTATTAACAATTTTAATTTGATATTAATTATTGTTGAACCCTTTTCAAAAGAAATTCTTTATGAAATGCTACCTATTTATCAAATATTAACTTAAGTTGGTAATTTAATTGCTCTTAAGCAACACACTCGTAGGACACAATTATAATATGTGTCAGACGAGAGTCATTCCCCGACTTATTAAGTTATGCGCACTTGTAAAGTTGTAACATTTTCATAATGTAATTGGCACACAATTTGAAACTGTTGTTTGAACTCTGCAAATAGCCTCACAGAGTAAATAATTACACCTCATTATTGTGAACTATTTTCTTCCGCCTTTAACTAGTGATGGAGAAACTAGCGAGCGTGAAAGTATTTTCTTATGTTATGCGATTTATAACAATACCTAAGTAATCTACTGGTTAGTTTGGATGCCTATGACAAAAATATTCCCCGTATAAGTGTAAATATTGAATCTCAACAAATAAACGTAACAGAGGAATTCTAGTTCACAACATGTTGAATAGAAATTAGCACCTTATCATATTTATTACCTACTTACTGGTCTTTTGTTCGCGCGTAACAACTTAACACGTCCACTGCGTTACCGACTTATTAACCGATCGTATTAAGTTTCTTGTAACTGCGAACACCATATATCTTAGTTAGCAACAGCCATAAAATACACATAAGTATGTTAGCCTCCTAGTTCCAACTTATTTATGTAAGTGACTGTCACTTAATATTTACCGTGTAGTGCACTACACGATATAGATTGAATATTAAACAGCCAACAATTATTATAAACTTTAAGACAGAAAAAAGGTTACTATTTCTTAAGTTATCAAAACTTTCTCGTCGCAAATGAACGTAAAAGCTTAAATAATTAAAACTCACTTACATGCCAAAAATACAGCCATAAAAATATTAAAGCTTCTATAAAAAAAACGATTTGCCCAGCATGGGTTTTGATTCGCGGGCAGTGCGCGCGGCTCGCAGTGTACGCTAGACAGACATAAACAGCAATTTATTTCTGGCAACGAACCCGCGTCCTTGGCGCCGACCTTATTGCGCAACACCGGTTTCGAAATGCGCGCACGCACGATCTATGTGTACCTACATATACGGTTTGATCATTACAACCATGATACATACATATATTGGCTCTTAATCCTAGACAATTCTCGCCACATTGGAAAAGTCTAACTTAATTTGCTACAATTTTCTTCTCAGAACGATTGGATTTTTTAAGATTGTTAACATAGTTACAGTTCTTAATGAATATATCCAGTCCAGACATGATATCCAGAAACATAATAATAAATTGATCATCAAATACGCCTTCGATTCAAACCTTAAGATTACCTACCTACGCCTGTATCAAATTCTTACCAAAGCGAAACTAATTTCTGTATACCAAGTCCAACGTCTTAAAACATACCTTCAGGCATCTACGAAGAATTTGCTATGCATGTATGTGTGTGTGAGTAGCTGTGTAGTGAAAAAACTATCAAAACACGTAGCCAGGTGCGAGTAGGCACAAGTGAAAAACAAATTGTGTTGGCAATTGTATTGTTTTCAAGACAGATTTTTTTCTGCCATGAGTATGAACCTCCATAAACTTGGAGCCACGAATTGATGGAGGAGATATGTGGAAACATGATAAATTTAGAAAAAGTACAGTGCTTTTAACTTCAACCGTGTTGAAGTAGGTTTTTGGAACAGTATTCTTGACATAAACTAATAGCACTTAAGCATATTTGGTAGAACATGCCAAAGTTTTCTTGCCAAAATAGCTCCATGAAGCTGCTAGATTTTTTGTGGCATCTATAAAAAGAAAAGTGCCACATCCGTGCGTCTAAAATAAGGTGTTTATGGATGCACGTGGCGGTGGTCGAGTGAAAGTGGCAGCAAGCCTCTTGTGTTCGTCGCGCGAAGGCCGCCCAGAACGGGACTGCTCCGGCTACGACGTTCATACTATCCGAACAAAAACTGTTGCACTAACGCTAAACTAATACATCATGACTTACAGCTAAATAATTACCGATACCCAAACAAAACATACCTATGACGTGCAAAAGAAAATTACGCGGCCGTTCGATGGTAATATTGTTGGTATATATCAAGGTATTTGTATTTCATAGTTGCTGTCTAGAAGATTAACTGAGACTCTACTTTTTTAAAGTATTATATAGGACTTTTTATAAGTAATTTGATTTTCAGTTGTTCTGAGCCCGTCATATTTACTTAGCCTATCTAACAAAGTCCACATGCCAGACTGAAGGAGAGAACCCCGTATTACAATGGAATTTTGCGTAGACTAGAGATTCTTAATTTTACTGAAACTCAGTCTAAATACCTTTGGTCGAGACACCTAGATGAATGCACAGAACTGGGTGCTTTGTAAGAAAAATCTCTACGTTTAATAAAAACATCTATTCAATGACCTGCAAATTCCAGCTATCGTATTCGAAATTAACTACCTACCTACTTAGATAAATTCTTTCGGTATTTTTTCCTTAGTCTATTGCACTTTACTGTGGTCTCCGAACCTGTTAGGTACGTACACTGCGTTGTTATTATTCTATTTAGGTTTATTCATCATAGTTTGAACTATGTTCAAATTATTATCACAATTTTATTGAACTCATATTATTGTCATCTGTTGCATTTATCGTCCAACATTCATCACTTTGTGATGTATGAAATAGTATTAATTAGTAATATGTTACTCTCACACGAGCTAGCACGTTTTTACAGTATGTAACACATGGTTCAGTAATCAGCCTAAAAAAACCACCAGACATTCGCATAACCTTGCGCAGCGGCCGACATTCTGGCAGTGTGTTAGGCCGCCAACGCGCAAACAATTTTTTTCCACTACTACCGTTATCAAAGTAATAACAAATTGCTTTGATGCTGCTATATACTTACTACTGATATTTGCATTGATTTCAACAGAAAAATAACATATTTGTCCCAAAATGTTACATGTTGCGGAATTTATGCATATGTATATTTATTATTTTGAATTGAGAATGCAATAGCACGCAGTTATTTATATTCCGTATCATATGTAACTCATTAGTTTCTTGTTATAGAATCCGGATGTAAATAAATCTTGTAGCAAAAGCTTCGTTCTGCGTGATGTGTGCGCTCGGCGCGCTCTACAATTGCCGGAGCGCGGCGTGCCCCGCGGGGCATTCCTCAGAACGTTCAGCCTAATTAGTTCAGCGCGATGAGCCTTTGTCTAACAGTTCAGTTCACCTTGCGGAGTTTTTACGACTGGCATGCATTCGCATATTTGACCTCTGAGCTTAGGACACGACCCTTTTTGTTGCTTTTGCTACTTTAGTCGTGTGATGCGCTATGATCTACAGGCACACACAGACAAACTATAGCGTATTGTTGACTTCAAACATATCCTCATCTAAAGCTAAAGTATACATAGCATAAAGGTGAATAGGCGGACCCGAGGACGATGACATTCAATAATGAAATACAGTTGAAAAAACTCTATATTTAAACGATGAGTGAAAAAAATCAATCACATTTTATCTTATGAGTCGAGATATGTACGATTATATTAGGGCGCGACTAATGTGTTGGAACGGAGAGCGGTGAACAAGAACTAGTCGGTGAGCAAACAGTCGTGTGTGTCGTGTGGTGAACACCATTTCGTGTGTTTACCGACGACGAGAGCGGCTGCCGAGTCCGACAGCTCAACACTGTTACGTAAACATGTCGAACACATAGGGCACAAACACCGGCTGCACTGATCATTAAAAATAATATTTATTCAACTACTGCTGGTTACCTCGCCACCTCGCTCTCCACGCTAACGGAGTTGAGAAGCGTGCAGCCTCACACCAGGTGTGTTCTGTTATTACGCTGACAATCATAACTAGTATTCTGGTTATGTAGATACATAAAGACATGACGGAAAATTATAAACAACGATGCTGCGCAAAAAGCAGGCAAACAATACATTATTGGGTGTAGTATAGTAAGTATTGTGTACTAGAATAATGACTTTGGTACTATAGAGACGTAGATAAAAAGCAATGCACAGCTCACTGGACGAGCTAACATCTAGAGGGGACACTAGATTGTTTCTGCCATAACACGATACTTATGGAACATCTTTGTAAACAAAACCAATCAAACAAAACTATTTGTATGCTTATTCAACAATATCAAAAGCTCTTTCGTGAGTATTAACATCATAAGTTTCATATATGTCACGCACTATAAAAGCAGAGTATTGAATTATGCAAAAACAAACAGTATACTTAACACACCTTTATTAAGATTCCGATACTTACAAACAAGGCAAGCAAGCGTGATAAGTGATAGCACCATAAAAGGGGCATCGTACGAGTCCAACGGTCCAACCAGAGGTTTGACGGGTGTAGGCAGAATATTGGTGGAGGTGTGTAAGGCTTATTCTATGTCGGAGGTACGGTCTGTTTTATAAATAGCTCGCGGCTCAGGCAGGTGTAGCTCGCTCAGACGGGCGGTCGCCGCGCGCTCCGCTTCCGCGAATCTCCTCACAGAATATCTGAGCACGCTACACTTGGTCCTGAACTCGGCCTCACCGCCTCACCTACATCTGCTACATCGCCTCGCCTCACGATACCCCCGGGACGTGCAACACGTCTGCCCGTTCTACAAGGCCTTTAACACCTCAACGAACTGGTAGTGAGATTGATGTGGAGTTGCGCTTAGACGATCGCAACATACTGTTTAATTCAACTTTCATCATATTAATAGCTGAGTTCTATTCGGACCAAAAAGTTACTTGGACCTGCACAACAGAACATAATATCAACGCCGTAAAGGTGTGGCGTGCCAAAGTAACCAAGTTGCCTAGAAATGTTTGCCAGGTGTGCTCATACATTTAAACCACTTGAAGTATAATAGCCTCGTATCTAATCCTTATTTTAATAAACAAGATACCTATAAATGTCGATAATAAATGTTAGTATCGGTATCATATTTCGAAAATTAATGATAAAATATCGATTCTCATTCCAATAAAAGTTTAGATCGTAGAAAAAAGAATGATATCTTACACTGATGTTTTAGTTAATTAATAACGATTGAATTCTTTCCTTTGGCCACGTGTTCCGAAGCTTACGTCATGAGAACTTTATTATTCAGATGATTTGGCAGCAGAACGGATTAATTAAATGGAAGATCACAAAACAAAACCATTTAAAAGTTATTTCGCCTACCGTCATTATTGTGAGGTTTATTTTTTTGGTTTTTGTTATGGGTACGTATGTTAAGGTTAACATAAAAATATAGATTTTTCTTTTTAAGAATGGTGTATTGGAATATTTCAGGTTGAAACTACGTCATCGCGTAGCATATTTAAAAGAAAATGCTTTACAAAAGCTTTATTCTAACGCCAATACATTTCCATTTCATAATAACTTCGCATCAGAAAATATATGTTTTGTATGAACTCAACATTACTGAAACGAAAACGAACATCTGCTGAGAAAAACTTAAGCTGATATTTATATACCTAAATATAAGTATGAAGGTTCTACAAGTAATAAAAGTCGCTTGCGATGCAGAGCGCTTCGCAATGCGCCCGCGCACACCAGTCGCAGGAGATCGCTGGAAACAGAAAAACATCAACGATACATATAAATGGAATCCCGATGCAGTCCGCCTGCACCCGATGCATTGCTTTTATAAATAAATATTGCTTTCGAGTCCCATCCGCGTTCCTTGCGAAGTAAAAAAGGGTATCGGTAACTGTTGAAAAAGTATCAGAATTATATTAATTCTGTTTAACTTCTTGCCCGGACGGGATGATACGGGCTGGACTGAAAGGAAATACAGAGAGGATTCATTAGATACGGGCTGGACTGAAAGGAAATACAGAGAGGATTCATTAAGTGGTGCAACGTACAACCTAGAGTTTACCTTTATATCTCAGCCAATCCATATTTCCATAGTAATATTATAAATGCGGAAGTAACTCCGTCTGTCTGTCTGTCTCACAAAAATCTTAATAATAAGGCAATAGAAGTCGCAAAGATGCGTGACCTTGTCGTCGTCGCGCATGTGTCTCGTAGAACACAAGAGCGCGTGGAGCGTTTGTTGCGGTTACTTGTATTGTTTGGGACGTGGAGAGGTAAACATGGTGTTTTGCAGCATATCCAACTGCGAAAACTCTTCCAAAATTTGTAACTTTACAAATAAAGGAATAACATTTCATATGTAATTACTAAATTTTTTAAATAATGTCGTTTTTAATCAATATAATCAAATCAAAAAATTTCGCCACCATTACTATGATTATCACAGAAAACTATATTTTCTTTTCAATTTAATAACCCTTAATACTTTTAGCAGTTGTAATAGTAAACATGAACAAGCTTAACTTGTCCATGTCTATTATTACAGCTACTAAAAGCAGCAATGAAATTATAGTCATATCGTTAGTAAATTCCAGGAACACGCCGCATGAGTTAGCCGCGAATTAGTGACGTGCCACTACTATTTTGTATCGGTAATTTATTACCTTTAGCTTAATAGTTAATACGTAGTTTTACCGAAATTCGAATGAAATATAATAATTCGTACTTTTTAACTACTTTTTCATTCAGAAAATTAATAGGAGGTAGCTTTATTATTGTTATGTACGTGGCAGTGGCGGACTAACCCCGTCAGAGGCCCAGGGCGGTATAGTTGAATGAGGTCCTTAGTGTAAAAACATTTTTATTAATTTCACATTTGTATGTACCATTGAGTATGTACCTACGTTTATTTGATTCACATCTTATATATAATTGACGTTTGAATTAGACTTTCATAAACAGTTAGGAAAATAAAATACGTTTTTTAAAAAAAAACATAGAAACAGAATTTAGAAAAGAAAAAAAATATTTATACGTATTTTATGCAAGTATGTAAGAATGTAAAAATGAAGGCATATGTAACATAAACCTTATGATCATGTTTTCGTGTCTTCATTTTACTGAACTCTTCAATAACTGCAGTGATATCAATTTCTTTTGAAACTTTTCTCTCAATCTCAATCTCAAGAGCAACTGGTCAATCTGTCTGTGTTATCACACAGACAGATTGACCAGTTGCTCTTGATTCATTGTAGATCGGAGGTAATTTTTAATTAGTTTCAGTTTAGAATAATTTCTCTCGCATGATGCAATCGAGATGTAAATGGTTATGAAATACTGAAGTATAAGCCATGTACAGGGGAAGAATTTAGTAAAGTCCCATTTTATTATAAATTGTAGAACTTCTTGGGTTGTTCATCTAGATGGTAAAGGTACCGCAGGCACGTCCGTACTCGTATCGGTAGCACGGACGTGCCTGCGGTACCTTTTTATTTATTGTAAAACCTGATCCTTGTCAAATTCATTCTAAATTTCTACCAGATTGTCCAGTGCTACAGCCAGGGCGCCATCTGAAGCTTCCAGCATAAGCTTTGTTTCATCTATTTGGTAAATTTGTTTATTTGTTTGATAGCCATGTATCGTTGCGACAATTCATGTTTTCCAATTCGCATACATAAAATCCATTCAAACATTGACCGACGTATTTCATCTTGAATCGATAATCCAGCATCATAAGCTAGTTCATCCGCCATAGTTTTTACCTTGCTTCTTCCTTGTCTCTCGATGTTAATATCCATATCATTGCATTTTATAGTGCCAAAAATTACAGCATTGTCTACAATTGTGGTTCGTTCGGTCACTAAATATTCATTCAGGGCTTTTATTTTGGCAAGTCCTGTATCCAGAGTCATTTTTGGAGACTGTAAATATTTTTGAACTAAGTTAACTTCCTCCAGTATCGAGAGCCAAAATTGTATATAGGCCAAAAAGATAAAATCACAAATAGCCGGCAGTAGCAAGCTTGCTCCTGATCTGAAAATTTTCGAGAACATTCACAATTGGCTTTATGTTTTCTTTGACTACTTTTGCTGACTCGTAATGTGCGCTCCAGGAAGTATGAGATAAACGTCTTAATATTTTTGTTTTATCGCTAAGCAATTTCCATCTCTGCGTAGATGACAAAACGTGAATATAATTTCTCTACTATTCCAAAACATGTGATACTAGAAGGAACGCATGAAAATGCATGGACTCCGCAAAGATTCAAAGAATGATTGATTCGTCAAGGACTGAAAAGAGCTTTTGGATTGACTTCTCAGATTTGCCGTTGCATACCTCGATGGAAACCTGACTTCGATGCTGCATTGTCATAACCTTGAGCCCTGAACAACGAAATATCAAGTCCATCTTTTTTAGCTGTTCCTGAATATCTTTCGACATATTCACAGCAGTTTTTCTAGACATCAAAATAAAACCCAAGAAAGATTCTCGTACTTCCATGATGTCATTCTCTATATAAACGTATCTAATGATTTGGCTCATTTCATCTTTACTTTCATCAGGGGTGCTGTCAAAAATTATACTAAACTAACTTTATGATTACGAACTTAAATTAATTTTAAAATAAAGGGTGTGTGCTTATTTCGATGTATTTAGGCGCACGAGAACTACGTGATTAAAAAAGTAAACTTTAATTTTTTTAAATAAATGTAAACTACCGGTACAGACTACTTATTTGTCTACGGGGCTTCCGACCCCAAACTTCCTCTTAAGTAGGTACTAAGTACGTTTTCAAAGGTTTATTTACGATTTGATCATGGGAACTTGCAGCCATTTGGAGGCCCCCGAGGACCAGAGGCCCGGGGCGTACTGCCCCCTCCGCCTCCCCCTTAGTCCACCACTGGTACGTGGGTAAGTTAAATAACAGTCTGCGAGGGGTATCCTTGTATCATTGACGTGTTCAGTATTTATCTTTTTTATGACAAAATAATTAAGGATACATATTATTATGTTTATTGTAAGCATAATGGATTAAGTTGGATCGGATCGATACGATTTAATATTATTTATGCAACTGTTTTACTTTATCCACTGCTATTATTACAGGTTTCCGAAAGATCCGGATATCATCAATCCATTCTAAGATTGTCTAGAAGAATAAATCCGCTATAAGCGATAAGACCACCTTCGTAACCATAGAATTTACGTAAAACAGTTGTGTAACAATTTATTTTGGTGAACAATAAAGTATATACTGCATTGTTCGGTATCAAGTTGTGCCATTATTGTTCTATTTTATTTGCTCATTGTTTTTCCCATAAGGTGAAGTATTGGAGAGCCTTTAAAATTTGTATAACTAAATAATAAAAATATACTTACACTTAACGTTTTATTGTATTCCTTTTTCTCCTAAATAAATCGAAGCGCGTCGAGGAATGAAAAACTTTCAATAAATTATTTATCTATTGTTACGAGACTCCTTGGCTATTAACGCTCAACGGAAAACTATCGATAATAATATGAGTACTACGAGCTTTGCACTGCACTATTCCTAAGTGAGAGTGAGCGCGCGGTATCTTTCTCTGCGTTTCGCACATGTTACGTCACCTGAGATTATGCGTTTTTAGAAAACATTGCGTATTGTTGTAATAATGCAAAATGCATATGTAGACGATAGTGTATATCTATTGTTTGTTTGTGTGGTGGTAGCTGCGAACCGGCGACACGCGTCCCAGTATTAAAAGACAGTACATAGCATTTCTATTACCTTATTATTAAAATTTCTGTGGTCTGTCTGTAACCTTTTCACGCCTAAACCGCTGAACTGATTTAGGTGAAATTTGGCATGGGAATAGTTTAGTTTAGAGAAAGACATAGGACAGTTTTTATCCTGGTTTTCCCACGGGATCGGTATTTACGCGGGAAAAACCTTCCACGCGAACGAAGTCACGGGCAAAATTACATAAAAACATTTTCCGGTCAATGAGAATTCTTTCGAGTGAAGTCTGTGAGGTTTTCTTAGGATATTTTTATAAAACCTTATCTAAACTGCCATTATTTATTTTCGAAGCTCGATACTAAAAGCTTTTATAGGTTCAATATGAATACTAAATATCTGCCCAAAGATATTAATATCTCACGATGTGTACCTGATAAGTGGAAGTGCAGTTTGTGAAAAAAGGCTTCAGGACAAAAGGTCGAGTGGTAAATAATGTTTGGATGGGAATAATGATAGGCGGACGGTAGACGCTAGGGCGCCGCGAGTGACGCCGTGCCGCCTGCGCCAGCGCACGACACACGGCGCGCCGCAGCGCGCAGCCGCCACTCGGCCGCTCCATGCGCGCGAGTGCGCCGGCGAGCGCTTATCGCTGCTCCACTTTGTCGTACCCTACTATTCAATACATTTTATAAAGAAAGCGTCACAACGGTTACGTGACAAGTGCAACTTTAACATCTCATTCGGTTAATGAACTAGTCAGGTGTCACTGAGGTGTGTAGTAGCGTTAAATTACAAGTGGATAATTAAGAAATCATTACGCAAAAATAAAAAGTGTAATGATAAGTTGGTGTCTCGTTACGGTCCTAATGAGTTGCATAATGCTGCGCTGTGTTGGCCGCAGCGCGCGGCAGTGGCGCTCGGGTTACCGTACCCGCCACCTGCGCCCGCACCAACGCCACTTGCGTCATTTACAACTTTAAAATAATGAAACTGGTTTTGATTGTGATCTATACGATGGTGTATCACGATTAATGTCCCTAGCAGCGCACCTGGCAGCGACCCCGTGCTGTCACGACACTTGATACCGTGTAACCTGAAGCGCCTGATGTTTGTACAACATTAAATCCATATTCATATCACAATGGCATTAACCAACTAGTTTACTGCCCAAATCTGACATAATCGTTCTTAATTATGTATCCAACTTGATCGCTATCGGCCATGTTGAACATGTTAATGACAATTAATATAGCGATGACGACTGATTTTTTTGAGCTGCAACTCGTTTTATATAGGTTACGTTTTGATAGACATCCATTTCTATATTTTGAGTATCACTTTTCATCTTAACACTAAAACCACTGAAAAAATAAGCAGTTATGTAAACGGTGCATTCACCTTGCATGAAAGACATTTCTCAACAATGAACCTTCGTTTTCTTTTAGACATTCATAAAAACCAAGGATTTTACACATGATTAATTCTCAGTTGATTTTCCATACACGTACGTTCATACATATGAGACGAGTGTTATTTTTTTAAACAAAGAAGACTGCGACCGACGGAGCAACGACCTGCCCTTATTTGGAGAATACAACATATCGACTGTGGCTGGTCTTTATGAAGTGTCTGAACCCAGATAGCTAGCCTGGAGACTGATCATTTAAAAAATTAATACTGAAAATAGTTTACATTTTAGATTAATCGCGTTAAACCAGATAATTCTGAAAACTATTTGAAATTTAAAATCTGGTCAAAATATGAGTAATCGATATTTCTGGAAAATGATTAAAATTAAATAAGTTTGGTCTATTATCGTAGTTGACGTGAGCCTCGCCAGGTGCCCAGGTGTAGCAGCAACCTGTTCGATCTCAGTATCATGTTACACTAGGTTTCACATTAGGAAATTTATACGACGGCTCATATGACTACTGACTGTTAATTATTGTTTTATTGACGAGATAAATTATTATAATTATTAATCGGTTCCGAGAATGTACTGCAAAACAAGGTGATTCATCCGAATTTATTTCGCCGTGGACCGCGCAGATGTGTGCCCGACTGCCCGCGCCACGGGGAGTGTTGATTAAATTAAGTGACATTTCATTTTAATTCACCGACATAAATCTCGGACATTACGAGTGCCATTATCGTAGCTCGCAGGTGCCGCGCCCGCTAACAAGCCAAAGGTCTCAGCACGATAAACGGGCTGACACAATGTCTGAAGAGCAGTCGACTTGTCGCCGATTATGATAAACTTCTTGTTATTGTTCGCTCGCCACTCGCGGCTCATAAACAAAGTTAAGTAACCTTATATCAACCGCTTATTGTTGTTTGCATCGATTTTATGTAATCGCGTGCTAAATGTGATGTAAGCGAACTTTATATAAACAAACACTGAGTCTATAATAGTTTACTCTTGTACGTCAGTGTAGCGTATCGACCCTAAGCCCATTCTTAGAAACGAGCCGTATTGCAAGAAACAAACATTTATGAACAAAGATTGAATTGTGATGCTCTACCAACTATGTATGTACCTACTTACTCTACAATCCGTACAGTGTGCAATGTGCAACACATGTTTAAGCGCGCCACATTCGGCTCTATTTTAGACTTAAGATATATTTTATCGGTGATTAATATATAGCAATCCAGAATTCCATAATATCTGTAATCATAACTTAATGAATGTGATTTATTAAAATAACTGGTGTATTTACTTAATGCGTTGTAAAACCGAGCGCTAATTCAAACAACTTAATTACATGCCATTTGCCTAGAAATAGAGTACCGTCACTAGTTTTAATATCGATAAATAACTTTGTAAATCGATGCAGCGCGCTCATAAAACCTGCGGCGTTGTGTGTGTGGAGTCCCTTGCTGGCTCGGATGGTGCGCACCCAGTCCCTGTCACTTTTATGCGTCCACTTCATATATTTCCATGTTCATTATTATTTGTCAATATTTTGCATTTGCATAAGCGAGCTGGAGGAAATATTACGAGGTAGATACCAAGTACGAACGTGGCTGGTCCGCGGTGCGTTTCCATTTTGCAATACAATCAGCGCTATGATACGTACGGCGCACGGTGGGCTGAAAATCGGCTTTCATAGACTTAGGCATTTTATTTTGCAAGTGCGAGTTTTTTTGCCGGATATCACTTCTATTAGTTATAACAATATACAAAAATGACACCAGAATTGATTCTGCACAGAAACGAAGGAATTATAATTTTTTTACGAAAATTTTGTATGGAGCTACTATGAAAAATCGAAATATCTCTAAAACGGCAGCGATAACCGTAATATCCTTATAGGGGGTTATAGTACTAATTATTTATGATTTTTTGACATACGTTACATAATGGTTGTAGATGCCTTTTTTTTTTAAAAATCGTCAAAATATTTTTATTTATTTTTACATATTTAAACGTTCCTTTTAGTGTTTAAGTTGAAGAATTCAGAGCTTTAACAACTCTTATCATAAAATAGCATCACCCCTATAGACCTGAAGGACTAGACAGAGGTGTGTAGTGTCTTGTTGATCTTGTAAGATTTCCAACAATACCAAATAGTTGAATATCAGTGTCAAAGTGCCCATGCTGTCGCTTCTTTTTGAAAGATAGGGGAATGAAGTTGTTAATTGATCATACCCTAAAAGTATGATCACAACATAACCGGACACATAATAATAATAATATCCTTATAGGGGATTATAGTACTAACATTATTTATTTTAACATATGAAACTGTTCAAAACGATCCATGAACTGTGTCAAAGTTAAGAACATCGTTAGGAAGCATGCTTTTTCCCCAAATATTAAGAATATGTGAAAAAAAAGACTGTATATAAACTTTTTATTGATAGGTAATTTAAATAAAACAGAAGTAACAAAAATAATATCTAATAAATTCAATTATACAAAATACATATTTGAAACTATAATTTATGAAATTATTAACTAAACATATTGGTACAATAAACTAACATAAATAACAAAAGAACATAAAGAAAAATAATTAAATTTTACAAATTTTCTTTACAACTTTCGTTGTCGGACTCCAATTCCGAGTCAGAATCCAGATCGGATATACCTACAAACTCGAACTCAGTTTCCGGAAACTGTATTAGGTCGAGAGTTTCAGCAAAAAAGGTTGTCTTCCTTTTGGCATCTAACTTCGGCCTTTGTGCACTTAGAAAAGGATCCGAAGAAACAACAAGCATATTTAGGATATCTTGATTAGAATCTTGCCTGCTTCTTTTCCGCGAATGATGTTCCCGGAACCTCCTAAAATCTTTGTTTCGAGACTCTGAGGCTTCTTCCGAGAGAGTCCCAATCGGGACAATATCATTTTTTTCGATTATGTCAGCTCCGTGTATTAATAGTTTATGTACGGTTGATGACATGTAGTACCAGTCGTATAATTCCACGTACTTTTCTGCTGTTTTGCGAGCAAAATCTTTAAATTTGATGACATCGATCTTCTCACCAGATGTTATTGCTTGCAAAATAACAGCAAGTCTTTTTATCAGGTTTTGATCCAACCCAGTAATAGCTGCAGTTTTATTGGGAAACTCGAAAAACTTCCTTGCGGTATTCCCGTCATTGGTAGTTCCCGAGCCTTGTTTTACTATATCAATTAACAGATTGAGCTCCTCTTTAAATTTATTTTGAATGTTTTTTTTTCTGTTTTGTAACATATCTTTATGCTCATTACTTCTTGCTGCCCACTGTTTGAAGTCAAGTCTGTACGCAATGTGTAACAGACATTCCATGCAATTTATACGGGCATGTAGGGATGATAGGCCAAATTCATATATGTCAGAACACACAGTTTTTGATGTTACAGCATCTAAGTGGTTCATTTCTGTTGGTTTTGCTAAGCACAGGTAGCATGATGCATTTGATCTAGCTTCAGAAAGGTACGTGCAGACTTTTGCGTCGATCATTGTCATCATTAGTTTATGAGTCACCCTGTTACTATTAATGCACTCTGTGGGGTTAAGGGCCTCAATTTCCTCATCCATTTTTCTTTTGTTATCAATGACAACTGCATGGCTTTCTTTTACAAAAGTGAACTGAACCGGACGACAGTAAAAAGTTGAGCATGGTTTCGGGTTTGTCCATATAGTATTATCTCCATCTGTCAGTTTCAGTGGCACCAAGGAGGTCATGAAAATGCTTGAATCATCATGCTCGCCGTCCATTTTCTGCTTGTATCGGCTTTGATTGGAAGCACCATCAAATCCCCACTTCGATATCAGCTTTAACTGCTTATTTTCCACATTATCAGAAAGACTTTGAAGAATCCGCTTCACCGTGATGTCAAGTAAAGCTTGAAGTGTAATTCTAGCTGATGAATCCGTAACTGATACTGATTGATTAGGAGGGTAGCATGCAAGCTTAGTTTGTTGCAGTTTATAGTAGGATGGGTAAATATCCTTAGCACCTTCCCGAATGGCAGTCTCTCGCAACGTAATATATTGCCACTTTGAAAGCTTAAGTGAAAGAAGCAATCCAAGTGCTTTCTCTGGTGTAAATATTACTGTTTTCTTAATGCTTTCCTTGATTTTAACGGCAGATTCTGGATTTTTGATCATATAATTGATTACAGATGCGATATCTTCATAACCTTCTTCTTTTAAACGTGCTGCAGCTGCATATGCCAATTCACAGGAATCCTCGCCTATGTGCTCACTAGATCTTCTCTTTTTCTGTTTGCTTCCCAGATCTTTGAATGGTTTTCGGGACCTTTTTGTCATTGTTCCAACAGTCGATGATGTCGAAGGTTCTGGAGAGACTGAGCGTGCTCTTGGTATCTCATCAACAGTTGGTTCTTGATTTATTAAAGTTTGCACGCAACTCGGCCAATCAATATTTGCTTGCAACCACTCTCCGTACGTATTTCTAAACTTATCAAAGAATCGTTTAGATTTCTGCCACCTGTTTAAAGCAGCTCGCGTGAATCTCCGGCAAAATTCTTTGAGAGTTACTTGATCTTCGGCAGAAAGGCAATCGCCTATGCGGGACACAATTGCACTAAACAATACTTCATGATTAAATGAAGGACACTCACTTTTTAGAAGAAGTTGGTGATTAAACTTTCCATTCTAAGATTTTGTAGTCGCAAAGCAAATAGTTTTAGTGTTAGCAGTTACACGGTTGTGAACAATCTAAATTATGGAACAAAATTATAGCCCTTTTATTGTATAAAGTCAATAATTAGTTAACTACCCTCATTAAAGTTATAAAAGATATGATAATAAAAATTTATAATCGTCAAAAACATTTCGTAGAACTCATAGTAGAACTAATCAACATTAGCAAATCACATTAGCTCACTAATTATAAAAAGGTGAATGCAGTTCTTAGTTGGTATTGTTGCGAGATATTTCAAATCATTTAATCACTTAATAGGCTCATTAGAATCAGAAGACTACAACCATCATTCTAATTACTTAATTACTTGTCATCAGACTCATTAGATGACTACACAATATGTTATTTTGTATTTTGAACGTATGCAAGGTTTTAAAATTCCTTTTGTGTCGATATTATTATGTGTCCGGTTATGTTGTAATCATACTTTTAGGGTATGATCAATTAACAATTTCATTCCCCTATCTTTCTAAAAGAAGCGACAGCATGGGCACTTTGACACTGATATTCAACTATTTGGTATTGTTGGAAATCTTACAAGATCAACAAGATACTACACACCTCTGTCTAGTCCTTCAGGTCTATAGGGGTGATGCTATTTTATGTTAAGAGTTGTTAAAGCTCTGAATTCTTCAACTTAAACACTAAAAGGAACGTTTAATATGTAAAAATAAATAAAAATATTTTGACGATTTAAAAAAAAAAAAAGGCATCTACAACCATTATGTAACGTATGTCAAAAAATCATAAATAATTAGTACTAAAACCTCCTATAAGGATATTACGGTTATCGCTGCCGTTTCAGAGATATTTCGATTTTTCATACTAGCTCCATACAAAATTTTCGTAAAAAAATTATAATTCCTTCGTTTTTGTCCAGAATCAATTCTGGTGTCATTTTTGTATATTGTTATAACAAATAGAAGTGATATCCGGCACAAAAACTGGCACTTGCAAAATAAAATGCCTAAGTCTATGAAAGCCGTTTTTCAGCCCACCGTGCGGCGGCGGTACCACACCTTATTAGCATAAGTATTTACGAGCGCGGTAAACCAACACATTTATGTGTTTGTACTTAACGCATTGGAGATTCGGCACGGCCGTTAATCGTTCAGCTATAACAACCATTAAATGATGCATTAGCTGATTTATGTTGTATTTACTAATAGCGTTGAGTTATAGTGTTGTGTCGTCGAGCGCCATCGAGACATCGCGGTCCTTAACTAACGTAGGTACACGTGTTTCTAACTAAAAACATGCTTAGCGTGGAGAAGGGTTAACAGAATATTCGACTTTGGATTATACTTAACTAGCTTTTGCCCGCGACTTCGTTCGCGTGGGAGGTTTTTCCCGCGTATATTCCGATCCCGTGGGAATTCCGGGATAAAAAGTAACCTATGTGTTATTCCAGGCAGTCAACTATCCAGTCACCAAATTTCATTCAGATCCATTCAGTAGTTTTTGCGTGAAAGAGTAACAAACATCCATCCATCCTCACAAACTTTCGCATTTATAATATTAGTAGGATAGTAGGAAGTAGGATGCGTTTGTTGCTTGTTTAAGGATAATTACGAAGTGAAAAAGTTGATTACATAAACCGAAGAGCTCTAATGATGTTCGATAATTATAAATGTTACTAGTTCGAATGGAAACCGCTCTTATCGACAATTAGCCTCGAATTTTAATCTCACGCAGTGTTTATGACCCAACTTCACAAAAATATTCTCAATGTATCAGCTATTCACTTGTCTATCAGCTTCGTTATATTTAACTTTGCCAATCCATATCAGAACATAGATCAGCTCTATAAAATATAGCACTCCTGTTTTCTTCTTTCTTTGCCTTCTTCATCGACTTATGGCAAGAACAAGTTTATCTTTATACTGTATAAAGCTCTGTGTAGGTAAAACCATTAAGAGCCTATATATACTACCTCAAATGGCTTAGTATGATCCTCCGTTATGTCGAAAATACTGCAGTAATAATTTTGAAATAAATATATGGTAAAGTTTCAAAAAAATTCTTGATAGAAAAAAAATCCAAAGTTACTTCCAAACCGAACAATAAACCGCTGGTATTCAAAAATAACTTCAAATAAGATAATGAAACATTGCATATTAATTGAACTAACTATAAAGCAGGTCTTATGTTATTTACTTTTTTTAAATTACCATTATTTTCACCATCAAAACAAATAAACTAAATTATCGGTGTCATGGAGTCTTTTCCCTGCCACCCTGTCTCGCTTGCTCGCGTGACCGCGGCCAGTCGTGTGCGAGCGAGATAAAGAGTGAGAAGCGCTGAGGTAGTATAGGCCCTTAATTGACGAGTAAAACTTTTCTCTTCTTGTAACAATGAGTAATTCACTAGTTTTCCTTTACTATTTCAAGGTAAGTATGCAGTTATTTTAAACCATGTAGCTATTGGCGTTCTCGTGAATCAAGTACTGTCTTAAAAACTGGCGATATAGTAAAACAAAAAGGTTTATCAAATTTTAATGACTTTTGTTGTCTAAAACTGTTACTACATACGTAAAGCACCATAATCATATCCAAATATAAATTCGAAAATTTTCTAACGAGAAATGGCTCCGGAATGCAAGGGCAACAGCAAGGAACACTCTCTTACGCTAGACCCAGAGCAGGAGACTCCTCCCGCATTTGATTGTTTTACCTCCAAAAAGTCCGCCGTTAAAGTTATGCAAAGTTAACTGATCTTTCACGTTAGTCGTTTACGACTGACTAACTCGTCGTAGTAGCCTCGTCGCTGGATTGTTGATTGTCTTAGACCAGTTCAGCTGGGCTGTAGTAATATCATGGTAGTGTCATGGCTACCTCGTAGCAGAACTGAGGCATAATGTTGAAGCTATAGCGTAAAACGTCGCAGCAGTGTCGTAGAATCTTAGGCGTGGCGTAGCAGTATCGTAGCCGACTCGTAGCAGTATCATAGAGTTATCGTATGCTGCCAATATATTGTTGATTTGGCCGTGCGCGCACTGCGTTGCGTTTTGGAAACTCAAAATCTGTGAAGTATGGAGTGTCATAGAAGTGCGCGCACTGCGGTGGAATAAACGCGTGCGGTAGAGTCACCGGTGGCCCCTCGCTGCAAAATTGCGGTGAGTCTAGCGCAAATATTTTGTATCGCATAGGAATGTATGCAGTACCGCGCACTGCGGTGAAAAAAACGCACCTTTTGTCTGACAATGTTGCCATACATACAGATTTCTTCGTATTTTCGATGTGTGATTCAGATTAGCACTCGATACAGATTTTTATACAAATTTCGCACTGTATTGATAAAATTAACTGTTACAACTAAAGACAGAAACTTGGCAAAATAAATTACCTAGATACCGCATTTATTACGTTACACACACCATTGTACGAATCTATTCTTTATGGTTATTTTTTATTTTTTTCATAAACAACGTTAATTTAAACATTCTAATTACACAAGTATTATAGAGAAAATTTCATATTTTGTGATAATGCCGCCAAAAAACGATTTATATTATATTATTAAGTATTGTACACACCGGAACCAACCTTTCAATACGGTCGAGTCCAAGTGCGTACAGTGATGGCTATGTTCCAGACAGTTGAGCCTGGTACCTAGTAATTACCTAAGCCCTACTGACTATCAACCTAGCCTTACACCACTACCTATCACCCTAGTTACCCTAAAGCCCTATCCTACCATACAAACCAGACCAAGCGCAGGCTGCGTTGGTTTTATATACGGGAAGTCTGTTACAGGGAAACCTACGGTAACAGACGGAGTTTGGATAGGAATAAGGGTTGTGTACGTCGTGCAATGTACACAGGGAATGGATTTCTTACTGCCGATCCCACAGACTCATAGGACCGATGATGGCTAAAGGTGTCTTGGCCACAGTAAGAGGAAGTATAGGGTATGAATCACACGCAACTCCAGCTTGATGACTGATTTATTACATAAATTAACTATATTATATACAAATATTATGATCAATACACATTGATGGCTATTTACATGTGTGCTGTATGTGTATTGAGCCGATGAAGCGAAGATCTCATTAGGTCACTTCTTAGTGCTTAGTTCGGTTTGTAACGCATTTTCTTTATTAATTAAATGTTGAAAAATCTCTTTTGAGTTATCTATGACTTCTTCTTTGGTAATGTTTAGCCTAGATTTAGTCACTATGCTAGTGTTAATGGGAAAATCTATTTGTTTTGAGTATGATGTTACAATCGGTACTGAAACAAATCTTTTGGCGGTTAATATGTTATTAGTTGTTTTAATAACGCAGTTATCCGCGATTCGTATGACACCGACATTTTGAAGCTCGAGTTCTTCTCTTTGTCCATCACAAAGTATTGAAATCGTAACCCGATCTCTTATAATGAATAACCAAGTGTTTGGCATGTGAAGTTGTTTCCATATTACTTTATTAGAAAGATACACCGTTTTGGTGGGGCATTTCGCATGTGTCTGGTTTTTAAATAATTGATCTACAATGCAATTTTCATTTGATTGCATGTTTTTCACGGCCCCAGGAAAACAAATAAAATGGTTTGTCCATTCTAAACAACGTCTGAACTCCTCGTAGTTTAAATCAAAATATAGTTCTTTATTATACTCCAATCCTATGTACGCTTTAGATACTTCTATACTTTGGGCAGACTTATCAGAGTTTACCTTTGGAACTGGTGTAATATATAGTAAGGTATATTTAGTTGGGTCTTGTATGGGAAAATAGGAGTATACTTTTATATGAGTATTGTTTCCAGAGATCTTGGTGTCCAGAAGCTGTTGTTGAACAACTCTTAAGTTAGACGGTAATTTCTTGTTTGCTGACAATATCAGGTCACTGATGTTTTTTGGTGTTAATACACTGTATACTGTTGCCTTCGTTACGTATATTTCTAGTAACCCGTTGTAATTGTCAATGTAATCCGGCTCGAAGGACCAAATGTACACACCGGAACCAACCTTTCAATACGGTCGTGTCCAAGTGCGTACAGTGATGGCTATGTTCCAGACAGTTGAGCCTGGTACCTAGTAATTACCTAAGCCCTACTGACTATCAACCTAGCCCTACACCACTACCTATCACCCTAGTTACCCTAAAGCCCTATCCTACCATACAAACCAGACCAAGCGCAGGCTGCGTTGGTTTTATATACGGGAAGTCTGTTACAGGGAGACTACGGTAACAGACGGAGTTTGGGTAGGAATAAGGGTTGTGTACGTCGTGCAATGTACACAGGGAATGGTTTTCTTACTGCCGATCCCACAGACTCATAGGATCGATGATGGCTAAAGGTGTCTTGGCCACAGTAAGAGGAAGTATAAGGTATGAATCACACGCAACTCCAGCTTGATGACTGATTTATTATATAAATTAACTATATTATATACAAATATTATGGCCTATACACATTGATGGCTATTTACATGTGTGCTGTATGTGTATTGAGCCGATGAAGCAAAGATCTCATTAGGTCACTTCTTAGTGCTGACGGTGTGCCGGTGACTCTGGCGCGTGTAACGAATGTGTGTTGCTGACGCTGTGATGCTGAGGCTCGTGTACTCAGTTATGTTCTAGTTTGAACAAGTATATTATTTACCTTGGTGATTTAATGTAGATCATAAATTGCCCTTTACTTTTTTCATTTAAATTTTTAGAAGTTATCACAGATTTAAAATTACGCAGCCAAGAAATTCATTGCAGCGAAACGGCTGGCACAGGTCTGATTCAAGATGAAACTTTTTTATAAAACGTGTAATTTAAAGGGTATATACATACCAAGTGCACGGCTTCTTTGGATGATAACAAACGATATAGCAAAGGTTTTGTAATCCTATGTCTACATGTGTGGAACTTATTAGAAATTTCAATACATTGATACGAGAGACCGAATTTTTCAAATTAAGAAGAACGAAGAGATTTATCGTTTTATTGGCAAGTGACGTGGAAAGTGATGACCCTCATAGTGCTGTGACACGTTTGTTATTATTTGTATTCAAGAGACATATGAAACCAATAATTTGGGGTCAATTCTGTGAGTCACTTATTTTGAGCTGAAACTTTGCATAGAAACTCCATACGAGATGTTGTCTTCTTTCCCTTTGGAGAGATATGGGGTTTCCGTTACACGTTGTATATATATTTTAAATTAAATGATAGCTAAACGTACTTTTTGTAATGACGTCGTTTGTCGAAGAAAACAATTGTCAAGGACCCCGTGCAAAGCCAGGCCAGGCCGCTGGTACATACATAGGTATTTTTCGTAAATGTAAACTAGATAAGGCCGGTTTTTCCCTGAAAAAAACGTTTTTTGGATAAGAACGTATATATCTTACGAAAACTTAGTAAGTTGCTTTGTAATTTATCTAGCTCCAATAGCCAGAATGTCAATTTTTGCATCACTCAGGGTTTTTAGATTAATATTAAATTAAATGAAAGTTTGTACCTATGATATTAATTATTTATGTATTTTACGTATGTACGACACTACGAATGCGAGAGCCTTGGATAGCACACAACAATCTTTGACAGATTTCCTGAGCACAGCAAATTAAGATGTTTATAAAAAAATAAAAATAACTATAAAGAATAGAATCATACAATGGTGTGTGTAACGTAATAAATGCGGTATCTAGGTAATTTATTTTGCCAAGTTCTGTCTTTACTTGTAATAGTTAATTTTATGAATACAGTGTGAAATTTGTATAAAAATCTGTATCGAGTGCTAATCTGAATCACACACCGAAAATATGTATAAATACGAAGAAATCTGTATGTATGGCAACATTGTCAGACAAAAGGTGCGTTTTGCTCGCCGCAGTGCGCGCACTTGAGATTGCGGTTATTCTACCGGTGCGGTAGAACTACCGCAATTGCGGCCACCGCAAGGCAGTGCGCGCACGGCCTAAGAGCAACCAAAGTTGTGTGTCTTGTTATTACTTCGTTTATCTTCTATTAATCAAACTTAATTTAAACTTTACTTTTAACTTTTCTTATTTTTTTTATTAAAAGTAATACGTGCTACAACAAAAGTGTACAGATAGAGAGATAGTGCAAATAGTGATTTTTTTGGTTTCCTTGCATATTGTTAAATGAGGAAATGATATTTATTTTGCAAATTCGTTATTAAACAACATTTTACATGTTTTTTTTTCGTAAATTTAAAATGTCCGTAAGGATTAAGGAGCCACATCACATTTTTAAAATCCGATCTCATCATTATTTAGCAGCAATGTAGCTTATTTTGCAGCACGAATTCTAGATTTAGCAGCAAAATATATCACTAGTTATTTTAATGCAAAAGTGGCTCCTCAATCTAAACGTCTGAATTGAGGAGCCACCTGGAACTCGTTAATTAATAGATGAATATTTATGAAAATTTTGTATCTTTTAGTAGTAATTTTGCATATTGCCATCTAAAAATTTAGCTTCTGTAGCGCTAAAATGAAAGAAATTACAATATTTTTAATATGGCTCCTCAATCAAACTCAAGAGGTGAATTTCTATTGGATGTGAGCGATCAATTAATATATTCGACATAATGATCATTTAGCAGGTGTTGTGTTTGTTTTTGCAGTATAGGAATAAAATAGTAAAACAGAGTACATTTTGTATATGAACGCATTTTCTTTGGCTCTTCAATCCTGACGTTCTAATTATACATGTTTGACTGTAGCCACCTGAGATCACAACGGAATCTAAAGCCAGAGATACTAACATTTAGCAAAAATGTCTGGTAAATATATCTGCACAGTTCAGTAATGTATATATTTTGGATTCTGAAAAAACAATACTTACCTATTTTCTTGTAAATTCAGTGTGTAGGGTGACCATATTATACTCGTGTTAATGAAACCAGGATAAGTAATTTATTAAATTTATATTTTTATAACAGATTATATCTATCGTACCTACGATTTGGTTATTTAGCAATCAATTTCGCTATAAGTTATAGAATGAATGAATATTGGCTGATTAGTACTTATACGAATTTTAGAATGGTAATCATCGTAACAGAACATCTCATCTTTCGGTGACATTTGTAGTGGCCTATGCCAGTTTCGATAATTGCAGGAATAAATTCTATAGCACCTACTAATTTATATGATTTATTCGAAAATATTACAAATTCTGGTATTTCTCTCAATCTAAACTTTTCACAACCATTCAGTTCATATAAAACTGTGTTTGATAGACTACATTTACACACAGTTTGGTTGTTACAAAACGTACAGTCGGTCTTATCTTCAGGGATTAACGTTGCATCTTCTAAACCTTGGATGCCAAAAACAGAAATTATGTTCAAATTCAAAGGCAAAAATGCGATCTGCCTGGATACTGGGATAAAATGGCACGAATCATTAGTACATTTTTTTGTAAAAATGGCGTTAAATAATGTAAAAATACGTGTTCAAAAATGTAAGACACGTTACAAACAAATTCACAGTGGCTACTATTTACTATATACAAATATTTACGAACATTAAAGTGCTTCAATTTTGACTATTTTAAGAATCGACCATAGTATGTATTTTAATTTCTAAACTTTGAACCCGAATATACTGCATATTAAATAAATAAATTTAATGTAAAAAAATAACAATAGTCGGCCCAAATGTACTTACATTGAAAACAGTATACCTATCAAACTGCACTTAATTATCAGTCACTGCACGATATTGCACATATTAAAATCCCCACAATTTAATTATGATGACACAAACATGATGATTAACTTTATAATATAAGAAATCCAAGTTCATTATTTATTTCGTACATGAACATTATTCATATACAAACGAGAATACTTCACCGCTGATGAATGTTTTGTTACTAAATAAATATTATTATGGGTACGTAAGTGAAATATTAATTTATAGGTACCCCCAAAAAGTGGTCACCCTACACACTGAATTTACAAGAAAATAGTTAAATATTGTTTTTTCAGAATCCAAAATATATACATTGCTGAACTGTGCAGGTATATTTAGCAGACATTTCTGCTAAATGTTAGTATCTAGCTTTAGATTCCGTTGAGATCTCAGGTGGCTACAGTCAAACATATATAATTAGAACGTCAGGATTGAAGAGCCAAAGAAAATGCGTTCATATACAAAATGTACTCTGTTTTACTATTTTATTCCTATACTGCAAAAACAAAAACAACACCTGCTAAATGATCATTATGTCGAATATATTAATTGATCGCTCACATCCAATAGAAATTCACCTCTTGAGTTTAGATTGAGGAGCCATATTAAAAGTATTGTAATTTCTTTCATTTTAGCGCTACAGAAGCTAAATTTTTAGACGGTAATATGCAAAATTACTACTAAATGATACAAAATTTTCATAAATATTCATCTATTACTTAACGAGTTCCAGGTGGCTCCTCAATTCAGACGTTTAGATTGAGGAGCCACTTTTGCATTAAAATAACTAGTGATATATTTTGCTGCTAAATCTAGAATTCGTGCTGCAAAATAAGCTACATTGCTGCTAAATAATGATGAGATCAGATTTTAAAAATGTGATGTGGCTCCTCAATCCTTATGGACATAATTTAAACAAGATGTGGCCGGTGTTTCCTAACTGACTGCCGTGAGACACCGACAAAAACTCAGAGTTGAAATTCTCTTTTGAATCTGTACTGGTCAAATTATATGTGAACCATGTAGGTTAATTTCTAAGGTGATCTTTTGAGGATGTGCAAGCATTTGTTAGATATAGTTTACTATATCTAACAAATGCTTAAATGCAAAATGCAAATGCCAAAGTAACGATGTTTGAGTAGGCCGCATAAAGTACTTAAACTGCTTATAAATCCCTAATATAACAACTTACAATGTTCACACGTTCACAAGGTTAATGTAATGTTAAAGGTAAGGTTATAAAGATTATACAGATATAAGTGTCTAAAATTGCCTTTTGAGGAAAGAACCACACAGATTTGAGTGGATTTGTCTCGTCAGTGCAAGCCTTTGTCAGTTAGTCTGCAAGCCTTAAACATAGAACTACTAATTACTACTGTTGTATTCTGTATTCTCTTACAATTATTTTCTACAGACTACTACTGCGTTACTTCTCCAAAATTAGTTTCAGAATGTCTTGTGTCATCCAAATCTTTCGTGGATTGACTTGTTTCGATGTTTACGTATGTACCTACATAGCATATGAATGGCTATGGATAGAGATAGATATGTATATAGTATATGAATGGATAGGGTAGATCGCATTCAAGAACTAGTCCCATGTTGTCCAACGACAATGTGACCATTTTTGAAATTGGGTCAACAAGAATGGTTAGAGAGATGGCTGCATATGCCGCTGAAGAGTGCGCATGCAGACATGGGTATGCAGCCGCGGCGCCGTGGTGAGGAGGTGCGGTAGTGAGGCCACGCGCTGCAGTAGCCGACCTTGCGGCGGCGGCCGGCTCGGGTGTCACCCACATTGCTGCCGCTCGCCGCGCGTGCGGTGCAGCCCCGCGACGGAATGTCCATCCGATAGCTCCGACCAACACCTGATACACTCTCCACCACATTTCTCACATGCCATACACGCAGCCAATGTAACTGTACGAGAATTTCGTGTCACAGCGAAGACTCGACGAGATCCTATTCGACTTTCCAAGAAAGTCTCAGTGTCTCTTGCAGATGGACGAATGAGAGTCTGTGGCTCGCTTACACTAACACTATGCTAACACTATGGATACTTATATTAAGGATTTTCTCAACGTTTAGGAAGGCAGCTGCGTACATTTCAATCTTAAAATAAAATGAAATTAATAGTAATTTAGATCTCATTATATTCTCTGTATACCTCGGACGTTCAAGTTTGAAGAATAATAAGCTTACTGTACAATTAATCGCTTTGTTTATTTGAAGCTACTTCACACATAAGGAACGTTTGACGTAATTATATAATTAAATCTATAATTAAGTACTCAATCTGCGAACTCGTATATGTCTTGATCTAGCCGCAATGTAGGCAAGATAATCGCGTTATGACGTGGTGTTATTTATCATTAGCTACGGAAGCAATGGAAATATTAACAGTAAACATGATTGCACCGAGATATCGCAGGCGAGAGCCGCACGTCTGCGGGTAGGAGGCCTGCGGAGATACTGCGCCAAACACGTGCGCGTGACACCAATCCCTATCTGACAAATGCAACTATTATAATTTATGTATCCACTTCTATTAATACCGCAGATACTGGATGTAATAGCGAGGTTCGCATGATCTACGGCGGCGTGTACACTTCCCTTGACACCGCGCGCACGCCGCGCTGCTCTACTTGAAACCAAAGCCTGCAACCGAGAACTTTGAATATTCTATTGCTGTTTAACGTACTATAATTAGACTAATGCCTAATACCCCTAGTTAATATGGCAGGTTACAGCCGGCGCAGACCTGAGCAGACTTCGTCGCATAAGCCTGGATTGTTAACGACCTGGTAATGCTATTCATTTCATTAATGCTGCTGGTGACATCATTATTGTTAAAGGATAAGGAAATACTTAGTTCGGTTGCGATATATTCAAATACTGTGAGAAAATATACCTCTCTAGGCGACGTGTATTATAGGTGCTCATTTACCTACCGAGCTAATTACCATTGCAAATGATAAGCCTTTGAAATAAGTACGCTTTTACTAAAAATATACCGACCGTTAAGTAAAATGTAAGTGGTGCTTTAGTTCTAAGTATTTGCATCTATTTTTAGTCCGGATTGTTGGTCGGGCTCGTAACCACAGGCGATAAATAATGCAAATAGAGCTTTTTGCTTTGACATAGTACCTGAACTGGAAGCAACTCCCGATAAATTGTAAGGCGAACCCTGCACTGGATCGCGACGACAAGTGCATGATAATGTTCTGAGTGCGTAAGTAATTATAGCATGTCTGCGCAGCGTGCGCTAACTTTGTCTCTAATAACATACTCACCAATTTAATTGTGAATTCCTACCACATACACATGAACACTTTGCACGTTCAACTTGGCACTTCGACCTAATCAAGTTCTTGTATTGTGTGAGGTCTAGTTTGCACATTGTCCTTTAAACGTTAATTATCAACATGTCAATTCGCGTCAATTTATATAAAACAAAACATATTCATAAATTATGACGAAGCAGTTGAAATGGGAATTCACGCCAATATCAATAACAAGCCGTATCAAATGTGGGTAAAACAGTTTCTGTGTCAGAAAAACAAATCAGTGACTTCAAATATTATAAATAATTGTCTCTTCAAAAACTTTATATCTCGTAGAACATGTTTGTAACTTTTCCTCGGTTAAATGGAAGTTAAAGTCGCCTTACAAGATCGGCCAGCGCGCCAGGTAAGGCAACTTACATGAAAAACTCACCTTACTCGCTGACACGTAAGCCTCGTTGGAATCTATCGGCTGACAAATTCAGCCACCTTTTAACAGGTAGGTGATCGCACCGCTACGACTTACTCAAGATAACTCGTGTTTTAAAGGCCCAAAAACAGAGGTCTAACGATCGATCATTAGGACTTATTTGTTTTTTGACGTTGACGGGACACCGACAGGGTTAGTAGTGGACGCGTTTTTATGTTATTATCTATGGGTTGCATCAGGCCATTCGTCATGCTGTCAGTGGAACAGGGCCCAACGAGCCAGTCAAAGTGACCGCTTGATAACGGCGCTTGGTGACGCTTCAGATTTTCCCACTGCTACCCTTGCATGAGCTGTTTTATGGGTCTTCGTAGCAGTGGTGCTTCTTATATCTCATTGGCTTGAAGCAGGAAACACGGGTTAGATTACGGCGGGTCTAGGCTAAATCTTTTCCATTAATTTCTTTATCAACATTGTATTATCTAAATACATTGAAATACCAGTGTGGAAATGGTTATGAATTCAAACATTGAAATATGATTTGTCACTGAATGGAAGGATTTAACAACCCGTTTTCTTGGTCTATTCTTGTAAATATGTCCACAGACATTTATATAATTTTATTTTTAACCACAAACCACAATTTATATCTTCGCACTGAAGTGCAAGGCTCGCAACAGGAGTTTCGTGTAACTAGGAAGCATTCTGGTTCTCTTGAATTTTAAGTTTTTCTTTACCATTTAGAACTTTTCCGAAATACGCATGTAGCGAATCTTATACAATCACAATGAGAAGGCACTTTACATCGTGACCTGGAAATCATTATGAGTTAGTTCATCTTAATAATTGCAATAAGAATAAAATGTGCATATTATAGTAAACCACATTGTGAATAATTTAATACTTATGTACCAACTGAACTTTGTACTGATGACTACAGTGGTCACCGTAGACCAATAGCAAGGTGCTAGAGTGGTGACCACCACCATATCATTTATCTTCCGTTCCAAGATGGATGCAGTTGTAGAGCTAATAAATTATGCATAGTTCAGATTTATTTTAAATAATCTTCATACTTACATAAGCAATACAAATGGGAACCACTACTAGAACGCTCAAAGACAACATTCCAATACCTCCATCAATATTTAAGAAAAACTTAAATCCATATTATCTCTGATTTATGTTGATTCAACTTTGTAATCGAACCTCAAGTAGTTGTCGTTTTAAAATCATAATCCAAACGGTTGTATATTGTATGTGACACTGGAATATTTGCAGAAATAATAACTTATTGACGTGGACCCGTCGGCGGAGACCAGTATCTGCTCTACCACATAAATACATACTGATATTTGTTTCAGCGTGCCTTAATAATGTTATGTGCTCGTATGGGGACGTAATAGCGGCTATATCGGCTTGTAAACTTGATTGATGAGCGGTAAAGTTATATTTGTATTGGCGAACGTAAGATTATCGAAGGCAAGTTTTGCATACCGCAGGCCACATCCATAAAATACAATACATTACGAGCGAGCCAACAGCTACCGTGTTACGTGATACGCGCTTCTAAAAGAATATCAACAACTATTAGACACTTTCTTGTTAATTGGGCAATCGTTCGGTTCTCATTTTTAGCATTAAATTTGGAGTTGTGAAATTAGTTACTGTTTTATTGCATTATAGGCCTATGTTACGTCACAAAGAAAACTTATTGTACTTATGGCTGGAGAAACCTCCATAACGCCGTAATCAACGTAAAAACATTCCATAATAAAGTGAGATCTCCACTTAGACCCCGATAAGTTCCCATTCGTTTCAGATGCCTGTCTCAAAATGCCATAAAATTAATTTAAAGAATGTCTAACCGACGTATTATTAACCCTGCAACTGCCTCTAAGGTCCAAATGATACGTGTTCAATAGAAATGAAATGACATTTGATTACTCTCATTCATCGGCGACATCATAAACGACACAAATCCCATCTTAAAACATTGTTATCAGTGTTCCCACTCTAATCTTAAGGCAATAAAATTCCGATGGCCCAAGAAAAACGGGGCAGCTCGATAACCATAAATTTGGGCCGAAACGGATGGGACAAATTTTTATAATGGGCCTCCCCCATTTGGGCGCTGAGTCGCGTTAATGACAACCTAACAGTTTGTTTTAACATCATTATAGAAGCGTATCGGAGCATTCCATCACAGGTACCTGTGAGCACACCCACTCGCCTACACATGTCTCGACTCCCCAGCATGATACATGCACCGATTATTGTGATTCTCTTACCGATTCCAACCGATTATAAACTGGCCGACTCAATTCGATAGCACTAGCTCAATTAATTACATTCCTTATAAATATCGAGTTGTTATACTTTGGGTACCTAAGTAGAAACAGATCAAGTATGATTTCATTTTGATTTCGAGGGTTCCATAATTTTAATGTTAGGATTAAAATTACTGTTTTTATTGAAGGTATTTGAATTTAGAACCTCAAAAAAATTCGTGCCTAGCAGGGAGGACTTATTCAAAGGCCCTCACATTGCTTTTGATAACTATAATTATGGTATAGGAATTTTGCACGTTCTAATTTTAGTTGCTTTATCAGTAAAAAATATAAAAAAAAATAAAAATAAAAAGATAAGTTTTCTGTTGATGATTTTTCTCAATTATGGGAACAAGTGTAATAAAAATGAGCTTAGAATTATAATTTGATATCATTGCCCTTTTTTAGTTATGTTAAGCCATGAAACGAGTGATATTTAAATGAGGACTCTGTTTTTTAAACACAGAACCCGAAAAAGCGTAACTGTTACTAATTGGAAACGGCTATTAAAATATTCATTTTTTTATATTCTTTCCGACGGTCGTTCTCATTTATGTCGTTGACCTTTTGCAGCATTCATACATAGGACAACAGGAATATGAATTTGGAAACGTTGCTTTTCATGGTTTTAATGTTGGGGCTTGCAAGGGTTGTGTGGAGGTAGTGAGCCGGCAAGAGCAAAGCGCGTTGTCCCACAGCAATATATCCCGGGGACAGCTACACGCATTCACAATTACCTTATCGCGGTCTGTGCCGGCTCCTGACGTCACGCAACAAATATTCGTGATCATCGCACGAACAACTTACTCACATACACGGTACAACATCCAGAACTTCCTAGTTCTTGATACCTCCAAAAGAATTCGCTTTCACGATATGACTCACTTACCTGAATCTGCATACAAGATGCAAATCTTGTATGCAGATTCAGGTAAGTGATTTCCACAACTCGTATTTTCCACAACGTTAATTGACTCCTAATAGTCAAGAAAAATCATTTGATAACTTTATACGCCTACTTTTCTATTTATCTTACATTCTGATAGAGCAGCGAATAACATCTCCATATTATTCTTCACTATAAAGAGTCCGCAGAAAATTAGCATTGGGCTATAAAAAGACAATAGAGCACGGGGCAGTCGGAAATAAAAGCAAAATGCGGTGTTTTTAATTGATTTTAGGCTCCCAGGACGTAAGGTAGGAAATTGACATTTCAATAGCAAAAAAGAGGAGTAGGTAGCGTGGTACAGTCACAACCGAAGTGATTTAGCGCAGTCGCAGACAGCCGAGGTTCCCATGGGAAAGCGCTCGCAAATATTGACACTAAGGCAACATGTTTATATGCACTTAATGCATCGCTCACCTTTTTATATTTTATTTGTTCTGAGCGCGCGAGGCAGACGAAACGTCGGCCTCTTGTTTAAGTTGTTTTTCTCGTAATTTTGTTTAACAGGTAGTGTCTAATGCCGGTTATAAAAATGTTATTTTAGAATAACGAAACATGTGATAGACACGTTTTTTAATACTCAACTATTCACAGTTCAGTATTAGGATAGGTTTCTCGTAAACATTTGAGTTAACGCCGTAGATATCGTTACAATATAAGAAAATTAATTAATTTTCAGGCCGCAGGTTGGTCCGGATACGCCCAAATTATAAACCGCAAATTGTAAGAAATGGTGAAACACGGAAACCAACTATTAAGACAATAAATAGCCAAAGGCAAGCTAAAAGCAATTGCTTAGTTTTTCTTCTAGGTGGCCTGTTACACCGTGGTGTAACAAAAACAATGCGTCAGTAAGTGCTAATTACTATTACTAATTACTGAGTACCTTGTAATAGATATCTTAATGATAAAATATAATTATTTAACTAATATATAACATATAAATCATGAATAATAACATGAATATAATACATGAATTAGTGAAACTATTTATTATCTGATAAGAAACACCGCGGAGGTCAAAGACTCTAAGGTTCGTATTACAGAACGTCACTCAAGTCCAGTTTGAGCTTAATTCACTTGATCTTAGTTTATATACAACGTGTAATTTAAAGGGTATATTATACATACCGAGTGCACGGCTTCTTTGGATGATAACAAACGATATGGCAAGGGTTTTCTAATCCTATGTCTACATGTGTGGAGCATATTATAAATTTCAATACAATGATACCAGAGGCCCAATTTTTCAAATTAAGAAGAACGAAGAGAATAATCGTTTTATTGGCAAGTGACGTGGAAATTAATGACCCTCATAGTGCTGTGACACGTTTCTTATTACTGGTATTCAAGATACATATAAAACCAATAATTTGGGGTCAATTCTGTGAGTCACTTATTTTGAGCTGAAACTTTGCATAGAGACTCCATACCAGATGTTGTCTTCAGTCCTTCTGGATAGATATGGGGTTTCTGTTACACGTTGTATAGAATCTGCACTCGAGCATTGGCCTTATTCCAGAACGGTAATCAAACTACGCTCAGATTCAAATCGAGCCTCAAGCAGAGAATATCTAATTGTCTATGCATCAGTCTGTTTTCGTTTACGTTTTATTTTCTTCATCTCCGCTGTTTCGATCTACGAATGATCGTAAATAATTCAATTTACTTTAATGCCAAATTTTTTAGAATAAAAAATATGTTTTGCAAGGTTTCACTATAGAAATTACTTTTAAGAATTTGTAAAAGCAAATTCTTGAAGGTGTTAAGGTAACCTTTTCTAACAATTAAAAATTGTAGTAAGAGTAACTTGTTCGTGGAACGGAGTGGGTCCTAAATAATGTCTGTGACAGTGTTGTTATGAATTGCTCATTGATTATCCATACTAATATTATAAATGTGAAAGTAACTCTGTCTGTCTGTGTATTACCTTTTCACGCCTAAACCGCTTAACCGATTTAGATGAAATTTGTTATGGATATAGTTTAGGACCTTTGGAAGGACATAGGATTGTTTTTATCCCGAAATTCTTACGGGATCGGGATTTATGCGGGAAACCCCTCCCACGCGAACGAAGTCGCGGACAGAAGCTAGTATCTATATATATAAAAGAAAGTCATGTTAGTTACACTATTTATAACTCAAGAGCTGCTAAACCGATTTCGCTGAAAATTGGTAGAGACCATTTTCAGCGAAATCGGTTTAGCCGCTTACAAAAAATAACTTTAATTTCGGATGTCAGTGTTATTGGTTTTGGATTTTATTCTTTTTCACACCGCCTTCCGAAATTAAAGTTATTTTTGGCTTTGTAGTGTTTTGATATGGAAGTCGGTTCTATTTTTTGGTATTTTTTTTTATTTTCACACTTTTTGCGTTGGTCGGTTTGTAATTTATCTAGTTACAAAAGCCATAATGACAACAACTTATCACCTTTTACAAAATATTGCTTTTCCCGATGCATAGCCGTTAATTTTTGAGCAGTTCTCCTGGTACTTGACCATCAGCTCTACATCACCATACTCGTATGTATTGTGACGAGCATAAAGCGTAAAGCATAAATCGCAATCCACGAAATACTTAGGTATTATTGAGGAGTTTCAGTGGCCATCTGTGGTCTTCATCATCAGTTCAACTTCCCCAAATGGTACTTTTCGGAAGCAACTGCTCAAGGTAGGTACTATAATAAATACCCAAAACGCTCTAGTTGTGCCTATAATATTTGAAGAGTTCCCTCAATTTCTCCAGGATTCCATCATCAGATCCTGATTTCGTAACAATGGAACCAACTAGAAAGTATACCCTTTCAAACGCAAAAAGAATTTTCCAAATCGGTCCAGCCGTCTCCGAGTAATGAGGTAACATATATAAAAAAAAAATGTTCAAGACGAATTTCGAACCTCCTCCTTTTTTTGAAGTCGGTTAAAAATAGCAAATAATTAGGTGTAAAACAGTTATTTGTAACTAATTTGCAAAAGAAAATGTCATTTCATCATCATTCGACAAAAATTACCATTTTTATATCAAATAATAAACTGAAAAGCGAATGGTTAACTGAAAAGGTAATCCCTGCTCAAGCGTGGTGTCGACCATACTTGGGTGATGAATCTACAACTGAGTAACAATCTAGAATGAAGCCGTACCTGGCTGAACTATGATCGATGAATCTATACTTGAGGAACATTCTAAAATTAAATCTCGACTCAAAACTAGTATTAAACAGAGATCAGCGCTCGAGTTTTGTTCTGTAATACGGGCCTTTAATTTCTTTATAGCATTGTGATGGTTAGTGTAGCTATATTGAGGAAAGTACCATTCAGATTCCTGTGAAACTGTACCTACAATCAAAACAAACTACTATCGAGCTCACAACAGAACTTTACGATACTCTACGAGTCCACGAACAACGCGAAATTAAAGACAATTAACCTGGCGAGGATGTGGAGGGGTCAATTTGACCCTGACAATTTTTAGTCGTGTGTAGTTTTTTTTCCCGCGACGGTCAAAAAGACCCTCGACAACCTCCACGTAACTATTTTCACCACATCCTCGCCGGGTTAACTATGCCGCAACCACAGATCATACAATGGCCGCAACGTTCCTACTGAAAGTCATCATCACTTGCTCAGCACTTTCCCAACATAGGTCAGCTTCCAGCCTAACCGAATGCAGCTGAGTATTAGTGTTTTACTTAGAACGACTGCCTATCTGACCTCCACAACCCAGTAGCTGGGTAACACGATACCCCTTGGCTAACCCAGTGTCAGATTTACTGGCTTCTGACTACCCGCAAAGACTGTCAAAGATGTCCAAATGACAGCCAGGACCAACGGCTTAGGCTGCGTTTCCACCAGAGATGTGCGAGGATGCGTAGCGAGGGATGTGTTTGTAAAGAACCAATAGAATCGCTTCATTTACCTTGCCTCGGTCAGCACAGCTCTGGTGGAAACGGCTCAGCGGAGCTAGATGTGTGCGAGGGATGTGTGCGAGAGATGTGTTGCGAGGAATGTGTGTTGAGAAGGATGTGTTGCGAGGTTTGCGCATCCTCGCACCACACATTAATGCGCATTTTCACAGCTCTGCTACACATCTTCGTAGGTACATTTTCATCGCACAGCTTTGGTGGAAACACCCACACATTTTCACAGCACAGCTAGACATCCTCGCACGACACATTTCCATCGCACATCTCTGGTGGAATTATCGTGCTTTCCGAGGCACGGGGGTATCACACCACCAACTTCCAAACTCCGGTCTACTACTGAGAAATTCCTTACAGAAAAACCCAATAGCACTTTTTGCCCGACCCGGGAATAGAACCCTTGATCTCGTGCTCAGCAGGCGCTTGCGACCACTCGACCAACGAGGCAGTGTGAGCAGACGCGGCAAAGCCGTAACGTACCGAAAGCTTCTGAAACCAAAATAAAATCAATCGATCTACGATTGATTTCATCAAAACGAAAAAACAGTACCTAGGTTTAAACAAACATTGAAATTATTTTTAGCAAAATAGCCTATTATAGTATCGCAGATTTTTTAAAGGACACATGTAAATAATAAATTAAGTAGTAAAATTGGATTATGTTATGATTTGTTTTGTTTAAGGATTTGTTTTTGTAAAATGATTTAATTTATGTTTATATTGTAAGTGTAGAATTTAAAGAATGTTATGATTTGTTTTGTTTTATGATTTATTTATGTAAAATGATTTAATTTAATTATATTGTTTATATTGCAAAATTGTATGTAGAATTGAAATAATCATTATGTATGTACCTACCTGTATGTAAATATATTTGCACGCCATGAGAAATGGCAGACATGTCGTGAACCAATCAATTTTTAAGATCTTGCTTGCATGTATTATAATAAATTCTGTATGTGTATACATGTTTGAGCAAATAAAAACTTCTATTCTATTCTATTCATCTTGGTCTGGCAGTTCGTAAGCCGGAAATTGGCGTACCTATACGTTACATGCTCATGAGTCGTGGTTAAGTAATAAAAGCTGCACGGTTCGTTCTTCAAGGTTAAACGACGCTTGTCGAGGTCGGGCCGTGGATGGGTCCCGTTAGACTAGAAGCCGACCCCTATATAGTTTGATAAAAGCTTAGCAGATGATCATGTTATATTGAAAACAATGAGAATCGATTCCGGATATAGTCTTCTGAAGACAGAACGAAACAGATTTGAGTAGAACTGTGCATTCAAGTTCAAGTATATACTTTTAGCTATCGTGTAGCTTGACAAAGGATGTCTTTTAAGACAAAGGTATACAACGTGTAACGGAAACCTCATATCTATCCAAAAGGGCTGAAGACAACATCTGGTATGGAGTCTCTATGCACAGTTTCAGCACAAAATAACTGACTCAAAGAATTGATAACAAATTATTGGTTTCATATATTTCTTGAATACCAATCATAACAAACGTGTCAAAGCACTACGAGGATCAATAACTTTCCACGTCACTTGCCAATAACACGATAATTCTTTTCGTTCTTCTTAATTTGAAAAATACGGTCTCTGATATCAGTGTATTGGAATTTGTAATAAGTTCTACACACGTAGACTTAGGATTACAAAACCCTTGCCATATCGTTTGTTATCATCCAAAGAAGCCATGCACTTGGTATGTATATACCCTTTAAATTACACGTTGTATAAGGCAGAAAATACCGATTCAAAGCATCATTTAGATCCATAATAAATTTGATCAAGTTTATTGACTGCAATAAACTTGATCAAATTTATTATAGATAGCTGATATTACTTGTTTGCCAGTATTATTGCTTGTAAACTTGACATACGTAATGTGATTTCCAAATGGAATGTCCATTGTTTATACGACTAATATAATAATGATTATTTTGTTTGAGTTGATTTAACAGTAGTAATAGAGTTTGTAGACCTTAAAATCAAAGGAAAATGCACGGAGAGTCTTGAAAAATTTATCGTAATACCTACTTAACTTCTTACGTACTTCAGTGCATACATAACATTACATAATCAGCCTATTATGCCCATACTACTGGGACATAGTCCTCCCGTCTGTGAGAGCATGGTGGATACCATGTCATGTTTCAGATTTTGGGCCTAGAACATACCGGTTTCCTCACGATATTTTCTTTACCGGTCTGGAAACAGTGGTGATGAAAATAGTACAAAGTAATGTGCCTGCCACGGTACATACTTTGGTAATGTTTTGAAACCAGACTAGAAAATCATTTTTACTTTGAGGCCTATTCATTAACCATAGAACGCCTTTCCGTTATAGATACGGTGTGACTACAGCCGTTTTGCGGTTAAAACATAATGGGTCGAAATTACGTGTTATGTCCTTGCTTGTCCAAGTCCATGTGGGAATGCGCAACATGGTGCGTCACGTCCCCCTAATTACGTGTCGATGTGGATGCACAAATTATAGGCTGTGACGATCCTGGAACAAGTCACCATTCCGATCGGAATGTCTTTGATACGTTTTTGGCCTAATCATTTTGTGTGAGACAAAACCACCGGCGATTTTTTACATGATTTATTGATTCACTTAGGCAGTTAGTCCCTTGTTTTTTCCACGACGTAAATGCGGCTTCAAATGTCTTTTTTCAACCCGAATATATAATATTAGGAGATGAAAAAATTATCTTACCTTTATTTAATGACTGGCGAAACTTTTACGATTCATGTAGGGTAATATAGAGGCCATATAATGACTTTTTATTATTTCGTCATTTGAATACTCATTACTCGTACCTACCAATGATATTGTTTCGACCAGTTCCCAAGTCTGCTGAGGATATGGAAAGGAATGTGTAATGGCAATAATTAGATAACAACATAAGCTCTCAAGTTATTACACTCAACGAGCTCGCGGCGTTCTTTGAGCCGCCAACTTGTTAACACTTGTACGTTAAAGTTATCTGTTTTTATTTTATTCCTGCCTTCAAACCTCTTTCAATACATCTCCTATTAGGCCAACCATAAAAGAGAAAAACATCACTTCTCTAAACTTTATATTGAAGTCAAAACATATTCATTATTCCATGACATGGAATGTTCAAAACATAAAAGTAGGCAGCGTTTATAAAAATACATTTCAAAACATACAATCGAGAATATTTTATGTTTAAGACATCAAAATCAATTATTATTCCCCAACTGGAGCTATCCTTTGGGTTATTTATCATTATGATCTCGATCATAAAAAGACAACTACACGGAATAACTTATTTAGATGCTGCGAACGAGTTTAAGTCTTAGGGCCAGGGGTGAGGTGCGTGTTTTCTTTTATCGGCGCTTCCGATGCTCGGAGCGATTTCGATTTGGGATACATGAAAGCGTGCAAAGGATTTGGACTGTTTACGACTACGTGGGTGGTTGTGGGCGTGGCATCCTCTATCCTCGTTCTTCTTACAGCAGTTTCATATGTCCGTCTCACCCGCGGCCGCTCCCACAGGACCTTCTTGTTAACTTATTTTTTGTTCGTCTCAGATCGCTTTATGGAATGGTCAGGCGAGCAAATATTTACTCACGATTTTGAAAATCTTGTTTTCATACTACCAGTGCTTAACGCTCAGTTGATGACTGGACACTTTACGAGGATTAGGATCCTTTTAACATTTGTGTTTCTTTATGTAAAACATAAACTAAGCGGATTATATGCTTACAGTTGTACCAAGTTCATTGGTTGTATGTGGAAATCGTTACTTGAAACGCAATTAAGAGATATAAATGATGATATATAGAATGTTTCTAAAAGTTCCCAGTTAAAGGAATTCGACAATTACTTCCTGATGCTCTCTTATAAAACTTTATTTCCCACACTAATATTTATGTGTGTTGTAGATGTGTGTGTATACATTTATTTCCCTTAATTGAAAAACACTTAGGTAGTTTGGGTAGGTGTTGGAGTCTCGGCGGCATGGAGCAAAGGCAGGCTCGGACCTCACACGTGCCCTCTGAAGACGATAAAGAAATTATCCGCTTTCGAACATATTTCGTACTAACGACCGCCAATCCGGTGCACGGCTCCTAATTGGTAGGTAGTGTAAGGTACCGACAGAACCTATCGAATCGTAACCTTAAGAACATATTACGAGCAACTCTGTTAATCGTTTTGCGCTGTGGAGATTGTAGTTTTCCCATGAAAATTTACATGTAACGGCAGAGTAAAACTCGCATAGAAAAGATTTCAACGCGCTCAAAATTATTTGATAGTTCTTGAGTTTGGTTTTGCGAGTCGCATCTTGTTCATCATGGTTGTAGTCGACTTTTTTCGGCTATTGCTATTTGTGATTTTATAAAAAAAGGATTTCATCTCATAATGCTTATAGGTACTTGTTTTCGATTCCAAAAATTAACAGAACCGCATACATCTTATTTTCTATGAAAAGGTACCTAAACATTACTGTCTTCCTTTTATGTTAAACAAAAGCTGTTGAAAGGAGTTATTAACGTTTTTGAATAGGAACACGTAAAAAATATTGACTCACCAAAGGGGCATGAATCACACGACGTAAACCGCTATTTCATAACGTTTTGTTAATAACTCGATAACGTTACGGGAACATCAATTGTATAAATGATAAGTAACACCGACCTCGCACAATGAGGCACTTCATTTAATCCTACTGTTTTAGACCTAAACGTTGAAGTTAAACAATTGGCTTCACTAAAGATAAAAGCAAATAGTTCTAAGTACAGAAGCTTGTCTGCGATGCCGCTGGCGCTCGCAGGACAATGGCGATTATCTAACGCCCAGACGAATACAAACAGGACGACATTACACCGCCGTGAAAAAATTGACAGCGGCGCTAAGGGAAAGTCAACAGGCACACAAAAGCCGGCCTACAAAGTTTTAAGATAACGCAAACACGCATTTTGTGAAATATGCGGCGAACGGTACCCTTTTGTGTTGCAGCGCATTGTCCGATACTTGTGCTGTTACATTTCTAAAGATGACATCATAGTGCTTGTGATAATTTCCACCATATGTGCATTGTGAAGAGGGAAAACTCGTTTTACATTCGGCTTCTGAATGTTAACTGATCAAACAACTCATCAACAGACGAAAACAAAAGACGTATAAAATTTCACATAAAGTCACAACATGTATTTTTATCCACGAAATGATTTCCAATAATTCTATTTACTTACATTTGTCTTAAAACAACGTCTGGCGTTGATTAAACTTTACACTAGGTACATGGTAAACAATTCACCTAATTATTAAGTCAATCCATCTAAAAATAATTACACATGCTAAACCATGTGTGCACATCGATTAAAATTTGCGTTTACACAAACCATATTGACAGCATACCTGTGGGATGACGCATTTACAAAGAGTGCGGGTTTTAGAGTCAAGAGTGTGAGGCGGGGTGGCGCTAACGCACTATTTTGGCTCTTATATTAAATCTTTTGTGTCCAAAACTTAGCGCCACCATAAAACGGTACCGACGGAAGTAGGCTCACAAAGCGCCTTTGAGCAAAAAGTTTATGAAAAAAACTGCATAATGTGGTCGAGAGGCAGTCAGGCAGTGTGGCCACTCAACTGCTCTTGTAAAATTTATAACAGCTCTATTTTGTTTACCTGCTTGACTCCGCTTTATGTTGTACTGTAATTGGGGGCATTTGACGATGACTTATTAATTTATTGACCATAGTTTCGCTTCAGTTTTTATGGAGGTGCTAAAACGTTCTTCGTTCGCTTTTGTTTAAAAAGGTAGACGTTTTTGTGCAACGACACTTTTTAATTTTTATTACATTATTGTTTATGAGATGACGTAATTTGTAACCATTGTCTACTGAATAATATAAATGTATCTATAATAATTACTGGAAAAATTGTGGTGGCTCCTCCACAAAGGCCACTTAACAAGAGATGAAGTTGAAGTCTATAATAAAAATGACTATTAATACAAAGTCGATTACGTTACATAATTTTGAATACAATTTTGGAATTGTAGGATATTTGATCCTTCAGGATGTTAATTGTCATTTTTGTGCCAAACTTTGTCGTGTCTTCAGCCAAAACTCGTCAATGTCCTGGACATAATATATGTCTTGTCAAGTCGCGCGTGACAAGGCTTGGCAGACCTTCACACAAGACTAAATTGTGACTATTTGATTATGTATGTCAGTGTTGAATGTTGTCACATGTTACAGCCTCGTGGCTGTCGCATAATATCCTGGACGGGTGCCCACTTGGCTCGCCCCTGGACACGTCGCTTTCTACACTAAATATAACTTTAAGCTTATGCAAGGACTCATGCATAAATATGTCCTTACAAGCACTTACCTGCAAAGACATGTTTAAACATTCCTGGCGGCTGGAGTTATAAAAATAGGGAATGAATTAATGTGTAATATTTTTGCATAATAGTATCAAGACTTACAAATTTACTGAGACGGAGTCGTATGTTATGGAGCTAAATAGCATGTAGCGTAAGCACTTAGAATTTAGTGTCCCAAATTAGTGTAAGTTGGGGCAGAAATATGTGTCATTTTTTAACTATGTTATACAATTTACCTCCTAGCCTCAAATTTACTTTTTGGATTTATTTTTTTTGTACGTAATTTTCTATTTTAGTTATCTCACATCACATTTATATGTAAACTTAATAGTAGTCATTTCCATAACAAGCAATGTGCGCGTCTTAAGCTCCTCACTCACAACTCAATTTGAAGTGGTTATTTGAAATAAAGTAATTAGTGAGCTATCTATTTGCCGTCATAATAATAGCCACAGCCTGCGCTTGCGCACCGTGGGTAAGAGCGTGGTTCCAGCTGGGACCGGGCTCACATACGCGATCAATTGCGTTACTGCATTAATATTTGATACCAAACCCACTTTAATTAAAGTTTGTAAAGTCCTTCGAAAGGTTCTCTGGAAGATATTGCTTTCAGCAGTATGACCGTCATCATTGTAACCATAGCTTAAGCAATATTTTTAAATAGGTGTGTTAAATTTTGGTATACAATAAAGTATATTCCATTTATATATCTATAGATAGATGACTATAGGATAGACTGGTGTTACATGATTCATTCACTAATAAAGTAATAACAAATGAAATGTTCTGTTGCGTTCAGTCTCAGACATTAAAAATATATCTAGTACCAAGCAATCCTTGTCAATGATCGAAATCTTTTATTACCTCATTATATATTATGTTTCGATTTTAAAGTTAATCATTAATAAATAAAATTTATTGAACTAACTTTTACATATTTATAAACTTCTATGTTTGCTGGGGATAAAAGCCAGACTATCTAACTCCAGACTTGCTAAAGGGGTCATTAACTAGCCAGTTATTGTAGAGGTGGACTAGAAGTAACTTCCTCTCTAGGCAGTGGCTTCATGTAAAACATGTAGGAAGCTTATCCCATAGGGGTTAGGCACATTGATTGATTTACTGTACCCCTATTTAATAATTGATACAATGATTGAAACTTTCTATGCTACTGTAGGTACTACCCAACCAGCAAAAGCTAGTTGTACAGAAGGCCATAGAACGTTTTGTAAAAACTAATCAGTGGTCACATAAAAGGCCAAAGAAAGTGCACCTACAAAGAAAGTGGCGTAATTATATCTCCATTCAGTCTTAAAGTACAACTATAACGGTATCAGGCATGATCATTTTGGCCCATTGCAGTAGATGTAACAGTAACGTAATCTCTATTTGGTGACATATAAGGCACGGCATCACTACTTAAGTGTTTTTAAGTACTGTAAAAGAGTTCATGACTCCATTACATCACTAATATCTAACATTCATTCATTTTACATTCGTTCACACCGCTGCCTCAGTGTTTTAGAAGAGAAATAAAAGATAATAAGAAAAGAAGACGAGGATATCGTTTTGAGTTAGATATTATTTTGTATTCAAATTATTTGTCTCTTACGGGGAAAACGACGTGCGACTGTAATTTTACTGATAAACTATGTATGGGTTTACTACAATATTTGAATGCCCCCTTCGAATTAATGAGCTGTTACTAAAACAATTACGAATTTTATGTTATAAACCTACTTCCAGCTTCCTAAATATAGATTACAACCCTATCCTATGATAGATTACAACCACCATTACATGAAATTAGGGTTCTTTTTGAGCTTGTTTGTTTGTTTTAATTTGTTGTGTGTCTTCATTCCATAAATGTCATAAACAGTTTTTATGAAACCTCTAAAAAATAACACGTCAGAAAATATGGGTTTATAAATCAGCTGTAGGTAGGTACCACTACGACGTCAGAGTTTATATTTTGTGTGTCTATACTTTTTCGTTATTAGTTTAATACTCTGAGGTAGTAATGTTATGCAAAATGGTTATCATTATAGATATCGATAAGTTTTTGACTCGTGACGAATTCAAGCTATTTGTTAGGATTTGAGGGACTATAATAGTTACAAAAAAAACAATCCTCTTCTAAAAATCACTACAACTATAACGAGCGTTAACAACCCTTTATACAACGTGTAATTTAAAGGGTATATATCAAAAGGGGTATATATATACCAAGTGCACGGCTTCTTTGGATGATAATTGATAACAAATGATATGGCCAGGGTTTTCTAATCGTATGTCTACATGTGTGGAACTTATTAGAAATTTCAATACATTGATACCAGAGTCCGAATTTTTCAAATTAAGAAGAACGAAGACAATTATCATTTTATTGGCAAGTGACGTGGAAAGTGATGACCCTCATAGTGCTGTAACACGTTTGTTATTATTGGTATTCAAGAAACATAATATATGAAACCGATAATTTGGGGTTAATTCTGTGAGTCACTTATTTTGAGCTGAAACTTTGCATAGAGACTCCATACCAGATGTTGTCTTCAGTCCTTTTGGATATACAGGGTTAATTGTAAAACACCGAAAACCTCTCAGGACTATGTTACTAACATCATAATCAACAACTTTTGTTCTATGACTTTTAAAAATTCGTCATATTTTAGTTCACCAGATTTTCATACAAAAATAAAAATATTTAAATTGAACGCCCTAAATGTTACGGAGTCTATGCGAAACAAAAGAAAGTGATAGTATAAATCGTTTTCTTTTGCTTCGCATAGACTTCGTAACATTTAGGGCGTTCAATTTAAATATTGTTATTTTTGTATGAAAATTGGTGACCAAAAATATGACGAATTTTTAAAAGTCATAGAACAAAAGTTCAGCCCCGGATCTTCAATTTTTTTAGGCGGGGCAAAAGCTGGAAAATGCCGCCCCCGCCCCTTTATATTTATGTTTAAGTACCTTTATCATATTTATAATACCAGCTATCATCTTGGTCATCATGGTTTTCCGGAAATAATGCATCCACCGCTGTTCTTTCTGTGTTAAACCTATTTATTTACACATGTAAAGACATGAACGTGTAGAATATATATTTTAAAGAGCACACGATAGGATTTAAAATAAAAATATGTATAATAAAAATTAAATATATATGGCATTTGTGAATTAAAATTACAATTTTACTGGCTTTTTGTTCAGCAAATAAATCTATAGCCTTGTCAATACTCGTGTGCCATTCGATTTTCTATCGCTAAGATTGCAAGACTCGATAGGCGTTCCTGGCTCATAGAAGATCGCAAATAATTTTTAATTAGTTTTAGTTTGCCAAAATTTCGCTCACAGCTTGCGGATGTAGTAGGAAGCGTAGAGTAAATTCGCAGGGCAATACAAATATTCTTAAAAGCATCCTGCAAATCATGATAATAGATCTGTTGCAAGAGATAGAAACCGTTAGCTTTTTCTATATCACCAAATAAAAGCGGAGCTTGCTCTTTAAGAAGGTAGAGTTCCTGGCAGAATTCAACGGCGCTAAATCTCGCTCGTATTTTCGAGCCAGATCTGCTCCATACTTTTGCAGTTCTTCAATTATCATTTTTAAAATATTTGTACCTACCATTAAGAAACGCAAAATTCAAATTCAGCATGGTAGCACAATCAAACTTTTTAATTTCTGATATGATTCGATCAAACACCATAATTATTTCTTTAGAAAATATTTGAACAGGTTGGTCTGTTTGTAATTCGTCTTCACAGATCTCATCAAAATGTTTTTACGTTTCGGAATTAAGGAACCTTTTCAGCCTCTTTTATCCAATATTCCATTGGATTTAGTCTCATTTTTTGCAAAGTTTTCAGCAGACCATCCATTAAGTAGTGCAACGGAACAGGCAAGAATAAGATCTTGTATTGTGTAAGGGAAAATTTAAATGATCAATATCTTTGAAACTACTCAGAGTTTCTCCGGCACAAATTCAGGTTATCATTATCGTCCCCATCACAAAAATTTGAATACATTTTGAAGGCCGTAGATCATCAGGCAGCGGAGATACATGTGTCCAGCCAGCTTGACCTCAGGCTGTCTATGCATTAAGTTTTTATTGATTTCTCGTTAACACTTACATGTAACGCCATAAATCAAACGTTATTACTGTCACACATTGCGTCATTAAATGTTAGCAAATTATTACGTTATTGAGATTCGGAAGTGCCAGCCAGAAGTTTTATACGTAAATTCAAGCTGGCTGGACACAGATTTTTGCATTTTTCTACTAAACTGCTGTACGTATCACAAAACTTTTAGCTCGATGCCTGTCACAAATTTATGTGACGCTCGTTGATATGCAAAAAGTCGTGACAATTACTTCCGTTGCTGAGATTGAGAGACCAGCGAAAAGTGGTTTTTTAAGCTGGCTGGAAACGTTTTCGATCGATTATCTAAGATTCTGTAGCGTCACAAATTCTGAAATAAAGGTGTTTAGCCGTCACATGAAATGCCCTATTGACCTAGTTAAATGCGAGCTATTTTGAAGATTTGTCCAGCCAGCCCGAGTCACATTATGATTTTAAGACTTTCATTTTGTCACTGTCCCTTCAAATTGATGAAGTTAAATCTATGAAATCAGATGAATTTTTACCTTTTATTTCTGTGCAACCACAAATATGTATAGCGCAATTATGCATTACTTTTCGAAAAGGTACGCATATTGAGTAAAATATTATGGTTTGGAGTATAATTTAAAAAATGCCAAGTAAAAAGCGACAGTGACACGAAACAATAAAAAAGCAATATTTTTGTGTTAAACCCTGAAGCTGAGGCTATTTTCTTTGATTTATCAATTAAGTGCATTTATTAATTGTTTAAATAAATTATTTGTTTCATACTTTCCGTAAATTTTGCTTTTAAATCTAGTCACACAACGGAACCAGTTCCGCCACAAAGTTAGTTTTGTTTCGATATTATAGGAAAAATGCTTCGAATTCCGCGTTCCTTTTTGTTTTCCTGCATAATAAACTATATTTCTTATTACATTTTGGTCAAAAAAAAAAGAAAAAATATATTAAAATATAATCGAATTTTACAGCAGGGTACACTTTTTTTTGATATTGCTCCTACGCATCTCGCGAATAATAATGTTCATGCAGCGCGTCCCATCCCGCGCTCTCGCTGCACCCGGTCACGTGGTGCGTGTGCTGTACCCACAGACATAAAGAATAGTATAAAGAGTAGTATAATATTCTTTATATGTCTGTGGCTGTACCCAAAGACTGTAAAACCATGTACCCCATCTACCCTGGGTATCGGTCGAGTTGTTAGATCCACAGTAAAATAAGAGTGAAATTTCTGTACTTGTTCTATTATTTATTCTGTGGTCAAAGTTAATTAAATGATAAGTTGTCCATACGTCTGTAAAATGAGAATTTGGCCGCCCTCTGAACTTGCCGCCCGGGGCATAGGCCCCGGCTTGCCCCCCCCTAGATCCGGAGCTGCAAAAGTTGTTGATTATGATGTTAGTAATATAGTCCTGAGAGGTTTTTGGTGTTTTACAATTAACCCTGTATATGGGGTTTCCGTTACACGTTGTATAACAATAAAGGTGCATAAATATAATTTGAAACTCAGCCATATCACCAAATCACTCTGTTGTAGACTTTTTATGCCTACTATAGTACTATGTACTGTAACAACGTTTTGAAAACCCTCAATATCACAATATCATCCTATTTTTGAGTTGTCATCTCTACTATAACGAAAGACCCATTATAATTCGTTTCGAACCTTTATTGCCCAAATCAGACGCATTAGGGCGACAATAAACACAGTTATAAAGTTGTATCGTTGTATAGTAGTCACAATGGAGGTTGCTATAACGCCTGACTATAACAGCTATATAAAGTCGTGAAGTAAACCTTTACATCAATTCTTAATAGGTCATTTTTGCTGTTAAAACTTACAGAGCCAAAATGTGTTGTCAAACGCTTTTATACAACAATCAGTCACCACCAAAACCTTTATACATCGTTCACCAAGCTTTTTTGAGATATAAGGTTCGGTTATAGGGCAAAATTGTTGGTTGGGTATGAACTAAGAGAAACCTATAAAATACAATTAATATCTAACTAGTTGACCCGGAAAATAAAAATTATTTATGGTGAAACAAAAAAAATTATATCAAATATACGCCCAAAAACTTCATAAAAGTCGGTCTATCCGTTTCGGATAATCGCAATAGTTTCATACCGTTCAAATATGTATATAATCAACCACAAGTACACGACCACAGCGTAAATCTCATCATTGATTTCTGACTATTGTTTTTCATAATTTCAATACTTATTTTTAGAGGAGTGAAGACTTTTTAATAATTATTGATGGTTTAGAACTAAAAAGTATCGAATGCCACATAGTTACTCGAAGTACACTTCACAGCAGCCTATCAGCGGGCTGTGATTCTGTAGGAATTTGTGCCTTCACTAAATGATTATTACCTTTGTTTTGTTTTTCATCCGCGCCTCGACTCGTAATCTTTGAACATTATTATGAGTTTTATGTTGTGGGAGTCTGTACGCTTGCGCTGCGCTCACCACTCAAACAATATAGATTCATGAATTATGTCGTGAAATAACACACAGAGAACATTCCAAATAAATCCTTGTATCCTTTACTTTTTTATTTCCTTTTCAAAAGCCATTAAGCACTTGCTAGTACGTAGCAAGAAAGTGTATACAGGCCGTGAAGTCTAAAGTTTCATTGTAGCAAAGAAAAGTCTCATTTGCATAACCGTGAAGTTTGATTACCTCCCAATTCCATTGTTTGAAATATCGACAGATAGTAATGGATCAATTAAAATATCTGCCCTCGAGTATGACGGCAACGATATTTTATTTATACTAGGAAAAGGCCTCGGGGCCAAATAAATTTCTAGTTTCTTCAACAAAGGCAGGAATAATGGCAGTCTGATTATCATAAATCGGAACTAAGCTAAACCTGACGCTTCGGGCTAGTTGGCCTTCAACAGAATCGATAGCATAAACCACCAGCCAATATTTCAAATCGAGACAAAAGACCCTGAAAACAGACTGGTTAAAATCTCCTGCATGTATTCTCGTGTATCGATGTATACTAAATAGTATCAGTTGCATTTCTACATCGTCTGAGCAACGCTGTCGCCCGCGTGTCTCGTACTACTTACACCTGTGACCTTCACCAAAACATGTCAAAATCTCGCACTACACCGCGACACCTTTTGAGTGACAATTACGTAACGCCGAGAAACACTGGCGCCCAGCTACACCGCCGACTTTGAGGCGGCAATGGATATGTGACACACAAAATGTGTTATTCAAATGGTATGCGTGGTGCAGCACACAATTCAGGTTCTCTACGGCACCTGTAGACGAATGTGCCATTTACATTGTAATGGACGCGCACTGCTTCCAACCAGTTCGATTAGGAGGGGAATGCTGTCCACATCACATATCTTATACCGAGCTTTACAGATAAACTGCTATTGTTCATTATTTTTAGATGCGTATACAGTATCTGTCATGGTAGAGATACGTTAGTTATAATAGGTACGATGCTACATAGACAGGAGTTGAAAAAAGTTGAGGATATAAGAAAAACAATTAAAGCAAGGTAATTAAATCATTGGATGTATGTGTAACGTTTAATGGTCCTATTTAATTGCTAGATGTGTATTTATATGTCAGCGAATGGCCATGTGTACAGGTACTTACGTGATTGATCCCGGCGTGGGGGGGGGGGGGGATGGGGAATGCGCAGGCGCAGCGGCAGTGACCGCTGCAGCCAGGTGCGTGCGGCCATCGACACCATAAAATTAATAACCCGTCGAGCCTCCTAACCAATGCACTCTTGAGAATCATGCGCACTTCACGCGAGTATGGGACTCGTAATGAAAAATGACAATAATTTAAACTATATCAACTAACTCTATTGACGAACTAAGATTTAAAATGAAATATTATGGAGTATTTTCAGTGTCGGAGACACATATTTCATTATTTGTGTAATTGTTATTACTAGTAACGCCCAGTGATTCCACTACTTATACCTAGTTTAAATTCTTTCCAAAGCATTATTACATGAAAATATTGATTTTAAGCTTTTTACAGTCCTTTTCTACCTAAAGTTTTACCGTGACAAACGTATCTAAGATTTACATATCACTAAAATTCCCCGGCAAGGTTTTTCATGTAGGTATAAGATTTATCATGTGCAAGATAAATTTTCCAAGAAAATCATTTTCCCTGTATAAATGGCCTCTTAGCTCCCATTGTATTGCACTACTGGGGAGTTCTCAGAGATATGTCTGATTCCAGTTGCCATTGATATTTTTTCTTCAGATGCTTTTTACTTATTAAAGTTTATTACTTTAGTAATAAGCTGATACATCTTCCAAAAGGCCCAACCGATAGAAAATTACTTACATTAAAGTACAGCCAGAAAACATTAAAAAATATATATTATAATACCTACCTACATGCGACATGCGTGTATGTATGTAGACCTCACACATCGGTATTTATTGTGCAGTTATTACGAAAAGCAAGAAGTATCTATATAACTGTCACGCACAAACAAATACGTATACAATTTTCTCTGAAGAAAATACATGGCTTCAGGATTTCAATTCCTGAATAAAGGGGAAACTCGTATCGTCTAGTCTAATCGGTAGTAAAGTATAGGAATATTGTATGAAGTTGTTCATAAAGTTCAGGCTAACTTGTAACTTACAAAAGATACAAGATATTCCCTTCATGTAAAACTACTCCCTCTAAACATAAGTACATTGTTATCTGTACAGAATAAAATAAAGTCGTAAAAGCCTTCTATCCACAGAGCGTTAAAAGGCTTTTACAATTTATAGGACACATAAAATATTTCATTCGGTCTCTCACAAATTGAATTATCATAAATTTGATCCTTTCAACGTATTGAGCTTCATTCAGGGCAGATGTTAGATTCGTATTTAATGGCGTGTGGGGCGCGGGGCGGGTGTCTCTGCGCAGACGCATCGCCGCGATCCGGCACCCACGACCCGGGGGGAGGGGGGGTGGTGGAGGCGCGGACTCTGCCGAGACGGTGAGTCTGCCTGATAAAGGAGGATTTTATCCGCTCGATTTAGCATGAAATTGGAACACAAAGTGAATAAAGCCACACGATTGTAAACATTACGAGGTTCCCTTTTTTTATTGCAGGCATTCGGCTTATTTACGGTTCTCTTTTTATTGGTCACCGGTGTCTGCCTCGAACCCCCTATTTATTACCTTGTTAAACTCTAGTTAACGAACTGATCGCTCAGTACCAGTTCGGTGCTTGCGATGCACTTAATTGGAAATTTATCGTTTTACCCCAACAGTGCTTAATTGATTCGCGTTGTTGCGACTGTAAATGGTGCTGCGCGCCATTTCAGTAACAGAATTCGATTAAACTTAAAAAAACGTATGAAAATTTAAATGGATAGTTTTGAAGTGAAGTTAAGAGGATCGTTAACGCGGGTGTAACTCTCTAACGTGATGCGTTCCCACGCGAGAGGGTAACGTCGAATCCACCGGAATGAATGACTCACTGAACTCCAAGCTCCATTTCCACAAGTCATAGTGCAATTAATAATATGCGGCATCCTGTCGAATTATCTCTCGTCGTGGCAGGGGTCCGGGCGGCTTTAATTTACCACAATGGAAGTTGGTTCTGAGAAGCGTTCGCCGGCGAGGCGGGCCGATTCTTCGACGAAAACAAACAGAAAATAATTATCATAAAGATGAAGAGCGGCCGCTCGAGGCTCGCCGCTGCTAATGGGGGCCCACCTGGCAGCCTGGTTCCCTCGCGTGTGTACCTACGGCAACACATTCCTGCCGATGCCGGTCCGACAGACCAGCGCAGTCATGTTCCCGGCTAACTAATAAACACATGATTGGTTTTTGATTGCGCCTGTTCGTAACTTTACGAATCTCTAACGCGTCCATAACAACGCGTCGAACTTGAATTCATTTAACGTCAACACACGTGCCTACGTAACCTTAACACTTATTACTGTTTACTGTAGAGAAAGTTCCATGCGGAAACTTTCAATTTTAATCAACAGTTAACTACGGTATTTTTAGCGCTTATGTCATGTTATATCAAAATATGAGTCTCTAAACTAAATCTCCGAGATTTAGTTTAGAGACTCATATTTTGATAATGGCAATCTATCTTCCGATATGGTACGACGTAGTAAAAATCTCTTGGATTCAGTCGATCATTATTAGATCTATATACTCTATATCTATCGGTCTATATCTCGACCGCAAAACAAGTCTAAAAGCGACAATAAACAAATCACTTTTTAAACAAACCGTTGTTAGCATTTATTTTACTTAAGTAAATTTGAAGCTTTCGAGTTAACCAAACTTTATTTTCGGAATTAATTGTTTACGGCACATCAGATACAATAGATTATGCTTAAATATATCATATACTTCTGGAATAGCCTGTACCTATAACATGTGAGTACCCATATTTATGATACCTATCATTCTAATGTCTTACGTAGCTATATATTAATAAATACCTAGGTACCTACCTCATAAGTATAAGTCCACAATTCTGTCAGCAATCAATTCTTGTTATTGATATTCCATTGGCTATGAATACTACGCATTTATGTTCTAGGTGACCTTAAGTCGTAAAGAGCCTCGCTTATTGACTTTCAACACTGTTTACATAATAATTTTATTAAGTCATATAAAATATGGGAAATGGCTTTATTTTCCCACCTTTGAGTAAATTTACCTACTGAGATGAAACCTCATGAAAAAATGTTTAAACAGCAATTTCTACCAAAATATGATGAACTAAGCTTTAGATAGGTGCAGGTTTTGCGGTACCAATTGTTATTCTTACACAGATAGCTGTTGCCTTTGTTGTTAGCGCTACTGGCAGAAGCAGCAGATAACTAGTGCGTCCATGCCCTTTGTTTACTCTGGTGCCGACATTGTTCACATTTACAGTAACCTAACTTTAAAAACGGATTCTTGATAACAGTTTACCATATTGTTTTATTTACTGGTTGGTGCACTTTCATACATTTCCTAGGAAGCACTAGCTAAACGTTAATGTTAACATTTCTGCGATCTTTTTATCTTTAACATTGGAAACCGAAGGACGATTGCGGTACTTTCTCTAAACAATTAAAACAAACTGCTACTTAGATATTTTTAAAGAACTCTTAAAATAATAGAACTAAAACGGACAGTTTCTATAGAAAGAAAAAGTTATATCGACATTTAAAGAAACCAAGTTTACAAATATGTCTATAGGGTCTCACATTACGTCGATAACTTTGTCTGGGCAATAACTTAACACTGGCCGCCATCGAACTGTGAAAGCTCAAGATAAAATACTTTGACGAATTCCTCGGCTGCCTACCTCAATGGCGAAATATCTTGTTTTTCGTATCCTTTTTCCGATGCCGATATTTCAGGGCAGTTTTTGCGTGGATACCGCGGCGACCGACGACGTATCGGTCGGTGGTCCATTAAACTTGAACAATGGACCACTCAGCTTCTATTTGCCGTTTTATCTAACTTTGACGCACATTATGTGAATTTTGTTGGGACGTTTTTTGTTTACTTAATGACGCTCGCCGGTTGATGACTAATTAAGTACACATTCTAATTTTTGAGTGAATCTTGACACTTTATTTTTAATTTGTAGCTAGCACCTATTGATTTAAGTATGAACCTACACCAACAACGGGTATTTCTACCCACCTAAAATGTATTAAAATATTGGTACCTATAGAAAAACAGGCTTTGATGTTAACGGAAAATAATTACGACGTCAAAATGCTCAATTAATTATAATTAGAAATTGATTTCTATAGTTTATGTGTCATTAAATGAATGTCAAATAAATTAATATATCCGTATTTATGAAGGTGGGTCTCTCAAGTTATAAAATAACAGGTACCTACGGTAAGTTAGATAAATCACTAGCCTATTTATAAGCGAATCATAAGTAGGTAACAAATATGAGTGTAAACATACGGCATCATCAATGAAATAAATAATTTAAAAAAAATATACAGATGAAATGAGTCACTTCTCAAAATAGTATAATGTCAAGAAGAAATTGAGCGGTGTTTTGAGAATTTTATCAATTATAGATGCTCCGGGCTGCACCCCCGCTGTTTTAAACTTTAGCCTTTAAAGTTAATATGGAAACGGCTTCTCTATGATACGTAATTAATTTAAATTAATTTTATAATGTTGAAGTGTCGGCATGTAATATGATATTGTTGTAAAGTCGAACTGTAAAAGCAATATCCGCAGATCGCTCAGCTCAGGTGTTCAAGGTAATTTATTGGAAGATAAAATTATTTTACGGTGACAATACTCCTTACACCTGCAAAATAGTAGGCAAAGCTGCCTATTGTGACTTATTTTTCATTTTATATTAGTAATTGCCAAGTTAACACTTCTATACCTATGTGTTGCGGAATTGTTCGAAAAAGTTACCGCGGCCTCGGAACACGAAGGGCATATGATGGAACACGGATGGGTTTTAGTCAGGAAAAATCTGACACACCCTCCCGCTTCGCCCAAATCGGTTGTCAGATATTGGATGAATTCCCATACTTAAAAAAAATCACTTCTACAACGTGTAACGGAAACCCCATGTCTATCCAAAAGGGCTGAAGACAACATCTGGTATGGAGTCTCTATGCACAGTTTCAGCTCAAAATAAGTTACTCACACAATTGACCCCAAATTATTGGTTTCATATGTTTCTTGAATAGGTACCAGTAATAACAAACGTGTCACAGCACTATCATCACCATCATCACTTTCCACGTCACTTGCCAATAAAACGATAATTCTCTTCGTTCTTCTTAATTTGAAAAATTCAGTCTCTGGTATCAATGTATTGAAATTTCTAATATGCTCCCCACATGTACACATAGGATTAGAAAACCCTTGCCATATCGTTGATTATCATCCAAAGAAGCCGTGCACTTGGTATGTATATACCCTTTAAATTACACGTTGTATATGTGCCGTTTAGATATAAAGATGTAACAATTATTTATTTTGCTATCTAAGTGTAATTGTGAGTTATATTTATTGTGCTTTATTGGCTTCTGACTACCCGTAACGACTGACAAATATCTTTAAATAACAGCCGGGACCATCCAAGGCACGGGGGTATCACACCACCAACTTCCAAACTCCGGTCTACTACTGAGAAATTCCTTACAGAAAAACCCAATAGCACTTTTTGTCCGACCCAGAAATCGAACCCCATACCTCGTGCTCAGCAGTCGCGCTTGCTTCTACTCGACCAACGAGGCAGTTCTGAGTTAACACATTGTCCATCGGTCTTACGGTAAGCGATAAACCACTTTACCAGCGATAAATTTATTTCGCGGCTATACATATCTTAACTTTATTCTTTACTAGCTTGTGCCAGCGGCTTCGCCCGCGTGGGAAGTTTTTCCCGTGTAAATCCCGATCCCGTGGGAATTTCGCAAAATCCTTTCTTAGCGGATGTCTACGTCACATCTACCTGCATGCCAAATTTCATCCCGATCCGTCCAGTGGTTTGGGCTGTGCGTTGATAGATCACTATGTCAGTCAGTCAGTCAGTCAGTCAGTCACCTTTGAGTTATATATATTTAGATTAAGTATTTCGAATAATATTCTCCCATCCGTTATTACAATCGTTACCAAATATTCAGCTGCGTCCTGTAACCACCGATGCAGCTATACGTTTCCTGACTTCCTATTATAACTGATTAAGTACATTTGCATCAGGACCAAGTTTAGCCTGAAAGTGGAAAAGTTAGAATCACGTCATAAAGCCACCGTCTATCTTACGATCGTTTGTGGTGTGGGTTCCAACTAAAAAGCTATAAAAATCTTTTTTATGTATTAATAATAATTGAATTAGATCCCTAGCTGAAAGGTCTTGTAGAGGTAAATTTATGTTTTGTATGGGTTAAGTCGCCTAAAATAAATTATATATTTAACAGTCAATGCTATATTCTGTACTTTTTATGACTGACCAACTGTGCCCGCCATTTCATTCGCATATGAGGTTTTTCCCATGGGAATTCCGGGATAAAAAAGCCTATATGTTGTTCTATAACCCGCCAAATCTTCCTAATCTCCTAGTCGCTTAAAATTGGTTCTACCGTTGCAGTTTAACCCGGTCAACAGAAACATAAACGCTCAGACAACCAGGATTTTTTTTAAAGTTCGTTTGTTAAACACAAACGATATTTTTCCACTTGAGAAAATACAGTTATTTTGAAATACAGACAGACACTTTCATATTATTTATCTATGTATTCAAGATGTATCTATAGATATCAACGTACCTACCTACTATATTTCTACTACAATTCCGAAAGTATGAATTATCGAATACTCGAAAGGAAAGCGTTCGCCTTATTAAGTCATCTACGAACTACTCAAAAGCGAGTGCTTCGCGTGTGTTCGGGACTTTTACGATTTCTTCTTCATTCCAAAGAGCAGGGCGGACATCGGACTATATGTAGAACCCACTTAAATATTCTTATATACGAATAGGTATGAGCACACCTTACCGCGCGCCTAGTAACAACAATCAGGTATATAATTTTGCCCGCGACTTCGTTCGTTTGGGAGGTTTTTCCCGCGTAATTCCCGATCCCGTGGGAATTTCGGGATAAAAATCTATCCTATGTCCTTTCCAGGGTCCTAAACTATTCCAATGCCAAATTTCATCTAAATCGGTTCAGCGGTTTAGGCATGAAAAGGTAACAGACAGACAGAGTTACTTTCGCATTTATAATATTACTAGCTTTTGCCCGCGGCTACGCCCGCGTTAATTTACACGTTGTCAATAATTCTTGTTGCAAATCGGTACACCTTTTTGGGTGGTTAAAAAAGCATACAATATAAAAAAAACCATCACCAGGGTCCATCCATCCCTAAAAACAGAAATACAGATATTGTTTAAAGGAGAAGGGGACTTCTGGGCCCAGCTGGTTAACTAGATGAAATGTGTATTAAAAAATCCGTTATATTTTTCTAAAGGAAATCACAAAGTATGGTACTATGTTTCTACCTAGAAAGCGAGAAAACTTAAACTAAGTTAATGAAAATAAATAATCGATTAAGTAATGCCTGAATTACTACTGATCAATTATGAATAAATCTGAGAATATGTATGAAAATCGAGTGACAAGCGCATATCAAGCTTTCGTGGAATCAATTGAATCGATTCATAGTGATTTTTTTTCTTCTAACAACACTTGTGCCTGACATCCGTCAGTCACTGATTATAACGGACTATTTGATGGATCTTGCGAAATGAATTACCTGGCTCTATTTTGGACAACTGTTTACGCCTATCGATTGGATATTGACGACATGGATCGCTGTGTAAATTATACGATTGCGACTGGTCGCAGTAACTCTATTGGTAGAAGAGTCTTGGAAGATGAGGCGATTTTATCAGTTATTCGTCAGTGGCGTGCATCTCAGAACCTAACCAGTGAGAACTATGTATGCCAAGCATTATGGGACTTGGCCCAAGATGTGATTCTTTGGAGACGTACGATCGATGTACGAACCCAAGTTGGCCATTCCAGTGTTAGTGTCCGATGCGATCGTTCACTGTTAGCACAGCGGAACAGCCACCTTCTTCGTAATGATTCTGCTCGTGAATCTACGATATATTTTACGATTAGAGAGTGGATTCTGCCCAAATGGTAAGTTACTTCAATAATATATCTCACTTTACTCAAGCTGTATTAGAATAATAAAAGATTTATTTGCAAAACTAACATGATTTTAAACTAGCACTTTACACATTAAAAAAATCACTTAACTATCATTATATACACTAAATAAAAATAAAAGCCTAACACAAAGAATTAAAAAAATAATCTAAAGTATTATATGGAACAGTAAAAAAAATAGATTACTATTATTTTTATTATTGCAAATACATTTAATTTCACATTATTATTACAATAAATATAATGATTTTCACTATATTATCATATTAATGTATGAAATCAAATCTCTCTATCGTTCTAAGGTTTCCTATTAGAAAATTCAGGTCTGAGTTAAGCTCGCATTTGCACGAAATTCCAATGTCAATGTTATTATTATTAGTGTATGTGCATTATAGAATATGAATAAACAAAAAGTATTTATCTGTTCTGATTAGTACATACAATATTACTATTTTATAGTATAATTGTGTATTTAATTTTTTTTTTTATAGATGGGCGAAGCGGGTCGTACATGCCACTCCTGTTGGATATTGGCAGACAGAGCTGCTGTTCATATGAGAACAGGTCCCTCAACTTCCTCGCAGAGTAACCCACCGCTGCCAGCCCAATCATCAGTTGGGTTTTTGTTGGACAATTGGATGGAAATCATGACAACAGTCTACATGAACCTGCGAATGTTTCCATTCAACCAGAACAAAATCAAGGTAATGATGATGTACATGAACCCTCAGTGCAACTACGTTCACCAGGTGCCCCAATTGTCGAACCAGGATGGCAGCACCCTGAACCAACAATTGTAAATTAATTCAATATTATCATATTATTGTAATTGTATTGTAGGTAGAAGGACTGTGGGCTGATGTGCCCATGTAATGTGCATTATATGGTATCTCAGTTGGGCAAGATAACAAGAAAATATCGTACCTTCTGCACAATTTTTAGATGATATTCTTATAATTATTGAAGATGAATAATACATGTTTTATACATATATTGGTGTTTTATTTTACTTCCTCTTGTCCCTTTTTAAGTTTTTAGAAGGTTGGTCTACTACTTCTAGGTTAGAGGATACAAGGTTGTAGAAACTTGTCTTCGACTGTAGCGTCTGTCCAGGGCGCGGGAGAGCCAAAGATCAGATCATCGACACGTCACACGCTCCATGCATCAAACTATTACACAACCGGAGCCATTCAAATTATTTCGTAAATAACATAAAAAACTACAATGTGAAACAGACATAACCTCACCTTTACTATAATTCATATAACTTGGTACCTGGATAGCCAAATTTAACCAAATTTTCAGTGAGGCCTTGTTATTATATCCTCTTACAAATAAGGCTAGTTTGATTCAGTTAACACCTGGGCCCAGGAATCTATGGAGTCATTCCCTTCTCCTTTATCTTTTTAAAACCAAAAACGTAGTTTACAATTCATATTTAGGGTTCCGTAGCCGAATGGCAAAAAACGTAACCCTTATAGTTTCGACATGTCTGTCCGTCTGTCTGTCTGTCTGTCTGTCTGTCTGTCCGTCCGTCCGTATGTCACAGCCATTTTATTCCGAAACTATTAGGACTATACATGTAAAACTTGGTAGATAGATGTATTCTGTGAACCGCTTTGCGATTTTAAGAGAAAATTTAAAAAACATTTAAAATAAAGGGTGCTCATAATACATAAATAGTAATATTGTATGTACTAATCAGATCAGATAAATACTTTTTGTTTATTCATATTCTATAATGCACATACACTAATAATAATAACATTGACATTGGAATTTCGTGCAAATGCGAGCTTAACTCAGACCTGAATTTTCTAATAGGAAACCTTAGAACGATAGAGAGATTTGATTTCATACATTAATATGATAATATAGTGAAAATCATTATATTTATTGTAATAATAATGTGAAATTAAATGTATTTGCAATAATAAAAATAATAGTAATCTATTTTTTTTACTGTTCCATATAATACTTTAGATTATTTTTTTAATTCTTTGTGTTAGGCTTTTATTTTTATTTAGTGTATATAATGATAGTTAAGTGATTTTTTTTAATGTGTAAAGTGCTAGTTTAAAATCATGTTAGTTTTGCAAATAAATCTTTTATTATTCTAATACAGCTTGAGTAAAGTGAGATATATTATTGAAGTAACTTACCATTTGGGCAGAATCCACTCTCTAATCGTAAAATATATCGTAGATTCACGAGCAGATTCATTACGAAGAAGGTGGCTGATCCGCTGTGCTAACAGTGAACGACCGCAGCGGACACTAACACTGGAATGGCCAACTTGGGTTGGTACATCGATCGTACGTCTCCAAAGAATCACATCTTGGGCCAAGTCCCATAATGCTTGGCATACATAGTTCTCACTGGTTAGGTTCTGAGATGCACGCCACTGACGAATAACTGATAAAATCGCCTCATCTTCCAAGACTCTTCTACCAATAGAGTTACTGCGACCAGTCGCAATCGTATAATTTACACAGCGATTCATGTCGTCAATATCCAATCGATAGGCGTAAACAGTTGTCCAAAATAGATCCAGGTAATTTAGAGTAGCAAGATCCATCAAATAGTCCGTTATAATATACAAAGCCGAGGGTTAAACAATAAAACAAGGAAAATACGTGCGCACTCAGAACGAAAGAAAAAGTGCCTCTGTCAGTCAGTGACTGACGGATGTCAGGCACAAGTGTTGTCAGAAGAAAAAAATTCACTATGAATCGATTCAATTGATTCCACGAAAGCTTGATATGCGCTTGTCACTCGATTTTCATACATATTCTCAGATTTATTCATAATCGATCAGTAGTAATTCAGGCATTATTTAATCGATTATTTATTTTCATTAACTTAGTTTAAGTTTTCTCGCTTTCTAGGTAGAAACATAGTACCATACTTTGTGATTTCCTTTAGAAAAATATAACGGATTTTTTAATACACATTTCATCTAGTTAACTAGCTGGGCCCAGAAGTCCCCTTCTCCTTTAATTAATTTAATTTAGCTTTTCCCAGCGGCTGCGTCCGCGTGCAATTCGAAAACTATCCCACGGGAACCATATATCGGGATAAAAACTATCCTTTGTCCTTCTCATGGTCTTAAACTATTCCCATGCTAAATTTCATCTAAATCGGTTAGGGGAGACCGGGGATGGTTGGCTATAGGGGTAGGTAGACTAATTGTCCAAAATGCGAGCTACGCAAACTTGTAGTGTCGGCTGACTATGCGAGAGCATCCGTTTTACCCCTCCGCTCTATCACCGAGAAGACCGCATCGCCAACGCACGTCGCTTGTAAAAACAAGACACGTAAGTAACTATTTTTGTCGTAATGTGTTGTAATGCCAATTTAATTTGTTGCCTTTGCTTATCAAAGTGTTTAATACGAATATTTGATTCTTGAGCTTTGTGTGCTGCCTTATTCCTTTTGATTCAGACGCCATTTTAAGGTTATGGAACATGCTTAAAAATTTTAAGGTAATGTGGGGGAGGTTGTTTAATTTAAAAAGGGGCTGGTTGACTATCTGATTAAGTTGCCCCATGACATTTTAAAATTGCTAGATGTGAAAAAAAATTTTTAGCAACAAATAGAACCGACTTCCATATCAAAACACTACAAAGCCAAAAATAACTTTAATTTCGGTAGTCGGTGTTATTGGTTTTGTATTTTCTTGTTTTTTCACACCGTCTTCCAAAATTAAAGTTATTTTTGGCTTTGTAGTATTTTGATATGGAAGTCGGTTCTATTTTTTGCAAAAAAATTTTTTTCACGCTTTTAAGTGGGTCGGTTTGTAATTTATCTAGTTACAAAAGCCATAATGTCAACAACTTATCACCTTTTACAAAATATTGCTTTTCCCGATGCATAGCCGTTAATTTTTGAGAAGTTCTCCTGGTACTTGACCATCAGCTCTACATCACCATATGCATTGTGACGAGCATAAAGTGCTTAACATCCGTACTCAAGTAATCGAATCGCAATCCACGAAATACTTATTATTGAGTAGTTTCAGTGGCCATCTGTGGTCTTCATCATCAATTCAACTTCCCCAAATGGTACTTTTCGAAAGCAACTGCTCAAGATACTATAAGAAATACCCAAAACGCTATAGGTGTGCCCATAATATTTGAAGAGTTCCCTCGATTTCTCCAGGATCCCATCATCAGATCTTGATTTTATAACAATGGGACCAACTAGAAAGTATACCCTTTCAAACGCAAAAAGAATTTTCCAAATCGGTCCAGCCGTGTCCGAAGTATGAGGTTCAAGACGAACTGAGACCCTCCTCCTTTTTTTTGAAGTCGGTTAAAAAAGGAATTAGTATAATGTTTTTAACTCTAACTTTTTGTTTTAGGACGATACTTCCACGATTTGTTTTTCATTTATACATCTGTATACATGAAAATCAAATCATGGAAGGTTCAAGGTTCAATCATCAACCTAAGTTTGACAGAATAAGACCATTTTATAAGAGATGCAAATTTTTGGAAATTATTTTGCTTCACCCAGCCAGAAGAATTATCGCATCGCCAGCAGTACCTAATGGATGGACCATTAGGTCTTCCACCACCAACCATCCCACCCATACGCACAAAACGTTTTGGGGTTACCTTCATTGTGCGTACGGCTAAGGAGTGGAATCCCTGCCGGAGTCTGTTTCCCGATAGCTATAACCTAGGAGTCTTTAAGTCAAGAGTGAATAGGTTACTTTTTGGTAAGCGTGCTCCATCTTCGACCACATCATCACTTACCATCAGGTGAGATGGTGGTCAAACGTGAACCTATTTTTTGTAATAAAAAAAAACCGTAGTTTACCTACAATACATTTTTGTAAACTACGTTTCTGGTTTTCCCGTCCTTGGCTAAAACGTAATGATTTTGTGAGTACATACAGTTGCCCATGGGAAAAAAGTCATTTTCTAAATGCACACCTGCGAGTTTCAGTGTCTGTCCTTGAGCTTTTTTTATGGTCATTGCGAATGCTGCTTTTAGGGGATATTTGAGTTTTTTGAACTGAAATGGCAAATCGGTCGGGATTATTGGAATGCGAGGAAAAAATTACGATTACACCGCTTGCTGTTCCTGTCATAATTATTGCTTGAACAACATTGCATCCAAGGTGTATAATTTGTAGTCGCGTGCCATTACAGAGCCTTGGTGCATTCAGATTACGCATCAACAGGACTGCGACACCAAGTTTAAGCCTCAAATAATGTGATGGGGTACCCTGTCAATTCCAGAGAGTTAAGAAACTCTTTTTTTTATTTATAATAGGCTTGCGTTTGACCACCATCTCACCTGATGGTAAGTGATGATGTGGTTCCGTAACATTGTCGACGGACAGATACTCGACAAAATCACCATCCACATGAGACAATCTTTTCGTTGATCTGCCCTACAATTTCGTTAGTCAGTACCAAAATTGTTCTTCCATGCAGCCATTCTCCATCCCTCATATTTGTTTTCAAATCCGAATAAACGTGGTTTATTAAATTATCTGTGTCTTACAGAATTCAGCGCTCAAATAAATCTTCCCGTTGATATCTGATGTTATATCACGGTGCAGCTGTACTCGCATGTTTGTAGATACATTAAAAAAATTATTGCAAATGGTTCTTGAATACGCAATTTGAATGAATTGGGAGAGGGAGGGGGGAAACAAAGTTTCAACACCCCCTTTACATCCTTAATGGATGATTTTTGGGATAAAAACCATCCTATGTCTTTTCAGTGTCTAAAACTATCTCCACACCAAATTTCATCTAAATCGGTTCAGCGGTCTAAGTGTATTATGTGTGTGGGGACTTTATTGATTCCCTATACGAAATTCCAACACCCCTTTTTACATCCTTTAGGGATGATTTCCGGGATAAATACTATCCTATCTCTTTCCCAGGGTCCTAAACTATTCCCATACCAATTTAAAAATCCAATGTAATTTATTTAATTTAGCTTTTGCCAGCGGCTGCGTCCGCGTGCAATCCGAAAGCTATCCCACGGGAACCTTATATCGGGATAAAAACTATCCTATGTCCTTCCCAGGGTCCTAAACTATTCCCATGCCAAATTTTATCTAAATCGGTTCGGCGGTTTAGGCATGAAAAGGTAACAGACAGACAGATATCAAAACCAAATTCATGGTGCTTGGCACAAGACAGCAGTTAGCCAAACTACCCGCAACGTTTAACCTGAAACTTAAGGGCAAATCTATTGATAGAGTTTTTGAAGCGCGGAATCTTGGCCTCATTGTGGACAAAGATCTTCGTTTCGAAAAGCATATAGCCGATTCAGTAAGAAACTGTTTTTATCGCCTCAAGGTTTTGTACAAAATGAGGCCTTACTTATCCGAAACCCTACGTGAACAGCTAGTAGAAACCTTGGTTTTATCTAGGCTAAACTATGCGGATAGCGTATATGGCCCGCGGCTATTGGCTCGCACGGATCGACTTATACAAAGGGTTCAAAACGCCTGTGCCCGGTACTGTTATAATATTTCCCGTAGATGTCACGTAACACCATTTTTAAACAAACGTCTCACATTAAAAATGAAATCTAGACGCAAACTTCACTTAGCATGCCTTTTATTTAGGGTAATCAAACACCAAAAGCCCGAGTATCTTTACAAAAAATTGAGCTGGATAGCGAGTAAACGAGAATGTGGTAGAAGACAATGTTCGCAGCAACTCTCGACACAGTCACATGCTACAGCAGCTTTCAGAGGTAGCTTTCGTTATGCGGCTTCTAAAGTATGGAATAACATACCGCCTCCCATTCGAGCGATTAACACTATCGACACTTTTAGAAGACGCTTACGACAGTACCTCATAGACGCACAACGAAAGCTAGACATGGCAGACCAGAATATATCGCTTGTATGAGATGTCTCGGGCAACTGTTCCATCTTATTATATTTCTATACTAACAGACGTTATTTTTCACCGTTTATCTACTAACTAATATATATAATAAGTACTATTTGCTACCCGTATTTGTTTAATTTTATGCTTCGTATTTCGCTCACATTCGCACACGCCTACACTCACGCTTACATACCTACACACACACACTTAAGTCACTTTAAAGCTGATTTACATTTGCCGCACGTCCTCACTACATAAGGTCCAGTTGAAAACCAGCGTCAGGCAATTTGCAGTTGTCTGGCATCTTGCTGAACTGGGCCTATTTGGTACAGCCGTGAGGCCCACGCAACGCGGTTTTTATTTAATTAAGTGTTGTTTTAGTTGTATTTAATTCATTCTTTTTAGTTTTAGTTTTATTTTATTTTTTGTATTTCATTGTGTGCCTTTACATCTGGGCCAAATAAATTTTATTTTCTTTCTTTTTTCTTTCTTTCTTTAGATTTATAATATTAGTAAGTATGGAAGTATGGATTAGTACGGATGGAAGTATGGATATGGAAGTATGGATAATAGTATGGATATGGAAATGGATTTCAATACATTGATACCATAGATCGAATCTTCGAATCGAATTTTCAAATTAACGAAGAGAATTATCATGTTACTAGAGTTGAAAATCGAATAGCAAATGTCGAATAGTGTTAGTGAATACGGACATCAAATTCCAGATTTAGCTCCCGTGTTTCCTGGTATCTAAAAGAATAGTGAATAATTAATTTCCAAACTAAACTCGTCTATGTTTGTAGGTACATATTTGCTGAAATACTAATGATGACTCAATAAACAATGCATCGCCGACATTCTTGCATCGAAAAACACGATTAAGAAAATGAATCTAGAAAAGACCATGCTTCTCTAAGACTTTTGATCGATTATGACGTCTCAGTCTAGATCTTTCTCGCTATCGTGCAAGGTGTACCAAGTAAGTGATACGGTGATTACAAAGGTAATCATTAATTCACCTAGGCTAGGAGACTGTATGAAAGCAGTGGATTTATAATAAGTTTAGTATACCAAGGTCCACTTGCACTAACATACTAACATCGAGTAACTTGTTAACACGGGCCTATTATGTATGAATATCATAACCTCGTTAATAACAATATCTGATCAATGACGGATTAACCCTTAATCAAATTAAGCAATTGCCTAGGGCATCACGTCTGAGGGGGGGAGCACCAGAACAAGCACAAAAAATCCGTCCTTAGGGCATCACGTCTCACTCTCACGTCACTAAAAACCACACCAAAAAAAGTTTCTAGGACTAATTTGAAAATTCGCACGTTATCGTTAGGTATGCCCAAGGTCGTGGGTTCGATTTACACCCAGGACAAATGTTTGTGTGATGAGCACGATCATTTGTTCTTTGTCTGGGTGTAATTTATCTATAATATGTATGTATTTAGAAATATATATGTATGTTTATCAGTTGTCTAGTACTCATATTACAAGCTCTGCGTAGTTTGAGACTAGATGGCGTTGTGTGAAAGTTGTGAAATATTATTATTATTGTCTTTATTTTCAATATATACATATAAGTTACATTTTTAAATATTCTCAAAAAAAAACATCTAAAAATATAAAAAATAGTAGCCCACCGGTATCGGGAACAGGATCCAAGCTACCGGCGGTCAGGGCTCCATAGAGAGAAACCTACTGACGATACGCGCCGTGTCCAGGAGTACCGCTTTCTGAAGCAAGCCCTTGATCCATCCGTCTAACGAGAGCCTCCTGAGGTGTTGGTCGAGGCTCTTGGCTATTAAGCCATTGGCTGAGATGACTATCGGTACAATGATTGCCGAGTTCACATTCCACATGTCGACAATCTCGTGTGCCAAGCCAAGATACTTGATTTGCTTATCTTTCTCAGCTTTCACGAGATTTTCGTCATGCGGGGTGGTTATGTCGAGAATCATGGCACGCCTCTCGATTCGATCCACAACCACTATATCAGGCTTATTGGCTACAATAGTCCTGTCAGTGATGATGGACCGATCCCAGTATAATGTGACATAGCCTTTATCGAGAACTGAGTCGGGCACATACCTATAGTACGGCACTTCCGATTCCACAAGAGAATATTTCAAAGCAAGTTGCTGATGAATTATCTTGGCTGCAAGGTTGTGCCTGTGCAAGTACTCTCCATTAGCAAGACGAGAACAACCAGAGATAATGTGGCGGATTGATTAACCCGGACGGTGACATGCCCGACATATGTCAACCGTGCCATCCTTCACAATAAATTTCCGGTAGTTGTTCGTCATGATAACTTCGTCCATAATTGCACAGATAAAACCTTCGGTTTCCCCAAAGAGGTCACCGAAGCGCAACCAAGCTACGGACGCCACTTGGTCTACGTCCGACCCATGTAGGGCCCGGAAAAAACGTCCATGCAGCTCCTTACTCTGCCATATTCCCCTTCGATCGTTAGTGTCTAGCACTGCAGGTTTGCTCCAGTTCTCATTAGCCAAGGAGAGCGGGGTGAGGCCTTTGTCCACCGCTACCACTTGTCCACTGCTACTACATCTCGATGCATACCCACTTCAGAAGCAAGGAAATGTTCCCTGAGACTGTATACATCGCGGTTGTGGAGAGTTTTAGCATTCAAAAAGCCTCGACCTCCACATTTCCTCGGGATATACAGCCTCATCACCGACGAGCGTGGGTGATGCATTCGATATGCAGTCAGCAATGTACGAACTCTCCTATCCAGGGCGTCAAGTTCAGTTTGAGTCCATTTGAGTACGCCGAAAGAGTATATTAACACTGACATGACCCAACCGTTGAAGGCACGCACCTTATTTCTGCCGGAAGGCTTTTAAATACCTTCTTTAGGCGTCCAAAGAAGCGCTCCCTCAGCGATTGCTTCATGTCAACTACATTGATACCTAACGCTTCCGACATACCCAAATACTTATAGGTTTCGGTTGGGGAGAGGAATCTCAGGTTTATGGAATTCGAGGGTTGAGATCCCACGGATTCCACTATCTCCCCTCGCTTTACATGCATAATCGCACATTTGTCGACACCAGGCCTGCGACAGATTAGTACCAAAATCTGCGTTATAGCGCTACTGTCGCCGGCAGGCGGCAACCATGTGTTTGGCAGCCATTTTGTCAGTAAAACTGACCAAAGAGAATGTAATACACTATGTTTTAAAACTGACGAGTGACAGATAACAGATTGGATTTTCCGTCATTCGTGTCACATAGTGTATTACATAGATGATACATATAAATACTGAGAGTGTATTTCACAAAGAGTAAAGTAATATACAGGGAAGTATTACATACTCTTTGATTCGTGTCGAAGCTCGTGTGCTGCCGGATTACAGTTTGTATACTAGTCATTCTCCTCGCTGTATTGCTTAAATTGAGATAGATTCCAAGTTCCTTGCTCAATACGAATTATACTGCAGTGCTCTGGTGCTTTGGTTCGCGGCCATGGCTCCTATCAAAAGCTGTGTTGTCGGTTGTATTTCAACCAACAAAACGCATCCATCGCCTTTATAATTTACCTAAGGACGATAAACTTAGGGCTTTGTGACTGTCGTTTTTGGTATCAGTGAATTCCGGACTTCTTGGTCTATCAAAGTATCAGTTAGTGAATAAACGTGAGTCCCAAAAACATTTCGACAAATACCAACTGGATGGCGAGGGTAATCGTCTCAAAGATGGTTGGTTATCCATGTCGTTTTTCCGCTGAAGAAGTAGAGCATGGGGTGCATTTATCTGTATTAATGTGTTTGGAATTATTTACAATTGTAACAACCAGTTGATCATTTATATTCAAGAACTGCAGATATGTATGCAGATCCTCCTGCATCTTCATCTCTCAATACAATACAGGTAATAATTATTAACAACTTTTAATTTCTTATCAAGAATATTCTATCTATACTAATATTATAAAGCGGAAAAGTTTGTATGTTTGTTTGTTTGCTTGAACGCGCTAATCTTCGAAAGTACTGGGTAGGTTTGTATGCAATTTGGTATGGAAGTAGCTTGAAGCTTGAGGAAGGTTATAGGCTACTCTTTACGCGACTGCAAAAAAGGAGAGTTATGTTTTTACCGTGATAGAAGCCACGGGAGCGAAGCCCCGCGTGAGTACTAGTTTATCATATAAATATGAGCAGTTAAAAACCATAAAGTTAAATATCTGCATAAATATGTTACAATATGTATATTTGTATACTTAAGTAGGAATTGATTCTGATCAGAGCCGTTATGGTGTGCTTATTGTTATTGATTTTATTTTAGAGATGTCAAAAAAAAATTATATAAGCAATACTGAAAAAACTATGCTTTTAGAAATAGTGTAATGGCAAATGTTAGAATGTTGCTCAGGATCCCGAAATAGTTACCTGATTCGTCTTTACTTAGAATTGTTTTTTTCTTCTATTTACAGATGTGATTCGGATAAGAAAAATAAGGTGTACAAGAAAAAATTGTGAAGCAGATGTGTGCACCACAACAATTGCCTTCAAGAAATACAAAGCCCATAGGACAAGAGGAAAATCAAATAAAAAGTAAAATCTGAAAACTCGTTTTATTTTTATATTTCTTTCATTAAATTCGTATCCATTGGATTTAACGAAAGAAACAGTGAACCTTGCAAATAATAAAATTAACCCTACAAGAATTAATTATTCATGGCGCATCACTATGCTATCGATATTTCGATATCGATATCGATCGATGGTTATCGTGACGTTTATAGTACGCTGTGGGTCATCACTAGATGACATTACGACACTAGCGCTTGGCGCATATTTTTGGAACTAGACGTACCATATTACTGTCCTATCTGTCTCTGACTTATTTAAAGTTATCAGTGGTCGCCCAAGTAACACAATCGCGTCTAAAAACAGACTATTAGATATCTAATAGAATTTAATTTTATCGTCTACCTTAAGAGTAAAATATCCCCCAAGTAATCTTCAAGAACGCTTATAGACACAGTTTAGTAAAAGTGGGCACAACCTTATCCGCTCGCATAAGAATGAGTTAAGAAAACATGAATAGATAGAGAAAAGAGTTGTAAATTTTCTAATTGTCTATAGAGATTTTTCTAGTGTCTCACTAAACTGTTTATAGATCACAAATTTTACTAGTAGATAGTTTATAGATAAAGTTGAGACCTTTAAAGAAGTCTTTACTCGTCGAGTTTTTAAACCAAAATTAACTCAAGACTAACAACTTTAAGTAACTTTTGATTTGTAATAGACAACGACACATAATGGAGAAGAACTTACAAGAGTTATTTAAACTTATTATTGTATTGCATCATGGCGTAACAAATTTCTTATTTCATATATACTTATGTTTTAGCTAGTTATAAACAAGCAAATCTATATGCGATTGAAATTCTATCGTCGATTATTATGTAAAACTCTCTTAAAATAAGAGCGCCCGCTGTAAATGTAAGATTTAATATATTTTTACCAAATTATTTCTATAGGGCAATTTTTGAAATTGCATTATAATGTTTCAAATACTCATTTTATTTAAAATATAGTAATTTAAAACATGTTAAATGTTTAATTAGACATAATTTAATTATAAAAACATAATAATAAGCATTAAAATATGTAACGAAAATCATTTGAAGCAAAATTAAGCAATAAAAATGGCGTCAAGATAAAATTTACTAGAAAAACGCCAGAACAAAACAAAACAGATTTATGAGTGGTTTAAGATTATCTAGTAACTGTCATCCAGGTCATTAGATGTGTTGTGAACGGAAGACGATTTTATGCAGTAACAGAGCAATCTAATTAATCAATTCAAGAGGGTAAGTAAAAGATTTTTTATATATAGACAATGTGAAAAATAGTAGGTATAATAGTAGGTAGGTATGTATAGATATACGCCGGCGGTGGTGGCGGTGCCAAAGACGCAAAGTGTTAAGTGTTAAGGCTGGTATACAAAAGTGGACGGATCCTTCCGTAGCTGCGTACCTCTACCTATTCGTATTTAATTTGTTATATGGGCATATTCGCAGATTTGCGTACAAAGCCCGTAATTTGACCGAGTAATAGATGAGTAACGAATGTTTTGACATGTTCGGTTGTATTATACCTACTCAGGCACGGTCGCAGCCTGCAATTTTGGAGGGGTCAATTATAATAGTTATAATAAAATAAGTCGACTAAATTTGACTTTATTGCAGAATACACTATTTTATTCCTTTTTTAGCGGAAGGGAGTGTCAGGCTTCTTCTGACTAAAAACCGACCCTGTTCCTTCAGTTGCCCTTGTGGTCCGGGGCCGTGGTGTCTCGTTAGAACATTCCCAGCAGGCAAAGGCTCAACACGACGCACCGTATCTCTGAGCCTGGTAACCAAGGGCTGCCATCCATCCGGTTTTCCCCGGATTTGTCCTAGTTTGGAGAGCGTCCGGGGGGATTTTCCCTATAAGCATTCATGTCTTACGGGTGCTAAAAAGTACGATAATTTTATCACATTGTTTTCATAATGTTGATTTATATAAAGAAAGAGACTATATGAAAAAATATATAGCTCTATCATAGCTCTATAATGTAATAAAAAAAATAAAACCATAAGTAAACCTCGTTTTGTTTTCAACTTCGAAAATAATTTTTTCTAGGATGTCCGGGAAAAAACTATAATTTTAGTTGGGGGTTGGTTTTTCAAGTCTGAAGCCGGAAATTTAGGTGACAGCAGACCTATCCTTACCGAACGGTGGGCTACCCGTGCTCGCCAGCCGCAAACCCACGCCAACGGTGGCCGGACATCGGCTGCCAACGCCCAAGGTGTCTCCAGCGGCGGCTGGGGCGTGAGGAAGCAAGTTGTCTCTCCCTCACGCATTCAGCCTCCGCCTTCGCTAGCATGACTGCGTCGCAGAAGGAAGCAACTGCATCCCATTCCCGCTCGCCCCGCACCATGGTCTGAACCAGGAACGAAAGATCGCCGCTGCTGATCGCCTCCACAAGGACACGGCGGTGCTCCGCCCAAGCGGGGCTCACTTCTACCGTATGCTCCACCGCTTCCTGCGGGTTATCTTCACAATGACGACACCCAGGCGGGTCCTCCCGCTGTATCGAATACAGGTACCTCCCAAAACAGCCTCGAGTTCGGTCAGCACCTGCATCAGGCGGAAGGTGAGGACGCCATGGCGTCAGCTCATCGGCGGCTCCAGCCACTCCTCAAAGAGGTGATTTATCGGCGCGATTGAGGCATGCCTAGTCCTTGCGCCAATTGTGCAAGCGCGCGAGTTCTACCACCTCCAGATCCTATGGCAAGGACCGTACAATCTCCGCGTAGAGCGTTTGGCCATCCTAGATTGGGCAGGAGCTGCTTCAATGCAGCCTCTGCCTCGTCCAGCCTTAGAGCCAAACGTCGGAAGAGCTTTACGAAGTTCCACCGGCTGTCGAGGACGAAACCAAGCACACCATAAAATGTATCAGAGCCCGTTCCCACTTATCCGATCAGTCTTTTTTCTCGGTCAGTCTAAATAGACGGATGTGCCAGTGGCAGTACATACAATTTGTATGGAGCTGTTCACATTATGACTGATCCGGGAAAAAAGACTGATCGGAGTTATTTGACGGACGTTTTGCCACTGCGACGATCAGTCAAAACGCCCGGATCGGAACGTTGCGTCTAGACTGAAGACGAGATCCCCTCCGCCCCGCCCTTCCTCGCGTCGCTAGTCTTATTCGGCGTCTAGTGTATTACATTCTCTTGGCGTCAGTGCTCGTGCAAAATGGACGTGGACGCTTGCGCGTTAATATCGCTAGTCGAAAATAAACCCATATTGTGGGATAAAACGTTGGACGAGTACAAATTCACAAATCGACGATTAGAAGCGTGGCGGGAAATTTGCATAATATTAAATCCTGATTTTGAGAAACTGGACGAAAAAGAAAGAAAAAAATTGGTAAGTTAATTTTTTATTCAATACTATGTAGGTAGTTTCATATAGCTGCTTCCTACCAAGGTATTCTTCTCTTGCTCTTCGAATTATATTTGCAGTAGGACCACCTCTACACGGTCGCGGATGTGAACGATGTGGAAACGGGCCCGTTTCTTCACTTATTGGGTTTTGTTGTAAATTAATACCGTCTTTATCTCGGACAAAGTTATGTAAAACCGTAGAAGCTTTTATGACGTTAATCGCCGTTTCTATTTGAAGATCTAGCGGCCCATGTAGGCTAGAATACCAAAGGCACACTCAACATATCTTCTAGCTCGGCTCAAGCGATAGTTGAAGATTTTTTTTTCATGATCTAAATGTGTACCCCGATATGGTCTTAAGAGATTCGGTGTTAAGCTAAAGCCTTCGTCACCAATGAGTACATACGGCATTACTTCATGATTGTGTGGTTTCTTGTACAGGCTTGGGGTTTGGTATATTTAATGAACCATCATTAAATTTTTGCCAAAAGGTACTGTTTTTTAATATGGTAGAATCACACTCTTTTCCATATGAACCAATACTTATGTAGATGAATCGGTATTCTGAATCGACCACAGCAAGTAATACAAAAGAGAAATAATCTTTATTATTAAATAACATAGAACCACTATGGCATGGTTTTATAATTCTGATGTGCTTTCCGTGTACAGCTCCAAGACAATGAGGAAAGTTAGCTTTTGTTTCAAATTCATTTGTAATGGCTTCCCATTCTCTCTCTCTGTATCAGGCAACTTCATGAAATCTGTGAATAATCTCTTCCAAATAATGACGCTGGTTTCTTTTATTATTTTACTAATAGTCGATATTCCTACCCTATAATTATGAGTAGTGGAGTTCCTTGACCGAACACCCAGAAGCAAAATATCTGAAAACAAATAAAATGGATGAAAACACTTAAACAACAAAATTTTATAATACTTATTATTATTTGTTTGCAGGAAAATCTGTATCGGATAAATGGAACAACATTCGAGACACATGGCGAAAATCGATGAAAAATAAGAAAGATGAAATAAAAATTGGATCTGCTGCCAAAAAGTCTCGACGTTATGTACACGATGATAGATGATGTTTTTAAAGAAGGTTTATGAGCCGAGATCAACCGAAGAGTCAATTCAAAACTACGATGAAGGAAATGTACAAAGTTGTCCTAGTAATGAAACTGACTTTCGTAAACCTTCGATTCCCATAAGCACGAAGAGCACAATAGACATAGATGAAAAGATGTCTAAATTCCTGGACTTTAGGATGACACAAGAAAAAGAAAACCCAAATTTATTATTTTTCAAGGGTGTACTACCCGCCGTTGATTCTTTCACAATGGATGAAACTTTAGAGTTTCAAGCAGGAGTTTTAGCTCTTATACAAAAAATCAAAGGAATAGTGTTGGTTTCCAAAGATATGATTATCAAACTGAATGGCAAGATCAATATCGTGGATACCATACACAACCTCTTCAGCAGCCGGCAGCGTTCGTACATTCACCATCACCAACCTTTCAGTCATCGTATCATTCTCAACCATCTTCTGAAGCATCGAGTGTATTAGATTATGATTTTGAAGGAATTTAGTCACTATGACTTAATCAAGACGACAAAAACAAAAGCTCTCATGTGACTGTTTCCAATAAAAATATTTCAATAATTGCATATCTGTATTTTATTAAACTCCTAAAACTATATTACAATCCAACTAGCCACCTTGGAAGAGCATTTTCTATATAAATATTTGAAAAAAAGGACGTACCTTAAACATATGGACAGCCTTTGTTGTGGACAAATGCACTCTCTAAATCTTGTGTCTTGTAATTTTATATCTATTGAAATTCTTCTCAAGAGATCGTCGAAAGAGGAAAAAGACATTCGAAAGTAGTTAAAGAACTTCGCCTCATCATTCCTTAATTCACCCATCAATGTTTCAAATATGTTGAAAATCGGTCTCGAAGTATAGGATGCACCCAATGTTGTCTCCGTTTTCTACTACTTTTTCGTCTCAAATACCACCACAATATAAGAACATCATCGTCGCCGTCCATCGCGTACGAAATACAAATGTAAACTGGCGGCGAGTCGAACCACCGACTTTCCGGCAAAACAGACTGATCGGATATAATGTGAACACCCACGTCCGGCGTCCGGTTTCAGGGCAAAAAGACTGATCGGATAAGTGGGAACGGACTCTACGCTCCGTTTAAATAGCTTTCTTTTATATTGTAGAAGATTTTTCAATTTGACGTGTACGATTTTGTGGGGGGGGGAGTCATGTCCCCTGTGACCCCCCCCTTCGGACCGCGCATGTACCTACTATACGTCCGCGGGGCCGCTCCGTCGCAGTTTCGACGTGTTGTCTTTTTGTACTGTTTCCATTGCATAAAATCATCCAATTCAAATATTTAATGTAAAATACACTTAATTAAGCCATTTTTAGGAAAAAAAACCACTAGAAACACGTTTTCACTATACTTTTTTAAGACAATCTGAAAAATATCTATTAAAGTATTTTATCTAGACTTAAAAGTCTGTTTATAAGCAAAGATAAGAGTACCAATAGATAAAATAGAATGTTTTATCTTAAAATATGTCATATTATCTATAAAGTTATATCAAGTTAGGTACCTTTAGACTTTATTAACTATTTGTAGAGCATTGTATCTTAAAACATTCAATATACCTATAAACGTACTTAAAATAAGTGTGCTTTAGAACAAATGCTCTAAAAATAATCGAGCTTGAGAAAAAAAACTCTATAAGAATACATGTTCTTTATTGAAACCATCTTTAGAAAGCCCCTATCTAAAGATTTACCATGAATAGACTGTATATAGACAGATTTGTTTTAAGCCTCCAAGACTGTGTTACTTGGGTGACCACCTCTTTTCAACCTAGCTTAGCCTATTCAAGGCTAAGCAAAACCAAAGCGGACTCAACCTATAGCCCTGAAATATACCTCGCTCGATCCTTACCGTTTCGCTGTACCTTGGGATATATCGACATCCTGGATAGCGAAGAACTGTCCTCCATTGTCTTATACATGATGTCAGAAAGGTTAAGTTGCACTAATTTTATACAATTCTAGCACCCTCATGAGCCATGTATGGGGCACTGAGTCATAGGCCTTCTTGTAGTCTATCCAACATGTCGACAGATCTTTTTTGGAACGTCGAACCTGTTGGCTAATGGCCATATCAATGAGGAGTAGCTCCTTAGTACCGCGGGATCCATTCTTACATCCATTTTGAGAGGGCGACATGATGTGATTGTCTTCAATGTGTTTGTCTTCAATGTGTTTGTTAATTTTAACCCTCAAAATGGATGTCAGAACCTTATAAACCGTTGGTAGACACGTGATTGGTCTATAATTTTTAGGTTCCGCGGTGCTACCAGATTTGTGGAGCAGGTGGGTAACTCCAGTGGTGAAAAACTCAGGTAGCGAGCCAGATTCTAGGGCAGATTGATACTGAGACGCCAAGCGGGCGTGCGATCTTGTTAGCCATTTGATCCAAAAGTTATGCAGTCCATCCGGCCCTGGAGACTTCCAATTAGGCAGCGGACGGACTGCATGGGCTACATCTTGGGGGCTGATAGTGATTGCCCCCATTTCTGGTATTGGATCGCACACTCGCTCGACCTCCCGAGTCCAATCGCCTTCGGTGTGACTGACAGGTGCCGACCAGATGTTGCGCCAGAATGTACATAAGGCGTCATCATCGGGTAGGGACATATCAGTCGCACCTTGGTCCGGTCGCTCCCAAGCCCTATATACCCACCTTTCGTTACTTCGGAATGTGCGATTCTGGACGAATCGCTCCACTCGCCGTCCATACCTCCGAATACGGTTTGCCCATGCATACACCTTCTGCTTTAGGAATTCGATGCGCTCTGTGACACAGGACATATAATTTTGTGGGTGAATATTGGTTCCCAAAAACGCCCGTCTCACAAAGCGCATCACTCTCGGGCGAGTGTTGCCCCCCCTAAAGCAAAGAAGTTTTCCAATGAGTGCCCTGGCCTCACCAATACGGTGCTCGATCCTACACTGCTAAGCTGGCACAGCGGGTTTATGTCTATCGGGTATCGGCGAGGTTTTCGCAGTTATCAAAATAGTCTGACAACTGCGAATCCAGAGCAGCTACCAGTGCCCTATTCCTATTATGCATGGGCAAACGAGGTAAGTGTGGTCTTATTTCAGGCGGCATGTTGCGATATTCCCGAATAGCACACTCCAAAGCACTCCTCAATTGTTCATTATACTGCCCAAGTAACACAGACGTGCTGAATAAAGATTGAGTAAGAGCAATCATCTAGAGCATATGCTGAATACTAAGCTGAATAACGTCTGAGTACCGTCTATTCAGCAGTTATTCAAGCAAAAAGGGCCCCAATTTTGAATGCTTAACTCTGAATAACAGCTGAGCAACATCTGGGTAGGAGCTTAATAACGTTTCAATTAGCTTAATAACTTTTGAATAACAGTTCACATTGTTTTTATTAAGCTCTTACAACTGAGTTATTCAGCTTAGTCGAATTGGTTATTGTATTCAGAATTTATAGAGCATTTAAATTATTGTTTACATTTTTGCAAACAATATTCATACATATTGTCAAAAAAAAAATGGAATAAATATTATAATGTCGATGTCGAATGGTGTTGATTTAACATGGCCGGTGAAATTATAAAAGCGGTATGTAAATTTTAATTTACAAGTTAGAGGTCTGCTACATGTTAATTGTTAGTGCGCAAGTAATTTTGTCGTGAATAATATGTGATTTTTTTTAGTATTTATTACGCGCCGCGTGAATAATCAAGATGACTGATAGTAAATAGTATTTTTATACATACAAACTAGGTCTAACAAAAGTACTTGCGACGAAATAGCTAATACTAGCGATTATAAACCAACAAAATAACATGAATCGAGTTGAAAATGTTGTAGTTGTAAGATTAAGCATTTTGGTGATCTCTTAAATTCCTTGTAAGTATAAATTACAAAGATTTTTAATGGCGATCGAAGTTTTGCTTTATAATGCTGAATAGAAGTGTACACATGTCTTGTTACTGAGCTATAACTTGAAAAAGAGTAGTCTCATTGCACTAACTTCTGAATAACAATTAGATAGTTGGCCACATTTCTACATTACTCAGATTTTTAGGGTTCTCTAATCGAACGCGTCGGGCCTACGTTGTCCACTTACGTAGGTACTAATGCTGTAACAAAATAATCATGTCATGTGATGATGTGACTCATGTGAACGAAACTCGGCTTGTAAACAAAAAAATCTATGAACTGATAGTAACTGAATCATACGATATATGTATCAAATTGTTCGTAAAAAATTTCAGTGTAAGGTACGGAAAGACGCGCGGTGCGCGGGAGTGGTGGCGGTGGCGGTGTGAGTGGATAAATGGAATAAACGGCCCGCTCACTCTCACTCTTGCGCCCAGTCAAACTCCGCGCTCGCCCCCGCCCCCACTCCCGCACCCGCGCGCTCGCTACTACTTCACAGTCGTGCGTCACACCAACTCTACCGACTGCCAATTTCAAATCAGTCAGTCGGTCGCGTTGGTTGCGAGCTTTCGGTGACATTCGCTCACGCGTCATGCAAGTCCCTACCAAACGGTAAACAATAAAACTAACGACGCAATAGCTTTGCAGTATGTGTTCCGTTTTTTATCGAGGAAATTTATTATGTTGAACCGACATTAGAATACCTACGTATCATTGCATCGTAACGATAATTTACATTCATTTCGTTTCAGGAAAATGTCTTTTAAAATAATTTCAACACGTCGCGTGGTAAGGGTCGCACAGAATTGTGTACTGTACATACCATCCTTATGGGAGAACAAAGGACAACTTCGATGACCAAGATATAATGCGGATTTACTAACTAAAGACAGCAGGGTCCAACCTCGCGCAGATTGACGGCTTGCAATGAGTTGTACTCTAAAACGACAAAACTATAAAACTTATGAAGAAGCTGAAGAAGAATTATCGAAAATGCTAAACTTAACGGATACTGACACTGATCTTGATCAGATTGAACCTTTATTTTGTAACTGTGATTTGTAGCTGTTGATAAACAATTTTGTAGGTGAAATAAACGATAAAACTTTTTGACTTAAATTATTTATTTTTAATTAAACTTCGAACTTAGCCTATATATATATATATATAGTGTGCAGCTAAGATACGAAATACATACAACTCATTCCTATATTCATTACACACAAACTTGAATTTTACATCTTGAGGAGATAGGCATATTGAGGCGCGTGTTTCAGTTGGCATTTTAGATTTAAATATATTAAAGTAACTTGATTTTACTGGCTGATCAAAAACTTCAGTCAAACCTGAAACTTTGAAAATGTATAAAAATATATTGTCATTTTATTTAAGTATTTTCTCAATTTCCATAATGTCATTTTGGTATATACCAGTCAGAAAATTTGATAGGCTTTGCTAATTGATTTTTCTGGGGTACGGAACCCTCTTCATTGCACGGCAACCACGCATGCTGGCTGGGAACGGGTTCACTTTTGTTTAAACTATTTTCATTAATCCTTTGATGACCAGAAAAACTTGGACAGTTACTACTGATATTTAAATATTCTTTTAACATTTTTCTTTTGATATAACCGGTTCTCTTATGTTTTTGCCATGACTTTCGATCCATGATATGATACAAACAACGGAAAAAATAATATCTACGCACAATAATATTTTAATAAAACTGGTATTAAGCTATGGGCGCTATAACAATACAAATGTGGTCTTTAATTTGAATAAGTTAGTTTTAAATTCTCTATTAAACCGAAAAAAGCTTAATAAAAACATAAATAATATTGTTTATTCAGCAGCTGAATAATTAGTAAGACATAGAATCTTATCCAGTTTAAAGATAAAATAAAAACAATTATTCAGTATCAAGCTGTATAATAGAATATTTAACGATATTATACAGAAGGTGATACTTTATTCAGAAAATAGCTGTTTCAAACGCTACTAGCTTAGTACTGCTTTAATAAGAGCAATACAGATTATGGTTATTCAGATAAATGCTGCCGGCGCGGGCTGTTTTTCAGCTTTAAGAAGGGAAGGACAGAAATACAGAATTTATTAAGCATTCAGAATTTTAAGGGTCCGAACTCAACCTAATCCAGCATTTGGCTGTTCCCAAACCTCTTATACAAACTATATTCATCTTTGAACTGTAAAATGTTCTAAATGTGTACTGCTATCTTACTTACGTGTTACTTGGGTGGGTACTTACGTTTGTAACTCTGTCACTACTCTCCTCAACTTGGATGTTGGGCTGTGGTGGTACCACCACAGTCGGCGTCGGATGTGAAGTGACATAGCTACTCATTTCCGAACGGAGGCGATCAAGTACGGCTTCATCCAACATACGGTTACGTTGGATGACACGCACTTGATCCGATAGTCGCAGGGCCGAAACGTTGACAGTTGGCTCAAGTACCTGAAACAGAGAGAGCATCCGACCACGGTACGCAGTCAGGTTAGTTCCCCCCTCTGTAGGCCCATAGTATGAGCGCATGACGTTCTCATTAATGGATTGAGTCCATCGCATGCGCTGCACACTTCCACCGGCAGCGGGAACCCTATCAGAAGCCGGTGGGCCTCGAGGTTCCAAGCAGGCTGGAGGTCGGCCTCTTCCCCGTCAACGCGCAGGTGATGGTGTCGTCGGCGGCGAGAAGTATTCGGCGCTCGAGCTCGACGCAACTGCAGCGGCCGGAGTCTCTTCACTCACGGCTGGAACAGGTCCTGGCGGCTGCGAGGTGGAGCTGAGCACGAATCCGAAGATCTTGGGCGTGTAGTTCTGAGCAATCGTATTATTATTATTATAGAGTATTCGAATGCACTGGAATTGCGATCAGCCAATCACAAACCACTCCTTCCCCGCCTGGCGCCCTCGCAAATCTGTGTCAATCAAATGTTTTGTTTTTTGAGTAATTGTGCCGGCCGGCTTCTATGCGTACGTAATACATTTCAATAAATAAATAAATTATGCTTTGGTTTTTATTGTTGTCGCACCTACTCCACTTCTAAAGTACGTTACATCTCATCATCTTATTTTAATTAAACATCTTAAAAAACTAACGTAAACGTTTGACCACCATCTCACCTGATGGTAAGTGATGATGTGGTCGAAGATGGAGCACGCTTACCTAAAAACCTGTTATTAGGCGGTAAAGGTTTAAAAACCGATTCTAGTTGACATACGGATAGGGGGGCCCACAGGCATGGATTGCTTAGGGCATCAAGTAGTCTTAATCCGTCACTGTATCTGATGTTAAGTTATTGGTGTAAATATACATTAGAGTCTGTGTTATCAGTGAAGGCGTATAAATGGTAGAACCAGGGATGTCTTGACATGGAAAGATGATGATAAAATATTGGAAAGCTCAGAAGCTATTCGTAGGTACTAGAACGCTGAAATTTGGTAAGGATAAACAAATTAATCACGCCGACAAAGAGGTAAAAAAACCATGAAAAACCCTTTTTAACCGACTTCTAAAAAAGGAGGAGGTTCTCAATTCGGATGTTTGTATTTTTTTTTAGGTTACTACATGTAAAGAGGGGGGGCGATATTTTTTTATCTCGTCTACCGCATATTATGGGGTATCGTTGAATAGGTCGTTCAGCTAATACTTACAACTCGCACTTGGCGTTATAGTAAATTACGGGACCCTACACTATGCGTGGCCCGACATGCACTTGTCCGATTTTTATCTTATTGATCTGATGCAAATAAGTCAATATTGTGGGTAAGGTAACGTTAAACCATGCCGCAAATTCCTGGGTAGTTTGACACGGATCGGCTTATAAGCAGTAGGTACTTACCTATAATTAGTGACGGTATCTCAAAGTAATTTCCCAAGCACACATCGAAAAACAATACGTAGTTAGGTAAGTAGTAGTTATATACACTGTCTATGCAAATTAACCGCTACCAAAGTAGTTTCCTGGTTTTCCTCTAGCGATCGGCCAACTGTATTGTAGATACAGACATCAATGTTATCTACTCTTCTAATCTTCAGGACAACTTAGGTACTGACCTTTAGATCTGAAAGAAGAGCTTATATGTCCTCACTATAAAGATTTGTTGGGAAAAAAATACAAATAAAATATATGTGTCCTGTAGCTTGGCCTGCAGATCGAAAAGAACACCTTATCTCCCCATCATAGGGCAATGCTCCAAAGCTCAGGATCCTAGCAGAGCTTCCTCCTCATAATTAGAGGTTGTCCATGCGAATTATCCGCAGTTCAACCCGCAATAATCAAAAGGAGCTGGTAATTCTAGTGTTATCAGTCTATGATTGTATCAGGTCGGTAACCACAGTGGCAAGAATTTGCTCGTCTCATTATTGATTTTTTTTCGTAACGGATCATTCTTTGTCAGTGGTTGTCTTCTGGTACCTTTACATAAAACCACTCTCGGAAACACGCTTATAAATAGTAGGTACCTATGTCACAGACAAAAAGACGAGGAATGAGATCGATTACCCAAGTAACACATAAGCAAGATAACAGTACACATTTAGAACTTTTTACAGTTAAAAGATGAATATAGTTTGAATAAGAGCTTTGGGAATAGCCAAATGCTGAATTAGGTTGAGTTCGGACCCTGAATGATTAATAAATTCTGTATTTCTGTCCTTCCCTTCTTTAGGCTTAATAACCAATCACCGTAAGATTATTATACAGACGTTATTTAGCATTACGCATTCCAGGTGGCTTAAAGTTGAAAAACAGCCCAGTCCGCAGCATTTATCTGAATAACCATAATATGTATTGCTCTTATTAAAGCAGTACTAAGCTAGTAGCGTTTGAAACAGCTATTTTCTGAATAAAGTATCACCTTCTGAATAATATCGTTAAATATTCTATTATACAGCTGGATACTGAATAATTGTTTTTATTTTATCTTTAAACAATTTAACTTAAGTATTTCTATACATAATAAAAATATATACAGACGAAAATAAAGATAAATTATAGGGCATCGAAAAATTCGTCAACATCGCTATCAATGGGAAAAGTGCCCAGAACACTGGCCGCATTGCCACGTTGAATTGCAATGCTGATTCTCTGTCCAAAGAAAAGGCCAGCCCTCTGGTCACCTGTGGAGTCGACTAATCGTTTGCCGATGTCACGAAAGAGTCGATGCGCACTCGGACCCCATGGTCCTAACGTTTCAACCCCAAACGGCTCAAACATATAGCATCCAATTAGGTTGTAGTATTTGCGCCGTTTGAGATTTTCTGCACCTGCAGCTGCCGCCCCAGCACAGCCCGCCGTACTGAGAAGATGGGATGGCGCAAGGGTGTCAACACAAGTAGCATCCCACACCAAAGGCCTACCCAACTTCCAAGGCATTATAGTCATCCCGTCTGGTCTCTTCCCATCGTCCCGTGCCAAGCCGTTGGGTTCTAAAACAGATGGTACTCCAGCGGTGACAAGAGCCCGACGAATGATGTCATTTATGCTGGCATGCCGTGCTATCCGACCAGAGCTTCTGCTGCAGGAAAGGCCATGATGTCCGAGGCGGTCGACTGCCGCACCGCATTGACAGCGATGTGGAGCACCGCTGGGAGCACCCAGACGTAGACATGTAGCGATAGCGAAGGTAATGCTTGTAGCCAAAGGCCCGACTCCCATTCACCCACAGCCAACAGGCGCGAGCGCTCAGCAGTATTGGTTGACGTATTTAAAAGGTTATTCCGTACCAAACTGCAGAGCGGCTCGTCCCATTGTCTCTGGGAGGACGGGTTCTCGGGCAACGCTGTATTCGGGCAAGCCATTTTCCAGGCATTAACTGCATCGATCAAACACGGCACCTCGTAGCTAACCTGAGATTGTGTTAAAATTTTCTTAGTTAAAGTCTCAGTGCTGCGGACCGAAGACAGAAAAGCCGGTAGACTTATACTGGAAATTTTGCGGATGCCGAGCCCACCAAAACGAATGGGTAGTGTGGCTTGTAGCCACGCTCGGTCATCCAGAGCCACATTTAAAATTGAAGTAAGGGTGTTTTTTATAATAAGGTCAATTTTGTCCAACAACTGAGATTGCTTCCATAGTGGAGAAGAACGGAGGAAATAAATAAAATTTGGACCAAAACAACAATATCTTATGAGGGTGTAAGCCGAATGTATGTTAATTTGGAAAAATCTTTCTGAAATATCATTAAAATGGTTAATTTTGCTATCAATAAAAGAGGGAAAACTTTCTTCTAAAATTAGGGAGCCTAAGAGGTGCAATGAACTTTTTTGCAAGATTTTGATATCAGGGGCTATTGTATGGAATTTGTTTAGTGTCGCTTGTCTGTCAGTATTTTCACAGATATAGAGTTCACATTTCGAGAGGTTCAGGTCAAGGCCGATAGATTGGAATTGCTCTTTCAGGAAAATAAAATCTTTGATTACGGTGTCTACTTCACCTCCTAGAGTTCCATCGTCTAAATACCACACGTTAAATTTAGAATATAGTTGTCGAATGATTGGATGGATAGCCAAGCTGAAAATGACTGGTCCGAGAGGGTCACCTTGTTGGCATCCAACTGCTGAATCCAGAACGTGGTCTTTATATAATAATTTGGAGGGGTGCCTGTAGCACTGCCACATAAAACCGTAAATTTCAGGTAATTCTTTTTTAACTTCTGCCAACAAAGTGTCCCTGTTCACAGAATTAAAAGCGTTTTTAACGTCAACCTTGAGGACGACCTCACCTTTACCTGAGGTCAAGTATGTGGACAAGGCATGTACGGCAGCCTCACAGCCCCCTTTGGAACCAAAGCCCAGCTGCAGGGGCTGGAATTTATGGCTAAGCGCATCACTATAAAATTTGCAACATATCTTGGCTGCCATACGCCTGTAAGTGCAACCGATGGCAATGGGACGAATGCCGCCGTCCTTCTTGTGCAGGGCGCATAGGTTGGCCCCGTACAAGACATCAACGACGGCTTCGTTCACGCCGCCGGAGAGCATCAGGTTAACTAGAGCCGCAAGCTCCTTCAAAAGAGACTCACCGGCTTCCCCGGCGCCTGAACTCAATAGGTCTTTTAAATGTTGAGGAGTTAGGCCATCAAGGCCGCCAGCAGAGCCACTTCGGAAGGAGTTCACGGCTGTAAACAACTGCGGGGCTGTAAAATTTAAAACAGATGAGGCCGAATCGCCGCCCGATTCGGCCTCATCTGTTTTAAATTTCAGGAAAGGTGAGATCAACCGCAGGCGCTGGATGTTTACTCTCCAAGGCTGCAACAGTTTCTTGAGAGTAAGGCGCCACCACATCACTGCTGAATAACAGCCTGGCTGCTCCCCTAATGTCACCTTCACTTAATTTTGATTCCACATGTGAACACAAGCTCTTCTGGGAGGGATTGTAGCATGTATGTAATTTTGAATCTAAAATAAAAGTCGAATTGTTGCAGTTGTCTTTAATTTGGTTTGTTAATGTTTTTTTAGAAGCCAAATTTTTTTGCACATGTAGAATTCTATAAGGGAAAGTGAGCAAATCCTCCCAGGCACTTTGCGTATTTTCTTGGGTAGCAAGGCGGATACTCCGTGCCAAACTCAGCGCAACAGACCGCCTTGCGCCCCGGGGAACTCTTTTTAAAACAGGTATAGATTTTTTTAATTTAGATAATGTTGTCCAGAGTGAATCCAAATGTATTGATGTTTGTGGAGAGGTAGGGGGGCACGGAGGAACACAGGATTTACGACTTTTTTGCAATCATTCAAACTTATTTTCACTGTAGTGTAAAATTAAATAGTTGCATAAAATATTTAAAACATTTTGACACACCATGTTTCAAAATCAATTTTTTTTTTAAACTGGATAAGATTCTGTTTTACTAATTATTCAGCTGCTGAATATTATTTATGTTTTTATTAAGCTTTTTTCAGTTTAATAGATAATTTAAAACTAACTTATTCAAATTAAAGACCACATTTGTATTGTTACAGCGCCCATAGCTTAATACCAGCTTTATTAAAATATTATTGTACGTAGGTATTATTTTTTCCGTTGTTTGCATTATGCATTGAAAGTCGTGGCAAAAACATAAGAGAACCGGTTATATCAAAAGAAAAATATTAAAAGAATATTTAAATATCAGTAGTAACTGTCCAAGTGTTTCTGGTCATCAAAGGATTAGTGAAAATAGTTTAAACAAAAGTGATCCCGGTCCCAGCCAGCATGCGTGGTTGCCGTGCAATGAAGAGGGTTCCGTACCCCAAAAAAATCAAATAGCATTGCGATTCACGCAAGAAGAGAGTGCATTTGATAGCAGCTGTAGAGATATCGAAGAAGAACAATGTACCGAACACATGAAAAATTTGATATTTCGAGAACAAATTAGAAAATGGACTGACGAAAAAAACATCACGCAAGTAGCGCTAAAGGATTTGGCAGAAATATTAAATCAAAGATTCCCAGATATTTTACCTAATAATCCAAGGACAATTTTAAAGACACTGAGACAAGTCCATATAAAGTCTATTAAGCAAGGTGAATACTGGCACAATGGCGTCATTGAGACACTTAAAAACATATTGATTAACACAAACGTTGTGCTTGAAAACATATCACTAAATATAAACATGGATGGTCTTCCAGTTTTCAATAGTTCCAAGAAAGAATTTTGGCCAATATTGTACAACATACTTATGATATAAATGAACCACCGTCATTCGTCATCGGTGTATATTATGGGATTTGAAAACCGAAGGATTTAAAAATCTATTTAGAAGATTTCATTTCTGAAATGATTATTTTGTTATCAGAGGGTATTACAGTACAGAATTCTGAAAGCATTGTTATATTGTACGCGAAGAGCGTTGTAGGCCCGTTGCATATAGCTGGTCCATAGAGCGCTGGTGTAAAAGCTTTGGCCCTGAACAGTGTCACTTTTACGTCTACTGTACACCTTGCAAATCTATGCCATAGACTACTATATATATGATCTATGCACCAAACCAACATATTAGTACGAACCGACAACGCCCTTCGCTTCCGCTCGATATCTGTATCATCATTGTGGGTCTCAGTTACTATGTGTCCTAGGTACTTAAATATAGAGACACGTTTTAGAGGTACTCCGTTTAAATAAACTGAGGTACGTAGGTATGTTCCGGAGACTTATGTATTTTTACCTCTAATAACCATAAACTCACTTTTCTTCTCGTTGTACTTCAGACCATCAGCTTCCGCATATGACTCACAGATACCGAGCAGTTTTCTTAATCCACTGAGCGACGAACTCAGTAACACCATATCGTTAGCGTAACTGATGTTGTTAACGCAGACGTCATCTATATGACAACCAACGTGGGTATTACTGAGCCCCTCAATCAGCTGATTAACATACAAATTAAACAGTCTTGGAGAGGACAGGCCTCCCTGTCTGACACCGTATTCAAGTGTATACTCATCCGAAAACACATTCCCCCATTTTACATAATTTTTCTGATGGTTACACCAAAAGGACAAGATGTTAATTAATAAGTTCAGTGGGAGCCCCTACCTCTCCAAGTTTGGCCCAGAGCCTGCTGTAATCCACCAGGTCGAAGGCCTTCGACAAGTCCAGGAAACAAGCATAGACAGGTGTTTTTCTATTAACGTAGTAGTTGACGGTGTGTTTCAGTGTCAAGATGGCACTTTCGGATCCACAGGTTCTCACGAAAGCCAAACTGCGCATCGTGAAACTGAATATGCTTGCTGAGTTGTGCATCCAATAGACTGTCAAAGACCTTTGCAATAATAGTCGCGAGAGATATCGGCCTGTAGTTGTTTAAATCTGTGACGTCACCAGTTACATTTTTTTGTATCGGCACTACAATAGTTTCTGTCAGTTTTGTTGGTAGGTAAGAGTGTCGCATACAAAAGGTAAACAGCATGGCCCTAGAAAAATGCTTTCCTGCATACTGCAGATGCTGAATACTGAGCCTATCATTGCCTGGGGACCTACCTCGTACCATATTTTTGATAACCATTTCCACGTCTTTGCTGGAAAAGCCTATCAAATTTTCTGACTGGTAAATACCAGAATGACATTATGGAAATTGAGAAAATACTTAAAGAAAATGACAATATATTAATACGTTTTCAAAGTTTCAGGTTTGACTGAAGTTTTTGATCAGCCAGTAAAATCAAGTTACTTTAACATATTTAAATCTAAAATGCCAACTGAAACACGCGCCTCAATATGCCTATCTCCTCAAGATGTAAAATTCAAGTTTGTGTGTAATGAATATAGGAATGAGTTGTATTTCGTATCTTAATTGCACACTGTATGTATAGGTTAAGTTCGAAGTTTAAATAAAAATAAATAATTTAAGTCAAAAAGTTTAATCATTTATTTCACCTACAAAATTGTTTATCAACAGTTACAAATCACAGTTACAAAATGAAGGTTCAATCTGATCAAGATCAGTGTCAGTATCCGTTAAGTTTAGCATTTTCGATAATTCTTCTTCAGCTTCTTCATAAGTTTTATAATTTTTTCGTTTTAGAGTACAACTCATTGTAAGCCGTCAATCTGCGCGAGGTTGGACCCTGCTGCCTTTAGTTAATAAATCCGCATTATATCTTGGCCATCGAAGTTGTCCTTTGTGCTCCCATAAGGACGGTACAGGTGATCCTATCTCTCCCAAATTATTTATTTCCACAGTTTATTTCAGTTTTAATTAAATAATGACAGACCTTACTTGTTCAAAGCGAATGAAATGAATTTTATTTTTTTATTTTATAAATAATCATGAAAATTATCTTAGCTGAAAATTCCAAGGAACTGAATGCCTACAAGAAGTGAGCGAATTTGTAGGTCTAGAGATGAACTTTAGTAAAACAAAGGTCATGACAAACAAGAGTACGACTCCTATCTTAGTTAACGACATGCCGCTCGAATACGTCAATGACTACATATATGTAGGTAAACAAATCTCATTTAAGAAAAACATAAATATAAGTAGAAGAAACAAGTTTTGATTTAAATGATAAAAACTTCCCACTGAAATGAAAAAGACAGTACTAGACTCTGCAATATTACCATGTCTTACCTATAGCTGCCAGACCTGGATATTCGAAACTAAGACGAGAAAGACGATCCAAGCAACGAAAAGAGCTATAGAGAGAAGCTTCTCTCTATAGCTCTTTTCGTTACTAAAAAAAACTGTAAATAAAACTGTCTGACAGAGTAAGAAGCTCTGACATTCGCAGGAAGACTAAAGTCACTGAAACTATCACTTTTTCACAAAGCCTTAAATGGAGGTAGGCTGGGCACTTTGCAAGGTATTCTGATGACAGATGGACTATTAGGACAATCAACTGGAATGGTCCTAACGGTTCCAGAAGCAGAGGCCGACCATGCGCTCGATGGCAAGATGAGATCGTGGAAAATGCTGATCATAACTGGGCTATTACTGCCTTGGATAGAAATACGTGGAATTCTTTGGAGGAGGCTTTACCAGAAAGGGGGTCCACACTAAAATGATATAAAATAATTAATATTAAGTAAGTAGGAATTATTTGGTAACTATACGATTTTTTTTAAATCTTGTCTTTGTAGTCTGTCGTATTGATTCTAATCATTATTTTGTTATTATTGTGAACTAGCTTTTGCCCGCGACTTCGTCCGCGTGGAATAGTTACTTTGGGCTAACGTTAAATTTAACCCCGATTTTGAAGCATTCTTCATTGGCGCTCCGCTCCTATTGGCCTTAGCGTAATGATACAATATAGCTGTGCCCGCGACTCCGTCAGCGTAAGTTAATGTATTGGTAATATTGTTTAGATCACGTTCACATGAGGCTTAAGTACCTAGAGAACGCTTCGACCGCGAGACGCGTCGAGCGCGGCGACCGATTCTCAAAAATAATCCTTATAGCATGATTCAGTATTCACGCGCGATGGCTTATTATTATAAGCGTATTTCATGTATAACTTTGGTGTTTCTATACCGATTTATATGATTCTTTTTACGGTTTCGTAGCCGAATGGCAAAAAACGGAATCTTTATAGTTTCGACATGTCTGTCCGTCCGTCTGTCTGTCTGTCCGTCCGTCCGTCTGTCACAGCAATTTTATTCCGAAACTATTAGGACTATACATGTGAAACTTGATAGGTAGATGTATTCTGTACACCGCTTTCCGATTTAGAGAAAAAAAAATAAAAAATATTTAAAATAAAGGGGGGCTTCCCATACATGGAACTAAACCTGAAAATATTTTTTTTCATGAAATCGATGCATGTGGGGTATCTATAGACAGTTCTTTAAAAACGACTTCGGGGTTTCTAAAACCAGTTTTCCATAAAGTCAATCGTTTAAAAGATATAAGCTTCCAAAGTGGTAAAATGTGTGTGTGGCGGACACAACCTCTAACTTCTATAATAATGGAGTGAAAAATCTAAAAAAAATATATGTCTGTAGATCTTAATATAAACTTTCAACCAAAATTAGTTTGAACGAAATCAGTTGAGCAGTTTTTGAGATACAGCATATTTTCTAAAACCGCAAATATAACTTTGTAATTCATACAAACACTATGAAAAACAAATTTATTCGGCGCAGTTGTAAAAAATGTAAAAAAGCCAGTTTTAAGAAATTAGTAAGGTTTTTTTTTTTTCAAAACAAATTTTTTTGGCGCAGTTGTAAAACATGTAAATAAGCTAGTTTTAAGAAATTTGTAAGGTTTTTTTTGTCAAATAAATTTGCATATTATATTATAGTTACTACGGAACCCTTCATGGGCGAGTCTGACTCGCACTTGGCCAATTTTTTTATGGAATAGTTAATAATGTTAACTTTTTCAATTAGGGGTGACTGAGAGTGTTATAAACGTAAGAGTAGACAAATATTATAATCAGAAAGCTTCGAACTGCTAAGCTATCGGGAGTTACCAGGGCCGGATTAACTATTAGGCAGAGTAGGCAACTGGCTAGGGGCCCCGCGTCCACTAAGGGCCCACTGCACGCACCAATAAAAAGAATGACTCGTCGAAAGAGAATTTAGAAGTGCGTGTGAACTGAGGGACCACACTGTTATCTCTCAAAATACAAATCCTTAGATTTAGTAGTAGAATTAAAACTTAGAACAACACCTGGGAATTTGTAAACAAATATATTGTTACGCCAGTCGCTTAGTGAAGTACGTCGAGAATTTTCGACAGAAATCTAGAATGACACTAACGCCATCTAGCTGCGAGTAGGAGTACTGTGTATCTCAAGTACCTTCTGGAATATTCTTGGCAGTATAAACAGTGAGTCGATTTTACAAGAATGTTCTAGAACTCATAGACCGGGGTATAAATAGATCGTAAAGAGAAGAGTCAGTCTTATTACAAGATACTAGGCGATATAATCTGAGATCTACAAGTGAATTTCAGTGCGATTTAAGTGTTAAACGACAAGTATTGTAGTGCGGATTGCTGTGTTAACTTTTTTAAGTGTTTATTTAATTAAAGTGTTAATTTTGGTTTAATTGGCGTTAATTATTTCTATCCCGAACCCCAACTCGTAACAATTTGGTATCAGAAGTGGGATAGAAAAATGCCGATTTTACCGAAAGACGACATGGAGGGTATAAGAACAAAGAATCAACGGCAGCAGGAGATCGACTAAAGGCGGTTCGAAGGCTCACCATCGATAGCACCGGGTGGAAATCAGCCGACGATGTAGGCGTCTGCGAGTACATCCGGAGTTACTCCAGTGACTATAGCCCCGGCTGCATTTGATATGGCTGCATTGATGGCTATGCTGCAGGAGCAAACCCGCCGCAAGGAAGAGCAGACCTCTCGCCTCCAGAAAGTTAAAGCTAGCCCGCTGCCAGGAAGAGCAAGCTGCTCGCCTCCAGGAGGAGCTAGCCCGCCGCCAGGAAGAACAAGCCCGCCACCAGGAAGAACAAGCCCGCCACCAGGAAGAACAAGCCCGCCGCCAGGAAGAGCAGGCTTCTCGCCTCCAGGAAGAACAAGCCCGCTGCCAGGAAGAGCAAGCTGCTCGCCATCAGGAAGAGCTGATGCACCTCACGAGGGGAAATGAATGCGAACTTCTACAAGGACCTTAGTGCAGTAAAGGAACGAGTGCACCAGCAAGAGGAACGGATTACTGAAGCTGAGATTCGTATCTCTGGAGCTGAAATCGAGATCGCTGAAGTTAAAAAAGCTCTGAGTGTACTGAAGTCTGGAGATTTGACTGCAGCTCCTGTGGTCGCCGCTCCTTCGGTGCGAGGCTTCAAGGTACCTCCGTTTGATGGTAGCTCTTCATGGTCAGCCTACAAGATCCAGTTCGAGGCCGTCGTCAAAGCCAACGGATGGAGCAAAGCGCAGGCTATGACGGCACTTACACTTAGCCTTCGTAACTAGGCTCTAACCATTCTAGAGGCCCTCGGGAAGGACGTCACGTACGAACAGTTGCTAGTAGCAGTGGGTCCTCGAAATAGAAAAGCTGGTCCGAAAAGCTTACCAATCATCGCCTGCACTCATCGACGGTAATTTAGTCCAGGCGTTTGTCGATGGAATTCGGGACTTAGAAGTGAGGGCTGCTGTGAGACTCGAGCACCATGAGTCTCTGTAGGACGCCTTAGCCCATGCTTTGGAAGTAGAAGCTGTACGACAGGACCATCGAGCACACCGTATCAGGGAAGTGGTGTCATCACCCACCCATGACATTCGACCAAAGTTTAGCCCTAGGTGCTACGAGTGTGGAGAAAAGGGCCATCTAAGATTCAGTTGCCCGAAGCGAAATAGTGGAAGAGAAGAGACATCTCAGGAAGGTCAGGTGGCTAACCCAACCACCTTCCAGCAGCAGGGAAACGAGTAAACGCCAGGACCGCGGGGCGGGTGCTGGCTGGTTTTGAAAAGTCCCAAGAATTTCGATCACACAAGCCCATGATGGAAACAGCTTAATCATCAAAGGCGACATCAATAGAACACCTTGCAAGCTGACGATAGATACTGTTGCTTCTCGTACAGTGGTCAGCACTCAACTTACAAATCGTTCTATTGGGGACTTCTTCCGGAACCACGAGAAAATCTAACTCCTGATAGCAACCGGCCAGCACATATCCGTCCGAGGCGAGATGAAGGTGGAGATGAAACTTGGAGAAAGGACATTTTGGCATAGAGTCATCGTGGCCGATATAGTGGATGATTGCATCCTAGGTTTGGATTTCATGAGGGACCATCATTAACCAAGGAATATTGAAATGTGGCACAGAAGAAATTTGTATGGAAGGTGGATCATCAGGAAAAGTCTACTGCCTGAAGAAAATTACCCTTCGTCCTAGATCAGAAATTATTGTGCCAGTAAGTTTATCACAAAATTTGGGAAAAAAGCGTCGGTGCTTATTTATTGAAAGAACAGACAATGATCATCCATGGGTAATGGCACGCACTGTGGTGAGGCCCACAAATATTTCAGTAGTGAGGATTTCGAAACCAAGTAATGAAGAGCACATAATTAAAAAGGGAACATTGATGGGCACCTGATCGGAAGTTGCCTGGATACGCACATGCCAAAAATATCCAGAAACAATAAATTTAATAGCAGATATAATGTGTTATCCCTTCCAGAATGTTGTCACAAGGATTTGTCTGATGAGGAAGTTGCATTGGCTAAGAAAGTTTTACTTCGGTACGCCGATATTTTCTCTTCCAGTGATGCTGATATTGGAAAGACCGGACTGGTTCAGCACACGATAAATACTGGTAACCAATTACCAATCCGTCAGCGGCCAAGAAGATTGCCAGTTGCACGAGAGAAAGAGGTAGATGCCATGATTGAATGGATGGTAAACGATGGTGTGATAGAACCTTCATCCAGTCCATGGTGTTCTCCTGTAGTGCTAGTCAAAAAGAAGGACGGCAACTTACGTTATTGTGTCGATTATCGGAGGTTGAACGATGCAACAAAGAAGGACAGTTATCCACTACCAAGAATTGACGACACGTTAGATACGCTGACAGGAATGAAGTGGTTTACAACCCTAGATTTGAAAAGTGACTACTGGCAAGTGGAATTAGATCCTAAGGATAAGGAAAAGACAGCATTTTACGAGAAAAGGTCTGTAGTAATTCAAAGTAATGCCGTTTGGATTGTGCAATGCGCCAGCATCTTTTGAAAGGCTAATGGAGCTAGTACTCATTGGGCTTATTGGAGACGCCTGTCTGGTATATTTAGATGACATACTTATCGTCGGACGCTCATTTCAAGACCATCTTAAGAACCTGGAACGTGTGCTAGCAAAAATCCGTGCAGCTAATCTGAAGCTAACTCCTAAAAAGTCCTCATTTTTCAAACTTCAAGTAACTTTCCTGGGCCATGTAGTTTCGCATGAAGGTGTGCAAACTGATCCGGAGAAAATAGTTGCTGTTAAGGATTGGCCAGTACCAAAAGACAAGACACAGGTCAGAGCGTTTTTGGGGTTGTGCTCTTATTACCGTCGGTTTGTAAAGAATTTTGCTGATATTGCTAAGCCATTACACGAGCTCACTGAAGAGAGCGCACATTCTGCTGAGAAGAAGACTGCAACACTGCTTTCCACGAATTCAAGAAGTGTCTGTGCGATACACCTATTCTTGGATTTCCTGACACTGAGAACGAGTTTATCGTAGACACAGATGCAAGTAATACCGGAATTGGTGAAGTGTTATCTCAGCAAAAAGGAGATAAAGAGGTTGTGATAGCCTACTTCAGCAGAGCGTTATCAAAACCGGAAAGAAATTATTGTATCACAAGAAAGGAGCTACTAGCAGTAGTAAAAACATTGCAGCATTTCAATAAATATCTGCTTGGTCGGAAATTTTATCTGCGGACCGACCACGCTGCATTAAAGTGGCTTTTGCAATTCAAGAACCCTGAAGAGCAAGTGGTAAGGTGGATTGAACAACTGCAGGAGTTTCACTATGAAACTGAGCACCGTAGCGAAAGATGTCACGGCAACGCAGACGCGCTATCAAGAAGACCTTGCCCTTAAGAATGTAAGCACTGTGTTAGGAAAGAAGAAAAAGAAGTAGTACCCGTCAAGATGCTGAGAACAGACCTTAGTGATGAGTACACTGAATACAGCGAGCGCAGCAGGATGACTTAGACGTCAAACCCATTCTTGAATGGAAGAAGGCCGCTGCTCCAAAGCCTAGTTGGCATGATGTTGCTGGAATGAGAATCATAACAAAAAGTTATTGGGCACAGTGGGACATTTTGGTGATCCACGAGGAAGTATTATGCCGTAAATGAGAAAATCCTCGAGGAGACCATTGTCACCTACAAATGGTCATACCAAAGGTGAAGGTACCTGAAGTTCTATGGCTTTACCACGATGGATGTTCAGGAGGTCATATGGGAGTAAAAAGGACTGTTAAAGATACGAGAGAGATTTTACTGGAACCACTGCCTAAACGACGTAGAAGACTGGTGCCGCAAATGCACTAGTTGTGCAGCAGTTAAGGGACCTCAAACACGCAGTAGAGGAGCTTTAAAGATCTATAATGTGGGAGCCCCATAGGAACAGATAGCGCTGGATGTTGCGGGACCATTTCCTGAGAGCGAGAGTGGGAATAGGTACTTTATGGTCGTAATGGATTATTTTACTAAGTGGCCAGAAGTCTTTGCCATTCCTAATCAAGAAGCTACCACAGTGGCAGATAAATTGGTTCACGAAGTATTTTGTCACTACGGAGTACCTTTGGAAATTAACAGCGATCAAGGAAGAAATTTTGAGTCCCAGGTATTTCCGGAGACATGTCGAGTAATGGGTACTTACTCATAAAACCAGGACCACCTCTTATCACCCGCAATCCGATTGAATAGTGGAAAGTTTTAACCAGACATTGGAGAGATATCTGGCTAAAGTTGTAGAGAGCAGGCAAAAGGATTGGGACAAACACATTCAGCCGTTCCTTCTGTCATATCGAAGTGCAGTTCATGAGAGTACAGCTGTTACACCTGCTTTCATGAACTTCAATATATAAAATACATACAGACATAAAGTGTTTAAAAACTACTTTCAAGTAATCGAATCGCAACCCATGAAATACTTAGTAGTTTCGGTAGCTATCTGTGGTCTTCATCATTAGTTCCACTGTACCAAACGGTGCTTTACTGCCTATAATATTTGTAGTTTTCCCTCGAATTCTCCAGGATTCCATCATCAGATCCTGACTTTATGACAATGGGACCAACCTTCAAGTATACCCTTTCAAACAAAAAAGAATTTTCCAAATCAGTCTAGCCGTTATGAGTTAACACAAATAAAAAAATACAGCCGAATTGAGAACCTCTTCCTTTTTTGAAGTCGGTATAAGAGGGCCCCGAGGATTCCATTGCCTATAGGCCCCTGATAGGGTTAATCCGGCTCTGGGAGTTACACGTGTTATTGTGAGTCAACCATAAAAGTTAGACATATGCTGTCGTGGGATATTTTTTATATAATTTTAAGGAGAACATTTCCGTCATGAAATGATTTGTGTAGCTTTAACCATTAAGGTTGCACACGCGACGGAAGCTTAAAAAATGGAGTAACTTCTCCCGTTTTCGCAACATTTCCCTTCACTGCTCTGCTCCTATTGATTGTAGCGTGATGAAAAGTATACTATAACCCGCTCAGGAGTATGAAAAATAACTGTACCAAGTTTCGTTAAAATCCGTTGAGTAGTTTTTGTTTCTATAACGGTTATACAGACAGACAGACAGACAGACAGACAGACAGACAGACAGACAAAAATTTAACTGATTGCATTTTTGGCATGAGTATCGATCCTTAATCACCCCCTGATAGTTATTTTGGAAATTAATTTCATGTACAGAATTGACCTCTCTACAGATTTATTATAAGTATAGATGAATTATCATTTGTCTCTTTTGCTTATAACTTTTATTATTTAATTTACTATTATGATACTATTATGTGTGAAATTTGACCGATATTATTTTTAACCCAAAGGTTGACTGGTATAGAATGCCTTGTTGCATTACCTAAGTCCGCCCATGTACAACTATTGTACATAAAGTTTAAATAAATAATAGTGAGATTGTCATATTTTTTTTAATAATATATTGTTATTCTCATTGAGTAATGTAGGTAATACTGTGTGGAATAAACAAAGCTTAGTTATTTTTTTATGTACTTACCTAGCAGGCAGGAAAGTGCTGCTCTAAGTGGAGCGGAAGGGAGTGTTATTCTTCTACTAACTAAAAATCCCACCCACTCCTTCAGATGTCCTTCCTTTCTAGGGCTGCGGTATCTCGCATAGTAGGGGAGCCCAAGCGGGGATTTCGGGATTTACTAAAGCGCGGCAGATTAATATACACGGGGGATACCTTGTACCCGGTTAAGTACCTCCACCAAACATGAGCCCCATATATAAGGCCGCCCGTGAAGGATACAGGATCAGATTACTTAGTAAAAAAAAATTGACCATCAGAAATTCTCGAGCGCGTCAGATTAAGGTAGTGTGAGTTAATTACATCCTAAAAAGTGTATATTCCACTAATCTGACAATTTGAGAGTACCCCTACATACAACCACCCGCATCATGCAAATGATCAGATTAACATACGTACATTATTAAAAATACGTAGGGCATTGATGCTATCAATATCTGACGCGCTCGAGAATGTCCATGCAACAGTATTTTTTTACATATTTAAAAATCTATAGCCGCTTCCCCCACCGATGAAAGGTATATATCAGGGATGTTAGGGAGCTCCGTAACCGTAACCGAAACATTCGGATATCCGATATAAAAATTATCCGTAACCGTAACCGAATCCGAAATAAAAGTTTCGGATAATATCGGATAGGGGCGGATCCTAATTGAGACACGTTATGACAAGTTGTTTTAATCGGCCGGGCGGTGGCGAAACACACAAGTAGACATGCGCAAAACAGTGCGTTAGAAAGTGATGTTATATGATAGTACATTTAGTACCGGGAAATGTTGCATTACACCATGACTCCAAACATGACGCGTAATGAAGCGCCACACGATGGTTATTGTAATGAAATTCTCGCGTTATAAAATGTAATACATCATTACATGAGATGAGATAGCGCGTTATGGTATGATGTATCTATTTGTATTTTACTTTTCAAATACCTTAAAAATTTAATATTCGTAACCGAAATTATCCGAAACTAACGGATAATCAGAAATAATTTCATATCCGTATCCTTATCCGTATCCGGTATAATAATCATTCCTATATCCGTATCCAATCCGTATCCGAAATTTCATATCCATAACATCCCTGGTATATATCATATAACATTTTTTTCTTCTTATCATCTAAGCTTTGCAACCCAATAGGTCTCTATGACGCTCGAGTAAATCCCCATTTAGCATCGTGGGCTCCCCTACTATCAGAAAATTCCCGTAACCCCGGCAGAACATTCCTGCAATCTCGACAGAACATTCCCGCAACTCCCGCAGATTGTGCATATGGCCTTGGAACTGTATTTGTAGTATAGATCAATCGATTGAGACTTAGTCAAAAGGTTGTAACATAATTACTTAATCCATCGAAAACAATGTTATGTTAATTACTGCAAACAAACACTTGACTGTAACTGCTTTGGTAGTTCAACCGAAGCAAAACAACTAAACTGTGTTTATAGACTTTTCATAGAAAATTATTTCATCTCGCACAGCATCAACGAAAAACAGCACACCGTTGTTTGTAAACGAAAATACGGGAGCCTTGGGAAGTGCAGCTAACATGTTTCATCTTTATCGAGCAAACTCTCGCGCAGCGACGGGAACGAAACTCTCATATAAAGTGCATAAGAATCAAAATCCAAAACCTAAGCGATACCAATTTTCTCTGACTTTGGTCATTAATTGTACTGAAGAGTGAAATCTAATTCGCAGCTAATAAGATTCAATTTAGCAATTGAACTTCTGGAATCTTCGGGAATTAGGCACCGAAAAGTGTTTACTCGTAAACCACGCTCATTGTTTAAGTAAACTTCTATTTCGATGCTTTACCGTGAACCACTCGCCGCTCGAGATTCGCGCTAACAATATTTCTCGGTACCCCTGCAAGAAACGAAAGCTAACGGCGCGGCGTACTGTAGTATATAGGCAAGGAAATACAAAATCTAATTAATACTTGTGCCAGCTAGGGTTATCAATGTTCATACTTTACTTCTTTGAATTTAATATACCTATCTACTGTAGGTAATAGCCAAACCAAGTTTTTTTAACTGAAATGAATATTTTCAGTAGAACTACCTATTGTTTACTCACCACCTTGTGCTTATCCCGTTTACTTGGTCGGTCCAACACCTTTTCATCTTACATTCTCCCCTGCCAGACGGTACTGCATCATTTACTCCTATTTCTTTCATATGCTCAAACAATCCATCCATCTTTTCTTTGGCCTTCCTCTACCTCTCCACTAAGTATTGCTTATTAGTATTAATCATATCACATCGAGCCCCGACAATGGTGCTACTTGTTCTTTGAGGCGCGCAAGGAACACGATGCGCTGCGCGCCGTCGACTCGAATACTTAGTTGCTAAGGTAGTTAGGCCCGATCAGATACATAATTATGTGCTCCTGAAAATTAGGTCTTACGTGTTGTGATTCGTGGTTTCTGTAGGTACACTCGATCCCGCTAACTTGTTCATTAGACTTGGTTTATTCCAAACGACCACTGCATCTCTTCTCTAGTTCTAAATAGATAAACATTTCACAGTCAGATTTGTCAGTCATTTCTAACGGTCAGATGGTAGGTACTTAAAACACTGGCGCCAGCAAAACCAATTCTCATTCATCGAATGCTTCTTTTTTTCATAATTAACGATAATGTAAACGTGTTGTCGAATGAAAAACATGAAAGTTTGGAAAATTCTCAATGTATCCAATGGTAGGTAAACTCTTCTGTTTTGTGACTCATGTGTGTTGGTGTGAAATGGTTTGTAACATAACAATAATACATTTCACGTTCATTCTATTTGCGTTTAACATGTGTAGGTACCTACAGTTCTGGCAATAATGATCAAGTGACTGGAGATGCATATTCAACGACACTACGCACAAATGTGTTATAAAGCACCTTCAAAGCTGAAATTCCCTTAAACTCTTTACCAACTCTGCTGATAAATCCGACCATTTTCATTGCTTTTTTGATTATATTATTGATGTGTGTAGTAAAAGAGAGATCACTGCTAAGCACTACACCTAGATCCCGTATATTAAAAACTTGCTGCAAAGGTGTTCCATTGAGGGTGTAAGTTGATGGTATAGGTTGTTTTTTTCGCGTGTACGTTACGTGGAAGCATTTGTTAGCATTTAAAGCCATCCTATTCACCACACACCAGTTATGCAATGAGTTCAGGTCAGATTGTAGCAAAGCTATGTCATCCTGATTATTAATTTGACGAAAGATTTTAAGATTGATTGAAGAAGATGATTCCATTGATCCATTGTGCCCTTTTATCTACACCAGTTTTGCAGTGTTGCTGTTGTTCACCTGGACACGATCTAGCACATTGTAGATTGTTTTTTAATTTTTACATTTATAAAATATGTAAATTATAAAGTAATGCAAAATAAACTATTCTGAAGAAACTAATGTAAGGAACATAAGTTTGTTAAGAATAGTTTATTTAATAAATAAAAAACATTTGAGAGAATGCTTAAAGAAACTGCACCATTCATTGGATATTCAGGTTAGTTCCGATTAAGAAATAGAACCATTATTAACCATACATTTATTACTACTATTATTATCTACAAACTTTTAATGTGATTCTTCTATTAGAAACTCTTTCACTGATTTGTTGTATTTCTCAGGCAATATTTCCTGCAGTTCATTTCGTGTTAACCAGTCAGCTTTTGTTTTGCTTGGTTTTCCACTTTTGTAATTGGCATAATAGAAGAATACCTGAAAATAAGGATTCAATCGAAATTATGAGTTTACAACTTTCGAACTTGGTTTCGTTTATACCTACAGCACCATTAAATATGCTATGATACCTGATAACTGGTTGAATTGATTATTCTATCTACTAAATTCAACACTTACTTTAGCACCTATTTTGCCATTGACTTCTGAGGGATACTTGTATTTATAAAATCCACATGGTGCATTTGACACAAATTGTACTTTTAGTTCAGGTCCACATTGTTCTTGTACTATCCTTTCTGCAGTCTAAAACATTAAAAATACAAAAACTTAGATAGAATTATACATATATGCTTTGTTATCTCTCAAAAGCTGATTCAACTCGCCAGCACACAGATAAGGCTTTCGTGTATGGCAAAACATTTTGTAATATATTGTTTGAAGTATGAAAATAATAATAAAATAAATAACTATGCCGTAATTATATCGAAAGGTGAACAAAGTTGATTATTTTTTATCTGTAAATTACTTACAAAATTTCAACATTTTCATATTTTTATCAAGTATAACATTATTATAACATCAATGTTTTGCAGAATGGAAGTCTACCTGTCTTAAAGTTTCTCCTTCCTTCCACAAACCCTGAGGCAGCAATGTCTTCACATCTGAACCCAACTTGATTGGTGTCACTAGTACCAGATGTCTTTGGAGACACCTTTCTGTAGACGTTTTATCACCTCTTTTGTCAGCTTCTAAATGAAAATAATGGTACTTAAATAAATATTAATATCAAACGAATATTGCAATAATAATACAGTATAACAGGAAGATAAAAATAAGGAAAGCTTGGTAAAGATGTGGAGAAAAGCAAGTTATCCAATTTCTTTACTACAACATGGTTTGCTGGAGCCATGTATTTGTAATACTTTACCAGTCTCCACACTAGCAAACTTAAACTGAGCCAGCTCTTCATTGGCAGCATCCTCAAAGTCCTGGGCAGTGATTTTGCTCACAGCATCAATGTCCACATCAACCGATTCATTTTTCACGAGCTCTGCTTGAACCCTTTAAATTACATAAAAATACATATGAGTTGACAGGACCAAACTGACAGTTAGAGGCTCATCAAAAATGTGCTTCTAAACTTGCAAGAAGCTTTTTTTTTTTTTTTGTTTAGAATAGGATCGCGTTTGACCACCATCTCACCTGATGGTAAGTGATGATGTGGTCGAAGATGGAGCACGGTTACCTAAAAGTAACCTATTCACTCTTGACTTAAAGACTCCTAGGTTATAGCTATCGGGAAACACAGACTCCTGCAGGGAATTCCACTCCTTAGCCGTACGCACAATGAAGGTATTCCCAAAACGTTTGGTGCGTATGGGTGGGATGTCCACCATGTAACGATGGCGCTTCGCCGTTTGTCTCGTAGTCCGATGATGGAACGGGCTTGGTGGAATTAGATTGTGTAATTCCATCGCACACTGCCCGAAATGTAACCGATAGAAAACCGATAGACTTGCAACTCGTCGTCGATGTTCAAGGCTCTGGAGCTTTGATTCGACCAGTACATCGAGTGCTATTCATAACTTTGGTCATATTCAATAGCACAAGCTTCAGAACATGTAAGAACTTGATAAATATTACCTATACTTACTTATCATTTTCATGTCTAATCTCATGTTCAGACTTCATGCTCTTCTCAATTTCAAGGGTGTATTGCAAGTCCAAGTATTTTTTATACATTTCACTCAACGGGGGAGTAACGACAGGTAGTCTTTCAACGCAAACTCCTGTTACAATATCCCATGATGATTTTGTGCTAAGACCTGTTAAAATTAATCTATTAGTAATTCAAGTTAAATATTCATATACAATATAACCTACAAGTTCTTTACCTCTTACAAAAATCCGACGGTATAAATTCACCTCTGCTTGAATAAATGTTTTGAACAACATTCTGAACACCGGTAAAACTTATTTAATTACTAAATTAGATATTTACACTACTCTCAATTATTACTCGTTCTTTTTACAACCAATTCCCTTGAATGTTTTCATCACAGAGTACTTTCATATAATTTAATTATGGTTTTCATTTCATTATATGATTTTATTATTTATTTTCCCGTATATATTAAGCTGTCACTGTCACTGGCACTGGCAATGACAATATTGACAATCAGATGTATGAATGTTTAATAATAGTCACTGATATTCTCGGCGCAGATAGTACGTAGTTATTATCACTGACTTGGTAGGTACATACTTTTCCTATCTCAATGGTTATTATTATGCTTATATAAAGTCTCTATTAATTTTATTTAATGTCAACATGACAACTTTTAACATAAACTGCCGAACTGCAAACTAGAATGGGGCGTAGGGATGGTACGTATTTACGCGACCAGGTTTTTACACCAGGTATTTACTTCCAAGTACGTACACCAGGTGCTGATCCGAAATACTTGCAAGACTTCAAAGTATATACGGCTACTCGGACACGCTCCAGTCGGAGCTTGACGCTCGCCCGACTATGCGATTATGCTCCTTATCTGTAAGAGACTACGGAACAATTTCGTATGCAAGTCTTTTCTAGTATATGGTTTGTCTTTGCAAATATTTATATGTAAACGCGATTGTGCTTCTTATTCGTAACAACTCACGGGTCAATTTCCTATGCAAGTATTTTCCTTCCAACAGGAGGATTGAATAAAAGTAGAAACTTTCGTCTCTATGCTGGTATTTATTTGTAAACGCGATTGTGCTCCTTATCCATAGGAAATCACGGTTCAATTTCCTATACAGATAGAAAATACTTGAAAGTATTCCGAGCCCTGCTTTTAGGACCTGGTTTCTTATGATAGACTTACTTGAAAGCCCTGGTACTCGATTTTGCAAGTATGACCCATGTCTAATGGGGCGTGCAAGTGAAAGCTGATCGCAGATGGCGCCACCACCGTAAGAACCTTTGTCACTGTCAGTGTTAGTTAGATTGTGAGATAATTTAGTTATCTGTATCATCTATGGTTATCTGTGGTGAGCTAAACATTTACACGCTTCGTATTTTTTGTTTTCATTTCATTAATTTCAATTGATTTCTTTACAATTTTCCGATTAAAGAACATAATACATGTTCTTTAATCGGAAAATTCTCAATAACTGTCTCTAATTTAGGAATTCACTTTAATTTCCATAGTGTTCCATAGAGAAACTGCTTTATTATTGGTAAGTGTGCTACTAGCGCCACTTTGACAGTAGCACGCCCCATTAAGTATAAAAAATTATCAAAATCCTGTATTGACCTTGACAGCACAATATAGATAGATAAATTACTCTTCAAGTCATTGAGATAGGAAAAGTACCTATATCAGTGCTTTAAGTCCACAAAGGCCACTTAACAAAAGTTGAAGTTGAAGTTACTCTTTATTGTACACCATAACAGAATAAAAACAAGGACTTAACAACTACAAAGGGTGTGTAATACATGAGCGGTCTTATCGCTAAAAGCAATCTTTTACAGACAAACTTTGGATAGATTTGATGTACTATTTACTTATATACAATACATAAGTAATAAACTAATGTGCTTAGGGCTTTGAATACGTTAAAAACGACTCTGGCTATGGTCTGAGAACTAATATGGTTACCCCAGCTAGTAGGTGATGAATTCTCGGGCCCCCTTTCTTACTTTGACTGATCGAATCGTGTGTCGCTAAAATCGGTGTCACCGCGTGATCCTGGGTACGATTCTCGACATAGGCTGTTGTTTTAAGTCTGGGTGATTTTAACTGACTTAAATCGCTTGAAACTCTTTTTTAAATTATGTTCCCCAATTACTCAAAGACGGCTGAACCGATTTGGAAATTTCCATATTTTTTTGACAGAGTATATGTACTTTTTAACTGGTCCCATTGTCATCAAGTCAGGATCTGATGATAGAATCCTGGAGAAAGCGAGGGAACTCTTCAAATATTATAGGCACACCTATAGCGGTTTGGGTATTTTTTATAGTAACAATTGCAGTTGCTCTCGGAAAGCATAATTTTGTGAAGTGAAACTGATGATGATAAAAAGTATTTCATTCATAGGTTCCAATTCGATTACATGAATATGGTTGTTGCTCTTTATGCTCGTTACAAGGCATATGGTGAAGTGGAGCTGATGGTGAAGTACCAGGAGATCTCTTCAACAATTGACGGCCTTGCATCGGCACAGTAAATATTTTGTAAAAGGTTATAAGTAGTTGACATTGAGGCTTTTGTAACTAGATAAACTATAAATCGACCCAATAAAAAGCGAAAACAACTTTTTAACGAATAATAAAAATGACTTCCAAAACAATACTGCAAATGTGAAAAATAACTTTAATTTCAAGGGGCGGTGTCAGATAACAAAAATACAAAACCAAAGACTACCGAAATTTAAGTTATTTTTCTTTTTGCTGTGTTTTTCGGAAGTCGGTTTTATTTTATGTTAAAAGGTTTTTCTATAAATTAAATACATACCTAAATACTTTATTTTTAAATTACTAGCAAACGAACTTTGTTTCGCCCTAGTTCTTATTTTTTCGGTCATATGATCACCTCGCACGCCTAATTTCACATTTCTGTTTCAGGTATTTTTTGTATTCAAACCTTCTCCTGACAATTATAAACGTAACAAAAATAATAACTCAAATAGGTGTAACCGTTTCTAAGTTATACGGTTACTTTTTTTTTCTGGGTGGGAAAATCTTCAAATGATTCCTCCCACTTTGGGTAGAGCGGAAGCGAGTGTGAGACTTCTACTGACTAAAAACCCACCCTGTTCCTTCAGTGGCCTTTGTGCTCCGGGACCGTGGTATCTCGTTAGCACTCCGCAGCCCTAGCAGGCAATGGCCCTACGGGCCCCATCAATGCTGCTGACTGCTCTTTAAGGTGCGCGTACACGTCGCACCATCGACCCGGGCCTGGTCCTTACCGCACGGCGAGCCACCCCTGCTCGCCGTCCGCGAGCCCGCGCCTGCGGTGGGTGTGTAATATATGCCATAATAACAAATAATATATTATCACTTGAAATAACGTTCACATGATATAATTTTCATATGCTATAAAAACAAATAACCTAATTTCATGTGATCTAATATTACATTTCATATAAACTTCTTTTGCTCTAATAACATTTAGTATAACGTTCATCTCATATAATTTTCAATTAGTATATTGGTCTTTTTATATAACGTTCAGTTGACCTAATTTTCATATTTACTCATTTTCTGCCAAAATTCTGTAGTGAATAAGTAAATATTAACCAAATGATGCACCAACAATAGAAGGGATCTGGCGCAGGTATACAGGGTTAATTGTAAAACACCAAAAACCTCTCAGGACTATGTTACTAACATCATAATCAACAACTTTTGTTCTATGACTTTTAAAAATTCTTCATATTTTAGGTCACCAGATTTTCATATAAAAATAAAAATATTTAAATTGAACGCCCTAAACCCTAGCGTCTATGCAAAGCAAAAGAAAGCGGTAGTATAAATTGCTTTCTTTTGCTTCGCATAGAGTTCGTAACATTTAGGGCGTTCAATTTAAATATTTTTATTTTTGTATGAAAATCTGGTGAACTAAAATATGACGAATTCTTAAAAGTCATAGAACAAAAGTTGTTGATTATGATGTTAGTAACATAGTCCTGAGAGGTTTTCAGTGTTTTACATTTAACCCTGTATATTGAGGTGCATATGAAGGAACAAAAAAACGAAGCATGAAAATGGCAGGCGTTTATAATCCAATCAGTTTTTGCAAAAATATACAAAACAAAGTAGACGTTTCAAAATTATATTAAACGTTACTAAAGAATTTGAATATTATACTAACTGAATATTATATAGTTCAAATGTACATTATAGAACATGTTTATTAAACCATATAAAATTAGGTAAACTGAAATTATATCAATAATTCATTATATCATTTCATCGTTATACTAAAAAAAATATATTAAATGAAATTAGGTCATGTGATCGTTAGAACTTTTGTTATTATGTCAAATGGTACGCACCCGCCTGCGGTGGTCGGAGATCAGCTCGCGATCCCCGACGCCCATGGCGTCTGGAGCGTGAAGAAGAGCGTTGTCTTTAACTCACGCGTTCAGCCTCCTCCTTCACTAGCATGACAGCTTCATAGAAGGAGACGACCATATCGCATTCTCTTTCGCCCCGCACCATGGTTTGAACCAGGGACGGGCGCGAGAGGCTGCCGCTGCCTATCGCCTACATGAGAACACGGCGGTACTCTGACCAAGCAGGGCACACCTCCACCGTATGCTCCACCGTGACCGCTGGGTGATCCTCACAATGACGACACCCGGGCGTATCCTCCCGCTGTATCCGAAACGGGTACCTTCCGACACACCTGTGTCTGGTACACACCTGCATCAGGCAGAAGATGAGGACGCCGTGGCGTCTCTCAAGCCATTCCTCAAAGAGCCCAGTCCAAAGAGGGGACTTATCGCTGAGATTGCGGTGTGCCCAGCCCTCGGTTGGGATAGTCGCTCTTTCCAACTAAATAATTTTTATTGACATAAAATTTTGAATCTATCATATCTTCGAAAGTATTTATTTGGTACATTTAAGGTGAACGCAGACCTAGCCGCAGTCTCTACAGTCCCCGCAGTCATCGCTTTTTGTTAATGGCCTCGCACATCTATCCGCGCCGCAGTCGCTGCAGTCGTTCCCGTCGCCACACGCATCGCACTTGCAGTGTTGCCAAATTTTTTAAAGCATTATCTGTACCGAATATTTAAAAAATCTGTAAGAAATCTGTATTTGGTATTGGTATTTTACTCTTTTGTGTAATTTTATCTGTAGGTGCTATAATAGGGAATAAGCAAGTAATTATGTATACGAGAACAAGTAATTTTATTATAAACCGTTGACAGAGATTCTCTTTCTAAATTATAACTCTGACAACACTGCGCGCCGTGGATGCGAATGACGTCATCCGCGCTGCGCTAGCCGCAGCGTCCGCTGCGTGCGGGTGACGTCATCAGCAGCGGCTTGGGGAGTTCGGTCGTTTCAGGGACTGCGGCGACTGCGGCGCGGGTAGATGTGCGAGGTTGCATAGAACTTCATATAAAGAATTCGAATGCAAAGACTGCGGCGCGTGCGGTGCGGCTAGGTCTGCGTTCACCTTTGGTGTACAGAAAAATTTTAATCAGCATTAAATGCCAAAGTTAATAAACGTATTTATTTACATACGAAATAATAAATAAATGTAGAAAACAGCTTCGAAAGTAACGTAATATTTTTCAGGGCCGGATTCACCATTAGGCGGAGTAGGCAACTGCCTAGAGGCCCCGCATCAACTAGGGGCCCAGGCCCAGTGCACGCTCCAAGAAAACATGTTTCTTCGAACGAGAATTTGATGTGCGTGTGAACTTAGGGTCCTCACTGTTATCTCACAAAATACAAATCGTTAGATTTAGTAGTAGAATTAAAAGTAAAAGTAAGAAAAGGGGCCCCGAGAATATCATTGCCTTAGGGCCTCTGACAGGGTTAATCCGGCTCTGATATTTTTAATCAATATTTGGACATTGAAGTAGTTATTGTGAATTTGTGAGTCAACCGTAGGAGAGAGATATGCTATCGTGGACTTTTTTGTAGCATTGTAATTGTAGATCTACAATTTTCTAGTATATTACTTTAATGTATCTCTGCTGGTCAACGCGGCGTACGCGAGTAAATCTCTCAGGAGGCAAGATATTTTGCAACATCTTCAACAATAATCTTTATACTTCAATCAATTTACATAAAATATTAATGAATTATACTTAAACCTTCTTCAGGAATCACACTATCTATTCGTGAAAACGGTAAAAAAATCCGTTAATTAGGTAACCTAATGTCTCGAAAACTTGCCGCGTTCTCTCGCCGATTTATTCAAAGCAGTGTTTATAAAAACTATCTAGTAGTTTACTCCAAGTTTGTAAATTTTTAAACACAAAGCACAACGTTTTTTGGTTAAATTTACTGTCTTAAATTTCACGAATCGCAATTCAAGACACTTTTTTAACATTCAATATAACTATGATGCGTTTCAACTAAGAACACGTTTGACTTAGCGACATATTGTGTCGTCATAGCTGTTAAATCGAACCAGTTGGGTAGAGTGAACAAAAAAAAAGTAAAAAAACTAAAACCCGACTACGACAAAAAAATCGATGCTAAAAAGGATGAAACAAGATTTTCAGGATGCTGAAATAAACAAGGTTACTGGAAAAACAAGAACAGAACAAAAATAAAAGCCGTAGTCACACGTCACGTTATTAATTGTTTTGTTACGGTTGATATCCTATATAACGTGTGACTACGGCTTTTATTTTTGTTCTGTTCTTGTTTTTCCAGTAACCTTGTTTATTTCAGCATCCTGAAAATCTTGTTTCATCCTTTTTAGCATCGATTTTTTTGTCATAGTCGGGTTTTAGTTTTTTTACTTTTTATTATTTAAACTATTTTGGTGTTAAATCACTGTGCTTCTATACTATTTACTTTATTTTTTATAAGTTCAAGTGAAGCCCTTTCAAATGATACCAAACACGGTATCTCTATCTTACATTTATTTTTTACACATGACTTTTTGACCGCTAGAGGGCGCCACGTTAAATTTAAGTAATATTTTTGATAAGTACAAGTGAAGCCCTTTTAAATGATACCAAACGCGGTGTATCTATCTTATTTTTATTTTTTACACATGATTTTTTGTCCACTAGAGGGCGCCACTTTAAATTTAAGCAATGTTTTGGAAATGTGCATGTGACGCCCTTTCAAATGATACCAAACACGGTGTGTTTATCTTATTTTTATTTTTTAACACAACACTTTTTGTGCCCTAGAGGGCGCCACATTGGGTTTTGTGACACGTCACGTAGCCTATGTTCAGCGGACGGTCAAGACGGTTCTAACGATACCTCATTTGTCGAGTTCCGATAAGCAGCTTTGGAGCTATGAGGGAACAGATGAACATACACACATACATACATACATACATAGCCTGTCAAAATCATAACCCTCCTTTGGCTTTGCCGTAGTCGGGTAACAAGTATTTATTAAAATATTTATTCACAAATATTTGAGTGCAACAAAATTCCCCTTTCATTATTTCAGTGATCAAACGCGAACTAATCATAAAAAAATAAATAAAGCGAGACTACATAGGTACGCACTTAAGTACGGTCTCCCGGTAACTTTAGGGACCGCACATTAAGGGCTGTAGTTTTTAATATATTTGTTTACAAATTCCTAGAATTGTAATGTTTTTATTCTACAAAGTACTAAATACAAATGTTTAGATTCATACGCACATAAAAATTGTCGTTCGATAAAAAAAAATCCTGTCGCTTGCACTGGGCCCCTAGTGGTTGCGGGGCCCCTAGGCAGTTACCTACTCTGCCTAATGGTTAATCCGGCCCTGAATATAATTATTATTGTATAATAAGTATACATATATGTTTGTTAGTTTCCAACTTCTCGACTTTCGTCGGCTTCCTAATGAACCTCCCGCCCCGAGACCCTCAGGGTAGTAGAGGATCAGGGTTCCTCGTTACAAAAACACTCGTCACCTAGCACTTTGCTTAAAATCGTTACAGTGTGTATGGCAGCCTGTTTCTGCATTATATCAATTCTTATTTTGCTATCTAGTGTTTCGCAGTATCTATAAAACTCTTGCCTATTGCTCCTGTTGCACCTATTATTATCGGAACTATTGTGGTTTTAGTTTTACATAATCTATTTATTTCTATTTTTTATGGTTAATATTTAGTAAGTTTTTCTATTTCTTTTGGTCCTACATTGGAATCCGATGGCATTGCTATGTCAATAAAGTAGGTTTGTTCTCTTTTGTATTAATGTAAATTATATCTGGTCTATTGTTTTGTATTGCTGTGTCAGTTTGTATTGGCATTTCCCAAAGTATTTTTGCGTCTTCATTCTCCCTAACGTGTGGGTGTGTTAGTGTCTCCTTCCACCAAATCTTATCGGATTGAAAGTTGTGTTTGTGTAATAATCTCCAGAAAACGTATTGTACTATATTATTATGTCGCTTGGTGTAGTATGTGCCAATCAGCTTTTCACATCCTGTTGTTATATGATGTATGGTCTCATCCTTCGTTGAGCATAACCCACACTTGCCAAGTTGCCATCTACCTGTTTCTTATGTATATCGCGTTCATGTTGCCTGGTAACTATTGCTTGATCCTGTACTGCGAATATAGATGCCTCTAAAGATAAAGATACTGGTGTTTTTTTTTAGCCATACGAATGATCCCTCACTACCGATGTTAGCCTTTTTTATTACTGCTTTGTAGAACTGTCCATGTAACGGCTTAACTTCCAGACCTCTACCTTCTTCCTCTTGACAGCTGCTCTTATTTCTTCGTCAGTATATCTTTGCCTCGTTCTTAATTCTAGCTCTTTTGCTACCTCATCCACTTCTTTATCTATTGAGTATTTATTTTTAGTTTTGTCATGCTGTATTATTGTTACCATAAGACAGTAGAAGTGTAGTTGAAAAGAATTTGTGTTATGTATATCATTTCTATATTTAATAATCCTTTTCCCCCATCTTTTCGAGGTATGTATAACCTTTACTTATCTGCCTTCTCCTGATGTATCTTCTTCATTGCTAGGAGCTTTCTAGTCTTAACACCTATACTTGCTAGATCTCGAGTTTTGTAATTAAATATTCCGAATGAGTAGAGTAATACCGACACAGCATAAGTGTTTATTGCAGTCAAGATATTAACAGCATCTAAGTGTGAATTGGTAAGACATTTAACCCCCCTAAAATATTCCTTTGTTATTGTTTCTCTTAATTCTTTGTGATCTGGGGGCACGGGAGTGCCCCCGCCAAGTCGACCGCAAAGCAAACACTGCCGTACCATCCTTTTCTGGAACCATTTCGGTGTATTTTCAGGCCCCTATGTGGGGACCTTTGCATAGATTTAGAACGCTGAAATTATCGTTATCTAGTAAGCTACCAGCAGACACTTAAACCACAAATTTTCATGTTTGTAGCTTGTTTATTTCCTAAGTTATGCAAAGGCAAAGTTGTACTATTTCGACATATATAGACTCACTGACTCACTGATCATCAAAATAGATCTAGTACTTCCCATAAACCTAGAGAGCTGAAATTTGGCATAGAGGTAGGGTTTAGTATTTATATGAAGGAAAAACTATCAAAACTAGGATCATGGAAGATCTAGAGTACCTTAAGACCCTGAGGAGAAACAGACCAGCCAAACTATTGAAATTATCGACATGCTATGTTCACAAAGTTTATTGAGCATGGTTAGCCCTTTCTTCTGAAATTAAAAAATTGAAGGTCTGAAGTATCTGATGAAACATCCTAAGAGCTCAGCTGAACTATGGGAGATATGGAAATACGCCTTGACAAAAGTTATTCAGTGTAACGAGCCCTTTCTACTAATGTGTATAAAAAATTGAAGGTCTGAAGTATCTGATGAAGAACCCTAAGAGCTCAGCTGAACTATGGGAGATATTTGCCTTATTATTAGGATTTCTGTGGGAGATATGGAAATGCGCCTTGACAAAAGTTATTCAGAGTGATGAGTCCCTTCTACTGATGTATATAAAAAATTTAAGGTCTGAAGTATCCGATGAAGAAGCCTTAGAGCTCAGCTGAACTATGGGAGATATGGAAATGCACCTTGACAAATGTTATTCAATGTGACGAGCCCCTTCTTATAAATGAATATGAAACTGGAGTCTGAATAATTAAGAAACTAATCAAGTAAAAAATAGCTTTCTGCAAAAAGAACTGAAATCCCACCAAAAACATGCTGTAAAAAATTTGCCAAGTCTCGCCTAAGCTGCTTGTTTCTATATAAAAAGTAATGAAATCTCTAAGCAAAGCGAAGCCAAGTCTAAGGATCTTTACTGCGATTTCTTTATTATTATAGTTAGATTTTATGTGACTTGGCCGTTGACTTCGATGTATGACTAGTAAAAGTGTATAGAGTATGTTCAACGGCCGGTTACATAAAATCATACTAAGGATTTTTGTGCCAGATGGGCAACTTTAAAAAATAGCCTTATTTATCATTACTTTTACATCTCCTAGCTTTTCGCCTACAGTCTCGTTGTTCAGGTGCTACTATACTATTGTCTTCGCAATGATCGTACAGTTCGTTAGCTAAGGTAGTAGAGAAAAATAATTTTGGTTTTCATAAATTACGAAGTTCGTTCGTCAACCGTTTGTATAAATGACCAAGTTATATATATATAGTCGATAAGTGATCATCGCTCCTACCACTGGGGGCCAGGCCTCCTCCGGAAAATATCTCTAGATACGCCATTGAGTTTTATCTGTATCTAATTCTGTAAAACTGTGTGCTTGTACCTCGTTCATTTCTGTCTCTATTTCTTTGATCCATTGAGCATCGCTATTGTAGGTTGTTAATTGTGACAAGGTTGATTTCCAGAATTCTTCAATGTTCTCTTTGAATGAAATTTCTGTGGCCTTGCCTGTACTTGATTGTTCTGCAACTGTCTATAAAATTTATGTTGATTCTTTTTGAATAATTTATTCTGAATCTTCCTGTCATTAATGTCCTCATATCTCTTAAGTCTTCCTGCTATTGCATATTATAATTATTATTATATAAGAATTATATTATTATAATCAGTTATATAAAATCAAGTTTAGTAATGAATATATTTTATAAATATCTTTTAATCGATAGTGAAATGGTGTGTTTTATACATAGAGATAGGATTCTCTTGCAACCGCAGTGCGTCTGTCTGTCCGTCTGACTGTCTGTCTGACTCTCTGTGTGTCTGTTCGTATGTCACAGCCACTTTATTTCAAAACTATTAGAATAACACAGTTAAAACTTGATAGGTAGATGTATTCTGAGAACCGTTTTACGATAATTATACAAAAATTGAATGTTCTCACACAAGACAATTTATTCTTTTATTAAGACATACCTACATCATATTATATTTAGTATCAATTCAATTCATTAAACAATTTATTTTGTCCTTAATGTCAAGTGTGAACTAAAAAAAAAACATTAACATATTTATATTTTTAAATTTTAGTAAAATAACTGGATAGCAAAATAAGAATAGATATTAGATATATTGCAGAAACAGGCTACCATACACACTGTGACGATTGTAAGCAAAGTGCTAGGTGACAGTATTTTTGTGACGAGGAGCCCTAATCCTTCCCTACCCTGAGGGTCTCGGGGCGAAAGGTTCAGTAGGAAACCGACGAAGTTGGAAACCAACAAATTAATAATTAATAAGTTTAATAGAGTCTGGCAAACGAAAGTAGACACTCGAATTATTTGCAAACTTTTTATATGGCAATGCTATACTAATGTCAAACTCAATTTAGAAAACAAGATGGCGAGTTGTTGGTGATTTGTTGTGATCTTGTTAATAGCGTTTATTCAGCGAAAAATGAACAAAACTATTAAAAGTGGAGTACGGGAGATGTTGTTTCGCATGATGTGTAAATATCAAGAAAAACAACAGGAGAAAGACGCCGAATTCAAACCTAAACAAGATTGTTTACGTGTGGTATTCAATTTTATAAGTTAGTATGACGCTACTATGTTGATACTTTGTCGTAATTCATAATTTTTATTTATCTTTTAGCGAGGAAAAATATTTATCTATTTTGATTCACATTCATTTTATAGTATGTTAAACACTTTCATAATAATACATTATAGTTATTTAACATACTATTAAATGTTGCATGGTTTTTAACAATCTTTTTTTCTTTTTTAGAAATTCTGGTGGATGTAGCAGGGGTTGATGAGATAGTGAAAACTTTAAAAAACTTACGGATTTAGAGCAGAAAGATAGAATAAGAACGATATAATAGCTTCAATCACTGGTAAGTTTTTACTAGGAGTACATAACTTTTATAAAGATGTAATTTAATTCATGACTTGCAGAACCTAATCATTCTGTTTTACCATTCTTTACAGAAGTGAGCGTTACTACATTAAAAAGAATTAAAAAGGAAGGTGCGCGTAAAGGCCATATAAACCCACAGTCTCCAACTAAGATAGTTTCGACATAGATGCTATTCGTAACAAAATTAACGAATTTTATATCGTTAGAAAACAAGTTTAAAACGAAACATACTAGAGGCCAGTATATGAAGCTGATGAAATTCTGAAGCAGAATGAGCACGAGGTATTGCGACTTACCCCCTACCACTGTGATCTAAATGCCATTGAGTTAGTATGGAGTTTGGCTAAATGTAAAGTGGCAAGTAAAAATATTGCTCTGCCTGTAGTGGAGTTAGAGAAAGTTATAAAAGAGTCGTTTGAAAAGATGACTCCCAAGGAGTGAAATAAAATGACTGATCATGTCATCCATGTTGAAAATAAATATAAAGAAAGGGACAGAATTACAGAAAATAATTTTGAAAGTTTTATAATTAACGTAGGAAACAATGATTCCAGTGACTAATGAAACTTTCCACATGGAAGTCTTACATTCAGGTTTTGATTATAGTGAATAAATCAGAACTATTTTAGAATACTGTTGTTTTTTTTTTAATTAGAATTAAGACGCAGTATCTAAACTATTACCTACCTAAAATACCTTCTTGTATTTTTATTCCGATGAAATAAAATAGATAATTCTAAAGTATCAAATGAGGTTATTCCAGGTATTCCGTAGTAGTTTTGGGGTTGCTATGCTGATATTTTTTAAATTTGCCGCGCTTTTTCAGTCTCTACTTTCGTTTGCCAGACTATATTATAGAGTATTTGCCTATTTTTCAAAAATAGTATAGATTTAATTATTGTTCAATTTTAAACTCCAAAAAAAATATGTTAGAAAAAATAACTGGGTAACATTGTTGAAACTTTCAAATAAAAAAATCCATATTCAATATTTTCCCGCCCAAAAACCCATCGCTGTCACGAAGTCGCATGACGTCATATTTCTCAAACAACAAAGTGTTTTTGAGGTTGGGATTTCTGTTGTCTTTCTTTCATTATGAGTTTAAAATTATATTACCAATATTGTGTAGTGCCTTTTTGTGAAAATAACATTTCGTGATTGGCGAGGATTGTCGTTTGCGGTCACGTGACACACAGATTAAAAATTATAATTTTTCTTTTATGAAAATATAAAATATGTGGACTTATTTTTAGAAATAAAAATGTTCTTTATATTTCCTGGCATCTAAACTAACTATATGCACAACACAACAACATTTTTTTACTACTACAGGCAAATACCCTATTATTATATCACATTCATATTAGTATTTTCAAGTTTGTCGAGAATAACAGCCTTCTGATATTTCACATTTTTGTATACTAGTAACATTTCTTAGCCGATTCTGCCTTTTCCGGCTCTTGTGTCAAAGAAAGTAGGTGAATATGTTTGTAATTGCAGAAATCCATGAAAATCTCCTAATATATATTATTTATCGAAGTGATAGTGATTAATATCTATGAGAAATATTGTATAGTATTAGTCCCAAACGATATTTCATTTACCAAAAGTAAAACATAGCCTCCAGAGTTGACAAGTGTTACAACTAACAGGTTAAGTTCTATAACTGAATTTATTATCGTTTTAGGCTTGACCATGAAGCAAATAGTTGCGAACCAAAAAGTGAAGATCCCTGAGGGTCTCACTGTACACGTGAAATCGCGGTTGGTGACAGTGAAAGGACCGCGCGGAGTTTTGAAGAGGAACTTCAAGCACTTGGCTGTTGACATTCGCATGGTGAACCCTAGAGTGCTGAAGGTTGAGAAATGGTTCGGTTCCAAGAAAGAACTCGCCGCTGTCAGGACAGTCTGCTCGCACGTTGAGAACATGATTAAAGGTAATTAATTGTTTACCTACTTTTATTGTTATTCTACTAACTTTTGTCATAACCTTCAAAAACATCGGAGATAAATTAAGCGCTTCCAAAGTAGTGTTTAACAGGCTTCTAAAGTTGTTTTCGAAAGATTACGGTCTTATCAGTAATTATAAACTAAAGGGTTCCCTAACTTGAGATCTGTATCATGTCAATAAGTTTGGATAGTGAAGTTATACACTGGATAACCTCCTACAGCTAAAAGTAAAAGTGTAGCCTAAACATAAACTGAAATTGAGCACTCTTTTAAATGAATTCGGCATTTACTTTATTGAATTAACTTGATTAGTTTTGGTAAGCATAAACTTGATGATGGGTCTTAGTTACCAGCATATTACTAACATTTAATAATTACTAGTGGTTACCCACTGGTTGAAATTCAACCATGATTTAAATTATTACCGAAGCATTATATTTAACACCAGTTGAATAAATTGGCATTTGTTGTTTTGCCATATGAAACATGTATAGTGAAATAAAAACCTGCAACCTAGTCTTAGACTTACAATGATCCAGCCATATCAGAGGCACGATAACTACCACTGTTATATGACACTTTTATACATTAGCATTCTGAAATTGTCCATGTAAACCTTAATAGTACTAAATCTCATACTCCTCAGTCTACATAATTTTTGTTCAAAGAGGTACAAAGTTTTTGCTTCCCTTGTTAATTTATTAATATACTTGTAGTAGTGCTGAGCTTCACTCCCATGGACTTTATCACAATAAGAACATCTATAACCTTCCCTCAAGCTTCAAGCTACTTCCATACCAAGTTTCATAGGAATCAACCCAGTACTTTTAAAGATTAGTGCATTTAAACAAAAAAAACTTTTCAATATTTAGTTGTTTGCTAGTGCCAAATCGTATTTCAAATTCTGCTACTAGATTTTTATTTATGGTGATATTACTATTACTGATTATGTGTGTGTGACAATACTAGTGGTAGGATATGGGTAGACTTGTGAGATATAAATAGGATTGCAACTCCTGTCATATTTTTATGTTTTCAGATTGACATGTTTCAATATCCCTCAGTCCTTGAAGATTTCGAGGAGACAGTGTGCTTTTAACCAAACTGGTGTATGAATAAAGTGACTTAAATTGATTATATTATCAAGTAGACATTTATTGAGAATATTGAAAATAATGCAAGTTAAAAGTCTATGAGCTATGTGTTTAATCAAAATTCTAGATGAAAGAAAGGATTTAATTTCAAATTAGGAAATTACCTGAATCAGTCCTGAATTGAAATCTTTCGTTAGTATAAGTTTTTGGGGAAATTATGATAGGAAACTACAGCAGCTTTCTTTTCTAGTTTGCTGACCATTTTCTACATTATTTTAATGTGGGATCAGGCGGTGAAATAAAAGAAGCATGGTTACAGACACTTGTGTATTTTCGGAAAAGTTTAGAGCAAAAACTATTTTAAATATAAAATAAAAACGTCAGCTATTTATTTATCGCATGACATCTGATCGGCCGTCCGTCTCAGTCTCTCGTCTCTCACACATTCCCCTCTCCCCCTCACTCTTATATCCTTTCACTCACACCTCTACATATGTTCCTTTCTACTCAAAATTCATTCCACATTAAATTGTTGTAAGTGAAATTGACAAATGCAAGCAATAGTTCAAATCAGAGTAGAAGCCATATAGATATTTTTAAATTATTATTTATGAACACAACAAGTGAAGTCTTTGAGATCTTTTCAATGATATCTGCACAATATAAAAGCAGTTTTGAGTCAGATAGTATTGGTTGTACACTACAGGCTAATATAATAATAATAAAGTATTGGTTAATTACCATTGAAATGCAGTCTTGTTCGTTAGCAAACCAAATGCCGTTGTAGCAATTAACTGCCAACCAATAAGCAATACAACATTAAGAACCCCATTTTAATCAATATTCACACTACCAGTTTAATAGACCTATTGATTTATTTATCTTCCAGGTGTGACCAAGGGATTCCAGTACAAGATGCGCTCTGTGTATGCCCATTTCCCCATCAACTGTGTTACCACTGAGGGCAACAGCGTCATTGAAATCCGTAATTTCCTTGGTGAAAAATACATCAGGAGGGTAAAGATGGCACCTGGTGTGACCGTCGTAAACTCACCCAAGCAGAAAGATGAGCTCATCATCGAAGGCAACTCCTTGGAAGATGTGTCCAGCTCTGCTGCACTTATCCAACAATCAACCACAGTTAAAAACAAGGACATCAGAAAGTTCTTAGACGGTCTTTATGTGTCTGAGAAAACCACTGTTGTACTTGACGAGATATAAGGACATAAAATAATTTTAATTTGAATGAATTTGTTTTATTTCATCACATTAATTAATAGACATCCCATTAAGTCACAAATCTTGGCCTTATTTTGCTGAAACTGTTTTAAGCCCATATTCTGATAATTTAAGATCTGGCTGATTGAATCTACAGGTATCTGTTTTTTTAATGTAACACATGGTAGTAGAATAGATTACAGCATTAAATAACAAAATGAAGACTGCTGTTAAATACAGTCAATTTATTTTTAGAACATAGATAAAATGAAGAGCTTCTAATGAAGTTGTGGCACTGGTGGCAAGAAAATCTGAAACTTCTATAGAAGTCTGTAAGTGGTGAAAAGGTTAAATCTGCAATTATCATTTTATGAAACTTATTTGTTATGAAGTAGGAATATGAAAATAATATAGAAAGAATAGATTACAGCATGGTTGCCTGTTAAAGTTTAGCTGCAATTACGGTTGGAGTGTAGCCTTAGGTGCGCTATGGAGGGAAAATTTTTTGAGACTAAAAATTTTCGGTTTTTTTTTTCGGAAATCTTAAATTCTTTTTGCAGTATCTGGTTAACCTTGACCATAGAAACCATTTAGGTTCCCAGAAGCATGGTCCTACGACGCACCGTTTACGAGTTACGAGCTTTTGAATTTTTTCCCTTTTAAAAAACGCCCTGTATTTTCAAAATGATAGGGCGGATGAAAATCTTTTCAGGAAAGAATTTGTTGCTCTTGTCGAAAACCATAAGATGATGTTAAAGAAACCAATGAAATATGGATAAAAAAATCCATCCAAAAATTTTCTCAGCTTGGGTATTCTTAGGGGCAGTGGGACTTTTTTTTTTTTATCGTGGTAAAATTATCAAATAAGTCCTCCCACCCCGGGCAGGGTGGGAGGGACTGTCAGACTTTTACTGACTAAAATCCACCGTGCTCCTTCAATAACCCTTTACGTACCGGGGTCACGGTAATGGGATGAGTCCCACGACCCCGGCAGGCTTCGGCCCTCTACGGGGGGGCCTCGTCATATTGCTGACGCTCTTTGAGGCGCGCGTGGAACACAACGCGTCGTCGACCCGGGCATGGTCCATGGTCGGACAGCAAGTTGCCCTTTACTCGCTGTCCGCATGCCCGCGCCTACGGTGGCCGGAGATCGTCGGCCGACGTCCGACGCCGTGGGCGTCTACCACTGCGGCTGGGCTGGAGGGAGGATGCCATTCTCTCCCTCACGCGGCCCGCCTCCTCCTTCGGAAGCATTCCCACTCCCTCTCGCCCCGCAGCATGGCCTCGACCAATGCCGGGCGCGAGAGGTCTCCGCCTATTGCCGCCGTGAGGACACGTCGGTGCTCTGCCCAAGCGGGGCAGTCCTGCACCGTGTGCTCGACTGTGTCCTCAGGGCGACCCTCGCAGTGGTGACACCCAGGCGTTTGTTCCTTTCCCATCAGACACAGGTACCTCCCGAAACTTCCGTGTCCGGTGAGGACCTGCGTCATGCGGTAGGTCAGGACGCCGTGACGCCGATCTAGCCACTCCTCAAAGAGGGGTCTTACCGCCGCAATTGCGGCGTGAGGGGCAGTGGGACTTAGACAAATTTTCATTTTTTTTTTTAAATCTTAATTTCTTTTTGCAGTATGGGGTTAACCTTGACCATAGAAACCATTTCGGTTCCCAGTAGCATGGTCCTATGACGCACCGTTTACGAGATAGGAGCTTTTGAATTTTTTCCCTATTTTAAAACACGTCCTGTATTTCCAAAATGGTAGGTCGGATGAAAATCTTTTCAGGAAAGCATTTCCCAAAGTCCCAAAAAATTTTTTTTAACCAAATAAAATTTTCTTTCGTTTTCTTTGCTGCTCATAGTGCCCCTAAGCGTATACTCCAACTCCTAAAACTCCGCCCCTAAGACGACCCACTGACCGCAATTACCTTTAATTAAATGTTATGGTAATTGGTTTTGTTAATTGCAGATGCAGATACATGTTATAGGGTTCTGTAGGGAACCCTAGTATTCACCAAGTCTGTCCGCGGCTTAGCTCAGTAACTATTGGTACTAGAACGCTGAAATTTGGCATGTGAATATGCATCACGCCGAAAAGTGGTAAAATAAGATCATGATCACCCTACAAGTAAACAGGAGATGATTACGTTTATCTCGTTTACTCCATAGTGTGGGGTATCGTTGGATAGGTCGTACAAATGTAATAGAAGTGTGCGAAGATCAATTTACTAATTTAGTGATCCGTTTGCGAAATATGCTTCAAAGCGCTAATTCGTTCGACAGAAACCTACATGACTCGCATATGATGTTATCAGAACGGAATGCATGGACTTCAAAGGAGAACACAGAACAGATAAAGGAGGTTAGAAAGGAAATAGTTCCTGATTTGTATGAGAACGCGCGTCGCCGCTTGTCTCCCCCTACTCTTTAGCTCTACTACAAGCAAGAGGCCCGTTACGTATGCGAATTACGCACACAAATAAATTACACACACTTATCGAGAGAGCTTGCTACTGATTGTAACTAGCTGTTGATAAACATGCGCCGTGCATCACGGCCAATCGGGGCAAAAGACGAAACGTCAATAGTTGAAGTATGGCGCATGCAGTACATTATAAGCGGACTCGGTCATTGCGTCGATTAAGCGAGTACACAACGGGCAATGTATACTTTTTGTAACTTGTTGCAATAATTTTGTTAATGTTCGGAATTTCATAGTGATCAGAATATTTTTATATTTTTTACAAATAAAATTGTAATTGTATGTTATTTTCGACTTACCGATGGAAAGATATATCTCCTCGCTCTATTCTTGCGGTCTGACTTTTTGTTTTACAGCTTATAATTGCACAACACGGCATTTTAAAGCAGAGCTCTGTGTTCCGAAGTAATCCGAAGCGCACTAAACGCGGTGAATGAATTAATCGGTCGCGCTATGATTGTCGTATCATAAATGTGGCGCGCTCGCCACGCCCACATTACCATTCCAACCTTATTCATCTATTCCGTGGATAGAGTAAAGTATCCCTCCCCTCAACCCTACCAACTAACTGGTAGCGAAGTTAGGAGGTAGAAGAATTTTCACGCAGCGGATACTGTGTCCGTCAGGATGACTAGACCAAACGAGATATGTACATGATATCATGTGCACTGTTAAACAAATATTTCTGTAATAAATGAAAGTAGGTAACAAGTCTGTTTAAATTATGTATGAATGACCTCTCTGTCTGATCGCTGTTTCTCAACATACAGGCTCCAACCTAGTGTGGGAAACACTTTCTCAGTACCACCTTTTGGGTAATACACCTTAAAATGTAAATTACAACTTGCCTGAAATATAAATTACTACTTACTTATATGATTTGCTACTATTGACTAGGTATTACCTATAATGAAATTAATTAATCTATATCTATACTTATAATAAATCTGTAGAGAGTTCAATTCTGTACATGAAATATATTTACAAAATAACTATCAGGGGGTGATTAGGGATCGATACTGATGCCAAAAATGCAATCAGTAAAATTTTTGTCTGTCTGTCTGTCTGTCTGTGTCTGTATAACCGTTATAGAAACAAAAACTACTCGACGGATTTTAACGAAACTTGGTACAATTATTTTTCATACTCCTGAGCTGGTTATAGTATACTTTTCATCACGCTACAATCAATAGGAGCAGAGCAGTGAAGGGAAATGTTGGGAAAACGGGAGAAATTACTCCACTTTTTAAGCTTCCGTCGCGAGTGCAACCTTAATGGTTAAAGCTACACAGAAATCATTTATGACGGAAATGTTCTCCTTAAAATTATATAAAAAATATCTCACGACAGCATATATCTATCTTTTATGGTTGACTCACAATAACACGTGTAACTCCCGATAGCTTAGCAGTTCGAAGCTTTCTGATTATTATTCTGCTCCGAAATTTAAAACCACCACAACTTTGCAATGGAACTTGGCTAAAAGTAACCCAGTTGCAACAAAATATAATCGAGGCTCAAATTTTAACAGGTTGCGGTGCAGGAGAAATCGTCTTTATTCCCAGAATTCCCATAATACCAAATAATTTTCCATTCCAATTTAAAAGAACGCAATTCCCAGTATCAGTGTGTTATGCAATGACAATTAATAAGGCTCAAGGGCAGACTTTTCGTGTTGCTGGAGTAGATCTCGGTGTCAGTTGTTTCTCGCATGGTCAGTTGTACGTCGCTCTTTCCCGGGTTAGCAGTTCTAGAAGTCTTTATGTTCACGTGCCGGACGGGTCAACTTTCAACATGGTTTACCCGGAAGCTTTGCGCTGAAGTATTTTCGTTCTATAGGTACTTAAGCCTCATGTGAACGTGATCTAAACAATATTACCAATACATTAACTTAATAACACACAAGGAGTTCACGCTTACGGAGTCGCGGGCACAGCTATTAACAATAATATTGTGCGGTTCGGTATTGCGATATTTTTCAACAGTATTATAGATTGACATATTATATTTCCTTACTAAATTACGAAAGTTAATCTGTCTGTTACATCAAAATCACTGAACCGTGAGGAAGGACATAGGCTACTTTTTTTTACGAAAAACGACGGAAACGTGGACGAAGTCGCGGGCAACAGCTATCTATACTAATAATATAAGGATGAAGAGTTTGTTTGTTTGTTTGAACGCAATAATCTCGGGAACTACTGGTTCGAATTGAAAAATTATTTTTTAATTAAATAGTCAATTTATAGAGAAAGGATATAGGCTATATATCATTACGCTAAGGCCAATAGGAGCGGAGCGCCAATGAAGAATGCTTCAAAATCGGGGTTAAATTTAACGTTAGCCTAAATTAACTATTCCACGCGGACGAAGTCGCGGGCAAAAGCTAGTACATCAATAATAATTTACGTCTCTACTTGTGAGGATAATTGCTAAGAATGTTTTAGCAGGCGCTTAGGATGTTAGTTACCTTAGATTTCATTACATAGTTAGTTACATACAGGTCGACCTAATAAAAGCGTGTTAAAAATGACACTTGCGGGTGTTACGCATGCGGGGCAATCCCGCGTCCGTGATGAAATCCGCACGATATTAAAAACACCCTTAGTGGTTTTGGAACAACTTGTTTCTATATATACGTATGTAGCATACCCTTCGCTTTGATAACCAACTGCACATACAATGAACAAAGAGAAATACTTTTCTAAATTCAATAAATTAATTATAATGTAAACAGACATACGAGATCGAGACGCGTGCCCTGAGAGCAGCGCTCATACAATGAAGTGGTCATTATTATCATACAACCTATGTATGTAAACATTACGAATTGTATGTATATACACAATTCTATTTTAGTAAAGAACATTCATATCACATTCATTACCGCGACTTCACACCTTGTCATTCTCCCTAACTCAATCTCCGTGCTGTCTAAACTAAATCTGCTACTTTAAATAAAATATTCCACAATCGCCTTAATTCTTTACCCTTTATTAACCGACTTCAATAAAAGGAGGAGGTTCTCAATTTGACTGTGTGAATCTGTTTTTTATTCTGATAGACGGCTGACCGATTTGGAAAATTATTTTTTGTCATCAAATCAGGATCTGGATGATGGAATCCTGGAGAAATCGAGGGAACTCTTCAAATATTATAGGCACACCTATAGCGAACTTCCAAAAAAAAACACTGCAAAGTGAAAATAACTTTAATTTCTGTAGTCGGTGTCTGGTTTTGTATTTTCGTTTTTACACCGACTTCCGAAATTGCCGAAACTTTTGAAAACAGTGTTTTTTTTGGAAGTTCGCTATAGGTGTTTTGTTTTTTGTTAAAAAGTTTTTTTTATTTATTATTAAATCTGTGAGAACTTGGAAGGCTGACCACTTTATTTCTTTTATACAGAGTTGATACGACCGAGGGGCTTTCCTACTAGGTACCATTTTCAAGCTCTATACCAAAAATCAATTAAATAGGAGAAGTAGTTTAGTCGCAAATGACCTTGATGAGTTGCACCTTAAAGCGATAAATCCGACCAAGACAAGAGATAACACACGCCGCGCTACGTTGCCACTTTGTTACCTAGGTATTTATGGTCAGTCACATTTATTTACAAAGAGTGGTTGCATTTTACTCTGATTTGTAAGCTATTTAGTTTGTTTAAAAAAAAAACATTCTCTAACTGTATCGAATTAATACTAAACACGTATAGTATACGTACTGTAATTTAATGCCCTTCTGTCGTCTCAACTCTGTATATTTCTTAGCGCAAAGGGAGCAAATATTTCATAACAGGTGGTAAATAGTACCTAGCAGATACCTAAGTATTAAACAGGGCAAATGGTCTCATGTACATATCGACGATGAAGTGACAAGAACTCCTAACTGACATTTTTGCGATTTTACTTTTTTTACGTAGATAGACTTTAAATAATTGTTTGCGTGAGCAGGCAATAGCAGCTAACTTCATATCTTATATTCTAAATATTTTCTAAATAAGATATGAAGTTAGCTGCTATTGCCTGCCCACGCAAATAATTATTTAAAGTCTATCTACGTAAACAAAAATTTGCAAAAAATAGAACCGACTTCCATATCAAAACACTACAAAGCCAAAAATAACTTTAATTTCGGAAGTCGGTGTTATTGGTTTTGGATTTTCTTTTTTTTCACACCGCCTTCCGAAATTAAAGTTATTTTTGGCTTTGTAGTGTTTTGATATGGAAGTCGGTTCTATTTTTTGCAAAAAAAATATTTTTCACGCTTTTTCTGGGTCGGTTTGTAATTTATCTAGTTACAAAAGCCATACTGTCAACAACTTATCACCTTTTACAAAATATTGCTTTTCCCGATGCATAGCCGTTAATTTTTGAGGAGTTCTCCTGGTACTTGACCATCAGCTCTACATCACCATATATATTGTGACGAGCATAAAGTGTTTAACATCCGTACTCAAGTAATCGAATCGCAATCCACGAAATACTTATTATTGAGGAGTTTTAGTGGCCATCTGTGGTCTTCATCATCAGTTCAACTTCCCCAAATGGTACTTTTCAGAAGCAATTGCTCAAGGTACTATAAGAAATACCCAAAACGCTGTAGGTGTGCCTATAATATTTGAAGAGTTCCCTCGATTTCTCCAGGATAACATCATCAGATCCTGATTTCGTAACAATGGGACCAACTAGAAAGTATACCCATTCAAACGCAAAAAGAATTTTTCAAATCGGTCCAGTCGTCTCCGAGCTATGAGGTAAAATACGTTAAAAAAAAAAAGTTCAAGACGAATTAAGAACCTCCTTTTTTTGAAGTCGGTTAAAAAAGTTAAATCGCAAAATGTCAGTTAGGAGTTCTTGTCACTTCATCGTCGATATCTCGTTTGGTCCCGTCACGTCATGTGCTCACATAGGTCAATGTCTAGTCCAGCAACAATAGACTCAAAACTGGAGGCAGCAGATTTTTTTTGACCAGAGCCCGTACTACTTTGCAGTGGATGGCGTAGCGTGAGTTACTGTCGCCCGGGACGGAGTATAACTTGCCGCCCTTTTGATGTAGTAAAAATAATAATGTTGTCGGTGAGAAAAAAACGTAACGAAATTAAAGAATTGAGCGAAAAATATTTATTTCAAAACTATTTACATGTGTAAGTAACATGACTGTGTTAAAAACGTTAACAAATTACACTATAAAATTAAGGTTTAATAAAATCTAAACAGTCTAAAATTCTACTTTTCGGGACTTACGCGCAGCGAAATCATTTATAACTTCATCAAAGTTAATATCGTCTGTCACACTATGTTCTATCGACAAAATAGCCAGATTACTTAATCTTATGGAACTCTTGGTAGACCTCAAGTAATTTTTTTATTGATTTCAGCTTTGAGAAGCTACGTTCACATGAAGCAACACTGATAGCTATAGTTAAAAAATTCAAAGCATTATTACGATGTTAGGTACGCAGATAAGTTGCATTTCTGAATAAATTCTAAAAGCTCGAGTGATCCTTTCTTGGCGTTGTCTTTAGCATCATTCAAAGCAATGAAATTGCGTAACCTCTCCCTCTCAATTTTGATATCATACGCATCGTTATCATTGTGCTCTTCTCAGAAATTACACTTGTATTCTGGGTTCAGTAAGTTAGTTGTCGTGAGAAAAGAGTACTTGACATCCAGCTCGTGCAGTGAGTGAAATCTGGTCTTGATTTCTGGTATAATTCTATCCACAGATTCGAACATTCCTTACCTTAACCGATTTTTATAAGTTAAACCAGCATCAGCAGCGTTTTCGTCAGCCATATTTTCACATATATTTCTAGCATAATCAAGTCCATCATTGACCAGAACATCTTGTTTGTCGACTAGAAACGAATCCAAAAAAAGCATGAATTTTCATAGCACATTGGTGCACGTTCAGTCCTTTTGTCTGAAGATATAATTTTGCATCATTTACTTCGCGGAGAACTTGACGCCATAGTCCAAGGAAGGCTAAAAATTATAGTGACTGGAGAGCAGTAAGCAATAAACCAGCGTCTAATATCATCAAATGACTCCTCCTGCTGTGGGTGGAGCAGAAGGGAGTGTCAGACTTCCACTGACTAAAAACCCACCCTGCTCCTTCAGTTGCCCTTGCATTCCTGGGCTGCGGTATCTCGTTAGAACATTCCCGCAACTCCGTAAGGCAATGGCTCTATCCCTTTCAAATCACGGAAGGCCGCCGGCGGCCACAAAAACCAGCTTAAGTTGACTTCTAAAATCGAAAAAAGGAAAAATAATTTTAGAGGTCAACTTAAGCTGGCCGCCGGCGGCCTTCCGTGATTTGAAAGGTCTCTATCGGGCCCCGTCAATGCTGCTGACTGCTTTTTGAGGTGCGCGCGGAACGCGACGCGAGGTGAGGACGCCGTGGCGTCTCTCAAGCCATTCCTCAAAGAGGGGACTTATCGCAGCGATTGCGACGTGCCCAGCGTCTAATCTTGTCGCAGCATTTTCCGCTATGTTCCCTGAAAGTGTTTTCAATACTTCAAGGATCTCATTGTAGTGGGTCTTCATGACAGCTACGACTTCATACCTAGAACTCCATCGTGTTTCTATTAGGCGCTTGACTCCTTGACCTGTAACGTCGGTAAGAGCTTTCCAGCGATGAGTAGAAGATGAAAAGAAATTGAGAACCTTCTCCATAGTACCAAAGAAAGTTACGTACCACGTAGGTTTAATGATTAGTACATGCCTCAAACTGGGCATTTTTATTAACTGCCTTGATACGCATTTGTACACCAAAATATTTTCCCGACATGACAGTTGAATTATCATTTATCATGTGCCTGTCCACGGCAATTTTGGATATCCAGTCCATCACTTTCGGTCGTCGTAAAAAAGTCGGTTCCTTTTTTATAAGATTTTTTTATTTTACACTTTTTAGTTACGACGTCACGGGATATCTATTCTTGTTATACGTATAACAAAACCTCCAGAATGTAAGGAACACTTTTCTGAAAACTGCATCAAAATCGGTTCAGCCAAACGCGAGATAATCGCAGACAAACATACATACATACATACGGGTTGAACTGAGAACCTCTTTTTTTAAGTCTGGTAAAAATATATGTAAATCATTACACAAAACACAACACGCTATTGCCGACGTTGCGCCGAGCGATAACAGCGGACGGCGCGGCGTGACGTGATCACTAGACGTTTCTATGACAACCGGTACACAGGACGTGATACTGACGGGGCGTGAGCCCGAGGCTTGCTTCCTACAGTGTGACTATTGCGCCCCGCGCTTACGACCCACCAGACTCGCGTCGCGCCTAGCCACCTGAGCTGTGCGATCGTCAAGCTCGCTGTTTAACAAGGGCTTCAATTTAGGTATATACTAACACTACTCTATCCGCACATTTTGTCCATCAAAAAATAAGCTGGGAACTTAGACTAAGAAGCGGAGCAGCTGATTTTGTTCATATTTTCCGTGACTCTTATAATAAAAAACAAATTAAACTTACTTACGATTAAACCGAAAGCGTGGCAGACGAAAAAGTTACTGGTACAAGTTCTTGGAAATCACGAGCGCGGTCGGTTGTATTTAGAAGTGTACACGCACGGTGTGACAGTGTGTGTGCCCACATACGCCCAGCGCGCACAACTTAACATCGTGCGTGTACACGTCTAAACATAAACAAGGGCCATCAGCCACTCGTGATTTGCAACAATTGGGTATTAAACAATCTTTGAAAAGATATTTAAAAATTTACGTAGGTTTATTTTATACCTCTTACAATAATTATTTTACTCAAAAAAGCGTTATTTAGTAGGAAAAAAATTAATATAATTTATGAATTTGAAATTCGCGCTAAAACAGCCGGTCATTTATTTATTTATGTACACACATGACACTTACAAAAGAAAAAACATATATATATACAGACAAAAGAGCACAAAGGTGCTGCTTATTTCCTAAGAAATTTCTTCCAGCAGACCTGCGACAGGAGAGTTGAAAAGGAGATGATAGACACAGTGTGTATAAATACTAATTACGATAAATAGAACATACTTAGCTAGTAAACTATAATGATATAATAAACAAATATATACATACATAGAGTTAAAATACATATTTATATTAATGCTATAAAAATATATACCTATAATAAATATAGGTATAAAATTACGGGATGTTAGATAGGTAATGATCTTTGACTAGCTTTTTGAAATTACTAATAGATTTAGCTTCGCGGATTTTGTGGAAGTGAGTTCCACATTCGTACTGCATGAAAAGAGAAGGAGTGGGGATAGAAACGGGTGTTATGGGATGGGAAATTGAGATGGAGTTTAAGGTGGGATCTACAAAGGGCATCAGTAGGACGAGTGAACGAAAAACGATCGCGCAGTTAGCTAGGATATGCAGGGTTGAATAGGATATTGTACAGTAGGAATAATATTCGAGTGTTCCTGTGAAGACGGATAGGGAGCCACTTGAGATCCTTGCGAAACTGAGAGACATGATCGTATTTCTTCAGACCAAAAACAAAGTGAATACACAAGTTTTGCAAGCGCTCAAGCTTACATAAGAGCTCCTCAGTGGCATCCAAATAACAGGCATCGGCATGATCAATAATCGGCTGGATTTAAGTTTGAGCTAAAGAGATTTTAGTTTTGAAAGGCAAGAAGCTTTGAAGGGATTTTAAAGAGTGGAAGGAAAAGTGGACCTTTCGACTAACCTCATATACTTGCGCTCGCCAAGAAAGATTGCTGTCAAGTGTATTACTTGACAGCAATCTTTCAATCAGCAATCTTGGTGTATTACCAAGATTCTTTACATACATCGATACAAGACGTGTGCCGTGCCTGTGTGGAGAATTACTATCTACAATTAAATTTCGTGAAAAATTGTTTATACACGTTCCTAAATGCCCTAAACGTCGACAAGCACGTCGAGACTCAAAGTTTACATCTGATAAATCTGCAATATTCTTTTGTGAGGACCACTTTGATGTAAGTATTTAGAAGAAATACTTACACCAAAGTGGTCTCTGATTTACTAAAAACAAATTAGTAAACCTAACCTAATATTGTTAATAAAACATGACCAAAATAAAAGTAAGAAATTAATACATTCCTGTCACGAATTAAATCAAATTTGTGACCATAAATGAATCAACTTACTAAATAAATAAATAAACTTTAGGCAGATTCGCACTGTCAGCTTTTTTATAGCCGACTCCATTTTACGAAACGTTTCCACAGCAGAAATTAAAATATTTCTTATTAATTGTCTCAGTAAATAGCACACGATATGGATACACGAAGATTTTTACAAGAGAATTGTACACAAAGATTTATTTATTGAAATGTGACGTCATACGATGCTCAATCATGGCCGCCCGTGTTTCGGTTCTCGTATCCACAGATAAAAAAACTCAAATCTATTATTCAAAAATAAAAATATTTACAATTTATTTTCATGCAAAAAATGTATTGTATAATTATTTTTAACCTATAAGCAATCATATTTAACACATTTCATATTTTACCGTGACAACAGTCAAATAGCCAATTGTTTTGGACAGGAGGGACATTCAATATGTGCAAGTAGGTAAAAGCTAACTTCCTGAAAATTTAATTGTCTGACTGACCACCGGTGACCGCACAAAATATTTTTTCCAATTTTGCCGCCCTTCTAATAGTGGCGCCCGGGGCGGTCCGCTCTCCATCCAGGTACCAGGTAAAATCATCAGATGAGTCCTCCCACCCCGGGCAGGGCCGGAGGGACTGTCAGACTTGTACTGACTAAAATCCACGGTATTCCTTCAATAGCCCTTTACGTACCGGGGTCACGGTAATGGGATAAGTCCCACGACCCCGGCAGGCAAATAACGATTGGTAGTTCGAAAAACGTATTATGTCAAACTTATTTAAGTAGTTATTTAGTATTAAAAGGGGTAAAAACTTTTACACGTACCTACATGTACGTGTAAAAGTTTTTACCCCTTTTAATATACCTAGCCTTTAAAACATTAAATCTACTACTTTATTAGAATTGAAAATGAAACCTTTAATGAAATTGAAAGCGCAAGTATATAATCATTATTATTTATTTATTATGTTAAAAATATGAATAACTTGCATTTTTTTTTAATATTCTTACAAATAATTATTAACTATTTTCGATATTTTCTGCCTCTTTTTTATTAAAATCATACATATTGTTATTGAATTTCTTCACATGTTTTTCAATATGTTCCGGGTGAATCAATCCGTCACATTGTCTCTGGTTGTTCTCGTCTTGCTAATGGAGAATACTTGCATAGGCACAACCTTGCAGCCAAGATTATTCATCAGCAACTTGCTCTAAAATATTCTCTTGTGGAATCGGAAGTGCCGTACTATAGGTATGTGCCCGACCCAGTTCTCGATAATGGCCTTATCACATTATACTGGGATCGGTCCATCATCACTGACAGGACTATTGTAGCCAATAAGTCTGATATAGTGGTGGTGGACCGAAACAAGAGGCGTGTCATGATTGTCGACATAACCATCCCGCATGACGAGAACCTCGTGAAAGCCGAGAAAGATAAGCAAATCAAATATCTTGACTTGGCGCATGAGATTGTCGACATTTGGGATGTGAACTCGGCAGTCATTGTACTGATAGTCATCTCAGCCAATGGCTTAATAGCCAAGAGCCTCGACCAACACCTTAGGAGGCTCTCGTTAGGCGGCTGGATCAAGGGCTTGCTTCAGAAAGCGGTACTCCTGGACACGGCGCGTATCGTTAGGAGGTTCCTCTCTCTAGAGCCCTGACCACCGGTAGCTTAGACCCTGTTCCCGATACCGGTGGGCTACTATTTTTGATATTTTTAAATGTTTTTTGTGTTTTATAGAAATATTTAAAAATGTAATTTATATGTGTATAATTAGAAATAAAGGAAATAATAATAATAATAAGCCCCCTAAACAACCACACGTCCTGATTGAACACCTAATCACGTGGGGGGCGGACACACGAATGAGAAATTACTGGCGTGGCTAACGTGGCTCTGGAAACCCATCGCTGTATCTTTACGTTGACGACGTGGTGGGGTTTGCGTGCCCCAATGAAACTTAGATCTATGACGACAGAAAAACTTTGCCGACATAGATCTAGGGTGAGGGGCCAGACTAAAAGAAATACAATCCAATCCATAAATAATGTCATTCTCCCTAAGCATGTAAATATCGAAACCGAATTCATGACACTACAGACAATAATTTATTGTGCTGCGTGGACAGCAGCTAAATGCAATGGAGCCAAAATATTGGACTCCATACAAAATAAACATCGTACACTAAAACCAAAGGTACCAAAATGGCAAATTCGATTAGAAAATAAAATAAAACATCTAAGAGCAAACATAGGTAGGCTGACACAATTTATTAATGGCAACAGAAGTCAAAAATTAATAGCTGCAATAGAACAAATAAAAATAAAATATAAACTACACACTCAACACGAAAATTCTAACACACAATTAGAACACTTCTTAGACACATTAAAACAAAAATTAAACGCTGCATCTAGTAGACTTAAAAGATATATTACATGTACTAACCGTAAAGTACAAAACACTAAATTTACTAACAACGAAAAGACATTTTATAGAAACCTTACATCTAATAACAGGTACACAAATAGTCAAGCACTGGCGACACCACCCCCCGAAACATGCGGGAATTCTGGGCAAACATATGGGAAAATCCAGTATGCCATAATAACAGCGCAAATTGGATTAATCAGACATTACCTGGAATTCCCGAAATGGAGTTCGAAGTTTTACCGATATACACATTTAAAGAAGTTATAAAACGCACGCACAACTGGAAATCCCCAGGCACCGACCATATTCACAATTACTGGTATAAGAAATTCACTAGCATTCACCCATTCATATATTGTGTTATAAAATATTGTCACTATCATTACTGACATTATTTTTGTATGACTTGTCTTGTTTTGTTAGACTAGACTATAAGTAGATAAATTTATACGGATACATACATGCATATCATGGAGCTAGGTATTTAAATTGGAGGGGTTTTATCGTTTTAGACGAAATCTCTAAACATAATATTAAAACCAGTCAAGTGCGTGTCGGGCCACGCGCAGTGTAGGGTTCCGTAGTTTTTATAACAGCCAAGTGCGTGTCGTATTCGCTGACTGATCGTTTCGTACCATGCTCTAACTAAAAGCCAAACATGACTACCTAACTAATTTGACTTCCTATACAAATCCTCACCTGATCCGACAATTTTGCACGGAAAGTTTCAATTTTTTTAGAGATTTGTATAAAACTTGTCATAGCCGGTGTTTTGAATTTAAATACGGACACAGAGCTACACTACTCAATCGTCACAAGAAGCTAGCACGATACAACTGGCGCTTAGCGCCATCTATCGACATTTCTATAGAGTTGTTCGAAATTTTCGAGTCAAATACAATTGGTCGACTATTACTCGTAAACTTGTAAAGCCCACTTATGTGTGATAGTTTTCCTTTAAATTGCGTTATATATAGGTACTACTGCCGTGACATTTGAATTTCTAACTATAACCATTTAGTTGATAGAGGGGGGACACTTGACTCTAACGAAAATTGTTACTTTAAAGCTTGATAAGTCACGAAAGTTTACTTAATCAAAAAACGGTCTTACCAAACCCCTAATATTTTTGAAAGACCTATCCAACGATATCCCACACTATGGGAAGAACGAAAAAAAAAATTATCATCCCACTTTACATGTATGGGAGGTACCCTAAATAATTGTTTTTTCAAAATTTTATTTTACCACTTTTTCGGCGCCATTAACGTGTATACTCATGCCAAAGTACAACTTTCTAGTACCAATAGTTTTTGAGCTAAACCGCGGACAGACGGACAGACAGACGGATATGGCGAAACTATAAGGGTTCCTTGTTGACTACGGAACCCTAAAAACAGTAGAAATGGGTACTTAAACAGAAAACAGGGATGTCACGGTAAAAACAGTAAATCTACTGTTAAAACAGTAGGGTTGGCAACGCTGGAAGGCAGTGTAAGACTTCTATTGACAGGCCTGTTGGTATAAGTAGTGGTCAGTGGCCCTGACTGCTATGCGCATGGTCGTGGGTTCGATTCCCACCCAGGACAAATGTTTGTATGATGAGCACGATCATTTGTTCTTTGTCTGGGTGTAATTTATCTATAATATGTATGTATTTAGAAATATATATGTATGTTTCTATGTAGGTATGTTTATCAGTTGTCTAGTACTCATACCAGAAGCTCTGCTTAGTTTGGGACTAGATGGCGTTGTGTGAAAGTTGTGGAATATTATTATTTCCTTTATTTCCAATACTTATATACATATAAATTACATTTTTAAATATTCTCAAAAAAATAAAAAACATTTAAAAATATAAAAAATAGTAGCCCACCGCTATCGGGAACAGGGTCCAAGCTACTGGCGGTCAGGGCTCCATAGAGAGGAACCTCCTGACGATACGCGCCGTGTCGAGGAGTACCGCTTTCTGAAGCAAGCCCTTGATCCAACCGACTAACGAGAGCCTCCTGAGGTGTTGGTCGAGGCTCTTGGCTATTAAACCATCGGCTGAGATGACTATCGGTACAATGATTGCCGAGTTCACATCCCACATGTCGTCAATCTCGTGTGCCAAGTCAAGATACTTGATTTGCTTATCTTTCTCAGTTTTCACGAGGTTCTCGTCATGTGGGATGGTTATGTCGACAATCATGGCACGCCTCTCGATTCGGTCCACCACCACTATATCAGATTTATTAGCTACAATAGTCCTGTCAGTTATGATGGACCGATCCCAGTATAATGTGACATGGCCGTTATCGAGAACTGAGTCGGGCACATACCTATAGTACGGCACTTCACAATAAATTTCCGGTAGTTGTTCGTCATGATAACTTCGTCCATAATTGCACAGACAAAGCCTTCGGTTTCCCCAAAGAGGTCACCGAAGCGCAACCATGCTACGGATGCCACTTGGTCTACGTCGGGCCCGTGTAGGGCCTGAAGCTCCTTACTCTGCCATATCCCCCTTCGATCGTTAGTGTCTAGCACTGCAGGTTTGCGCCAGTTCTCATTAGCCAAGGAGAGCGGGGTATATATTATTATTATATTTTTGTTCATATTTTCTTCTCTTTTTAGAGAGTACATAAATCTAAACACACGGGCCGGGGCCAAGTGTGTAAAGGGAAATGATTAAATTGAGAATGTGGATGTCAGTGTAGAGGAAGTCAGAAACTTTCTAGTGATGCGACAAGTATTGAGTATGGTGGCTTTCTGGAGCGTGTATAGTGTATGAGAAGGCATTTGAAGTGTATTTAGACTTTGTGTGAGAGCTTTTGGTACTACACCAGTGGATGAGAGTACTATAGGGACGATATGAACAGTCTGTGCTTTCCACTGAGTTTTGATTTCTATAGCCAGGTCTTGGTATTTACTAAGTTTTGTAGACTGTATGTTGTGTGAGTTGGGTATAGCTATGTCGATTAAGTAAACTGTTTTATTTGTTTTGTCGTGTACTGTTATATCAGGCCTATTGTAGTGTATAGTTTTGTCTGTGATTATTGTTCTATCCCAATAGATTTTATGATTTCGTGTTTCTAAAATGATTTCTGGTTTGTATTTATAGTATGGAATCATTTCAACTGTAAAATTGTATTTATGTGCTAGGTGTTGGTGTACGATTGCGGCAACTTGATCATGACGGTGCTTGTAATCTGTCTGTGCTAGAGACTTACAGGCCCCGGTAATGTGCTGTATAGTTTCAGAGGCACTGTTGCAATGTCTACATGTGTCAGTCGGCTGATTGGAGTCTTTCATTATAAATTTTCTGTAGTTACGTGTTACTATTACTTGGTCCTGAATCGCAAGCATGACACCTTCAGTTTCGGGAAACAGCTCGCCTCGTTTGAGCCATTCGTTCGACTTTACTTTGTCGACGTATGGCTGGCTCAGAGTAACTTGGTGTCTTCCGTGTAAAACTTTTCCAGCCCATGCTGCAGTTTTTTGTTGTGTGCTAATAAGATTTTCATTATTTTGAGAGCTTTTATTTAGTAAATTAAGTGGTGTTAGTTTTTTATTGATTTCTGTTACAGTTTTGTGTAGGAGTGCTTGTTCTGACCTGGTGTGGAAGTAAGATCTGAGTGAAAGTATTTGTTTGTTGTGTAGATTTTGAATATCTACCAGCCCTCTTCCCCCTTCTTCACGTGGTAGCGTAAGGCGCTGTATGCATGACTTCGGGTGGTGTTTTCGGTGTTTGGTGAGTAGAGTATTGATAGTTCGTTGCAGTTTTTTTAAGTCGGTTTTTGACCAATGTATAATTCCAAAAGAGTATGTAAGGATGGGTATTGCGAATGTGTTGATAGCTTTAATGGTATTTTTCGAGTTAAGATTCGTTTTTAAGATCAGATTCAGACGATGAGTAAATTTAATGGTCAGTTCTTGTTTAGTCATCTTTTGCTGTATTTGTCTGGATTGTTTGAAACCTAAGTATTTGTATGTAGTGTGTTCATTCATTGGTTCAATAGTTTCGCCTGTTCGGAGTGTGTAACTATTATTTTGGATATTTCCTTTAATGATTGACAAAATTTTGCATTTATCTACCCCGAATCGCATTTTAATGTCGTTAGAAAATTCCTGTGCTGTGTCTGCTAAAACGAAAAGTGATTTCATATCAGCTGCGTACAATTTTATGTCATCCATATACATAAGGTGTGTTAAGGTGAATTGTGTGTTATCGTTTATTAATTTAAATCCTGTGCCAGTTTTATCTAGTAAGTTCGAGAGTGGATTGAGTGCCATGCAAAGCCATGCAGGACTTAGTGCGTCTCCTTGGAAAATTCCACGGTTAATTTGGATTGGATCAGTAGTTAAAGTCACGGAGTTTTGGTTTATATTAAGGACAGTTTGCCAAGTGCCCATGGTACTTTCCAGGAACAACCTTAGTGAGGGGTGGATATTATAGATTTTAAGGACATGACATGTAACAACCAGCTATGTGGGACTGAATCAAATGCCTTTTGGTAATCAATGAACATGGTATGTATATCCTGTTTACGTTTAATCGCGCTGTTCATTGCGATGGCATCGATGGTGAGTTGTTCCTTACATCCTTGGCCATTTTTACGACGACCCTTTTGTAGCTCTGTGAGTATGTTATATTTATTTAAGTGTTCGTGTACTACTTCACTTATAAATGCAGTTAAGATTTTATAGATTGTTTGCAAGCAAGTGATAGGTCGATATTTGGCTGGGTCTATAGTGTCGTTCATATCCTTAGGTATCATCATATCATGTATGTGACACCCTGTGTTATGTATATTGGAAGCTAATGCGGTAATTGAATAAATGTGTTTAGGTGATTATAATTATATGAATGGGTGAATGCTAGTGAATTTCTTATACCAGTAATTGTGAATATGGTCGGTGCCTGGGGATTTCCAGTTGTGCGTGCGTTTTATAACTTCTTTAAATGTGTATATCGGTAAAACTTCGAACTCCATTTCGGGAATTCCAGGTAATGTCTGATTAATCCAATTTGCGCTGTTATTATGGCATACTGGATTTTCCCATATGTTTGCCCAGAATTCCCGCATGTTTCGGGGGGTGGTGTCGCCAGTGCTTGACTATTTGTGTACCTGTTATTAGATGTAAGGTTTCTATAAAATGTCTTTTCGTTGTTAGTAAATTTAGTGTTTTGTACTTTACGGTTAGTACATGTAATATATCTTTTAAGTCTACTAGATGCAGCGTTTAATTTTTGTTTTAATGTGTCTAAGAAGTGTTCTAATTGTGTGTTAGAATTTTCGTGTTGAGTGTGTAGTTTATATTTTATTTTTATTTGTTCTATTGCAGCTATTAATTTTTGACTTCTGTTGCCATTAATAAATTGTGTCAGCCTACCTATGTTTGCTCTTAGATGTTTTATTTTATTTTCTAATCGAATTTGCCATTTTGGTACCTTTGGTTTTAGTGTACGATGTTTATTTTGTATGGAGTCCAATATTTTGGCTCCATTGCATTTAGCTGCTGTCCACGCAGCACAATAAATTATTGTCTGTAGTGTCATGAATTCGGTTTCGATATTTACATGCTTAGGGAGAATGACATTATTTATGGATTGGATTGTATTTCTTTTAGTCTGGCCCCTCACCCTAGATCTATGTCGGCAAAGTTTTTCTGTCGTCATAGATCTAAGTTTCATTGGGGCACGCAAACCCCACCACGTCGTCAACGTAAAGATACAGCGATGGGTTTCCAGAGCCACGTTAGCCACGCCAGTAATTTCTCATTCGTGTGTCCGCCCCCCACGTGATTAGGTGTTCAATCAGGACGTGTGGTTGTTTAGGGGGCTTATTATTATTATTATTTCCTTTATTTCTAATTATACACATATAAATTACATTTTTAAATATTTCTATAAAACACAAAAAACATTTAAAAATATCAAAAATAGTAGCCCACCGGTATCGGGAACAGGGTCTAAGCTACCGGTGGTCAGGGCTCTAGAGAGAGGAACCTCCTAACGATACGCGCCGTGTCCAGGAGTACCGCTTTCTGAAGCAAGCCCTTGATCCAGCCGCCTAACGAGAGCCTCCTAAGGTGTTGGTCGAGGCTCTTGGCTATTAAGCCATTGGCTGAGATGACTATCAGTACAATGACTGCCGAGTTCACATCCCAAATGTCGACAATCTCATGCGCCAAGTCAAGATATTTGATTTGCTTATCTTTCTCGGCTTTCACGAGGTTCTCGTCATGCGGGATGGTTATGTCGACAATCATGACACGCCTCTTGTTTCGGTCCACCACCACTATATCAGACTTATTGGCTACAATAGTCCTGTCAGTGATGATGGACCGATCCCAGTATAATGTGATAAGGCCATTATCGAGAACTGGGTCGGGCACATACCTATAGTACGGCACTTCCGATTCCACAAGAGAATGTTTTAGAGCAAGTTGCTGATGAATAATCTTGGCTGCAAGGTTGTGCCTATGCAAGTATTCTCCATTAGCAAGACGAGAACAACCAGAGACAATGTGACGGATTGATTCACCCGGACGGTGACATGCCCGACACATGTCACCCGTGCCATCCTTCACAATAAATTTACCGTTAGGTTTTACATACTCTTTGATAAATTTCCGGTAGTTGTTCGTCATGATAACTTCGTCCATAATTGCACAGACAAAACCTTCGGTTTCCCCAAAGAGGTCACCGAAGCGCAACCAAGCTAAGGACGTTAATTGGTCTACATCGGGCCCAAGAAGGGCCCGGAAAAAGCGTCCGTGTAGCTCCTTACTCTGCCATATCCCCCTTCGATCGTTAGTGTCTAGCACTGCAGGTTTGCGCCAGTTCTCATTAGCCAAGGAGAGCGGGGTGAGTCCCTTGTCTACTGCTACTACATCTCGATGCATACCCACTTCAGAAGCAAGGAAATGTTCCCTGAGACTGTATACCTCGCGGTTGTGGAGAGTTTTAGCATTCAAAAAGCCTCGACCTCCACATTTCCGCGGGATATACAGCCTCATCACTGACGAGCGTGGGTGATGCATTCGATATGCAGTCAGCAATGTACGAACTCTCCTATCCAGGGCGTCAAGTTCAGTTTGAGTCCATTTGATTACGCTGAAAGAGTATATTAACACTGGCATGACCCAACCGTTGAAGGCACACACCTTATTTCCGCCCGATAGAAGGCTTTTAAATACCTTCTTTAGGCGTCCAAAGAAGCGCTCCTTCAGCGATTGCTTCATGTCAACTTCATTGATACCTAACGCTTCCAATACTTATAGGTTTCGGTTGGGGAGAGGCTTCTCAGGTTTATGGAATTCGAGGGTTGAGATCCCACGGATTCCACAATCTCCCCTCGCTTTACATGCATAATCGCACATTTGTCGACACCAAACTCCATCCTAATGGCACTACTGAAAGTTTCAGTTACCTTCAGTAGTTCCTTCAGTTGTAGACTATTATTATTATTATATTATTATTGACTAAAACCTATCCTGTTCCTTCAGTTGCCCCTATTCCGGGGCCGCGGTATCTCATCAGAACATTCCCGTAATCTTCGGCTGGTGATTGACTGCTCTTTGAAGCGTGCGTTGAACACGATGCGCCTATATTGTCTATGCTGCGCATATGGGTATGTGTATGCGCCTATGGGTCTCCAGTTGAAACTTTCACAAGACTACCTAATTGATAGGACGCAATGTGTGTAGGAGGTAATGTTATAAGTGAGGAGATCCCTGTGACTTTTCCCCCAAGGTAGTATCCTGGGCCCTACCCTCTTTATAGTATACACTAGCGACCCACCCCGGCTTCGCACGGGTGCAATGTTTATCTATCTATACTTATAATAAATCTGTAGAGAGGTCAATTCTGTACATGAAATATATTTCCAAAATAACTATTAGGGGGTGATTAAGGATCGATACTCATGCCAAAAATGCAATCAGTTAAATTTTTGTCTGTCTGTCTGTCTGTCTGTCTGTCTGTCTGTATAACCGTTATAGAAACAAAAACTACTCGACGGATTTTAACGAAACTTGGTACAATTATTTTTCATACTCCTGAGCGGGTTATAGTATACTTTTCATCACGCTACAATCAATAGGAGCAGAGCAGTGAAGGGAAATGTTGGGAAAACGGGAGAAGTTACTCCATTTTTTAAGCTTCCGTCGCGTGTGCAACCTTAATGGTTAAAGCTACACAAATCATTTCATGACGGAAATGTTCTCCTTAAAATTATATAAAAAATATCCCACGAGAGCATATGTCTAACTTTTATGGTTGACTCACAATAACACGTGTAACTCCCGATAGCTTAGCAGTTCGAAGCTTTCTGATTATAATATTTGTCTACTCTTACGTTTATAACACTCTCAGTCACCCCTAATTGAAAAAGTTAACATTATTAACTATTCCATAAAAAAATTGGCCAAGTGCGAGTCAGACTCGCCCATGAAGGGTTCCGTAGTAACTATAATATAATATGCAAATTTATTTGACGAAAAAAAAACCTTACAAATTTCTTAAAACTAGCTTATTTACATTTTTTACAACTGCGCCAAATAAATTTGTTTTGAAAAAAAAACCTTACAAATTTCTTAAAACTGGCTTTTTTACATTTTTTACAACTGCGCCGAATAAATTTGTTTTTCATAGTGTTTGTATGAATTACAAAGTTATATTTGCGGTTTTAGAAAATATGCTGTATCTCAAAAACTGCTGAACTGATTTCGTTCAAACTAATTTTGGTTGAAAGTTTATATTAAGATCTACAGACGTATATTTTTTTAGATTTTTCACTCCATTATTATAGAAGTTAGAGGTTGTGTCCGCCAGACACACATTTTACCACTTTGGAAGCTTATATCTTTTAAACGATTGACTTTATGGAAAAGTGGTTTTAGAAACCCCGATGTCGTTTTTAAAGAACTGTCTATAAATACCACACATGCATCGATTTCATGAAAAAAAATATTTTCAGGTTTAGTTCCATGTATGGGGAAAAAAATTAAAAAATATTTAAAATAAAGGGGGGCTCCCCTTTATTTTAAATATTTTTTAATTTTTTTCTCAAAATCGGAAAGCGGTTCACAGAATACATCTACCTATCAAGTTTCACATGTATAGTCCTAATAGTTTCGGAATAAAATTGCTGTGACAGACGGACGGACGGACAGACAGACAGACAGACAGACGGACAGACATGTCGAAACTATATAGATTCCGTTTTTTGCCATTCGGCTACGAAACCGTAAAAAGAATCATATAAATCGGTATAGAAACACCAAAGTTATACATGAAATACGCTTATAATAATAAGCCATCGCGCGTGAATACTGAATCATGCTATAAGGATTATTTTTGAGAATCGGTCGCCGCGCTCGACGCGTCTCGCGGTCGAAGCGTTCTCTAGGTACTTAAGCCTCATGTGAACGTGATCTAAACAATATTACCAATACATTAACTTACGCTGACGGAGTCGCGGGCACAGCTATATTGTATCATTACGCTAAGGCCAATAGGAGCGGAGCGCCAATGAAGAATGCTTCAAAATCGGGGTTAAATTTAACGTTAAGCCCGACTTACACTTCAATAAGTACAGTAGCGAGTTAAGAACTCAGACAGTTAAGTAATAAGTAGTAAGTTGTAAGTAGCGTCCAAACGTAGGTGAGTGAGTAGTCATAAGTTGCCCGAGAAGAAGTAAAGAAAATAACATGTGTTCGCGGCCGCAACATACAAATTTATGGACTGTACTAAACTCGCCCGTCTACATGCCAGCCAGTTAAGTTGGAGGGGTGCAGGAGAAGCGAGAGAGGGGGCTTCTTCGCACTTGACTCGCCGAAAAATAGGATCGCGATCTATTTAACTCAACTTAATCAACAACTTACTACTTAACTCGCCGATGACGCAAGTTAACTCGCTACTGTACTTATTGAAGTGTAAATCGGGCTTTAGCCCAAAGTAACTATTCCACGCGGACGAAGTCGCGGGCAAAAGCTAGTATTAAATTAATATAGGCAGCGTTCGCGAGAATCGTTAACGTACGGCAGTTTTTTCGACGCCTTACTCCACAATTTTCACTACCACGAAAAATCCTATCTATTTTCCGGGATAAAATATAGCCTATACGGATTCGGAAGAATCTCTCTAAGTAATGGTAACAGAAATTTTGAAATCGGTCCAGTAATTTTTGAGCCTATTCAATACAAACATACAAAAATACAAAGGTTTCCTCTTTATAATATTATTATAGTATATAGAAGTATAGATAAACGATTTGTGTCAGATGGATATCCCAAATGCTAAAGTCGTAACCTACGCAGATGACACAGCCTTGCTCTTTTCTGGTAGTTCGTGGGATGAGACTTTTTCAAATGCACAGACGGGGATGAATATTGTCACAAATTGGCTACGCAAGAACGTTTTAACGCTGAATGTTGCAAAAACCCATTATATTAATTTCTCTATTTTAACGAACGACAAAACCGGACTCTTCTCACCATATTGTCTCGCATTCATGTACTAACCCTGACAGTGTGAACTGTTTATGCCCTAATATTAATAATAATAATAATGATATATCTTACTTCTTCTTACTATCTTACTTCTTACTATCTTATCTTATCTTACTTCTTACTAATATTATAAATGCGAAAGTTTGTGAGGATGGATGGATGTTTGTTACTCTTTCACGCAAAAACTACAGAATGATCTGAATTAAATTTGGTAAGTAGATAGTTGACATCCTGGAATAACACACAGGCTACTTTTTATCCAGAAATTCCCACGGGATCGGGATTTGCGCAGGAAAAGCTTCCCACGCGTACGAAGTCGCGGGCGGAAGCTAGTAATAATATAATAATGAATATATAAGATAATATCGATACCGGAAATTTCAATTGTCGTAAAGGACATTTTGCCGAAAATTAGTTATATATATATTTGGAATCAGCGTCGCAAGCTCTATCGATTGGTAGTTTAAAAAAAATTCTCCCCTTACGACCTGGCTTTCCAACATCTCTAGCACGATTTTTTTTACTATTTGGGATGTATCGTAAAAATATTTATCAATAGGGAGCGTAAAGTCATGTTTTAATTATTTAAGAGGTCGTAATCCTCATTTTTGCATTAAACTTTTTATACGACATTATAAATAATAATTATTATAACAAATCAAAAGGTCGTAAACATGTTATTTGATAATCGAAACCCTTACGACCAAATCTATGCTTTGTTTTAACTTACGTAATTAGGGCGTAAAGGACGTTTGTTTTATTTATTGTCCTTTACGACCCTAATTTTAACAAAAACACAATTAAAGTTTTTATTTCGTTCTTATTGCCGACGGGCGCAAAGAAGTGTGCGACAAGTTGACTTGATTACATTATAAACGAAGGTGAAGGATCTAGACCAGTATGTCAAAAGTTTGTGATGAACACATTAGATATTACCCAAAAGTTTATTTTATATACAGTAAAAAATGCACACGAAAATTTGGCAGGCGTAGAAAAGAGAGCATGCCATGCACAGAAGTATAGTGATGAAGATAAAGCATACGCAAAAGCTTTTATCGAAAGCCTTCCAGCCGTTCCTTCCCATTATTGTCGTAAAAAGAGTTTATATCTGTTTACCTCAGGAATTTAAAAATGCTACGAATTTATTCAGGATTTATCTCAAACACTGCCAAAAAGATTCGAAATTACACTTGAGTGAAAAAGTTCTTTTAAAAATATTTAACGATAACTACAATATTCGATTTCATACACCAAAAAAAGACAAATGTGCCACATGTACAAAAGCTGAAAATACAGAATTATTATCAGAAAAATAAATCAAGGACAGGGCTGTTCATCTTGAGGAAAAAAAGGCTAGCTACCAAGGATTTAAAATTCATCAGAAATTAACTTTCAACGATACGCTCACAGTTATCTTTGACCTGCAAAAAGTGCTTACTACTCCTCATGGAGAGAGTATGTTGTTATATTACTCTAGGAAATACGCCGTTTATAACTGTACATTCTATGAAAGCCAAACCAAAAAAGGACACTTTTATATGGGTAGAAAGCGATGGAAAGAGGGGTGGCAATGAAATTGCTACTTGTATTTATAAATTCCAACTAGAAATTGATAAACATCCTGTTAAAAGTGTTTTACTTTATTGCGACTCTTGCCCTGGGCAGAACAAAAATAAGATAGTTCTCTGCCCTACACTACTTTTTACAGAATTCCAAAAACGTTGAAGTAGTACAAATCAATTATTTACTACCTGGGGATACTTATATGCACGTCGATTCGTCGCATGCAATCATTGAACGCGAGGTTAGATGAATTATTGTTTGGAGTCCGAGTAAATGGCCCACGTACATAGAATCTGCAAGAAAACGTCCTGAATTGGGTTCAGGACGTTTTCTGAACCATACAAAATTAATGTTTTGGAGTACTCCGATTTTCTCAATTGGGACAGCTTTAAAATTTACCAATATTTCTCAAAGACAAATACAGCTAAAAGCAATGCGCATTGTCACATTCAAGAAAACAAAAAAAAAAGCTAAAAGTATGGAAGGAAAATATTCAATGAAAGAAAACGAAGACGCTCAAGTAGTAACATTATATGATGAATATAAAGGAAGAGGATCAAAAGGAAAAGGCAAAGGGAAAAAACAAGAAAACAAAACCAAGATTTAACAGGTGCCGACTAGAGCATGGATACCGGTTTTCGATAATATCGAAAAACGATATCGAAAAAAGCGATATTGGATTTTAAATATCGGTTTTTCGATATTTCATATGAAACAAAAAACCAGACGCAATAGAATCTTTCTTACTTATTTCATTGAATTTAATTAATGTATATAATACCTATCGGTTAATTATAATAATATGTATGCTACAGTGTCGTTTATAAATGATTATTTCCATATAAAAGTGTACAACACTTGGGCCCGGCATTATGTACATACGTGCAACAAACAGACTGTGTTAGAAAGGCCATATTGTAGCGAATGAAATTAACCCGACAATTTGGTTAAATTGAATGCTTTGAAAACACAGGTTTATCTCTTTACTGCTAAAAGGAGCCAATTTAAATTATCTCCTACTTTCCAAGGTGCATCTATACCTATCAGTTACTGACCGCCTGGAGCTTTTGGACATGGAGTTGACGTCTAACTTAAACTTCGGCTCAATCATTGAGTCAAAAGGTTTATTAAATTATATTTAAAAATTTATATTTTAAAAATTTTTTTTAACCAAATAGGTTAAAAAAAATTTTTTGGGACTTTGGGAAATTCTTTCCTGAAAAGATTTTCATCCGACCTACCATTTTGGAAATACAGGGCGTTTTTTAAAATAGGGAAAAAATTCAAAAGCTCCTATCTCGTAAACGGTGCGTCATAGGACCATGCTACTGGGAACCGAAATGGTTTCTATGGTCAAGGTTAACCACATACTGCAAAAAGAAATTAAGATTTAAAAAAAAAAATGAAAATTTGTCTAAGTCCCACTGCCCCTCACGCCGCAATTGCGGCGGTAAGACCCCTCTTTGAGGAGTGGCTAGATCGGCGTCACGGCGTCCTGACCTACCGCATGACGCAGGTCCTCACCGGACACGGAAGTTTCGGGAGGTACCTGTGTCTGATGGGAAAGGAACAAACGCCTGGGTGTCACCACTGCGAGGGTCGCCCTGAGGACACAGTCGAGCACACGGTGCAGGACTGCCCCGCTTGGGCAGAGCACCGACGTGTCCTCACGGCGGCAATAGGCGGAGACCTCTCGCGCCCGGCATTGGTCGAGGCCATGCTGCGGGGCGAGAGGGAGTGGGAAGCGGTCGCCTCCTTCTGCGAAGCAGTCATGCTTCCGAAGGAGATGGCGGGCCGCGTGAGGGAGAGAATGGCATCCTCCCTCCAGCCCAGCCGCAATGGTAGACGCCCACGGCGTCGGACGTCGGCCGACGATCTCCGGCCACCGTAGGCGCGGGCATGCGGACAGCGAGTAAAGGGCAACTTGCTGTCTGACCATGGACCATGCCCGGGTCGACGACGCGTTGTGTTCCACGCGCGCCTCAAAGAGCGTCAGCAATATGACGAGGCCCCCCCGTAGAGGGCCGAAGCCTGCCGGGGTCGTGGGACTCATCCCATTACCGTGACCCCGGTACGTAAAGGGTTATTGAAGGAGCACGGTGGATTTTAGTCAGTAAAAGTCTGACAGTCCCTCCCACCCTGCCCGGGGTGGGAGGACGTATTTGATAATTTTACCACGATAAAAAAAAAAGTCCCACTGCCCCTAAGAATACCCAAGCTGAGAAAATTTTTGGATGGATTTTTTTATCCATATTTCATTGGTTTCTTTAACATCATCTTATGGTTTTCGACAAGAGCAACAAATTCTTTCCTGAAAAGATTTTCATCCGACCTACTATTTTGAAAATACAGGGCGTTTTTTAAAAGGGAAAAAATTCAAAAGCTCGTAACTCGTAAACGGTGCGTCGTAGGACCATACTTCTGGGAACCTAAATGGTTTCTATGGTCAAGGTTAACCACATACTGCAAAAAGAATTTAAGATTTCCGAAAAAAAAACAGAAAATTTTTAGTCTCAAAAAATTTTCCCTCCATAGCGCACCTAAGGCTACACTCCAACCTTAGGAGTTGGAGTATACGCTTAGGGGCACTATGAGCAGCAAAGAAAACGAAAGAAAATTTTATTTGGTTAAAAAAAATTTTTTGGGACTTTGGGAAATTCTTTCCTGAAAAGATTTTCATCCGACCTACCATTTTGGAAATACAGGGCGTTTTTTAAAATAGGGAAAAAATTCAAAAGCTCCTATCTCGTAAACGGTGCGTCATAGGACCATGCTACTGGGAACCGAAATGGTTTCTATGGTCAAGGTTAACCACATACTGCAAAAAGAAATTAAGATTTAAAAAAAAAAAAATGAAAATTTGTCTAAGTCCCACTGCCCCTCACGCCACAATTGCGGCGGTGAGACCCCTCTTTGAGGAGTGGCTAGATCGGCGTCACGGTGTCCTGACCTACCGCATGACGCAGGTCCTCACCGGACACGGAAGTTTCGGGAGGTACCTGTGTCTGATGGGAAAGGAACAAACGCCTGGGTGTCACCACTGCGAGGGTCGCCCTGAGGACACAGTCGAGCACACGGTGCAGGACTGCCCCGCTTGGGCAGAGCACCGACGTGTCCTCACGGCGGCAATAGGCGGAGACCTCTCGCGCCCGGCATTGGTCGAGGCCATGCTGCGGGGCGAGAGGGAGTGGGAAGCGGTCGCCTCCTTCTGCGAAGCAGTCATGCTTCCGAAGGAGGAGGCGGGCCGCGTGAGGGAGAGAATGGCGTCCTCCCTCCAGCCCAGCCACAGTGGTAGACGCCCACGGCGTCGGACGTCGGCCGACGATCTCCGGCCACCGTAGGCGCGGGCATGCGGACAGCGAGTAAAGGGCAACTCGCTGTCCGACCATGGACCATGCCCGGGTCGACGACGCGTTGTGTTTTATCAACGCTTTATGACAAACCTAACCCTATACCGGTTGCCAAGTATAACGGTTTAAAGCGTTTATGTATTATTATTATTATATACTTTATTGTACACCTTACAATATTAATATGGATACAAAAAAATTAAATTAGTGTACAATTAAATTAATGTACTAACGGAACTATATCTATCAAACCGATTTCATAAGAAGTATTTAGATCTACCGTCCTTAGGGACTGTTAAAGACAGTCTTCCTGAAACTGACGAGGAAGACGATATCGATACAAATGATCTCTAAGATTTTACTGTTTAAGGCCCAGTTTTTTGATAACTCAACCAATGGTTAAATTTCCCTAATTGTATCCCTAATCCCTATACTCAATTGTTAGTCTTACAAATTTAATGGTCTAATAATTTAACTATCCAACTTATTTGACCATTTGTGAGAGTTGGATAGTTATCCAACTTATTTGACCATTTGTGAGACTAACAAATGAAGAAACATGGTATTTTACCGTTTACAACCATTGGTTAAAATATTTAACCATTGGTTGAGTTAACTACAGATCAAAAAGCTAGGCCTAAGTTTCATTACTACAATTTGAAAATTCTTGTCATTTAATTAATACTTTAGAATATCAATTGTTTGATTTTTGAGCTCTGGTGGGCAAAATTTGTTATCATTTTGGTTATTTTAACTTTATTATTATGTTTAAGTACGTTCTGTTGTTTGAGTTGCATTAATTGTGTGTGAAAAAAAAAAACTAGTTAGTAGATTAGTCTATTAACTGATTATTCTAAAACTTGAGTTGTTTTTCAGTATCCCAACGATTATTGACGATTTAAATTTTAAAAAGTTGCATAATATTTTGTTTATATTTTGAATTCCTATTAGAATAACATTTTTGATACTTTTTTTACAAATATTTAAATAATAAATAAAACATAATAAAAATACTTTTTTTCTCTTGGTTTTACTACCTATTGTATATGAATTTCTTTTTAAAACTTTAGGTTTTTTGTTCCTTTTACCCCCTTAGTCTCTGATTTAATTGACTTGTACTACCCATTGATGATCAAGATTAGTCCTTTACGACATATGTGAATTTATCATAACCAATTTTTCGTGGTTGTAAAGTACTTCAGTTAAATTTTTTTGGGCTGTAAAGGACTCTCATTTTCGTCAATAATTAAGTTTGGTTTACTTTGATAATTTATATGGATAGAACACGAAAAAATAGTTAGGGTTTCTTTTGACATCATAAATACCTAGTACTTTGTTTGAAAATTATTCAAGAAAAAGTAATTTTATTTTTGTTTTTTGGCTCTACTGAAAACTCGTGTTTTGTCCTTTACGACAATTGAAATTTCCGGTATCGATATTGATTGACAAAAACTTGAATTTTCATGAGCATATTGACCTACTCGCAGCAATAATTCGCAAATTAATAGTCATATTCAAGGCTTTACGACATGTAGCTCAAAAATATGATTAAATCAGTTTATTTTGCTTTATGCCAATCACAACTCAGTTACTGCATAACCTCTTGGGGAGGCACTTCAAAAACTCACTTTTTGAAACGAGAGATCTCAAAGAGCAGTTTTAAAAGTTACTTTGTTCCTCCTATTTGATCATTCAACCATAGACCTGTATCGGAGATGGGAGGTTCTAACAGTTCGACAACTGTTAATTCTGCATACAGTTATAAAACAACACTCTCTTTTAAAATATGAACCAAAGTTTTAATTTGTACAATAAATTAAATAGGGATTTGTCTATTTATGCAGTAACTAAATCTAAATGCAAATCATTGGTCATTAAGTGGTTGCGCGACGCGGCTTAGATTATAATCTTACAGAATAGGCGTGTGTATCTCTTTACGGAACCGACTCACTGATCCGAATCATTGAAGTGATTCAAAAGATTGGTTCAGTAACAACGTTTCAAATAAGTACATCATTTGAATCTGAAACATTACTTTGCTCTGGCTCATTTTGCGCGACGCGTCGCTCGTGTGGCGACTGAGCAGTGAGCGAGCGAGAGAGGGAGACTGAGTGACACTGAGTTACTTTAACAATTGACTCTCGTTGACTCTATTGACATTTCAGTGCAGCCACCACCGTCGAATGCTGGCGAGCATCTCTTTTTATAAATTGACCTAAACCATGTGAAAGTTTTGCTGGGTGTCTATTATTGTCCCTCTCTGCGTATCGATTACTTCTCCTCATTTGAAAGCCTAATAGTCAATCTTGCGCCCTCTTACAGGTGTAGCGTAGGCATATTACTTTTTATACATCTTTAGTCTTAGGCCATGTATGACGTAGCTCGTAAGTTAACTCATAAGCTCTTAACCACTGTATTATATTATTGTAATCTTTGTGTCAGTCGTTCAGTAAACCTTCAACTGAGAACACGCTCTTTAATTTGCCAAACCTTCTGACCACACACACATAAAACCACCTTATCGGCAAACAGGCATACAATTGTTATGGGTGACTTTAACACCTGTCTCCTTAAAAATGATTTGCGCTCCTCCTCACTTCAATCTATTTCCCAATCCTGTAATTTATCTCTCCTTCCATTAAGCGCAACTCACCATTTTCCAAACTGTACTCCTTCACTTCTTGACCTCATCTTTGTTTCCTCCACACAACACGTCGCTAAGCATGGGCAATGTTCAGCTGACGCTTTCTCCTACCACGACTTGATTTTCCTTTCCTACAAAATTCGCCCTCCTAAGACTAAACCTAAAAGTATTCTTCAGCGCAGTTTTGGTGGAATGGACTTGGAAGGTCTTCGGGAAGATGCTAGCAATATTAACTGGTCTGAGCTTGTTCATGCAGAATCGATTGCTGAAAAAATTAACCTCCTTAATTCCAATCTCATTGAGCTGTATGATGTGCATGCACCTGTTCGGTTGGTCAAGATCAAGCATCTGCCTGCTCCGTGGCTAACAGATGACGTGAAAACAATTTTACAAAAAAAGGCAGCAGAAAAATCTAGGTATAAGTGCAGACCTAGCTCCTAAATCGTGAAAAATACGTCGCTGTCAGAAATCGCAGCAACTTGGTTTGTAGGGATGCCCAACGCCGCCACATTCATAAGTCTGTTGAAAACGGTGATCCAGCTAAAGTCTGGAAATTTCTTAGATCAATGGGAATTGGGAAGTCACGTCAAGAGTCTATTCCTAAAGATATAGATCTTGAATTACTCAATCAACATTTTTCCACCTCTTGCAGTTTCAATGGGGCTGTTAAACCAAAACTTCAGATAATCTTTAGTCTCTTCCCACTCCCGATTATTCTCCTTTTGTTTTTAATCAATTCGCTTGTTGTGATGTTAAGAAGAGTATTTTATCAATTACATCAAATGCTGTTGGTAGTGACTGTGTAAGTCGCAAGATGATACTCCCTATTTTGGACGAAATCCTTCCTGTCATCTGCCATATCCTTAATCATTCCGTATCCTCTGGTGTTTTTCCATCTGCATGGAAAGAAGCTCATGTAACTCCACTTCCAAAAAATGTAATCCTGTTACTTTCTCTCAATTCCGTCCCATTTCCATTTTACCGTTTCTGTCCAAAGTCTTAGAACGTCTTATTCATAGTCAGCTTAGTGCTTTCCTCTGTAGAAACAGACTCCTTAATTTTTACCAATCCGGTTTTCGTCCGGGGCATAGCACTACCACAGCTCTTGTTAACATTACGGATGATATAAGATTGGGTATGGACAATAGGAAATTGACGGTCCTTTCCTTACTTGATTTCAGTAATGCTTTTAACACTGTTGATTTTGATGTCTTGCTCGGGATACTATGCTCTCTTAACATATCTCCAACAGCTATTGATTGGTTTCGTAGTTACCTGTGTGGCCGCCGACAACGTATTTGCATTGAAGGTTCGTTGTATTCATGGTGCAATACTACTGCTGGCGTACCACAGGGGGCGTTCTCTCTCCTCTTCTTTTCGCCATATTTATAAATTCTATTTCAAATGAACTTCTCTCATCCTACCACCTTTATGCTGACGATCTGCAAATTTATTCGCAAGCTCCCGTTGAAGATTTGTCTGAGGCGGTGAAGACAGTGAATAAAGATTTAGCGAGTATTTCTGATTGGAGTTTGGATCATGGTTTGAAGGTTAATCCTGCGAAGACTAAAGTCATTATTGTTGGCAGCCCTAGGCTACGTTCCAAAATTGACTGGACGAGCCTTCCCCAAATCATTTTTGATGGAGCTGTTATACCCTACTGTGACTCAGTAAAAGACCTTGGTATTTATATTGATAAAGATTTGTCTTGGGGTCCCCAGTTGCAAGAAGTGAGCCGCAAACTGTCCGCCTCTGCGGGGTCTTTACGCAGATTGCGCAATTTCCTGCCGACTCAGCGTTGCCAACCAATAGGGTTGGCAACGCTGAGTTTTAACAGTAGATTTACTGTTTTTACCGTGACATCCCTGTTTTCTGTTTAAGTAGGGGAACGGAGGGTATTACCGTACGGCGGCTAATTTCGTACATTGAAGTTTTAGAGGAATAAAACGACAGAAAACTACGTGTCCTTCTTGCACGTGTAGGCTTCGTTGAGTTAGCTGTCACAGCAACTGTTCTCGGCAGTATGCGTTAAAACATGGTGGCGGAAGCATGATGTGTGTTTATGCAATCGCGGATATAATTTTGAACCTTCTGAAAATGAATTGTAAGTACTTTATTGTGTATATATATATATATATATATATATATATATATATCTTGTTTTTATTGTTAAAATAGTTCCACAACATTGATTTTTAATGAAATTAGTTGTTTTCAAAGTAATATAACCATCCACTTTCACATGATTTTGTTTTAACATGACGGATAGTATTTCGGCTAAGTGCGTACACGTGTACGGTATTAGCCGCACCGAAATAATCGGTTCACAGATAATGATAAAATTGTTTCTAAAATTGCCTAAGTAAATGATTTTATTATTTTAAGTAAAGAATAAAGCTGGGAGCCAGGCGAGATCTACTCGTACGATATTGTGTTATACCAACCAACTTTGTTATCAGTAAATTTTATTTACAGATGGAACCTAAAAAGAAGAGTTCTTGGTCCCCAAGAAAAATGAGAAGTGCCATAAAGACCATTCGTGGTGGAGCAAAGTTAAGGCCGACAGCTGCTTTGTATGGTATTCCTGTGCACAGAAAAACACATTCAAAAAGGGAAAGGTCTATGTAAAATGACTAAACAACAATCAAAATTACTTACTTCGACTCCTATGAAATCTGTTTTAGAAGAAATTGAAGGGGAACAAGTTGCCAAAAAAAAGAAACTAGAAAAACACACTGCAATATTACAAAAATCTTAAAGTGACAAAATAAAAATAGTAAAAATAAAAAAAAAGTTTAAAGAAACAAATATGAAGAACATCATATTATACGTAATGATGAGGAAGAGTTAGATGATGATTTTGTTGAAGGAAGCGGAGGTAAGACAGGTGTCGAGGAACTATGCGTCAATTGTGGTGATTTTGGAAAGGATAAAAAATTGTGGTACTGTTGTGTAAGCTGTGGGAGCTGGTCGCATGGTTTATGTTCGGGATATGATTCTGCTGATAAATAATTAATATTATGTTTAGAGATTTCGTCTAAAACGATAAAACCCCTCCAATTTAAATACCTAGCTTCATGATATGCATGTATGTATCCGTATAAATTTATCTACCTATAGTCTAGTCTAACAAAAGACAAGTCATACAAAAATAATATCAGTATTGACAATATTTTGTTTGAGTTGACCGTTGACCCCTCAGACTAAAGAAACTCTTTTTCTTTTATCTCGGTTTCATTAGTCTGAGGTTAACCCTAGTAATACAGAAATAAAGGAATGTATACATTTAATGCAACTGAAAAACGTGAAGAAATTTAATAACAATATGTATAATTTTAATAAAAAAAAGAGGCAGAAAATATCGAAAATAGTTAATAATTATTTGTAAGAATATTTAAAAAATGCCAGTTATTCATATTTTTAACATAATAAATAAATAATAAAGATTATATACTTGCGCTTTCAATTTCATTAAAGGTTTCATTTTCAATTCTAATAAAGTAGTAGATTTAATGTTTTAAAGTTACCATTTTACTGTTTTCTGCTGTTTTTTTAAGTCTGATCTGCTGCTTTTTGCTTCGGTTAGGTTGGCAACACTGTGCCGACTGCTACTAAAACTGCGCTTGCCCAATCTCTTCTTCTCCCTATCCTTGACTATGCTGATGCAAGTTATCCAGATCTAACTGAAGTGCAGCTAGATAAGCTTGAGCGACTCCAAAATTTTTGTAATAGATTCATATTATTTGGTTTACGCAAATATGATCATGTTTCTGAGTTTCGCACTAAACTCAAGTGGCTGCCTATCCGCCTTCGCCGGAATGCACATATTTTATCATTACTCTACAGTATTCTTTTCAATCCAACGACTCCCTTTTATCTCAAAGAACGTTTTAAGTTCCTTCATGACACACGTATGTTAGAGATTTGAGATCATCAGAGAATTTGAGACTTTTGATGCCTACGCATTCCACAAAATTTTACGACCAGTCGTTTACGGTGCAGGCTATTCGATTGTGGAATGGCTTGCCGGTGTCAGTAAGACAAGCTCAGTCACTCGCTGTTTTTAAAATCTCGGTTGCCAATCACTTTATTTCAAACTTATGATTATTCCTTTGTTTTCTACACACGATGTTAAAGAACACATTATATATTTATATATTTGTATTTATGTATTGTGTATATATATATATAAATGTATATTTTTATTAGTTTTTCGGTTTTTGACGAATATTTGTACAGTAGTACACTAATATAGCCCTCCCCATTTTAATTAAAGCTCGTAAAGTCCTTCCAAAGGTTGTCTGGAAGATATCGCTCTCAGCGATAAGACCGCCATTGTAACCAATGTTATTTACAATATTGTTATTTAAGTGTGATTCAATTATTGGTGTACAATAAAGTATATACTATCTATCTACTCTCGTATCGTATGCACGAAGATCGACTTTATTTATAATCTCACTTATTACAATAAATATGTAGACAAAACATTCAGTATTGATGCCTCAAAACATTTCTATGCTCTATAGACTATAGTAAACGGCCGAGACGCAACGTAAGAATGTTACGTTTCTATACATGACGTCGCGTCGCGGGCGTTCACCGAGTCATTTGAGCCGATGATCCAAATGAGCCACAAATGAAACATATCAGTGTTCCGGATCATTTCAGTGATCGAGATGCAAATGTTCCAATTTTAAAAATGATACATTTTGCCCACTTCTATTACAGAAGACCTTATAAAAAATACATATAAATAATCATAACATGCATACACTCATATACATTCACTCGCGCACACAGACGCAAACACAACTCACACACACGCACACATACACACACACACACTTAACATAAATGCACAAAGGTATGGCGAAATTTTTACCCGACTGCAAAGGAAGTAATGTTTTATACATTATGTTTAACTAGGATTATTTTTATTTTTTATTTTACAATCTCAAGTGTTGTGTCTGTTTCATTTTAATAATTGTACATTTCTATATTTAATAAGTATACTGAAATTATTTAAATTAAAATTAATTTAATTAATTAAATAATTAAAATTTATTAAATTAAATAAAAAAAGAATTAAATTAAATTAAAATTAATTAAATTAAATCTTTATTTTGTTCTAATCTTTGTATGATACCAGTTAACAAGCATAGTGATTATCTAAAAAAATCAAGTTAATGCCCTAGGTTGAGCGTATAATAAAGTTGTCTATTAAAAATTTATATATTAGGTGTAAAAATTGAAAATGTTCGAAATTGTGGATGTGTCGCCATCTACTGACAAAATGGCAGTGAGATCATTCATCCATTCACCTTAAACTATAAACCTGGGATCTAATTCTATTTTTTTTTACATTTACATTTGTATAAATTTCAGATCTCTGCAAAGCTTACTTTTAAAGATCTCCGCGGCCGCGCGGTTTTCGAGGTTTCAATGGCGCGGCCACAATAAAACCTTTATACTTTACCTTTTAACCAAAACTTTGGCAAATGTATGTTTTTGGGAATCAACTTTAACAATTTTTTACAAAATCTTGGCAGTTTTTCTTTTAAATTTTGCCGCGGCCGCGCTATTGAAACACTCTTGGCGTCTGGTTGTCTTTGTGGTGAACTTTTATTACTGTCATATTTTTAGTGACTAAAACATAGTGTATTACATACTCTTTGTTAGTGACGCTCGCAAGGTTAAGACGAATTATTGATTGACATAAAAATTATTATACACTCACACCTGTAACACATTACCATGCTTTGAGTAGCACAGTGTGGTGACGTTGATCGAGAGCGGTCTTCGTCTTCATTCTTAGGTTTATGGGACGCAAGGTCACTATAATATAAACAACAATCGATTTTCAACGTAAATAATTTTATTCAAACTATTCTATTGAACATCACTAACTCATAAACATTGTACATCTGCAAATATGGATGTGGATTAAAATGTTAAACTACACGTTAAAAAGACATTATACACTTAATTTGCACAAACTCAATTTATTATTAAATAAAATACCTACTTATAAATGATAAAATAAATAGCTTTAAAAATAAACCATTTTCGTGACTATGGTGTTAATACATTGATATAGAATCTTAAAAATAAATTAAAATATCTATCATTATTATTATTTACAATACACAACAAAATCATAAAAAGGAATCACGACAAACGACAGTGAATATAACTTTGTGTAAAATAGTGCTCGGTCAATAATGCTAATATAAATAGTGTCAAACCTCTATAGTGGATTTAACAATTCGTCAGTACTAGTACACCAATTATGTTTGTCGTAATGCCTTTCTTGTGTCAAGTTTAAAATATTCCATAATAATCGTCATTAGCATTTGTCATGTATGATTTAATTAATACTTTAACATTCGCATTATATTTGAAACATATTAATAAAATATTTAAGTACCATGTTTTAATATTTAAAAGTTTATGTATCATATTGTTTATGCTAAGGTAATACATAATATTCAGGGGTAATTATTACTTTGTTATTAGGGACATAATAATTAGCAATACATACGCCATGACGGAACAACAAGTATATTGCAACCTAAGCTTTACATGCTCGCTTCTAGTGCCATATTTGCAGATGAGCATCAATTATTCCGTAAGAAAATAAAATTCTCAATAAATAAATGTCAAACACTATTTAATTGGTGAGACACTTCACACCGTATAACACAATTGCTTACTATAAAAATGATCAACAAACAACTTTGCACCTCGCCTAAAGTGTCAAGGAGGACAACGGTGTGCAGAAATGTCATGAGATTCAATGGTTACAATACGATATAGATTGCCGCTTGAGCAAATAATCCTGATTATGTACGTCTTACACTAGCCATGCGTGAGGTGGGTTCAACTACACAGCGTAACTCTATCATAACTAGTAGGTATACATTTTATAGCGGGGCAACTTCACCTGTGCACGTGATTCGTCTCATACGATAAATCCACTATCTGAATAATGTAATTATAGTAAACTCTTAACATTGAAGAAAATTCAAAATGTATCTAGCAACCTGAGTAAATTAACATGTATACCATTTTAAAATGTTATTAAATATACAATAAATTTACATTTAATTGAAGCACAATTAGTGGGTTTGTCAAATAATAAAAATAATAATTCGATATAAAACTTGCATTCAACGACACGTCCTCGTTAATAGATTTGCACGATAAAAGTAAGCGTAAATATAGTGAACAACGGCGAACGCTATCAATAGCGAGTTCTTGGTCAACAATTTATCCACATGTGACAATTTACATTAATTTTAGAAATAATCTCTTTAACGCTAAATTAACTCCGATATGGTCTATCTATCAAGCGGTGATGAAGAAAGTCTGATCGTAATTCTAAGGCTGGAAACAGTGCTTGACCGACGGTCGGCGCTGACCGTCAGTCGGCGTAGCTATATCTATGCAAGCCTATGAATGCGCACTCAGCTACGCTGACGATTTTCACAACCGACGGTCAGCGCTGACGGTCAAAATGTACGGTCAGCGCTGACCGTCGGTCGAGCACTGTTTCCAGCCTAAAAGACGCTCTAGTGGCACGCGTCGTGACGTCGGCAGCGTGGCGGACGCTCTAGTGCTTGTTGGTGATGTCGGGCTACGTAGGACGTGGGAGCCGTGAGGCTGGTGGTGGAGGGAGGCACTGTCGGCGGGGGGCGAGCTCACAGCGGCTCGCGGCGCGGCACCCACACGGCGGGCCCGCTCTCGGCCGAGATCACAGCCTTCACCTTGCCGTAGATCTCCTCGGGCGTGTCGCCCGTCACCACCGCTGTCGACAACAAGCATCACAGTCTTACTTCTTATGTGAGGATGGATGGATGGATATTTGTTACTCTTTCACAAAAAAAAACTACTGAGCGGATCTGAATGAAATTTGGTAAGTGGAAATCCTGGAATATCACAGGCTACTTCTCATCCCGGATCGGGATTTACGCGGAAAACCCTCCCACGCGAATGAAGTCGCGGGCAGAAGCTAGTATACAACGTGTAATTTAAAGGGTATATACATACCAAGTGCATGGCTTCTTATTATATAATATTAATATATTCATATGTCAAGGGTTTTGTAATCCTAAGTCTATGTGTGTAGAACTTATTACAAATTCCAATACACAATACCAGAGACCGAATTTTCCAAATTAAGAACGAAAAGAATTTTAGTATTATTGGCAAGTGACGTGGAAAGTTATTGACCCTCATAGTGCTGCGACACGTTTGTTATGATTGGTATTCAAGAAATATATGAAACCAATAATTTGGTATCAATTCTTTGAGTCAGTTATTTTGTGCTGAAACTGTGCATAGAGACTCCATACCAGATGTTGTATTCAGCCCTTTTGGATAGATATGGGGTTTCCGTTACACGTTGTATACGAGGGCGACACTGAATGTTTTTAGAACTGGCCACTTGTAAACAATATAATAAAAAAATAAGTTCAAATTTTGAAAATATTTGCCAATATTATTGTGTATGTATTTTATTAATTTGATCTTTTCTCTACGATTTGGGGGCAAATTGAAAACTGTCTGTGTCACGTCAGCATGAATTTAACGCGAGAAAATTTTCGTTCAATGATTTTTACGACTTTTGATGTCATTTAAGTCAACAAGAAAGTTATTATAGACTTCGATTGGCCTTTCACGATGAAGCCCCATCTCGTGCCACTGTTTACAACTGCTGGTTTAATGAGTTTAAACGTGGTCGCACTAATCTCACCGATGATCTGCTTGAGGGACGGCCTTCTACAGCGACGACTGAAGATAACATCAGTGTTGTGCGGCGTATGATAGAGACTTTCAAAATGGTGACTTATCAGCAGATTCGGAAAAGCTGCACAAAATCCTTCATGAATATTTAGCGGTCAGGAAGCTTTGTGCCCGCTGGATACCTCATAATTTGACAGTGGCTCTAAAACTCCGTCGTGTTGATTGGTGTCGTGAAATAGTTCAAAGATTTAACGGAGGTGACTCAAATGCTGTGTTCAACATACTTACGGGTGGCAAAAGCTGGATTTATTGTTATGATCCTGAAACTAAGAGACAGTCTGCTGTCTGGGTGTTTCCTTCCGAGGAGTTGCCAACTAAAGTGGAGAGAGTTCGAAGCGTGGGAAAAAGATGGTGGCCTCGTTCTTCGGAAGGACAGGTCATTTCGCAACAATTGTTTTAGAGGATCAAAAAACAGTTACTGCAGAGTGGTACACTAACAATTGTTTGCCACTTGTCTTGGAAAAAGTTCGGTAGAAACGACGTCGCAGTAGGATCCTCCTTCACCACGACAACGCCTCGTCGCACACCGCCAAGCAAACAATCAACTACTGGGCGACGTCAGACGTGGAATTACTGGATCACCCGCCCTATATAGCCCCGACCTTAGACCTTGCGATTTTTATTTATTTCCGAAAATAAAAGAAAAAAAACTTTGAGGAAAACGTTTTATGGATGCCGAGGAAGCAGCCATGCGTTACAAAATGCCTTCGAAAAGTCGAGTTGGTAAAGTGCTTTTCTCAGTGGTTCCATCGGATGCAGCGATGTATTGATGTAAATGGACACTATTTTGAAAAGATATAATAAAACTAATAACTTGCTAGTTTGTTCAGTTTTTGATTATCTAGAAACTTTCAGTGTCATCCTCGTATCATGCTAAGAATCATAAGAGCCGGATCTATTAACTGTACCGTCTACTGACCAATCGTTCGAAAATGAATCAAAGCGTACTAACCGGTGAAGTATTCAGCGAACTCTTGTTCCATTTTGAGCGCACGTTCGTAAGTTTTCTTTGCTTGTTCTTCCGTCATTCGCTTATTCATTTCCCTGTAGGAAAAAAATCGACAATGAACACATAGCCATTAAGAGGTATATAAATAAATTGTAATACTGCATATAAATGCATAGCCATTATACTTACATTATAGACTCTATGCTCTTTGGTTTTATAAATATGGCAATAGGGAAAAGTTGCGCCACTTGTAATCTCTTGATTGCATTGCCGCTCACATCTAAAATGCAGTGTTTACCCTGAAAATGATAAATAACGTATTAGAAGAAGCGAAATGTAAACCATAAAGTACCTATTAGAAGTTCTAAAAAAAAATTGGCCAAGTGCGAGTCGGACTCGCCCATGAAGGGTTCCTTAGTAACTATAATAAATATAATATACTTAATATATTTATTTGAAAAAAAAAAAAAAACCTTACAAATTTCTTAAAACTAGTTTTTTACAATTTTTACAACTACGCCAAATAACTTTGTTTTTCATAGTATTTGTATGAATTACAAAGTTATATTTGCCGTTATAGAAAATATACTGTATCTCAAAAACTGCTGACTCGATCTCGTTCAAACCAATTTTGGTTGAAAGTTTACATTAAGATCTACAACATATGGTTTTTTAGATTTTTCACTTCATTAATATAGAAGTTAGAGGGGGGGACACTCATTTTACCACTTTGGAAGCGTATATCTTTTAAACGATTAACTTTATGAAAAAGTCATTTTAGAAAACTTAATGTCATTTTTAAAGACCTGTCTATAGATACCACACACGTATAGGTTTCATGAAAGAAAATATTTTCAGTTTCAGTTCCATGTATGGAGAGCCCCCTTTATTTTAAATATTTTTTAAATTTTCTCTTAAAATCGGAAAGCGGTTCACAGAATACATCTACCTACCAAGTTTTACATGTATAGTCCTAATAGTTTCGGAATAAAATGGCTGTGACATACGGACGGACAGACAGACAGACGGACAGACATGTCGAAACTATAAGGGCACCGTTTTTTTGCCATTCGGCTACGGAACCCTAAAAACACATAAGGGACCTATTTCTAAACCAGCCAGACCTTGCTCTACGCTCTCTACGCACTACCGTTTTTTTCGATTTGATTTGGTCAATTTTCTTAGAGGAAAAAAAAAATGCCCCCGTTCTATATATCCCTACTGACGTATCCCCGCTGGTAACAATGCATAGATAATAAAGGTAAATAATTTGATTAAATAACCATGTTACATTTTTTAATAAAAGACTGAATTATATTGTAAAAATAGAATATTTTAATACATCGTTATTATAAAAGCTTTTATAACAAGTTCTAGTCTGTTACAGAACTTAGCGAGGGAAAATATAAAACCCGCATTAAATGTGCCCTTATCAAAAAAGAATTTGATGCTGAGAAGTTTGGTCCAGCTCGTTCCTCCATCTACGAGGTTTACCGCGAAGCTTTCGAACTGGATCAGGGCTCCAGAAAGTTGTGATTTTGGCCCACAACTTATTGGGCATGCGGCAGACATATGTTTATAACGTGTAATTAAAGGGTATACACATACAAAATGCACGGCTTCTTTGGATGATAACAAACGATATGGCAAGGATTTGTAATCCTATGTCTACATGTGTGAAACTTATTAGAAATGTCTATACATTGATACCAGAGACCGAATTATTCAAATTAAGAAGAACAAAGAGAACTGTAACCATTGTAAGAATTTTGTAATCATATTTATTTGCAAATAAATCTTTGACTTTGACTTTATAATATGAAACCGATTCAAGAATATGAAACCGATAATTTGGTATCAATACTTTGAGTCACTTATTTTGAGTTGAAACTGTGAAAATATCCCTATAAATATATCCCCATAAAGGAGATGTTCCAGAAATGTATAGAGCTTGGGCTAGCACTATGTACACCACATGTAAATATAGCTGCATAATGTGGTAACCGTCTTTTAATGTTAATTTTCTATAATTTCACTTTATTGTAGTGTGATATTGAAATTAACTCGGTCAAAGAGAGCAACACAAAAAATATGGTGGATCGGCCATGTTGCTGTTGAACAGTGATATGAATGTCATTTTGACATGTCGGCTTGATGAATCGATATATAAAAATATAGATATTTTTCATAAAATAATCGATAAATATGGGCGATATTTTAAATCTCAATAAATCGATAATCAATATTTTTTATTCATTTTAGAATAGTACGTTACTATTCTAATCTAAGTCTAGTAATAGTCTAACGTATACTAATCTTGTCATATCTGGGGAGTAGTTCAAATGTTGATCACCAGATCGTCAGCACGTTTGCGCTATATGAATTTATGCATATACCTTCAGGTAAGTTACGTTTTTTTTTTTGTGGCCACGAAATTGCGTAGTGCCAATTGTTTCATGATCTCATTCTTTAACTTCATATCAAGTTATTGTCACTGAGGGCACTTTGAATTCGATTCTGATCAGGGATGGGGTCTATGGTCTTTCTTTCTTCTATTTTTGTTTATTCCTGTGTGTACATCTGGAGATACTGGGCTCACCGAAAATTTTACATACTTATTGAATTCCTACTCTTTGATGAATAAACATTATTATTATCATCCAGTTAGACATACCTCAGAATTATCTTCTGGTTCAATGTTCTCCACAAAATACTCCGAGTCCGATTCCACACCTTGCAAAATTTTAAGAAGTTCGTCCGAATCAAGTTCTTCACTCATTTTTCTATTTGTTATCAAGTGAAAGAAAGAAAGATGCGTGCGCACGAATCCGATTTTGTGCTGCACTAAGCCAAAGTGACCTTGACAGCCGCACGCCTATGACGTCACTGACCTAACTTCTATAGTAGTTCGTGGCACTCGGTGGCGCACAGAGGCATAGACGACCAATTGTTTTGTAGAGATGGGAAAATAACTATCGACAAGAATTGGTAACAACTTTATAATTACGTATCGGCATCTACCTGAAGGTCGAAATTCATCTACTATCCTTTGTAATGAAGTAGATAACTAAGTTCATATTTTATTGACCTCAAATTGTTTTCGATATTCGTAACTTTCTGTATTTATAAATATTTCAATGGTGAAATCAACCTTTCACGGCACATCACTGGCCAACTTGATATGAAGTGATTGGCGTTCTGAGGAAAGTAACAAAATTCGGAGTATCTGTTTTTGCCGATTTTAGGATAAACTAGGGCTTATTTTGTGTAGAAAAATAAAAAAACAGGGTAGTAGACAGTGCTATCTTAAATAATAAAATGAAACAAAACTTTTAATCACAGTAAATTTATTTTAATAAGATAGTTAAAATGAACAACTTCTATAGAAGTTGTGGCCGCTGGTGGCACGAAAATCCCGAACTTCTATAGAAGTGCTTGGCGGTGAAAAGGTTAATGCACTTATTGTTACTTACGTGCGTTACCTTTACGAAAAATATCGATACATCGATTTTTCGATATTTTTAAAATACATGAATAATAATCGATATAGCTTAAAAATATCGATTCTATATTTATCAATGTTTTTTCCACTTGCCCATCCCTACGACTCACAGAAAGACGTCACGAAACTCAAAACTTTCAAACGTCATGTTAAACACGACTGTCATGGTTGTTCTAAAACAAGGGCTATCATATTAAGATTCTTCCCAAATAATAATTTATCACTGCTATAACCGTCTCCAAATAATTTTTTGGGTATTTTTATGAGAAACCTTATTATTTTTTTCGATTTATCTATGTGGTGTACATAGAGGTAGCCCAAAATGAAACATCTCCTTTTGACTAATGTTTCTGCATATATATTGATTTTAGGTTAGTTCGCACGATGATATAACGACACTACATATACATTTTAAATCGAAATAGTTGTCAGTTTGTTATGATAAACATTTGGACGCCTGCAAAAACACGTCGACGTGTCCCCAATACTAAGGACTGTCTAGAAAGATAAATTTATCTAAAATTATGCTAAAGTGTAATGACACTAGCATAATTTAAGATCATTAAAAATATATATAGTATAGCGCCTGAAAATAGCACATAAAATATTAGATTTCTATTACATTTATTATATTACTTAATTAAAGACAAGACCGTGTAAACAGCTATTAAAATTAAAACTGTAAAATATTTCATGAAGTTTAGATACTATTTAAATTTCAATAGATAGTAATAAATAATAATTACTATAACTGAAAACAATTTAGTCTTATATTCGTGGTAAATTGCTGATACACTTGACAGGGGATTATTCCATGTTACCCAGTTAGTGAAGAAATGCCCATAAAAGATGTGGTGTTACCTTCTCGGCGACCTCCCGCACCGAGGCGACGGAGGTGCCGTACAGGTTGTCGTTGTACTGGCCGGCCTCGATGAACAGGTGGTTCTGTATGTCGCGCTCCATCTGCTCGCGGCTGGCCACGAAGTGGTAGTCGCGCCCGTCCACCTCGTAGTCGCGTCGCGGCCGGGTCGTGTCTGGAATGTAACATTGCTTTTTTACTTATTTTACATTGAGTCTGCCCAGAACTGGGCAACAAGTTTGGCACCGTAGGAAACATCTATCGAGTCCTGCAGTGACTGGACACGCATGACAGGAAATTAAGTGCGCCATGGTTTGTGGTGCAACACCACATATACACGCCAAGGCAGTCATCAATAAATCTCCACCTGAACATATTTTCTTTGCTACGGCCAACCTGTATCCGCAGTCTATCTAAAGACTTGGTTATTATTACTTTATTTTATTTATTTACTAGTAGCTAGCAGTCGCGCGGGGCTTCGCTCCCGTAGACTTCTTTTTTTTTATTGATAATAGGCTAGCGTTTGACCACCATCTCACCTGATGGTAAGTGATCACGAAAAAAACATAACCCTCCTTTTACAGTCGGGTAATTGCCTATAACCTCCCTCAAGCTTCAAGCTACTTTCATACCTAATATCATCCAAATCCACCCAGTACTTTCGAAGATTAGCGCGTATCTTTTCCGCTATATAATATTAGTATAGGTATCAGGCATCTAAGGCCCATAGATAATTATTTGTAAAAAAGTAAAATATGTAATCATAATCACCCTAATTTAATTTTATGAGATAATGATGATCAATTTATTTCCATTTCAATAAATTGTAGAATCTGGGTTAAATTGAAATATGTATGTGTACCTATCTAAGAGAACTAAGTTTTTAGGGTTTCGTAGCCGATTTGCAAAAAACGGAACCCTTATAGTTTCGTCATGTCTGTCCGTCTGTCTGTCTGTCCGTCCGTCCGTATGTCACAGCCATTTTATTCCGAAACTATTAGGACTACTTATACATGTGAAACTTGGTAGGTAGATGTATTCTGTGAACCGCTTTCCGATTTTATGAAAAAAAAATAAAAATATTTAAAATAAAGAGGGCTCCCCATACATGGAACTAAAACTGATTTTATTTTTCATGTAACTTATTTGTGTGTGGTATCTATAGACAGGTCTTTAAAAATGATATAGGGGTTTCTAAAACCACTTTTTTATAAAGTCAATCGTTTAAAAGATATACGCTTCCAAAGTGGTAAAATGTGTCCCCCCCGTAAACTTCTATAATTATGGAGTGAAAAATCTAAAAAAAAATATATATCTGTAGATCTTAATGTAACTTTCAACCAAAATTGGTTTGAACGGGATCGGATCAGCAGTTTTTGTGATACAGCATATTTTCTAAAACCGCAAATATAACTTTGTAATTCATACAAACACTATGAAAAACAAAGTTATTTTGCGTAGTTGAAAAAAATGTAAATAACCTAGTTTTAAGAAATTTTAAAGGTTTTTTTTTTTGTCAAATAAATATACATAATATATTATATTATTATAGTTACTACGGAACCCTTCATGGGCGAGTCTGACTCGCACTTGGCCAATTTTATTTAATTTTTTATAACGGTTAATCCCGCTCTTGACGTCGATCACGCCTGGTGGTAAGCGATAAATGAGAGGTCTACAGTGGAACTAGCGAGACCAAGAGATGCTTGTTCACTCTAGCTTAAAGGTCGTAGCACACGTATCAACTCGGAAAGGGATCGTCACCGTATCAACTCGAGCCGTTCAGTATTATTTGTATGAAACTCCCTACTGCAACGCATACTAATCGGAATCGTAACGTAATCGCTTCGCTTCGGGACAAGCTCACGAACCGCGGTGCGGTGCGTGGTCGGCTTACAGTTCCCGCGCTTACGGTTCTCCGTACCCTAGTTTACGGCTCTCCGTACCCTAGCTTACGTCTCTTCGTCCACGCCCCTCCCGCGATCTGCGTTGCCGAACGTGCTTTCATTGGCTGTCATTCACAAGGCAGTTTCCAGTCGTGCCACCTAGCCGTCAGCCAGCGGTCGGCGAGCCGTAAGCGCGGCGTCGCGTAGCTGTAGCCGAGTCGACGTGCCGGAGCTTTTGTACCTCTACCATGAGTTTACGCAACCAAAACTCGCTAGCATCTCCGTAAATTATTTGTATGAAATATTGTACAGCGCCCCTAGCGGTCACAGAAAGAATTAAAATTCGTACCATGAGCACTATAATAGATTACGATAGGTTTAAAACCTAACGTAATCCATACGATGGTCACTAACGTTTTTTAGCTGTCACCATACAAAACGGTACCATGAGTCACTAATTCGACAGACGCTAGCGAACGATACGCTTACGGTAGTAGTTACGTTGCTCACTAGCATTTTGGCGTGTGAAACATGTGTTTACATTAACATTTAATACCTTTTGAGTATAATAAAGTTATAATAATGTCTGCAAGAACATATTTAGCGTGGAATATGTTAGTGGCCGCTGAATTTGAAGATCAACGACGTGAACAACGTGAATTTCAAGCCAACACAACATGAGAATACATGTTGGTTTATAAGCTTTGTTTTTTAAATATAGGAATAATTTATACATCAATTAATTGTAGCATATGCTGGAACCAAATATAACACCTATTGTACCAAATTCTTAAAAATAAATATGATTTATTTAATTTGATATTAGTAGAAAGTTGAAACATACCTTTCCATGAACTCCACCATCAATTGGAACTGTGAGACACTGGTCCTCATTGTATTAAATAATCCAAACTTTTAAACCACACAAAGCACCTCTGTGATACAACATCAACAAACAAAAATACAAGTTGAATAGACGACAATGACGTTACAAGAACCACTCGAAATTCAAAAGCCACTAAATACCATAAGTAGTTCACTAATCGTAAACTTTTAAATTTTGTTGGTTTATTTTGTGATATTGACTGTCTTAACATTTTTAGCATAGCGATAATACTACATTTTGAGCTTAAGAGCCGTTCTCTCTTCTTATTAGCGGAAAAGAAAGAAACAGAACATAAGTAGTGACCCATAGACGAAAGTATTCTACGAGTGGAGTGAAGTTAGCTAGACGACATGATCTATCGAGCTTACGTTAGCGCCTCCGTAAATTTCCTTAAATGTCATGGTGCAAGCATTATCGAAATCTATTCGATCCACGTTTGTACGCTAGCGAGTTCAGCGCTAGCGAGTAAGTTGTCGATGACAACTCATGGTAGAGGTACTGATCCGCTTACGTTACGTAGTTACGTTAGGCCGTGCGCGCACTGCCTTGCGGTGGCCGCAATTCCGGCAGTTCTACCGCACCGGTAGACTGACCGCAGTGCGCGCACTTCTATGACACTCCATACTTCACAGATTTTGCGTTTCCAAAACGCAACGCAGTGCGCGCACGGCCTTACGTGGACGCCTGTTTGACGCCAAGGGGAAAGGCGAAGCGGTGACGATCTGCTCCTGAGTTGATATGTATGCTGTGACCCTTAAAGGTTACTTTATTATGACACGATTTATTTTAGAAATGTAGCTTATATTTAACCCCTGGGGCACCGATTTGGAGGAAATTGGTCATGAAGATATCAAGTCAAATTCTCTCTAAATCGGTGCAACTGTTTCGCTATGAAAACATTACCGACAGACAAATAGACTTTGGCATTTATAATATTAGTATGGATACATCATAATATATGGAAGACTTAAAGATAATGTATGTAACTTAGTATAATTTGAGGCCTTCCTCTGTGCTGTTTAGATACTGACTTTATTACTTCTTACATAATTCGAAGACCGTAACAATGTTTAGATTAATTACAGGTGCATTAGTTTTACATCGTAGAAAAATACTTACGAGGCACGCAGCTGCCGAATTTCTCAGGGAACTCGGATATTAAATCGTCGTTTATTCTGTCTTTGAGAGGTCCCAGGATTATGACCGGTCGCGTGTAAGTTATGGTCAACTGTTGTACGGTCTCATACGATAGCACCGTTTCATCTTGACCTGCAAAGCATTACATTTTAGTAAACACACACAAATCAATTTCGCATAATGTTCTACCTCTTCGGAGAAGACAGTCAATGTTCCTCTCTAAGTGCTTCAACATTATTATTACTTTTCAAATATCAGGACATGTCTCTCCACTATTCTACAGCCATTAAACCCTGTTCAAATATTTAAGTCGAATAGATTCGTGTGACCGTAACCATTTAAATGTGTACACAACATCATTCGTGCGATCTGTGCTGATATCAAAATAATGTATTACGTGCAAAACTTGTGCTGCAAAATGATCCTTCTTATCAGAACTCAATTAACGCGTCTATGGGACCACAATGGAATCTATAGAAAATGTCATCTTACTGACACAAGTTAAAGATAATTTCTGATAGATTCTACTTTCTTTAAGAGACTATTATCCAGTTTCTACCTAAACCTATGTCGTATAAATCTTGAAAAGCAAATAACTAACAATAAAGTGTATAACTATAATATAGAATAAAAACTATAAGAGTTGACGATATAGTTTCGACTTACTTAGCGAGAAGGTAATAACACCTGTCTGCTAGGCAAAACACAATTCTGAAATAAAAGTACATTTCGACACAAGAAATAATCATTCACCATGGTATATGATTTGTACATTGATTTGGCGAATATGCAATATAATTATGGTGTTATTGAAACATTTCTTAGATATCGAATTGTATTATGCTTTCTTCTAATTTAATCAAAAAAAAAAAAAATGAATCTGTCTACTACTAGCCAAGATTAAATAAAACCTTATTGTGTTGCCAACATGTTTCAAGGTACGATTTATTTAATTCTGGCTCAATAATTATACCCATCAATATCATCTTCAACGGAAGTATAATAAGCAAATGTACACATTTCAATACAACAATTATATGTATGTCAGCGACAGCTATGCTAATAAAGTAATTACAGCATCCCTACACATCTGAAGCGATAAAACTAACACTAAGAAACCAGCACAGCGGAATTTTGAAAACGGAAACAAGCTCTTATGAGAATGTCGTGAGATCGAGAGTACATCTGAAACATGCCAGTGACGTATAGTGTAAACTAAAGGCAAAGCGCGTATCTGTGCGGTCATGCGCGGCGCCTGAAGCATCAGCCAGTGTGACCGAGGCGGCTCTCGTGTCCTCGTGTGCTTCCAGTGGCCCACACTCCTCCACAACCAACTAGCTAACAGTCGACGCTCGGCGTCGGTGTCGCGCGGCCGCTACTACTGAGCCCGGCGTGATTCAACAATTTAGAAACATGATCCAAACACTTTTCGTGAGCTCGATGGTATAATATTTTCGAGTGCGGAGAGGCTATTAGAGTAATCGCGTTGTATGAATTAAAAACAACTGAACATAAAGAAAGAATGACAAATAATAAAAAAAAAACTGGAGTGTTATTGAAATGAAAACTACATTTCTAATTGATGATCATAACCAGAATGCGGGAGGTAAGGTATCGGCTACGGCACTCGCAAGCTACGCCTCACTCCCAAAACTTACTCTCGTCCTCGAGATAAATGAGCGTTATCTCCTCCATCATGGGAAGTTCCACTCGATACAAGATTTCCCCTACACGTAGAAAAATTAACGTTACATATATTTATAATAAACGCAGTAATATGCGTCCGTACAGGGTACGGGACAGGGATGGGAACCTCCACGCGGACAGAATGATTGATATGTTCGACATCACTTCCTAGCATGGTTGTATAGCAGAACTCTACAAGTTCGTGAATAGCGGTTGGGAAAATAAATAGCAAATAATAAAAACTCGTCTCATCGACGGGATGATAGGCAGATGTTTCGTTGGCTTCGGTTAGGCAACTAGAAGCACGGGACGGCGGCCGCCGTTTCTCAAACCAACCCGTGTGCTCGCTGCGACCACTTTTCATTATCAACATTAACTACTTGTGGAACACCAAATCGTAACTTCTAAGCTCTCATCACACACCCATGTTTTATGATATCAGAAAACAAGGATTATTTGCGTTGATAGTCTTGAAGCAATGTTTACCAAATATCATTTTTGATATTATTATAAGCAATACAATTTGATTATAGTATAGATAAACAAAATTGGCTACACCTAATATTTTAAGGTTACATAATCACTTCATAATGAAATGTTAATAAACACAGTAGTGCGATAAGAGCTGCATATAAAAATAAAACTATCTAACACACAAAGGTATAAGTACATAGCTCATCACCGGGTGGCCGGTCGCAACATCGTATTATTCGACAAGCGACAATGATCTGCCGATTACTGGCAAGTTTGCTAGACCTATATTTTAATATTATAGGCATCACCATGCGTCTCCAAACACACTACAAGCGATAATTTACTCACATAGATCCGGTACATTTTGATTAAAAATAGATAATAATAAAATTCACTACACTGTGATGTTTAGACGTTACACACAATAATGGTCGTGTTCTTTAAAGATCAATTTTGAGTGTGTTTCCAATATGATGTTAGATTTCACATAGCGATGATCAAAATATAGTAAATATAAAATACATATAGTATAATAGAAAAAAGGGGGTTATGATGTAAATGTTGTTTTCAGAAGTAAATATTACGATTTGGATAAAAATGATAACATAGACTGGAGAAAATCAATTTAGGTACTTTGGGCAACCAGACTGCAAATCCCGAATTAGTCTGTCGTGAACCCGTGATGCAATTCATAAAACTTCAATATTTTCAACATAAGTATCTATTAGATTGCCCTCAGTAATCAAGTGTACTTTTTTCGTAGTGACAATAACAATGAAACCGTTAACGGAGGCAGCTTTATTCACTTGTTTAACATCGACCGTAAATTGGTTCTGTGGTTAGAATAAGCGAATAGCTCCAATGTAAAACGACCTAACCATAAATAGTGGTTATTAGCAGCCGCATGAAAAAAAAAACTGCGTAATGACCTACATACGATTAACAGCACAGTAGCGAAAGTAATAAATATGAGAGGAAAGGGAATGTGCACTTACCGTCCGCGTTAGCGTCCTCCTGCGTGTAACAAAGCATGAAAGCTGGAACAAAATTGTTTTATTAGTCGGTCTGTGCAGCAAAGCCGGTACTTAGACATACACCAAACCCTGATGCAGTTTGCAAAGGTGAATTACCAATTACTTCGTCGCTTTTGCATAAAACATACTGATTAATTCGTCGAACTCTTGAAATAGAATCATTATCATATTACATGTACCACTGCACCATATAATACGTTATTTATAATGTTTGTGAACAGTTAATGATATTTAAATGTATGAGAGGTGGTCCACGTGCTGTGAATGTGTGTACAGTAGTGAGAGGAAGTGCGACATAGTTTCAACTTACGTTCTTGGTCTGAACCGTCTTCAGATTTGCCGTCTTCTCGACTCTTCATAAATGGAAACTTTCTGCTGAACGACAATGTTTTCTTTTTTCTCTCAAGTGTTGATTGGCTCTGAAATGACATGATTTATAATTATTGATTATGATAATGGTATTTATTTTGCAAATAGGTTACAAATAACACTTTTACACGTATATTTTTCATAAATTTAAACTAGCTACCTACCATGAAAAAAAGAATACACTGAAACAAACTCAGAGGTCATTGACTCCTTTGAAGTCCATGCATTCCGTTCTGATAACATCAAATGCGAGTCATGTAGGTTTCTGTCTATGGTGGTCTTAATGAGGAAAGAAACACTAAGCAGTTATTATTATCTAAACTTTATAAATTACTTGAATCATGTTTTAATAAAAAATAAGCTTTATTTATAGCTTTTAAATTCTACATTTATATTCTAACTTACAAATATCATCACCAGTTATAAAATTCAAGTAAAAATTAATTTATAGTCGGGTTTTATTTAGTCACAACATTAGCATACTCAAACCATAAAAGTCAACAATATTAAAATGTTAGTTTATCTATTATTGATTTATTTACGTAACTGACTTATTCAAAACTTCTATTCAATTGGTAGCAGTGAACTCAACATCAGTTGAAATTTTTTAATGTTAAATAATGTACAATTGTTACTAAAATTTCAGCATTCGGTCAAGCCTGGTTGAATTTATTCTCTTGACATCGAGCTTAACTAATAGACCAAATCCTCTCTAAATTTGCGCGAAACATTGAAGCCTTCCGTAACCAGTCACCATTTTTTATAGTTCTTGGTTAATCTTACTGTCATAACATCAATAGCAGGAAGTTAATATTACAAATGCGAACGTTACTCTGTGTGGCTGTCAGAATACTTTCACGCCTAAACTAATTAAACGATTTTGATAACATTTGGTGCAGAGATAGATTAGACCTTTTTTGTTGCTAAAAATGATCAAATGACGGAAGGGAGTGTCAGACTTCTACTGACTAAAATCCCACCCTGCTTTTTCAGTTGCGCTTGCATTCCAGGGCCCCGGTATCCTATTATAACATTCCCACAACCCTTGACAGATTAGACCTTGGAGAAGGATATAGGCTACTTGTTTTCGGTGAAAGAACTGTTCACGCGGGCTAAACCGTCGACAGAAACTAGTAATCAATAAAAAAAAATGGTTGGCCTGAACTTGTAATTATGGTACTGATGACAGTGACCATTGATGATGAAAAAAAAATCTTTGTCTTCTTAAATTTTTGTTATTATATGGGTCTTAGTTTCTTTTCGTTTTTTTAATATTCATATATAGTATATTTATAAATAGTAGTGCGGTATATAGGTAAATGGTGTACTACTATGGTCTACCTGTATATTTATTTTTTCCTTCTGTGTCCAATCCATCCAAAGGTTGTCTGTACAAGATCGCTTTTGGCGATAAGACCGCCCATTGTATCACCCTTTTTAGTTGTAAAGTCCTTATTTGTTTTCTGTTATGGTGTACAATAAAGAGTATCTCTATCTATCTATCTATAATGATATTTATTTTTAAAATTGGTAGTAACTAAATATAAACTAGATGAGGCCATTTAAGTACTCACAGTGCTAATAGGCGTGCCTTGTCCCTGGAACTTAACCTGTCGGTCGCGAGCTCTTTGCTTGCGTTCCCACCGTCTCTTCGACGGTATGATACCGATCGCGTCGGAATCTGTTTTGTCCAGCCGCCTGTAACGTATTTGAACATTTTTAGTGCAATATACCTTCATAAAAATTGAATAGTAACCATGGCACCTTATTTTGGGAATATTGTACAACATTTATTGATGGAATGTGTCCGGTATGAGTCTAGTAGAAATTATTTATTGAGGACTCTGAATTTGAACAGAACGGATGTAGGCATGTACCATACGATTCTCTCCCAACCAAATGGCGACGCTGCAAAGGATTTGTTCAAAATTCATGGCCCACATATTGTGAAGGTACAATTGTTTAGGATACGATGGGACTGACATACGGTATGCGTAAAAGTCCCTATAAATAAATAAAGAATAATAAAAAAAAAAAAAATTGTGACTGCTCAGTCTAGTAGAAAGGTTGATTGTCACTTGAAAAGCATACCAGATAATGTGTATTTTATCAAGTACTACCGAACTCGGTAGACGTCCTTGCTCAGAAAAGCAGCACCATTTACCGACCAAAATTTTATAAAAATGGGTTTAGCCGTTAAGGAGTTAGATGATAAACACACTTCAGAAGAATTATATATATTAATATCTAGTATCGAGGCTCGGGGCTTAAATAATAATAGCTGCACGGGTCGATTTTCAAAGTTAAGCAACGGCTGCCGAGGTTGGACCATGCATTATGCGCGTGCACAGGATTATGACAGGGTATGCGGTGGAGTAATCGGTCACAAAAACTTTTTCTTTTATAGGGTTTTAGTTTTAGCATAGCCACAACCACGCATCGCCACCATGCTACGATGCGTGGCTGTGGCTATGCTAAAAATCTATAAAAGGCAAAGTTTTTGTGACCGATTACTCCGCCGCATACCCTGTCATAATCCTGTGCACGCCCCTGCCATGCATGGATGACCATCTGAACATTTCGAGATTCGTACGTATCTCGGAAAGTACGCTAACCTGTTTTGACAGTCTGCGAGTAGGCAGAAACTGACAGCTGTCTCTTCACGGGATATTGTGCTACCCAGCTACTGGATTGTCGAGGTCAGATATACAACGTGTAACGGAAACCCTATATCTATCCAAAGGGACTGAAGACAACATCTGGTGTGGAGTCTCTATGCACAGTTTCAGCACAAAATAACTGACTCAAAGAATTGATAGCAAAGTATCGGTTTCATTAATTTCTTGAATGCCAATAACAACAAACGTGTTACAGCACTATGAGGGTCAATAACTTTCCACGTCACTTGCCAATAAAACGATAATTATCTTCGTTCTTCTTAATTTGAAAAATTCGGTCTCGGGTATCAATGTATTGAAATTTCTAAAAAGTTCCACACATGTAGACATAGGATTACAAAACCCTTGCCATATCGTTTGTTATCATCCAAAGAAGCCGTGCACTTGGTATGTATATACCCTTAAATTACACGTTGTATAGTCACTTCATGTTAAACACTTGTATAAAACATGATTGGGGAAAAAGGCTAAGCAGACGATGAAGATCTAATATTGAAACTAGTCAGTAAGTACACTGTGCCTCCTTATGGTAACCGACGTTGTAGCTCCAAAATAGGTTAGTGAGGAGTAGTTTAGACAAAAAAACTTTTTACCAAAAAATTAAACGGCCTCCCAAAAAACACTGTAAAGTGAATAAAAACTTTTTACCAAAAAATTAAACTGACTCCCAAAAAACACTGCAAAGTGAAAAATAACTTTAATTTCGGAAGTCGGTGCCAAAAACGAAAATACAAAACTAAAGACACCAACTACCGAAATTAAAGTAGGTTTAATTTTTTTGGTAAAAAGTTTTTATTTCACTCTTTTTAGTTGGTCGATTTTTAATTTACCTAGTTATAAGAGCCTAAATGTCAACTACTTATAACCTTTTACAAAATATTGCTTTCCCAATGCTGGGCCGTTAATTGTTGAGGAGTTCTCCTGGTACTTCCCCATCGGCTCTACATCACCATATGCATTGTGACGAGCATAAAGTGCTGAACATCCATATTTAAGTAATCAAATCGCAATCCACGAAATACTTATTATTGAGTAGTTTCGGCGGCCATCTGTGGTCCTCATCATCAGTTCCAGTTCCTCAAATGGTACTTTTTGAGAGCAACTGCACAAGTTACTATAAGAAATACCCAAAACGCCATAGGTGTGCCTATAATATTTGAAGAGTTCCCTCGATTTCTCCAAGATCCCATCATCAGATCCTGACTTGGTGACAATGGGACCAATTTCGAAGTATACCCTTTCAAACAAAAAAAGAATTTTCCAAATCGGTTCAGCCGTCTTCGAGTAATCGGTGATCATACATAAAAAAAAGAAAAAATATACGCGTCGAATTGATAACCTCCTCCTTTTTTTGTGGTCGGTTGAAGAAGTCAAATAAATGACAAAACGCTTTGGGAATACTTTCATTGTACTTACAGCTAAGGAATGGAATTCCCTGCCAGAGTCTGTGCTTCCTGATAGCTATAACCTGAGAGATTTTAAGTCAAGAGTGAATAGGTTACTTCTAGGTAAGCGGGCTTCATCTTCGACCACATTATCGCTTACCATCAGGAGAGATGGTGGCCTAACCTATTTCAATTAAAAAAAAATACAGTACCTAGCTTGCCACCATTCGTCGTCAGAAGCGTTGGTTACGTGAAGAATGTCGCCGTATCTGAATGGTAAACCTCTTGAAGGCAGACCATCGTCTCTGATCGGATCGTAGTCGAACAATGCTCTGAAAACAGATATTATTAAAATTTATTACCACATACATAGCTCATAAGTTAAGAGGAAATATAAAACATTTTCCTCAAAACTACTACAATTAATTAATACAAGTAACATTTGAAATATTCAGTGTCTGGGTGAAAATTTCTTACTGCAGGGATTTATATTTATTTATTAAATATAATAATTTTGCAGATTTTTTTTCCGCTAATTATTAGATTGAATCTTAGTTACACGTATTTTCACGATGAGTCGCAGTTCGAGTATGAATAATCTCACGACATCTATACGGGAAGGAAAAATATTGTTTCATCTTATTCATAAACCAAAATAAACAGCCGTGATCTCACCTTACATAAAGGGATCGCTTTTGAGATGTTCTTAAAAGTGTGTGATGCTGCTTCAGTTCATTGATACGCGCTTCAAACTTGTTGTATTCTTGAGGTCTGTACACCACTGTTAATTTCACATTCTGTCCAGTACTCTGAAATATTTTAAAGTAATCGGTAAGAAACCAAGGTAGGTTATATTCGAAAAAATGCAAATAAATTAACATGTTTTTAGGGTTCCGTAGCCGAATGGCAAAAAACGGAACCCTTACAGTTTCGATATGTCTGTCCGTCCGTCCGTATGTCACAGCCATTTTATTCCGAAACTATTAAGACTATACATGTGAAACTTAGTAGGTACATACATGTATTCTGTGAACCGCTTTCCGATTTTAAGAAAAAAATTAAAAAATATTTAAAATAAAGGGGGCCCCCATAACCCCATACATGGAACTAGAAATTAAAATATTTTTTTTCATGAAACCTATGCGTATGTGGTATCTATGTATCTATAGACAGGTCTTTAAAAATAATATAAGGGTTTCTAAAACCACTTTTTCATAATGTCAATCGTTTAAAAGATATAAGCTTCCAAAGTGGTAAAATGTGTGTGTGTGTCCCTCTAACTTCTATAATAATGGGGTGAAAAATCTAAAAAAAATACGTGTCTGTAGATCTTAAGCTTAGTTAAAATTGTAAAAATTAAATTAAGATAAAATATTAAGGTAAAAATTGGGTCAGCAGTTTTTGAGTTGCAGCATATTTTCTAAAACCGCAAATATAACTTTGTAATTCATACAAACACTATGAAAAACAAAGTTATTTAGCGTAGTGGTAAAATGTAAGCTAGTTTTAAGAAATTTTTAAGGTTTTTTTTTATTCGTCAAATAAATATACATATTTAATTATATTATTATAGTTACTACGGAACCCTTCATGGGCGAGTCTGACTCGCACTTGGCCAATTTTTTTTTTGTTATCACAAATCATTAATTGAATATGACAAATCATTGGTTTGCTTCATAGAGCTTTACTCCAGACCACAATAAATAACCAACAAGGCCAAACAAAAATCATAACATTTAATTTTCAATTATGAATGATCAACTTCCTTAAACTATTTAACACTAACAATGTCATACAATGCATCCAGTAGTTTTCAAATGACACTACAACAATTTATTGGCTCCTACTCAATGCTACTGGTATATTGATACTTTAGTGAGTAGAATCTATGATGAAATAGATTACCTTCAAGGCTTTCGCGGCTTGTTCGTGCGTGGCGTGAGTGATGTCGACGTCATTGACGGCGAGAAGGCGATCACCACGTCTCAGCTGGCCCGAGCGCTCAGCCGGCCCGCCCGCAAGTAAGAACGACACGTAAATACCGTGACCGTCTTCTCCACCGACTATATTGAACCCGAGTCCTGACGGACCCTTCTCTAAGTCCACAACCCTGGTTTCTTCATTGCTGTCCGTAACATCTTCACGACGAAGCGAGTTCGCAGCGCTTGAAGCCGTCTCAGTGTTCTCGATCGTCATTCTCGTGGCTGTGTGTGCAATATTTAACGCGATAAATAAGTAAATAATAGTTAAGTACACATTACATCAGTTTGTTTGATCTGGTAATGTTGTGTGGCCCTGGGAATTTAGGAGCAGGAATAAAGGTGAGTAGCAGGCGCGTGCATAGGATTATGACAGGGTAAGCGGCGGAGTAATCGGTCACAAAAACTTTTTCTTTTATAGATTTTTAGCATAGCCACAGCCACGAATCGCCACCATACTACGATGCGTGGCTGTGGCTATGCTAAAAATCTATAAAAGAAAAAGTTTTTGTGACCGATTACTCCGCCGCATACCCTGTCATAATCCTGTGCACGCGCCTGGTGAGTAGTGATGTAACTCACGTGTGTTGGCGCGCGAGGTTCGGGGGGAGGGTTGTCCGTGGCGCGGCCCTGGAACCAGCAGCAGTAGCACTCGCTCGCCTGTAGCCTTCAACGCGGCCACAGCATCCTCATGTGTCACGTTGTCTAGATTTACATCGCCATGCTGGAAGCAAAAGAACACCATGAATAAAACGAAACATTTGTCGCTTGCTGTGGGTAGCATTACACATCGAGACTAATGAGGCGAATTACCTCAATCAAAGCTTTTTGGCAATAGAACTTACCGAAGTATTCTTGACCATTAGCAGTTTATCACCGACCCTCAAACGGCCGTCTCTATGAGCAGCACCACCGGCCATTATCTTGGTCACATAAATACCATTGTCACCCGGGATATGTTGGTTACCGAGACCCCCTGCTATACTGAACCCGAGACCTGAGCCACCCTTCACCAGCTCGATCTCTACGGATTCTTCTGGCTTTGTTACTTGTAAAGAATTTGAAGTGTCGTCTGTAGCGCGACGTCGTATTTTCTGTAACGATTATAAATAAAATTTATAGTAGCGAACACGGGCGCGTTTAACGGCTGTGAGTCATTTCTTTCGCGGGACAATGTTAATTGTAAAAGAGTCCTTGTGTGTAGGTCAATCGCTGGAGTTTCGCATAATAATGTGCCCTCAATAGTTCGATTATGAATCAATGTTGGCAAGAACTGTCGGTCGGCAATCAATTCTCCTAACACAATGACGAAATGATTCTGTCCATGAAATAATGTCACCACTTGAAATGTACCTACACATACATTGATTCTTCTGATTGCATTTAATAGTATCTCCTTCATGGCTCGTTTAATTGTCCGATACGAATTCACTTCGGAATGCGCTCACTTGTAACACCGCGCAGTACTAAGCACCATTGTTAGTTCTTGCATCAACTCAACGGAACTTGTCACTAAATTTAAAACAGTAACTACTTTGCGACCTTACTTGAACTTGCGAATTTACTTGAAATTACACACCACACCAAGTCAGAAACTCAAGACTCTTGGAAATACAATACGCTTTTTAAATTCCCCGAATGTGGAAACTCCTTGAATGCTGTCAACAAGCGTGTTATCGAGTGACTTGAATGAGTCAGTAGGCTTATAGTGTCACATATTTGCTTAATCTCGAAACAGCTGGTGTTTGACTTGTAATAAAGTAAATAAACAAACTCACCAGTCTCACAGTATTGCCAGCCTTTTTTAATGCATCAACTGCGTCAGCGTGCGTAACACTGTCAACATTTGTATCATTCACCTGTGGGACGAATAAAACAACTTAAAAAGTAAACAGAAAAGCGTACCAAGTAGTAGCAGCCTCTACCGGTAAATGCAATCGGGTAGCGCTCACGCGGAGTGGTAAGCAACTAGTGCTAATGTTAAGGCGATCATACATTCAATGTCATTGAACGGAAGTTCCTCATTGTGATGCGGCCCTAGGAATCGGTCAGCGAGTCGGATCTTATCCTCCGTGCACGTTTTGTTTGGGTGATAATATTCCTCATGCCCCTTGTGCTCGTAATTTATAGATAACGTCAAGGCCTCTGATGGCCTTCAACAACTTTATAAGACAGACTAAAAACAAATATTGTAAATCAGTCTTTTTTTTTTAATTACGTATGGGTCCACTCTCGACCTCGATCACCCCTGATGGTAAGCGATAGATGAGGTCTACAATGCAACGAGCGAGCCCAAAAGATGTCTGTTCACTCTTGCTCTAAAAGCTGACAGGTCATAATTATGTGGCTGTGAGTAAATGTGAATCAGAAGCGCTTAGTACGACATGATTGAGACATGAGACAAGAGATTAATAAAGAAAGTAGAATCTTACTTGTAATATGGCATCATTAATCTGCAGCTGGCTAGCCGCCGCCGCTCCTCCAGGAATGAGTTTAGTGACGTAGATGTGTGGGTCATCGGCTACGTGGGGGTTGTCGGAGCCACCGGCGATGCTGAACCCGAGGCCAGCTCCACCAGCGCGCGATAGCACCACCGTCATGTAGATATACCCATCCTCACCTTGTGTTCGCTCTGTGCCACCACCTTCTATGCCATTAACCTGCAAAGGCTGTGAGTTCTTTTTAGTATAATGATTTACTTTATTTTTATATACTGTCAAGGAAGCTTTTATTTGACACCGAGATTGATTCTGCTAATAGAATTATAATTTACTAACTTTTACCCGCGACTTCGTTCACGTGGGAGGTTTTTCCCGCGTAAATCTCGATCCCGTGGGAATTCTGGGATAAAAACTACCCTATGTCTTTCCCAGGGTCCTAAACTATTCCCATGCCAAATTTCATCTAAATCGGTTTAGTGGTTTAGGCGTGAAAAGGTAACATACAGACAGACAGAGTTACTTTCGCATTTATAATATTAGTATGGATATAGGTTAACAGATGCATGCACTGCTGCTGCATTTCTATTCTTTCTTCGCACATTTGTACTATAGTACAATGAATGAGTTTATAATTATTATGGACCAAATAAATGTTTTGTTACATTACACAATAATTGTTGATTTATGAATTTTAGCAAACTAAGAAACCACTTTGACAATTATAATTGGAATGCAACTCCGCCCCTAAGACGACCCACTGACCATCATGTCTTAATAAAACCTCTGTAATTAATTAATAGTATTACTAATCAATTGTTTAATGAAACAAATGATGAATTACCTGCTTCATTTCTGGTGATGTGACGTGAGCCTGAAAATAATACTTTAATTAACTTTATCATTTATGAAGGCGATTCATTTTAATATATTTTTAGAATTATTACTATTGTACTTGGTTAAAAAAAAGACTAGACATGTAGTAATCTAAAAACAATATTTTGTAGATATTATAGTATGAACATACTTTAGATTGTTAAGATCAGTGATGAAATAAATAATACTATACTATCATACATCAAAGATAATTATATTAGGTACATAAAAATATAAAAGATGTGTCTGAAGGCTAAACAACAAATCACAGGCTAAATTCATTGGTTTGTTTACATATCCAAAACCTGGTTTATGTAAAAAAATTGACAGTACCAATGAATGTGATTAGTTTTTGATTTTTTTTTAACTGTGTACAATGGAGTCCTATTTTATATATAAAATAGAAATATAAAAAATTCAACAAAGAAATATGTTTTCTTAAATAATAATTATTCATTGAACTCAAATAACAGGTCAACCTGTTGGACCAACATTGCTTTAAAGCAGAAATATTCTTCATTTTAAGATGTTCACAAAATAACAGATTTTAATATTGTAAATATATGTACCTATATTGAGTGCTCATTGGCATAATGTGATTAGTTATAATGAATATTAATGATAGAAACTGGAGGGTCAATCCAAACTGGTAAACATCATTCACACACATAATATACAGTTTTTATGTACAGAGGCACTGCTAAATAAATAAGTCATTAAAATGTACACAGTATGTTATATAAGGTATATCTTACAGGATTTGTAGATATCAAGAAATAATACTGAGAATTCAAAAACATTACATATTTATGTAAATAAAAATAAACTAGATTAATTATTTCTTAAGATATTCTACCAAATATAAAATATTCTAGATAGAAGGAAAAATATTTCCATGTGATAATGGTGAAAATTCACTCATGTTTTATTTTTTCTTGTACTGAATCATATTGAAGCCATATCACCTACTCACCGTATCAAGATTAAACAAGGAGGAGACTTTCCGAAGGAATCCATTATGTGATTTTTTCTTCCGTCTTTCTGTCATTTTCAAGATCAAGTGTGCATAGCCTCAGGGAAAATATTTGTTCTCCGTACTACACTATGTACACAGCATGCATTGTTAGTTACACACTTGTGTCCACTTTCAGCTTACTTGACGATGTTCAGCATGCACCATTCTCTACCTAGAACCCACAACTAACTTGCACCAAAACATATCAAATGTGACCTTTTAAAAGGAATGCGACCTCTTTTTATGTTGCAGGTAATCCCATTACATTTAAAGCTCTTTATCATGTTAGCTTGGTTTAAATTGCAGCAGTCCTTATCTAATGAATGGACGAAATTTAGCCGAGCCCTTTATTGATAGCAAGTTTAGTAGATAAATGTATGTATGGCTGGGTAATTATTAGGCGTGTTACCAACTTGTGTTCGATGATAGGGATGGTATGAATGTCAAAGCGATGAACCTTAATTAGAATGTCCGTGTTACATTATTAGTGTGCAATTTATGGACTCTTGATAGTATCAATATACTTATATTGTACCTATCAACCATGGGCTAGTAACAGCGAATTGTTACAAGCAAAACTAACTCCGAAGTCGCATTAGTCTCACCAAGAATTGAAAACGTTCCCAGAGTGTAAAGAAATTACTAAACGTTTAAAAATAGATTAGTGTTTATTAAATGGCCTTACTTGCAACGAATACGAAATCTCGGCAGTGTGAATGTCAAAATTTTGTGTGCAATATCATTTCACTGATTATCATTTAGAGCAGTATACTTTCAGTCGATGTAGCGTTCGTACGTCATTGGCACAATTGTGAAATTTAACGGCACCAATCCACACAACGAAGAAACGTTAGCGCACATATCGCCGAAAACTTGTACTATATTTTAGGTTATAAATAGTACTACGAGACGCGAAACACCAACCATCCGCCATTACCGTCCACTTGTTGTACCTAGCGCCCCGTTCAGCCACTTTCGTAAACGTCACGTCATCAAAATAAAAAAAATTGAATCATCGCATCGATCCCAGTGCCCGATCCGCAACTAGAACTTTTTGGATTGTAAACTATTTACAAAAGATGGCGCTGTCTATAATGAAGATGTGAGTAAGGCGACAATATTATTAAATGCTCCGGAAAAGAATAAATATCTATTAGCAAGGAAGTTTCACCATTATTATCATGTTATTAATTATCAAGGTACCAAAGACATATACAGGTCTGTAATGTTTCATCATTCTGAAGTTGTGTCGTCATAGTCATACCTACATTACCTATGGAAACATTCGTTCATTCATATTGGGTTTCACCAATTATAGGCAGTTTTATACGCACATATCTTCTTCAAATTGATAAATAATCATTTTATGGAGGGGTTTAAAAACTTACCTTTTTTTCCTCGATTTCTCCAGCCGGTAGAGTGACAGAATAAGCCTGTAGAAACAAAAAGGTTTCATTAATAAATTAATTATAATTAACATTTTCTGCAAGTTTAAAGTGTGCGTGGAAACGCCCAGAAATCCAGGGTCAATCATTGGGAACAATGAGCACCATTGCATTGCATTGTGATCAAATGGTAGGTAGGGTACCTACCTACCTACCTACACCATCGCTATTTGAGCCATGCGAAAGCATTCAACATCTTTGGCTCATTATAAATGATCATTTTGCAATTTGAATGATAAGGCCTATGTGACTGAAAGACTAGTCCATTTCTTAACTACTCCTGAAGCTCCTGAGGTATCCACCAGTATGGTAACAACCGTGGTAACAACGCAACAGTAACGACATCTATTGGTCACGATTGTGATTGTATTAATCTGTCAAACGGCCACGAGCATACTGCATAGTAGTATGTTATCACGATTAGGTAATGTGGCATTATGCCGGTTCAAATTGTCGATTTACTTGTCCGATAGCCTAATCGGAATACCGTCACGCACTATAAAGTATTTCAAGATATTTTTAAATTAATATCTATCGATGAAGAGTGTGATATAACCATGAAGTGGCTTTTCAAAAGATATCCAGCTGAATTCTTATCAGGAATTCAGGAGTTTCTATTTGCATAATTATACTACTTTTATTTTGTTTTTATTATCTAAAGGAATAGGTCTTATGGATAAAGGTTACTGGTTACAATCCTCATAGGTATTTAGTAAGTGTTATGTAAGTAGGTAGGTACATTAGGTATTTACAACCAGTGCTGAAATGGCTAGTTACTTACTAAAAATTTTGCCTCACTTGTACCTACTATCGATATTCTACAAACAAAACCGTATTTTCTGACCTGGGAATCAAACCCGTTCAGATGAATGCTTTGCCCGTATCAGTAGCAGTACCTAGGTAGGTACTTGATTTATTGTTATACGGCCATTCTGCAATAATTTGAATAAATCTATTTTGAAACAGGTAGGTATAATAGTTATTTACGGATTGATATGAACCTTCGTCGAATCTGGGGTGGCATTTCGTGTTTCTGATTTTCTGTGATTCTCTTGAAGGAATGCATTCGATACACTTCGATAGTCGCTGTCTTCTGTGTGTGGTATCTGAAAAAAAATCACGAAGATTCTCATAATTTAGCCTAGTTTTCTTATACATGACATCTCAACGTACCATCAAGTTTTAAGTATACCAGACTGATTGGTGTGACGTGTCGCCTGATACAGACAAGAACATTGTGAAGCGTTATTTGAATCTGGAACTCCGCCCCTAAGACGACCCACTGACCGAATCTAGGTCCCATCAGATAAACCATTGCCTATTTATGTTGTTTATCCTCTGCCTGCGGCTTCGTTCGCGTGAAAATGTTTTTTTTAGTGTAGGTAATTAGAACACTTGCGCGATAATGTAGCTTTATATTTATAGTGGGTATCTAGTGTTTTAATTTATCCATTACAAACAAACAAAAATCAAAACTTTTCAATTTACAATTATTAGTGTAGATAAAGTCTAAAGAACAAAGATCGTGTTCATCTACCAACACCCAATTGATTAAGTTGTACTAAAGCGTCTGGAATTACCTAACATTACAATACTTAAAACTGTAGTTTCATAACAGTAGGAGCACTTGCTATATAGGTACTGTATCTGTTGCAATTTACACAGTAAAAACCATATCGGTTTTAAAGCAAACCGCAATGAAACAAATCAATAAAATAAAAAGAGCAGACATTGGCAAGTTTACAATGAAACTGTAAATAACCCAGTTAAAATTAAAACTGCACAATTGTAGTGTAAAGATTGCATAAAAAAGTATCCGCCTTTTGCACACCGAGCGATTTTATTTTGACGCAATCTACATCTACTAAATCTAGATAAAATATTACTAACTATTTAGATAAAATATTTGTATTTTTATTAGGTACCTAAATTCATCAAAATCGGTTCAGTGATTTATGAGTGAAAGCGTATAAATTAAACTCACCTTCGCATTTATGATATGATCATAAGATAACTAGCCTATAGTGCTCCCCACTGCTGGGACGCAGGCCTTCTCTCTGTGAGAAGGAATGGATGGGTGGGTAAAATCCACGCGGTACCAATGCGGCTTGGTGTTTCTCGCATGTCTTCGTATTTTCCGGTTCTATGACATTATGACATTTCAAGTCGCCCACATCTGTGCCACACGAGCAATTGGGATCTTGGATAATTTTAAGTTTGGCAAGATGAGCTGGAGAGCTAACGTGACCGAGCCTCATCCGTATAAGAACGGACGTCTCCATCTTGCCAAACTTAGCCCTAACAAACCACGGTTTTTCCGAAACGCCGGGGTGGATCAAAGAAAAATAACGGCCCTTTTGTCTACTGCTGATTTCCCAGGCCACCTTCCAGGTGTCCAAAAGAAAAGTTTTAGGTAGATTTACAATATCTGAATTGAAATTTATGTATGGAGCTATGTCCCCACACTGCACCGCTTCACCGGCGAGAGAATTCGCCACTTCATTGCCCTCGATTCCAGCATGAGCTGGAACCCACGCGAATTCCAATGTATTACCCTCAGTTAAGGTTCTGTACGAAAATTCCCCAATTTTCTCACAATATTCTCCTTTACCGTTTTGAGAGCATTGTTGATCCTTTCTTAATATAATAGCAGTGGTGGTTACAGGCAACTCTTCAGAGTTTTTGTTTGTTGAATTTTCAACACCACTACCTGTTGAAAATTCAACAAACAAAAACTCTGAAGAGTTGCCTGTAACCACCACTGCTATTATATTAAGAAAGGATCAACAACCTACTTCTACTAGAAACTCCACGGTCGATACTCAGTTCAACGATATATGGGAACGAATTATGATAACATCATTATCGTATAGCAAAATATGATAGCTATTAAACCAGTGGTAGGTAGTAGTGGGTAGTAGCTTAACGTATCTAGACTTATTCAAAATTTTTACTTTTCTGCTCTTTTCTGATTTTGGCATCCTAATCTGTTCTTTAGGACAATTTATATGAGCAACAACCGTAAATTAAAAAAAAAAAAACGTAACGTATGTACCTAATACAAAACGTAACTACCTACCTAACGCATAGGTAGCTACTGTAACCGCGCGAGTAGATTCCAGTTCATGTTGCAGCATTATTTCAAGGTTACCATGTTTTTGGTGGCCGCAATTACGGTAGTTCTACCGCACCGGTAGAATGACCGCAATCTCAGGTGCGCGCACTGCGGCGAGAAAAACGCACCTTTTGTCTGACAATGTTGCCATACATACAGATTTTTATACAAAGGAGACGGAAACGCTTTCATACATTCTTGGGCCAAGGTGTAAAAAGATGAAATTAGTGTCGATTAACAGCTTATATATTAACAAAGCAACACTGAAAATTCGGCGAATTTTGGCAATCTGGGAGCAGAGTTATAGGAGGTTTTGTAAAAGTGAGGTTATGCAATGAATTGGCAACAACCTATTCTACACAGCTGATTTTTTAAATATGATTGCTATTTTGTTAAAATAGACAGTTGTTTACTATATTAATTGTGTTGTATTGAGTGGGAGGACATTGGAATGAGTTTTCTAATGTCCAAATAATTTGGAGATACCCCAGGGAGATGATGTTTCGAACATTTCCGATGTTTTTTTCCAAGACTGGACCGGGCAGGTGCTGCACTCAAGCGGCTCCTACCCAATCTAGGGGGGCCAAACGCATCCTGCTGGAGGCTATATGCGGGGATTGTGCGGTCCATGGCCCTCTATGGGGCCCCTGTCTGGGCACTGAATCTGCAGCGGCGATCAGCTGGCCAGCTGGTCGCGTCTCAGAGGGTCATGGCTATCCGGATGACCCGGGGATATCGCACGATCTCTGGGGAGGCGGTGAACCTTCTTGCCGGATTGCTGCCGTGGGATCTGGAGGCGGTAGCCCTCGCACGCGTGCATAATTGGCGCGCGGAGGTGCTAAGCCGGGGTGAAAATACCCTACCGCGGCAAGTCGAGGCTCAGCGGATAGAACTACGGCGCGATCTCACGGCAGCATGGAAAGAGCGGCCGTCGCAACCGAAAGCTGGGCACGCCGCAATCGCGGTGAAAAGTCCCCTCTTTGAAGAGTGGCTGGAGAGACGCCACGGCGTCCTCACCTTCCGCCTGACGCAGGTGCTGACCAGACATGACTGTTTCGAGAGGTACTTGTTTCGGATACAGCGGGAGGACACGCCCGGGTGTCGTCATTGTGAGGACCACTTGGAGGACATGGTGGAGCATACGGTCGAGGTGTGCCCCGCTTGGGCGGGGCACCGTCGTGTCCTCGTAGAGGCGGTCTGCGGCGGCGACCTCTCGCACCCTGCTCTGGTTCAGACCATAGTGCGGAGCGAGAGGGAATGGGATGCGGTCGCCTCTTTCTGCGAAGCAGACATGCTAGCGAAGGAGGAGGCTGAACGCGCGAGGGAGAGGCAACTCTCTTCCTCGCGCCCCAGCCGCCGCGGGAGACGCCCCGGGCGTTGGGGATTATGAGCCGATTTCCGGCCACCGTAGGTGCGGGCCTGCGAATGGCGAGCAGGGGTCGCTCACCATCCGGTAAGGACTAGGCCCGGGTCGGCGGCGCGTCGTGTTCCACGCGCACCTCAAAGAGCTGTCAACACCAGTGATGGGATCTCATAGGGCCATTGCCTGCCGGGGTTTGTGGGAAAGTTCTATCGAGATACCGCGGCCTCGGAACTTTAGGGCAGCCGAAGGAACAGGGTGGGTTTTTAGTCAGTAGAAGTCTGACACACCCTTCCGCTTAACCCAGAGCGGAAGAAGTCATTCAAATCGAAACGAAAGAAAAAAAAGAAAAAGAAAGGGAGATGATGTTTAAAATAAAAACAACTTTTTGAATAACAGTTATCTTGTATTCATCTTCAATTATAATCCAAAAAGCTCGTGTTAAGTAGGTGGCGGACACTTGATGCAAGAGAACGACCACAGCGAAGACAAACACTACGTTGGCCAAGTTGTTGTGCTTCATCAACAGATGATTCTTGAGCCAAATCCCAACAAGCTTGGCAAACATAGTCACTGCTGTTTACCTGAAAGATGAGAAAAGTTTTTAATGTCAATAAATCATGTTTACAGTAAAATATACCAGCAGTTAGGTTTTAACTTAAATGTAAACAATCTCCATGTGCCTTTTATATGTAGCGTTACTATAGTTCCTGCATAAGGGTTATGGAAAATAAATGAAAACCTGTAGACCAGCATTGTAGACACTGGGTAGCTAGAAAAGGTGACTTCAAGTTTGTACTTACAGGTTGTGGTGCACGCAGATGACGAATCACTGACAGTGTCGTTACATCATTTAAAGCTCGTTGGCCAAGTGTATTACAGCGACTAGTCGCTATACTACAATTAACACAGCGATCCATGGTGTTAATATCCAATCGATAAGCAGGCTGTAAAATCCAAATTAGCGACCCAGTCAGACGAGAAAACGAGATTATCCGTTGCCAGTATGTTAGCAAGGGTCGTACTAATTTAGCAATATCAGAAGTCCGTAGGAAGAAAGCAGTGGTCAAGGAAAATATCAATAAAACAACGGGAAACACTCAAAACGCACGCACACGAAACGATACTACGAAACGAGTGATTAGGGATGTCAAAATGGAAATAATCGAATTTTATCAAAAGAAAAGTCGATGTCAATACGTGATTTAATTTTTATGAATAATTGATTAATAATCGATTTTTTTACTATCATTCAATCAATTATTACCCATTTTTTATCTGCAACTCCCCATCATTAGGTTTGGTGTTCTGGCCCGGAGCCCGGAACGCGAACTGCCAAAGAATACTATCTCCATAATACTACATTGACGCTATCTGTGCATCCATGATGGCATTTCTTCTGTGATTTTGAAACAGTTTAGTTTATTAGGATAAATTAAGAAAAATAACGATTAATATTACAACATCAATTATTTTCTTAAGAAAAATCGATTATTTATTCATCGATGTTTCATGCTAAATAAATAAACGATTAATTAAAAATCGATTTTTTATGTCCAATGTCACATCCCTATTAGTGACCAGTGATTATTGACATTCTAGAACTGTCAAAAGGTATTCTGTGACTGTCACTGTCAGCACAGATTAAAAATACAGTAGCCAAACACAAGTAATAAATCGATTTGTAAACGAGAATTGACTTTAAGGTTTCTTTATAAGATGTTGATATTTTATTATTTTAAAATACTGACATTATGTTAATTGTAATGTATTTATTTACTTTGATTGAATCAGTAATATAGTGCAAGTAGTTTTATGTTCAATAGCTCATTCACATTAATCGATTATAGTAATCGATATCCCATTTTATTCGTGACTCAAAACTTATTTTTAAGATTTCTCGTCTTCTAGATTGTGAATTAGGCTAATTTTTTGTATTTAGAAATAGAAAAATATGACGCTTTTTTTAAACCATATCTCAACTTATTGCAAAATGGCCCAGAAATCCCCGTCTTCTTTCACACTGTATTGATAAAATTAACTGGTTCAACTAAAGACAGAACTTGGCAAAATAAATTACCTAGATACCGCATTTATTACGTTACACACACCATTGTATGATTCTATTCTTTATAGTTATGTTTTATTTTTTTATATACAACGTTAATTTAAACATTCTAATTAAGTATTTGTATTATAGAGAAAATTCCATATATTTTGTGATGATGCTGCCAAAAAAACGATTTCAAGCTCTTACATTGCAATTACTACGTCAATAGACACCAGCCTATGTTAAAATAATGTACTACGCAAATTAATTAAAATAAATTAAAATAATTAGAATATTTAAATTAACGTTGTTTATAAAAATATAAAAAATAACCATAAAGAATAGATTCGTTCAACGGTCAATATCTCGTCTGTATAGATGTCATCTATGGGTTTAATATGTTTAAAATGTTTAAAGAATAATGTTCAATCATTCTGTTCTGTTCAACGGTGTGTATAACGTAATAAATGCGGTATCTAGGTAATTTATTTTGCTAAGTTCTGTTTTAGTTGTAACAGTTATCTGCATATATATTTTTATAATATTTTTTTTCTCTGTTTTTATGAGTAGTAAGTATACTAATTTTGCCCTCCCCACTTTAATTAAAGTTTTTAAAGTACTTCCAAAGGTTGTCTATCTATCAATGCAGTGTGAAATTTAGATAAAAATCGGTATCGAGTGCTAATCTGTATCACACATCAAAAATATGTATAAATACAAAGAAATCTGTATGTATGGCAACATTATCAGACAAAACGTGCGTTTGTTTCACCGCAGTGCGCGGTACGACATACATTCCTATGCGATACAAAATATTTGCGGTAGACTCACCGCAATTTTGCAGCGAGGGGCCACCGGTGACTCTACCGCACGCGTTTATTCCACCGCAGTGCGCGCACTTCTATGACACTCCATACTTCACAGATTTAGCGTTTCCAAAACGCAACGCAGTGCGCGCACGGCCTTATTGAAGTAACTTAATAATATTTTCTTTTATTCAACTAGAAAAGAGCTGATGATCAGCTGAACAGATTTTCTTCATGTAAGATAACTCTAGATTAATCTCTCAAGTCTCACATATAAACAAACGAAATCAAAATACTACTGCTGTGGTTTAGGAGCTACAGAGACAGACCTACATACACATTCATTGTGGAACAGATTTTTTTTATACATGAGACGCATAAGATCTGGAATTACGTAAATAATGTGTTATGAATATTCGATTAAATTATTTACACAATAGAGTGATGGTTTGCATCAGATAGGTTCTGAAATCTACGCAGACAAAGTCAAATTTATTATTAAAATAAAAATATTAAAATAAAATCTCTATGAAATAGTTCTCACAGTTTGCCTGTGACCTGTATACTAATATTATAAAGCGGAAAAGTTTGTTTGTTTGTTTGTTTGTTTGTTTGTTTGTTTGCTTGAACGCGCTAATCTTCGAAAGTACTGGGTGGATTTGGATGAAATTTGGTATGAAAGTAGCTTGAAGCTTGAGGAAGGTTATAGGCTACTTTTTACCCGACTGCAAAAAAGGAGAGTTACCGTCAACTGTGGCTACTTTACCGTATTTTTTTACATTTTTACTATTTACCACAACATGGAGCTAGATATTTAAACTTTTATTGATTTATTTTGTAAAAAATATGTGTCTCTTTTGGTTGAAGCAATGAATTCTACTAAATCTCACATAGAATCGCCAAAAAAACCAAGAATATGAGCGAGGTAAAATTGACACAAATGTGGCAACTTTACCTAGCGTACTGTTTTTATCGAATGTGTATTCCAAAGTGCTTGCAATGTAAAGTTGCCATAGGTCCAAGCGGTAAAAAGCGATGTATTTTATTTTGAAGTTATCATCTTCGTTTGAGTAACCACTACCAATACATAGGTAAAGTTGCCAACAGAAATTCAAAATTATCATAAAAATTTCCGCATTTCATCAGGGTTGTCGAAAAATAATACACATTTTTTTTTAAATTATGAACTTTTACTTATGCATTACTTGGCGTCAAAAAATTAAGTACTTAGCGTAATTATAATCAAAACTAGGTACCTATTCGTTAAACAGTAGGTATGCAAAAAAAAACCCAATCGTAAAATTGTCTCTCCAAAATGAATAATCAAAATACCTAGGTAGGTACATAATTATAATCACAATCTATAAAAGTAATTCAGTCTCTTGTTACCGTAAAAATATTCGTAACAAAAAAAAACTAACACAAATCTTAAAATTCTCTCTCCAACATCAATAATCAAAATACCTAAGTAAGTACAGACGCCAGCAGGTCAACCTATTCGAATCTGTCTTTTACCAATCGAATATTAACCTTTAATGTAATAAGGTTGAAAAAAAATTACAGATTTAGGTAGGTTGTTGTTCAGTGGCGTCTGTACATAAAATAATCACAATCTACAAAAGTAGGTAACTCAGTCTTTTGTTAACGTATAAATATCTGTAACAAAAAATAACTAAAACAAACCTTAAAATTCTCTCCAAAATCAATCAGCAATATACCTACGTAAGGTCGCGCTCCCAGACGTCTTCTATTTCTTTGTTTGACGCTTACTTTTGGAGGCATCTTGAATATAACATCTGTAATAGGATATCAGCCAAATTTGTTATCAACTTAATTATATCACATGTATCCCAATATTTCATGAACGAATAATAAAGTTAGTGCTTTGAACAGCTAAACGAAATTTTAAAGGGTTTCCCACATAAAATCAGATTAGTTATGTAAGTTAAATTTGACAACCCTAGTCACAGGTAAAGTTGCCTTCATGCTGAGTTTGGTAACTTTACCTAACCTCAAATAACATTACCTTTTCGAATAACTCAGGAAATAGAAGATTCTTAGAATTAAATCACTGCGATATACCTACATGACAATATACCAAATACTATTTAATATACGCCACTTACCCGCACTTTAATTTACTGTAGGAAACAGCTATCTTTACACGAAGACGCTGCGCACAAAATTGACCGCACATAACGAAAATGCACTCTATTTTGACCGTTTACGAAGTTGCTAGCCTAAAAATCTTTTTGGGTTACCACAATTTATTACAAAATCCACCAATATCTGCGAAATAACATAAACTTCCACAGACAAAACAAAAATTAAGTTGAACTGGTATAGGGTATGCTTAGGTAAAGATACCTACGAAAAGTAAAGATGCCACAGTTGACGGTATGTTTTTACCGTGATAGAATCCACGGGAGCGAAGCCCCGCGTGAGTACTAGTTCAAATATAATCTGATGCATAATAAGACTTATTAGTTTAAAATTACATAAAAATAATTCCCTTACTTCGCGTCGTACGTTGTCAGCTTCCCATTTGTTCGCGATGCGTATCGTTTCCGCAGTCTTTTGTTGAACCGACTTGGTGTCATCGAGAAGAGTAAGCTCGTAGAACTCTTGAATATCTGTGACACAACAGAAAATTATCAGTTAAAATGCCTTCAATCATCAGTTTCTCAGGACCATAAAATGTCATTATAACTTATGCATTATGGTAGTTCCTTCACTTGCTATAGATTAATTATCAATTCTGATCGATAAATAATTCCCTTAATGTTCAAGATATTGTAAAAAGGAAGCTATTGATTGTTAAGTTAAACGCTTATCTGAAAGAGCTAATCTGGAACAATTCCGTTCAATGGTAGGTGGGTAGGTAGTAGAAACTATCGCGTGAGTCGTGTCGTGTCGAGATCGATATCGAGCGTGCGGGCGGCGACCCCACGGTGGTTCATGTAGAGTGGATGAACTTAGTGCATATTGTATTATGAAAATGAACTAAGTAGGTAGGTATAGGATACTGGGGTAGCCAAGGCTGCTTTAGTCGAATTTTACACTCTGTTTCACAGCGTCTTTTGATCACAGTGCAGCTCGTGAGACTGTGAGTTACCTATGTAATACCTAAATGCATGAGATGTTCGTGAGCTTCGATAGATTTCTGATTTGCAATTCAATGCATTATTTACTGTAACAAAATACTTACTTTGTTACAGTAGGTAAATAATGCACGTCTTGCACATCTTCACGACTTTTCAGAGTAGAATAGAATAGAAGAATAGAATATCATTTATTTCTAAGCATAATTTATAGTACCTACATTGAGATCTTAATATTAACATAGTTTCACATACACTACCGCCCAACTAGCACAAATGGGCTGCATTAGTGCTTTGGAGCGTATCCGATTATTACTTATGGTATTAGACGTAAGCGCTAGAGCTTCTACTACAGAACTAAAGCAGCCGCTTTAGCGCCATTTGGGCGCCATTTTATGCAACCTAAAGTTCTATTTAACCTGAACAACGGTTGCATAAAGGTTTCTCAATAGCTATAACGATTCATTAACGCTATACTAAAGCTCTCGTAGCGCTGCTTTTGAATGATTTTGAAGTACTTTGAACGATTTCGAATTGATTATAGTTCTTTATTGTATATCTTCAATTGACATTATTTTGGTAAAGTGTTTTCGTCGCCATCATGAAAATAAAACAAAAGTAAGTAAAAGTTTGTATTAGCAAGATATATAAAGATACTTAAAACGCTGTCCAGTTTACTGTAGATATATAAGATAATTTTCGAGTAATTTTAACGCGCTTTTATGATTAAAAAAAATGAATAAAAGTTATGTGATTTTTTTTATTGGTTATACAGAATTATTTTTACGTATCGATAACTTACTATTCGCAAGTGGCCGATTGTTTACCGGTACGTTTAATGCACATTTAACTGAAAAACTATGCATATCAACTCAATGTTGCAAGTGAATTATATTTTTTCTTAAAAAATCATGGCGTCATTGTAATAATAATAATATTATAATATAATATAATAATATACCACAACTAATAATGTAGTCATAACCTACAGTTTTAGCTCTAATAATTCCCTTTTGAGAATTAGAGCGCTAATTTTCACCCTTCTAATGCTTCCAGTGATGTTCCCCTAGTGCAATTCACAGCCACAAAAAGCTCCTATTTTCCTGTTTTTGTGGTTATAAGATCTAGTTACGTACTTATTTGAATAGTTTCCGTTTTGGAGATCCGTGGTTTACCCTTAAAAACGTTCACTTAACATAGAAATTGTACGCTTCTCAACTTTAAAAACAAATCCAAGATTACGGTGTTTTAATTGCGATACTTGAATTTACACCCGATATTTATACGTAAACATGATACAGGTTATTTTTTAAATAGATAATCATCAAACGTCTCAATAATAGTTTACATTATTTTGTTGTCGGTAGAAATAAAATCCAGTTATTTTATGGTTTAGTTATACCTATACCATAATATGAAGTTTAAACATTTCAATTAACTACCTATTATTGTTTAATTACAGAATGCCTTCTAAAATAGTTAAAACTATAAATGCAGACAAGGAAGAGCTGTCAATCTGCTCTTCAGGATGGGATTAAATATCGCTAGATCAGAATAGAGAAAATTTGTCAAATAAAGACAATATTCCGATTTAAAAGACATTTCCTAATGATGATGAGAACGTTGCACAAAATAAAACCGAATTTGGCTAAAGAGGATAATGGATCCTGTGATGGTACTGCGCCAAATCCAAATGTTGAGACTGATATCTTTATACAATAAGAACCCAAGAATAGGCTTGTTTTTATTAAGTTTGTGATTTGTAAAATGTTGAGATTAATCTTCTTTAAAGTTTAAAAATTAAAATACTTTAGTATTAGATGATTAGCAGTTTTTGTTTCTTTTTAGGATATGTAATGTAGTTTTTAGTTACACTGATGATTTTTTTGTAACTATAGCATGCATAATAGCATCTATTATTTCTATGATAAAACTTGTAGTAGTATAATAGTGGTTACTATAACTCCTGTACAGGTGCTGCAAACAGTCTACAATTAACTCATTTTTGTAGTAAAGTAATCTATAAAAGTTACAATGGAAACCACTGTACAGCTGTAAGTGGCAGAATGAACTTCGTAATTCTCATATAAAGGTATAAGTGGTAAATGAGTTCTACAGTGAACTACTGTGAAGGCTATGGTGGTATTTGATTCAGCTTGTAGCACTTTAAGTATCTTTTATAGCTATAGACGATTACGGATGCAGATATGCAACTTTGAACTGTTTATTGAACCCTTAAACCGCTATTTTACGGCCGAGAGTAACAAAATAGGCTGCTATTTCCACTAATGTGCTCGTTGGGCGTTATCGGTGTAGAAATATTCAGTGAATTACATTTAAAAATGTTGAATTTTCGTTTATAAAAAACTTAAAACAAATTGAGATGTCAATATATTTATTATTATATAAAGTAAAAAAAGTTATTTAATTAATCTAAAAAACCTGACTGCTCAACTGAAATGCAAGAAACAAGCACATTTTTATTTAAAAAAGTGACAAGCAGGCGAGAGCCTATTGAACATATTTTTAATGGGTTAAGGGTTCGCCTGCTTGTCACTTTTTAAAATAAAAATGTGCTTGTTTCTTGCATTTCAGTTGAGCAGTCGGGTTTTTTAGACTTTTTAAATTACTTTTTTTTCAACTTTTTAGTTAAAATATTAATTATTAATTAGTATTTTATAGTTTTCCCGGTCGTGTCACAATGACACCCCACCGGATTCAGAAACTGAAAGAGGTAAGTCTATATTTTTAAACTTTCTCTTTGCCGGATTTCACCGGATTTTTGCTAGTATTACACTAATGACAAACATGATATACCTACCTTTTTTAATATTCTTGTGTTAAGCCCTTTAATTTGATACCCATATTGTAGTATTCAAGTAGATTTTTGTTTTCATTTGGTATAAGGGCTTCGCACAGCCGCCATGTTTGATTTTTTCAAATGTCACCTATCTAAGAACACTTACCTCAATTATGTGAATCCGTTCAGTGGTTCTGGAGATATGAGGTAATTAAGAATATTACAAACATACATACATACATACAAGATACGCGCGAAAAACATAACCCTTCCTTTGCAGTCGGGTAAAAAGAAGGAAACGCATCAAAAATCGAATTGAGTAACAAAAAATTATAATAAAAATAGGTAAGTACATGTCAAAATTGTGTAAAATAATGTCAAAATGTATTCATGTATGTCAAATAACATCAAGATTTATGATTAAAAAACTTATTTAAAAAAATAAAAAAAAAACCCGACTGCTCAACTGAAGTGTAAGAAACAAGTACATTTTTATTTTTAAAAGTGACAAGCAGGCGGGACCCAATTGAACATATTTTTTTAATTAAAATGAGATGGTTCCGCCTGCTTGTCACTTTTAAAAATAAAAATGTACTTGTTTCTTACACTTCAGTTGAGCAGTCGGGTTTTTTTGATTTTTTTAAATAAGTTTTTTTTTCAACTTTTTAGTTAAAATATTAATTAACAATTTTTTAGTTTTCCCGGTCGCGTCACATTGGCACTCCACCGGATTCAGAAAGGGAGTCCATATTTTTTAACTTTCTCATTGTGTTATTTTGCTAGTATTACACTAATGGTAAACATGATATACCTTTTTGAAATCCTTATGTTAAGCCCTTTAATTTGATACCCATATTGCAGTATTTGAAAAAAAAAAATTGTTTTCACCATGTTTAATGGCTTCGCACAGACGCCATGTTTAATTTTTTTAAATGTCACCTATCTAAGAACACTTGGGCTGTTAAAACAAATCTAACGATACCTCAATTGTGTGAATCTGTTCAGCGGTTCTGGAGATATGAGGTAATAAAGAATATTACATACATACATACATACATACAAGATACGCGCGAAAAACATAACCCTTCCTTTGCAGTCGGGTAAAAAATCATTAACTGAGTAGAAACATTTGTCAAGAAGCCAAGCAAATACTTATGTTAATTCAGTCGTCTTCTATTAAAGTACCTATAACCTGTAAACCTAATTACATCGAACTCTCTTATTAATAAACTAGCTTCCGCCGCGACTTCATCCGTGTGGAAAAAAAATCCCCCGATTTTGAAACATTATACATTGGTGCTCCGCTCCTATTGGTCTTAGCGTGATGAATGATGATATATAGCCTATAGCCTTCCTCGATAAATGGGCTATCTAACAATGAAAGAATTTTTCAAATCAGAACCGTAGTTCCTGAGATTAGCGCGTTCAAGCAAACAAACAAACAAACTCTTCAGCTTTATAATATTACTAGTACTCACGCGGGGCTTCGCTCCCGTGGATTCTATCACGGTAAAAACATAACTCTCCTTTTTTGCAGTCGCGTAAAAAGTAGCCTATAACCTTCCTCAAGCTTCAAGCTACTTCCATACCAAATTGCATCCAAATCCACCCAGTACTTTCGAAGATTAGCGCGTTCAAGCAAACAAACAAACTTTTCCGCTTTATAATATTAGTATCTAAGATATAGTATAGATAGTATACTAGTGTGATGCTAATGCACTCGCAAAAAGAGAAACTACGGCACCAATGGTCACCCTTCTGGAAATCATAAGTGATGACCTTACCTGCCGCCAACAAAAATAGAGCCCAGTTGTACTTGACTCAATTTAAAAAAGGATAATAATAGCAGTAAAAAGTTACCATACTAGGATGACACCACAATATTAGCAACACTAGCTACGCCACTGGCCCCCTATATATTTGAAACGTATCTAAGTATGCGATTTCATAAAAATAGCCCCATGCCAAACAAGAGATTGGTAGAGACGTATCTATTTTATTGTATACCAAACTTCTTAAAGCCTGCCTAGAGACCTATACGTGTTTTATAAAAGTTTATAAATCTTGTTTTCTACCATAATCAAAAAGTTATACAGTATAATCGCATGTGTAATCTAATAAATCAAGGAACATTTTTTCACCCTTATTAAACTAGGTAGGTTGGCTAATTAGCTATCAGCGTTATTATTGGTTGATGTGCAAGCACCAAGAAACCAGCCTATTAACCACAAATAATCATTAAATTGGAAATATACTTTATACACCAAAGTTATTTATTTTCTATTGTAACAAGCACAGGCGGCGGGATATAGGTACTGCAGGTGACGCCAGCTCCTTGATTTAGGTATCTACCCATATAATCTTACTACGTAAAACGATGAGTAATTACAGCAGTACCAAACTATTGAGGGTCTTAAAAAAGAAAAACATGAGAATGTGAAACTTCCGCCCGTATGAACGCCAAGCTCAAGTGATCAAGCGTTATTCCATAAAAATAGTTCAGCAGTCTAGCTCACATAGTTGAAAATTTCAATTAAAACATGTCGAAGAGTGAATTGTGTAGGCGAAGGCTCAGTTAAAGCCGGTGACCCGTATGTGGAGATGTAGGTCAAACAGACCACCGCACATATTGTCGAGTTTACGAACATACGAACGCATTCGTCTGCGGGACTGCCGCGCTACGATATGGATTGATGGGTTTTGTGTATTGTCAATCAAATTTTATACACCTACATATGTGTAAGTTTTATATCGAATGACTTGGTTAGCCATGCTGAATGTATTGCAAACAACATACAAATAGTTTTAAGAAGAAACTCCTACTAGGTAATGTAACATTGGTTATGTCAACAAATAGGTACATATAAACTAAGCGTCTCGCTGCACTCTACTGTAAAACTCTTATAGGTACCTACTAGTTAGATTAGACTAAGAACCCGTGACTGGTTTGTATTTGTACTGAACTCGTGTTTGGCTAAGTGATTTCAAATAAGTAAACTACCGTACGTTATGCAAATTTTGTTGTAACAGGTAATCTCCGCTTGTACATAAAATTATGCTACTACACCTCGACTACATACATTCAGACACAATAGAGGATAACTTGACAACGGTGCTGCTTAGAGCCAAGTGAAAATCTTGGCGCATACAGCATACTGCACTTGGTTCTTGAGATTTGACTAAAGCCCGATTTACACTTCAACAAGTACAGTAGCGAGTTAACTTGCGTCATTGGCGGTTAAGTTGTTAATGTACTACTACTTAACTCGCTTTTGCCGTTCAAACTACAATAACAACTTAACTCGCCGATGACGCAAGTTAACTCGCTACTGTACTTGTTGAAGTGTAAATCGGGCTTTAGCGCAATTTATCTCTTAAGTAGGTATCTATCAATTCCTTATTTTCATTCAATATTATTTCTTTTTGTATAATAATGAGCACAGTTATATAAACTTATCTATTAAAATCCAAGTAAAACCTACTCATAATAAACTTATCTTAAGGTCATTTAGTATCTCTATATTTAGTAGGTACATAAAACTCATCTGTAGAGGGTGGACCACTCAGTTATCACGTTCAACATATTATAAATAAGAGGATTGAGACGCGATTATTCATATTATTTTCAACTGATAAATGCAATGCGTGCGTAAGCGACACATTAACTGCGTGCGTACTCAATCACACGGATCGAGTTTAATTAGTTTTTGTTTAGTATCGTGTCAACAGTAAAGTAATCTTATTTCAACAACCAAATGTTGTAACTACAGGGACGTAAATATTTTTAGACAAATAACCTACCAAATGAAATAAAAATCATTTAAATAATAATTACTATTAAATAATTAATGTAAATAATCATTCGAGTACGAATTCCTGAATCGACGACGAGACTAATAACTAACTAAAATAATTTGTCTTGAAATCATATTTTTTTCATTAAATAGAAAACCGAAGGAAAATTCTTATGTTTTCTGTTGAATGAAAAAAGAAAGCAATTTGAATAACTTCACGCCTGTCACTGTGATGCAGTGAAGCCCATGTGTGTTCTTTACACATGACGCATGCAGTCAGCTGCAATCAAGTACGCATCGACTATGGGGCAAGGTTAATCCAATGTACTCGTCTCGTTATATTTTGTTCAACTTCTAACTAAACTTTGAGTCACAAATCCGCTATTTATTATATTGTTTGTTGACTCAATTTGTTTCGAATAATCTGGTCAATAATATTTAAAATATCATTTGCAACTGTCCGGTGTGGAATATCGGCAGTTTTGTAGTCTTGCACTAACATAAAAGAACGGTAACCTACTAAGTAACCAGCTCACGTACGCTCAGACCTGTAAGGGGACTGCCAAAATAAGCCCTGGGGAATGTGTGCTGTATAAGGTTTTCCCTAGGTACTCTAATATGCGTTCTTATGAGATGTAGGTCATCTATTAAAACCTGTATATGTTATAGAGTTTAATTATTTTAATGAAATAATGATGTTTATTTTGCAAATCTATAGTAATATTAATATATTATTATAAAGCGGAAAAGTTTGTTTGTTTGCTTGAACGCGCTAATCTTCGAAAGTACTGGGTGGATTTGGATGCAATTTGGTATGGAAGTAGCTTGAAGCTTGAGGAAGGTTATAGGCTACTTTTTACGCGACTGCAAAAAGGAGAGTTATGTTTTTACCGTGATAGAATCCACGGGAGCGAAGCCCCGCGTGAGTACTAGTAGGTTATAAATAACACTTTCACACTTTTTATTCGTAAATGTAAACTAGATGAGGCCCGGCCGGTAAGACTTAGGTAAGTTTATAATTAAAATAGGTACCTATGTATCTAATTATCATTAAGCCCGGCCGTATAATATCAGTCAGCACCTTAATAGGTAGCTGCAATTTGCATATAAAGTACCTACTTGAAATAAAGGTGGCTATATTTTAAGAAACATAGATAGACTTCATCTAGACATGTCTGTCTGAAGATCTAGCAACGAAAATGGTACTGATTGATTCAGCCTGAGCCAAGATTTCTACTCTAGAAGAAAAACAATAATACCAACGATGGTATAACATTTAATACGTAAGTACTTTACAGTTTTCCATTTCATGGAACGATTTGCCATAAAGGCTAGAATACAGCCAGAAATACAGATTACACATAACTTATCCGCCAGCGTTCTGCAGGTGGAGACCTTCGTGTTATTGATATCAGATATATGTACTAGGCTAGTTACTGTTCATTACAACTGGCTAAATATATCGTATCACAATAGCAGTGTCGTGGTCAAGGAAGATTCAAGAGCGCCAGTGACGCGATATGCGGTCACGCGCCTGTTCTGTATATTTATAGCATACTGAGCGGAATCGGTCCCTTAAACCACTGAACTTCAAAGTCGAATTGAAGTTCAAAGCTAACGGCTAATTCTTTAGGGGTGTTTGCTTCTTTTTTTTACCCGACTGCGCAATGCTGAGGAGGGAACACATTTCTCTCCTTTTCAACCGACGACCAAAAGAGGAGGTTATCAATTCGACGCGTATTTTTTTTTATGTATGATCACCGATTACTCGAAGACGGCTGAACCGATTTGGAAAATTATTTTTTTGTTTGAAAGGGTATACATCGAAATTGGTTCCATTGTCACCAGGTCAGGATCTGATGATGGGATCCTGGAGAAATCGAGGGAACTCTTCAAATATTATAGGCACACCTATGGCGTTTTGGGTATTTCTTATAGTAACTTGTGCAGTTGCTCTCAAAAAATACCATTTCGGGAAGTGGAACTGATGATGAAGACCACAGATGGCCGCCGAACCTACTCAATAATAAGTATTTCGTGGATTGCGATTCGATTACTTGAATATGGATGTTAAGCACTTTATGTTCGTCACAATGCATATGGTGATGTAGAGCTGATGGTGAAGTACCAGGAGAACTCAACAATTAACGGCCCAGCATTGGGAAAAGCAATATTTTGTAAAAGGTTATAAGTAGTTGACATTTAGGCTCTTTTAACTAGGTAAATTAAAAATCGATCAACTAAAAACAGTGAAATAAAAACTTTTTACCAAAAAATTAAACCGACTCCCAAAAACACTGCAAAGTGAAAAATAACTTTAATTTCGGAAGTCGGTGCCAAAAACGAAAATACAAAACTAAAGACACCGACTACCGAAATTAAAGTTATTTTTCACTTTGCAGTGTTTTTGGGAGTCGGTTTAATTTTTTGGTAAAAAGTTTTTTAGAAGCCCTTGTATGGTTGTTTGTTTGTGGCTCTTCATATATCATACACATTCTTTTATAATGTTTCTGTTTTTATTGATAATAGGCTCGCGTTTGACCACCATCTCACCTGATGGTAAGTGATGATGTGGTCGAAGAAGGAGCACGCTTGCCTTCATTTCTAAATATATTTTTTTTTCATTTCTAAAGACCAGGATATTTATTATGAACCACATATGTATGAGAAACGATTTAAAGCCCGTACCATTTATCCTTACTTTTTAAAGTATATAAAAATTGACAGTTTAATGCCGTTGATGGCACCAATTCTTTGAACTAAAATAAATGCCACCAACTGCATCACGCGGCCTGAAAAGTGTCTTGTTTAGAAATTGTTAGTTCTTCTTGCGGTCGGGTTCGGTCGTTCGAATCGGGATACAAGTCAATTTATATTGATGTTTGTTTCGGGAACTCCCATTATTCAAGGGGTAAGGACTGAGTGCTGAAAATATAGCTTCGAATGAAAAATTTGCCACCCAATGGCACAAAGTGGGGATACAAATAATTCAAAGATTATTTTTATTACTGGTTCCAGACCAGTTCACAGGAGAGGCTGTCATAATTCCTATAGGTACTACAAAAGTGACGTCATATTTTTGTAATCACTCACGGAAATCAAGGGAGGACGGGTTACTTGCGGATAAAACTTACGAGGTTTAGGTCGTGAGTTCGTACCCAGTTACCCAGATTGGAAGCACATTAGGTAGATACTATGTGTAATTCATTCTAATGCACTGCTGCAAAGCCGTGAAGGAAAACATCTTGAGGAAACTGGCATGGGTTGTTTTTTCAGTGGGAAACTCATCAATGACGCCTCCCGCTCTGCGGTGGAGATGGAGAGGAAGGGAGTGTCAGACTTTTACTGATTAAAAAACCTTGTTCCTTCAGCTGCCGTAGTGGTCCGGTTCCTTAGAACATTTCCGCAACCCTCGTAGGAAGAAACTTGTCTTTCCCTCACGCATTCAGACTCCTCCTTTGCTAGCATGACTGTTTCGAAGAAAGAGGCGATTGCATCCCATGCCACCTCACCCCGCACCATGGTCTGAAACAGGGCCGGGTGCGAGAGGTCGACGAAAGCCTCCACGAAGGAAACTGGCATGTTCTACGAGCACAAAATCCGAAGACAGGTGACATCTAACAACCCGCAATGATATCATAGAGAGGCCTGTATGTATCAGCAGTGGGAGCTTTATAGGCTGGTTATACTATTTAAGGGAATCCTAAATAAAAGAAGGCGGGAAGATTGGTGTTCGAGTTGTTTTGATGTGTTAGAAGCCTATGGATTTCAAAAAATCTGAGATAGCCTGGTACTGGCGCTACGCTACTGTTGACATGACATTCACATTGTATCATGATAATTTCAGCTGTCATGTGGAGACTTTGGCAATATTCGTGCTTACAGATTACAAATGAAGGCTTGAAGTAGGAATCCGGCTTGGGGGAAAGGAGGGGAGTTGGAAATTGTCTCCTTATTTGGTGCCACTGACCCCATGACAAATAAAACATATGTCAAAACTGAACTGTTCATAAGTGATATCATTATCGTGCTGTTGTGCTGTTCGTCATCCAATCAGAGCAATTCATAGTTTAACACGTGCTTAAATATCCAACCATCTGTTAGGTTTGCGTTGACGGCCTTTCAGAAACTCTATTTTTCCTTATATTGGACTTTTACAATCGAATGTAATGCCTGTAAACTGGCTTCATTTTATGTCACAAATAACGAAAAAAATAGGATACGTGTTTCGTAACTTCTTGTTAGATTCATCCAGAAAAGTATCAGCACTAGTGACTGGCACATTTGTATATCGCTTAATAATAATGTAGGTCACTCGAGTTATTAAAACCTACTTTCATACACGTAAGTTACAATCTACAATGTACACTATTGGTGTCGTACTATTCATGCATACTAGGGTTCAGTGACGTAACGTAAACCGACCCCAACTCAACTCTTATAGGAAAAAGTTAGAGTTCCTTAACCTGTGGAAATAACACAGTACCTTTAAACGTCACAAAAAGGTGAATAATAATTTCTGTTGACTTACCAAGCAGAGCTTGAAAAAGACGTGATTTAAAAATCCTAATGACTCTCTCGATAGCAAGGCGAAGTTGTCGGTCCTGCGGCTTCACCAGTTTGCTGTGGTAGTCTTCCAGCAGTTCTAATGCTCGGTGGGCCTCTGTGACACCAATACACCAATACATCAACAAAGGGCACATTGATTCGTCTTCGGTAAAAATAGGCACACAGAAACTGGGTCATGTTTACTTCTTGTTTTCAAAATTTATTAGACAGCTATTAGATACCAGGCAAGGTTACGAAGACAATAAAGTTTGTGGGTAATTGAGGCATGTTGCTACTAAGAATAAAATTACATGAAATAATATATTAGCAGCAGCAAAGCTAAGGCGCATGAGGTAGATATGTATGAGTAGTGGAGTGAGTAGGCTATATTGTGCTCGACCTACATTTTATTGAAATGAAGGGCATGTTTTCTATGTAGGAGCAATAAAACGAAACTATAAGGGATGTACAGTTTTAATACAGGAAGGTAAAATAAGCGATAGGTGTAGCATACTCGGTATGATACGCAGAAGCGGGTGCTTTACAACCCTCATATTATCGATACGGATCAACAAAAGGGTGCTGCGGCGAGTATTGTCAACCCCTTGTGCAAATTAAATCATTTAAGTCAATGACAGCATGGACTAAACACGATCACTAAAGGCAGTAAACGTCGATATCGGAATATCGCAATTCACCTTGCTTACGAACTGGCATCACGGCACCACCCCCTCACGATATTTTAGAAAACTAATACACTTGAGACAAAATAAAATAGAAATTATCTTTCACAGTGGCAAAATGATGACACTGATCATGTTAAACAATTTTAATCACGGCTTGGATAATTTTGGAACGGCACATATTGTCGCACAACGAAAACATTTAGAAGATATAGTACGAAGTGAAGCGCGGTAGTGATGCCGCTTATAAGGGCCATCGAATACTGTGCCCGATGGGATTGGTCGATTTTCACAGTGACGTCAGGGGGTGGAAGCATAGACAATGAAAAACGTAGACAGGGGTTGGGAAACAGTAAATTAGGGATGCCAGATGAAGAACGCTATAATTCCATTTTAGAAATCATTGAAATAACAGCAAAAATGTTTAGGCAAGTCCTAAGTGTATTATAGTAGTTAAGTGTTCAGCGTCATTGTAGGAACCTACTTGAAATTTATACCAGAGTTTGAACACCAAACTAATTGGTATACCTAGATACTTATTAGTATTGAAGGAGCGCGGTAGCGTATTAATTTTAAATAAGGAAGTTCTTATTAAAGTTAACATTCAGTCTCCATTATTATTAATGAACTAGCGACCCGACCCAGCTTCGCACGGTCTCATTTTGCTAATTCACACAGAATCCTAATTAATTAAGTATACATTAAAAACTTCTTACTCCATCGTTTGGCGAAAACCGCATGAAAATCTGTTCAGTGGTTTTTGAGTTTATCGCGAACATACAGACAGACAGATGCGGTGGCATCATTTGTATTACCACAGAGTACATTTTTATATACTGTATTACTAAATAAACTAATGTAAGGTTTATTCGAGAGGAGGACGTAGGACAACGTTCCCTAATAAGTAGAGTACTGTGAATCAGTGTACATACGTACCTACGTATTGCTATAACAATATTGTGCCCTTTTAATAATTTATGCCTATGAATATATTCTGATTAATATTTAGGTATTATTACAAACTTCGATAACAATATCTACTATATACAAGCTAAGATATAATATACTATATATATATTATAAAACACAAACTATTATCTACACAATAACTATACACATATTACGCACTAATTACATTTTAATCTCATTATCTGTTATAAGTTTAGATAGGAGATTAATTAATTTAGGAGAAAGGTGGGTAAAAAGGGTATGCAAGCTGGATGGGAGAGGAATACTGCATTTGGGAAGTTTTTGGTATAAATCAAAGGATCTGTTGTTTATGGAGCAGGGAAGAAAATGTTATCTAGGGTACCCTCAGCAAGCCTGCACTCGCACAGGGAGCTGTCAGTGTTGCCAGGTGTCCCGATTTTCGCGGGACGTCCGGATTATTAGGGGTTTGGGGACGCGTCCCGATTTGCCACTGACCGGGACGCCAAATGTCCCGATAAATAAAAAAAATAACAATAAGCATTATTTTTTTTTATTATTAGTGTTCATCAGCAGGATGAATCCTAATTATATTACAATCTAGCCTTATATATCGACTAATAAGTAATTTAATTTTAACTTAAACTAATAAATTGTCTTTAAGTACTAAGAATGTGTCCAGTGGCACTTTCCTTATTGTCTCTATTAAGGGGAATACACTTCGTTATTGTGTTTATTTGGTAGCACTTTTGCACTATACACTATCACTAAACACTAATTCGAAAGGCTTTTATCTTTTTAGTCTTCTAACTATATTTGTGTGATCGAGAAGCTGGATTGCCTCGATGTTCACATGCTGATGAAGTCTCTTTTCATGAGCTTCCGCAAATTTTTTAATAACTTTTATGTGTAGTGTGTAGTATGGTGGGGATAGTGCCACCCATCTTCCCCCCTTTGACGACCTCCTCAAATTTTTGGAAGACGAGTGTCGGTTTTTGGATAACACTCGTGGCGCCACGGGGTCACGCCCACTACCTTCTCGGCCTAGAGACCAGGGACGGACTAGGGCTAGGGGGCCTGTTGATGTTCACCTCGCCCCCCGTTTTGCTGGCGCCCGGAGTCCTCATCATTGCGACTTTTGTAAGGCCACGGGGCATGTTATGGCGCGTTGCTCGGCTTTTTTGAATTTGCACGTAAGTGCCCGCCGCCGCATTGTCAACTCACGCCGTTTGTGCTTTTCGTGCTTGGGGGCCCACTTCCATCGGGACTGCCCCAACCCCCGTCCGTGTAGAATTTGTAAAGGGTCCCACCTGGAAATTTTGTGCGCCAACGCGAACCGCTCCAGCAGACCAGCTTCTGAGGAGGGTTCGCGCAGGGGGGGGTATTCCGGAGTCGAGCACCGGGCTGAGGCCCGCAATTCTGCACGCCGCACTCCACCCCCCGCGCAAATTGAACGGGAGCCCCGCGAGCGCCATTTGGTCTCCCCTCGTCAGGGAGAACGCGCGTTGGCTGCTAGGCGACAGTGGCCGGACTGGCACCGCTACCTCTCCCCTCCGTTGGCGGAACGTCCCCGGTTGGAGTCACGCCCTCCGCCATTTAGGCATCCGGTGGGATTTGCCCTTCCAGCGATGGCGAGCGGCTCGGGACACCGCGCGGACGAATCATTTGACTGTTACCCTCGTCGTGAACGAAGACAGCCTGGATGCGGCGATCGGTCGCCGCCCAGGCATCGCTAAGAAATTGACGCCTGCTCCGCTAAAGGACCCCCCCCCGATCAAGACGGTTTTGTTGCCAACGGCCTCGGTCAGGGTCTGGGGACCCTTGGGTGACTCGATTGTGGTCCGTGCCATTTTGGACACAGGAGCCCAGGGTTGCCTTTTGTCGTCTTGGTTAGCGGGACAGGTTGGCCTGGAGGTGAATGACTTCTCAGGCAAATTTCGGGGAATTAGCGAAACGGCTGTCACCACTGTTGAGGGAAGGACCTGGTTTGAAATCACCCCTGTGAGTTGTCTGTACCCTAAAATTGGTGCTCCTGCCCTTGTTATAACTGAACTTGGTTGGGACGAGCCACTTCGGGAAACCCTGTTGGAAGACTGGCTCCAATTTGTATCCGCACTCCCTGCGGTCAATGAGGTCGCGCTGCCACGCGCCATCCTCCCCCCTGGGGTTTATACTGCCACCCTTCATGGGTTTTGTGACGCGTCCTCTCACGGTTGTGCCGCCGTTGTTTATCTGCGCACCGTCAGCGCTACAGGCCAGGTGAAGTTGTCACTGGTCATGGCCAAGAGCAAGGTGGCCCCCCTCCGGACGGCATTGACCATCCCTAAGTTGGAGTTGTCAGGGGCAGTGCTTCTTGTGCGTCTCCTAAACCACGTTGCGCACACCTTGGGCGGAACTGTTGACATTCGGGCTTCTTACGCCTGGACGGACAGTCAAATTGTTTTGTGTTGGTTGAAGACGTCCGTCCACTCTTTGGAGGTCTTTGTTGCGAACCGAGTGTCTCCGATTCAAGGTTCTGAAACGCCTTTGATTTGGAGGCACGTGCCTGGTGACCTGATCCCGGGCGACGTAGCCTCACGCGGGTGCATTAAATTGTGTTATTTGTTCTGATAACAAGTATGACACCAGAGCTTTATCTTTATCTTTTTCAATAGAAACTGACAGACAAAGATTATCAGGCAGAGCTGGATTCCTAATCACTCCATCAGGGATATTGAGATGACTGATTATACTTTTTATAGTTGTCTGACTTGCTGTTGCAGTTAATCCCAGAATACAATTTACTTTTAATTTTTCTCTTAGTACTCTGCAAATCATAAGATAACTTGGCCTAAAATTGTGGCTCCATTGTGATACACAATGTGCCTCGTTATACTATATAAAGCTAAATTACCACTCACTGACTCACTGACATAATTGTTCTCCCAGATGGTGGATGGGGAGGTGGGTATATTTTGACAGATTCGTAAACAAGTAACTCTGAAACCTACGGGAAAAGTGCCAAACCTCCCCTTTTCCCCCCCCCTTCTCCCCCTCCCTATCGTATCTCGGAAACTACGAGACCCGTATTTTTTTTTTTTACGGATTCGTATAGAGGAGGCTCGGTAAAGTAAAAACCATTTTTCAAAGTCCCCCCCCCGCCCCCCTTCTCCCCCCTTTAGGCGGATCTCGGAATCTAAGAGACTTGGAACATTTTTTTTTTCAGATTCATTTAGAGGGGCAATGCTTTAGTCGAAATACTTGTGCTACCCCCCCCCCATCACCCCCCCCTCCCTCTTTTTTTTTTTTTTTTTTCACAAGCTCGCGAGGTGCTTGCACCTCGCGCAACACGCAAATACTTGATTTAGAGGGGCAATGCTTTAGTTTTTTTCACAAGCACGCGAGGTGCTTGCACCTCGCGCAACACGCAAATACTAGTTATACTATATAAAGCTAAATTACCACTCACTGACTCACTGACAGAATTGTTCTCCCAGATGGTGGATGGGGAGGTGGGTATATTTTGACAGATTCGTAAACAAGTAACTCTCAAACCTACGGGAAAAGTGCCAAACCCCCCCTTTCCCCCCCCCTTCTCCCCCCCCCCCTATCGTATCTCGGAAACTACGAGACCCGTATTTTTTCTTTTTACGGATTCGTATAGAGGAGGCTCGGTAAAGTAAAAACCATTTTTCAAAGTCCCCCCTCCCCGCCCCCCTTCTCCCCCCCTTTAGGCGGATCTCGGAATCTAAGAGACTTGGAACATTTTTTTTTTCAGATTCATTTAGAGGGGCAATGCTTAAGTCGAAATACTTGTGCAACCCCCCCCCCATCACCCCCCCCCCTCTTTTTTTTTTATTTTTTTTTCACAAGCTCGCGAGGTGCTTGCACCTCGCGCAACACGCAAATACTAAACCCCTCCATCAACCCCCGCCTTTTTTTTTTTTTTTTTTCACAAGCACGCGAGGTGCTTGCACCTCGCGCAACACGCAAATACTTGATTTAGAGGGGCAATGCTTTAGTTTTTTTCACAAGCACGCGAGGTGCTTGCACCTCGCGCAACACGCAAATACTAGTTATTATACTATATAAAGCTAAATTACCACTCACTGACTCACTGACATAATTGTTCTCCCAGATGGTGGATGGGGAGGTGGGTATATTTTGACAGATTCGTAAACAAGTAACTCTGAAACCTACGGGAAAAGTGCCAAACCTCCCCTTTTCCCCCCCCTTCTCCCCCCTCCCTATCGTATCTCGGAAACTACGACACCCGTATTTTTTTTTTTTACGGATTCGTATAGAGGAAGCTCGGTAAAGTAAAAACCATTTTTCAAAGTCCCCCCCCCGCCCCCCTTCTCCCCTCCCTTTAGGCGGATCTCGGAATCTAAGAGACTTGGAACATTTTTTTTTTCAGATTCATTTAGAGGGGCAATGCTTTAGTCGAAATACTTATGCAACCCCCCCCCCATCACCGCCCCCCTCTTTTTTTTTTATTTTTTTTTTCACAAGCTCGCGAGGTGCTTGCACCTCGCGCAACACGCAAATACTTGATTTAGAGGGGCAATGCTTTAGTTTTTTTCACAAGCACGCGAGGTGCTTGCACCTCGCGCAACACGCAAATACTAGTTATACTATATAAAGCTAAATTACCACTCACTGACTCACTGACATAATTGTTCTCCCAGATGGTGGATGGGGAGGTGGGTATATTTTGACAGATTCGTAAACAAGTAACTCTGAAACCTACGGGAAAAGTGCCAAACCTCCCCTTTTCCCCCCCCTTCTCCCCCCTCCCTATCGTATCTCGGAAACTACGAGACCCGTATTTTTGTTTTTTACGGATTCGTATAGAGGAGGCTCGGTAAAGTAAAAACCATTTTTCAAAGTCCCCCCTCCCCGCCCCCCTTCTCCCCCCCTTTAGGCGGATCTCGGAATCTAAGAGACTTGGAACATTTTTTTTTCAGATTCATTTAGAGGGGCAATGCTTAAGTCGAAATACTTGTGAAACCCCCCCCCCCCATCACCCCCCCCCCTCTTTTTTTTTTATTTTTTTTTCACAAGCTCGCGAGGTGCTTGCACCTCGCGCAACACGCAAATACTAAACCCCTCCATCAACCCCCGCCTTTTTTTTTTTTTTTTTCACAAGCACGCGAGGTGCTTGCACCTCGCGCAACACGCAAATACTAGTTATACTATATAAAGCTAAATTACCACTCACTGACTCACTGACAGAATTGTTCTCCCAGATGGTGGATGGGGAGGTGGGTATATTTTGACAGATTCGTAAACAAGTAACTCTCAAACCTACGGGAAAAGTGCAAAACCCCCCCTTTTCCCCCCCCTTCTCCCCCCCCCCTATCGTATCTCGGAAACTACGAGACCCGTATTTTTTCTTTTTACGGATTCGTATAGAGGAGGCTCGGTAAAGTAAAAACCATTTTTCAAAGTCCCCCCTCCCCGCCCCCCTTCTCCCCCCCTTTAGGCGGATCTCGGAATCTAAGAGACTTGGAACATTTTTTTTTTCAGATTCATTTAGAGGGGCAATGCTTAAGTCGAAATACTTGTGAAACCCCCCCCCATCACCCCCCCCCCCTCTTTTTTTTTTTATTTTTTTTTCACAAGCTCGCGAGGTGCTTGCACCTCGCGCAACACGCAAATACTAAACCCCTCCATCAACCCCCGCCTTTTTTTTTTTTTTTTTCACAAGCACGCGAGGTGCTTGCACCTCGCGCAACACGCAAATACTAGTTATATTATACTATATAAAGCTAAATTACCACTCACTGACTCACTGACATAATTGTTCTCCCAGATGGTGGATGGGGAGGTGGGTATATTTTGACAGATTCGTAAACAAGTAACTCTGAAACCTACGGGAAAAGTGCCAAACCTCCCCTTTTCCCCCCCCTTCTCCCCCTCCCTATCGTATCTCGGAAACTACGAGACCCGTATTTTTTTTTTTACGGATTCGTATAGAGGAGGCTCGGTAAAGTAAAAACCATTTTTCAAAGTCCCCCCCCCGCCCCCCTTCTCCCCCCCTTTAGGCAGATCTCGGAATCTAAGAGACTTGGAACATTTTTTTTTTCAGATTCATTTAGAGGGGCAATGCTTTAGTCGAAATACTTGTGCAACCCCCCCCCCCATCACCCCCCCCCACCTCTTTTTTTTTTTTTTTTTTTTCACAAGCTCGCGAGGTGCTTGCACCTCGCGCAACACGCAAATACCAATTTCTTTTTTCACAAGCACGCGAGGTGCTTGCACCTCGCGCAACACGCAAATACTAGTTATTATACTATATAAAGCTAAATTACCACTCACTGACTCACTGACATAATTGTTCTCCCAGATGGTGGATGGGGAGGTGGGTATATTTTGACAGATTCGTAAACAAGTAACTCTGAAACCTACGGGAAAAGTGCCAAACCTCCCCTTTTCCCCCCCCTTCTCCCCCCTCCCTATCGTATCTCGGAAACTACGAGACCCGTATTTTTTTTTTTTACGGATTCGTATAGAGGAGGCTCGGTAAAGTAAAAACCATTTTTCAAAGTCCCCCCCCCGCCCCCCTTCTCCCCTCCCTTTAGGCGGATCTCGGAATCTAAGAGACTTGGAACATTTTTTTTTTCAGATTCATTTAGAGGGGCAATGCTTTAGTCGAAATACTTGTGCAACCCCCCCCCCATTTCCCCCCCCCGTTTTTTTTTTTTTTTTTTTTTTCACAAGCTCGCGAGGTGCTTGCACCTCGCGCAACACGCAAATACTAAACCCCCCCATCACCCCTCCCCCTTTTTTTTTTTTTTTTTTCACAAGCACGCGAGGTGCTTGCACCTCGCGCACCACGCAAATACTAAACCCGCCCATTTTTTTTTTTTTTTTCACAAGCACGCGAGGTGCTTGCACCTCGCGCAACACGCAAATACTAAACCCCCCCCATCTACCCCCCCTTTTTTTTTTACAAGCACGCGAGGTGCTTGCACCTCGCGCAACACGCAAATACTAGTTATACTATATAAAGCTAAATTACCACTCACTGACTCACTGACAGAATTGTTCTCCCAGATGGTGGATGGGGAGGTGGGTATATTTTGACAGATTCGTAAACAAGTAACTCTCAAACCTACGGGAAAAGTGCCAAACCCCCCCTTTTCCCCCCCCTTCTCCCCCCCCCCCTATCGTATCTCGGAAACTACGAGACCCGTATTTTTTCTTTTTACGGATTCGTATAGAGGAGGCTCGGTAAAGTAAAAACCATTTTTCAAAGTCCCCCCTCCCCGCCCCCCTTCTCCCCCCTTTAGGCGGATCTCGGAATCTAAGAGACTTGGAACATTTTTTTTTTCAGATTCATTTAGAGGGGCAATGCTTAAGTCGAAATACTTGTGCAACCCCCCCCCCATCACCCCCCCCCCCCTCTTTTTTTTTTTATTTTTTTTTCACAAGCTCGCGAGGTGCTTGCACCTCGCGCAACACGCAAATACTTCATTTAGAGGGGCAATGCTTTAGTTTTTTTCACAAGCAAGCAAGCAAGCGAGGTGCTTGCACCTCGCGCAACACGCAAATACTAAACCCCCTCCCCCATCTCCCCCCATCACCCCCCCTTTTTTTTTTTTCACAAGCACGCGAGGTGCTTGCACCTCGCGCAACACGCGAATACTTTTTTTTTTCACAAGCACGCGAGGTGCTTGCACCTCGCGCAACACGCAAATACTAAACCCCCCCATCTCCCCCCATCACCCACACCCATTTTTTTTTTTTTCACAAGCACTCGAGGTGCTTGCACCTCGCGCAACACGCAAATACTAAACCCCCCTATCTCCCCCCAACACCCCCCCACATTTTTTTTTTTCACAAGCACGCGAGGTGCTTGCACCTCGCGCAACACGCAAATACTTCATTTAGAGGGGCAATGCTTTAGTTTTTTTCACAAGCAAGCAAGCAAGCGAGGTGCTTGCACCTCGCGCAACACGCAAATACTAAACCCCCTCCCCCTATCTCCCCCCAACACCCCCCCACATTTTTTTTTTTCACAAGCACGCGAGGTGCTTGCACCTCGCGCAACACGCAAATACTAAACCCCCCTATCTCCCCCCATCACCCCCCCACATTTTTTTTTTTCACAAGCTCGCGAGGTGCTTGCACCTCGCGCAACACGCAAATACTAAACCCCCCATCACCCCACTTTTTTTTTTGTTTTTTTCTCAAGCGCAAATACTAAACCCCCCCATCATCCCCCATCACCCCCCCCCCCATTGTTGTTTTTTTTTTCACAAGCACGCGAGGTGCTTGCACCTCGCGCAACACGCAAATACTTGATTTAGAGGGGCAATGCTTTAGTTTTTTTCACAAACACGCAAATACTAAACCCCCCCATCTCCCCCCGTCACCCCCCTTTTTTTTTTTCACAAGAACGCGAGGAGCTTGCACCTCGCGCAACACGCAAATATTAAACACCCCCCATCACCCCCCCATTTTTTTTTCTTTTTTTCACAAGCACGCGAGGTTCTTGCACCTCGCGCAAAACGCAAATACTAAACCCCCCCTTCACACCCCCTCTTTTTTTTTTTCACAAGAACGCGAGGAGCTTGCACCTCGCGCAACACGCAAATATTAAACCCCCCCCATCACCCCCCCATTTTTTTTTCTTTTTTTCACAAGCACGCGAGGTTCTTGCACCTCGCGCAACATGCAAATACTAAACCCCCCCCATCTCCCCCATCAACCCCCCCCCCCAATTTTTTATTTTTGTTTTTTTACGGATTCGTATAGAGGAGGCTCGGTAAAGTAAAAACCATTTTTCAAAGTCCCCCCCCGCCCCCCTTCTCCCCCCCTTTAGGCGGATCTCGGAATCTAAGAGACTTGGAACATTGTTTTTTCAGATTCATTTAGAGGGGCAATGCTTTAGTCGAAATACTTGTGCAACCGCCCCCCCATCACCCCCCCTCTCTTTTTTTTTTTTTTTTTCACAAGCACGCGAGGTGCTTGCACCTCGCGCAACACGCAAATACTTGATTTAGAGGGGCAATGCTTTAGTTTTTTTCACAAGCACGCGAGGTGCTTGCACCTCGCGCAACACGCAAATACTAGTTATACTATATAAAGCTAAATTACCACTCACTGACTCACTCATTGACAGAATTGTTCTCCCAGATGGTGGATGGGGAGGTGGGTATATTTTGACAGATTCGTAAACAAGTAACTCTCAAACCTACGGGAAAAGTGCCAAACCTCCCCTTTTCCCCCCCCTTCTCCCCCCCCCCCCTATCGTATCTCGGAAACTACGAGACCCGTATTTTTTTCTTTTTACGGATTCGTGTAGAGGAGGCTCGGTAAAGTAAAAACCATTTTTCAAACGCCGCCCCCCCGCCCCCCTTCTCGCCCCCTTTAGGCAGATCTCGGAATCTAAGAGACTTGGAACATTTTTTTTTTCAGATTCATTTAGAGGGGCAATGCTTTAGTCGAAATACTTGTGCAAACCCCCCCATCTCCCCCCCCCTTTTTTTTTTCACAAGCACGCGAGGTGCTTGCACCTCGCGCAACACGCGAATACTTTTTTTTTTCACAAGCACGCGAGGTGCTTGCACCTCGCGCAACACGCAAATACTAAACCCCCCCATCTCCCCCCATCACCCACACCCATTTTTTTTTTTTCACAAGCACTCGAGGTGCTTGCACCTCGCGCAACACGCAAATACTAAACCCCCCTATCTCCCCCCAACACCCCCCCACATTTTTTTTTTTCACAAGCACGCGAGGTGCTTGCACCTCGCGCAACACGCAAATACTAAACCCCCCTATCTCCCCCCATCACCCCCCCACATTTTTTTTTTTTCACAAGCTCGCGAGGTGCTTGCACCTCGCGCAACACGCAAATACTAAACCCCCCATCACCCCACTTTTTTTTTTTGTTTTTTTCTCAAGCGCAAATACTAAACCCCCCCATCATCCCCCATCACCCCCCCCCCCATTGTTGTTTTTTTTTTCACAAGCACGCGAGGTGCTTGCACCTCGCGCAACACGCAAATACTTGATTTAGAGGGGCAATGCTTTAGTTTTTTTCACAAACACGCAAATACTAAGCCCCCCCATCTCCCCCCGTCACCCCCCTTTTTTTTTTTTCACAAGAACGCGAGGAGCTTGCACCTCGCGCAACACGCAAATATTAAACACCCCCCATCACCCCCCCATTTTTTTTTCTTTTTTTCACAAGCACGCGAGGTTCTTGCACCTCGCGCAAAACGCAAATACTAAACCCCCCCTTCACACCCCCTCTTTTTTTTTTCACAAGAACGCGAGGAGCTTGCACCTCGCGCAACACGCAAATATTAAACCCCCCCCATCACCCCCCCATTTTTTTTTCTTTTTTTCACAAGCACGCGAGGTTCTTGCACCTCGCGCAACACGCAAATACTAAACCCCCCCCATCTCCCCCATCAACCCCCCCCCCCCAATTTTTTATTTTTGTTTTTTTACGGATTCGTATAGAGGAGGCTCGGTAAAGTAAAAACCATTTTTCAAAGTCCCCCCCCGCCCCCCTTCTCCCCCCCTTTAGGCGGATCTCGGAATCTAAGAGACTTGGAACATTGTTTTTTCAGATTCATTTAGAGGGGCAATGCTTTAGTCGAAATACTTGTGCAACCGCCCCCCCATCACCCCCCCCTCTCTTTTTTTTTTTTTTATTCACAAGCACGCGAGGTGCTTGCACCTCGCGCAACACGCAAATACTTGATTTAGAGGGGCAATGCTTTAGTTTTTCTCACAAGCACGCGAGGTGCTTGCACCTCGCGCAACACGCAAATACTAGTTATATATATAATTCTATAAATAGTAGATGCTTAAAAATCTATACTAATATTATAAAGCGGAAAAGTTTGTCTGTTTGTTTGCTTGAACGCGGTAATCTTCGAAAGTACAAGGTGGATTTGGATGAAATTTGGTATGGAAGTAGCTTGAAGCTTGAGGAAGGTTATAGGCTACTTTTTACGCGACAGCAAAAAAGGAGAGTTATGTTTTACCGCGATAGAATCCACGGGAGCGAAGCCCCGCGTGAGTACTAGTGAGACAATAAAATACCTAAGTAGCTATAAATTTATTTCAATTTTCAATAATTGTAGACTCTGGATTTAATTTGAATATGTTTAGTTCCTAGGTACCTGTCTAAAAGAACTACGTTTCCTATTATATTAATTTTTTAGGGTTCCGTAGCCGAATGGCAAAAAACGGAACCCTTATAGTTTCGACATGTCTGTCCGTCTGTCTGTCTGTCCGTCCGTCCGTATGTCACAGCCATTTTATTCCGAAACCATTAGAACTATACATGTAAAACTTGGTAGGTAGATGTATTCTGTGAACCGCTTTCCGATTTTAAGAGAAAATTTAAAAAAATATTTAAAATAAAGGGAGCTCCCCATACATGGAACTGAAACTGAAAATATTTTCTTTCATGAAACCTATACGTGTGTGGTATCTATAGACAGGTCTTTAAAAATGACATTAAGGTTTCTAAAATGACTTTTTCATAAAGTTAATCGTTTAAAAGATATACGCTTCCAAAGTGGTAAAATGTGTGTCCCCCCTCTAACTTCTATAATAATGAAGTGAAAAATCTAAAAAAAACCATATGTTGTATCTTAATGTAAACTTTCAACCAAAATTGGTTTGAACGAGATTGAGTTAGCAGTTTTTGAGATACAGTATATTTTGTAAAACCGCAAATATAACTTTGTAATTCATACAAATACTAGTTATTTGGCGTGGTTGTAAAAATTGTAAATAAGCTAGTTTTAAGAAATTTTAAAGGTTTTTTGTATTTTTATTTTTAAATAAATATATTAAGTATATTATATTTATTATAGTTACCACGGAACCATTCATGGGCGAGTCCGACTCGCACTTGGCCAATTTTTTTATGACGGATAAACCCGCTTTTGACCTCGAGCATGCCTGATAGATGAGGTCTACGATGTTACGAGAGCCCAAAGATGCCTGTTTACTCTTGCTAATCTACTTGATAGGTTTTAATTCTAGTTATCGCCTTATACGATTTAAAATAATTGTTAATATATTTATATAAAATTACGTAACTCATCTTTGTTTGATTGTAGAAAAGAGACGCAAAATATTGGTTACCAATAATATCTGCTGGAACAAATTCATTTTGATCAAATGCTTGTAGTGCAAACTTGATTTTGAGTGGGGTAATGTGTGTCGCGACTTCGCGAGTGTGACATGTTGGTGATAAGTTTACGTTTTATTTTACCAAGTAGCATTTCTTATCACAAATTGTATTTCGTTTCGTTTTTCTTCGTATTTTTATATTTCTATAAACAAGTGGTTTGAAAAATTTGAAAATAACGAAAAAAAACATAACTGAATACACAACAATGTAATACCCAAAAATTTTCTAACAATGAAAATAGTATTGAATAAAACGCATAACGGATTTTTGACAAATCGTCTGACCTTGGGCGCCCTGCGCAACATTCGTGAATCTAACCGAGCAAGATTATTGTTCTGTCGAGCTAGTCTCGACATACCTATCTACATTCTACAGTGTGTATGTAGATATTTATTAAGTAGTAGCGTAGTTCAAAATCTACGAGTGTGGGGCGCGAAGATGCCTCTATTCGGAAAAAAAGATTTCGGGAGGAAGTCCAAAAAAGATGGAAGAGATTCGGAGAAACAGCCTTCAATCGAAGACAAGTATGTCGTCAAAGATCTGCTGGGCACAGGAGCATTTTCCGAGGTACGTTTGATAGAGAGCAAAGAAAACGGGCAGATGTTCGCTTGTAAAATAATCGACAAGAAGGCTCTCAAAGGCAAAGAAGATTCATTAGAAAATGAAATTCGTGTCTTGAAAAGATTTAGCGAGCAAGCCAAAGGTGAGGGTGCTGAGAAGAAAATGTTTTCCCATCCGAATATTGTCCAGCTGCTCGAAACATATGAAGACAAAAATAAAGTGTACCTTGTTATGGAACTAGTCACAGGTGGTGAACTGTTCGATAGAATCGTTGAGAAAGGCTCCTACACCGAAAAAGATGCGTCCAATCTAATTAGGCAAGTGTTGGAAGCAGTGGATTACATGCACTCCCAAGGTGTAGTACATAGGGATCTGAAACCAGAGAATCTGCTGTATTACAGTGCTGATGAGGATAGTAAGATCATGATCAGTGACTTTGGATTGTCTAAGATAGAAGACTCTGGTATCATGGCCACAGCATGCGGTACACCAGGATATGTTGCTCCTGAGGTGTTGGCACAGAAACCTTATGGCAAGGCTGTAGATGTTTGGAGCATAGGAGTAATATCATACATTCTTCTGTGCGGATATCCTCCATTTTATGATGAGAATGATGCCAACCTGTTTGCTCAGATCTTGAAGGGCGACTTTGAATTTGACTCTCCATATTGGGATGACATTAGTGATTCTGCAAAAGATTTTATTCGGCATCTAATGTGTGTTGATGTGGACAAGAGATACACTTGCAAGTAAGTATCAAAGTCTTCTTGAAACAATTTATTTCGACTTCTAATAATACTCATATTTCAATTCTTAATTGAGCTATTATTTATTGTTCATGTGTGCCTAAATAACTGGTCATTGTATAAGATTACTTTAAAATTATTCACATAGTCATAATGCTTATATTGAAATTAAATAAAAATTTGATTAATAAAAGTTTTGAGCTGGAAACAAGCACACAAAAGATACTAATTCTAATTCAAGTTTTTTGCTAAACTACTTATAACTTGTGTTATATTATTGTTAAAGTTATTTCATTGGCTAGTTTGCTACTAAATATGGTGGTAATAATCTATTATTCTTTATATTAATATCCTATTTTTACTTTATAAATGGAAGTGGATGCATGTGTGGGTTTTGTCCATCATCATCCATGTCCATTCACATCATCACTTTCCATCAGGTGAGATTGTTGTCAATATGAACCTATCCAGAATAATAAAAATATATATTATTTAAAAGCGTTAATAGCCTAATGGATAAGATGTCGGACTTGTGATTGAGAGGTTGCAAGTTCGAATCCCACCCATTACACTATTGCCGTGAACCCATTCCAGACACAAGCATATTTAGCTTAGTTGGAGGGGTTAACAAGATTGCTAGTAATGTGAATTCTACCCACATTGCTAGTAATCTTTTAAAAAAAAAATGATTGGAGTTCCCAGCTAAACTTTAGATGATATGATATTGCTGTGAAGAAATCATCCCCTAATCATTTAAATTAGGGGATAAAAGTGTATATGGGGTTTTTGTCAGGTTTATAAATATACATAAGTGTAGTTACATATTATATGAATAATATGTAAGTACACTTATGCATTCCATTAAAAAATAAAATGTTGTGACTAGTTTAAAGAAAAAATGAAATATTGTCGTAAGCAACTTACCTACATAAAGAACAAAAATCTTATCTAAATAATTTTCATGTAAAATGCTGGCAAGATAATAAGAATAATTTATTTCCATCAAAGTAGGCACAATTTTTTTAATATTATAATAAATTAAATGTAACTTTACAGGTTGTACACTGTCACATATAATTATGGAGTTTCCTAACTCCTAAACTAATTAAAAATTGTATTATAGGAGTTAGTGAGCTATTGACTCTCAGACCCAACCTTGAACTTATGTAGCTTCATAACATAAACAAAATTATTAAAGCTTAAAATAAAAACAACAACATAACTGGTTAAGTCATATAAAATGATATAATTTAATATTTACTACTAATATATTAAACAGACAATTCTTGACACCTATTATATAATTACTTTTTAACTATTAACAGTAATTCTGTCTGATCATAAGTCAAAGTTAACAACCAATTATTCAACTTATGCTTTAGCTCACATGTGGTTAAATTGTATATTGCGTCTTTTATTAATCTCATTATACATTCTTGAGCTAGCGACCTCATATTGGCGGCTTGCAGAAGCTGTTTTGCAGCTAACACGGACATACAAATGCACCGGACCGCTTTGTACTTGTTTTTTGATTTAGAGGTAGCCGGAGGTGTCTTCGGAGAAAGGTTTTTTTTAATGTATAGTTATCTCACTGTTAGTATGCGGCATTCAGCACATAATTTTGTAGTTGAATACAATCGTGTACAGCACATAATTTTGTAGTTGAATACAATTGAATACAAACCTTTAAGGCAGCTCTCTGTGATCACTCCAACCTAAGAAATAGGGTTTTATAGGTACCACCCCATATAGGTATGCAGTAGGTTAGTAAAGATTGGCAGAGGGCAGTATATACCATGTAAATCGTAGATTTATTGGCTGTAGATCTGAGCTTCTTAAAAATATACATAAGCCTTCATATTCGGCTAGTGAGAGTAGTCGTCTGTGGACGCCAATGAAGTCGCTCATCTAACATTATACCAAGGTATTTGATGCTGCTCACTTGCATTAGGGACAAACAGTCACAGTCCGTAGGCTTGGCACATGTATGAAGTTTCAATAAGTTTGTTGACTCGGGTGGTACTGGAGTACTTGGTAAATGAAAATGGATGAATTTAGATTTTTCAATATTTAATGTGAGGAGATTATCGGTTAGCCATTTTTTTATTGTACGCAGTCCATTTTCAGCATACTCTTTGGCAGAATTCCAGTCTACTCCATGTGTTAGCAAAACGGTATCATCTGCGTAAGTAGTTATATCACAGTTTGATGTTTTGAGACTACACAAGCCATTTATGTAAACTAAAAACAGCGTTAGACCCAGTATACTCCCCTGGGGAACGCCATAATCAATTTGTTCTTCATCACTCACTACAGTGCTGATCCTAACAGACTGCTTACGATTTGTCAGGTAGTCTTTAAAAATGTTCAAGACTTAACCACGTATACCAATACGTTCCATTTTATTAATGAGTGTGGGTATAGAGACCGTGTCGAAAGCTTTCGACAAATCTAAAAAGATGCCAAAGCATTTCTGTTTCTTATCCAGCTTGCTAAAAAAAACTTGCTAAAACCGAAATGGGCCTGTAATTATTTATTTGGTCTCTATTCCCACTCTGGAGCAACAAGAGCTTTCTTTAAAGCCCTTGGAAATATACCTGTGGGTATGGAAAGATTACATATATGAGCTATTGGTGGAACTAAGACTTGAAAATTTAATAACTTTTGATGGTATATTATCCCAACCAGTGGCGTAATCATTTTTCAGGGACATGATGATGGTTTCAATTTGCTCATTCGTAACTGGGATGATGCCCATAGATTTACAGGGTGGCTGAGTCGATTGGAGAGGGGCGCTTAATTTTTCTGTGTTGTTGTTTTTACTGACTACAGATGCCAAGTCTCTTCCAATATTTACAAAGTACTTATTTACGCTATTATCAGAAGTGATTTCGTTACTCGACAGCGCAAGAATTTCTACGGGTATCTGGGCGTGGTGCTTTTTATCAGCCATCCAGTTAATTAATTTCCAGGTAGCTTTTGAATAATTTTTGGCATTGGAGAATTCATTAGATTCATATGTACGTTTAAGATTTTGGAGCAATGTGTTGCAAAAATTACGATGTCTTTTATACGTAATAGAGTGTTATTTACCGGATTTTTCTTTAGATTCAAATGCATTTTGTCACAGTTTAGGATGCAGCGCAAAAGACCAGGAGTAATCCATGGCTTAAATATTTTAGTTTTACTAGTTTTTTTTTACAGTTTTATTATTTTGAGCAATAATGTTTTGTAATTTAGATAATAAATAGTCAGTAGCCATATTCTGAAGATGAGACCATACGGCTCAACTTCCAAAAAGTATTTTAATTTAATAACTTTTTAAGTCGGATAAATAACTTGTTATTCTTTAAAGTTTTGTTGCTTCGTTTATATCTAGTACTTCATAAGGTGAATTTAGGGTTTCGTATTTTGGTTACCCCCAGAACATAATCTGAGGTAAACAAATTGAAAGACTTCATTATGAAAAAAGAAATTACTTTTTTTTACCATACGCACAAAATGTTTTGGGATTCATTGTGGGTACGCTAAGGAGTGGAATTCCCTGCCAGAGTCTGTGTTTCCCGATAGCTATAACCTAGGGGTCTTTAAGTCAAGAGTGAATAGGTTACTTTTAGGTAAGCATGCTCCATCTTCCATGATCACATCATCACTTACCATCAGGTGAGATGGTGGTCAAACACAAACCTGTTGTCAATAAAAAAAAATGATGTAACCAATTGATAAGGTCTTGATAACACAAGTTTACATTCTATAAAGGCTAATTGGCCATATGTGGCAGGGAACATAGAAGCCAGCAGTTTCACACTGCCTGTTTGCACATTAAATGTTGAATAAGTAGCGCATAGCAGAACAAGATGGTATATCAAACAAGTGTCGTAGGTATCCTGCAGTACTCTTAAAACCTTGAAATGTTAACCTGGCTCCTGCTTGTGGAGGTTCTTTTTAGTTATTGATAGCCTTGTATACAATCCACAATATTAAAACCAACCATACTTACATGGCAGACGCAGATTTTTATCAATAAATATAAACATTCAACCATTTCAAATCTTAATAATACTAAATAATAGAATAGATTTTTTTTATTGTTTTTCATATTGATGTCGGCGATAAGACCCATAATGTAACTATGATTGATGTCCAATAAAGTATTTCTTCCTTGATTAAGAAAATATTTTGTTTCAGGCAAGCTTTGGACCACCCATGGATTTCAGGAAACGCTGCCAGCAACAAGAACATCCATGGTACTGTTTCTGAGCAACTTAAGAAGAACTTCGCCAAGTCACGCTGGAAACAGGCATACCATGCTACTACGGTCATCAGACAAATGAAGAAAATGGCGCTTAACAGTAGCAGCAGCTCAAGTCGCAATGCTAACGCTTCAGGCAAACAATAGCTGAATTGTTTGTCTATCCACCTTCCGAATGCCATTGTTACACCTGCCTAGAAAGGTAACTTATAAAGGTTTTTAATGGTCTCGAAATGACGCGATCCTGTTATTGCAGCATCATTCGGTGTTGTAATGCTTGTTAAATTGGTAGATATCACAATTAATTGAAATTCATTGTCAAAACAGTTGCTAAGAGACGCTTCTGAGATTCGTGTCATCACTATATTATTATCGTGATGCCTTTATGCCATATTTATCTTCAAATCTGCGCTTACAGAATCTGTGTCGGCATCGCTTATAAAGCTATATTGTAGGCATGTTACATAATGATTAAAAATCAACGAACTGTTTATAAGACATTATGTCTAGTCATTTATCATTTTTGCTTGCATAAAGGTATAAACTATTTTGATTGGATTAATGATTATGAATAATATGATAACTGTAGTCAAAGGTAACAAAATATAATGGAGTTACACTGTGCTTAGGCTCTTCAACTCATCATTGCTATTCCTATTCTACATTTCATTACACATGCACCCCCTGTTTGATAGACGTTTTATAACAAATTACTTTCTATTTCTCAGCAACATAATTATGTATTTCTTGACCATGAATCTTTTTACGAATTTTCCATTTTAATTTTAAATGCATTTCTAAATGAATCAAACTAATTAGGTAGGATAATAAAATGTTCTCTTTAAAAGATACTGACTAAATAGTTATTACTTAGGTATGGTGATACTGACAAATCACATAAAAATAAGGTCTGTTGCGAAATTCATTAGAATTACAAATTAATAAAGTGACGAATATTTACACTTAAATGATAATGGTTGGATATGATAAAGTATTTAAGGCAATGAGTATGTTGAGCTGCTTCTTACATCCCATATCCATTGAAGTATCGAATTTGGTACTGGTTAAAGAAATTGCTGTAGTGACATGTATTGTGATTATTCTACTTGACCCTTCAAAGTAGTTGTTTTAAAGTTTGTTAAATTATCACCTATGCTATGCCTAGCGTAAGTTTTGTGATTCTAAAGCTAAGTCCTATATATCCACTGTCATATTCAAATACCTGTTATGTAGTGATTTATGATATCTTACCTATATGCACTGTTGAATTCAATGTTCTTATATAATACTCCACGTTTAAAACCATTGTAAAATAGAGCTGTTTTTGCGAAAATCATCTCATAACGTTTCCTAGCTACATGATTTAATCCAACAATATTTTGCGCAACTCAAATTATTGTTTTATCGATAAGAATGGAAGATCTGTACGCAAGACTGAAATTGTAAAGTGATAGCTAGTTTTTTTCTGTAAAACCCTGATGTAGGTTATTTCCGCATTTTCAATATTCCATTGTTTTGAGTTAAATTTAAGGTAAATTATAACGACGATTTAAGCATTTGATATAATATGTTGTTCTATGTAGCAGTAGAATAGCAAAAATGTTTATTGGGTATAAAACATGTAAAAGGAGTTATATCTCACCAGCGCGAACACGGGATTTATGTAATGCATATTATAATGAATCTTGATTAATGGATTTGGATATGCACATTATTTTTTTTTTGTGCCTAACTTCCTGTTACATTGTCCAATTTATTATAATATACGAGCGTATCATGTACAGATTCGATGAATCTCATTTTACTCTTTTTAAAATATTTATATGTATAAAACAAAGTTTGTTCAGTAAACATTGAAATCAGCCTCATGTGCAAAATAATAATTTCTTATGAGTTATGACATAATATAATAGGTTTCCCTTCCAAACGAAATTATAATCGATACATTTCATAGTGGATGTTTGTTTGGCAAATATATTTGAAGTGAATTCTCTTTCGAACTTTTGACATTCCATTTCTTCAGTATATTTTTATACAGGAATATTAATTATTCTTATCTCGATTGTATTTGAAGAAACAGTGAGGGAAAGCATTTGTTTTATATTATTTTCATTAATAATTAGCGTTGATGTACTTATCTAATTAATACATCAGTGGTAAGTACTTAGTAGATTATCATATTATTATGTATTTGCACAGCTTATACACAAAATTAACGAACATTCCAATTAGGATTTTATTTAGTTACTGTTAAAATACGAAGCTACTAGTGTTCATGTGATCGTTTTTAATGTCTATTTATATGGTTAAAGGTGGCAATACGAGTGATTTTTGGAAAAGTCCAATTTTACTTTTGTAATAGCAGTTTATTATGTATCTTCCGTCCATAACTTAACTGGGATTTCATATTTTAACACAGCTTATTGAATTAGTCTGCAAATCCGTGCCATGGTGTTGCTAATAATTTTATGTCGTATACCTATTCTTTATTACCAATTTTCTATTTCCTGTTTATTGAAAATTGGCCTAATGATTCTTATAGGTCTGATATCATGTTATGTGTGTTGTGTCGAAATTTCCGTTCTATAAACATTTTATTGATATCTGCTGTAACATGAAGAAAGGCCAATCAACGCTGTGGCGCGGCGATGTAACATGCGGGACGATAGAATTCAATAACTATCTCAGCAAGAACCAGGACGGGAAGGTTTTAGTTGTCTTATTCCTACAAAAAAATCTGATTTATTTTCGTATTTACTTTATAATAATTATCTTGACCCAAATTCTTGTTGATGATCTAACTTGTTGGTAATTAAGTGACGCGCCTTTGAATAGGGCAAGAGCCAATCGACGTGAGTTATTCGTTAACGTTTCCAAACTATTGTCATAATAAATCATCGCTTGATTGTTAAGCATGCACTGCTTTAAAATTTTTAATAATTGTAAGTGTAGTAACATTCAATAAATAATTGTCTAAATGCGCCTTAATATCTGTGTAATTTTAGTAGTTCTGTCAGTGCTCCTTGTATTTACGATAGTTAAATAATAAGAGTACTAATATAGGTTTCCTCATATTTATAGACGCTGATAGAATTTCATTTCAATGTCGACGGAATTATTATTCATACGTCAATGTCTAATTTATGTAACATTGTGTTTTATCAAATGTTGGTATACTATGTAAAAGTGATTGACCTTTATGAGGATTTTTATAGTCATGTATTTTATGAATTGACATATGGGCATAGATCCCATTATAATCTCTTAATATTATAGTTGTCTTCGTTTTAACTTCTATCCTTTTTGTGTAAATGGCTAATTATACAAAGTGCCATGGCTACCAATAGGTGTGTTTTACTACTTATTTATAAATTATGTGATCGATTTAATATTTCAATTTCCATGATCTTTTTTTAACTGCGCACAATGTTTTAAGTAAGTGTTAATTTTAAAGTAAAATATTGTTTATGTGAAAATTTATCAAAAGCCGGTGTTTGGACATCTAGTTTGCTTTGTAATGTGTCAATGATTCTGTTCCTTTCTGCACAAACGCTTCTATCCATTAAACGTTGTAATCATTGTATAACCTAATAATAGTAGATACGCTAATGTGATCTTGCCATTGTTAATCTTTTAGCAGTATACACGACTTTAGTTTGCTCTCTAGGTATTTTCCATTTTGTTATTAGTTGAGTTTTCACTGTGCCAAAACCATATCATGATCAGTGATAAATATTATACTTGTAACATACTATAAGATTTCTTGTTCCTTAGACACTTTTTAAACAAGTTTTTATCGCAATAGATAGCAAACTGCAGTGTTACACGAGATATTCGAGTTCCTTGTCATTTGAATACTACTTGTTTTTGTTTATTCATTAATGTATGTTTAGTGTAAGAGTAATCTATAACATATTTACTATTTTTCGAAGGTTATTAACTATGTATATGTTTTAAATGAACATACACGTTTTAGTTTCTAATTAAGCACAATAGTCTAAAGGGCTGGGATGAAATTCAACAAGTTTGTTTATTCGGTATCTGCAATGTGTTTCTGTTCTATCTATTGTTTGGGTTGTGAAATTATGTTTCTTTCAAGTCTTTACATGACGGATATTTCATCGGGAAAGTTTTAATAACTTGCGACTAAGTTCTGATAGATGTTGAAAAAAACTTGTGATTTAGATTTTATACTTCTTGTTTAAAACAATCAAAATTTATTAGTAGATTCTTAGATGTTAGCTATATTTTCAATGTCATTGTAAATAAAATGCCAACTTGTTGAGACATTCGTTTCCTTTTGCCTTTACAACAAACCGCTGATCTTTATTATAATTTAAATTATTTATAACTAGTACTCTCGCGGGGCTTCGCTCCCGTGGATTCTATCACGGTAAAAACATAACTCTCCTTTTTTGCAGTCGGGTAAAAAGTAGCCTATAACCTTCCTCAAGCTTCAAGTTACTTCCAAACCAAATTTCATCCAAATCCACCCAGTACTTTCGAAGATTAGCGCGTTCAAGCAAACAAACAAACAAACAAACAAACAAACAAACAAACAAACTAACAAACTTTTCCACTTTATAATATTAGTATAGATGTTAAACTTTATATTACAATATACATAATTGGATCAGATGTGTGAGGAATGTCTACTGTATCTCCTCGCCGAGGAGAGACAGTTGCTTGAGGAACTGCGATGCGTTGGGGAGCGTCGTCGCGCCGTAGATGATCTTCCTGGAAGTGCCGCTCGTTGCTTGTTGCTGAAAAATATTGCTATTAGTAGCTATTAGTATACAGATATGTGAATTGTGAGCTACCCTAACCATCCAGGGTTGCGGGAATGTTCTAACGAGATACCGGAGTCCCGGGGCGCAAGGGCAGTTGAAGGATCAGGGTGGGTTTTTAGTCGTAAGTCTGGCACTCCCTTCCACTCCACCCACACACACACACACTCCACCTATAAAAAACATGTACCTACATCAGAACGTACGGCCAGTCGAGGTAGGGAGCTGGCTGCTACTCCAGTTTTTACTGACGATTATGTGACGCATAAAGATGCCAGCCAAAGAATTAGTGACAGAACAGTTCGAAAGTTAGAAGCATTTATTTATGGCGGAACGACCTGATATCTGAACGTTCGGCCAACCTGAATCTCCGTAACTGAGGACCTTAGAGAAACTTACTGCATAAAGATTTAGCGACGATTTGGTAACAAAAAACCACTGCTTTACTTTTACTCGTAATGCCACCGGCTAAAAGTAAAATGAATTTTAGTTCCTGGAACATCAGGACGTTCGGCCAACGTGATCTCCATAACTGAGGACCTGAGAGAAACTTTTAATGAATAAAGATTTAGTGACGAGACTGAAACGTAGTTTTATTGCTTTATTTTTTTTTTGTGATGGCCCATTTAAATAGTAAAAAATGAAAATTTAACAATTTTTTTATTTTATTTAAAATAGGTTCTCGTTTGACCATCATCTCACCTGATGGTAAGTGATGATGTGATCGAAAATGGAGCACGCTTACCTAAAAAGTAACCTTTCCACTCCTTACGGCCTGGCCACAGTCTCCGGCGCACAGTGGTCCGGATTTTCAAAATGATGGACTTTCGATCGAAGATGGTTATTTCACTAAACAAAAAATGGTATCGAATAGTATATATAACGCTGATCAATATTTATTACTACAATTTTTCGATAAAATTGCTCCTTCAGGTGAAAAAAAAATATTGAAGAAAATAATGTATGGGAGAAAATGTATTTTATTTTTTTTCTCCGGCTAGTATCAAAGTATAGCTACCAAACCTTATATTCTAGTAAGTACTTGTTGCCCTTAATACGACGACATATAATTTGCTTGCGTATCCCTGCGGCCTTGGCGCCTACGATGATTCATAGTTTCAAATTTTTATGTTGTATTTTCTAATGGCTATTAACGAGTTTTACAATTAAGAAGAACTAAAAATATTTTTTTTTCAATACAATAAGAATTAAAAAATATAAATTTAGGCATTTGGTAGGTATTTCATTTATAAGACAATAATAAAATTACATATTTTTTTAATAAAATTTCAACTTGATGCATGTAATTGAAGACAGTCATGTGCTGACGTTGACTATCTATAACTAAATGACTGAAGTCTGAAACTATTACTTTGATAAAATAATAATTAACCCCCACCACCAAAGGGTGGTAAGGGTAATATCGACGACGCTGATTGGTTGTTGAACGCAGCGGTACTAATTATGTCAGTCACTACTTGTGAACTTGTGTTTGTTGTAAATATGTGTGCAGGTAACAATTAAAGGGGCCAGCCCGATAGCCCAAACTTCCTCAGCCCAAAGGAAGCAACGCCCTCCGCCCCCCTTTTACATCCAGGACAAGGGTAAATGGACTGATGTGTCCAAGATGTGTGTTGATCGAAAGATCAACTACACAAACGCCCGTGCCTGCCAAAATGGCATTAAAGTCACCGTCCCTACGTCGAACGACTATAGGGAACTATATCGCGCCCTCCGTGAAAGGAATATTTCCTTTCACACTTTCTCCTTCCCCGAGGACACGCCCACTCGTGTTATTATTAAACGTGTCCCTAAAGAAATCCTAGTACAGGATATTAAAGACGACCTTGCCGATCAAGGTATACCAGTGATCGCCGTCCATCGCTTACATAAAGCGAGAGGCGGTGAATTGTACGACATGGTTCTTGTCATTTGTGAACCAACCGAAGGTCATCACCCAATATTTAAGATTAAGTCTATTTGCTCCCTATCCGGTATCTCAATAGAAAAGCCCTACAAAACCGCAACAGTGGGACAATGCCACCGTTGCCAACTGTATGGCCATGCGCAGAGCAACTGCTATGCGACTCCCAGATGCGTCAAGTGTCTGGGCGAGCATAGCACTGCGGACTGCCCACGGCCTAAAGACCGAACCCTCTGTTCGGAACCACCCAGCTGCGTTCTCTGCGGCCAGACCGGTCACCCGGCAAACTACCGCGGCTGTCCCAAAGCCCCCAAACTCGCTCCTAAATTAGCGAAGCGCGCCAACGCCCGCCAACAGAGAGAGGCACCTTCTTCTCAAATTCCCCAACGTCTCGCTCCTCAGAGACCGTCCCCGTGGAACAGGCTAAACCACGAAAAAGCCTTTCCCTCCTTGGCCCCTGCCAAACCTTTGCAGGCACTGATGGATATACCCATCGCAGCGCAGATCCTGCCTATAGCCGTGGCTACAGAGCCCACAGCCAGTCACAAACCCGCGCCTCAAACCACTGCTGCTCCTGCAGTCAAACAACCGCCCAATCCCTCACCCGTCGCGCATGGCGAGGCTTGCGCCCAGACTATACTGCGCCATTATAGGTTATTTATGACCCGCCAAGCCAGATCTCTCCGCGATGCCCTTCTGGCTGCCGAACAGCAGAATAACGGCAAAATTACGACGGCAATGTACAGCCAAATATTCAGCACACACAGTGATGTGGTGCTAGGTCTCGACCAGATGGATGCGATGGACTGATCCAATGGATTCCCAACGCACAAACCACACTAGGCCTCGATCCCTCAAATTAGGTTTTTTCAACGCCAATGGAATTTTCAACCAACGCGTCGAAATAACTAAATTCCTCCGCGACCACCAATTAGACGTCCTCCTTATACAGGAGACCCTTTTGAAACCCCACCGCGCTGATCCCAAAATTGCGAATTACCGTCTAGTTCGCAATGACAGAACACGTTGCCACGGCGGCGGTACCCTTATTTATTATAGAAAGGAGTTATACTGCATCCCTCTGACCCCACCCGCGCCTCTCTCTCACCTAGAGTACTCTGCCTGTCGACTAGGCATGACTGGTCATCCTCCGATAACCATCATCTCTGCCTACCATCCCCCACCATCGGTCGCGTCTCTTGCTTCAGACGATCTTATCGCGCTCACCAGCGATCTCACGACTCTCTTCGGCCTGAGTGACTCCGTCTTACTAGCGGGCGATCTCAACGCCAAACACCCCGCTTGGAACAGCAACACGACAAATGCCAGAGGCAGAATCGTGTATAACCTAGGCGCGACCCTAAACTACGACGTCATCGCTCCGATGACTCCCACCCACTACCCACACGACCCCAACCATAACCCCGATGTCCTCGATGTGGCGCTCCTAAAGAATGTAAACCTCCGTTTGCACTCCATAGAAGCGCTTCACGAGCTCAACTCGGATCACCGTCCCGTTATCCTACACCTAGGTTCCCGCTCGGGTAACCATGATCCTACCCAACCTCCTCCGACCCAATTGATCACCGACTGGAGGAAAGTAAGTGAAAAACTGAAATCCACCACGTCGCCTCAATTGGACACCATTCCTGACCACATAGTCTCAGTCGCTGACACGACGGCGGCGATCGACTCGCTTACAAATCACGTACAATCCGTCCTGAACGATTGTTCAAGGGAAGTTCCTGTAGTGGAAGACCACCGCTGGAAACTCCCAGACGATGTACGGAATCTGATAACCGAGAAGAACGCAGCCATCCGTGCGTACAGCGCTTTTCCCTGCGCCGCAAACAAAGCTCACATGCGCAACTTACAGCGTGCTGTAAGGAAACGCATTACCGAGCAGCGTAATGCGAGCTGGGACAAGATGCTGAGCGAACTTGAGCCCACCCATCTTGCCTTCTGGCAGCTTTAGAGGAAGTTACGATCCACTGAAGAGGCCACAATGCCTCCTCTCATTCGTCCCGATAAGAGTGTCGCCTTCGATAACTCTGAAAAAGCAGAATGCCTAGCCGACAGCCTAGAGTCCCAGTGTTCTCCCAGCTCTCAACCAGTAGACCAAGCCCACCTCGATATGGTGAACGCCGAAGTCGAACGTAGAACTTCCCTTCCGCCCGTCGAAGATCCCGATAATCCACTGGCCCCCATCACTCCTGATGAGGTCCAGGATATCATTAAAAGTCTCCAACCGCGAAAAGCCCCTGGCTCCGACGGCATCACCAATAGGGTTTTCAAACTTTTCCCCGCCCAGCTTATAGTGCTAATGACTGCCATCTTCAATGGTGCATTGAGCAATAATATGTTCCCCGCAACCTGGAAACAGGCCACCGTCATAGGTATTCCCAAACCAGGCAAGCCCAAGTCTGACCCGTCTAGCTACCGTCCCATTAGCTTACTCAACGTCCTTGGTAAAATCTATGAAAGGCTTATATATAAGCGGCTCAAAGATTTTGCAGAAGCAAAGAGTCTTATACCCAATGAGCAGTTTGGATTTAGAACCGAACACTCATGTATCCAACAAGTCCACCGCATCATAGAACACGTCAGCGCCGGCTTCCAACGGGGCGCAATAACGGGAGCCTTATTCTTCGACATAGCGAAAGCGTTCGACAAAGTCTGGCACAATGGCTTAATCTATAAGCTATACCAACTCGGCGTGCCTGACCGTCTCGTGCTCATCCTACGGGACTTTTTATCGAATCGCACTTTTCGTTACCGAATTGAGGGGGAGCTTTCCTCCCCCCATCCCATTCGCGCAGGAGTTCCTCAAGGCTCCGTACTATCCCCCCTCGTTTTCACGCTATTCACTAGCGATATCCCCAAGCATAAAAATACTCAGCTAGCCCTATTTGCCGACGATACGGCTATCTATTATACCGGTCTTAAACCCGATGCCATCGCTCGCACTCTCCAAACTTCCGCAAACACTCTGGCCAAGTGGTTCCGGAAATGGAGAATCGAAGTCAATCCAGACAAAAGCCAGGCAGTCCTCTTTTCTAAGCCGCGGATAAACCCACCCTCCCCCCGTCCGATTACCATGTACGGCAAGCCGATCCCCTGGGAAAAGCAAGCCAAATACTTAGGCGTGGTCCTCGATAAACACCTTTCCTTCGCTGAGCACATAAAGCAGGCACGTTCGCGCGCCGCTTTCGCTCTAGGTAGGCTCCACTTCATTCTTAGCTCCCGCAGCAAGTTATCACTCAGGTGCAAGCTGCGTATTTTCACCGCGGTCATCCGTCCCATCATGACCTACGCCTGCGTTGTTTTCGCACACGCAAAGCCCTACCTCCTCCACAAGATGCAGACCCTTCAAAACCGATTCCTCCGTAGAGTCACGGGAGCCCCCTTTTATGTTCGAAATGAGCTTCTTCACGTAGACCTCAAGATGCCCACCATCCAGCAGTTCATGAAACGTGTCTCCAAGCGTTTCTTTGATACTGCAATCCAACATAGGAATCCCCTTATCGTATCGGCCGCCCAATACGAACCCTCGCGTATCTCTAAGATTCGCCGACCAAGGCACACCCTTGTCACTCCCGATGACGCAATCACCCTGCTCCAAGAGAGCCGTAGGGAAACAAGTACAGTGGCACACAAAAACAAAAACCGACCGTCCTTCCGTCCTCGCCGCCGAGGCCCGCCGCGACGTCCCCGTAATAGTCCGCCCCGACCCTTGCCAGAGCCAGCCCGCGACGCTGAGCCAGTAGCTTTAAATTCCCTTATTAATAATAAAAATGATATGATCCAGCCTGTCCCTAGCTGCCCTCCCACTGCGACGCCCTAAGCCGAGGTCCGTACCCCACAGGGGGTGCCCTTAGCGTGTAGTCGCCTAGTTTGTAAGTTTTCTAATAAGCCCTGGCTGGAGGCTTTAATTAATTAATTAATTAAGGCAACCACAGGCAAGCCCGGTTAAGCAGCCGACAACCTCAGAGGTTGACCTGCGAGATGTCACACACAAAAAAAAAAAAAAAAAAAAACAATTAAAGGTCACTTTTTTCTCAACCCTTGAGGAAGTAACATAATTATCCGTGCTGTGTGAAAGTTTTGTGAGTTTCGTTATGGCTGCATTTGTTACGAATTTAGATATTTTTATGTTCCTTCCTGTTGAAGGAGACATGAAAAATTGGACACGACTCTATGAAGCTATTATTGTGCGCATCCCAGTAGAAATATGTTCAGAAGATTCAGAAATAATTTAGACCTTTTTAAAAAATTATATTAATAATATGAGTCGCAGATGGGCATTTCCAGAAATCAGAAGACATTCATGAACAGACATGCTGAGTGGTTACAATCAAATATTAGTTGGCCAAATTGCACTACAGTGAATATATCAGAATTTTTTCTAGCTCAAGATGAAGTTATCGAAAACATATCGTCAGGCATTACGAGTATTTCAGTTGATATCGATACTGTGATATATGTGAGCTGTGATTCCGTCCACATCAACTGTGGGCACATCTACGGACTAGGTTGGTTCAGATTAGGAAACCGTTTGTTGACCTCGGCAACAAACAGAAGAAAAGACGTTCAGGGTCTCTTCTGGAATGCTTACCGAAAGAACTCACACATTAGTCACAAGACTTAAGACAGAAAAGAAGAATGACTTAGCTAATATTATTGATCACATAACGAAAAACCCTGATAGTGTTGCGATTGTTCAAACCACTTTGTTTAAAAAGAAAGTAAGCGAAAAATCGTTAGATGAAGATCACGCTCTAGGTCTTTATACATCTTTGAACCTGTCAAAGTGGAAATATTTATGTTTAAGGAAAGTGCTGATAGATTGTGAAGTTCGAATTTTACCAACGTATCACAAACTCCTTGAAGCTAAGAAAAAATGCTATCCAAGCGATTTAGAAATTACTGAGAGAGGAGCTAAAGTGAAGATTCAAGCCCTACTGGATCTGACAGTCTAGAAGATTCTTCAGATTACTGGTACCCAAGTTGATTCGTGAAATGAAGGATTGAAATTAATCAGTAAATGGGGTTTCGATGGAGCTTCTTTACAAAGCACCTACAAGCAAAGAAGTGAAAATGTAAACTTCAGTGATTCATCGGTATTTATGTCAAGTTTTGTCCCTCTTAAATTAGTTTCTAATAATTTCACCATATGGGAAAACCGAACACCTTCTTCAACCCATTATTGTAGGCCTATCGAGTTTGAATTTTGTAAAGAGAAAGCAGAATATATCAAGCAAGAAGAAGCTTCGTTGAAGAAGAAATAGATAATATTGGTCCTACAAAATGTGCCGGGCTGGAGATTAATCACGACCTTCATATGACAATGATCGACGGAAAAGTGGCCACTATTATAACTGATACTTCATCTGCATCTGTCTGCAATATTTGCCTTGCTAAGCCGACTGAGATGAACAAGCTGTCAGAAGTATTTTCAAGACCTGTACGAGAAAATGTTTATAAATATGTGGATCCGTTGTATGGAGTGTATTCTACATATATCATACAACATGGACTTTAAAATGTGAGCTGCACGAGGTGCTAACAAGGAACTAAAAGCTGCGGAAAAACAACTGACACAAGAAGAATTCAAGCAGCAAATGGGAATTCTTGTAGATTTTGTTAAGCAAGGCTTTGGAACCACAAACGACGGAAATACAGCCAGAAGGTTTTTTAGAGATTATGAGAAATCTGCCCAAATTACCAATATTGATCTACTACCTACTAAAGCATTTCGCGGTTATTCTTCAAACAATTTGATCTGGATGTGCCATAGATATTGAAAAATTTCGAAGCTGAGATGTTTGTTCATCTATACCAGTGGTTTTATATGGCCGCAAGTGTGCACAAGCTACTCATAAATGGTGCAGACATTAGCGAACACTTGCTTCCTACCAGTTGGTATTCTTTCCGAAGAACTTGAAAGTTTGCCTGAGGTAACAACAGAAGAAACTGAAAATATGGAACTACAGGAGCTGCAAACGATCCATTAGTGTGACAGATTTAGTGATATTATTATTGTTTGAATTGAGTTAGTAAGATAAGTCGTTGCATTAAAATACTCCTTATCAGGACTGCATAAAATAGTCCTTTTCAGGACTACCTGAAATAGAGGACTATTTCAGGTAGTCCTGAAAAGGACTCAGGACTTCTAAAAATAGCTCTTTTCAGGGCTTTATCCATTTCTAACCGTTTGTTTTAAGATGAATCGTCAAAAACATTAAGAAAAATCGACTTAAACATTTGAAACTTTGAATCATCGTAGGCGCCAAGGCCGCAGGGATACGCAAGCAAATTATATGTCGTCGTATTAAGGGCAACAAGTACTCACTAGAATATAAGGTTTAGTTGCTATACTTTGATACTAGCCGGAGAAAAAAAATAAAATACATTTTCTCCGATACATTATTTTATTCAATATTTTTTTTTTCACTTGAAGAAGCAATTTTAACGAAAAATTGTAGTAATAAATATTGATCAGCGTTATATATACTATTCTATACAATTTTTTGTTTAGTGAAATAACCATCTTCGATCGAAAGTCCATCATTTTGAAAATCCGGACCACTGTGCGGCGGTGCGAATTGCGGCGCGGCGGGCGGCGCGATTTGCGTTGGTATGCCACAGCTCGACTAGCTGCGACCACGGCGGCGTCAACGGTGGACGTATTTAGAGAACGGCTAAACGATTAAAATAGCCCTAACAAAAGTGGCACATTTATAATATTAAATATGGAGTATGATTTTTTTTTTCTCGTTGGGACAATCATCGAATGACTTCTCCCGCTCTGGGTGGAGCGGAAGGGAGTGTCAGACTTCTACTGACTAAAAACCCACCCTATTCCTTCAGCTGCCCTTAAGTTCCGGGGCCACGTAAGGTAGGTAATTCTTTCTTCATTGTTTTTGCTTTCACTATAATTTATTTAATGATGTCAAGCAGTTTGAGTACTTGTGTGGCCTACCCAAAGGTCCTTACTTTGGTATTGTTCGTCAAATTGTTGAGCTCCTTAAGTTCTAAGTTGAGCTACACGATAACTAACAAATGCTTGCACTGTCTGGACAGGTCCGCTCAAATTTGCGTGGTTATTTCCTCAAAAGAATACCACAGACATGAACCTACATGCTTCTCATATACAAATACAAATTGTCTGGACTTTAAAAGAGACTATGACCTCTGAGTTTGTTTCGGTGTTTCTTCTCAGAGTAGTCAGTTAGGAAATACCGGCCTCATCTAGCTAAACTTAACACGCAAAAAAACATGACGTGTAAAAGTGTTATTTATAACCAATTTACAAAATAAATATTTCATTTCATTTCACGATATCTCGTTAGAACATTCCCGCAATCCCGGATGGATAGCTTCTGCTCGCAATTTCGTTCGGGTGGAAGGTTTTTCCCGCGTAAATCCCGATTCCGTAGGAATTAAGGGATAAAAATATCATATGTCCTTCCCAGGGTCCTAAGCTATTCCCATGCCAAATTTCATCTCAATCGGTTCAGCGGTTTAGGTGTGAAAGACACAGACAGACATAGTTAGTTTTGCATTTATAATATTAGTACGGATGGAGTATGAAATATTAGTTTGGATGGATTGCATTATTTTCTTTAGATTGATATTTTAAAATTCTTTATTTCTTTTGAATGGAATGTCTGATTTTAATAATTTAAAAAGTATTTTACAGGTATTGAAACGGCCTTTAATAAAATATAATTTAATGGGATAAGGATTAATACAGAGGTATAAATAATATGGTTTGATTATTGTCGGCACTTTTATAAACTTTTAAAATGTAAAAAGTAGTTATAGTGGCATAACTACAGTAGTTGGGCATATGATATAGCAAACTTTTTTGTAGATATTGATACGATCTATAATCCTGTGAAACATTTTTTGTTCTATCATCAAAAGCTTCCGCAGCTCACGCGTTGACAGATTTTTCATGACATATTTTGTCACACCTTAGGTATTATTGCATTTTTATTAGGGATCCCTATTTTTTTGGAAAATGTAATATAGCCTATGTCACTCAGTGAAGATGCAGCTTTCTAGTGGTCAAACAATTTTTGAAATCGGTTCAGCAGTTTTTGTGTGAAAACGTTACAAACATACATAAATACAAAATCACAAATGTTTCCTCTTTATAATATTAGTTTAGATATTATATACTCGGCCACATATCTACATGAAGATTTGACATCCATATTGCTGGTCTACTCAATATCTCACTAATAAAGTGTTCTGTATCCATTATTTTTATTACGTCAACGAGCGTTAAAAACAAAATGATTTGCTTCGGTCGCGCGATGCCTGAATGCGTCCACCTCTGTCGCCGCGCGCGCCACTCTGAGCTGTGGCCACCTCAATACTTGCTAGTACATTTGTTTCATTCGCGCACCGTGCAGTAGGCATGGGTAATATCGGTTAGACCAGGGGCGTGCATAGGATTATGACAGGGCATGCGGCGGAGTAAAAACACACAAAAACTTCTTCTTTTATAGATTTTTAGCATAGCCACAGCCACGCATCGTAGCATGGTGGCGATGCGTGGCTGTGGCTATGCTAAAAATCTACAAAAGAAGAAGTTTTTGTGTGTTTTACTCCGCCGCATGCCCTGTCATAATCCTATGCACGCGCCTGGGTTAGACTCTGTATCAAATCGTACCTATGTATCGGTTTTGAAAATCGGATATCGCATCTATATATTTCAACTAGTACTCACGCGGGGCTTCGCTCCCGTGGATTCTATCATGGTAAAAACATAACTCTCCTTTTTTGCAGTCGCGTAAAAAGTAGCCCATAACCTTCCCCAAGCTTCAAGCTACTTCCATACCAAATTGCATCCAAATCCATCCAGTACTTTCGAAGATTAGCGCGTTCAAGCAAACAAACAAACAAACTTTTCCGCTTTATAATATTAGTATAGATATCTATATATTGGCTGAATCTGTGTGGAAATCTGAAACGAAACTGCTACGTAAGATACTGTAATTTTTAGGTTTCGGTTTTGTTCGATATATTTACATCATTATATTTTATTTGCAACTCTATACTCGAAATCAGTGAATGTATTTTTTGTGTAGTGTTGATAATATGGCACTCAATAATGAACCTAGTATTTTTTATTGAAAATACCTTAGGTTTTAAAATCCTTTGACGTTTAATTATGGTTTTCTGTTTACAAGTGTTTAGAAAATAATGTATTCGGTATTAAACTCTATGCTCCTGTAAATAGTGTTTAAAATTTGTATTACACATTAGCGTATGTCTCTCTCTCTCTCTCTTTCGCTCGTTCACCTATAGCATATACATCACTCCCGCGCGCATCGAAAACCCGAATCACAATATCAGTTTGAACCGAATATCATAGTGCAATACTGATGTTGTGTGGTGTTTTTGTTTTGTGACTCATCATACCAACATCAACGCATTAGGTACGCGGATACCTGATATATAGGTTCGGTGCCGTCCGATATATAGGTATTGGATATTGTACCGATATATGAGTATTGTATCTATATACGATTTGTATCACCCCACCCCTACCGCGCAGCCCGTCGCCGGCGCGTTCCGCTCGACTCGCCGCGCCGCAATTCGCGCCGCGCTTAGCTGTGGCCAGGGGGTTAGCCGTACGCACAATGAAGGCATTCCCTAAACGTTTTGTGCGTATGGGTGGGATGTCCACCATGTAACGATGGTACTTCGCCGTTTGTCTCGTAGTCCGATGATGGAACGGGCTTGGTGGTATTAGATTGTGTAATTCCATCGCACACTCCCCGAAATGTAACCGATAGACTTGCAACTCGTCGTCGATGCTCAAGGCTCTGGAGCTTTGACTCGACCAGTGCATCGTTGCCAATGAGTCTCTTGGCCCGCTTCTCGATAGACTCAAGCGCGTCCAGTTGGTATTTAGCAGATCCATCCCAAAGATGAGAGCAGTACTCCATACACGACCGAACCTGGGCTTGATAGAGATTGAGCAACTGTTCGGGTGTGAAGTACCGTCTCACCTTTGCTAGGATTCCCAACTTTTTTTGATGCTAGTTACCCGCTTGCCATCGCCCCCTAGTGACTCGTTTCAGTTGTCGGGTTACGGATTAAGTAGGTTGTTAATGTTATATTTTTACTAAAACACATTTGTGTCTGATAATACATTCCGCTCTTACTGAGCTCTGTTTCCCGATAACTACAACTGGAGCCATAAAATCAAGCGTAAATAGTTTCGTATCATACAGATTGCGCGCGCCGCCGCACAGTGGTCCGGATTTTCAAAATGATGGACTTTCGATCGAAGATGATTATTTCACTAAACAAAAATTGGTATCGAATAGTATATATAACGCTGATCAATATTTATTACTACAATTTTTCGACAAAATTGCTCCTTCACGTCAAAAAAAAAAATATTGAAAAAAAAATGTATGGGAGAAAATCTATTTTTTTTTTCTCCGGCTAGTATCAAAGTATAGCAACCAAACCTTATATTCTAGTAAGTACTTGTTGCCCTTAATACGACGACATATAATTTGCTTGCGTACCCCTGCGGCCTTGGCGCCTACGATGATTCAAAGTTTCAAATTTTTAATTCGATTTTTAACCGACTTCTAAAAAAGGAGGAGGTTCTCAATTCGGATGTTTGTATTTTTTTTTTTTTTTTTTTTTTTTTTATGTTTGTCCACGCATAACTCCGTCGCTTGCCAACCGATTTGAAAAATTCTTTTTTTGTTGGAAAGGGTATACTTCCCAAATGGTCCCATGAAAATTTTATCGAAATCGGACGAGCCGTTTCTGAAAAATCAAAAAAAGTCGAAAAAAATAATTTACCTTGATGATCTTTTCGTTTACTCTGCATTGCGTTTTTTGTTCGCGCATAACTCCGTCATTTACGAATCGATTTGGAAAATTCACTGACCCACTAAAAAGCGCGAAAATAAAAACTTTTTTGCAAAAAATAAAACCGACTTCCATATCAAAACACTACAAAGCCAAAAATAATTTTTTTTTTCGGAAGGCGGTGTGAAAAAAAAAAGAAAATACAAAACCAATAACACCGACTACCGAAAAAAAAAATTATTTTTGGCTTTGTAGTGTTTTGATATGGAAGTCGGTTTTATTTTTTGCAAAAAAGTTTTTTTCTTAATGTTTTTGACAATTCCTAATAAGGACTATTTTCAACCGACGACAAAAAGAGGAGGTTATCAATTCGACGCGTATAACGGCTAATTCTTTAGGGGTGTTTGCTTCTTTTTTTACCCGACTGCGCAATGCAGAGGAGGGAACACATTTCTCTCCTTTTCAACCGACGACCAAAAGAGGAGCGAGGCGAGCGAGGAGGGTTAATATACGCGTCGAATTGATAACAATTCGACGCGTATATTTTTTTATGTACCGTAAAACGTGGCAACTTTACCGAACCCTCGGTAACATTACCATACTATAGGTATTCGGTATAAACTCATTTATCTCAAAAATCTGCCTACTAGAAATCTATTTTGTAATAGTAGTATTTTTTAAACATTAAAAGGCAACATTTATCATATTTTGCGTAGAGGCAGAACTGCTGTTATGTCAGTAATGACTGTCTCAGTGTACTGTGTGAAAACGTGCTAGGAGTAAATAGTTGCCAAATTGTGCTCACAGAGCCCTAACTATTTATCACAGGTAAGTGAAATTTTGACATTGTATGTATATTACGGTTGGGATTACTGTTGTAATGTCAGCAATTGCATTTTCTTTAATTTATTGAAAAAAAACTGCTTAGGTAATGTTGGTTGAGGTTAGGTAAAGTTACCACTGACTGCTTTGTGGCAACTTTACCGGCAGCTAGGGTTGGCACTAAATCAAGCATGAGTGTTTATATCTTGTTTGTGTGTATGTAACCATTTTCGAATACCTAAATTTCACAGAATAATAGTGAATATCCTGGATGATAAGTTATATTGGGTTTGCGCGCATGTGAGCTTTAGTTTTATTTAATACCTTTTGTTTCAGAGCCAAAATGGCCCCCATAAAACGAAACCGCAGAAAACTCAGTCAAATCCTACTGTGACAGAAATGGGCTTGAACATAAGTTATATTACTCTTAGAAAATGCGCCAGGACATCTAACCTCACTTGATATGCCCAGATACTTAAAAGTGTACGTGAAGTTCCTTCCACCAAACACTACGTCAATATTACAACCTATGGACCAGGGAGCAATAGCAAACTTTAAAGCTTATTACCATCGCCGCACTTTTAGCCAACTAATTCATGAAACTGATAGAGAAGGAAGACAGTCTATGCGAGACTGGTGGAAGTCATACAACATTATGAAAGCTATTCACAACATAGAAGAGGCTTAGAAGGAAGTTAAAAAGAGTTGTATGAACGGGGTGTGGCGTAATCTTTGGCCAGATATAGTGGAATCACCTAGAACAATTGTCCAGATGCAGAGACAAGTGCTTGAAGACATTGCTGTAATGATTAAGGGGTCTGAACTTGAAATGTCGCGGTAGAATATCTCGTAGAACTTGTAGCAACGCACGACGATCCTCTCAGCAATGAAGATCTGATCGAGTTACAGAATAATCCTATCTATGATGTGGAAGAACAAGTAGAAGAGAAAGTTTTATCTTCAGGGGGAATACAAAATACTCTTTCAAAAATTTATTCAAGTTTGGACATATTGCAGAGTATAGACAATAATGATGACCGTGTCTTGATCGTGTGTCAAACAATTAAAAACGGTGTTGGGTGTTATGAACGTATTTTACAAGAACGTAAAAAAATACGCTACCCAAAAGACAATAGATGTATTTTTCCGTAAAACATAATTAATAGTATGTATTGCATAAAGTGCTCTTAGAATTAAAGAGATTGATTAAAATGATTCATATTTTGTTTTGTATTAAATTTTGACTATGTTTAATCATAAACCTCGATATACGCGAATTTCAGTTAACGCGATTTTTTCCGGAACGTATCCCTCGCGTAAAGCGGGGTATTACTGTATTTCATAAAACACTTTGTTTTTTGACAACCCTGAGCGTTACAAATTATTTGTATGTAGATTACAATGAACCCCATGGCAACTTTACCTACTGTCTGTGTTGCCGTTATCGTTATTGATTTCCACATATTCTTTTCATTTTTAAAAGTAGTAATCGTAATTTAGGCCGTCTTTACCTCAACTACTCTTTAATATGCAATACATGATGAATACGGTGCGTAGGTAAAGTTGCCAAAAATTTGGCATGTTTACCCATGTTGTTTATTCTTTTCTACAGGTTAAAATAAGTGCTTTTATAGATTGACGATTACGGTAAAGTGAGCCAAATGTATTATAATTATAAACAAATAGTTTTAGTTTCTATGCGTCTTATGGTTAAAAAAATAATTCGTTTTTTGTTATGAAGTATGGTCAAGTTGCCACGTTTTACGGTATGATCATCGATTACTCGAAGACGGCTGAACCGATTTGGAAAATTCTTTTTTTGATTGAAAGGGTATACTTCGAAATTGGTCCCATTTTCATAAACGTCAAGATCTGATGATGGGATCCTGGAGAAATCGAGGGAACTCTTCAAATATTATAGGCACACCTATGACGTTTTGTGTATTTCTTATAGTAACTTGTGGTATGGTACTTTTTGAGAGCAACTGTCTCAAAAAGTACCATTTGAGGAAGTGGAACTGATGATGAAGACCACAGATGGCCGCCGAAACTACTCAATAATAAGTATTGAGTGGATTGCGATTCGATTACTTGAATATGGATGTTAAGCAATTTATGCTTGTCACAATGCATATGGTGATGTAGTGCTGATGATGAAGTACCAGGAGAACTCCTCAACAATTAACGGCCCAGCATTGGGAAAAGCAATATTTTGTAAAAGGTTATAAGTAGTTGACATTTAGGCTCTTGTAACTAGGTAAATTAAAAATAGACCAACTAAAAAGAGTGAAATAAAAACTTTTTACCAAAAAATTAAACCGACTCCCAAAAAACACTGCAAAGTGAAAAATAACTTTAATTTCGGAAGTCGGTGCCAAAAACGAAAATACAAAACTAAAGACACCGACTACCGAAATTAAAGTTATTTTTCACTTTGCAGTGTTTTTTGGGAGTCGGTTTAATTTTTTGGTAAAAAGTTTTTTAATGAAATGACTTATCTTACTAACTCAATTCAAACAATAACAATATCACAAAATTTGTCACGCTATTACGCTAATGGATCGTCAACACCTGCCTGCAGCTCCTGTAGATCCATATTTTCAGTTTCTTCTGTTGTTACCTCAGGCAACAACAAAAGATCTTTAACATCCGAAAAAAATCGAAATGTTTTGAGTTGTTGTATTTTGGTCGAATATGGGACAAATATGGGTCCGAACTTATTAAAACATTATGCAACAAGTCTTCTTTGGTCTTCATCCTGTTAAATTTTCTTGTGTGATTTTCACGAACTCTTCGAAATTCTTTATTTCTTGCTTCACTGGCTTCTTCGGAAAGAATACCAATTGGTAGGAAGCCAAAGTGTTCGCAAATGTCTGCACCATGTATGAGCAGCTTGTGCACACTTGCGGGCATATAAAACCACGGGTAGGTATAGATGAACAAACATCTCAGCAGTATCTCGACAATACGTTCTAAACTTTTCAATATCTATGGCACATCCAGATGAAATTGTTTGAAGAATAACCGCGAAATGCTTTAGTAGGTCTTTATCAATATTGGTAATTTCGGCAGATTTCTCATAATCTCTAAAAAACCTTCTGGCTGTATTCCTGTCGTTTGTGGTTCCAAAGCCTTGCTTAACAAAATCTACAAGAATTCCCATTTGCTGCTTGAATTCTTCTTGTGTCAGTTGCTTTTTCTCAGCTTTTAGTTCATTGTTAGCACCTCGTGCAGCCCACATTTTAAAGTCCATGTTGTATGATATATGTAGAATACACTCCATACAACGGATCCACATATTTATAAACATTTTCTCGTACTGGTCTTGAAAATACTTCTGACAGCTTGTTCATCTCAGTCGGCTTAGCAAGGCAAATATTACAGGCAGATGCAGATGAAGTATCAGTTATAATAGTGGCCACTTTTCTGTCGATCATTGTCACATGAAGGTCGTGATTAATCTCCAGCCCGGCACACTTTGTGTATATTCTGCTCTCTTTACAAAATTCAAACTTAATAGGCCTACAATAATGGGTTGAAGAAGGTGTTGGGTTTTCCCATATGGTGATATTATTAGAAATTAATTTAAGAGGGACAAGATTTGAAATAAATACCGACGAATCACTGAAGTTTACATCTTCACTTCTTTGCTTGTAGGTGCTTTGTGAAGAAGCTCCATCGAAACCCCATTTACTGATTAACTTCAATCCTTCATTTGACGAATCAACTTGGGTACCAGTAATCTGAAGAATCTTCTGGACTGTGAGATCCAGTAGGGCTTGAATCTTCACTTTAGCTCCTCTCTCAGTAATTTCTAAATCGCTTGGATAGCATCTTTTCTTAGCTCCAAGGAGTTTGTGATACAATGGTAACACTGGAACTCCACAATCTATCAGCACTTTCCTTAAACACAAATATTTCCACTTTGACAGATTCAAAGATGTATAAAGAACTAGAGCGTGATCTTCGTCTAAAGATTTTTTGCTTACTTTCTTTTTAAACAAAGTGGTTTGAACAATCGCAACACTATCAGGGTTTTTCGTTATGTGATCAATATATTAGCTAAGTCATTCTTCTTTTCTGTCTTAAGTCTTGTGACTAATGCGAAAGTGAGTTCTTTCGGTGAGTATTCCAGAAGAGACCCTGAACGTCTTTTCTTCTGTTTGTTGCCGAGGTCAACAAACGGTTTCCTAATCTGAACTAAATCCGTAGATGTGCCCACAGTTGATGTGGACGGAATCACAGCTGCAACGGAAGTACTCGTAATGTCTGACGATATGTTTTCGATAATTTCATCTTGAGCTAGAAAAATTTCTGATAAATTCACTGTAGTGCAATTTGGCCAACTAATATTTGATTGTAACCACTCAGCATGTCTGTTCATGAACGTCTTCTGATTTCTGGAAGCACTTGCCCATCTGCGACTCATATAACTAATATAAATTTTTTAAAAGGTCTTAATTATTTCTGAATCTTCTGAACATACATATTTCAACTGGGATGCGCACAATAATAGCTTAGAGTCGTGTCCTATTTTTCATGTCTCATTCAACACGAAGGAACATAAAAATATCTAAATTCGTAACAAATGCAGCCATAACGAAACTCACAAAACTTTCACACAGCACGGATAATGATGTTGCTTCCTCAAGGGTTGAGAAACAAGTGCCCTTAATTGTTACCTGCACACATACTCGTATGTATAACAAACACAAGTTCGCAAGTAGTGACTGACATAATTAGTACCGCTGCGTTCAACAACCAAGCATCGTCGTCGATATTACCCCTACCACCCTTTGGTGGTGGGGGTTAGTTATTATTTTATCAAAGTAATAGTTTTAGTCGTTTAGGTATAGATAGTCATCGTCAGCACATGACTGTCTTCAATTACATGCATCAAGTTGAAATTTATAAAAAAAATATGTAATTTTATTATTGTCTTATAAATGAGATGCCTACCAAATGCCTAAATTTATGTTTTTTAATTCTTATTGTATTGAAAAAAATATATTTTTAGTTCTTCTTAATTGTAAAACTCGTTAATAGCCATTAGAAAAAACAACATAAAAATTTGAAAGTTTGAATCATCGTAGGCGCCAAGGCCGCAGGGATACGCAAGTAAATTATATGTCTTCGTATTAAAGGAAACAAGTACTTACTAGAATATAAGGTTTGGTTGCTATACTTTGATACTAGCCAGAGAAAAAAAATAGATTTTCTCCCATACATTTTTATTTTCAATATTTTTTTTTTTGACGTGAAGGAGCAATTTTATCGAAAAATTTTAGTAATACATATTGATCAGTGTTATATATACTATTCGATACCATTTTTTGTTTAATGAAATAACCATCTTCGATCGAAAGTCCATCATTTTGGAAATTCGGACCACTGTGCGCCGCCGCCGTGTCAAGACACTCCTCGTATTCCTAGAAATCCGCACGCGCATGAAAGAGAATAGCATATTGTTATCCCTCTTATCCCAAGCTTGTAGGCCTCTTTGTGTTGCTGCTGTTGCTGGCTCACTCACCATTCTGCCTTCGGATTGTTTGTGTTGTTTCTGTATACTTAGGTCAACTTTCGACAATTTAGGTCTACCTTTTTTAATAGAGCAGCGAGTCACATTACTAAATGCTTTTGGTAAACCACTCACTGATCATCCTTTAGTGGAGTCAATAATTATAAGAATAAATGAAACCCCTAATCAAAACTATTTCAGCGATTATGTTATTCACAGGAATCTTAATCAAATCAGAGCTGATTTCGTGTCAATGACTGCAAATATTTCCGGCCTGGACAACTTTCCCATACTCGACATAAACGACCTAATAATATATGCTCTGGGGACGTACCAAATAAGCCAGGCCAGGAGTTATTATGGTGAACATGTGAGGGGCGATGGTTCGTATCATATTGAACTGTACAGGGAGGACAGGTTAGATATTTCGGTTTTTGAAATATTTAACATCGACGTCATCAATCCGTGGCTGCTGCGTAGTTGAATCCAATCACGACATAGACAACAGTGCACATACTTCGTCTATCTTTTGATAGAAGGGCTTAATGATGGCGTAGCAGCAATAAAAGGGCATTACTGTTCCTGTATTTCTGGGAAGAGAACACTTGGTTGTTGTAGTCACGTCATGTCTGTATTGTGGTTCATGGCGTGGGGCAGACATCAACAAAACTTAAGTCCTCCAGCTCAATCTCTGGATTTCATAAGACAGGATGAGAGAAGACAGACGAGTAATGATGATGATTAAGTTTATCTATAAGAATTTAGTAGTTTAACACTTTCACTGTGCAATAAACCACATACGGTTCATGTGATTGTTTTACTATTGTGTCTGTTTTGTGGGCAGTGAAAGTCATATAATTATTGTTCTATGATAATTGATACGGCAAACAAAGGTTTTTGTACAACCAGATGTACTAATTATTTAATAAATAGTTTCGATTTTTATGGTTGTATCATTTCTTTTTTTGTAAGAATATTCCATAGTACAATTTAGAAAAGTAACCCAGAACCTATCCCATAGTGGATATGCGTTAAATAGTGTTTCAATAGCGGTCATCACAATACACACGTGCCCACTAACGCGAATCTATTCAATTCGATTAACATTTTTTTTATTAGTTTTAGTGATAAAAAAACTGCCAATGAGAAAAACAATATAACAGTTACAACCAACTTGAATCCATTTTATAAATGGAAATATCAAAATATCCCAATCAAAAATAGATAGAACGCGGCGCCTGACAAAAATATACTAGCAATACTTCCATATGTATTTTCGTTCGGTTACGGTTGATGGACCTGGTTCTTTTTTATTGATTTCTCTTATTGTCCTTTATCATATAACCAAGGTTTCATTTCTGGCGAAAGAAAAAAGTAAATCATGCCAATAGTTTGCATTGGCCTTTAACATTTAATTTAACATATTATTTCGGAGAGTGTGCGCAGGAGCTCCACGACCTAATCCCTTCATCCCCCTTTTACTACCGGTCCACCAGACGTACTGCAGGATACCATCCACACTTTGTCGATATACCGTCTTGTCGTACGAAGCGCTTCTCGTCTACATATTTTATTGTGCGCACAGCCAAGGTTTGGAACTCTCTGCCGGCTTCTGTGTTCCCTGCGAACCGACCCGTCAGCCTTTAAAGCTAGAGTGAATAGGCATTTTCTGGGCTCGCTCGTTCGATCGTAGACCTCATCTTACACTTACCATCAGGTGTGATCGAGGTCAAGAACGGGCTCATTCGGAATAAAAAACAACCATTAAAATTTCACGGCGTATAATACAGCGGCAAAGTTTGTTTGTTTGAACGCGCTAATCTTCGAAAGTACCGAATAGATTTGCATGAATTTGGCATGGAAGTAGCTAGAAACACTTTTACAGTACTTTTACGACTGCAAAAGGAGGTTATGTTTTTGTCGTGATATAGTCGACGAGAACGAAGCCTCGCGCGACTGTTAGTAAATAAATAAATTGAAAAAGATTACCTTGGCAAAATCGATAAGATTGTGATACTCAATGTAGTTGCCCCCTCCTACGACAAAGACCACGGCGTCAGTGGGTGGGGAATGTTTAGCTGCGCGCGCGCGTGCGGCGGCGTCGGTGCGAGCTGCGCGCGGGTCCAGCCACAGGAGCTCTCCGCCGGCTTCCACGCCGTTCAGGGCCGCCTCTACGGCACGACTCACTGGCAGTTTCTGCGGAGTTGATCAATAGTTTGAAGTCGACGATTTAGTTGTTATTCCATAGCGCCATCGTTACATAGTGAACTAGCTTCTGCCCGCCACTTTGTTCGCGTGGGAGGGTTTTCGCGTAAATCTCGATCCAGTGGGAATTCCGGGATAAAAAAGTAGCCTGTGTTATTCCAGAATGTTAACTAACTTACAAAATTTCATTCCGTTCTGAATTTCATTCAGATCCGTTTAGTAATATTTTGCGTGAACGAGTATCAAACATCCATAAATCTATTTTTTTTTATTACGGTTGAGCCCGCTCTTGACCTCGATCTCACCTGATGGTAATCGATAGATGAGGTCTACGATGTGACGAGCGAGCCCAGAAGATGCCTATTTACTCTTGGTTTAAAAGCTGAAAGGTCATAAATCTATAGGTACTATCGGCCAAGGATACGCATGCTCACTTAAGAAAATATTTCTGTGGAAGCGCAGCTAGTGACAAGCCACATCCCTTCCTGGTTTCGCCCAATTAAAGACAATATACATTTTGTGAGTACAGGGCGTGTAACATTATATTAAGAGGAGGCTCCCTAACCCTAACCCTAAACAATCACGCATAAAATCAAAATGGAACTTTAGTATAATTATGATTTATTGGATCTTTTTCTTACCACGTAATTGGTAAATTTTCGCTCGATTCATTTTTAATCGAAAACCATGTCTTTTTTAAAGATTATTCAAAATTTAATCAAGATTACTCGGCTTTTATGTCTAAAATTAGTATTGACAGTAAGAAAATATAGTTTACTAGCTTATGCCAGCAGCTTCGCCCGCGTGGGAAGTTTTTCCCGTGTAAATCCTGATCCCGTGGGAATTTCGCAAAATCTTTTCTTAGCGGATGCCTACGTCATAACATCTACCTGCATCCCAAATTTCAGCCCGATCCGTCCAGTGGTTTGGGCTGTGCGTTGATAGATCACCTATGTCAGTCAGTCAGTCACCTTTGAGTTATATATATTTAGATTATCCAAATATAGGATATATTTTCTCTAGATCAATTATTATTACTTTAGTTATAAACGAAATAAGAATTGAGATTTACGACATTTAGTTACGAACCCGAACATGGTAAAAGAGCGCACGCGATATTCAACTTTATTACTGCTGCATTAGCGTTTAGCACACAACGGGAGTTTCGAAAGTGAACATAGTGAAAGAGCGCACGCGATATTCAACTTTATTACTGCTGCGTTAGCGTTTAGTATACAACGGCCTAATCGGGGCGCATGGGGGCGGAGCTTGCGTGAAAATTACTTTAGACTGCCTGGTCTTAATACTTACCATTACGAACACTACTAAAATACGCTTTGTGTATCCTATTGGTCAAAATACATGCATTAGACGATCGAGTTGTGAGCCATGCTATGCGATTATAGCCTTATAGGTGAGCATGCGGAAGATTGGTCGATAGTATCCTCACAAACTTTCGCATTTATAATATTATAGTAAGACTAGTATTTGCGTGTTGCGCGAGGTGCAAGCATCTCGCATGCTTGTGGTGGTGGATTGTTCACTTTTAAAACCCCTAAATGTATTAAAATGTCAAACATAACCCTAACAGAGCAGCAGCTCCAAATTAATTAACATTGGGCCCCTTAAAAAGAATCTGAAAAAAAAAAATGATGGGGGGCGAGGGGTGAAGGGGGGGAGAAGGGGAGTTTTGAAAAATAATTTCTTAAGTTTGCTTGTCGTCGCCGCTGAGTTACGCTTCGCTCCACTCAGGCCCTACGTACCACCGGACAGGTTTCGACGCCTACTATAATATTTGTTCAAACACCTAATGGCTATCTCTAACCGTTATGAAGTTACAGCCTTTTCAATTTTAGGGGAGGTTGGGGAGGGGAGGGCATGGCATAAAAAATTTGAAGGCCCGTTTATAGTTAAAAGTAAGAATCAACAGTTTTTTTAGTAGTAAAAATCAAAATGGGGGGGAGGGTGATGGGGGGGTTTGCACAATTATTTTGACTAAAGCATTGCCCCTCTAAATGAATCTGAAAAAAAAAATGTTCCAAGTCTCTTAATTTCCGAGATCCGGCTAAAGGGGGGTGAGAAGGGGGGCAAGAGGGGCGACTTTGAAAAATGGTTTTTAGTTTACCGAGCCTCCTCTATACGAATCCGTAAAAAAAAAATACGGGTCTCGTAGTTTCCGAGATACGATAGGGAGGGGGGAGAAGGGGGGTGAAAAGGGGAGGTTTGGCACATTTCCCGTAGGTTTGAGAGTTAGTTGTTTACGAATCTGTCAAAATATACCCACCTCCCCATCCACCATCTGGGAGAACAATTATGTCAATGAGTCAGTAATTTAACTTTATATAGTATAACATCCCAACCATGCACCCACGTCAGCCTTTAAGCAAGTGTGAATATGTATGTTCTGGACTCGCCGGTTTCATCGTAGACCTCACCTATCGCTTACTATCGAGACGTGATCGAGATCAATAGCAGCCTCATGCGAAATTAAAAAAATACCTTTTGGTAAAACTTTCATGTGCGTACCGCTAAGGAGTGGAATTCCTTGTGCAGACGGTCGAGAGTTATGCGCGTACACACATTTCGGAGACTCATTTTATTTATATAGATTACTTTCATCTTTTTATGTCCACTCTGCTTCGCTGTCGCTGAATAACCAATTCAACATAGAGTATCTCTGATCGTGAATTCACTGTGAACCAAGAAACACCATCGACTTATCGTAATTGCACTCACATGTTTCTTCACGACTAAATTCTTTACTCCCTCCATTACGAACGAAGATCCTTGGGACACCAGTTTGGAGAACATGGAAACAGTTTTCGTGCCACCTCCTTCATACTGGCTGGACATTTTTGTGAAACCCCTGTAAATTTAATTAGTTTAGCTTTAATTAATTTAATGTAAAGAAAGAAATAGTTTTATATACACTATGCGAAAATATGATAAATATTATGTGTAGTAATCAAAACTTAGAAACAGGTAAAATCGTATGTCTTGTTTTATGTTTTTTAAATTCAGGATTACTGATCCAACTTCAAAGTCAAGTCAAAAATATTTAATTTCACAAAAGCCTACATGGACACTTCACACACAAAACGTCAGAACATAGTGCACGGTTCGAAATTGGATCTAAAATACCATCTCAAGAGCTAAATTAGCAGCTTTTGTAAATATTCTCTGTTTCTGTAGTATATGCCAGGGCACTGAGTAAAACAGCTATTCAGATAAAATGACAGAAACAACAATCAGAAAGATTAAGATGTCATCTCTAAAGCCCTATAAATTAAAGTGAAACTGCTATATATAAATTCTACTTACTTCCATCGCCTCATATACGCCATTGGCTTGATGTCACAGTTCGCGGTGACTAGTGCTGCTTCAAACCTTTTGTACTCGTCTTCAGGTATTTGTGTCGTGCACAGATAATAAATGATGAATAGCCTCATTTTGTCTTCGGGAGTGCCAGCACTTGGGTCCGAAATGAGATCCATTACAGCTTTGTATTCAATACCACTGCTTTTACTCATAATTTTTTCTTCTAATTCGAAAAATGAATCTAGTCGCCTCGATTTAATTGAGTTAAGGATTGCTGAAAATTTTAAATGGGTATTTTTACTTAAGACGGATTTATAATTTATATTAATTGACATTATTTTAATCTATAACAGGAATAATTCATAGAATTTAAATAAACTTCGTTAGCGACGACGTTCATAAACTGACATCCAACATGCATATGTTGGATGTCAGTTTATGAACGTCATCAAAGTTATATAAAGCGATTGTGCATACTCTCAAACTTAAAATCAACGGTTTATGTGAGTTATAATTACAAGCATACATAGTCGCGTTAACACCTAAAGTCGATATGTGTAGTCTTTATGGATAAATATGACTATATCAAATTTTAAATTAAAGGAAATGCTAAATTTTTAGACATCAGTGCCCAATATATAAATAAAAGCGAAATACGACTCACTGATTAATCACGAAACCTCAGAAACTACAAGTAGTAGGGCTCTCAAATGACATGACATGATGATGACATGGGGCTTCCTTTTAGTACGTAGATGCTCGCTAAGACGGGATTTTACGAAAATCCCTACGGAATCGGGATTTACACGGGAAAAACTTCCCACGCAAACGAAGTCGCGAGCAACTGCTAGTATAATATGTACATGAATTGTGACAGCTCTTAAGCCCCTTAGAAATTCCTTAGTAAATCAATTCTTAGCTGAAGTAAAAATTACAATAATAACAAAAATGTGACAGTGCCCTTTAAAATACAGCGGGTTTGTGATAAGTCGTTTTTAACTGACAACTATTTATTGCCTATAAAATCCTCACAGCAAAATTTTAGTCGAAAAAAATTAATCTTCGTTGATACAAACTTGTGAATGTTCTTAAGCTCCAAAAAATTTCAAAGATATTTACGACTGTTTTCTAACACTACGATAAAATTTACTCCAATTTTAACGCTTACGCTGCGACTTAGTGTTTACCTGTAGCAATAGTTGTGTGCATATCGATAAGTCGTTTCTTCTCCATGAGTTGTGGCAAGGAGTTCACGGCGCTTGTCAGTCGCTGCGTGTTATCGCTGACCATGCTTAGTGCAAGGTCACTTTCACCGTCAAGTCCCATCGAAGTCTTTAACTTCTTGACTTCAGCTTCGGAACTCCTGTAGAAAAATATTTAAACAATTGGACTCCACTGGTTGAATAGGAGTATTCTATCGGAAGGAAGTGGTGCCAAAATTAATATAATAAAAATAAGAATAAAAAAATTGCTTGCTCGGTTTTAGGTGATAAACGTAGATTCCGTGCATGAAGAACGTGCTTGGAACAAAGAGTGATTTGGCTGGACTGTCTGAAAGGTTGGGACGATTGCATTGGTAATTAATATTAAACTAGCTTTTGCCCGCGACTTCGTTCGCGTGGAAGGGTTTTGCCGTGTAAATCCCGATCTCGTGGGAATTCCAGGATAAAAAGTAGCTTATGAGTTTTTCCAGAATGTCACCTGTCTCCTCACCAAATTTCATTGAGATCCGTTCAATAGTTTTTGCGTGAAAGAGCAACAAAGATTCAATTCGAAAACTATCCCACAGGCACCTTATATCGGGATACAAACTACCGTATGTCCTTACCAGGGTCCTAAACTATTCACACGCCAAATTTTATGTAAATCGGTTCAGCGATTAAGGCGTGAAAGGTAACAGACAGACAGACAGAAAGAAAGACAGACAGACAGAGTTACTTTCGCATTTATAATATTAGAATGGAAGTATGGATGGAAAACGAAGCTATTAGGCTGTGTTGATGAAGTTAAGTGACTTACCTATATTTATCGAGATCTTCTTGAATAGCTTCAGCGACTGTGGGGAACGGGCTCCCCTTGTGTTCCGTCCACAAAGGATCTTTGGAGTCCAGGTCACATACTCGCGTCTTTGTCTTCTGCTCCTGTACTGTAGGGGTATGGTTTTCAGGTACCACTGCTCTGAGGTAAAATATTCGCATTTTTAAAATCGTATGCATAAAATGTTATGCATTATTTAAATTTATAAAAGTTAATGATCAGTTGATTTTATCGTAAAACATACCTATTCAATGATAAGTCCAAGACATCGTGTGCCAGTGCCTGGTATGTCCATGTGTGATGCAAAGGTGTTGCCATATCTATGTTCCTGTCTAACAATATTAACATAGGCCGAGTAAAACTGAATGACCCAGCTTGACCAGTGTTGCCATGGAATAAATTATTTCTAGCATCCCACAGATTTTCACGTAGTTTTTTGTCGAGTTTCTTTGCCACCATTTCCGCGGCGTTGCCTTTGCTACTTCTTATTATAGGAACATTACCTAAAAATAATTAAACAAATGATGCGAACACAGAAAAAGGTGCATTATTGTATAACAGATTTCTCAAATAATATGATATTTTAAGGCAAAATCATCCACATAATAAACATTTAATTCCAGTTAACTTAAATGGGTAAGAAACAGATGAGATGGGAAGAAGATCTGAGAGTGCGGCTGGACAGCATTGGTGCACACTTCTGGTGGCATCAGACTTTGCCAGAGGAGGCCTCTGCCAAAAGGCACACAGAGCTATGGGACATTCTCTTACCAAGTTCAGAATAAAGAACTAATTATTATTACAGTGCATTTCAACTGCTATTAGGTAAAACTTAGCACCATATTGTGATGTCTCAGCTGTCAAATCGAACCATTTGGGTAGAGTGAACAAAACAAGGATATATTAAATTATTTCATTACAAATATTGAGCGAAACAAAACTAGTCCATTTTCCATATTTTGGTGGTCAGAGGCGAGCTCCTCATCGTCGAAAATAAAACAAAATAAAGTTTTAATCATTTTGACATGATTTCTGGGCCTATGCGCCATGCATTCTCTTTACTTTTGGGCGTATTGGTGCCAACAATGAAAATAAGAGAGAAAAGTATGTTAAAAAAAAAACTAATTATGACTTCAAATAATTAAATATTATATTTAAATTCGAAGTGAGATTCGGTTAAACAAAGTACAATAAACTGTTATTATTTTTCACCATTAAGTTTTCCTTGCAAACCGTACTTTTTGAGTGACATTTGGCAGATAAAGGTAATTGAAATTCCTAATAGCATTTGAAACACATAGTATAACTTAAATAACCATTAAAATAATTACACTACTAGATTATTGTTGTTATTGCATATTGTTTTGTGAGTCACAAACTGATAGCCTTTGACTTACCTAATGTCACAAATACTGAGAAAAGGCTTTCAACTATATTGTCCATAATGGCTTCCATTTCAGTGTCCTTTGTGTCACCTCTATTTATTGCTGGAAAAAGAAACAGGAAATATTTAGAAATCTGATAGCCAGTCTTGCCTAGGAAAAATTTGCTGTTAATCCAAGTAAAATTGGAATACAACTACAATAAAAGGCTTTCAACTCTACACAATTTTAAGACTGGGCAGACTGATATATAATGCTTGACTAGAGAACAGTTAGGTTGTTATTCAGCAAGCAGTTCAGATTAATAAATCGTCATGCACATTATTATTACCTATCTTATGTGTTAACTATTCTTAATCATAGTACATTCAGGACTGCCATTGAAAGTTATTATAGAATAATATGTTTGTTCAACTAACTATTTATCTATTTATATACAACATGTAACAGAATAAATGCAATTCCTGAAAGTGGTTAGTTCAGAATCAGCTTCTGAATCGATGTCCATCATAAAAATAGGTGTTAAATTTTGATGGAACAATCTTTCATTTAACTTAGATAGATAGATATACTCTTTATTGTACACCATAACAGAATTAAATAAGGACTTAAAAAACTACAAAGGGTGTTACAATGGTAACAAAGTATCATAACAAATGAATACAATCCTTAATTCAAGGAAATTGTATGCGTGTTGCGTCGGTCACTAACGTTGCATGAGTGTATGCATCTGCATAAGGATATTGTATGACGCACATATGTTTTGCGTTTAGTAAGGATAACTATTTTATAAAAACGCCTAGATTTGGTTTCAATTTATTTAGTTATGGATGTTGTTTTAGACTTATAATTTAATATTCTAATTGGGGTGTCTGAGGTATTGCGCTTAACCTGTTACATGTTGTTGATTATTCGTCTACTCATTTATCTATATAGCTAACTAGCTTCAGCTTGTAAATTCATTCATGCAGATTATCCCGCATTCAATCAGATCCTGTGTGAATTTCAGTATAAAAAGTAGCCTGTATGTTAATCCAGGATTGTATCTATCTCTATATACCAAATTTAATTATGATCTGTTCAGTAGGATATAGTAACAAACATTCATCTCGACAAACTTTTACATTATTAAAACTATTAGTAGTAGAATGAGTAAGATATTTACCATAGTAAGACAAAGAATCTGACTGCTGCTGCTTCATAATAAAAAGATCATCCTCCAGACAAATGAAGTTCAAATACTGGTCAAACACCTTATGGATGTTTACAGCTGAATTAGACTGGATGGCTGAGGCTGCCAGGTCCTCTAGTTTCTGCCTTGTAATAGGCGAGATGAAATTCAAGTGATATTGGTCATAGATGCCATTGTCTAAGTCTTGGCAGATCCGGCCAAGGTTTTCTTCAGTTGGAGCACAGAAGTAGACAGCAGGCACCTCTGGTATTGGGTCCCGGTCGGAATGCAGTTGACTGGAATGAGAATTTTGGGTGAATATAGAGAAAAGGAATTTATTTACAAAAAAATGTTTCAAGAATATACTTTCTACTTTAAGTTTATGAAGTAAAAGTAGTAATGGATGTAAGATGTTATGGAAATACTTTATATTTTAAAAGTTTTACATTTCTTCATGTTGGCATATTAAATAACCCTCATAGTAATTTATTACTACCTCAGGTAATATAATAAATGTAGCTGTATGTATTTATTTTTCATTTTTTTTTAAATGTCAATTGATTAAATAATTATTTAATCATAAGGCCATTGATATGTTTAGTTATTATAAATTTTACATAAATGAAAGTATTTATTCAACCAAAGTTGTCTTTAATAGCTTTACACTTTGACATTTGAAATTAAATTATAGAAGTTAATTGAATTAAGTGTTGTTACTTAATTGCTGTGTCTAAGGTGTTTGATTTACACCTTTGTAATAATATAATTCTGTCTTTATCATTGGCACTGACATGTTTTTTTTAAAACCAAAAACCACTTTATACTTAAAGGCTATCAAGTGAACTGAAACCATGTAAGAGTTTGCCCACAACTTCTACTGGAATATGTCAGACAGATCAAGTGGATAAGTAAGGGTTATCTAGACGTAACTAGAGTCCCAATACACAGTAAAATGATTACTCACACATGTAGAGTCACGCCGAGCTCTCGAAGTTCCTTGACAGATATCAGTGGAGATATAACATCCTGACCCACTCTATCGTAGATCAACACTTTCCATGTAGGCTCAGATGCCACGCTCTTTGTTAGAGGCTGATTTAAATTCAGCATTTGCTTCAAAGCATCTGTAATATAACAAAATAAATAAATCATCCTAAATGTACACTACGTGTAATCGTCGAATAACAACATTTCACTATACGCACTGAGCTGTCGTTCACGCAAAGTACTCATTTTGATGTGCTAAATAATCAACACTTGCATTAAATCGCAATATCTGTTTAAATTCACAACTTATTAGACGTTTATTTCCATTTATGCTTATTTTCTTCGCGGAGTTGCATTTCTCTTAAATGTCAAATCTGACGTTTGAAACAGCGACACGTCGGCCGCGAAGGTCTTTGAATAATAATTCGGATACACTTCCAAATAAATAATTTGTAATTCCATAAAAAACAATACTTGTAAAAAAAAACAAGTCTCGCAACTCAGTTCTTCTACCGTACAAAGTTGTGAGATCCATGTTATACCAAGTCGGTTATTCGATTCTTCAGTCTCTACTTAAGGGACCTTCTGTCTTAAGATGTTACGTAATTATCTAACCTAACAACATTTTATAGTGACCATATCAATATTAAAAATCTTTAACGTTTTAAATAATTAGATTGACTCGGCCATCGCATGAAAACACAATATATCTCACAAGTAATACATATATAATATATAAATTACATTGTTTTTGCGATTGCCAAGTCAATCTATTTTACACACAGTTCCGTCCTATCTTTATTTTACCGTTCCTATCAGAACGTCTCATTTGTTCAGGGCATAGCACTACCATAGCTCTTGTTAACATTACGGACATTATAAGATCTGGTATGGACAATAGAAATCTGACAATCCTTTTTGTTTTATAAACACTTTGATTTTAATTTCTTGCTCGGTATACTCTACAGTTAACATAATTATCTCCAACGGCGATGCTGCTGGCTGCTCTTTGGGGTGCGCGCGGAACATGGCGCGCCGCCGACTCAGGCCTGGTCCTTACCGGACGCTGAGCTACCTCTGCTCATCAACCACAGGCCCGCGTCTACGGTGGCCGGAGATCGGCATGCGATCCCCGACGCCCGCGGCGTCGTCCACGGCGCGGCGGCGGCTGGGGCGTGTGGAAGAAAGTTGTCTCTCCCTCACGCGTTCAGCCTCCTCTTTTTCTAGCATGACTGCTTCACAGAAGGAGGCGACTACGTCCCATTCCCCCTCGCTCTGCACCATGGCCTGAACCAAAGCCGGACGCAAGAGATCGCCGCCATCGATCGCCTCCATGAGGACAAGGCAGCGGCGGTGCTCCGCCTAAGCGGGGCACACCTCCACTGTTTGCTCCACCGTGTCCTCCGGATGGTCCCCACAATGACGACACCCGGGCGTTTCCTTCCGTTGAATTCGAAACAGGTACCTCCCGAAACATCCATGTCCAGTAAGCACCTGCGTCGGGCGGAAGGTGAGGACGCCATGACGTCTCTCCAGCCACTTTTGCGATTGCGGCGTGCCCATTGAAGGTTAACCCTACGAAGAGTTAATTAATTGTTGGTGACAGGTGCTAGGTCACATTCCAAAATTACTGGACGAGCATTTGCCAAATTGCTTTTGATGGAGCTGTTATACCTTACAGTGATTCAGGAAATGACCTTGGTATATTAATTAAGATTTCTGGTTGCGCCAACATTCAGCATTTGATTAACATCCGTTTCCCTAAACCCTCCAAGCGTCAATAGCCTAATGGCTAAGGTGTCGGACTTGTTATCGAGAGGTCGTTGGTTCTTACCCCACCCATTACACTATTGCCGAGAACTCACTTCAGATACAAGCATATTTAGCTTAGTTGGAAGGGTTAATATATGGATTGCTAGTAATTTGTGTACTCTACTCACATTGCATCTTTAAAAAAAATGCCTTCACATTCCACCAAATCTTACGACCATTCTTTTAAGGTAGAAGCTGTTCGTTTGTGGAATGCATAGCCGGTGCCGGTAAGACAAGAGCTCAGTCACTCGCTACTTTCAAAAGCTCGGTTATTAATTTTCATTCAATCTTAGATTATGATTATGACTTTATTTTCTCTACGCACGACGCTAAAGAATACCTACATAATATTTATATAGTTAGGTACTTATTTACAAGCGCGACTGCTGAGCATGTGGTCTTCGGTTCTATTACCGGGTCTGGCAAAAAGTGGTATTGGGTTTTTTGTAAGGAATTTCTTAGTAATAGCCCAGAGTTTGGAAGTTGGCTGTGATACCCCCGTGCCTCGGAAAGCAGCCGTTGGTCCCGGCTGTCATTTGGACATCTTTGAAAGTCCTTACGGGGAGTCAGAAGCCAGAAAATTTGATTCTGGACCAGCCAAGGGGTATCGTGTTACCCAGCGACTGAGTTGTGGAGGTCAGATAGGCAGTCGCTCCATGTAAAACACTAAGACTCAGCTGTATCCGGTTAGACATTAAGCCTAATCCAACATAATTGGGAGAAGGCTAAGCAGATGATGGTGACGATGACTTATTTATTTATTGTATTGTATATATTTATATATTATTGAAGTGCACTAACTTTCCCCTCCCCACTTTATTTAAGTTCATTAAGTCCTTACAAAGGCTGCCTGGAAGATATCGCTATCAGCGAAAAGACCGCGACCGCCAATGTAACCAGTAACCATAGGTTAAGCAATATTGTTTCATAGGTGTGTTTACATTTTGATATAAATAAATAAATGAAAATACAAAAGCCTTTTATTTCTTCCAGAAAATGCTAGTTTACGAGTTACCTAGTTAGTTTTTCTAGTGTCAAGAAAGATTTTTTGTAGTTTTATATTTAATGGATAGTAGTTTTAGTTTTATATAAAGAATTTTGGATATGTTTTTATCGTAGTTATATTATGTACCTATTTTTAATAAAATTATTCTGTAAGAACCCCTCTGCAGGTAAAGGCCTCCTCCAAATTGAGCCAGTTTTCTCTGGATTGTGCTGTTTGTGTCCAAATTGGACCCGCTATGTGTTTGATTTCATCCTCTCATCAGGGTCCCAAGTCTGCTATTTTTATAAATTCGTCATTTCATCACGATCCCATTGTCATTTTGCTATTAGTTCGTAATCTACTAAATTCATAATGGTTGGTCAGTAGTCTCGTATTATAATGACATTGCCGTATTGCCATTATTATAAAACCCGTTAATAGTAATGATTTTCGAAAAACTACCCCTAAATTTTAACATTTATTCATGCCAGATTTTATTTCTATTTAATTTTACATATTATTTCGTTCAATGAAGTGTCAGTGGTTGACCATTGGAAAGCCATTATATTAGTAGATTACCAAACTTGTCAAAATCAACAATTTTGAAATCAATGATAGACTATTTTGACACTATTGTAATAGCAGACTTGTGGCCCTGATGGACGGTCTCCTTTTCTTTCTTTTGCCCGCTGGCCCCTCCTTTTTCAGGAGCCCAAAAAAAATGTTGCGTAATAATAAATGGACGAATCGATAACTTTCCGATTTAGTCAATCACTAGCGTATATATTGTAAAATAAATTGCTTTTACAACACACAACACAACGATATTGCACAACAATAGCGACCGATGTTTTTGTGTGGGTAAGTTGTATGGTGCATGGTAAATACACGCTGTGTTTGATGGAATAAGGTTTTTAATTGATTGTGTAGTACGTTCTGATTTAAGAAATGCGGGTGTGTGCGCGAGTGCGTATCTATTGATTTTATTAAACTGCATGTGTAGTAGTTGCTCCGCCCAGCGCCTAAACTGGTTCCGATATAATTTCGTCTGCCGGCCATACCTCCTTGTTTATTATATCTATGGATAGTACTGACTGGCACAGCGAGAAATATACCATTCGCAGGGTATATATCTTTTGGGCACGCCACAATAGCGGCGGTAAGTCCCCTCTTTGAGAAGTAGCTAACAAGGCGTCATGGCGTCCTCACCTTCCACCTGATGCAGGTCCTAACCGGACACGGTTATTGCGGGAGTTACCTGTGTCGGATTCAGCGGGAGGGTCACCCTGAGGACACGGTGGAACACACAGTGGGGGTTTGCCCTGCTTGGGCAGAGCTGCGTCGTGTCCTCGTAGGGGCGATAGGCGGTGACCTCTCACTTCCCGCCCTGGTTCAATCCATGGTACGGAGCGAGGAGGCATGGGAAGCAGTCACCTCTTTCTGCGAAGCAGTTATGCAAGCTAAGGAGGTGGCGGGACGCGCGAGGGAGAGGCAAGTCTCAAGGCCCTCACAGCCCTTGCGCCCCAGCCACCGCAGGAGACGCTTCGAGCGTCGGGAATCACAGGGTGACTCCCAGCTACCGTAGGCGTGGATCTGCGGCATGACTGCGAGCAATGGGTAGCTCGCCGTACGATTGAATACATGCCCGTGTAGACGGCGCGTCGTGTTCCACGCGCGCCTTAACGAGGTCAGCAAAATTGTCAGGGCCCACAAGAGGGCCGTTGCCTGCCGGGGTTGCGGAATTGTTCGAAAGAGTTACCGCGGCCTCGGAACACGAAGGGCATATGATGGAACACGGATGGGTTTTAGTCAGTAAAAGTCTGACACACCCTCCCGCTTCACCCAGATCGGGAGGTAGTCATTGGATGATTTCCCATCTTTAAAAAAAAAGACAATATATCTTTGGTGTTTATTTTAGAATAAGCTTGAATGTTAATAGGTACTTATTGTTAATATGTTAATCTGATGTCCAAGAGTGGATCCAGGGGGGGTCATGGGGGTCATGGGGGTCATGACCCCCCCCGAGGGTCCAGGACCTAGGTGGACCATTAATGAAAATGTTTAAATAATGTTTTTATATATTTTTAGGCACAATATCGATTTTATTTAAGTACTTTCAATTGATTTAATACAATACTTTGTTCGACGGCAAACGCATTATTCGGGAACGAATGCATCGAATATTAAAATTTTACCGCGCCACCGCACTATGGGACCAACCTGTGCGTTCCATTGAGATAGGAAAAGTATATCAGTGGCCACACCACTGCGTTCATCTCAAAATTCTATAACTAATTTGTTTCTTGCCATTTTGAATTGAAATTTTGTGTATGTATTCCTGAATACTTATGCAATTATATAATTAAAACACTGCTATTTTAAAAACCATGATTATTTAGTAAAAAATACAAACATAAAATGTCGAAACTGTTCATACAAAAATTTAATTTTTTTATGTAGTTAATAACTACTGTAATGGAGTTTATATTGTCTCAGGGGGTGTTTGTGGGGGCACTTCAATGATCCGACACACGATTTACAGTGAAGAAGTATATAATATTGCCATTTAACACGAGGAAAAAACAGTAAAAGAACAAAATTTGCGGCTTTATCACAATATTAGTACGAACCGATCGGCGGCTTAAGTAATCTGTGGGCGGCTTGTCGTTCACTCACTAGCCGTTGGCACTCCCGCCGCCCGCGCCCCGCCAACTTGGCGGGGCGCGGGCGGCGGGAGTGCGTTCTCGATCGCCGTGCCTAAGGATACGTTCGAGCACAAGTCGCATGTTTGCTTATGGTCGCGTTTCGCGTTACACTACATAATTACATAATTTTAAACAAAAAAAAAAAACTATCCATGAAAAAATATAAACATTAATCTACTCATCACTTGTCAATACTAAAAGCTTCGTTAAGTAGTTCTTTTGGTATCACAGTACTTGATCTATTTAAACTAGATATATAGGGATCAGAAGTATACAACAGTATGTGCAAAACGTCTTCCATTGTGGCTGACCTGGAGCACTTTTGAGCGTGATGTAAGCGATATTTCTTATAGTCTTTATTAAGAGCTTCTTGAGCATCTACAGATAATTGGCGTAATGGCAAAACTGCAAAATGCTCGATTATTTTGGCACCATGTATAAGAATTTTGTGGGCTGAAGATGGCATAATATGGTACCAGTTATATTTACTCACATATAACTGTACAGTCTCCAGCGTATATTCACCAAACTTTACTGGGTTAACAGAAAATCCTGATGACATAGTTTGCAGATTTATGTATAATCTCTTGATCAACTCTTCATCGATACCCGTGATTTCTGCAGAACATTGATAGTTTTGGAAGAATCTCCTTGCCGTATTTCCGTCATTTCTGTTTCCAGAACCTTTACGAGGTTTATCAATGTGTAAGCCAAGCAACTCCCGGAAACGAGTTTGAACGTGCTTCTTTTTCTCTTCTTTAATCTTTTTTTTTGTCTGGAGTCGATGCAGCCCACGTTTCAAATCGTAGGTTATAAGAAATATGCTGAATCATTTCCATACATCTTATCTATGCATGTGAGGTAGACAGTCCGTATTTAAACGCATCTTCATTCTCAATTCTTGCAGTTACTTTTGTTAGAACGTTCCTCTGTCTAGGAGTTGCTCCACAAACAGTACATGAAGCACTCGATGGAGTCTGCGTTAACACTTGAGCAACATTCCAGCCGATTATTGTCATGAACAGCTCATGTCTTACTTCTATAATGTTACCCTCTTTTGCTGCAGACGTTCGCGTTGGAGTCAATTCATAAATTTTTGCTTCAAGTTCACTTACAACAGCTGTAGTTTTTTTCAGGAGTTTCTTTTGCTAATTCCAGAGAAATGGGTGTGCAAAATCTAACTGAAGAACATGTTGGATTTTGCCATATCATTAATTTACTTTCTTCATCCACTAGTCTCAATGGTAAAATTTGATATGATGAAAATACAGAAAATAAGTTTTTCTCAACAAGTCTCAGCCTCAGGTAGGAATATTGAGCTGCGGATAAATGGGTTTCAATATATATACATAATGCTTCTTCTTTGGTATAGGAAGGTACACCATCTGGACTTCGTAAAATGTTTCGTAGAATGACCCTTTTCTCCTCCTTTTCTGTATTTCTCATAATACTCACAATCGAAGCTTCATCATTTTCACTCGTAGATCGTAAACCTTGAACATAAGCGTATTGAACGTGCCCTATTCCATACTTCTCACTGATTAGAAAACCACTACTCTCTGATACTTCTGGAGTAATTCCATGTTTTTACGTTTTTTCGTACTTACTCTCCGAACACGTATCATATGATTTTGTTGGTCTACCAGAATCTCCAGATGTCGTCACGTCAGGATTTTCAGATGTTGAGGTACTGCACGAATCCAATGGTACTCTAAACTCGCCATTAAACCAATTTGTGTTTTGGCTCTCGAAGCGATCTTGTTTTCTTTGAGCTTTCACCCATTTTTGGTTACAAATCGTAATCAAACTATGAATACTTTGCATAACCGTGTTCACATCTGTTGTTGATAAATGGAAATTGTCCAACAAATATTTTTCAATATCTAAAGTACTTTTCTCGCTTATTATCTGAGTACTCATATCTCATCGAAAACACACAAATTTACTCATTTTAAACATTTTTCAGCAAATTCACAGTTACTGAAGGAAGGTATCCGGAGTCCGGACACTTTAATGAACACGCTGCAAACCCGAGTATTTATAGGACCCTAGTTTGAGTAACTTGTGCAAAACCAATGAGAAAATTGATAAAGACAGTTTTCACACTAATACTAATTACAATTACCACAACAGATAAGAACTATGCAACATGATTTTATCATAAGTGTGGTTAAAATGGTCACCGCAAAAAAATATCGTGTGAAAATATATTTAGGTCGATATTTTTGCTTCTAGTTCGAAATGGCGCAGCAATGACGCAGGTTTTTTTTTATTTCCTTGTATTACTGAATAGGTAAGGTATCTAAAAATGTCATTAACACGACATCGGGAGCCATCGGTAACAAGGGAACCTCAACTTGAAAATTAAATAGACATAAAAGAAATTTAAAAATATTTTTCATCATAACATAACGTAACATAAATAAGAAATCTTGAGCAATCCAAAAATGTATAAGACTTATACATTCCCTTGAAGAACATAGAAAATATATCTTAAGTTGAACTTCCATAACGAGTAGACTAGTTAATATCAAATTATCAAAGTATAAAGTTTGGGTGTAATTTTATGTACCTAAATTTTTTTTTGTAATTTTTTTACTATTATATCGGATAGCTAGTGTAGAGACAGCTGAAAGATCTTTCTCTACTTTACGAAAAATCAAATCGTGGCTAAGAGCTTCAATGGTTGAAAAACTTCTAGCCGGACTGGCTCTCCTCCACGACCACGATGATGATGGTCATCCTAGCCGATTTCGGCTACGGCGACTGTAACATGGCTATTTTATTCAAACATTAGAGCTTGGTTGTTCAGCTCTCCGACGCAACGGTGCGCTCGTTGATGACTAGCGTACCCACATTTCGCTCACCATGTTGCATGTAAGGCACGTTAACACACCGTTCACACGACAATAGTGTATGTCCGCTGGTGGTCTGGCCTTCAACTCGTATGTCCGTATGTTAGTGAACTTAGAGATCATTGTCTAGCAGAGCAAAAAAAAATCAAGTTCTCTTCGCATGCAGCCGAGTTCTATAGTTCGTGCTACTTTTCAGGAATAGTTCTGGCGTTTTTACCCTGAAAAAAGCCATATGTCAAAATGCTCTATAAAATAAAACTTAAGTTCTGGTCTTGGATCTTCATCTAGATTGTATTTCTTCTACAAATCTGGTATATAAGAAAGAGGTCTATCATTTGAGCCTAGTTTGAAAGATGGAAATGTTTGATTTTCCTTGTGTTCCTTGTACTTTGGTATGCTCTGCTGGCAATAAAACCTCAGTTCTGGTCTGAGATCTTGTTCTAGATTGCAGTTTTATTTTTTTCTAATATGTCATTACAGACAGAGTTCTATCATTTGAGCATAATTTGAAAGATGGAAATGGAAATTTTCGATTTTCCTGTTACTTTGGTATGCTCTGCTGGCAATAAAACCTTAGTTCTGGTTTTGGATCTTCTTCAAGATTTCGTTTCTTTTATCAATTTGGCATATGAGAAAGAGTTCTATCATTTGAGCAAATTTCTAAAGATGGAAATGGAAATTTAAAATTTTTCTAGTACTTTGGTCTATCTGCTAGTATTATAAAAAAAAACGCCAGAACTATTTCTGAAAACTATCAGGAACTGTAGAACTCGGCTGCTTGCGTAAATATTACACACTAGTACTCACGCGGGGCTTCGCTCCCGTGGATTCTATCACGGTAAAAACATAACGCTCCTTTTTGCAGTCGCGTAAAAAGTAGCATATAACCTTCCTCAAGCTTCAAGCTACTTCCATACCAAATTGCATCCAAATCCACCCAGTACTTTCGAAGATTAGCGCGTTCAAGCAAACAAACAAACAAACTTTTCCACTTTGTAATATTAGTATAGATATTACATGTCCGAGATTACGTCATGATAGGTAACCTGTATTCCATATTTCACAGTGAATCCCTTCAGTAGTAGTATTGGGAGCATATTGGCTGACATAGACTCTTATTTTTTTGACCTGCTGAAAAATGATCTGCTAAGTTCACTGACATTCAATTCGTCTCGTTTTTTGTCCAAATCTGATTAGTGTTGCCCAAATTCAAGACCAAGATGAGACTTAGCCAGTCTTGGTCTTGGTCAATATACATGGTCTTGGTCTTGGTATTGCGCTCATAGTCTTGGTCTTGCGCAAGAGTCTCGCAAGAGTCTTGCAATTAACGATTATCCTATTGCTATTTATTAAACGGTAGTTTAGATCTTAGAACAATGTAACAGAGTAGATACATTTTGAGCTTGAATTGACATAGGCATAGTAAAGGCCAACCAAATTAATAAATTTAATAAGAAATTCAAAATATCAAGTGACTAATCATCTTTGTGTGTTCAGACCTCATGGTCTGAACCCACGACCTCAGCGATCCGTGCCGATACTTTAACCAACTGAGCTACCTACCGTGTCCCACGAAAGTCCATTGGTTTCTTAATGAGGTTTGCTCGTCTGCTAGTATTTCCTAAGCATTGAGAGATATTCAGTGTAGCATGTGTAGGTAGTAGGTATCTACAGATAGATTTACCTACCCCCATCATCAAATTAGTTAGTCAAATTTTTGCAGACAATTACTCAACAGTCACGATTGTGGCAACGATCATACAAAAAATTAATTGAAAACAATTGCAAAACAACCATCATGATGATTTAGTTTCAGACGACATACGTTTAGGTACATCACGGAATTGTTGAATAAGGTTGGAATGGTAATGGGGGCGTGGCGAGCGCGCCACAACTATGATTCGAAAATCATAGCTCGACCGATTAAATAATTCACCGCGTTTAGTGCGCTTCGGACTACTTCGGAACATAGAGCTCTGCTTTAAAATGCCGTGTTGTTCAATTATAACCCATAAAATAAAAAGTCAGACCGCAAGAATAGAGCGAGGAGGTATATCTTACCATCGGTAAATCGAAAATAACATTTACTTACAATTTTATTTGTAAAAAACATAAAAATATTCTGATCACTATGAAAGGAGATTGCCCGATTTGTAAGGACAGTTGGGTCCCAGTGAAAAATTGTTGTGCCCTGAAGATTTTTATTTTAAATAATAGTAAAAACATAGTATTTTCATAATCAGAAACCATTTTTCATTTATTCACCCTGGTTCAAGAGATATCATTGTTTATCTGTTGTAAAAATCTAGGTTATAATTAGAAATTGACATTGACTTTTCCTCCTAATTCTATTTATATTAAGTACCTACCTCTACTACCTATCTACTATACATCACTATGGGGATGGGATTATGTCTCTATTACTTTATGTGGATATGTTAGCAGTACTATAAAAAGTAGATAGGTACTCTTAGATGGTGTAGAATCGCTGTTTAGATACGATAAAAAATGTATAATTAGTTGTTGTTTCAGCACTGGACTTTCATAATTAACTATATTAATTAACGTATCTAAACAAAGCAGTCACGCACGTAAAGAACCACAGAACGTCTGCGAGTTCTGTGACATGCGCAGGTAAATGTTGCCAGATCATTTTTTCATAATCTATTAATAATTCGTTATAGTTCAATCGCTAAAAACTACTTTGTTAATAAGGGGTTTTCTCAATAAATATCGCTATTATTTTTGTGTTTATTGCTTTTGTGAACATTTATTATTTATCAATGTAGGTATTATGAATTTATGCAATTTATTATTGTCATCGTTTTTACTCGCAAAGTCGTTGCATGAGCAGTGTTTATTTATCCAATAGTGTTCGTCATCAAGAATACTTCACATAAACTCATATTTGGCATACACCTATTGTCGTAGATTTTAGATATAGGTATATATATGTGGTATAATAATACATATAAGGACAGGGATAACATCATTGTACCTAATCGTCGTAAAACAAAATATGTACTAACACAGTAGCATTGAAGTTGTCAAATGAGATCTAATTGAGATGTAAACTGCCTATAGGTTATATATAATTAATTAAAATAATTGTTTAGTGATATCGATTACTCAATTGATTAAAAGATGGCATTAGTTATTTAATTCTTTGATACCTGGCAACTTTTTTGTATACCAATCAAACCACAGACTACATAGAATTAAACGGATGTCAATGTAATGTTTAACTATTAATTAACTTTAACTTTATTCCCAGGGTGAAAGAAATAGTATAAAAAACACCCTGAACGTAAAAAAATAATCATATTTTTAGGTTATTATTAAAATCAGGCACAAGATACCACAAAAGGAATCTGCTCCGTGGCAATCTCCTTTCAAACATAACAACATTATTTCAACAAGTTACAAAAAATATACATTCTTAGAATAACAACGCATAGAAGGATAGTACGAGTGCAAAAAGTGAGGCAACTAAAACTTAGCCATTTTTGGCTAACTTTGCTCGACGAGCCGTCAGTATTCAAGGTCACATTCTGCCGAACAGAGCTCGCGAGTAAATAATTTAAAACGACCGTTTGTAGCGTAAAGGGATGTCATAGTCCTTCAGGAAAACAAAAAACGTGTAATTAAATTACATTTCACAAGTAAATACTTACATTTTATACATTATATTTAAGTAAATCGACCATCAAACAAAAATTCTAATAACCTAACTTATCACAATTCAATGTTGCTATACGTGAGGAAAAAAATACCCATATTGATTTCTTTTGTGCTTATTTTTGTTTAAAAATATATAGGGTAAAACTTTCCTTTATGGCCCGTCGATTTTTGGGTCGGGGTGGGAGGGGAGGGGTGGGGAGGGAGTAGTGCTACTCCCCTGTACCATCGCCCCCGCGCAAACCCATGGTTATAGTTTTTAGGTTAGAATAAAAATTTCGGAAAAATTTAGTATTGTTTGGCAGGAGGAAGGCAGCGGGAGTGGAGTGACGGGGCAGGGGGTGCTCCTCTCCTCCCCGGCATTACTCCAACAAAAAGGTTTTCAAAAAACTCAAAAGTTGGCTAAAAGGTGTAGTCGGAGCCCCGCTTCGCGGGGCTCAATGGTTTAAAAAAAATGACCACGAAGGTGATGGCCGGTGATGTCCCGAGCTCGCTTTGCTCGCTATTGCATCCTAACTTCTCCTAGTAACGGTTGGAACTACCATGAATATTATTTATCATATATTGCGTACTATTTCCCAATTTGTATGGAAACTTTACATATTATATCTCACTTTCACATTATTATCACACTTCACTTTCCGTTCCACAGTGTAAACAAAAATTCGTAATATTTTTGTGTAAAAACGTCAACGCAATTACATAATACAGCACAGCTATAATGCCCACTAATAACACACCAAATTTAATACGTGAATGTGTGAAAATAAAATTATTTTTACGTAAAAATATGACATAAAATTGAACAAAATACACTTCTTCTGTCAATGGAACGTGAAATGTCAACTTTGACGTCTACCATGACAATAAAAAACCTAAAAATTTGCAAATGGCGTGCTATTAAACGAAACTTTAAAAACTTATATCTCGTAAACTGCGCGTAATTTGCGCAACTTAACAATTCGTAAAAAGCTTTCTATTTATGAGTACTATTTACAGTAAAACTATGAACTTCCAATTCAACGGGCCATAAAGGAAAGTTTAGCCAAATATATTTTTGGCGGCAATTATGTATGCGTCAAACTAAACTATATTTATTTACAGCTACTACCTACAGTGTTTTATAACTAAAAGTTACTGTTAGTTCGAAGAGTGGCATCATAAATATGACAATTTTATTGATTAGGATTTTTTTCATTTAAGTAATGTTCTCAATAATATTTTTCTATTTCATAAATACAACACATACTTTTAATTGATATCAAACGAGATTTTTCAAGCAATTAATACATTTCTATAATATCATTATAACACATTACACATCAAACATTCTAAACGCAATAAACGATATCTCATTTCGTTTACCTTCCGTAAATATATGTCATATAAGTCATATTACATGAAAAAACATCATCTTATTTAGTTTCATAACATAAAATACTTGATTTGAACCAGCAACATAATAGTGCGTTTTCCCATTTTTGTGGTAATGGTACTGGTAATGGTATCACTGAAAGCTATATTTGTGTGCGTTTGAAGAACGTAGACACATTCGGTTCACGCACACAAAGAAAATAAAGTGGACACACGAAATCGCTCGTGTTTTGTTCTAGACGCCTCTTCTATGCGTTGTTATTCTAAGTATACATTGCTCGATGTGTACTCGCTTAATCAACGCAATGACCAAGTCCGCTTACAATGTACTGCATGCATCGCGTCCTCAACAATTCAACCATTGACGTTACGTCCTTTGCCCTGATTGGCCGAGATGCACGGCACATGTTTATCGACAGTGAATTATAATCAGTAGCAAGGTTTCCATTTAAGTGTGTGTAATTTATTTCTGTGCGTAACTCTTGCTTGTAGCGGAGCTTAAGAGTGGGAGACAAGCGGCGATATGCGTTCTCATACAAATCAGGAACTATTTCCTTTCTAACCTCTTTTATCTGTTCTGTGAGGTACATAGATGAATTAAGTGCTATACCTAATTACTTACGTAGTTTAGGCATGTGCGTAAGTTAATTAACCTACTGCAAGAATCTACACGCGCATCAATGTCCAATTATAGCGTCTCCATTACAAAATCTAGCTACATGATGAATTAGGTTTAAACATGTAGTACCTAGGTCATTAAAACTTTTAGACATAAATTCTGCTCTGGTTTAAGGAGTAAATGGATTAGTTAATAAGTAAGTCGGCGTCTATTTATTTAATGAATGAGTTTATTCCAAAAGAAACTTTTGGGAGTGTGGTTCAGAGTTTGAGATTTATATCTATCTACTTATGAGAAAAAGGGCTGGTTTCAGTTAAAAAAATGTTTAGTAGTGCGACTACTAGAAGTAAGAGTAACTTGTGGCCAAATAATAATAGCCGCATGCTATCGCAAAGTCGGACACATGCGATGCAGTGTTTTTTTTAGCCTTCACTGTCCCACTGCTGCTCAAAGGCATCCCCCAATTTTTTCCATAAACTCTTTTTCTGTCTTCTCTTTTCACACCTAGAATGCTGCTTTCCATTGTTCTTTGGGATACTCCAAAGCGGGACGCCTACGATTCGATGAGCGCCACGTGCGACGAGGTTTTTTATGTTATGTAAAATAAAGTTGATTTTCAGTACATACATACATGTATAGGAATGTACAAAACTACATTTCACCGTCCCCGGAGAACAAAATGATAACTACAAAAATGCAACTTTTCAGGAAAAATAAAAAACATGTTTTCGTTGATTGCTCCTTAAAAAAGCTGACAATCATCTGTCTGCGTCCAGTATGGACAAAAAATAGAGATATTATTTCAAAAATAAGAAGTTAGTCTAAATAAATCATCATCTAAGTTGTATAACGTTGATTATCATTTTATTCTCCGTACAGCCTGACCAGAATCAAATATTGTACTCTTCACTTGTCATTTTATTCTACTGGTTTAATGGAGCAAGTGATACCTACTCATAATACTTTAATATCGTCTTATTCTCGTACATATTATAAAAATGAAACTAATAAGGACTTTGAATTTGGCTTCCTAATTAAAAAATGACATGGTAATGCCACATATCTGTGGCCCTAGTGAAAAAGGATCTAAGTCCAAAAATGCAACTTTACAGGAGACGCAAAAAACACTCCGCGCGCTAAAATTGCGTGTTTGACCTCGAATAACATTTAAACCGCTACCAAATGAAATACATGCGATGTCTTTTATAGGTAAACAATTTATGCTCTTTATTATTATTGAGTTATTTTTTATGTCAAGTTTTTAAGATAGTGACTTACACCAACCATAAAATGAATTCCTTGTGGGTATAAAATAAGTTATAACCCTTCTCCCATAAATTAAATATTAATTTACACAGGTGAAAAGGGAGACGCATTTAGAATGATTTTGTGATAACTAAGTAATGTAAAAAAATATTTAATATTTTACTAAATGAAAAACATGTGTTTTTTACGTAAAATTCATTAACGCTAAAAAAATATTAGAAAAATCGCAAAAAAATATCTTGACGTCTTTTTCACAAAGATATTATACGTGACGTATGGTACATTAAGACTTGTTCTAACTATTTTTTACGACTTACATCCATTATTTAAATAAAAATAAAACAAAACAAATTATTTTACGATTCTATTTTTAATTAAAAATCAATAGACCTACATCTTTTCATGCATCATTTGAAAATACTAAAAAAAAAAACAATAAATTTCACAAAAAAATATTCTAACAAATCAAAAATATTAGAAAATCTTATTCTAAGTTATCTTCGCTGTCATTTAGAAGAGGATGTTGATCTTTAATATCATTATCACATAATAAATTGGTATAAAAGGATCTGACAGTGGGGTTTATTAGTGGAAGCAGATAAAGTAAGTTTCGCTTTTTCTCATTAGAAATTGCAATGAGCTCATCGTATGACTTGGGTATACATTCGATTTCAATAACACTTGGGAGCGGTGACTTTCCCTTGGTTTTCTTTGCAAATTAACTATGTTCCAATCATCTACGTCATGCATCTTGTAATAAAATTGAGGAAATTCCCCTTTTTTGTACCTAAAAGCTGCACACTCCGATAAGTTAAACTTCTTTTTATTTTCATCAATTTTCTATTGATGTAATGGCCCTTTTAAATAACAAGCAAAATCAAGAAATAATTCAGAGTGCATTTCTATAACAGTGAATGGTATTTTTTACTACATTTTCGGACAAGTTGATACCAATCCCGGGAATGATGAATATCCATTTGAGTTTTTTTCTTGGCCTTTTCAATTAACGCATTATCTCCGTCACAATCCATGTGAGTATGTACTAAAAAATTATGCGTTGTGATTTCCATAGTTGTATTATTACGCATAGCTAAAAAGAACATGCATACAACCGTGAATATTTTTATTTTGGCCACAGTAGGAGTCAGAATAAAATACAAGATGCTTTATATCAGCAGGTACGCAGTTCATTATCTATACTTATAATAAATCTGTAGAGAGGTCAATTCTGTACATGAAATATATTTACAAAATAACTATCAGGGGGTGATTAGGGATCGATACTGATGCCAAAAATGCAATCAGTAAAATTTTTGTCTGTCTGTCTGTCTGTCTGTATAACCGTTATAGAAACAAAAACTACTTGACGGATTTTAACGAAACTTGGTACAATTATTTTTCATACTCCTGAGCTGGTTATAGTATACTTTTCATCACGCTACAATCAATAGGAGCAGAGCAGTGAAGGGAAATGTTGGGAAAACGGGAGAAGTTACTCCATTTTTTAAGCTTCCGTCGCGAGTGCAACCTTAATGGTTAAAGCTACACAGAAATCATTTATGACGGAAATGTTCTCCTTAAAATTATATAAAAAATATCCCACGACAGCATATATCTATCTTTTATGGTTGACTCACAGTAACACGTGTAACTCCCGATAGCTTAGCAGTTCGAAGTTTTCTGATTATTATTCTGCTCCGAAATTTAAAACCACCACATCTTTGCAATGGAACTCGGCTAAAAGTAACCCAGTTGCAACAAAATATAATCGAGGCTCAAATTTTAACAGGTTGCGGTGCAGGAGAAACCGTCTTTATTCCCAGAATTCCCATAATACCAAATAATTTTCCAGTCCAATTTAAAAGAACGCAATTCCCAGTATCGGTGTGTTATGCAATGACAATTAATAAGGCTCAAGGGCAGACTTTTCGTGTTGCTGGAGAAGATGTTGATGTCAGTTGTTTCTCGCATGGTCAGTTGTACGTCGCTTTTTCCCGGGTTAGCAGTTCTAGAAATCTTTATATTCACGTGCCGGACGGGTCAACTTTCAACATAGTTTACCCGGAAGCTTTGCGCTGAAGTATTTTCGTTCTATAGGTACTTAAGCCTCATGTGAACGTGATCTAAACAATATTCCCGATATATTAACTTAATAACACACAAGGAGTTACACGCTGATGGAGTCGCGGGCACAGCTATTATATTACATAATATTATACAATAATATTGTGCGGTTCGGTATTGCGATATTTTTCAACAGTATTATAGATTGACATATTATATTTCCCTACTAAATTACGAAAGTTAATCTGTCTGTTACATCAAAATCACTGAACCGTGAGGAAGGACATAGGCTACTTTTTTTTTACGAAAAACGACGGAAACGTGGATGAAGTCGCGGGCAACAGCTACCTATACTAATAATATAAGGCTGAAGAGTTTGTTTGTTTGTTTGAACGCGATAATCTCAGAAACTACTGGTTCGAATTGAAAAATTATTTTTTAATTAAATAGTCAATTATAGAAAAAGGCTATAGGCTATATATCATTACGCTAAGGCCAATAGGAGCGGAGCGCCAATGAAGAATGCTTCAAAATCGGGGTTAAATTTAACGTTAGCCCAAAGTAACTATTCCATGCGGACGAAGTCGCGGGCAAAAGCTAGTGTAGTAATATAAACACGAAGCCCCTTTGCCCCTCTGCCACCAATTCCTTCATGCCATATAAAACAATATGACTTATTAGAAGTACAGTCCCGTAACATCAAATTATATGTCCATAATGGACGCTTGTAAAATGCAGCACCAGACTTAAGGTATGGGGTTGGCAAGCATTGCTGCAAATCAAATGATAAGACTACTGTATCCTTTTTTACAATTGAAAGCGCCTGGTCTTTAGATTTTTTATCATAAATAGTTTCTGCTCTACGTTGATACTCTATCAAAAGCTTTTCATTTTCTTCTTTCTCCACACCGTCACAATATTTAATTTTCGTATTTAAGGTATCGCATTTCACACATGTATTAACATAAAGTGCTTTAAAAGATAGATTTTGGGCCCTGAAAACCCATGAGTAGATCAATGAGTTATATCCTTTCTCACGCAAAATGAAAGCAATTCGTAGGATATTATTATAATTGTATACAATTTCATTTAATAATTTCACAATAGCATACGTGATCACTGATCTCATTACAGTTATTTTTGATTTTTTTCCTTTTATTTTGGTGAAAACGGATTTATGTCTAGTAATATCATTACTCACTACACCATTTCTAAGGAACAGGTGTTGTTGTGTTGTTAAACACCAACCAATTTAAAACGTGGGTAATATATGTTAATTTAGATTAAAAAACACAAATTAAAAAATATGTTTGTCCTTATAAAAGAATACAAAAGTACTTAAACCCGACTTATGTATTTTTTTTGGTGTCAGTTGGACCCTTTTACACAAAGTAACTTTCCCTATTTTTGAAATAGCTTAAATCCGTTTTCACCAATCGATAGAGCATTTTTTTCTGATCACTTTGGTATAGGTACTTAACTCATTTTCGACAATTTTGGAGTTATACCCCTTTTCACTAGGGCCACAGATATAACCCGTCAGCCTTTAAAGCAAGAGTGAATAGGCATTTTCTGGGCTCGCTCGTTCGATCTTAGACCTCATCTTACACTTACTATCAGGTGTGATCGAGGTCAAGAGCGGGCTCATTCGTAATAAACAAAAAAAAAATCTTATACAAAGCTACTGGATGGTTTTGAACGAGAATAAAATGATAACTGCATTTATTCATTTTCTAGTCGAATATTTTTTCACGAGAACATAATTTTATGACTATTTGTCATAGTAACAACTGGGAATAAATTTTGATAATATTATATTAACACTTTATTCTTGTAATTTAAGACTTGACTGAAATCTTTGAATACTATTATAACATTTTGTAACTTCGTAAATACCTGTATAAAAGTTAAGAAAAAAATTGAGCGGATGTATTAGCACCCACAGATCCAAAAAATGACATAACACCAAAACTAAGATAATGGCTGTTATAATTTTATTCTCCGGGGACGGTGTTTTATTTATTTGTTCCATAGTTCACACACATTATTTACATTTAAGTTGGTGCCAACATAAATTCAGTAGAGTTTTACCGTGCACCAAAAAACATCGACTACATAATTTTATAATCTTAAAAAATACTTGTTCAAATAATTAAATTACATTGGGGGTATAAGCTAAAAAAGTAACAGTTATTTACTACAACTAACGAGCACACATGGGTGACCATTCTGGCCGGCCGTCTTTATGACAAAAGTGGTGGTGGAATGTTAGACGATACAGGTTGTTCCCAGAAAGTAAAATGTTTATTATTAATAGTTCATTTTTTTTCTTAAATAAGATTTTTGTTTTGATGTTAGGTGTTATTCTTGATTCTTAAAGTATATTTTTAAGTATTTATATTTTGTATAAAATATTGTGTTAATTTGTTTTTTGTTTCTCTGAGTGACTTGGTCCCTCAATGGTATAGGAAGATTTTTTCTTAATTGAAAATAGGTTCGCATTTGACCACTATCTCACCTGATGGTAAGTGATGATGTGATCGAAGATGGAGCACGCTTACCTAAAAGTAAACTATTCACTCTGGACTTAAAGACTCCTAGGTTGTAGCTGTCGGGAAACACAGACTCCGGCAGGGAATTCCACTCCTTAGCCGTACGCACAATGAAGGTATTCCCAAAACGTTTTGTGCGTATGGGTGGGATGTCCACCATGTAACGCGCGATGGCGCTTCGTCGTTTTTCTCGTAGTCCGATGATGGAACGGGCTTGGCGGTTAGGTTAGTTGGTTTATAAGGTTTTTTTCAAATTCGTGTACTTTGGAAGTAACAGCTTAGCATTGATGGTGCCACGAGTCCTAATTTCATTATTATTTATAGTTTTTATTTTTTTAGGTTCTGATTAAAAAAGTTTTCCTTTAATAGCGCAAGTTTCGTTTTTTCATGTATAGGTATTATTTTACAACATTCAAATAATTTTCGGTAGTCATCTTTGTATTTCTTTTTAATGTTATGCGGGAATTACCTATATACTAAGAATGTTATGCGATCACCTAAGGTATGACCTTTAAGTACGAGGCTGTGGCTGTTGTTTCAAACAATAATACGTAACTAATAACAGAGACTTAATCAACCTTGGAAACCTCATTGTGATGTTCTACCACCAATGCCATGGGAAATGGCAATGCAATGAGTGAGAATAACATTTATTAAACGCCTGTTGAGGCAAAAGACATTCTTTACTGTGCTTACTTATAAAGTAACTGAAAGGATCTGCGGTTCCCTTAGTAATAATTATCCGATTCAGTCCTGTTTCTGTCCCTAGCTGCCCTCCCCGAGCGACTACGCCTTAAACCGGGGTCCGTAGGTAGTCCACAGGGATGTCCGTAGCATGTAGTCCCCTAGTTTGTTAGTTAAAAATGAGCCCTAGCTGGAGGCTTGAATTATTATAATTAAAGCCGCCACAGGCACGTTTAGTTAAGCAGCCGACAGCCTCATAGATTGACCTGTGAGAAGCCACTCCAAAAAAAAAGGAACTGCGGTAAAGAAGGTTTGTCATTACTGTCCTGCGTCCTGCTTACAGACGTGCCTATGCATGGTTTTTTGAATGATCACAGGAGACGAGTATTTTCCGGGATTATTACGGAAATCCGTCACTTTTTTAGAGTAATCATAAGGGCCTTTCACTACGGGATGTTCACAGATGCTGACCATTATATTGGGATAGATGCAGGAGCATGTTTCGAGGATACTCACATACGCCGTGCTTTTAATCGAGTCAATCATCAGAGCCCTGCAATTTTGGAATAATAAGTTTTAGCGCTCAGTGATAGTGTAACTTTAATTTAGTAAAAGATTATTCGAATCGGTTCATTACCTACCTATATCCAGAGATATAGGTAGGATATAACTTGTCGTTCGAGACATAGTCCTATCGCCAATGACGTATTATAAATAGACGCGTCATATTCCCACAAAACACCTCTCAAAAACGGCAAGAAACACACACATAGAGAGTTACTATCTAATACGTGTAAAGAAAGGGACAGAAAATAAATGCCATCTTTAGGTACACCTGATGTTAGAGAGAGATGAATATACATCTTTAGTTAACAACCTCCCCTAACGTCACGTGTCTGACTTCATTCATACGCTAGCCGCCATTAGCCGTATAAAAAAATAAAAATAAAAAATGTATTTCTCTTGATATTTACCTATGAAATGACACATTTTGACCTCTCACGGAAGCAGTATAATTAGTGCAACTAGTGTGGTAGTTGAGATCTCAGAACAATGTAACAGAGTCTGTTACATTGTTCTGAGATCTCAACTACCGTTTAATAAATAGCAATAGGATAATCGCTAATTGCAAGACTCTTGCGAGACTCTCGTTTGGGCAACACTAAGTGCAACGTCTGAAAACACACAAAGGCATGTTTTTATCCTAATTTTCTTTTAAAACACATTTTTTCTTAAGATGTGTAGTGTCGCGTTCGCGACACAGGTTCGTGCTTAACTAAACAGACACGAGGCACTTACCTTGATTTCAACTTGCCATTTTAGAGCGCGGACAACGTATCTATAGTTTATTATATATCTTTGCCTATCGTTCATTTTCCGCATTTCATGTTTAATTTATTATTATTTCAATTTTAATATCACTTTTTCTATCCAGCTAGTACACAAGGAAGTGGTGACGGGTGGCCGGTTGGTGGGACTGTATTTACCTATATGTAATTTGTCACTCAGAAAATGCTGGCTCTTGTCCTAATCTATACATTAATAAGTAAAGCAAAACTTTGTACCACCTTTTACGAAAATAACGCGGTCGGATGAGAAAAAGAAAACGAATATTTTATAAAAATACTGCATTTGAAATAAATTAAATTGTACTCGAACTTCGCCCTTTTTTTTTTTTTTTTTTTTTTTTTTTGCGAGTTGGAAATCCTCATGGATGTCCTCCGCCCTGGGGCGGGCGAAGGGGTCTGTCAGACTCTACTGACTAAAACCACCCCGTGTTCCTTCGTTCACATGCGTCGAGGGTGCGGGAACACATAAGCATTCTTCAACGCGACCCCCGACTAGTGCCGGCCCGCCTCTGCGGGCCCCATCTCTTTAAGCGGGGGGAGTAAGGTGTTTTGCTCCCCCTGTGACTACTGAGAAGGGCGCGCGTGGAACAAAACGCGCTGCCATCTCGGGTCTCGTGTTATAGGGGACGGCGGGCATCCCCAAGTCCACCGTCCCTGAACCCATTTAGGGGGGCCGAAATAGGGCATTGTCTGCCCTCTGTCGACGCCCGGTGCGCCTACTGCGGGCCGGGAGAGCGCTCAAGATCTCCCTCTCCCTTTCCGCAGCCTCCTTCTGCGACATGACTACTTCGCAGAAGGAAATCACCGCGTCCCAGGACGCTGCGCCGCCGGCCATGGAACGTATTACAGCCGGCAGCGACAAGTCGTTTCCCACTTCTGAAACGAGGGCACGGCGCGGCTCCTCCCAAGCTGCACACTCTGCGAGCGTGTGCCATGCCGTGTCCTCCTGACAATGGACGCAGTGATGACACCGAGCGTCTGGTTCCCTGCCTATGCGACGCAGGTACTTCCCGAAGCAGCCGTGCCCCGAGAGCACCTGCGTCGCCCTAAAAGATAGGGAGCCGTGCCTCCTCCCGAGCCAGTTATCGAGTACTGGCCGGACCGCCTCGATAGTAACGAGGCCAGCGGTAGGTCGCATAAGCCTGTCCCGCCATTCCGCCAAAAGGACCTGGTGGAGCTGTGACCGGCGCAGAGTGAGCTGCTGCTGCACCAATACTATGCCCCGAGTCCGCGCTTCCTCACGCCACCGATGAAGTGACGCGAGGGCTCTTGCTTCCAGGTCCCAAGGCGGGGATCCGGCCAGTGCGCAAGCCGCCTCGTAGGAAATCGTGCGATATCCTCTGATTACCCTGACGGCCATCACCCTCTGTGGTTTTCGCAGTACTGCGATGCTGCAGGCCGTCAGGTCACCTGCCCAAACCGGGGCCGCATACAGGGCCATGGATCGCACGATTCCCACGTACAACTGCCTGCAGGCGGTGCTCGGCCCCCCCAAATTGGGAAGCAGCGTTGATAGCGCGCCTGCTGCGCCCATTAGTTTGGTCGCCAGCCACCGAAAGTGGGGGCCAAAGTCCCAGCGGCCGTCGAGCACCAATCCTAGGTACTTCATGGTTGACTCGACAGCGATCCGGGTCCCCCCAACCACGATGTGTGATCCCGGCGGTGGCGCCCGTCGGGGGCCATGGAACATGATGGCCTCAGATTTGTTTAAGGCCACCTTCAGGCCCAGGCGCCTGATGCGGCTCACCACTTGCGAAACCGCCGCTGTAGCTAGCAACGCTGCCTCCCTATACGAGCTCCCCCGAGCCGTGACCAGCGTGTCATCCGCGTAACACGTTAGGTTTACGCCCGGCTGTAGCTCGCCCCTCAGTACCCAGTCGTACCCGATGTTCCACAGGGGTGGTCCTAGAACCGAGCCCTGTGGAACACCGCACGACATCTCGCGCCGTCCTCTGCCATCGCGTCCCCTGTAGGTGACACACCTTTCTGCAAGGTAAGCCCCGATCACGTGGCGGAGGTAGGGAGGCACTTGGTGATAGCGTAGGGCCTCCCTAATACAACTCCAGGGCAGAGTGTTGAAGGCATTGGAGATGTCTAAGGACACCGCCAGCACCACCTCACCCCGGGACACTGCTTCCTCCGCCAGGGCTCTCACTCGCAAAATTGCGTCAATGGTAGAGCGCCCGTGCCGAAAGCCGAACTGGCCGTCATCCAGGTCCGGCCCTTCTCTGCACAAGTGGCTGACGAGGCGGTTCGCGATAATTCGCTCGAACAACTTACCCACCTCATCAAGCAGCACTATGGGCCGGTAAGCGGACGGCATATCCGCCGGGCGCCCCATCTTTTTGAGCAGAACCAATGTGCCAGTCTACCACTGCGTGGGAAATTGGCCCTGCTCAAGGCATGCTGATAAGAGCCCTCTCAATCGGGGCTCAAGGGCTTTTAAAGCGAGAACGAGGGCACGGCCAGGTACTCCGTCTGGCCCGGGGGCTGTGTTTTTAGCCTGGAGTCGCAATACCGCTACCCTCATCTCAGCTTCTGTCACCTCGGGGACGTTTGGGTCTTCAATTTCTGCTGACTCTGCGGCTGTGGGCTGTGCCATCGTCGGTGGTGTAGGTTCTGCTATAGCAGGGAAAAGTGCCGTGACTACCTCGTCCAACAACTGAGGCTGGAGACTTTCCGTGAGTGGGGGGGCCCAGGGACGGAGTTTTCCCCGAACCATTCGGTAAGGACGCCCCCACGGGTCCCCGTCTAGAGTCGCCAGCAGCTCTTCTCTGCTTCGCGTTTTGGCTTCACCGATGGCCAGCCGCAAAGCCAGCCTTGCTGCGCGGTACACCTCATACCGCACAGCCTCTTCTTCGGGATCCCGTCGACGTCTTCTTCGGTAGCGAGTGTACCGGCGCCTAGCTGCTATGCATGTGATGCGCAGCTGCGCAATTTCGGCAGACCACCAGTACACCTGGCGCCTTGCGGACTGCTTTCGGCTCCGGGGCATCGACGCATCACAAATTATTGTCATCGCCTCACGGAACCATAGCGCTTCCGCTTCGACGTCAACGGGTCCGTTCATCGACTCTCTGCTCCAGGCCTGGACAATGGCGGCCTCTTCAAGAATCTCCCTGTTAATACGCCTAAGCGCCCAGCGTGGTCCGTCCCTTTGCGGGGCTGATAGACGGCGGTCGCCAGTGGTCTCGGTAGAAACATTGAACCGAATGTATCGGTGGTCCGACAACGTCTCCACCTCCACCGCGACACGCCAGTCGCGGACACGGCGCGCGACCAAGGGGCTAGCGAAGGAAACATCCACTATGGACCCACCCCGTTGCCGCACACACGTGTATTCCGAACCCCGATTAAGGACGGACAGACCCGTCGCAGTTGCCCATTCTTCCAGTACCGGACCCCTAGCGTCAGTGACCGGCGATCCCCAAGCTGCAGATTTGGCATTGAGGTCGCCAAGCACTAACGCGGGGTGAGGGTGGTACCGGCCTACGACGGCTCCTAGCTCCACAAGGAAATTCTCGAAGTCAGCGAGACTCTTGTTGGGCGAGAAGTACGCCCCGATGACAACCATGCCGTCCACGAGGGTAGCGCTAGTTTAAATGAATGAGTTTTGATATTTCGTTACGAAAAACATATTTTTATATAAGTATGTCAAATATCTTATCATATACTAGCTTTTGCCCGCGACTTCGTCCGCGTGGAATAGTTACTTTGGGCTAACGTTAAATTTAACCCCGATTTTGAAGCATTCTTCATTGGCGCTCCGCTCCTATTGGCCTTAGCGTAATGATATATAGCCTTTCTCTATAAATTGACTATTTAATTAAAAAATAATTTTTCAATTCGAACCAGTAGTTCCTGAGATTATCGCGTTCAAACAAACAAACAAACTCTTCAGCCTTATATTATTAGTATAGATAGCTGTTGCCCGCGACTTCATCCACGTTTCCGTCGTTTTTCGTAAAAAAAAAGTAGCCTATGTCCTTCCTCACGGTTCAGTGATTTTGATGTAACAGACAGATTAACTTTCGTAATTTAGTAGGGAAATATAATATGTCAATCTATAATACTGTTGAAAAATATCGCAATACCGAACCGTATAATATTATTGTTAACTAGCTTTTGCCCGCGACTTCGTCCGCGTGGAATGGTTACTTTGGGCTAACGTTAAATTTAACCCCGATTTTGAAGCATTCTTCAGTGGCGCTCCGCTCCTATTGGCCTTAGCGTAATGATATAAATTGACTATTTAATTAAAAAATATTTTTTCAATTCGAACCAGTAGTTCCTGAGATTATCACGTTCAAACAAACAAACAAACTCTTCAGCCTTATATTATTAGTATAGATAGCTGTTGCCCGCGACTTCGTCCACGTTTCCGTCGTTTTTCGTAAAAAAGAAGTAGCCTATGTCCTTCCTCACGGTTCAGTGATTTTGATGTAACAGACAGATTAACTTTCGTAATTTAGTAGGGAAATATAATATGTCAATCTATAATACTGTTGAAAAATATCGCAATACCGAACCTCACAATATTATTGTTAATAGCTGTGCCCGCGACTCCATCAGCGTGTAACTCCTTGTGTGTTATTAAGTTAATGTATTGGTAATATTGTTTAGATCACGTTCACATGAGGCTTAAGTACCTATAGAACGAAAATACTTTAGCGCAAAGCTTCCGGGTAAACCATGTTGAAAGTCGACCCGTCCGGCACGTGAACATAAAGATTTCTAGAACTGCTAACCTGGGAAAGAGCGACGTACAACTGACCATGCGAGAAACAACAGACACCGAGATCTACTCCAGCAACACGAAAAGTCTGCCCTTGAGCCTTATTAATTGTCATTGCATAACACACTGATACTGGGAATTGCGTTCTTTTAAATTGGAATGGAAAATTATTTGGTATTATGGGAATTCTGGGAATAAAGACTGTTTCTCCTGCATCGCAACCTGTTAAAATTTGAGCCTCAATTATATTTTGTTGCAACTGGGTTACTTTTAGCCGAGTTCCATTGCAAAGTTGTGGTGGTTTTCGGAGCAGAATAATAATCAGAAAGCTTCGAACTGCTAAGCTATCGGGAGTTACACGTGTTATTGTGAGTCAACCATAAAAGATAGATATATGCTGTCGTGGGATATTTTTTATACAATTTTAAGGAGAACATTTCCGTCATAAATGATTTCTGTGTAGCTTTAACCATTAAGGTTGCACTTGCGACGGAAGCTTAAAAAATGGAGTAACTTCTCCCGTTTTCCCAACATTTCCTTTCATTGCTCTGCTCCTATTGATTGTAGCGTGATGAAAAGTATACTATAACCAGCTCAGGAGTATGAAAAATAATTGTACCAAGTTTCGTTAAAATCCGTCGAGTAGTTTTTGTTTCTATAACGGTTATACAGACAGACAGACAGACAGACAGACAAAAATTTTACTGATTGCATTTTTGGCATCAGTATCGATCCCTAATCACCCCCTGATAGTTATTTTGTAAATATATTTCATGTACAGAATTGACCTCTCTACAGATTTATTATAAGTATAGATAGCTGTGCCCGCGACTCCGTCAGCGTGTAACTCCTTGTGTGTTATTAAGTTAATGTATTGGTAATATTATTTAGATCACGTTCACATGAGGCTTAAGTACCTATAGAACGAAAATACTTCAGCGCAAAGCTTCCGGCTAAACTATGTTGAAAGTTGACCCGTCTGGCACGTGAACATAAAGATTTCTAGAACTGCTAACCTGGGAAAGAGCGACGTACAACTGACCATGCGAGAAACAACTGACACCAAGATCTACTCCAGCAACACGAAAAGTCTGCCATTGAGCCTTATTAATTGTCATTGCATAACACACCGATACTGGGAATTGCGTTCTTTTAAATTGGAATGGAAAATTATTTGGTATTATGGGAATTCTGGGAATAAAGACGGTTTCTCCTGTACCGCAACCTGTTAAAATTTGAGCCTCGATTATATTTTGTTGCAACTGGGTTACTTTTAGCCGAGTTCCATTGCAAAATTGTGGTGGTTTTAAATTTCGGAGCAGAATAATAATCAGAAAGCTTCGAACTGCTAAGCTATCGGGAGTTACACGTGTTATTGTGAGTCAACCATAAAAGATAGATATATGCTGTCGTGGTATATTTTTTATATAATTTTAAGGAGAACATTTCCGTCATAAATGATTTCTGTGTAGCTTTAACCATTAAGGTTGCACTCGCGACGGAAGCTTAAAAAATGGAGTAACTTCTCCCGTTTTCCCAACATTTCCCTTCACTGCTCTCCTCCTATTGATTGTAGCGTGATGAAAAGTATACTATAACCAGCTCAGGAGTATGAAAAATAATTGTACCAAGTTTCGTTAAAATCCGTCGAGTAGTTTTTGTTTCTATAACGGTTATACAGACAAACATAAATTTTACTGATTGTATTTTTGGCATCAGTATCGATCCCTAATCACCCCCTGATAGTTATTTTGTAAATATATTTCATGTACAGAATTGACCTCTCTACAGATTTATTATAAGTATAGATTATATACTCATAATATATCAAATATTTAAAATTAAAATAGTTTGTACATAGATAATTAGGTTGCCGATTTCCTAGTAATCAACTACCTATTTACAAAGACGACCCACTGACCCAATTTTATTTCGTTTAATATGCTTCACTCAGCACACGCAGATCTCAGTTATTGAAAACCAGTATTCCAGTTTGTTTGCGAGAGAAAAGTAAATGACATTTCAGAAATAGGTTAAACGGAACAAGTCAATAGATAAGTTTCTTGTAGGATATTGGAATTGTTTGCTAATTAGGTCTGGAGTTTGTGGTCAGATGGCGTTAGCTTATTGTAGAGTACTTACCGCGGCTATCCTCTACTTAGTAAATTAGCTAATACTAATTGATCTCGGGATAAACACCGCGGTTTTCCTCCTCTCCTTTACAGTCGTGAATCGTAAATCTACTCGAAACATCAATTACGCATGTAGGTAGATTTATATTTTACTTTTCCGGCAAGTAATAGGTAGGCCTGCAATACATCCAGTCGCCTTAATGCTGTAGTCTTTCAGAAGGGGTTTTATAAACCGGTACCAAAAGCGGACGAAGATTTTGAATGTCTTTCTGAATACTGTAATTGTTTCCATGTTGGATTTTATCATCTCATCCCTGAACCCTCAGGGATGAGATGATAGTGAGAAATATTTTGACTTACCTAAAGTCGACAGTCATTGTTCGGTAATCAGGACGGCCTGTGTTGTTCGACCTGTTTGCATGCTAAAACTGCTTGAGAATGATCTAGAAGAATAATCTTGCATAAGATCAAGTCATCAAGGTCGACAGTGACTTACGCTTGCATTCAGCACCTACTGTTTCGAGCAAATTTAAAGGGACCTACACGCCTTTTTCATTTTTTCACAAACGTAGGTAAGTAACTAAAATCGATACCAAAATTGAGGTACAAATCTAAGCTGCTTACCTAGAATTCGGGCTTATGAAGATTTCCTAGAACCTAGAACCAGTATGCTGGCGTTAACAACCCGACAACGTTAGCGAAGCAGTTACATGTTTTTATGTAAGGGTCATCTTCACCTATTGCATCAGTGCCTTTCCATTTAAAAGCGATATATATTGTCAATAACATTGGTTGCACACGGAACCTAATTTGACACCAATGCGGCACGTAAGCAGCTCCTACCTTTATTTGACGAATGTCAGGGGGTTTGTGGAGAAAGCCGCCCGCGCGCCGCGGAGGTCGGCCGGTGATGGAAGCGCGCGGCGCGGCGCCGGCGCAGTATGCGCGCGTCGGTGAAAGGCACCATGTCGATACACGCAGTGATCAGTGCACGGACCGCGAGCGCCATGGCCGGGTTACCATATATGCGAATATTACTCATTTGTGCTATTTTAATCAATGGTTAGTTCCAATTACTTTAACAAATTTATTTTTAATTTGTGATAATTAAGTGATAATCCCGCACTTTATAACAGTTTCTACATGTAAGGAATTAAAAATCAACCAATGCATAATTCGTAATCTTATGCAAGCAGTCCGGCGATCAATTTGTTAGTCGTTAACGTAACTGTTATAACGAACTGATACTTAGTGAAAGCTATGCATCGTGTTTAGCTAGAATTTTTACAATTTCATAAAATAACGTTGAATGTGAAAGCGTGCGACAAAACTTTTTCTCATTACTCAGTGAATTACGAATAATATGTTATATTTAGAAAGTGACAGATGTGGATGAATAGGGGCCTCATTGTAATTCATCTGGCATGTCCTTCTTTCACTTGACATTGAGGCCTGTGACCGGTTGCTATCGAGGATATTGACACTTACGTCGGTACTTGATGTAGTTACCTGGTTTTATGTATGACTTATCTTGCAAGTCAGGAAATTTATAGCCGACAGCTTCGCAGACTTTTTTGTCGTTAAAGTCTATTGACGACTGATTTTCAGATAATAATGTGATAAAAGTGAGATTTTATGAATAACAATATGTTGGTAGTCAGAAAAAACTTGTAAGTACCTAAAAAATAAAAGTAATATAATTTCAGAAGTTTTTAAATGAACTTCGGATCTAATAAACCATTTGCCGAAGCGCCTTCATCTGTAATTTGTAAGTAGATATTCCTCGAAGTGTTTAGGTTAACCAAAAGGAATTTCGCAAATTCAAAGCTCTCAGGAGCAAAGCAAGGCTAACTCCCCGAGATATAAACCTGGTACTGTCTACAACAAAAGTAATTAACAACTGTCAAGCAAACCAAAATAACAAACCCTAGTTCGACCATGAATGTGTCTAGTGAAAATATTTATTCGAATCATGCCTTTGAGTTACTTCAAACGTGAAACATAACATGTACAGAACATGAAGCAACTTCGGTAACTGTTACTAACGTATGAACGTTTCAAAACAAATCATGCGTACTTCAGTATTAAACAATTTATTGGCACGTTAAACAGACGTATACAATCAATTTACAAGCCTCTGAAGGCCCACAAAATTTTGTAATTAGATAGCTTATAAATAATGAATAAGGTATGCGATTCGCCTTGTCTGTCTGTTTGCAAATTATAGATAAGCACTCAAAGATTAATTTATAATTGAATGAGTAGGAAACATTGAGATAACAAAAAACTCTCAGACTTATTGTGTCACAACGAGTGATTGTTTTCTTAGAAAAATGCTGTATGAATAACTTGAGGGCCGTTGTCTAATTGCTTTGATGTTTTTTGATTTAAAAATTAATTATTTTTAAATTACCTAACAGGTGAATATTGTTGACATCTCAAATGAGAGAAGTCAAAGAAGATTTTGTTTGATGATAAACATAAATGTTAAGAACGTTGTAAGCATCTTTATTAAAAGAAAATATCTTATTATTATGTCAAAGTGAATGATAAATGTGAAAGAATAAGAGAATGTAACCATTTCTTAGCATTTTCGAGTCCCTATGGTATTTTAAAGTGAGATATGAGGTACCAAGGCCTTCGCTGTTATAAAATGTCCCTCTGACTAGATATAATTTGGCAAAATGTCTAGACGTCTTAGAGCTTAGCGTCAGCCTTTTCTAATAGCTTTTATATTCTACAAATGTCTATCAGCGGCATTACATTTGTATTTGGCTAAAATATTTGAAATAAATTTTCTAGAAAGTTTTATGAATGTGATTCTAACATTCCATCAGGTCCTTTGGAGCTCATGAAAAGCTTAATATGTAGTAGAATTCAATTTATACTGCGTTATTTTACAGCCTCTACTTATTAATTCATTTAATATAACGACTTAGTCCTTTAATACACCAGAAACTAGTCAAGACATATCACATTTAAAATATAATTAGTGTATCTGTATATCCGTGATTTTTTTAAGCTAGCTAGATTTGTGTTAAATACTTGAATTATTTTAAATAAAACTATCTGTAAACTAATACATAATCGCATCATTAAATAATATTACGTTTCGCATGTTTATTAAGCATCTTGATTTTAAGGTGAAGGAATGTGATTATAATACAGATGAGGAAGCTAATAAGTTTAATAAATAATATCTTAATCGTGACTTCCCTATTCAATAGTGTTCAATCAATTCGGGACTATGAAATGATTTACGTAACCAACTTTCTCTTTTGAATATATAATAATACTAAATTGAAGTCGAAAGTACTCTGGCTAGCCTTGCTACGAGTATCTATTAAAAGTCCGAAAATTATTAAGGAGTTGAACAAAAGTAAAGGCTAATTTATTGACGGTTTAATTAGTCACGCACGATCGCCATAAAAGCATGGCATATTTAGATACACTGCAAATTATAGAATAATATGAACAGCTAAGACATTATGGCTATCCGAATGTTAAGAAATGCGTCTGTATGTATCTAAGAGAAATTTCCACTGAAAAAATCAAATAGAAAATGTTCTCAGGTTTTCCCTTACTAAAGTAAAGACTTTGTAGTCTCCTACCTGTATTAAAGCTTTAAGCTCGCTATTTGTTCAGGACAGACTTTTAAATACCTAGGATAAGGTGACACAATGCTAACAGAGTTGTCTACTTCTGTAACTATAAATTGTTTTATTGATTTCCAGGAAGCTACCAGCAGAAAGATAAAGATAAGCCGGAGGACTTTGTTTGTCCCGAAGGCACTAGGGGCAATGGAAATTTCGCTGACCCCGCCACATGCAGGCGGTTTTACCAAGTAAGTATTTTTAACTTTATTATTCATGCAAGTTTTCTAACAGTCAGCTTTGGGATGCCTGTGGCTTTTTTTCCAATACGTACGCTAAATCTAAACACACTTGTTTTGTCTAATGGCCTAATCCTGTTTTACGCTATTATCAGAAAAACCTAACTGTATCGTTGGTCGAGTGGTCTCAAGCGCGACTGCTGACCACGCGGCCTCGGGCTTAAATCCCAGGTGGGGCAAAAAGTCCTATTGGGTTTTTCTGTAAGGAATTTCTCAGTAGTAGACCGGAGTTTGGAAGTTGGTGGTGTGATACCCCCGTGCCTCGGAAAGCACGATAAGCCGCCGGTCCTGGCTGTCATTTGAACATCTTTGACAGTCGTTACGGGTAGACAGAAGCCAGTAAATCTGACACTGGTCTATCCACTGGTCTATCGTGTTACCCAGCTACTGGGTTGTGGAGGCAGTCTCTCCATGTAAAACACTAATACTCAGCTGCATCTTGGTAGACTGGAAGCCGACCCCAACATAGTTGGGCATAGGCTGAGCAAATGTATAATATTGTATGTTATTAATCTTGACATTTGTATACTTCTGATATTTAAATTTTTATTTTTAGTTTTGACATGTACAATTTGACTTTATTTAATTTTTTACTTTTGTTTTGTTTTGTTGTGTATAATTTGATTTTTAATATTTTTATTTTGGTGATGTATAGTTTTGAAATTTATTTTTTTAATTATTGCTAATCTCTATCAATTTATATTATTGGGTTTAAATTAAAATTTTCAAATTAATTATTTAAAACATTTTTTAAACTTTATTTTCATTTTATGTTATCTCACATGCGTTTTTATTCTGTATGTGTACACATGTTTGGAGCAAATAAAGAAATCTTATCTTATCTTATCTTATCTTAATGATGATTCAGAAAAACATAAAAACTTTGACGACGACTGTACTCCGTTCGATATATTTATGTATGAAGGTTAATAAGAAAAATATTGTAAAGGCTTAGTTTAACTTCCGCGTATCTACCCTCTATTTGTTTATATGTATCCTTCATGTCTATCTATTTAATAAACTGTTTCTGTATAAATATTATGTAATTGAGATTCAACTGTTTGCTTTTGACCGGTTTAGCTTCTACGGCGAGACTGCGATTTTAATGACGGTGGAAAAGGTAATTTAGAGATTTATCTTAAACATTAAATAGAACATTTTGTTCAAGTTTGTACTAGATTCCCACGGTACACGGTATTTTGTATATCCGTGAACAATATGTAAAAAAACTGATTTGGAACCGAACAACGTAGGATCACCAATTCTTATATATGCAGATAATCAGATATGTATATTATTCGAACGATTATATTGTATGTAAGTAACAGTATAATTATGCATCTGAATGTGTTTTCGGTGTTGATGGATTCAAGGAAAACACGTTAACACAACACGCACAATTAAATATTGTATAAAACATTCATCAGTGAAATACCTTCACTGATATATCTATATAGGTACTTTTATCAGAAATAAATGTTGTATGAAAACATCGATTTATAAAACGTATGGCTATAATATTAATAAATAACGTAAAGTGGTTAATTAAATTGAAGATAATTATACACGAATGCTATCAATCATGAGATTATTTATTTATTAGAGTAATATAACATCATTGCGATATATATACATTAAGCATACGATAAAAATATTACTTAAAGTTATGAGTACTTTAGACGGGTGTTTTAATAAGGAAATAATATTTATTTTGGCACTTATTGACATTTTCGAATCTCGATCAACCGGTTTTGAAATAACCAGTTGAAGTTGAACAAGACTGGTTTAATTTAAACAATGGTTCTCTCTTGTATTTTGAATGTAAAAATTATTGGACGCCAGTTTTTCGTATGCGGCGTATTTGTCGAGAAATATCGGTATTTGGGGTATTTTTGTATTGGTGGGCGGACCTCTCGGGTTTTGTTATTCACGCGTCTTTATTACCTATGGGTCTTGAATGTTAATCGGTTGGGCACGGTGGCCCGCTGGGTGACACATTAATTCTTCGACAGGTATTGCTGCCTACGTGGTATTTGTTACAAGAGTTCAGTCCCTATATTTATAGCACTACATATACCTATTTATCGCACATCTACAAAAAATAGTAGCGATAGTTTCAACCTTCTTGTATTAAAATGCATGTCATAAGATGTCAACGTTCTCAGTGCACAAGTGCAAGGATGTCTCACAGTCATTGTACTTTGTTTTTATTGAATGAACGCGATATCGTAATCAGATACATTTTTATGAAGATTACGTTAAAAAACCTGAAATAATAACAAAAAAACGCGTTCGGTAAAAAGCTATGGCCTTGGTATTGGTAGTCTTGAGTTCAGTGAATTTGAGACGGTAAGGGTCAATGCATTATTGAAAATCGATAGTGTTTTTATATACCTCTTCCTAACGTGTTTTGAGTTAATATATAAATACGGTTTATTTATTGTAAAAAACATATTTAGAGATAATATGTATATTCTGGTTAGATGGGGAACCGATCTCAACACGAGAAAAAAGATACGCAAAGGTAAAGATCATCAACATGTATTAATACACAGGCAGGTAGATCTTCAGGCGCTTATTACGATTCCCGTATCCAACGAAGAATAAATAAATAGACATAAGGGGTAGGCATAACCGCTACATTCATATTTTTATGGAATAACACCGAACATTTTTCGCATAAAACGGTGGATTCCTTTTTTCGTATGCCGTTGTATGTAATAACGTAACCCCGCGTGACTAACCCCCCTGGGATTACACTTGAGTTTATGTTACGTCCGCGAAATTGGACGGATTCAAAAATAAAAATGGCTGCCCATAACCGGAGCTAAGTATTATCTAGCTGCTTGTAACAGTTATTGTAGTGCTTCTTTTGTTCTAACTCGGAGTAGGTTAAACGTCCTATAAAGTTTTATAAAGAGGATGATGGACATAGCTACGAATTTCTCACGATTATTTCGAATTTATTCTACGAATTACATATATACCCCCTAACTAGAAAAAAATGTAAATTAATTGTATGCCAATATTTACAAAAATTAAGCTACGAGGAGACGGAACAGCTACTACTTGTACCACATTAAAATAAATAAATAAATAAAAATAGGGCTAAGAGCATCGTGATCACAGATACCCTCCTCACAAGCTCGCCTACACATATAATTATATGCTCACGCCTTCTTACACCCTCAAACTCTCAACATAACTTCACTCACACTGACACCCTCATATCTATACATCACACACACCTTAATTCACACTTACACGCACACTCACACACAAACATATATACACACACAATAACAATACACATTACACTTATCTATACTTATAATAAATCTGTAGAGAGGTCAATTCTGTACATGAAATATATTTACAAAATAACTATCAGGAGGTGATTAGGGATCGATACTGATGCCAAAAATGCAATCAGTATTATTTTTGTCTGTCTGTCTGTCGGTCTGTCTGTCTGTCTGTCTGTATAACCGTTATAGAAACAAAAACTACTCGACGGCTTTTAACGAAACTTGGTACAATTATTGTTCATACTCCTGAGCTGGTTATAGTATACTTTTCATCACGCTACAATCAATAGGAGCAGAGCAGTGAAGGGAAATGTTGGGAAAACGGGAGAAGTACTCCATTTTTTAAGCTTCCGTCGCGTGTGCAACCTTAATGGTTAAAGCTACACAGAAATCATTTATTACCGAAATGTTCTCCTTAAAATTATATAAAAAATATCCCTCGACAGCATATATCTATCTTTTATGGTTGACTCACAATAACACGTGTAACTCCCGATAGCTTAGCAGTTCGAAGCTTTCTGATTATTATTCTGCTCCGAAATTTAAAACCACCACAACTTTGCAATGGAACTCGGCTAAAAGTAACCCAGTTGCAACAAAATATAATCGAGGCTGAAATTTTAACAGGTTGCGGTGCAGGAGAAACCGTCTTTATTCCCAGAATTCCCATAATACCAAATAATTTTCCATTCCAATTTAAAAGAACGCGATTTCCAGTATCGGTGTGTTATGCAATGACAATTAATAAGCCTCAAGGGCAGACTCTTCGTGTTGCTGGAGTAGATCTCGGTGTCAGTTGTTTCTCGCATGGTCAGTTGTACGTCGCTTTTTCCCGGGTTAGCAGTTCTAGAAATCTTTATGTTCACGTGCCGGACGGGTCAATTTTCAACATAGTTTACCCGGAAGCTTTGCGCTGAAGTATTGATGTTCTATAGGTACTTAAGCCTCATGTGAACGTGATCTAAACAATATTACCAATACATTAACTTAATAACACACACGGAGTTACACGCTGACGGAGTCGCGGGAACAGCTATTAACAATAATATTGTGCGGTTCGGTATTGCGATATTTTTCAACAGTATTATAGATTGACATATTATATTTCCCTACTAAATTACGAAAGTTAATCTGTGTGTTACATCAAAATCACTGAACCGTGAGGAAGGACATAGGCTACTTCTTTTACGAAAAACGACGGAAACGTGGACGAAGTCGCGGGCAACAGCTATGCTAATATATAAGGCTGAAGAGTTTGTTTGTTTGTTTGAACGCGATAATCTCAGGAACTACTGGTTGGAATTGAAAAAATATTATAATTAAATAGTCAATTTATAGAGAAAAGCTATATCATTACGCTAAGGCCAATAGGAGTGGAGCACCAATGAAGAATGCTTCAAAATCGGGGTTAAATTTAACGTTAGCCCAAAGTAACTATTCCACGCGGACGAAGTCGCGGGCAAAAGCTAGTATTAAATATTTTTTACTTACCTTGCATATATTTCTTAATGAGTTTTTTATTTTTTATTCTTGTGTTTAATTATCATTATTTTTTCTCAATTGTTGATTATGCATGCATCCACTGTCTGGCACCAGTTATATTATTTATTATTGTATTTAATGCGAGGGGAATGGTAACTGATAGCCGAAATACAGGCAATGCCTAGTTCGGCTACAGACGCTAAACTCAACGCCTTAACAGAAATTGTTTGCAACAATGCGATTGTTAAGTATTTATAAGTTGTTTTTGGAAATAAATAAATAAAAAAAAAAAAATTATGATTTTCTCAAACTCTTATTAATTATTTCGATTTCGTAGAAGTCCATTCTGTGCTTTTTTTTTCTATGTGACAAGATGTATTCTAATACAATTTCTGAGTCAAACTATGTAACTGTAAAGAAATATCATTTCATTAATGAAAATACTTGAAATTCTTGAAAGTAACATGTGCGAGGAAATTGGAGTTGATACGTAGAATCGTTTTTATTATTTTATTTCGAAGTAAAAGGCGTGTGAAGTGTTCGCTTTTGCGAAAATTGATCCCAAGAAATATCCTGGGAATACCTCTGCATGATATACTGGCTGGTTCAGAAGTGAGTGGTCACATTAGAAGGCCACGTTTTGATTTGTTCGGAACTTTTTAGTTCTATGTTGCTAATATTCATTTATTCATTTCGAAAAACAAACACTTACATATATGTGATTAAAATTTTATATGTAGTTCACGACATTATCCACATATTCGTTATATCGATGTTATATTAGGTTATTTTGAACTAATAAAGCGAAAGCGGGTGAATCTACTTTTAGAAAGATAAAAATTAAACATTAGTTATAAATTAAGAGAAAAAAATCAATTTCTATTTAAATGAACTATAATTGTTTTATCAGGGAATTTCAGAAAATTATTAGATGACTATGTAAATGAATCTATGTTTGAGAAAGCTGTGTTGAATTTTTTTTAGCAAATACGAAATTCAAATTATCTATAGAGAAATTGAATTCTTTTTGGAAAATTTGAATAAAGAGTCGGCTAATCAGTATAATTAATAGCTCTAGCAGGATTTGTGGGGTTCAGTTTATTTCTATCACTTGATATGCATGGTGTTTTTCGTAGACCCTGCTTAGTGACAAACATTCATGCGGTAAACCTGGTTATTCTTTAAGTTTAAGGTGTGAACTGCTAAAGCCCCCTTCTTAGGTAAACCGAAGTAATTAAGTTTCGCGACTTTTACTTATTTCACTCATGACATTAGCCTGTTTCTACCAAGGCACTAGGGACCTACCATAATTACCCTGCTTAGTGCTTAGCTGGGGGATTGCTTACTTAAGTTGACTAAGTTTTATATGCCTACTTACTGTAACCTAAGTATATTTTCGCGTTTTAAATAGATTTTCTCACAGAAATGAGTGGCAAAGATAACACTGTACAAAGTTTTTTTGGTCTAATATTCAATGTGCGGCACTATATTCAACACATTAGGCTTATTTAGAAATCAGGTTAAAACATTTAGTATCAAGCATCCAATGATAAATATTCTATCTATATTTAAAAGCCGGGCGAAAAACCAGTTGGTTCACTGTTGATTCAACTGGGGGCGAATTAAAAATTAAATAAAATTCCAACAAATTCCAACAAAAAAGACAATTCCAAATTTGCGGAGTTACCTATTTTGGAGCGTATTGACAGCAAAGAAGGGTTGAGTTCGCATTAGTTCATTGGTCAAAAATATTGCCTGGTCAAAAATGTTACCGCTATCAATGAATTGTTGGGTACATACAGTGGTGGTCATATAATTAAGAAAGACTATTTAAAAACAAGGTGTTTTTCAAACTTACGAGATTTACACTTTTTGCATGTCTTTTTGTATATCTCTCTCGGTATTGCAAAATTGTTCCACATTGTCGTAGCACACAGTTATAACATGATTAATTCAATAATATATAGATAAACGTTTTATATTAAACCTTAACATATTATTGCAAACTTACTGGCTGGCCACATAATTAAGAACGCTGGATAGTTTATTTTTTATTCAAATTTAAATAGAGAACACTCTGTAACGAAGCCATTATTCCCGTAATTTTTGCGCCATTTAGTGCTGTAAAAGTCAAGAAGTAAAACAATGGGGAAAAATTATAGTTGCGATGAATCTACAAGGGAAGTGATAATATAATAAATCTTCGCGATAAGAATTGGTCATATAAAAAGATAGCCGATCACCTGCAATACTCAAAAACGATGATATTCCACCATTGATTTAAATAGCAATATATATGTCAATGTATTCCACGCTGTGAAGCATTTTAACACGTATCAAACAACTTCAAATATTCCACGTGTATCTAAATAGATAAATGCTTTTCGGCGAGACGATAGAAATATCGTACGCGCGGCAAAACAATACCCTTTTAAGGGGTCTAACGAGTTGAGAAAAGAATATTTTGGTGAAAACAACTCTTCAGTGATCTCAGCGCGCACTATCCGAAGGCGTTTGGTAAAAGCTAAGTTGAACGGTAGGATAGCAAGAAAGGTACCCTTATTGAAACGGTGTCATAGACAAGCCCGGCTTGCATTTGCTAGGGGCTATGAAAGCTGGACAGTAAGACAGTGGAAAAATGTTCTTTTGTCTGACGAGACAAAAATTAACAGAGTATGATTAAGAGTATTAGAAATGATATGTTCGATGCCCTCCCAATACAGTTTTCAACCCCATGTATACAAAAGTGACATTAAAGCATGGTGGTGGAAATGTGAAAATTTCGGGGTGCTTCTCTGGTGATGGTGTTGGACCTGTTAGATTAATAGAAGGAAACATGGATCAATTCCAATACAGAAATATAGTGGATGAAACAATGTTACCATATGCTGAAGACGTATATCCGATTATTTGGAGATTTCAACATGACAATGATCCCAAGCACACTGTACGCACGGTTAAAGAATTACTCACATGATCTCAATCAGTCTCTGTCTTACAATGGCCACCAAACAGTCCAGATTTAAATCTCATAGAGCATCTTTGGTGCGAAGTTAAGAAAAAGGTTTCAAATCGACGGTATGGTAACTCGTGTGGTAACCTAAGTTACAACTGCAACAACTCTCGAGCAGTTTAAGAATCGTTCTTTATTATTTGTCCAGCTTTATTACTATTTGAAATTGTAACTGTCGATAGTAAATTAAATTTGTAAAGTAAATAGTAAGTGATTTTAATATTTAATCTTAATCCTGTTTACTCTATTCATGTAGCTTTTGAGAAGGAACATAAAAATACATATGATATTATTAAAAAAAATGTCTGGTACTACAAATCGTTCTTAATTATATGACCACCACTGTATGTTACTAATATCAGCGTCTTTGTAGAAAATTCTCATCTGCATATCACTAGAAACTTTTTGCTTTCATATTATTGGATTTATTACTTACTAGCTTTTGCCCGCGACTTCGTCCGCGTGGAATAGTTACTTTGGGCTAACGTTAAATTTAACCCCGATTGTGAAGCAATCTTCATTGGTGCTCCGCTCCTACTGGCCTTAGCGTAATGATATATAGCCTATATATAGCCTTTCTCTATAAATTTACTATTTAATTAAAAATATTTTTTCAATTCGAACCATTAGTTCCTGAGATTATCGCGTTCAAACAAACAAACACACTCTTCAGCCTTATATTATTAGCATAGATAGCTGTTGCCCGCGACTTCGTCCACGTTTCCGTCATTTTTCGTAAAAAAAAGTAGCCTATGTCCTTCCTCACGGTTCAGTGATTTTGATGTAACACACAGATTAACTTTCGTAATTTAGTAGGGAAATATAATATGTCAATCTATAATACTGTTGAAAAATATCGCAATACCGAACCGCACAATATTATTGTTAATAGCTGTGCCCGCGACTCCGTCAGCGTGTAACTCCTTGTGTGTTATTAAGTTAATGTATTGGTAATATTGTTTAGATCACGTTCACATGAGGCTTAAGTACCTATAGAACGACAATACTTCAGCGCAAAGCTTCCAGGTAAACTATGTTGAAAGTTGACCCGCCCGGCACGTGAACATAAAGATTTCTAGAACTGCTAACCCGGGAAAGAGCGACATACTGACCATTCGAGAAACAACTGACACCGAGATCTACTCCAGCAACACGAAAAGTCTGCCCTTGAGCCTTATTAATCGTCATTGCATAACACACCGATACTGGGAATCGGTTTCTTTTAAATTGGAATGGAAAATTATTTGCTATTATTATAAGTATAGATTATGGGAATTCTGGGAATAAAGACGGTTTCTCCTGCACCGCAACCTGTTAAAATTTGAGCCTCGATTATATTTTGTTGCAACTGGGTTACTTTTAGCCGAGTTCATTTCGGAGCAGAATAATAATCAGAAAGCTTCGAACTGCTAAGCTATCGGGAGTTACACGTGTTATTGTGAGTCAACCATAAAAGATAGATATATGCTGTCGTGGGATATTTTTTATATAATTTTAAGGAGAACATTTCCATCATAAATGATTTCTGTGTAGCTTTAACTATTATGGTTGCACACGCGACGGAAGCTTAAAAAATGGAGTAACTTCTCCCGTTTTCCCAACATTTCCCTTCACTGCTCTGCTCCTATTGATTGTAGCGTGATGAAAAGTATACTATAACCTGCTCAGGAGTATGAATATTAATTGTACCAAGTTTCGTTAAAATCCGTCGAGTAGTTTTTGTTTCTATAACGGTTATACAGACAGACAGACAGACAGACAGACAGACAGACAGACAGACAAAAATTTTACTGATTGCAGTTTTGGTATCAGTATCGATCCCTAATCACCCCCTGATAGTTATTTTGTAAATATATTTCATGTACAGAATTGACCTCTCTACAGATTTATTATAAGTATAGATATTTAAACTAAAACAGCATTCTTAATTTTGCTGTCGAGCAACATGTAGCAATGTTACTTGACTCTAGAAATAGGAATCCTGTTAGTACTAACGTTCCCTATACCGTGGGATTTCATAAAGTTGTCAACGTTGTTTCATGTAATTCTTTGATTGAAAAATTATATTCATTTTGTTCCAGTGTGTCGATGGGTATCCCTACGTCAGCAGATGCCCCTCCGGATTATACTTCGACGATATAAGCAAGTTCTGCACCTTTAAAGTTGAAGCGAGATGCGGTCCCATCGCCACAAGTAGGTACCTATGTTAAATTGCTTAGATGTGTAATAAAATATACGATAAGTTCTAATAAGTTGCCGTATTAATTTATAACAGCGTTTGGGCCTGGCTTCCCACTGTCTCATTTGTGCTAACTCACACAGAATCTTAATAAATTATACACTAAGACCTACCTCATAAAATACTCTATACATTGGTGAAAACTACATGAAAATCTGTTCAGTATTTTTAAAGTAATTGTCGGCAACAGACAGAGTACATACAGTCGCGGGGCAGATTTTTTTTTGTTATATGTCAGAATTAAACGGAATGACAAGGTACCATCTAGAAGATTGATCTAGAAGAGAGATGACTAATGAAAGACGTAAAAGCAAAGAAGGGAAAAGTTAGGTTAGGGAATAATTCGTAGTTAGATAGATAGATAGAATATACTTTATTGTACACCAAAATTTAAACACACCTATTTAACAATATTGCTTATTCTATGGTAACAATGGCGGTCTTATCGCTGAAAGCGATATCTTCCAGACAACCTTTGGAAGGACTTTAAAAACTTTAATTAAAGTGGGGAGGGCTAAATTAGTGTACTAACTACATTACTCATAAAAACAGAGAAACAAACTTTTAGAGAAAAAAAATATTAAATGCAGGAGATCATTTTATAAATAAATAAAAAAATTAAAGAGTGTTAATCTAAAACTGACAAAAACATGACACATAGGAAGATAGACAATACTGTATAGAATCAATTAATCAGCTTAGTGATTGGGTGTGAAATTGCACATCTGCAACCAAACGCCTTGAAATTAACTTCGCCTGGTAACATTTAGCTTTTTGCTGCACTGATGACATGTAAGTACATAGAAGTTATTTTGTAAGTTACTGTATCTAACTCATGATTTAATTTGTATAATTATTTTGTAATAGATACCTATTCGTGTTTGAAAATACATAATTAAATACATATTTATCAACAGTTGTATAAAAGAAACGGTTAAAATAGGTACAAAATAATTCTAATTGAATTTGGTAGACAATCACTTTTATTCCGTCAATAGTCTATTGGCTAAGCTTGTGATCGAGAGGTCACGGGTTTGAACCTCACCCGTTGCACTATTGCCGTGTACCCATTCCAGATGCAAGCATAGTTGGAGGGGATCACAAGACTGCTAGTAATGTGAATTCTAGCATAGCCACAGCCACGCATCGCCACCATGCTACGATGCGTGGCTGTGGCTATGCTAAAAATCTATAAAAGAAAAAGTTATTGTGATCGATTACTCCGCCGCATACCCTGTCATAATCCTGTGCACGCCCATGCTGCTAGCATATCACATTATAAAAATTAGATCGCTTTTTCTAAATAAATGTTTTGTTTTATTTAATTTAATGAAAAATTTATTTTTATAAAGCGCCTGCGCCGATCACAGAAACGCCTTTGGATTTAGCAACAAAATGTGACACAAGCGAGTGTCAGTTGCCTTACTGCTTCTGCTCCAAAGATGGAACCCTCATCCCTGGAGGACTTGACCCTGAAGACGTAAGTAGAACATATGCTTCAATGTAAGACATTTTCTTATTATAATTTTTAGCAAATTTTGTCCAAATGAATTGAGTCATGAAGCTACAAACACGTGTTCTAATTGAATAATTATTCAATCTACTATAAATAATTTCGAAATCTACGCAGAGCAAGTCGTGGGCGAAATAGGAACGATTATATTACTAGAAATTGATAATGACAATTATCAAATGAGAGCGATCATCGATCATCGGGTAATTTCCTGGTATGTAGAGTCAAAAAGCTCAAAATAAACGAAAAGTGATTATGAATATTTAGTGTAACAGGTATAACTGGAATGAAATTGAAATCGACATTCGTAATTTAATTTGAATCAGTATGCCATTCACAAAATCAGCCTTGAAAATATTCAATCTATACTATTAACAATAAAACTTCGAGAAATAATTTAAAATGGGTAATTTTAAGAGGCTTTATACCTATTGCTCTGTACCATGATGTCAGCAAAATATATTTTTGTAAGAATATAAAAGACCACAGCCATTGCAGCTCGTCTATAACCTACAGTTTGTCGTATGTATTAAAATCCTCCATTGCATAGTAATGTATATAAAGCCACGTCGTGCATGTTAAATAGCTAAAAAGCGTATCATGTGCATAATATAGTTAGATTCGGCCATGGCCAGTACTTTTAGAGCTTAAGTTACGAAAAAAATCATGTGTTCAATTCCTTGGTAGATATTACGATTTGATATGAAAAGATATATTCTCCCCGTGCAGTTAGATATAAATGAATAGCGAGTAAATTGTATCGCCGAACCTCCCCCTACCTGTGGGAACTTAATGTAGCCTGGTCAAATTTAATAAATAGGCCTCCTCTTCCAAACTAAATTAATTAGACCATCTAACGGTCCGTAAAGACGAAAATAAATATGATATATTAATATGTTAGACAATGTTTAAACATTTTACGACGGAAACTTGTTAAATGATCATATAACATGAAATAAAAATGTCGCAGAAAATTATTTTATAAGTGGTTATTGGTTTATATAACATAAAGATCCTTTTGATGCATTGATATAAGAGTTATTATATAAGTATTTTGATTGTTCAATATTTAAAAGAGTTGAACTGGTCTATAAATAGTGATAAAAAATCAGCTTCAAAGCCGTATATATTTGCTTTATTTTAGGCAAATGTCATCTGACTATCTATTTATAAAGATATATTATTAAACAATTTAGGTTGAATAATAATGAAAAACAACTTACGAGCGATAAATTACGAGTTTCAATAATAATAAAAATACAGTTATGTCGACTTTTCAATAGATATTATAGTGCAAAAACTAACTTCAATGCCGTGAATGATTCGACGTTCTCATTTTTTCTTCGCAGACGCCCCAAATGATAATGCTGACATTCGACGGTGCTGTTAACTTGAACAACTTCGACTTGTACAAGAAGGTGTTCAATGGAAAGATCAAGAACCCTAATGGCTGCCCCATTAGAGGCACTTTCTTCCTGTCACACGAATACAGGTAATTAGGAAATGATATAAGTTTTTAAACTCAGGTGGTCAATACCGGTATCATTAGATCTTTAAACGCAATTTTTTCCATGTATGAATTGTTTCAAGTTTCCAACATTTCGGCATTGTTGCAAGCACCAGTTCATCCGTGATGATTACGCTTGCAACAGTGCCAATAATTAGGAAATGAGCAACGAAATCTTAAATATTTGCCAGCTCCAAGACCAGGTTTCTAATAATCGTGTTATCTCCGCTATATGCAAACGGCATTCGGACTACAATCTAGCTGCAAATTAGATTTTGTGCAGTTGACGTAATTGCAACACAGCAGTTGTGGTCAATTGTGCAGTTCCCTTACCCTAGCCGGCCTGTACTACGTCTATGGTGACTGCTTAATATCAGTGCTTGATGTATCAGTCAATAGACTATGAAGATTTCATTGTGAATTCCTTTGAAAAGTTACTCATGATATTTGTAAAGCTGTTCCTACACATTATTATGACGGTAAATATACTATCACGATATTAAAATATCACAGACCATTAGTCAACTTTTCCCCTTGACATTTTCTCATGAAAGCTGTGTCCGAAATTAATATCAACGTACCTATATTTCAATTAATTAGAGACAAACAATTTGCTAAGTTCCTGTGATTAATTTGGATGTTAGTTTGGTAATTACTTACACAAGTTTCGTGTTAATTACTATATTATATACCTTTGATGTTGGCTGTAAGCTGGAGTTAGGTACAGTAAGTGTCGCCACATTTATTCACATTTTACCAATCATTATATTATAAATGCAATTATGTATACAAAAAGTTTATTTTAGATATATTTAGAAATATTCAGTAATTCTTGTAGATTTTTGATATAAAATAGATTTCGAAGGTCAAATGTGAAAAAACCGCTGCGTATATTTTTAGATGTCTAATGAAGAAGTGTTTAGAAGATGATTTAAGAAATCTGTATGGGATTAAAATCGGGATTGCTTCCATGATTTATATTACACGAACTACCAGAATACCTCTACAGTACAATAATCGGGTAACATCTGGCAAGACTGGTGTAAGATTTACTGGCTTCGGACTATCTGTAAGGACTGTCAAATAAATATTTGTAGATACAAATGACCGACGACTTAAGAGCTTTCCGTAGCACGGAAGAGACTCGGTATGTAATGGATTGTAATCAATCCATAGACTAAACCTCGGAAAACATTGCTTAACCTCTGGTCTACGAGGTTTTTATTTATTTATTTATTATTAGGGATAACAACAGCATACAATTCTTAAATGGGTACTTATCTGTAATTACATGAGTAGCCAATAACAGCTATCCACAAAAGATATTCAAGGTGGATCAGTCTTAATATTAATATTAAAGATGATTGGGCACTTTGAAGAGATCAGTATATAATATTCATGAAGGATATAATATATATCATATAATAGATACAAATAATTACAAATAACATATACTAATTTATATATATGAAGAAAAACAAATATATACATACATATAGAAATGAAAATATATACTAACTAGATACCCAGCCATTTAGTATGTATATTGTTTGAAATTTTAGATAGCCTATTATGATAACAATTCAAACAAAACTTGTTTTTTGAAATCATTCTTGGATCCAATGAATAAGTCCACACTGTTAAAGTGTTTATTGTAAGAGTCGAGTAAACGTGGTATATACACTATTTTTACCGTAGTTACTCGAGTGAAATGGAGTACAAAATAATGTTGTGTGTCTAGTGCGTTTCCTTGGAACATTAAACTTAATCTTATTTAAAAGCATAGGGCAATCGGTCCGTCCCCGTAAAATATCATATAGCAACCCCATATCCATTAGGATACGCCTCTCCTTCAGAGTTAAAAGATTGTATAACCGACAGTTCTCTTTGTAATCACGTGAAGAGTTATGAAATTTGAAATTAAGGTGATCTATACACTTTTTCTGAATGCGTTCAACACTATTATTATGTATTGCGTAAAAGGGAGACCATATTTGACAACCGTATTCCAGTAGACTTCGAACGAAAGCAAAATAAACTACTTTTGAGCTTAACAAACTCTTAAAAGGTAGGCAAGATCTTAAAACAAAACCAAGATTGCGAAATGATCTACTACATATCGCATCGATGTGCTGTCGCATGGACATCTCCGCGTCTAATAGTATACCCAGGTCCCGCACCACCTTGACCCTCTCGATTGCAACGCCGCGCGCCGTTGAAGGTGTATTGATAGTTGATAGGATTTTTTTTACGAGTAAAGGATATACATTGACATTTTTTTATGCTAACCGTGATATTGTTTTTAGTATAGTAGTTAAATAAAGAGTTGAGATCTTCTTGAAGCAAAACACAGTCAGATATGGAGTTGATAGATGTATAAATCTTTTTATCATCATTCATCATATTAGAGAATATGATGTGAGTGCTTAATGTGATGAATGATGTCAAAAATATAGGCGTTGTAGAAGAGAGGGCCAAGGTGCGATCCCTGGGGCACACCAGAGGGGATGGATACGAAGTCAGATTTAAACCCGCCTAATACAACAGCTTGAGAGCGATTAGTTAGGTACGATTCAATCCACCTGAGCAAATCTCCATGAATTCCTAACGCGTACAGCTTACGTAACAGGATGACGTGATCCACACGGTCAAAAGCTTTTTCAAAATCAGTGTAGACCACGTCAACCTGCCCACCGTTTTCCATTTCGCCCACCACATAGTCTGTGAAACAAACCGAATTTGAAACCGTGGAACGTCTTTGCATGAATCCGTGCTGAGATTCAGGAATGCTGAGACTAACAATTGGGTAAATATTAGTAGTAATTGGGTAAGCATTACAATTTACATAGAGATAGGGCGGTAATTATCAATTTTAGATTTAGAACCCTTCTTATGAATAGGTATGACGTACGCCTTTTTCCACAGAGAGGGAAAAACGCAATTCTTTAATGAATGCTGAAACAGTGGAGCAATGGGGTGCGATAAACTCTTTGCGCAAGATGACCAAAATATAGCAGGAATTCCGTCACAACCAGCACCTTTGTTTCTGTAATGTTAGAAATAGTATCGCCGGCGTAGTCATTATGCAGAGAACATGGAGGATCAGTATGTGACGAGGATTGATTTATGTTAAAGACGCTGTAAAAAAAGTTATTGAAAGCGGTGCATATTTCCTGACCATTATTATATTGTGTGTTACCCAAAGTAAAATTACGCGGATAAGCGGAACCAGCTTTTATTGATTTAACGTAGTTCCAAATGTACTTAGGCGCTTTCCTTATGTTCTGTTCAGCGTTGCGCGTGAAGTTGTCAAAACACTGACCCTGCACTCGATGTTGCCTATCCCTCAGTAGCTTAAATTCATCAAAATCGCGAGGATTTTTAAACAATTTCCATTTTTTATGTAACTTGTTTTTTTCGCGAATAATTTTTATTAAAGAACGACTATACCATATGGGATAAGAATTACTTTCGTGAGTAATAACGGGTACAAAAAGAGTGATACATTCTCTTATTTTTTCATAAAATAAATAGACTGCGTTGTCAACACAAACAGTGCTAGACAACAATTGGTCCCAATTTATATTACTCAAATATCTATTAACCTCTACATAATCGCATTTTCGGAAGTTAAATCTACATATTTTGTTTGTGACAAAAGAATTAATGTACAGGTCTACAATATCAATAGAAAGTTGTGGGTGAAATGTATCAATTTTAGTTAATCCAGCAGTCGCAGAAATGTCTAAAGATAAGTTTGAAAAACAAAGATCTAAAGTGTTGTCACAGTGATTAGGTATATAATTATATTGGAGCAACCCTAACAAGCTTAAATCTTCCACGAATTCACAAGCTTTATCCTGTACCTGGCTGCTACCAACATGTGTAAGCGACCAACCGTCCCTATTCCAACGTAAACAAGGCAGATTAAAATCACCTATAAGAAAATAATTCACGTCTTTGTATTTATCAAAAATAGTGTTAAAGTTAATTAAGTAATTATTTAAGTTAGTCGGTAGGTTCATAGTGTCAGGTGGCATGTATGATAAAACAAAAATTAAATCTGCTAATGTACCAAGAGTCCGTGCCGAGATTTTCAGACAAATACATTCGTATAGTGAATTACCCAGCCAGTCGCTGAGCAAGACCGCGCAAAGCTCTCGGCGGACACAGCATACCACGCCGCCGCCCGCTCGTTTACCTGTTACATCGAGATTTCGGTCGCAACGAAACACCTCATACCTACCATCACAGATCTCACCATCCAATATATCACTCTGTAGCCAAGAGATAATGTCGTATTCGTGTAAAAGAATGTTATTATACAGCTCAAGGCATTTAGTGCGCAAACCACGAACGTTTTGGTAAAAAATATTAAGTCTATTGCTATTCATTAAAGTGGCCATTTTTAACAAGTATCGTAATATTATCTACATAGCTATTTATAGCAGGGATAACATAAATGGCAGGAATAATAAGTATACAAGTAATATATACTAAACAATAATAAAATAAGTAAATGTTATAAAAATATATATAGGTTTTATATAGTACAAAATATAATAAATAATATGTGGGTATATTAAATAATAATAAGATACAATATTTTATATGATTATTACATAGTTGTTTACCAATCATCACAACTGGGTTATATATATAAGGTGTAAAACGACTAGTTAACCGTACGAATTTGAGGGTAAGGGTAAGCTTACGTGTAATAACTCTAGTAACCCGATTAAGATACAATATCGCGTAATCCTTAAACAACCAAAAATAATAACTAGTCACACGATTTTACGGAGGTCCGCAGAAGTTATGATACGAATAGCAGCTGAAGTGTCGTTCTTCCTCACGAATATCTTCCCATCTCTTATCCAAACAAACCGGTATTGCGCAGCAGCTGCTTTTTGACGTGTATTCTTGTGTAACAGCTTGTTGGCAGGCGTGAGGTGCTTGTTGACAAATATCTTCCTCAGGTCAACTGTCATGCCGATATCACTCGTGCTAAGGCCCTTCCTGTTTCTGATTGCAGATAGTATGGCATCTCGTAGGAGGCGTGAGTTGAGTTGACCCGTACGACTGTTATTACTTAGCCACGAGCTCCTAAGAACCAGATCATTCTGAAATGTACACCCAGTCTTGGGAGCGTACCTATCATAGGTTTTACTAAATATAATAGAAGCAAATAAATTTATGACTGTGATTTTGATAAACATTTTTTATTTGCAGTAACTACGTGCAAGTGCAACATCTTGCCCACGACGGACACGAGGTATGTAATTCATAAACATTCTTGCGACATTATACAGGGTGGCGATTAGGTTATTATATTAAATTGTACAGCAGGTATTACAAAATGTTACCAGTCCGTTAAAATAATAAAATAAATAATTTTACTAAAATCAAGAAAATGCATTTTGCAAACAAAATAAATGGCGTTATTGGTAAAAAATAAATAATCCCTTATAATCCCTTATTAGTTTACTGACCTGTAAAAGCAACAACACCGCGGCGCCGGCGCCGGCATTAATTGTATATGATAAAATACCTAATATAGAGTACGTGGTTTCAATTAATATGATAACCTAATCGCTACGCTGTATAGTACGAACCATTGATATAATTTTGTATATCAATGGTACGAACCTATGTAAATCTAGATCCTCGTGAAATTTATTTCTCATTATAACAATTTGAGTTACACTACACTATTATTTTTGTAGTAAAAATGTGACAGTGGAGTATGCAAAGTATGGAAACATCAATCAATCGTTTAAGGATCAAATTCGTGCCTTACTGTGGAAAAAATATTCATAAATATTGTAAATTGGTATGAATCTCCATACTTTAAATCCAACTGGTTGTCACACAATGAGCAATTGTTATTCTTTTTTGGATAGTAGCTGGGGTTGCGGATACCATTTAATTAAATCCAAATGTCCTCGGAACATTAATCTGTTAGTTATACAAACGAATCTCTGCGATTGCGCAGATGTATTCGACAGATCTTTTCGTTCTCTCAACTATCAACTCAAGTGATCTAAAAAACAATGCTTGCTTCACAGATAGCGACCGGCACAGTGTCGCAGCAGCAAGGTCTACAAGACAAAGGCTACGAAGAATGGGCGGGGGAGATGATTGGCATGCGAGAGATTCTAGGCAAGTTCGCGAACGTGTCTCGTTCGGAGATCGTCGGCACGAGAGCACCCTTCTTAAAACCTGGCAGGAATACGCAGTTCAAGGTATTTGAATTTTCTTTGAAAAGACTTAAATCTTATTAATCTTATCTTACTAATATTCTAAATGCGAAAGTTTGTGAGAATGGATGGATAGGTGGATGCTTGTTATTCTTTCACGAAAAAACTATTGAAAGGATCTGTAAGAAATTTGGTAAGTAGCTGACATCCTGAAATAACACATAGGCTTCTTTTAATCCCGGAATTGCCTCTGGATTGGGATTACTCGCAATAAACCTCCCACGCAAACGAAGTCGCAAGCAGAAACTAATCAAAACATAATTCGAAATTAGGGCTGATTTTTAACTAACTTTAAAGAAAGGAAGGTTATCAATTCTACTGTATTTTTTTTTTAAATATTACACTTACAATGACTGCATTACAAGGTTTTAAATTTCCAAGATCACTAACATTATCAATCGAACTTAAAACAAGATATTTACAATGTGTCATGTGTGTGTGAGTTCATCCGTGATCATGGCGCAATATCCCGTTCTAATTTCTAATGGTACAACTACTGCATTAACGTTATACTTACATAATAATATACTAGGAATTTTTCTTCTATCGGGGGTGCATTCTTCCAACCAGACTTTCAACCAGATGAAGGTACCTAGCCCATATTATAAAGGAAATTAGATAATTAGATATATCCTATGGCTGTTCCATAGGATATCTCTTGTGCACACTTATCTTTTTTTAAATAAATACAAAAGAATTAAGTTTCTATTTCGATTTTTGGTGCTGTAATGTTCTTGTTTTGAAGTAGGTTCACTTCATCCTCCTTCATCTCTTCTATCTAGCAGCTAGCTCGTTGCCAATTATGCTAGGATCGACTTCTAGTCCGGATGCTTCTGAGTACCTATATTTTACATGGAGTGACAATCTTTGTGATCTTCATCATTCAGTACCTGATACGTTACTGATTGGCGAGCACCAGTGGCTGAGTGGCTGATTTCTGCCATAAATCACAGCCAGGACCAACAGCTTAATTTGCTTTCCGGGGTATGGAAGAGTATTGGTATATCAAAATGTTCTCCCAATCACGTCCGACCTCGGGTTGAACAAGAGTTGATTAACCTTGTAAATGAACCCGTACAGCTGTAATTTATAATACATAAACGAGAAGTATGTACTACATGGAATAACATAAGGACAGCGGAACTCCTTCGAAGTTCACGCGTCCGATAACTCTTTATCCATAGTTAAAATTGTTTTATTATGAATTTTTTATTCTTCGAAACATTTGTAATGTATTACAATATAGTATAATCATTACAAGTCTCGTAAGTGCTTTTGACTTAAAAGACTTTATAATAATTATGTGTTGAATAGTAGTGCTACCGGAATTTTTCCACCGTAAGTGCAAGCAGAGATACCTTTTGAATACTTACGCGTATTATTTGCAAACTTCCTCACATTGCATAGAATAGAATTTGCAATTGTCTCCCAGGCTAACCTTTGTCTTCTAACCAAAGATCCGAAAAACTTAGTCTAAAGATATTTACAAACATTCTTCCTTCCGTGACTTTAAACTATGTATATTGGCGTAAAAGTAACAGCTAAATATAACGTTACTTTGCAGGTCGTATGTTGGTTATTCAATCCCACCTTAATACGACCTCAGTTGACAATCAAAGTTTCAGTAAAGGAAGTTTACAACACAGAAAAAACAAAGTATGCTTTCTACCTCAGCCGGGTAGGCGGTTGCTTCGGGTACAGAATAAAATATGAGACGGAATAAATTCTCTTTGTGACATGACTCTAAACATCAATAAGTAATTTTAGTTCAAGTAAGAGTAAACATTTTAGTTCCTATTGTAAAGTGCCTGCGGACAAATTGACGCATGAGAATGACTAAACATTATATATACCTATGTACATATTATGTATATGTACCTATTTTTCCCCAAAATAATACAATCCCTATATCATGAAATTGAATTAAGTACACATATAACGACATTATATGTGCTGGTGTATTTCAAATGCCATATTATTCTGTCATCTTATTTCTGACGAATTTCTCGAACATTCTTTTGTCTCCAAATTGGCGCACGTCGAATATCAGGTGGCTTATTAGGGTAATATTTTGACAGTCATTCGAATGCTCCGTACATCGCAAGTAGGTTATACTTAGTGTCAATATTTCATCGGCGCGTCTATTCGTTACCTGACAATTACGGCCGTCACGTTGCCAAATCGAAGTGGAATACGTAAGAGATTTTTTTTCAGTGCGTCGTCATCAGGGAGCGCCGTCAGTTGTCAAACAAGCCGGCACGCTTCGGTATCGACGTTTTGATAGGCACCGATCGACGTACGTATCTAAATAAAACTGATTGAAGTACACTTTGTATAGGATGACGGTTTGGAACGTACGATTAAATTACACGCAGAGGAAAATAAATATTTTGAACGAATGTAAATATGGTCATTGTACATAGACGCGCTGTGTAACAAAGTGTAAACGCTAACGCTGTAAGCTTTTTGCCTAAAAACAACACTCTCATGTTGTTTCATTGACAAAACAATACACGAGAGGAAATGTAGTTGATGTAACAATTTGGACTTCATGATGATCAGGTAAATATTGGCACAAAGGTTTCTCTCATGAATATAATTTTCTAGGAACAGCAGTTTAATACGGATCACACAGTATATTTCAATATAGAAGTCAAGATTTTTTAATTTCAACATATTGGTACAGTTGTACAAGGCAAAGTCACAATCTAAAAATCTGCATCTACCTACATTTTTGTGGATTTAACAAAACTGTTTTCTAAAAATAGACTTAGAATAATTACTTAAGGCTACAGTCGATATTTGGGATGCTGGTCATGGATTGAAATTAGCGTTAACAATCGATGTCATAGCAGGAAAAACTAACATCAAGGAAACAAAAACTCATTGATACCTAACCTCTTTGTTCACAGGTGTTAGAAGACTTCGGCTACATCTACGACAGCTCAGTGGGCGTGCCACCGCTGCCAATCCCCGTGTGGCCGTACACTCTCGACTACAAGATCCCGCACGAGTGCAAGTCAGGCACTTGTCCCACAAAGTCGTTCCCAGGTGAGATCCCGTAACTTAGTACTCGATAAACTAGCTAAGAACTAGAAAAGATTTCTTCGGAAGCGCAGCGGGAGCGGAAATTATAGACGAATGATGCCTTTTGTGTACGAGGTTGATCTAGATTTTACGCGGCTTGACTGTCTTCAAATTCTCTGGCTACTACCACAGCTTTTGTTCATTTAAGGATCAAACACTAATTAGCACGCCATTCATATGAATTTTAATTTCGTAAATCTCCATAAATTCTGTGCTTTCTACATAGATTAAAACCAATGCGATTAACGCGTTCGCAAGTTTTCGTATCGCGTGCGGTTTGGCGTTAGATAGAACGAGGTACTCATATCCTACACACACGTCAAGTTGTTAGCTATATACATAGTTCACGCGGTCGGAACAATGCACTCACTGACTTTAATTAGAAACAACCGAAACTATGCCATCAGGACTTTTTCAGAGAAAAAACTATTTCAGGATGGAAAACATTGTAATTTTTTCAAACAGTTTTTCCTCGTATACAGTTTGTAGTTATAAATAGAAATAAAGTACACAGAGCTCGTTTGCTCGAGCTTCTGTCAACATTTTTGGAACTGCGCTTTATTTAATGATCGTCAGAGAATTCGTAGCGTACCTATATTTGGTTTAAGCACATTACAGTAACTAAAGAAGTTATTTATCCGCAGGTTTGTGGGAGGTGCCGTTCAATGCTCACTACGTAGAGACATACGAGGGCGGACACTGTCCTTATCTTGATCAGTGTGTGCTACATAATCACGACTCCGATGAGGTGAGTACACATTTGTTGCTTTGTAGACATTAAACTGTTAATTTGCAGGCATTTGTAGGAATATATATATGTATACTAGCTTTTGCTGGCGACTTCGTTCGCGTGGGAGGTTTTTCCCGCGTAATTCCTGATCCTGAGGGAATTTCGGTATAAAAATCTATCCTATGTCCTTCCCAGGGTCTTAAACTATTTCCATGCCAAATGTCATCTAAATCCGTTCAGCGGTTTGGGCATAAAAAGGTAAAAGACAGACAGAGTTACTTTAATATTAGTATGGATATGAATGGTATTTACTTTTAGCGTTCTTTAATTAACACTTAATTGACTTTATAAAATATGTGTTTGAGTAAAAACTCATAAATCGATTTATATTAACGGCTCAAAATTGATCAGTTTATTTGTTTACTCACGTAATGGTGGCCGGTTCAAATCGTATTATACATATAACAGTAACTTTTTATGGTTAATATGATGATATTAGCCCTATTAACATTTGCATAATTATGAGAAACTTTAGGAATATATACCAACAATTACTGGTTTGCGTGCATTTCCATTTTTATAGCTAATTTAATTTACATTTCATATGCAGGCGTGTTTCTATTGATCTCTACACATAAATTTTGGTTTTATACTAATTGACACAACTATATTGGTGAAAAATATTAACTGCGATAGTTGTTTGTTTGAAAAATGCAGTTTTAAATCCATATGGTTTGCATGAAAATGGCAACGATGTTCTCAGAAACAAAAGCACAGACTATTTTTCCAAACCCTGCGCTGAACCATCCGCGGATTAATAGGTAGGGGTGAAACGGGCTGATCCTCATCCATGCTGCAATACATCCTTGAGGCCTCATACAGTAGCGTAACTTATTTCAAAATTGAACAAGTTGTTAACACTAGCCTTTACGTTATCATTACCGTGCCCTAATTTCAGTTGGTTTTTGGATCAGCTTTGCATAACACTGGTTCTATACTCTTCTTATTTCAAAACACCCAACGGATTTTCATACGAATTTCTCTAAAAAGAGCGATAAACGAGGAGAATTTGTGCATGTCATATAGTTAATATTTCATTCAAGATGACTTAACAATGACGGTTTAATTAATTGCCAGAGTGTATTGCTAGCTGGGGTTGCGGCAATGTTCTAACGAGATACCACAGCCCGGAACGCGAGGGAAACTGAAGGAACAGTGTGTTTTAGTCAATAGAAGTATGACACTTCCTTCCGCTTCACTCATCATTTTCCCACTGGAAATAAAGGGATGTATCGCTATAGTCGACTACTTTTTTTATACAGATCATAAGTTAACTACGACTACACCACATCTTTTCCATTAATCTTATTATTTAAAAAAATTAGCATAGACAGAATAATAAGCTAAACAGAATTCATTTGTCTGTGCTTAAACAGACAGATTAGTTGATTTGTCCTCGGGCTTTCCGATATCCTTTTAAACAGATCTAAAACAGACTTCTGTTTGCTTTTAAACCGTATTAAATATGCTCTTTGATATGAAGCTACCAAGCCGGAGCTTTGATATTCTGAATTGTGAACAAAATTACATATAATTTTTAACCGACTTCTAAAAAAGGAGGAGGTTCTCAATTCGGATGTTTGTATTTTTTTTTTATGTTTGTCCGCGCATAACTCCGTCGCTTGCCAACCGATTTGAAAAATTCTTATCTTGTTAGAAAGGGTATACTTCCCAAATAGTCCCATGAAAATTTTATCGAAATCGGACAAGCCGTTTCTGTAAATTCAACAAAAGTCTAAAAAATTTTTTTACGTTGATGATCTTTTCGTTTACTCTGCATTGCGGTTTTTGTTCGCGCATAACTCCGTCATTTACGAACCGATTTGGAAAATTCACTGACCCACTAAAAAGCACGAAAATAAAAACTTTTTTGCAAAAAATAAAACCGACTTCCATATCAAAACACTACAAAGCCAGAAATAATTTTAATTTAAAAAAAAAGAAAATACAAAACCAATAACACCGACTACCGAAATTAAAATTATTTCTGGCTTTGTAGTGTTTTGATATGGAAGTCGGTTTTATTTTTTGCAAAAAAGTTTATATATTTTTTGTACAGTTAGTACAGGTAAGCAAATGTTTGTAGTTTGTAGTGTTTGTAGTGGAGCGGAAGGTGGTCGAGAATAATTTCATATACGCACGTACGCGGTTACGTGGCCTACTATTTTATCTCTGGCTTTAATTTTATAACTGAAGCCCGGATAAACAAGTATTAAAAGTTTATTGTACTTTATTTGTACAACAGTATTAGTATCAGTAACTATCTAGTTACCCTGTTCGTGACTACGACCACTCGGCCGGTGGGCTAATATGTTTTATTTCGATAGCCGTAATACGGCTTTGATATCTTTTTCAACTCTCTAGATAAAAGGAAACGCGTTGTAATTTTAATATGTATGATGGTTACACACAAACATACATACTTTATTATGTCGTATTGTTCTAGTTCTATAACTCATCAAAGAGGTTTTCGTTGAATCTGGATTTCTTTGATTTAAACACTTCTTTTCTGGAAGTTGCAGAGACACGAAGTCGACACTTTTGAAAATGAAATATGAAAATAAATATTGGTTTTGAACAACAGCAACTTGTTGATTAAGCAGGGTTGTTTGGTTTTGTTTCTGTTTATTCAAAATGGTTAGAGCTTCGTTTGTTAAAACTGTGGTGTTATTTGAAGCACTTACTTACTCTTTTGCTCACCAATTTTCGTGCCAGTGTTAATTTAACATAGCGTTTGAGTTTTGAATTGCAATTACTGGATTCACTTTGTACCTTCCAATCAAAATTGTATCAATGGACTATGATGTTTTGATTCATATTCAACATTTGTTGAGTATCTAGTCTTTATTGATGATTGTCTGGCCTTTTAGATGTAAGAAAAATATTACTTTTATTTAGGGCTCGAATCGAATACTTCAATAGAAAAAAACGTAACCCTTATAGGATCACTCCGTAGTCTACCTGTCCGTCTGTTCGTTAAATAATAATTATTTTTTATTGATGGTAGGCTCTCGTTTACTTCTACTTTCTACTTTCTCATTTGATGGTAAGCGAAGTAACCTACTCTTGACTTAAAGACCCTAAAGAGATATAGCTATCAGAAAATACAGACTCTGGTAGTGAATTCTACGCTTTTCTGCGTATGAGATTATGGCGCATCGCCGTTTATCTTGTAGTAGGATGATGGAACGGGTTTAGTAGAATTAAATTGTGCAATTCCATCACACACTCCCCGAAATGTAACCAACAGAAACCCCATCTACTTACAGCACATCGCCGATGTTCAAGACTTTGATTTGACAACTTTCGTATTGCCAATGAGCCTTTTGTTTTCTTTCCGTTTCTCGGTAGACTCAAGTGCATGAAGCTGATGATTAGCAGATCCGTTCTTGAGATGGAAGCAATATGCCGTAGACGATCGAACTTGCGCTTGGTAAAGGTTGAGCAGCTGTTCCGGTGTGGAGTACTGTTTGAACTTTGTTGGGATTCCCAGCTTTATGGCAGCCAATTAAGCCTTAGCCTCAATGAACGGACACAAATCAAATAAGTAGTAGTGTCCTCCTTTGAGCTCTAACAATATCTAGGATCTAGATTAACGCATAAAGAAATACAGATATTATAACATTTCGATACTAAATCAAACACATAGGGTACTCTCGTTGAATAATAATAAGATATATTTCCTGTTGGAGAAATTATCGTGATGTACATGTCGCATCACGGGTGGCCGAGATGCGAAACATCGGATCTTCATACTTGAACGCTGTATCCAAGTCAGTGATCACAATTTTGAAGACGCTGTGTCCGCCGTACTTAACTGTGCTGTGGACAAACTTGATAGGAAAATGAAATGCCTAGGCATATTCCTAGACCTCTCAAAGGCGTTTGAAACTGTCTCTGTTCCTATCCTCCTGTCAAAGTTAGAGTGCGTGGAATTTCTCTTGATATATTTGAGAGCTTCCTCTCTGAACGTACACAGTGCGTTAAAATAGGAGACTGTTAGTAGGGATGAGTCGATAGAGTTCGGCGTACCCCAGGGCAGTCTGATCAGTCCCTTGCTTTTCTCCATCTACGTAAATGAGCTCTGCGAGCTCTCCCACCCATCGGCATACGTAGTGGCCTACGCCGATGACACAGCAATTTTGGCTTACTGCCACGATTAGCAGGCGGCAAGTGATGTTGCGGAAGGAGTCCTGAAGCAAATAACGTATTGGTTATCCAAAAACAGCCTAACCTTAAACGTCGAGAAAACCTAATCAGTCGCGTTCATCTCTCGTCTCTCCGCGCAGCCGCCGGAACGTACGATCATGGTCAAGGCACATAAATGTAACGCTTAAGACAGCAATTGCACATGCCGTAACCAGGATCCCCGAGATAAGATATCTCGGACTTCAACTTGACGCCTGTCTGTCCTGGAAAACTAACCTTCAATCACTCATAAGGAAACTCATTGGTTTAAAAAAAAAAATATCTGTTCACATTGAGACCTTAAATATTGTGTACAATGTACTAAGTGGATCAATATTAGGGTACTGTATTACGGCCTGGGGTGGGGCTGCTAAGACAGCAATTATCAAGGTAGAGCGCGCCCAACGTGCTGTGATCAAAGTTCTCCTGGGGAGGCCCTTCCGTTACCCGACTCGCCAACTATATTTGGACTACAAAGCAGTAACAGTGAGGCAACTATTTGTTCTGCGCACAGTCATGCGTAAGCACGCTACTCTTCCACCTCTTGATACTAGTAGGTTCACCCCAAGAAGACCACCACTACCTGTTTGCCCCAGACTTTATGCCAATACAACTTTTGCACAGCGCCATTATCCATTCTTGAGCTCTCTACTGTATAACAAATTGCACAAAAAACTTAACATACCCACATTAAATGCAAACCAATATAAACATAAAACTAAATAATATCTTATGTCGCTAGACTACAACGAAACAGAAAAACTAATTAATACACCATAATTATAAATGACAGTAATGTTGAAACAACTAATTATCTTATCTATTATTATACCTCTCAAATTCGCGTGTTTCTCTCTCACTTTTATATATCTGTATAAATACCATCAACTTCTAACACATCACACCCACCACCACAACATTCTACACACATACGCCATCATCTTACACAGCTCCTTGCACTCACCTCACCTTCAAACACACACACACACACACATACACACACACCAACCGCATACACAACTATACACATCTTTGTCTGTTGGTCGGGAAAACAGAATTAAATTAAATTGTTATTAACAAAGTAAATGTGTCTACTTGCAAAGTAAATGTTTTTAGGAGCTTTTATTGTATCTTTTAATTTACTGTAACTATGTTAATGGCAACAAAAAAACTTATTATTACTATCCCAAATGCATGACAGACTAATGGATGTTATTAATTATAGACCACCTAAGAGATCTTGGTACAATAGGCAAACTACGAGATCGACCGTTACGCTGAATCTTACGGTACAGAATATTTTTACGAATTTCGTAAGTTTTCGAGTTTCCTCAGGAAAAACTTCATTACGAAGATCAGACACAATCTTACTGATTTCTTCGTCCTTTTTCTGTTCAGCTTGCAACCAGTCACTAGAAAGCTCAGCTAAATCAAACGCAACACGCTTTTGTTCTACCCGTGTGAAAGTCCCTTTACGTGTCGGAAGAGGATTTCTAGAAAGAAAGTCCACATGGCCCATCCTACTACCTTCACGATAAACAATATCAAAGTCTTTGCAAAAGATTGCATGTAGACACACCAACGATGAACTCGTGGAGATAAGTCAGTTTTATTTTTAGAGGCTTTAACAGAACTGCAGTCCGCCACAACGGTAAACTTACAACGTAGCAAATAGTGTCGAAAATGCTTTATATACCATAATAAAGACTGCTAACGTTTCTAATTCGAATGAATGATACTTCGATTCAGCTGGAGACGTACGACGACTATAACAAGCAACAACATAAAAATGGCACCCTCTAACCTAGATACAAGATCCTCCATCAATGGCAGTGGAAACCTATCCGACACAGTGTTGTCATTCAGCTCCCTGTAGTCACACATGCGATCTGAACCATCATTTTTCTTAACAAGTAACACTGGACTAGAAAAAGGTGAACAACTTGGTCTAGTAATTTATTTATTTATTTCAACTTTATGTACAATAGTGGTACATGGTAATAATAATACCTGCTTCCTGTAATTCACGAACCTTAGCAGTAACAACTTCGCGTTCACTAGGACTAAGCCTATAAGGACGACAATTAACTGTACGACTAGGATCTACAAGGCAACTGACCTGTTGTTACCCGGGATCTAGAAACACCACTAGAAAACGAAGAAGAATATTCAGACAAAATATCAATTAATTAAGAACGAAATTCTAGCGGAATGTCTGTATCAACTTTGTCGAAAACAAAGTGACAATTGGAATCGTTTCCGAGCTGGTTTGAAACATCACATAACCTTATCACGACACAAAACAATACTATCAGACGTCATACTAATGTTAAATCCTTGATCTAAAATCTCACGACCAATTAAAATATCATTTTTAAGGAACAACAAGAAATAATATCTCTAATCGTAAATCGTTAACCTCAGGTAAAATTTGTAGGGTACTTTGCACACTACCATGACCGATACCTGTTAAGTTGACAATGTTATTTACACGCTTGCCACTAAGCTTTGACGTAACACAATCTTTGATGAGAGAGCATTCGGCACCAGAATCATAATAAAATGGATATGACTCACCAGTGTTCATCAGCGTACCGCTGGGATTGCTAACATAGCAAACTTCAACACGCCTCTTGTTGCTCCCCGCTGCTGCAGACGCTGCTCCGGAATTGCTTGGGCTTCCTGCCACGCCGGGGCCTCCACTGTTGCTTCGTGGACATTTTGTAGCAAAACGTCCGGCGTTGCCGCTTCTGAAACAGATGATATCCGAACGCTGCTTCAGAGCTTGAAGCTGAAGTGGCAGCATTGGTTGCCTTGCCTTTCACCTCACTTCTGGAATGGCAATCGAACGCTCGATGACCTATTTTACCGCATTTGTGACATTTCACCGTCACCGACTGAAACTTCGATCGCTTGAAATCTGAAGCGGCCTCGGTCGAATTACCCATCGAAGCATTCCTTTTCAAAAACGAAAACACTTGAAGTTCACACTGCAGCTTGTTCCTATTGCTTACTTCGGTAGTAAACGCCAACCTCTGTATACGCCCATCAAATTGCGCCATATGAGCAAGCACAATAGATATGGCTATCTGTTCAGCGCTCATGTTTTACCAGCGTGATGTGAGGGTAGACAACAACCGGGCGACGTATGCAGCATAGCATTCACCTTGCTTGGTACTCGTCCACGCAATCGTAATGGGACAAAAACAAGCTTTTCAAGTCACCCCACGTCATACCCGCAAACGATATTTGTGCCAGCCAACGTGAAGCACTTCCTTTCAGAACATTGCTTAAGGTGATGATCAGGGCACTTCTTTGAAGCGATACTTCCGATAGGCACAGATCTGCAGTAGTACACCAGGCACGTGCGTCTACATCCGGCTTATCCGGGTCAAATTCAGGCACAGAAAAAACGGGACCCTATTACTAAGGCTCAGCTGTCTGTCTGTCTGTCACCAGGCTGTATCTCATGAACCGCTACACAGTTCAAATTTTCACTGATGATGTATTTCTGTTGCCTCTATAACAACAAATACTAAAAACAGAATAAAAAAAATATTTTAGGGGTCTCTTATACAACAAACGTGATTATTTTTCTGTTTTTTATTTCTTGCGGGAGTCCGACTCGTACTTGGCCGGTTTTTTCTTCACTTCACCACATATACGATTGCTCCTACCTCAATTTAATTTGAGTCGACTTATTTTTATTAGATAGTTCTGTAATCTCAGCAGTTACCCTCTTTTTCAAGCTAAATCATCTCAATGACCCTTCGTCCATAGTTTCTCGGTTTTGATTATATTCATTATAGTTATTAAAATTCATCTTATCAAATTTCTTCTCATATACGGTACTGAAACAAATGCAATACAATCGACCGAAAATCAGTTGAAAAAAAAAGGAATTATTACTAATTTGTCTCTTTACTCTAGTAAATCAGATACAACACATTACTCTTAAATATAAATCAAACATAAATAATACTAATAAAAAATATACATAATATAGTAAATAGTACATCATACGGTACCCGCGTATTTACTTTCTCCTGCTGTGTCAAATTGATCGCCCGTTGTAGTTGTAAATAGACAATAAAGAGTATAATCTATTTATATATGATCATACATTTCTGAAACACAATATTCACAGGTTTGAAACTTTCCGTTTTGACGTGAAAGGTCAACAAAGACACTTTTATGATATTACGAGTAGTATAGACAACTTATTTTATCCACTGTTAATACTTATTTTTAATATTATGTTTTAATAAAAAATACATTTATTTGGATATAGACATACACAACAACATACAATACAAAATTACAAACATTTTTCTCAAATTACAGGTCCTAGAATGGTTGCAAGAAGATTTCAATCGGTACTATGAGCAGAACCGAGCTCCGTATATGATGCCCTTCCATACCAACTGGTTCCAGATTAAAGCGTTGGAGCAAGGACTTCACAAGTTTTTGCAATGGGCCGCCAACCTGTGAGTATGCCAGTGTTAATGTACCTGTACTTGCTAGACCTATTATTTAGTACACCTTACAAGTAAAATCAGAAGGATCATTGTGATCTACCTGTGAGTATGCTAGTGTTCATGTATCTGTACTTATTAGACCTATCATTCAGTACACGTTAAAAGTAAAATCAGAAGGATCATTATGATCTACCTGTGAGTATGCTAGTGTTCATGTATCTGTACTTATCAGACCTATTATTTAGTACATGATACAATTACCATCTGAAGGTTCATTGTGATCTTACAAGCCTACATAAGAGATAGTCAGCTTGTAATACTTGGTACTTATAACAATTGTTTCAAGAGAAAGAGTTCTTTAAACTCAGTTCGTCAGTCAAGTATACAGAGATTGTCTTTTGGGGAGTTTGTGCAGTCGTACCAAATGATGGGGCCCCACTAACTATGGTGGGCCGATACCAGTCAGTGGTCTGCGTGAATTTGTGTGAAGAGCTTCTGATAGATCAGATCTCTAAAGTAACTATAGGAACGGTGGGATTTAGACGACAAAATTTTGCTATGTACCTGACGAATTATTATTGTTATATACTTTATTGTCCACCTTACAAAACTTACGTGGATACAAATTATAAAACTAGTGTGCAATGGGAGACGGGGCTCGATAGGGCCATGTCGGGGCTCGATGGGGTAATTGCTTGCTGGGGTTGCGGGAATGTTTTAACAAGATACCGCGGCTCCGGTAGGGGTTTTAGTCAGTAAAGGTCTGCCACTCCTTTCCGCTTCAACCAGAATGGAAGGAGTCATATCATGATATTCTTATCGCAAAAAAAGGAGTACAATGGGCAGTCTTATGGCACACGGAAATTTCTTACAGACAACCTTTGGATGGACAGAAATTAAGGGACACAGATTAGTGACTGTCAATTTATAAAAATCATTTTATATAAGTATATATTTTTTAATTTACTTACAATAAACCAGTCCAGGCGCCTGTCAAAATACTTACGCTTTTCCAACATTGATTGAATTGACGTCAACGTCATGTTTTCGTTATACTAAGTTACGTTTTCATAATAGTAAAGACCTTTTCCTAAGTGGCACCTAGTGGTGTCGAGAATTTTCCGGAGCACCCTCATTGACATGCGCTACCGAAATGTGACGTGGTCAATCGTTTCCGTTGATAGAGTGTCATTTTACCTAGAGACCCTTATCCCAATTGAATTGAGGTCAACGCAGTATGTTTCCTCTATCCATGACTACATCTCATTAGCTGTCGTGTTACTCAGTTTATGCACGCTTTTATGCCATATCATACGTGTTAATGGTTACAAAAATGGCTAGCTGGAACCGTTGAAACAAGAAGATAATATATGCACTCGTTCATATTTATCGCGATAATAGCTCAAATAAAACATAACATTAATATTTATTTTCACGCACAAAGGTACCTTGCAAACTTACAAAACGAAAGTAATTTTTTCATAATTTTTCTTTTGCGGGAGACCGTTATTTTATACTAGCAGTTGCTCGCGATTTCGTTCGCGTGGGAAGTTTTTCACGTGTAAATCCCGATCGCGTGGGAATTTCGCAAAATCCCGTCTTAGCGAGCATCTACGTACTAAAAGGAACCCCCATGCAAAATAATTTGAGAGCCCTACTACTTGTAGTTTCTGAGATTTCGTGGTTAATCAGTGAGTCGTATTTCGCTTTTATACAACGTGTAACAGAATAAACGCAATTCCTGGAAGTAGTTGGTTCAGAATCGGCTTCTAAATCGATTTCAGTCATAAAAAATAGTTGTTAAATTTTGATGGAAAATCTTTATTTATTAAACTTAAAATGGAAACATCAATCACTTAACTTGAAATGGAAACACAGTATCATGACAAATTAATACAATCCTTAATTCAAGGAAATGCGCTCGTGTGCGTGTCGGCCGCTGACGTTGCGTCTGCGTAAGGATATTTTATGACGCGCATATGTTTTGCGTTTAGTAAGGATAACTATTTTGTAAAAAATGTCTAGGTTTGGTTTCAATTTATTTAGTTACGGCTGTTGTTTTATACTTATAATTTAAAATTCTAATTGGGGTGTCTTAGGTAATGCGCTTAATCTGTTACACCTTGTATACATAGATTAAGAAATAAAAAAATCAAAACAAAAAAAAATTAACATAAGGTTTAGAATCTTGAAAAATAAACGTTTGTGAGCGTAGAATAGAGATGTTGGATTACCTGAAAAATATTTACTTAATTAAAACTACTTACTTGAAAACTTCTGTATTATATTATAGGTACATAACTTTACTGCTATACATAAAATAATTATTAATATATTTTAAAATAAAACTATCTTATCACTTTCAGTAGATTTTGGTAAAATTAGTTTGAATTTCGCTTTAATACGAGGAAAGATTTTTTCACAAACATTATTGTTGAACTTCATGAATTAACTAGAAATACTAACATTGAACAATGAACGTAAAGTTATATGAGGAATTAAACCGGAAAAACGTAGACTTTGAAAAACAGATAAAGAAGATTTAAATTAATTTCAAACTTACAATGTAACAATACAAAATTTCACTTTACAATTTTGAAATGTCACTTTACATAACGTAATATAATTTAATACGTGTTATTATTTATACTGTTTTCGTAAAAATGTTCGTGTTATTAGGTATTCCAAGCCAAGCAGAAATGCAATATTTCGGGTAGTTTTAAACTTAAATAATTGGCTTGCAACGAAACTAAGATTGAGTGAGTTGCTGGCAAGAAATATGTGATGGAATTTTAAGCAAGTAGAAGCAATAAAAAATGTAGGGCAGCAGCGATTATAAAGATAATTGAATCGTTTAGAACCATTTAAAGCAGTGGCTTCCAACCTTTATTTAATCTAGAACTAATTTGGTATCCTAGAAACCCTGATATTTTTTAACTATGCTACCTTGCCTTTTCTTTGAAATCAATAGAAACCTATTATTTGTAATAGAAATTTAAATTAGTTGATAAGTTTGATATTTTAAATAATTCGGGGACGATATTTTTACCTTTTGTGGACCATATTTTACCTTTAATGGTCGACCAGTGGTCCGCAGACCACAGGTTTGGGACCAATGATTTAGAGGAACCAATGTATGGTGACCTGTAGGAAGTTTTCAGGGTGAGTCACATTGTAAGAGACGTAGATTTTAAAACAAAACAAAGTTGAAACTTTGAAGGGTTCCTTCTTCAAGGGTTCAACTGGCAGGGGCAACAGCAGGTTCCTCGCATTTGGTAGTATCGAGGTTGAAGAAAATTGGGTTAACGTGGCCTAAGGTGAAGCGCGTAGCCCAAAACAACGCGATGGCGTAGCACTGTAGATGCCCTCCTCCGCCCCACCTTGGGACAGGACATTAAGTCGAGTTAGTAAGCCAATGTATGAAATGCCTATCAATAAAAGTGTATATATTTTTATGTCAAAATAATCGTAATTCATTTGGTATATGATCATTACCTGTATGAATAACAAAAAAATCCATGTTTGATTCGCGTAAATAACTGCTAATAGCAATTTTTTACATGATAGTACTTCCCGGTTTTGTAAATACAGCTATGATATTTCAAGCGGTGGTTTTTATTTTCGTGTTTGAATATTAAACGTTGGTTTTTATTCATTTTGCAAGAGCATGTAGGTGATAAAACTTGTTTTATTTGTGTAGGATATTATAAGCGTACAATGTATGAACTGTTCATTCATTTCCTATTTCAAGCCAGCCCGAACGACGAGTTATAATATACAACGTGTAACGGAAACCCCATATCTATCCAAAAGGGTTGAAGACAACATCTGGTATGGAGTCTCTATGCACAGTTTCAGCTCAAAACAAGTGACTTGAAATATAGGAAACCGATAATTTAGTATCAATACTTTGGTATTGATACTAAATTATCGGTTTCCTATATTTCTTGAATACCAATAATAATAAACGTGTCACAGCACTGCGAGGGTCAATATCTTTACACTTCACTGGCCAATAATACAATAATTTCTTACGTTCTTCTTACTTTGAAAAATTCGGTCTCTGGTATCAAAATAAGTTCCACACATGTTGATATAGGATTACAAAACCCATGCCATATCGCTTGTTTTCATCCAAAGAAGCCGTGCACTTGGTATGTATATACGGTGTATTCCCGTTGTCCCCGTAGTCCAACCCTTTAAATTACACGTTGTATAATTATGCAGATATTATTTATTCATAAAATCTTGATTATACTAAACTGTTACTGTTCTTCGACGATTCCAGATAAGGATCGGTCAAGATAATAAATAATAATTATTGAGCTTCCCACAGAATACTCTACTCAGATAAATAAAAAGGTAAATTGTAGTAAGTAAACACTAAAAGAAGTAAATACAACTTTAACCGTCCAAATGAAAAACGAATTCCTCAACAGATCCCTGGTGTGTCTGTCCGTCTGTCAGCATTGGTTCCTATTAAAAGACCAATGTAACTGAAATTTGGTATAGGTAGGTACATAATGAACATTTTCGATAAAAAAAAACGGATGCGGAACGTTAATAAATACATTTTACATTTACTATTGGGAATTATTTTTTCATACTTTAGAATCAAAGTTAACCTTTCAACTATGGCAGCTATTTTCGGAGTTATACCTATTGCAAGTTAGTTTGCAAGGGTCCCAAATATCTACTATTTATGTACCTATACCTACTATAACTTTAAAATACATAGTTTTAGAAGTTAATATTTTCTAGATTTTGAGATTAATAAAATGCATGAAAAATTGAACAATTCTACCCTTATCTCCAAAATATCTAAGCCAAATTAAAAGAAAATCTTTAGTTAATGATTATTTATAAAATGTCTATGATTTGAAACTAATGTTTAAAAAATATGAGCTGTCCAAAACATAATCCGCGAGAGTACGGCCACGGTTTTTTTTAAATGAGGGACATGAGTAACTTCTCATATTCCAAAATAACGAATTTTCGTCCTATTTTTTCCTATAGTACTCATTTAATTTATGTAATATATAGATAGATAGAATATACTTTATTGTACACCAAAAATTGGAAATTTGTTTGGGATGTTCCTGAAATAAGTACCTCAAATCTTATCTCAAAATCTCTGTGGGTATTTGTAACCTGAGAATAAATGATTAAATAAATAAAAATAAATTAATAAATAAAATGTCTTATTCCCCACAGGGAGGATGTATGGTTCGTAACCGTAACCCAGGGTCTCACCTGGATCACAGATCCGAAGTCAGTCAAGTCCCTGAACAACTACGAAGCATGGAGGTGTGACAACAAACAGTACCCCCCTGCACCTTGCAATCTGCCCAACAAGTGTGCACTGTCCTTCAAGCCTGCTGATGTTAACATCACCGATACGAGGTATATGGAGACTTGCAGCGATTGTCCCAATCAGTAAGTTTTATTTTTATAAATTGTTTACTTAGGTTTTACATTGAAGGGTTTTTGTTGTGGCTATGCGTGCGAGAATATTATTGGACGTAGTGTATTATATTCTTTTTGGTCATTGGTCCGTAAAACAGGTTTTTGGTGCATCATAGATGATGATACATATAAATGTTGTGCATGCCAATCATTACTATTTTGAGGTGATATAGTGAAAGTCTGGAAATTTATTACAATCTAAACAGTTTGTGTTATTTAAATACAAGAAATAAGCTGATAGATAATAAAAGACAAGCCATACAAAAAAATCTGTTGCATCTTCTGTATTCTTATTTTACTTATTATCACAGGCGTGCGGCTTGACTCAGCTTTCACGAGCGAGGTCGAAATATAATTATGATTTTGTTACACCATTGTGTTGAATAATTTGGATAAATTCATGCGAGGCGGTATGCATCAAGAAAAATGCTGTTAGGAAAGCTTCATTTATTTCTGAAATGAAATATTGAGCGGTTTTATTACTTTGGCATATTGCGAAAAGGAATTTGTGGCTGGGAAGTTTAGAATCCATCTTTGAATGCGGATAGGTTTATTTATAACATCGGATGCGATTATACTATAATACAAAATAAATATTCCTTAGTGCCAAATGTGTAGAGGATTAGGCAGACGGTGTTCAACTTAGTAAGAACAATTCATTCAGATGAAGTTATATTCATTGAGGTAATATGTACTACGGTTATATTATAAATTCGTATAAAATTTTTCAAGAGATGCTGTCCTGTCATGTCCCCATGATACTTATTTAAAAAGCGGTGCTGCCAGTAAAATAAATGAAATCTAAAAATATAAGAAAAAATATTATAACAAGATTTTTATTCTTCACAGTTGAAGTTGAAGATTTTTACTATTCGAAAACAATTTTTTTAACACGCTTTTATTAGGTCGACTTGTATGTAACTAACTATGTAATGGAATCTAAGGTAACTAATTTAACCTTCTTCGAAGGGTCGTAGCATAATGAAAATTGGCAGCTGTATGTAGTTCTGATGACAATACAATAATTAAATCAATTCAATTATAGCATTTTTAATTATAGAAAAAATTATTATGGCCATTTTATTTTATTCATTTTATTGTTTTTTTATTGACATTTTTATTTCATTTAGTTCTTTTCTTTTTTTTTGTAATTGTCATTTTAATTTTAATTTATTCTTTGAAAATAATATTTGGTGTGTGTGTTGTTAATCTTATAATATGAGTTAAGTTACTTGAATTAAATGCATTTTATTTTATTTTATTTATTTATTTAATAATATCGTACTGTTGAACTGATCTGATGATGGAGCCGGAAGATATAAACTGGAACTTTATGATGTAAAATCGTATCATAGCTGTTTTGGATTTCTTAGAAAAGTCTTGTAATGAACTTTGACCACGATTAGGTTTCAAGGTCTGATGATGAAGCCGGAAGATAGGCACTGGCATTCCATGATGGAATATCGTACCATAGTCGTGTTTGCACTTGTGAGAAAGGCCGAGTAATGGACTTTGAACACGATCAAGTTTTAAGGTTATAACAAACCAAAAGAAAATCCGTTATCGGTTTTCTTAATTTTTTTTTGTTTTTACGTGCATTTATAAAAGCGTGTTTTTCTAGTGCTTTTTAAACTATTAATTTATTTAAATATTGTATTTTCAGGTACCCATGGCTAGGTGACTCCGGTGGGACAGGTATACCCGGCAAAGACAACTATATACCCGACAACCTGAGGAGGAAGTAGTGTGTCTACAAATAGTCCTTTATTACGAATGTATATGATCTATTCAGGTCAGTCAACTTAACAGTAAACACTCTATAGATTACCTAACATGTAACCAGAAATCATATACTTGAGCCGCGGATTGTATTTCCTCTAATTATATAAGTACTTTAGAAAAATGTTTTAAGTGGAATTCGTCAGTATATGTTTAAGAACCATTTTGGAATTCTGCATTGCTATGGAAAACTCAAAATTGGTGCGATATTATTTAGATAGCCTCAAGTAACAACGAATATTTTGAAACTTTGAGAGAGAATAAACAGAAAAAAATGTGAATGATGTATTTGGGCGATGTGACAACTTTTTGAATATTGGCCTGTTTGGCTGACGGACTAAAATTTAATACACAGTTTGATCCGCGACAAAAAGTTCCATAAAATATTCAAAATTAAAAACCACCTATTTTTGACATAAGCCGTCTTTTTTGTAGATAAAATTATACCTAGTTGGGATTACTGAATTTGTTACATAAAATGACTGAGTGTTCATAAGTTTGAATTATCAAGCCAAATCTTCAGCATAGAAATGTTACGAAGCAGTTTTGACATCCTGGTACCTATTTGACTAGACGGCTTCAATGCGGCTTTAGAAAGCCAACGATAGTTCTTGTTCTGAATAGATTATTTACAAAAATTTTGTATATATTTCGTTTTGTAAGTAATTAAGGCATAGTGACTAGTCGTCGCAATTTATTATTTGTAATAATTATGATTTGAGACTTTCTAGTACTTTGTGACGAGACAACTCGACGATTTATTTAAAGATTTATAAGATTTTCGTGTAATTATTATTAAATAGTTGCCATGTTTGAACCAAAATACTCCTTTTTTAATGATAATATCGAGGGCACGTATAGTTGCAGACTGTTAACGGGTGGCTGAAAATAATAAATTCATATTCTAAAGATATTTTATCAAAATATTTTTTTCAATTTTGAAGTGTATGTTTTATGTTAAAATGTTGACGAAATTCAGAGTTATCAGTCTGGTGTTGAATATTAGTTCTCGATGTTGTTAAACAAATACCTCGACTAGCTTGGTAATACATATGAATATATATCTCTGGACAACTTTGGTGCTTTGTATTAAATGATAAGTGGAATAACTGTTTTACTTGTTAACGAATAAATATAAATATTTTACAACTGTTGCCTTTTTTATATATAAAATAAATAAAACGGTGGTCTCCGATTCCTTTGTGCTATTTGTAGGCGTCTAATTCAAATATTTCCAAAATGAAAGTACCTAAGTTATTCTTAAAATTAAATATCAGTTTTGGCTTCTGACAATTTGCAATGACTTTCAAATATGTAGAAATGACAGCCGGACCAATGGCCTAATAATGCTTGACCATGAATTATTTATTATTTAAGCAGGAGCTCTTTTTCCAATTGCACAAGATACCCGTACTTACATTCTCAAAGTACATGCAACAGTGGTCTAAAGCCAGCTTCACACAAAACGTTCCTGTGCGATGCGGCATAAGATGCAGCGCAAGTATGAAATAATAATCAAGACAAGTCGCACCTTTAGAATGAAAACGACGTAACTCAAAAAGCAACTTTTCGGGAAATACCGAAACAAGTTTTAAAATTCTGACACTTCCGCAATCTTTCGTCTATTATTTACGTCAGTGACTATGTTTGGGCTGCAAATTATAAAAAAGTAGTTCAGCTATTGTTTTTTAATTAAAAAACATATTTATTGAAAGAAATAATGTTTAAAAAATTGTTTTGAATATTTGGATCGACAAATATCACATTTTGATTGTTTAGAAGTTGCGTCTTTTTAGGACTGAAATAAATATTTTTAAATGTGGAAGTTTAAGAGTTACGCCCTTTTTGTTTTTATAATACTATGTATTTTTTTACGCTTTCCGAATTAGGACTGTTTTTTTTTTCTTAATTGTTAGCAAATTATGGGATACCAAAGTGCAAAATAAGGGCAGAATAAAAAAAAAAAAAAAAACAAAAAAATATTGAATCTTTTCATTTTAATGTTAAATCAAAATCGACACTTTTAACCAACATACAAAGGACCCGAACACGATACCTACGAAGGAACAAAAGTCGTGCACTGCTCAAACCTAAGCATCCATGTGTTACCTATAATTCGCAGTGCTATAAGATAAAACAAAAGATCGGGACCCGAAATTCTTCGCTTCGCCGCCTTATTTTTATTAATTGGGGTGCAGTGCCCGATGTTCTTCGCACCACCGGCATGTCCTGGTGCTTCTCTGCGGGCGAATTTGTATGCTAAGTGTGGCACCGGTCCGCCCACGCAAAACTGTCGTTAGAAGGGAAGTTGCATGCGCGGTTGAGAAATAAATGCAAGAAGCCGATTTCCGACAACCCCTCTACGAACATGATCAAAAATATCAGGTAGACTCAAGAGCTGGAAGAGTTTTCTTCGCTGCATTCAGTCCATCCAAGACCAACACGCAAGAACAAGCAAGAAAAGAGTTGTCGGAAAAACTGCTTCCACCACCGCCTGACTTCGTTCAGCCTGAGGAGCATCTGTCACCCGGACGTGACGTGCAGTGGCCAATTTGAAAAGCAATCAATTGACTGCGAACCCAAGTAAGCCGCTGCAGGCGCAATTATTGGTGTAGTTGTGTTCTATGATTAGAACACAATGACACCCAGCGTGACTGTGGTGCTTCTGACCAAACCTTGCCCCATCTGCTGGCGTGTCCAAAGTGTACATACCGTGTGTGTGTGTGTAGTGTGTATACATGTACCTCTAATGACCTTATAATTGCCACTGAGGCAGCAACTAGCGTGACTACCTACTGGGGCCGACATAAATGTTACTGCTATCGATTCGAAGAAGAAGAAGAAGAAGACCGAGATCTTTATTTATTAGGAACTCTTCCGTTAAACTGAAATAAAAAAAAATATCTCAATACATAAAGTAAATTAAATAAGTTTGGTTCCCATCATGCTAGAATACTAGAACATACTAGAACAAAAATTGCAGTCCTTTGGACTTCATTAATTTGGTGAGGACATTTTATTCGACATGGAGTGCATTGGCTTTTCATACAACGGGCTGAAACTTCTTTTGCAGATTTCGATAGGAAATTGTATGCTTTTCCAGAGTTGCGCAATGCCTTACAAATATTTTGCTTCCATGATGCGGGAATGCGCTGCCTTTTTCTTGACTTTCTATGAATCGTGTCGATTCATTGGCGTTACTGGTCTCAGGTTGTTGTATCTCATTTTATAGTGTTTCAGGTTGTAAAATAGAGTTTGTCGAAGAAGAGGACAAACTTGTAAGATGCGTTGCAGGAGCATTAACAGACGATACACAATTATTCGATTTCGGGATAGCTTTACCACTTCTTGTGGCTGGAGGTAATACCGTTAGAATTTATATTCTGTGCGTTACTTGAAGACGATGATCTAGAACTTGAACGAGTTGAACTTGAACTGTAACAAGATGAAGAAGATACTTTTTTTTTCTGAATAGGTCTTCTGGTGTGTCTCGTTTAAGAATTGACTCAGTGTCTAAATTATCAGTCCGCTGCTGAAAACCTACTAGGTAAGTCAAGTAGAATATATAATAATAATAATAGGCTGGGGCATTTCTCAATTACCGTTTCTATATAATGGCTAAAGTTAAAAATTTCACTGCTATTAGTCTGTGCAAACTCCCCACAGTATTGTGGGGAGTTTGAAGATAAGTTCTCTATCATATCATTGCTGATGGAATATTTCTGAAAACATAAAGTCATGCAGTTTTAAATTGTTAGAAATTTGATTTTCACTCTGATTATTACCAGCAATATTGCTATTGTTCGTGCAATAATTTTCTACAACTTTAGAAGAGGCCTGACACGGCTTCAGTGTTTTGAAGAGCTAGTATCTGTATAACATGTGAAGACAACTAATTCTTGAAGATCGTCATGTGACGTATCGAGAGATAGAGGCTCTATTAGGCATCTCAGGGACAGCCATTCAGAAGATCTTGCATGAAGCGCTTGGTGTGAGAAATCTAGTTTGCCGTTGGATACCGCATCTGCTTTTCGACGATCACAAGGCGGCCCGCGTCAGATGGTGTAAGAAAACTCTGCAAAGGTTCAGCCGAGGAGAGTTAAATCACTTCTACGACATCATCAGTGGTGACGAATCTTGGATCTATGCCTACGATCCTGATTCCAAACAACAATCTACAATCTGGGTCTTTCAAGACGAGCCAAAGCCGACTAAAGTTGTTCGTTCTCGAAGCACTTCAAAGAAGATGGTAGCCACGTTCGTTCGAAAAACCAGCCATGTTGCGACTATTGCACTTGAAGATCGTATACCACAGTTTGTTTACCACAAGTCATCGCCGAACTTCAAAAATCTAACTCAAAGCGACGCATCATCCTGCAGCCCTACGATTTCTTTACATTTCAAAGGTTCCAGTCCGGTGAAGAAGCACTCGACGCTTTCAAGTCATTCATTTTGAACACTCCCTTGGTTTGAGTGAATGGAAAAGTGTATTAAGCTACGTGAATACTTTGAAAAACAATAAAAAGTACTATAAGGTTCTAGTTGTGTTTTTTTCTTCAAACGACAAAACTTAAAAGGCATGCCTCGTAGTGCGTAACAAGTTCCGTATTTAGTGGAACCAAGCTCAAAAAGATAATACAAGGTGAGGTCAAAATACTTAATAATTCACTACCCTTGCTTTTGTAGGTTTTAGAGTATAGAATTAAATTAAGTATGTAACTATATACTGTAATAAATCCTCTAACCGTGTGCTAGCAGTTTCACTTCCAGTAACTACGTGATAATGTAATAATTTAAATATAATGTGCACAGGAATTTTGTATGTTTACATAGCCATATAAAAAGAAGCCGGCTAAAAATGTAAAATAAAATCCAGGAATTGTAACAACACGCATACTTGTCAGTATTTCGAATTACATCTGACACCAACACGCAAGAGCTTAAAAAACAATTTGTGTATAGCCTTTTAAACAGCTTCGTGGTCTATACATTACCTAATAAAAGTCCCAAAAAAGACTATTGTATACATATTTTATAACGACGGCTGGCATTTCGCGTCTCCGACCCGCCGGCAGATTTAATTTGAGATTGCGCTGCGAATGGTAGCTCGGAAACTTTCTCCATATTCACATCACATGCATTAGCTCCTATTACAGCGAGTTTTTGTTATACATATTCTGAATGGGTTCCATTCCACCCCATCCTCGATGTCTTTCTCACAGAATCAATATTCTTAGTTAACAGTTCAAGACGCCCGATAAGGGTGGCAACTTTGTTAGCTCGGGCTGTAAAATGTAATTTGTGAAGTTGAGATTTAGACGTATCTTGTGTCATTCACACGTAATTTGAGGACGTGTTATGGGGTTTAGTTAGTAGTAAATTTTAAAGTTCCACTTGTTTAAGGTTATTTTAGGAGGGATTGACACATTTATACGGTATAATTGGACCAAGGCAGATCCCAAGGGTCGATCAAGTGGCAGCAAGTTGAGATGTATATTTTTGAAATTTATTTTTTAATTATTGCTAATCTCTATAAATTTATATTATTGGGGTAAAATTTAAATTGTTAAATTGATTATTTTAAACATTTGCACGCCATCGTATAGGCAAATTTGTCCGAACTTTCTTTTAATTTTTATGTTACCTATCTCACATGCGTTTTTATTCTGTATGTGTACACATGATTGGATCAAATAAAAAAATCTTATCTTATTTTAAAAGCAAGCGGTAGTGAACAGAAAATAAGCTCATTTACAAATCTGATAGCACATTGTTTTGCGTCTCAAATATCTCATCTATCTTAGAGTAAATTAATTCCAATATAACTTTCATAGAAGTGCTTTACAAAAGATTTTACAACAGAAAAAGGCTGGATCTTTAGTTATCTGAATATCACCTCTTATGTTTAATATTGCTGAGATAACGCCAACATATTTTTAGTACGACCAAGCAGATTACCAAAAGGGACATTTTCACAAAATATAAATTGCTATAGGTCTCGTTTTGGCAAAGAAATAAAAAAAACCAAACTACCCACGCAAGTTCCTAATGTGAAATTATTAATGCTATTGTTTTCCAAGAACCCGTAGCCGTAAACGTACAAAAATAACAGCATCTTGGCACGTACAGAAAATAAACACTTTTTCTCAATACATGGACACAAATCACGGCACATATGAACATAAATACTAACAGCAGAGGGTAATTTAAGGAAAGGTGGTAATATGATCCAGCGACATTGTCGCCAAGTGGCGAACATTACAAATCCCCTCAGGCATGCAAGCGAGCTTCATAAAATATAATAAGACCACGCGAGCCCGGTGGAAACAGGTCAGCCGCCTCAACCAACAAAATAGGCTGAAACACCCATTCCTACATGTTTGTATATGTGACCGCAAATAAATTAAATTAACTATGTATGTATATAAGAACATCTGCAGGCTTTTTTTGCACTTATTCGCATTCACAGATATGGTTTATATGTTAATAATGTAATGAAGCAGGAACTTTATGTACTGAAATATCTTTGATTTATCGCGAATACCTGCAGACAGAATTTTATTTTGTGATGACAACGGGTTATGTTTGTAGGAAAATTGAGTATTTCAATTCATGCAAAAATTATCCAACGACTCATCTGTCGACTATGAAATCGACCGTGAAACTTTCCCTAATATGTAAACGGAAACATTGAAAACAGAGAAGACAAAATTTACGATATGAGACAAGCGAAGCCAAGTCATATAATTCCGAAAAAATATTTTTCTGATTACAATCTCGCCACGAATAATCACATTCGACTTTATTAAGTCGACCACAACAACAAGTTAATCGGAATCGATCCGTATAAGTCTTCTCATTACTTTCCCTTATCAATGTAACGTACGCAGATAAAAGATCCAAGTTATTCTCTTGGACGACATTTTTATGTCGTAAGAATAGGGAAATAACGAACTCATAAATGGGAGTCGGACGATAAACAAGCCATAGCCTCCGAGATAAGAGTCTGCTCGCTCTGCGAAGTAATGTGACGGCGAAAACGCGGATAATAACTGAACTACCTGCTTTACATACGAAAAGCATACGAGTGCCCAAATTCCGCCGATCCTCCGAGCGTTCGATACATGACGTCATAAATTACTTAGATTAGCTTCTTATTTGGTCTCCGGTTGATATATTATCCCGGTGTTTATACAACTAAGTATTGCGGCTGTTTTCTGTACCGAATTCTTGCGTTAAACATTCTTTTATTGTAAACGAAGACCGAGATGATATTACTTTCCATAAAGAGCAAACGTAACAAGGGATTCGGTTTCGGTATAGAGACGATGGGCAAGGAATCTGTGAGCTCAACCAATGTTGTTTATAGCCTCAAGCGGTTCAGCAAGACATGGGTTTCTACTCATCCTGTGCGGGGTAAAACTGTGGCACCTACAAACACACACTATCACACACCCTTGTAATCTTCAGTCTTTAAATATTTCAATGAGTCCTTCTTGTTGAGTTAGCTATCATTGATTTTACATTCTTAGCAGTATAACTATAGTATCTATTGTGTAGACGTAACCCCAACATCTGGACATGAATACCATAATTTTCAAGTAAACACGGATCCAAAGATGTCAAGAGTTACATTTCAAAGGAGCTCGTATTTCCTACGTGAAACTAACAAAACTATAATTCTAGAGAAGAAATGTAAAGGAATTCTTACGTTGCACCGTCGAACTCTTTAAAAAATTGTATAGCTACGTATAAACATGACATTATTGTGAGGTTTAGAAATAGGTCAGCTGTCAGTGACGTTTAACCCGTTGATGATATTTAGGTAGGGTTTATATTGGGCTCACACATACCGGATTCACCTTCACAACGACACAGGTTTATGCATGCTCATAATAGTATTATTTTCAGGACAGGCCCGTACCTACGTCAGGTTTACGTTTATGTGGATGAAAGCTCAAAATAAGTACGAAAATATAAACTTACCTGGGCATATCAGGTGTCCCGTAAAACAAAGAGGAATAAGAAGCCTCAATTGCTCATAGTTCGTGCAAAAACCTAAAAGAAAAATATTGTTTTAATTTAACCTTCATTTTTACGGTTGCCTTAAAAAATTACTGCTGTATAGCTATGCACAGTGTTTCAGATGTACGTGGTTACATTTAAGGGTGACGTTCTGTTACTCAGGTTTAAAAAAATTATAATAAATATTTTTTGGAATTGTTGTTAACAGAAGATCACATTAAAAATAATCAAGCACTTATGAAAAAGTATTTTATTTTAGCTTTACATTTAGGACAGTGTTTGGTTTTAATGGCATATAGTGTGCATTTTTATTGGATCAGAGTCGTTTTGTATTCCTAAACGGTTCGCCAGCTTTGGCCTGTCCGGACGAAGGCATTTGGCTGACTTTTGTATTTTCCTCAAGACAAATAACATGTTTCATCTGATAAGGGGCTGTCGTCGGCTCGTCTGTCTACGGAACCAATCGCTTTGTGGACGTTCCTTGTTATTCCATCTTGTTTTTATTGCGCAGGCTTGAGCGTTTGTTTTTTGAAAGCCTATTAACGTCTCTCCTTTTGGAAGTAATAAGAAAGGATTCCTGAATCATTAGTGTGTTTATGTGAAGAAGTACTTAGGTTTATTCTTCCACTTTTATGTGGGAGAGATGGAAGTCATTAGACGAAGGTTAACCATGAATATGTTTCTGCTTCTCCCAAGTCTATTTATTAAGAAATTTTTACGTGGTAGAATGAATAATAAAGTTCACTAGTCAAAGTAGTCCAAATGTGTTTTCAGCCACGTAATGAAAATAAGCTGATATTGGGCTAGATATGAAGGTGAATTTCAAAACGTCCAAGGTAAACGCTGTAAGCGAAGAGTGAACACTGCACGTAATCACCACCCGGCTGCGGCTGCATTATGAATTTGTACTCTTTTGTCCGCAGTTTTTAATTCAACCGGTAAAATGTATTGTTCATGGAACAAAAGTCTCTAGTGTCATTGTTGTTGGCCAAAGTTCATTTAAATTCCGTGCCCGTGAGAGGGAACAGTAGCAAATATGAATTCCTTCGCTCCTATTGTCAAACTGCTTTTGCTCGCTTTGCTATAATGCTTTTGAAAGCCACATTGTGTTTTATACACAACTCCGTTTGAATCTTTTTTAGTTAACAAAGAAACAGACTGCAATGTTACTATAAATTAGCGTGTTTGTGTAAAATAAAGTTTAAACAGAAGCATGGGGAAGTGTGCTAAACTGCTGTTGACTCCTTTAACCTGGCTTACTTGCAAGTAGTCCTGAATAATTCAGAACGTTGTACTAATTAAAATTCCAAAATAGCACAACAGGTAGATGCTTTATAAAGCAACATTTATCATTATAATAGCCAAAACTTGAGCCTAAAATGCTGAAATATTTTTAAAACAATGTTGTATGTAGCGCAGTAGTAATCGAAGCATTGCAAAGTTTCGATGGCTGGCAAAGAAAAAGGAATGACCGCTGCGCACTGGCTCCGGTCCAGATCAGTCGCTTTTCATCACGTTTTACAGGCGTCGCAACAAGTTATGGGCCTCTTTTTAGAAACTCTCCCCATCATGCTTGAGGAATAGCGTGCAATACTCGATGTTATCAATTCGCCATTACTTCGTCATTTTTCATTCCATTACCTACGCGAAAAGCTCAGTGATTACGTGACAGCTTCGTTAACGTGTATTTGGATATGCGTTGTGGCTTATGACGGTAACAAATGGACGGACAAAACAATTCCTCACCAGGTAGGGAAATCAACTTGGTTGAAAAATATAATGAAGAAAAATGATAGAACCTTTCTCAGACGCGCAAACAACAGTGCTAATTACAATTAAAACATTTTTATACTTTTTGATGAGTAAATTAATTCACACAGTTTTAAAAAAAATACATTATTCCTTTAGAAGCCATGTAGAAGTACCGAGTGAGGGAATAATTTAATTCATGTAATTATTACAGTCAATTTTCATCATTTCTTGGTTTAAATGGCGGGTTGCGGGGCCAGAGTAATTTTGTCCGGGCCAACAGAAGTTGAAAAAGGAAAATTATACAATTTGCTAATGGCCACGGCACGGTTAATAATTTGTTGCCCGGTTTTTATTACTAGAGAAAGATATTAATGCGAATTGAAATTTATATTTATGATTGAGTTACGGGGTGAACGGGGATTGTGATATATATCATTTATCATTTGTTTTGGGCCTTTTTACGTTTACTGATGAAGTACGAATTTCATTTACTTGCTGACTTAGTTACGTATTTATTAGTGTCCCTATCGCGTCATTAAAATTTTATACACAGTCTTATAAACATACTACTTTTCACTATTACTTTTTCTTAAAGGACGTGAACTTCTAAGTATTTGTTTTTACTATCAAAAGAGTATCTTACAAACTTTTAACCTTTCAATATTAAAGGAAGTCTACAAAGCTATCCCATTATAAATGTAAAAGTTTCGGTTAGTAGTTTAGTAACTGTGGTAAAAGACTCGGCACCAAGAAACGAAGACTCCATCGACACTAGCACAGTTGCACAAAAACTTTCCCATTCAATGTAGGTTAAAATAAAAACTAGGTAAAGTCCGCGGGAATTCAGCCACTGTCAACAATGCCCGCTGCGAACAGAGGGAACTTTGGTAAAAATGCAATGTAATTAAACTAGGCGAAATACAAAATACAAGCACTTTTGAAGGAAGTCCGACCATTCTTGCCTCTCCACACCCGGTGAACTTGAGGGGTGATTCCGAAATAACATTTAGTGAGAGCAGGCTAGGACTTGTTGTTTCTAACTAAATTTATGTACAGTATCCTAAGGCCAAGATTTTTTGAAAAAATACTACACTTGTGTTGTATGTTTTTTTTTCGTATTGCGATGCGTTTATCATGCCCAATGTTGGCTGTTATTGTACATACATAACTGCCAACTCTTTCAAAAGACATATGGATGCCTAAATCTACATAAAAAGATATGTTACCATTAGCTATAAACCCATTGTCTATAATGGCCCAGCTAGAAGCCCACAAAATAAAGATAAGTACATACCAACACACAGTTTCATGGCCCCCGTAACTATGAGACGTTATTAAAACCATCGGTGGAACTAGTGTTGCCCAAACGAGAGTCTCGCAAGAGTCTTGCATTTAGCGATTATCCTATTGCTATTTATTAAACGGTAGTTGAGATCTCAGAACAATGTAACAGAGTAGGTACATTTTGAGCTTGAATTAACATAGGCCAACCAAATGAATCAATTTAATTGAGACTCTGGAAGACTCTTGCGAGACTCTCATTTGGGCAATACTAGTTCCACCGATGGTTTTAATAACGTCTCGTAGTTACGGAGGCCATGAAACTGTGTTTGGAACCATCCGAGGGAGTTCAATTTTTGCAAGGTCCGTAACGAAAGCGGTTAAGGCGTTTGAGGTCAGTCGAGTTGTATAAACGTCCAATTCGGCGGCAAATTTACAACTTTTTCTCACTTCCCTGTCTCAAGTCGGGGCAGTAAACTGGGAAGCAATCTCGCCCCGACTACAGAGTTATTTCGCAGAATATTGCAGAGCGAGACTAATAAAATGACAAATGGCTCGTGTTTGTGCACTAGAAAGCAGACATGAAGCAAGATGCATGCGGTGACATACTTCCAAATGTATTTGCCAATAATTTGCATATAATGCGACACTTACTATCGATATTGAAATATATTGCGAACATACGATGTAGGTAACACTGATGTTCGGTCCGGGTTCCGGCCGAGTGAACATAATAGTAGTGTGTTCTGTGTAACCGATATCTTGGAAGGCGGTCTCGCTGTGCTCAAATTCTTGACTAGAAGTGCTCTTACCCACAATATCGGCCGGCCTCCTCCAAACGTCTCGATTTCTCGTCGACTCAGAACGTCGATACGTTTTACCTGTGGAACCCTAATCCAATCTGTCCGTGTCTGTATGCACGTCAACGTACCTATATAGTCACTTGTATGTTGCCAACTATTGGTTTACAGTTTATTTATGGGGTGAAGATATTTATATGTAAGACTTATTTGGGAAATATATCTTAACCTCCTACTATATTTTACAACGGGCATACAAGTCGGTTGTAAAATATATAAGCATAAACACTGAACCTGAAATAAATCTATTAAACTATCCAATTATTCAGATTAGAGAAGCGATTAATAAAGCCAAGTTCAATCACTGTTCGTTCGAGCTCCAATTTCGTAAATAATTATGTCCTACATACATACGTCACTCACAAAGAAAATGCGCCTAACCAATAAAACGAAACAACGAGGCTATCAGAAACAGACGCAAGCGTCACTGGCGCTCTGACATTGACAAATAAGCCATTCTGAAAAAGAACCCATTTTCCCCAAGGCCCCTACTACGTACGACTATTAATAACAATTAAAGAAAGGAAAATAGCGCCAAAATGCAAATTAATTATACGAATATTTCAAGACTGTTCTGAACTGTTGATGGGTTCTATAAGAGGTAGGTAAATTTTTAGGAATTTGCTAAAATAAACAATCAATAATTGCCAGAATGGTTCGTGATTGGACTTAATTTTACTGAATTAGAATTTCCGTTACAAATAAATATCGACAGATGACTATCCTGTTTCGTTTTACTCAAGCTTATTAACATATTTATTTACCTTTCCTGAAGTAATATAATTGGTACTAGATTTAATAAAATCGACCAAAACGGGTTTCCACACAATACGAGCGGTTTTAAAATGTATTATCTGAACGTGTTGAAATGTAATTTCGTTCATATTGATACAATGTGAGAAGTTTATATTTTTATGGAGTGAACGTGAGGCTATGAAAACGGCGTTCAAGGAACGAATGTTCGTTAAAATGGCTTAGCAATAAAGATTTTGTGGCCGCTAATGTGTTTAATCTTGTATAGATCTAAAGTTAACGATACGTGCAGTCGGGGACATTAAAATGCTATTTCAAATAAAACCACATAGTAATAAAGTCGAGATCTAAATCTATTCGGTCTCTGGGACTTTTTGTGATGCGATAGGTGGGCGGATTCCAAATTCGAAAACAGATTATTTCCTAAAACTTTGTAGAAACGTTAAAGCTCGAGCGACATCAAAGGTCGGAACTAATGCAGCATTTAGTTACGCTGCTAATATCGGGTTGCATGACATTCGTGGAGAGAACTCGATATCTGTTAACGTTTACGCAAATTCCTGTAGTAGGCGCACTGAATACGGAACTGAGCCAAACGGAAGCCGTATTACGAATTTAATCTCGCAGAAATGTGGTATCGTGGAAATTGCTGCAACAAGGCCTCTGTTTACGACAAACGTCTAGAAGCAATATTACCTAGGGGAAAAATTTAGTACAGCTAGATTATAATATTTTCTATATGAGATTTTAAATGAAAATCTTGGAGTGCCGTTAGTTCGGCCGTTGCTTCAATGGCTTCTGCTCTACGATACATAATATGGTTTTCAAGATTTTTTCTTGAGAAGAAACCGTGATTTTATAAATGTGGCCATGCAACCGATTTTTAAAATTTATTGCTCACAAAACCTTTATTAAATATGCACTGAGATTTTGCCTGCGGCTTTGTCTACGTGTAAGTCAACTATTCCTTTCAACTTATCTTATAGTACCGCTGTGATGCGCAGCTTTCAACAAAAGATTTTACCTTTTAATAAAATTTACTGAAAATAGTTTATAGATAATTTTTGTTCTGGATCGCATGTTATATTCATAAAATAGACATTGTTAGTTTATAGCGAAGTCGAATAAATAGGTAGGTACTGCTTACTAGTTACGGTAATATGAGAGACGGAGTAAAACAGGCACAGAGCAGTAGCACGTTGCAGCATGAGAAGTTTTCCAATCTAACTTCATGGTACATCAGGAATTGCTCGCTTCTTACGTGCCGTTTTCAATGTAATTTTGTGTTTATACCCACAGTTCAGCCTTCGGTGGCGGCGCGGCGTGACGTTCTTGCATCGCACCGGCGAATAATTTTGGTAATGAATACTGTGTGAAGCGGGCTTTTCACTTTAACTCTTTTAGGAACCTCTTAAAAGGGAGCTTTTAGCATGTTTTTTCAGTTTATTTCTGAAGCAGAATGGGTGCAGAGATTCTAGTTAGAAGGTGGCTGTCGACTATTCTAACGTAGCGAGATTAAAGGATGGCGTTATTCAGTATGTCGAGTCGGCAAGCGAAATGTTCTATATAAATAATCCCGAATAAAGCCTTCACACAAAACGGGCGACACAAGTGGGGGGAAGGAGAGATTTATCCTCTTGAATCTAATCTTGCGGATGGCGAAAAGAGCAGTTTCTACAAAAAAATTGTGTGAGTTGTCGCGTCTCGACCCGTCTCGCGACTGTATACATTGAGACAATTCCCGCCGTCTGCGCTCAACTCATCTGGCGTCCTCGCGATGATGCCATTCGAGCGCTCTTTAAAAAGTCGTACAAACGTGAACTTATTTGTTGGTAGCATCCACACAGCCGCAACAAAGTTAAGATAAGAAAATAGCAGTGACTATTCGTCTCTACATGATCTTACGCAATCTTTTCACTTTATTTTGCTGTTTTTTTTATTCGGCAGTTATTCAGGCTAGCGATTTAATATTCATCGAAGATACCTAGATTTTAATTGAAATAAAATTCATGACAGCGATCCAATTTTCATATTTTAAATAAATTGATGATCCCGAGCCTACCTGTATAAACGTCCATTGAAAGGGATTTCCGTTCAATTTCTAGTTAATTAAGGAAGTTTTTATAAAAAAGCCGATTTCCAATTTACATTTACAAAATAAGAAAGTACGATATCAATTTGATTTTATTCTTAGTTCGTTTTTGTCTAAGAGCAAAATTCACTGATCATAAACCGTTAAAAAAAAGCCAGTTTGTAGATAATTCCTAGTAGTATTTATGCTATTGTATAATCGTAGTAAAGTCAATGAAATAAAAATAATCATGGACGTATGTCTTGAAAATTGGCCGTCACTTCTATAAACTAAAGATACATATGAGAGCCATATTTTTAACCACAATTTTTGTCGAACGTATGTTTATGATTAGGAACAGAGGTCTCACAACAAAGCGAAAAAAAAAAAAAAAATTACATTGCAGTGATAAGTTGATAAAATGCAATGTAATTAAGAAGTCGATGATATTATGAACTTGTTTCTAATAACATTTTGATTGATACAAGCTAATGTAAGATCGAAGATGAAGTAAAAAGAGGAGGTTATCAATTCGACGCGTATATTTTTTTTTTTTTTTTTTTTATGTATGATCATCGAGTACTCGAAGACGGCTGAGCCGATTTGGAAAATTCTTTTTTTGTTCGAATGGGTATACTTCGAAATTGGTACCATTATCACCAAAGTCAGGATCTGATGATGGGATCCTGGAGAAATCGAGGGAACTCTTCAAATATTATGGGCACACCTATGGCGTTTTGGGTATTTCTTATAGTAACTTGTGCAGTTGCTCTCTAAAAGTACCATTTGGGGAAGTGGAACTGATGATGAAGACCACAGATGGCCGCCGAAACTACTCAATAATAAGTATTAAGTGGATTGCGGTTCGATTACTTGAATATGGATGTTAAGCACTTTATGCTCGTCACAATGCATATGGTGATGTAGAGCTGATGGTGAAGTACCAGGAGAACTCCTCAACAATTAACGGCCCAGCATTGGGAAAAGCAATATTTTGTAAAAGGTTATAAGTAGTTGACATTTAGGCTCTTGTAACTAGGTAAATTAAAAATCATCCAACTAAAAAGAGTGAAAAAAAAACTTTTTAACAAAAAATTAAACCGACTCACAAAAAACACTGCAAAGTGAAAAATAACTTTAATTTCGGAAGTCGGTGCCAAAAACGAAAAAACAAAACTAAAGACACCGACTACCGAAATTAAAGTTATTTTTCACTTTGCAGTGTTTTTTGGGAGTCGGTTTAATTTTTTGTTAAAAAGTTTTTTTGACGATACGGTTGGTGCAGTGTTCGCGGGATCGATTCAGATACAGATAGGTAACCTGGGATTTAAATCTTTGTAAAGTGAATTTACATAGTTGTAAACATTCCCACGATTTAGGAAAAAAACCCAGTATGTGGCAAGTCTTTAAAAAAAAAAGGAAAATATAAAAAGTATGTATTTCTGCCTTCACGGTACCTAAGAAAGCCAAAGATGCCTTAAATAGAACATAGTTAGGGATTTTATTATAAACTTGTATATGTGCTTAGGAATCTCGGGGACACTTTTTGGTAACTCTGTCACCATTTCAAAGGTAAATAAACGTAGGTATATGTCTTCGTTTTTTCCAAGGGCTTAAAAGTATTTCGTTCTAGTAAAGAATGTCTCGCCTATAATGCAACTCCAAAAAACCAACTCTATATTGTCAAGAGCGCGGGTTAGTTCTAACAGCATCCTATGGATTTCTCCCTCACGCCCCAGCCGCCGTGGGAGACGCCTCAGGCGTCGGAGATCGCGTGACTCAATGAGCAGTCAGCAGCATTGACGGGGCCCAATAGCAATGGTCCAATAGCGGGGCATAATAAGAAAAGAAGAAAGAAAGAAAATAAAATTTATTTGACCCAAATGTAAAGGCACACAATAAATACAAAAAATGAAACTAAAACTAAAAAAGTAATTCAATAAAACTAAAACAACAACTTAATTAAATAAAACAGCGTTGCGTGTGCCTCACAGCTGTGCCAAATAGGCCCAGTTCAGCAAAATGCCAGACAAATGCAAATTGCCTGACGCTGGTTTTCATCTGGACCTTATGTAGTGAGGAAGTGCTACAGATGTAAATCAGCTTTAAAGTGACCTAAGTGTGTGTGTATGTATTTGTGTTTGTAAGCGTGAGTGTAAGCGTGAGTGTAAGCGTGAGTGTGTATGTGAGTGAAATACGAAGGATAAAATTAAACAAATACGGGTAGCAGATAAAAATATATTAGAACTAATAGTACTTATTAGTTGGTAGAAAAACGGTGCAAAATAACGGGTGTTAGTATAGAAAGATAATAAGATGGAACACTTGCCCGAGACATATATACGAGCGAAACATTCTGGTCAGCCATGTCTAGCTTTCGGTGTGCGTCTGTGAGGTACTGTCGTAGGCGTCTTCTAAAAGTGTCAATGGTGTTAATCGCTCGAATGGGAGGCGGTATGTTATTCCATATTTTAGAAGCCGCATAACGAAAACTACCTCTGAAACCTGCTGTAACATGTGAATGTGTCGAGAGTTGCTGCGATCTCCTACCGCATTCTCGTTTACTCGCTATCCAGCTCAATTTTTTGTATAGATACTCGGGTTTCTGGTATTTGATTACCCCAAATAGAAGGCATGCCAAGTGAAGTTTGCATCTAGATATAAATTTTAATGTGAGACGTTTGTTTAAAAATTACTGTCGTACGGGGCTGTGGTAATGTTCTAAAGAGACCCCGAAACGCAAGGGCTGCTGAAGGAGCAGGGTGTGATTTTATTCAGTAGAAGTTTGACACTGTCTTCCGCTCCATCCACAGTGTGAGGAATCATTTGTATATTGAACCCACCCAGAAAAAAAGGTACGTTGATGGAGGGGCATGAGGCACGTTGTCGCTGTATTGGTCAGAAAACTGGATAACAAACGGTTTTTATTCATATTTTTCTATTCATGCGATGTGCGTAATTTTAAGTTAATGTTTACTAAATTAGTTTTTACCAAAGATGCTGCTAACAATATGGGCTTAGTTGCCAAAATTAAGAAATATTGAATTCAATCATATAATAGAATCAGCCGCATTGAGTGATATCATTTTGTTCCGAGTATTCAAATAAGGTGCGTTTACTGTCAGGTACCACAAGAATATGGTCATTAGCGACGAAAATTATATTTAAGCACCGCATTTATTCTTATGATAAACTGATAATGTAAGCACCGGCTCCAATTTGATTTAGTTTGATGCCATTTCCATTTAATTGAAATTTATTTATTTGTATTTTTTTATGCTGCCTGCTAATATATTTATACTGACTTTATAAAATAATGGATGTTTCAATTAACGTTAAATGTAAGTTTTAACGAATATGATGTTGTTGTGTCAATAAATAAATAAGCAAATAGTATTTTTGAACTATGTGTGGAATAAAGACATCACCATCCATCTTCGACCCCTTTATCACTTACCATCAGGTGAGATGGTGTTAAAATGCGAGCCAATAATAATATCAATAAAAAAAAAAAATGGTATGAATTTTGCCCACTTGAAGGACAAGGCACTTCTCATTGACTTTCAAAAACCCTCATCACAGCAAAGATAAGACTAGATCTGTGTACGGTATAATTTTTACTTGTAGTGATGACGATTGCTTTGCTAATGATATGACATAGGCCAACAAAACTTTACTTTTGTTTTGATGTAGATAAAACAATCGTAATATACTAAAGAACTATGCATGACGTGTATTACCATCTAATAAACTATACTAAGTCTATCAGCTTTAGAAGATGAATGACCTGTTGTCAAAATCCAAGAAATTCATCTATTTTGCATAGTTCTTGACAGACAAGCAGATAGAAGATTATGTATATAATTATGTACTATGCATTGTTATTTATGAAATTATAATTGTTTTATCTGACGCATTTATAATTTGTGTTGGTCATTTAATGAGACGCGGAGACGGGGACGATCTGACGGGAAAAGACCACGAGACCATGTAAATATCTACACTACTGTCATTACAACTGACAGGAGTTGTTGGATACAGGTCATCTATTACAGACTAGCATCCCACAATGACCACGATCTTCAGACATTTAGTACCGACCAGAGAGAACATGGGTGCTGGTGTTAACTGAATCCGATTGACTAATGATTTTATAGAAATAGGTACCTACTTATATGTGATACAGACCACGAAGGATATGGCTGGAGAAACTAGATTGATTCCGTCGGAACTAGAAGGAGGACGGGTCGCGAGATTTGGAAGGCTTGGAGGGAGGCCTTTAATATAATGTTCTAATGAGATATCGCGGTCTCGGAACGAAATGGCAGCTGAAGGAGCAAGGTAAGTTTTTATTCAGTAGAAGTCTAACACTCCCTTATGCTCCACCCTCAGCGGAAAGAGTAATTTGATGATTTTGCCACACAAAGACCTTATAAAGATGTTATCTCAGACATAAAATAAGCTTACAATAAGGTTTTTAATGTTTTATAACTTGTTGTAGGCACAAGCGCTTGGTACGAAATAAATAAAATAACAAGGCACAAACTTGAATATACTTGAAGGTATACATATCTCGTTTGTCTGGGATCTAAGAGGAATCTCAGAACGAAAAGGAGCTTATGACTATACCTTGGCATTCTGATGTAACTTTACTTTGTATATGTGAGGTTGGCATATGTAAATTTGAACGTAAATACTTGAATGTTACAGTAAGTATACATTTAACTTACATGATTATTGATAGATACCTATAGCTCAGGTCTGTATACAAAGGTCCAGCCAAATTTCTCGTCAGTCTTAGAATCTTGTATAACAAACAAGTTTATGAATTTTTAAGTAGTGAGTTGTCGAATGTACCGTTACTGTTCGACCTGTTCCAGTAGAATTGTTTCAGAGTTAATTTAAGATTAAAAGGAAATAAAGGTGCACGGTGAGGTAACAAGCCCGAGGTGAACCAACTTTGTGATTAAGTGGACCAACCCACTCCAACACTCATTCTCAGAGCCGAATTAACCCTGTCAGGGGCACCTAGGCAATGGAATTCTCGGGCCCCCTTTCTTACTTTGACTGACCGAATCGTGTGTCGCTAAAATCGATGTCACCTCGTAGTTCTGGGTACGATTCCCGACATAGGCTGTTGTCTTAAGTCTTGATGATTTTAACTGACTTAGTTTGCCTGAAACTCTTTTTAAAGTATGTTACCCGATTACTCAAAGACAGCTGAACCGATTTAGAAACTTCTTTATTTTTTTAAAAGAGTATACTATAATCAGGATCTGATGATGGAATCCTGGAGAAAGCGAGGGAACTCTTCAAATATTATAGGCACACCTATAGCGATTTGGGTATTTTTCATAGTAACTTGTGCAGTTGTTCTCAAAAAGCATAATTTGGTGAAGTGGAACTGATGATGAAGACCACAGATAGCCACCGGAACTACTCAATAATAAGTATTTCATTCATAGGTCGTGATTCGATTACTTGAATATTGTTGTTGCACTTTATGCTCGTCAAAATGCATAATTATGGTGAAATGTAGCTGATAATGAAGTACCAGGAGAACTCTTCAATAATTGAAGGCCTTGTATCGGGACAGTAAATATTTTGTAAAAGGTGATAAGTAGTTGACGTTGAGGCTTTTGTAACTTGATAAACTATAAACCGTCCCACTAAAAAGCGAGAAAAATTTTTTAACGAAAAATAAAACCGACTTCCAAAACAATACTGCAAATGTGAAAAATAACTTTAATTTTGAGGGCCGGTGTCCGATAACAAAAATACAATACCAAAGATTACCGAAATCAAGGTTATTTTTCTTTTTGCAGTGTTTTTAGGAAATGGGCTTTATTTTTTGTTAAAATGTTTTTCTATTAATAAAATATATAAATACGATATTTTCAAATCACTAGCATTCCCATGAAAATTGTTTCGCCCTAGTTCTTATTTTTTTCGGTCATATGATTACCTCACACGCCTACTTTCACATTTCTGTTTCAGGATTTTTTTTATTCAAATAATTTCTTATATACTAAGCATCTCCTGACGATTATAAACATAACAAAAATAATACGTCAAATAGGTACAACCGTTTCGAAGTTATAGGGATACATTTTTTTCTGGGTGGGAAAATCATCAAATGTCTCTTCCTGCTTTGGGTAGAGCGGAAGCGAGTGTCAGACTTCTACTGACTAAAAACCCACCCTGTTCCTTCAGTTGCCCTTGTGGTTCGGGACCGCGGTATCTCGTTAGAACATTTCCGCAGCCCTAGCAGGCAATGGCCCTATCGAGCCCCGTCAGTGCTGCTGACTGCTTTTTTAAGGCGCGCGTGGAACACGACGCTCCGTCAACCCGGGCCTGGTCCTTGGTCCTTACCGTAAGCCCGCGTCTACGGTGGCCGGAGATCAGTTCACGATCACCGACGTCCAGGGCGTCTCCCGCGGTGGCTGGGGCGTGAGTGTATCCCATTCCCGCTCGTCCCGCATCATGGTTTGAACCAGGGCAGAGCGCGAGAGTTTGCTGTCGCCGATCGCCTCCACGAGGACACTACTCTGACCAAGCAGGGCACACCTCTACCATATACTCCACTGTGTCCACTGGGTGATCCTCACAATGACGACACCCGGGCGTATCCTCCCACTGTATACGAAACAGGTACCTCCCGTCACACCCGTGTCCGGTAAGCACCTGCATCAGGCAGAAGGTGAGGACCCCGTTGCGTCTCTCAAGCCACTACTCAAAGAGGGGACTTATCGCCATGATTGCGGTGTGCCCAGCCCTCGGTTGCGATAGTCGCTCTTTCCGACTTAATAATGTTTATTGATATAAAGTTTTGAATCTATCATATCTTCGAAAGTATTTATTTGGTTCATTTAGTGTGAGGGAATTTTTAATCTATATTGAAATTTGAAGCTAATAAACGTATTTATTTACATATGAATTAATAAATAAACATAGAAAACAGCTTCGAAAATAACGTAATATTTTAATCAATATTTGGCAATAAAAGTAGTTATTGTGAGTCAACCGTAGGAGAGAGATATACTATCGTGGACCTTTTAGTAGCATTATAATTGTAGATCTACAATTCTCTAGTATATTAGTTTAATGTATCTCTGCTGGTTTACGCGGCGTACGCGAATAAATCTCTCAGGAGGCCAGATATTTTGCAACCTCTACAACAATGATCGTTATATTTCAATTAATTTACATAAAATATTAATGAATTATACTTAAACCTTCTTCAGGAATCACACCATCTTTTCGTGAAAACGGTACAAAAATTCGTTAAGTAGGTAAACTAATATCTCGTAAACAATCATTAAACTTGCCTCGTTTTCTCTCCGATTTTTTCAAGGCAGGGTTTATAAAAACAATCTAGTATTGTACTCCAAGTTTATAAATTTTTAAACACAAAACACAACGTTTTTGGCCTCGTTTTCTCGCCGATTTTTTCAAGGCAGGGTTTATAAAACAATGTAGTATTGTACTCCAAGTTAGTAACTTTTTAAACACAAAGCACAACGGTTTTCAACCGACGACAAAAAGAGGAGGTTATCAATTCGACGCGTATATATATATATATTTTTTTTTATGTATGATCATCGAGTACTCGAAGACGGCTGAACCGATTTGGAAAATTCTTTTTTTGTTCGAATGGGTATACTTCGAAATTGGTACCATTATCACCAAAGTCAGGATCTGATGATGGGATCCTGGAGAAATCGAGGAAACTCTTCAAATATTATAGGCACACCTATGGCGTTTTGGGTATTTCTTACAGTAACTTGTGCAGTTGCTCTCAAAAAGTACCATTTGGGGAAGTGGAACTGATGATGAAGACCACAGATGGCCGCCGAAACTACTCAATAATAAGTATTGAGTGGATTGCGATTCAATTACTTGAATATGGATGTTAAGCACTTTATGCTCGTCACAATGCATATGGTGATGTAGAGCTGATGGTGAAGTACCAGGAGAACTCCTCAACAATTAACGGCCCAGCATTGGGAAAAGCAATATTTTGTAAAAGGTTATAAGTAGTTGACATTTAGGCTCTTGTAACTAGGTAAATTAAAAATCATCCAACTAAAAAGAGTGAAATAAAAACTTTTTAACAAAAAATTAAACCGACTTCCAAAAAACACTGCAAAGTGAAAAATAACTTTAATTTCGGAAGTCGGTGCCAAAAACGAAAAAACAAAACTAAAGACACCGACTACCGAAATTAAAGTTATTTTTCACTTTGCAGTGTTTTTTTGGAAGTCGGTTTAATTTTTTGTTAAAAAGTTTTTATTTGGCTACATGTACGATCTTAAATCTCACAAATCGCAATAATAGAAACTTTTTAACATTCAATATATCTATGATGCGTTTCAACTAAGAACAAGATCGACTTAGCGATATATTGTGTCGTCATAGCTATTAAATCGAACTAGTTGGGTAGAGTGAACAAAACAAGCATTTATTAAAAAAAATATTTCACAATTATACTCGTGCATCGTCCTCGAGATTAGTAACCTGAAAACGTTGAAATATATGTAGTAACACGCTAGTGACACCACTCTTACACTGTATGTTTAGAGTCCTGCGCTCTTTTTTTTTTTTATCTGCTGGCAACCCTCTCGTCTCGGTCTTTCATTCACGTCACAGTGCGCCACCACTCGCACGTTTTATTTTAGGAAAAAACAAAAGTGATTAGTTTTATAGTGAAAATACGCAAGCAAAAATGCCAAAAAGGAAATTCGAAATTGAATACATAATGTGGAAGATCAAAAATCTGAAAAAGAAACAATAACAAACAAAAAAGCGGCCACGCCGTCGGCGCCAACCATCCGCCAATTCTACAGGGACTATTCCGGAAGAGGATGATAAAGATCAAGGTACATAATATATAATATATTTATGATAATATAATAGTAAAGTGATCAAGTGCTATTATTATAACAAAAGCAAGCCCCTATTAGTAAATTTACCAAAATACCCTCGTATGTTTGCCTTCGTGAAAACATTTTCCACGAAATTGTGTGCAAAACATATTCCACGAAATTGTGTGCAATCTGATCTGTCAAAACGAATTGCTGCAAAAGGTATTTATACAAGATCCTTGCTGCAAACACACGAACTTTTACGTAAAGTTGATAGACGCTATAATTATATATTTTACATGGAATTATGATCAGTATTTCTGGAAAACAAATGAAAAACAAGCAACTGCCTACATACCGATAGATTTACCCTAACTAAAGTTATGACCGATCAGTGCGGCTTCTGGGGCCGTATCGCCAGGTAAAACAAAATAAGTGTACTGTAATAACCAACACATAATACCTATCAGAGCGGCTTATAGGGCCGTATCGCCAGGTTACACAACATAAGTATATTGAAGTAACCAACACCAGTCACCTATCAGAGTGGTTTTTGGGGCCGTATCGCCAGGTTTCACAAAATAAGTATACAGAAATAACCAATACCTATCAGAGCGGCTTATGGGGCCGTATCGCCAGGTAACACAAAATAAGTATACTGAAGTAACCAACACCTGTCACCTATCAGACATTGAGGTAATATGTACTCTATCAGAGTGGTTTTTGGGGCCGTATCGCCAGGTTACACAAAATAAGTTACATACTGAAATAAACAACACCTATCAGAGCGGTTTTTGGGGCCGTATCGCTAGGTTACACAAAATAAGTATACTGAAATAACCAATACTTATCAGATCGGCTTATGGGGCTGTATCGCCAGATAACACAAAATAATTATACTGAAGTAACCAACACCTGTAACCTATCAGACATTGAGGTAATATGTACTCTATCAGAGCGGTTTTTGGGGCCGTATCGCCAGGTTACACAAAATAAGTTACATACTAAAATAACCAACACCTATCAGAGCGGCTTATGGGGCCGTATCGCCAGGTAACACAAAATAAGTATACTGAAGTAACCACACATATCAGAGCAGCTTATGGGGCTGTATCGCCAGGTTACACAAAATAAGTATACTGAAGTAACCACACTTATCAGAGCGGCTTATGGGGCCGTATCATAAGGTTACACAAAATATGTTTATTAAAGTACCCAACACCTATTAGAGCGACTTTGGGTTATCAGTTTGCCTCAGGGTAACCTATTCAAGACGGTTGTGAGACCAATATAGATTAGTTTTTTGAATGGTTTCATTGGCTCAATTTTCATAGTGCATCAGTAAAACCTTAGAATGGTGTTACCAACACCTGCCTCATTTGTCTACTGACATACAATCATGGTAACAAACACCCATCAGAGCAGCTCCTGCGGATGTATCGCCAGGTTGCTTACACCATACTAATTCACAGACAATAACTACAAGTTATTTCTTGGGACTGCATTGACATATCATATGGGTAGTTGCTGAAACTACACCATAACTGATGTAATAAAAATTCCTTACTAGGATAATCTGGTTTCAGCTGGGGTGTCATTGGACAGCCCACGGACGATACAACTTATAGAGGTTTTACCATCAAATAAGTGCGTCAAATCTATTGAAGAGGTCACACAGCCATCCACCTCAGAAAACTTACCGCAGCAGACGTTGGTTAAGGAAAAAGTCTTGGAAGTAAACCATGATGAAGAACTAGCTGACCCGAAATACCCCGCTCTTGAGCACAGGAATCCAGAAGTGCTGGATATTCTGGGAACTGATCCCTCTGCGGTTGTTAACATGGGATTGACATACACAAAGTGTTAGCAACAAGACTGCAACACATAGACACTCTGGGACATAGGCCAGGAAACCCGCGAAGAGCTTACAGAATGGTACCTCATCCCAGCTAACAGTATCTTGATTGGAGCACCCCTACTAAATGTGGAAATAAAAACAGCTGTAACAGAAACCGTATTAAAAAGCGCCAAAGTCAGCTCACAATGGCAATTTCTGGGCTAGCGAGTCCTCACCCAAGAACATGAGAACAAAAACAAAAATAAAGAGGGCCTCAAACAACTCATGGATGTGTACTGGATTTTGTGTGACACACAACATCCAGAGTCAGTCACTAAGCGAAACTTCACCATATTCTCCATAAACAAACATCTGAATAAAGAATAAACATCTGACACAAAAATTTACTTATAGTGAAAACCTAGCAAAAACAGAACCCAAAACTTTTCCTTAACTTAATAACAAGTTAAGAACAATTTAAGGTGGGGAAAAAGGGTCCCAGTGCGCAGGAGTACAACGAGGTTGCAAAACATTTCCCCCGCCGGTGCCGGGTCCCTCAGCATGAGACAGTCGCATCAAGTCGCCGCGAAAGCATCGTGACGTCTGTCGAACTGCAACCATCGCCGATAAATACGGTAAAATACAATGGTCGGTAATCACTGAAGACCAAACTATGTTGTCATAAGTTGACGTGTATAAACTAGCAATGTTTTTCTTTTTATGCTCAATGGCTTCTAAACACTGAAGACTAAACTATGTTGTCATGGGTTTAATGTGTATAAACTGGCAATTACTTACTTTTTTATGCTCCACGATCTCTAGTCAATGAAGATCAAACTATATTGTCATAGGTTTAATGGATATAAACTACAATTAAGAAAAAAGAAAAAAAAAAGAAGAGAAAAAAAAGAAACCTAATTAGCTACTTATAATTAACTACTTGCATGGATGAATATGAGATACTTTACACTTAAGAAAGAGTAAATACATGAATAGACCTAACTCTATGCAAGATTCTTTTAAATGATGAGACGCATACTGCTAAGAAATATAGACTGACGCCTCAACTATGGGGGGAGTAGCCACATGTGGGGGTGAACGAGCCAGCGGAAGATGGTCGCGAGATGAGAGAAAAATCCATATAAATCAGCTCGAGCTGCTGGTAGCTTATTTTGGCCTTAAAGTATTTGCCTAAAACCTCAGAAACTGTAAATTCTTCTTCACATAGATAACTCCATAGCCATTGCTTACATAAACCGCAAGGGGAGCATCCAATACCTACATCTATTTTTTTATATATTTCATATATTACAGATAACAAAATTGCAGATGCAGACTCTCGTCGAGTACACCCAGATATAGATTGGATACTGGCACACACTGCTTTCCAAAGAATAGTTTAAAAATTCGGCCGGCGGACCTCTTCACAAGTAGAGTAAATACAATCCAAACACTTTGGCAGTTAATGCATTCATAATCAAATGGACAACAATTAATTTTTAGGCCCCTTGGTCCTTTCATAATAATGTTAAAAACGTTGAGAAAAATTATTACTTAGAAGGCAAGGCAATCGTTGTCGTTTCAAGTTCGTTTCAAATCAAGTTGCCGGATCATTGTGCGCTGCGGCGACGCAGGGTATCGATCATCCACAGCGGACACCATGATAGACTCGCTGTCGGAAAATCCTTACCAGCAATATGACGTACCTAGCACTTGAAAAATTAAATTTTGTGCTCAGAACAATATAATGTTGAGTTATATGAAGCGTCAATCCCAAACATTTTATATTTTCTCACAGGTTTACTCAATCAGAGAACCAATTCATGTAGGTTCTCATTACAAGGTTTTTTTTTTTTTTTTTTTTTTTTTTTTTTTTTTTTTTTTTTTTTCAGGGGAGCTTATCGGCTCAACCACGGCCTAAATATAATACCACGTGGTATACTTCGCTTGTACTAGATTCCTGCTCCGACGCTCGCCCGCGACAGTCGTGCCGCTCCGCGCTCTCGATCGTTCCGTGCCTGAGTCATCGCTCCGTTCGTCACGCCCGCCGTGACGTCACTCGTAGTCGCCGACTACGACGCCTGGTCCGGATCCGCCTTTTTCGAGGCGGTGAAGGATATCGTGCTTCTCTAACAGAGATTGTCAAAACAATTTGGTTTGGCCCCTTCAGGGTAAAACCACAGTTTCGTGGTCCTTGGTTGGAAACCTCACGGTGTCAACAATACCAAGGGGGTGCTGACCCGACGCACCCGCTGATCCCCTTCAGGGTGAAGCAGTCAATTGGAGTCGAGTGCTAGGTTTTGGCCTTGGGGGATCTCCTAGTCAAACCTAGTTACTGAGTTCTCTTCACAGCATACACACCTAGTGTCGGTTGGGTGTATCTACCCCTTCGCACTAGACCCAATAGGGCCCGGTACGCACATTGAGATTGGCGACCGGATTACAAGCTTAGGGCACACCATTAGGCACACACCTCCCTGCTATCCCCGCAGGGAGCGAACTCACCTCCGGGTCATTCCCGCCCGGAGGGTTAGGCAAATAGGGCCCCTCAGGCCACATCAGACGGCAACACAGCTATCGAGTTTGTCTGGGTTTCTCTTCTCGGTAGCGAAGTGTTAGGAGAAACTCCGGGGCAGGGCTCTTTGGGGACCGTCTGCTCGGGGAGCTCACGTTTGACGTGTCTCCTCGAGGCGCTTATGTTAGGGTTAGGAGATTAGGATGCCCACCTCTGTCGCCTCCAATATGGAGGACAGGATTGAGGATCTCGTGTCCAAAGTCGAATCCCTATCGGCTCGATTAAATCTAACAACCGATTTATTAGGAAAGATCCTATTTGAAAACCCCGCCCTACAAAGGGAGTATAAAGATGAGATAGTAAAATTACCCCCCGCGGTGTTTCCCGCCCCACAGCCAGATTTAGGTCCCACCCCCGCGCCCAACGCAGATAGGTCCCCCTCCCCCCCAGACGTCGAAATGGACTCTGAGGAGGAGGAACAAGAAAAAGAGGGCTCGGAAGGCGAGCGCTCGGAGCGCGCAGAGAGCATACACTCTGAGCGCTCGGAGCGAGCGGAGTCCGAGCACTCCTCCTCCGATCAAACCTCTTCCTCCGACGAGTTTATCCTCGTCGAGGGAAAGAGGAAGAAGAGGTCGCAGGCCTCGTCCTCCACCCAGGCCCCTAAGGCCAAGAAACCCTCCCCTCCCGAGCCAGCACGCTTAGTGCAGAGCCAGCCCTCCACTTCCTCGGCCACTAGGCCCAGCCCTACTCAAACCCCAGTCGTCAGCGCCTCAGTGCGCAAGACCATCCCTCCCCCACCCATCTTCATACACGATAAGGGGGCTTGGACAAACGTGTCCAAAGCGTGTGGCGAGCAACGCATCGCCTACACGAATGCCCGCGCCGTTCAGAACGGCATAAAAGTAGGGTTAGCGACAGCTAACGACCACCGCGCGCTTTCGAAGCTACTCAAGGCTCGAAATATCCCCCACCACACTTATACGCTCCATGAGAGCAAGCCCGTTCGGGTGGTCCTCTGCCGGATCCCCAGTGAGATCCCCACCACCGAGATCGTCTGCGACCTAGAGTCACAGAACATCCCGGTGATTGAGGTGCACCGTATGCACGGCAGAGGTGGCAGGGCGTCTAACAACGTCCTCGTCATTTGCCACCCCGTCTCCGAAGGTCCCCACCCCATCTTTGCGCTGAAGACTGTATGCAGTCTTTCAGGAATTTTAATTGAGAAGCCACACAAAAGTGGCACGGTAGGCCAATGCCACCGTTGCCAGTTATACGGCCACGCGCAACGGAATTGCTTCGGCAAACCCCGGTGCGTAAAGTGCCTGGGCGATCACGGCACCGCGGAGTGCAGTCGCCCAAAAGATAGGTCCCAGTGCCCAGACCCGCCCAGCTGCGTGCTGTGCGGGCAATCCGGCCACCCCGCCAACTACCGAGGCTGTCCGAAAGCCCCGAAAACCTCCGCCCCTAAACTGGCAACGCGCGCTAGCGCACGCCAGGGACGAGAGTGTCCTACACTCTCGTCTGAGCTCCCCCAGACCCTCAGTCCCCAGCGTCCAACTCCTTGGACGGCGGCGAATCACGCCCAAAACTTCCCGGCACTAAGGCCGAAAGTCCCTGGGCTGATGGATCAACCCATCATGCCCTCCGCTCCGGTTGTTGTGGCTTCTCAGCCCCCACCTCCTCCCCAGTCACTCCCTCGCTCGGATGAGCCGGAACTCGATGCGTTCCTCATCCTTGGGAAAACATTCAGTTTCTTCCAGTCCCCCCGCGCCATCCAAATGGCAAAGGAGGTCGTGGCCTGCAAAAGCATTGAATCCCTGATTCAGGTATACTATAAGTATTCTGATGTAAAAAGCCATTTTGACAACCTCTTTAAACAGCCATAATGTATAACACGGCTAGTAAAAGATTAAAGCCCCGATCCCTAAAGCTAGGTTACTTCAATGCCAATGGCATCACTAATCAACGGGACGAGATCGCGACTTTCCTTCGCGATCATAGTCTCGACATCCTTCTGGTCCAAGAGACCTTCCTCAAACCCCACCTTAGGGATCCCAAGGTAGCCAACTACCGGCTAGTTAGGAACGATAGGACTAGATGCCACAGAGGTGGCACTCTAATATATTATAGGAACTCCCTGCACTGCATCCCTATGGATCCGCCGCCCCTTGCCCACTTAGAGGTATCCGTTTGCCGGCTAGGCATGACGGGCCATCCCTCTATCACAATAGTATCCGCGTATCTCCCACCGCACAGCGACGTAGATTCAAATTCTTCGATAAACGCCTCACTACGAAGCGACCTTACAGCCCTTCTTGACATGAGTGACTCCGTCCTTATAGCGGGGGATCTCAATGCCAAACATCCCGCATGGTGTAGTCGTATTACCAACCCCCGTGGGAAGGTACTATACGACCTTTGCACACCTCTCCACATAGATATCATAGGTCCTATGCGGCCTACTCATTATCCGTTCGAGCCATCCCACTTGCCCGACGTACTCGACATTGCCCTCCTGAAGAATGTGAACTTACGTTTGCACTCTTTAGAGACGGTAGACGAACTTGACTCTGACCATAGACCGGTGATCTTGGAGTTAACTCCGAGATCGGGTCCCTATGACCCTAACCGCCCCCCTCCCACACAGGTGATCACTGACTGGAGGAAAGTAGGCGAATTGCTGAAATCCAACACGTCTCCTCACCTGGACAAGATCCCCGACCACATCCAGTCCGCCGCCGACACGACGGCTGCGATCGACTCACTCACGGAGCACGTACAATCTGTCTTGAACGACTGTTCAAAGGAGATTCCGGTGTCAGAGCACTGGCGCCGGAAACTCCCGGACGATGTACGGGCCCTGCTGACTGAGAAGAACGCAGCAGTCCGTGCCTACAGATCTTTCCCCTGCCAGAATAACAAAACTTTCATGCGGTACTTACAGCGCAAAGTAAGTAACAGCATCAGAGAGTGGCGTGAAGCCGGCTGGGACAAGACCCTGAGCGAACTGGAACCCACCCACCATGCCTTCTGGCAACTTCAGCGGAATATGCGCGCCACTGAGGTTGCCTCAATGCCTCCCCTTATCCGCCCGGACAAAAGCATTGCCTTCGACGACGAAGACAAAGCCGAATGCCTAGCCGACAGCCTGGAGGCACAGTGCTCTCCCAGCTCCCAACCAGTCGACCCAGCCCACCTTGCCCACGTGGATGCTGAGGTCGAACGTAGATCTGCCCTACCCCCTGTCGAGGACCCTGATGCTCCCCTCCCCCCCGTCACGGAGGACGAGGTGGAGGAGATCATCAAGAAACTCAAACCTAGGAAAGCTCCCGGGACTGACAGACTGACCACTAGGGCACTTAAACTCCTCCCACGTACGATCTTAGTCCTACTGACTGCCATCTTCAATGGCGCCTTGTCCAACTACTTGTTTCCACAAGCTTGGAAAGAGGCTATAGTGATAGGTATCCCAAAACCCAAAAAGCCCAAGAACCTCCCGACTAGCTATAGACCCATTAGTCTGCTCAGCGCCCTCGGCAAGGTCTACGAGCGGATTATTCTTAATCGGCTCAAGGACTTTGTCGAGGCCAAGAGCCTAATCCCTAACGAACAGTTTGGCTTTAGAGCCCATCATTCCAGTGTCCACCAAGCCCACCGCATCGTAGAGCACATTAGCGGCCGTTTTCAACGCGGTCTGGTGACGGGGGCCCTATTCTTTGATATAGCAAAGGCTTTCGACAAAGTCTGGCACAATGGCTTAATTTATAAGCTTTACCAACTAGGTGTGCCGGACCGTCTCGTGCTCATCATTCGAGACTTCCTGTCGAACCGCTCCTTCAGATATCGTATCGAAGGAGCGCTTTCCACTCCCCGCCCTATCAGAGCCGGCGTCCCTCAGGGCGCCGTGCTCTCCCCCCCACTCTTCACGCTATTCACTAGCGACATCCCCAAAAAGCCCCCAGTAGAGTTATCCCTGTTTGCCGACGACACGGCCATCTACTACTCGGGACATAATCCCGTTAGCATCGCTCATACCCTCCAGACCTCAGCCAACGCACTAGGCGATTGGTTTAGGAAATGGAGGATTGAGGTAAATCCCGACAAAAGTCAAGCAGTCCTGTTTCGCAGGGCTCGCCAGCATAAAAAGTTCACCCCCCCACGCCCGATCACTATGTTCGGCAAGCCAATCCCTTGGGAGAAGCGAGCCAAATACTTAGGTGTGATCCTCGACCAGTTCCTGAATTTCAGTGAGCACATAAAGTCGGTTCGCTCGCGAGCCGCTTTCGCTCTCGGTAGGCTCCACGCCCTGCTGAATAAACACAGCAAGCTCTCCCTTAAATGTAAAATCCGAATATACACGACATGCATACGTCCTATCATGACGTATGCCTGTCCGGTGTTTGCTCATGCCAGTCCCAATCAGATCCATAGGATGCAAGTCGTTCAGAACCGTTTTCTCCGAAAGGCCACGGGCGCGCCCTGGTTCTGTAGGAACGAGGATCTCCACGTAGACCTCAAACTCCCGACCATAAAGCAAGTGTTGAAACGCATGTCAGTGCGTTACTTCACCTCTGCTGAGACCCACACTAACCCCCTGATCGTATCGGCCGCCCGATACAGACCCTCCAAGATTTCTCGGGTTCGTCGCCCGCGTAACATCCTAGACGAGCCTGACGACCCCACCACCATCCGACAAGAGAGCAGTAGGGAAACCAGCACTCTTAGAAGACACAGATACAGAACGCGTTCCTTATTCCGGCCTCGCCGACGAGGCCCATCGCGACGTCCGCGTACTGGTAATGAAAATCCTCCCCGACCTTTGCCAAACGAGCCAGCCCGCGATGCTGAGCCAGTAGCAATAAATACTCCCGTAAATAATATGACCCAGCCTGTCCCTTTGCTGCCCTCCCGAAATGACCCCGCTATGCCGAGGCCCGTACTCCACAGGGAGTGCCCTTAGCGTGCGGTCATTAGTTTTTAAGTATATTTTAGTTTGTAAGCCCTGGCTGGGGGCCTTTAATTTATTAGAGGTCACCACAGGAAAGTCCGGTTAAGTAGACTCACAGCCTTAGTGTGCTGATCTACAAGTGGCCCTACCTAAAAAAAAAAAAAAAAAAAAAAAAAAAATTCGCTTGTACTAGAAATTCCAAAGGAAAAATGCCGTTAAAAATTAACCTAAAATGATGATAACGTCGGCATAACGTATACAAAAATTATTATAAAATAAATAAATTGTTTTTAAATAAATAAATAATAAACATACCCGACCATTGTCGATTTTAAAACTTCCAGGGCGGGCTCAAAACAACCGACCTTGAGCCAACCATTCTTTGAGACGAAAATGGACATGTGCCCAAAACCTTACTTTTTAATATTAGTACAAAACCAAGCCAGGTCTTTTTGTGGGAAACACATGAAGCCGTTCAATGGTTTTAAGAAACCGCATAAACGGTAAAAATACAATCCTTACATCCGTCGGTGGATTATAGCCGTCCTTAAAGATAGTGGGATTGACACCTCTGAGTGCACACGACACAAGGCACGCTGCTACGTCTAAACCTAACCAATGCGACTTCTCATCGATCTTATCCGCGACAGGGCAAGCTAGAGCGGAAGCTCTAACGTTTTTGGAAAATTCTATAACAGAGCAATGATTAACTCTAACGAAACGTAACTGCCACGACAGTGCTAACTAATTTATAATTAGTTAATTACCCTTAGATATAAAACTTGATTTTTAAGGAGAACAAAATTGAATTATAAATAAAAAAAAATTGATACTAATTAAGTAGTTTTAGAAATAAACCAATTGATTAATACACAGGTATGTTTTGGTTGTTGACATTTCCTCAGCTATCTCTCAAGGTCTACATATATTTCAACGTTTTCAGGTTACTAATCTCGAGGACGATGCACGAGTATAATTAATGATTAAACGAACTTACCTGTACGTGAAGTTCTATCATAATTATACAAAGTGCATCGTCCGAAGAGATTAGTAACACCCACCCAACCCAAAGTGTCTCCCAGTTTGCTGCAGAAATGTCAAAGCTGAACATGGTGGCTTCAAACTCTAAACTTAATGAAAGACCGAGACGCCGGGGTTGCCAGCAAATAAAAAAAAAAAAAAAAGAGCGCAGGACTCTAAACATACAGTATAAGAGTGGTGTCACTAGCGTGTTACTACTTATATTTCAACGTTTTCAGGTTACTAATCTCTTCGGACGATGCACTTTGTATAATTATGATAGAACTTCACGTACAGGTAAGTTCGTTTAATCATTAAATATTGAGCGCAACAAAATTTCCTTATTTCAGTGAACAAACGCGAGACTATCATAAAAAAAATAAAGCGAGACTGCATAGGTACGTAATTGTAAGCTCTAGCACTCAAGTATGGTCCCCTGGTAACCTTATGGACAGCACATTAAGGGCTGTAGTTTTTAATATATTTGTTTACAAATTCCCATAATTGTTATTTTTTTTTAAATTCTACTTCTAAATACAAATATTTAGATTCACACGCACATTAAAATTGTCAACTGATAAAAAAAATCTTGTCGCTTGCACTGGGCCCCTAGTGGATGCGGGGCCCCTAGGCAGTTGCCTACTCTGCCTAATGGTTAATCCGGCCCTGCTCATTCTGTATGGATGGCCTGAACTTCGGATTAGTTTAACATTTTAACGGAAATATTTAATTTATAAGTTACTTATTTCAGCTGGTTGGCTTATTGCTTTTAATAAATTTTAGTTGTTGGAGTGTTTTCCGTTTGCTAAGTTAATAATAAATGTTTTATGACTAAAGCACAACCACAAAATTGCGAATTTTCGTACAAATATTAGCTTCAGTGTTTCGTGATTAAAATTATAAGTCTTTATTTAATTCTTGTAGTCAAATAAATTTCAATGAAAAGGTGTGTAATATGAGGTACAATTATTTTCATTACAACAGCTAGGTAATTATGTAATAACATTTGATATTTTTTTTATCACGTTGAGAACTTGTAGCTAAATAAAAAAAACGGCCAAGTACGAGTCGGACTCGCACACGAAGGGTTCCGTACCTATAAAAACAGCAAAAAAATCATGTCTGTTGTATGGGAGCCCCCCTTAAATATTTGTTTTATTTTAATTTAATTATTTATTTATAAAGTGAATATATAACTAAATATTATGTTAATATTTCAAGCGTCAACCTGTTGCAGTTGTCAATATCGAGTAAACACGAGCAAAAAATCACGTTTGTTGTATGGGAGCCCCCTTAAATATTTATTTTATTCTGTTTTTTAGTATTTGTTGTTATAGCGGCAACAGAAATACATCATCTGTGAAAATTTCAACTGTCAAACTATCACGGTTCATGAGATACAGTATGGTTACAGACGGAAAGACAGACAGACGGACAGCGGAGTCTTAGCAATAGGGTCGGGACCCTATTACTAAGATTTTACTCTTTGGGTACGGAATCCTAAATAAGCCGCGTGGTATGTACTTCAAAGTTAAGCAACACTTACTGAGGTCAGTCTGAGGATCGGCTACTATTTGTTACATTTCGAGTTTTCTTCTTGCCTCGGAAAGCACGTGAAGCCCATCGTCTTTCGTATTTCACATAGGCATACATGGGCATAAAACGTTAGGAGTTAGTTCACGGTTCGAAATTGGTCGTTTCCTATGGAGAAGAACCGGCAAGAAACTCGTTTGCTATTTTAAAAACCATAGATTTTCACAATCTTTGCGTAATACAGTTTCGTAGGTATGAGAGGACAGTGTAGACCAATTGACATAATACAATGTAATAACTTATCAGAAATGAATCTCAGAGACTAAAGTAAAAACAAAAATTCAAATAGCGTTCTCACATTCACATAAAAAATTTGCTTTGCAAAACTGTCAATAAAATAAAGATAATATGTAAGTAAAATAAAACAGTCTAAAAATAAATATAACGACAAAAATCACACACACAAACAAAGTTATTTAACAAATCTAAAAAACCCGACTGCTCAACTAAAATGCAAGATACAAGCACATTTTCATTTAAAAAAAAACCGGTCAAGTGCGTGTCGGGCCACGCGCAGTGTAGGGTTCCGTAGTTTTTATAACAGCCAAGTGCGTGTCGTATTCGCTGACTGATCGTTTCGTACCATGCTCTAACTAAAAGCCAAACATGACTACCTAACTAATTTGACTTCCTATACAAATCTTCACCTGATTCGACAATTTTGCACGGAAAGTTACAATTTTTTTTTAGAGATTTGTATAAAACTTTTCATAGCCGGTGTTTTGAATTTAAATACGGATACAGAGCTACACTACTCAATCGTCACAAGAAGCTAGCACGATACAACTGGCGCTTAGCGCCATCTATCGACATTTCTATAGAGTCGTTCGAAATTTTCGAGTCAAATACAATTGGTCGACTATTACTCGTAAACTTGTAAAGCCCACTTATCTGTGATAGTTTTCCTTTAAATTTCGTTATGTATGGGTACTACTGCCGTGACATTTGAATTTCTAACTATAACCGTTTAGTTGATAGAGGGGGGGGGGGGGGGACACTTGACTCTAACGAAAATTGGTACTTTAAAGCTTGATAAGTCACGAACAGTTTACTTAATCAAAAAACAGTCTTACCAAACCCCTAATATTTTTGAAAGACCTATCCAACGATATCCTATACTATGGGAAGAATTAAAAAAAATAATTATCATCCCACTTTACATGTATGGGAGGTACCCTAAATAATTGTTTTTTTCAAAATTTTATTTTACCACTTTTTTGGCGTCATTAAGTTGTATACTCATGCCAAAGTACAACTTTCTAGTACCAATAGTTTTTGAGCTAAACCGCGGACAGACGGACAGACAGACGGACATGGCGAAACTATAAGGGTTCCTTGTTGACTACGGAACCCTAAAAAGTGACAAGCAGGCGGAACCCAATTAAACATTTTTTTTAAATGGGATGGGTCCTTTTTTCAACTTTTCTGTTAAAATACTAATTAAATTTTTTTTAGTTTTCTCGGTCGTGTCACATTAGCACCCCACCGGATTCAGAAAGTGAAAGAGCTAAGTCCATATTTTTAAACTTTCTCTTTGTATTATTTTTTCTAGTTTTACACTAATGATAAACATGATATACCTTTTTGAAATCCTTATGATGAGTCCTTTAATTTGATACCCATATTGTGGTATACGAAAAATATTTTTTTTTTCACTATTTATAATGGCTTCGCACAGCCGCCATGTTTGATTTTTTCAAATGTCACCTATTTAAGAATACTTGGGCTGCTAAGACAAATCTAACGATACCTCAATTATGTGAAACCGTTCAGCGGTTCTGGAGATATGAAGTAATAAAGAATATTACAAACATACATACAAGATACGCGTGAAAATCATAACCCTTCCTTTGCAGTCGGGTAAAATGTGGAGTTATTAATAGACCTCTATACAATAAGCCAGGGAAGCCATATGTGCAGAAGGAATCATTGCCAAGCAGTCTTATCTTCAGTAGTTCAGTAGTTCTTAATCTTAAACTAGACGCCGACAATAGTTATAATATACATATTTCTTAAACCGAAAAAATTAACATATGACAAAATTTACTAGAACAGTTGGGAGAAGACTATGCAGATGATGTATGGACATAACTTAATCAGTCTATACCGTTCCCATTGCTGAATCAGATGTGTCCTCTGGGCTCTGAATGAGAGGGATCGGGGTATAAAACCTCGTAGCCCGATGGGATACAATACACCACGTGTTCAGGATTGGTTTTCCGGGGTTGCAGAATTGGTCGAAAGAGTTACCGCGGCCTTGGAACACGAAAGGCAAATGACGGAACACGGATGGGTTTTAGTAAGTAAAAGTCTGACACACCCTCGCACTTCGCCTAGATCGAGAGGCAGTCATTGGACGATTTCCAATACTTAAAAAAGTACCTGTCTGGGCTCTTGCCGAGGTTGTGGGAATATTTAAATAAGGTACCGCGGCCCCCGAAACGCAATGGCAACTGGCAAGGAGCAGGGTGGGTTTTAATAATTCAGTAGAAATCTGACACTCCCTTTTGCTCCGCCTAGAGCGGGACGAAAAATTTGATGATTTTCCCACCCAGTAATAAGGCTAAGTCCGGGCTGGTGGATGTCTGATGTTTGTTTTGGTGCCAGTTTTCTCACAATGTTTACCTTTAACGTTTTGAGAGCAGTGGTGCCTGCAACCAATGCTATATATCCAAATTTGAGATGTATATCAAAGTTATACAAATAGATAATAATATTGAAATAACGTTATTTACGTAATAATAAAATTGGTTAAACTATTCTAAAAGAAAGCACTATATTATGTTGTGCGCATAATAACTTTTATAGTAGATCTTACATTATTTTACTTAATGAGAGGAAACCGATTAAAATGGTTGTACTATTTCAGAATAATTTATTTCTTACAATACGTTCTTGGAAAAATATTGCATTTGTAAGGTTTACATCTGAAAGGACATATATTTTCGTAGTGGAGGCATCTTGATAATTCGGTTTTTCATAAAGCTGTTCTTACTTATTATGCTGCATATTATAAAAAAAAAAACTAGTGATTTCATACGCAAAGTGAAAGAGAAAAGAGCGAAGCTTCTTTATTTTCCCGGAAATACAAGATATATTTCGCCATACTGACGAAATTTTAAAATTATAGGTCGACGATTCCGGGGAGTTTTAATACCTATCTGATTTAGTGAAACACCAAAGTAGGTACTAGTTATTTAAACAGAGATATCTTTATGTATACTTACTATGTTCTTGGACTTATTACTAGTAGTTAAAGGGAAGGTTATTCTACACAAGTTTCATTGATTACATCAATCTTTTTGTTAGTGAAAATCGTATCAAATTTTGTTGCGCAGTTTTGAAGAAGTAACTGGAGAATGAAACACCAACTTAGTTTTAAACAATGTATTTGGAGATAAGCAGTTCAGGTTATACATCCTTAGTAAGGTACTCAAGAATTTTTCTAAAACATCGTTGATGACTGTAGTGAGGTTTGGGCTTTCGATTGATTCAACAAAACATCTACAATCAAAATCATAAAGAAACGACAAATCATCTACAAGTAAAAGCGTTCAATGATCCATCTATGTACTCTTATATCTTTTCAAACGAGTGGCTTCAAGTCGACAACGGTTGATACAGAATTAAAATTGATGAGCGAAGAATTTATTCAAGCATCTTGATTTCTGCATAAACCATAAATCATACTGCTTGTAAATGTTTCGTGTTCTTGTAATGGCGGATGAGAAAATACGCTTTCTGAAGGAGCTGTAAAGGTTCTTGAATAAAATAAATGGCGCATTATATGGTGTACCTATATTGTCGAACGCTGGACTCTGCTGGAAAACTTTTCAACTTTTCAACTTAAGCTTCTTCAGACTTTGCCGTGTTTGCTAGATTCTAGACGGATTATTTCTTTCATAATGTTGTAACGTTTTTAACTATGTTTATTTTCCCATTTTTTATTAGTCAAAAACATATTATAACTTATTAAATTATTTGTCAGAAGCTAAAATAATAATATCGGCACGGGGCGATGTGCAAATCGAAGCAATGCTATTCCAGGTCGGTCCGATGGGTAACCATCCTAAGATGCGATATTCTTCCGGATCTTGGAAAGTAAGTTTAGCCTTTGGTTCTGGCTGTCTTTTCTACATCTTTGACAATCGTTACTGGTAGTCAGAAGCCAGAAAATCTGACACCAGTCCCAGCTACTGGGTTGTAAAGGTCGAATAGGCAGTCACTTTATGTAAAGCACTTAGACTTAAACTACACCCGGATAGACTGGAAGCCGACTTTAATATAGTTGAGAAAATGCTATGCAGATTACTACAGAACTAAAGTCTTTAATTATTTGGTCAGTGTTATATAAAGTACCTTTTAAACATGAAGTAAGTAGGAACTGGTTGAAGGCATGTTTTCTTGATAAACCTAAGCAATAGATCTCACTTGAGCTGTCAAATAACATAAGCACTAGTGACATTGTTTTCCTGTCATTCCCAAATCGGTAAGAAATCATACAACAAATACACGCACATATCAATATGTCTATTTGTCACATCCATTTCGGTTGAAAGTAGAACCCTTGGGGGATAAAAATAACTTTTTTGTTTTACGAATTCTTTGTGACTGACGCCCGGGGTAAAAGTTTATTATAGGTATAACGCTGAGGAACGTGTAGTCCCTGCTATATTTATACCCACAACAAAAGGCAAACACAATCACAATACCTTAAAGTAAGGCGTTAAGCAATTTAATAGTTTCTCGAAAGTTGTGAAAGTTAAACGAAGCTTCTCTTTGTGTTTTACCAAGATAATCTGTTTCAACCTTTAATTCTAGATAAGGATTCCGTGTGTTAACAGTTGGAATGTTCGAGACAGGGCTGCCGATACGTAGTTCTGTAAGTTTGCTCGGCGTCGGGCGGTGGCGGACGGCGGAGGCGGACGGAGGTGGACGGCGTTGTCGACGTCGACACTCCGATTTATTTAGTCACGTAACCCGAGTCCGAACTCACTTCTTTCGCGTACTTTCTCATCTGCTATGAAACTAACTTTGTTATTACTTGGTAGCTAGTAAACAACGCTGCTGGAGCGTGTTTCCTGTAACATGACATGAGCGTAGTTGTACCTATATAGAAAGTATAACTGTTTAAGAAAATTAAATTATTTTTGAAACCATTTCTTTTCTCACTTAAGGACGCATTTACGTTCACGACTCGCTCAATTTTAGGTATCCTAGTAGCAACACAACAACATTGCGCGCACACACATTTACAAACCATTGTTCGCCCGATTTTATACATTACTTAACTAATCTTGATACTAGAAGGTAATATTATATTTTCTTTAATATTGTTTGACGTTTAAGTTGTAACCTATTGTTTAAAAAGGGTTTGTATAAAACATGAATCCCCTTGTCCCTAAACTAGTGTGTAATGTATCATAGGGACCAGTGGCAAATGCTTACCGGATTTTGTCTTCTTGGTTAAATCCAACGCATTCTTTTATATTATTTATATTATCCCACACATACGCACAAAACGTTTTGGGAATAGGTACCTTCATTGTGCGGACGGCTAAGGAGTGGAATTCCCTGCCAGATTAAGTGTTTCCCGACAGCTACAACCTAGAGTCTTTAAGTCCAGAGTGAATAGGTAACTTTTAGGTAAGCGTGCTCCATCTTTGATCACATCATCACTTACCATCAGGTGAGATAGTGGTCAAACGCGAACCTATATTCGATAAAAAAAAAAAAACATTTACCCTAGTCCGTGTGTCACCGGTGGATGCTAACTAAAAACCAGCGCTGGGTGTATTTACATGCTTATTGATTAGATGTTAGTTTCAATTTTGTATTAATGTGTTTGACGCCCGATTAGGAGTACTAGGGGACTTTGGAAATAAAATACTCATATGTGATAAAAAATTTAATAAGAAAGAAAGAAAAGTTTCGTCATGGCTGTCTGTCAGTTTGTCCATCAGTCAGTATGACACAGCCATTTTGAACCGACGAAAATAACGGAGGAGGTTATCAATTCGACGCGTATATTTTTTTTAATGTATGATCACCGATTACTCGAAGACGGTTGAACCGATTTGGAACATTCTTTTTTGTTTGAAAGGGTATACTTCGAAATTGGTCCCTTTGTCACCAAGTCAGGATCTGATAATGGGATCCTGGAGAAATCGAGGGAACTCTTCAAATGTTATAGGCACACCTCGATCTGATGATGGAGCCGAAAAGCTCCATCATCAGATCAACTCCAGACCTTCCTTAATTTGTAGTACTTTAAAATACGTAATGAAAACCAAAAAAAAAAACATTTATACGGTCGAATTGCGAAACCTCCTTATTTGAAGTCGGTTAAAAAATATTGTTGTGTCATACTAGGTTCAGTAACCAATATCCATCCAATTCTAAAAATATGTATGGTTCTCGTTCTTACTTTTGTTTCGGTACGAAAAAGTATCAACGTATTCTAGTCACAGTATACAGTACAAGACGCCACTTTATTATAGGTTTCGACGTATTTATTTTTTTGAGGAAAGCGATACAGCCCTGCGTTCACGAGCGCGTCTGAGCGCGGAATGACGGTCGGAGCCGTGCGTTCGGTAGAAAAATGTATGAAGAAATTTGAGACCGATTTTATTTTTCTCATAAATCATAAAGTTTTTTTTACGAATGTTCACAATAATTAGCTTAACGTATAGATAAATACATAGGCTGTAATTTCTTGTTATTTTGAAGTTAAGAATATGCTCCAGATTTGGCTTACACGTACTTATTCAGACCCCATTTTTTGTAATTTTCTACGATTATTGCGGCGCTAAAAACGTATTTGTGTGAAAAAGATGTATAGAAGTGTGTAATTATAATGCATTCAATATGGAGATGAATAAATTATCTTGAAATTGATACCATAACATTGTCAAAATTCAGAAAACGTAAATGCGTGCTTAATAATTCAACATAAAAAGTTATTCAAGTACACTCCTCCATCTTAAGGAATTTTTTTTTCACTAACCTTTTTTTTACTACGTGATGAAAAATCTATAGGCATAATCTATTCAATAAGTAAAAAGCCTCTCCGATAGACTGTAAATAGCGTCTAATCGCCATTGAAAACCGCGGCGGAAGAAAAAATACATGATTGAAAGTAATAACGTTTTCCATTTTAATCATGATTTTCCTAAGGGGAGCGATGAAAAATTGTGAAATCGAATCACGATTGCGGACGTGAGAAAGTAATCAAAATTTATTATTCTTCTCTTCAATGTCGCTGACGTTACTCACAGATCGAATGTAAGATTTCATCTATATTTTATACTTTTATTATTTCTACGCTCGCAGCAGCGGTGTGTGCCGTCGTGCGAAACCTCTAAATGAAAATAGTACCGAATTACTTCACACGACTAATTCTGGTTGTGGAGTGGTGTTCCATGTTTTCCTGCCAAACGTCTTTACAATTTGGAATAAACAAACGTTAAGTAAAGTTAATTTTCTTGGTAGTAAGAAATATTCGAAAAATGCCATTGAACACTACCGATTGTGCTTACTTCCATTTTCTATAAGTAGCACAAATTACATTGAAATAGAGTCAAGCACTGTTATTGTAAAAACCCGCTATTTTGTTATTTTATGAAACTTTTCTTGAAACTTGGCGTTTTAGTAAGAATTGTAACAATACCTCATCTTTGGAAACCAATCCAGCCCTTTGAAAGATATGAGGTCATTAAAAAAAATTACAAACACAAGAGGTGCGTAAAAAAAAACCCTTCCTTTTCAGTCGGGTTAAAACTAATATTTAAATGGGTCAATTGTGCAGTCATTTAAATAAAGAACACAAAACATAAGCATGCAAAAACATTCGCATCCGTGTCATCAAAACTACCTATACATAATACGCATGTACAGTACAGTAACTAGATTATGAACTCTGAACAGAACAATAGAGAAAGTTGTGATCAACGTATTGTATACTAACTATTACGAAAGGTTTGATACGCAATCGGAGTCGGCCCATGAATAAAATTATGTAACTCGTCGAAATATTCAGCATTATCCGTCGCGTGGTGTAGGGGTTGGTATTGCTCTACTGGGTGTACTTACTTTCATTTTAACTTGCACAACGATGTGAAAATATTTCTCGAGGCGTTTATGGCTAGCTAGAGAGTTGCGGTGCGAACTGAAGCCGGGATATAGTTATTCAGTTGAGTTATTATAACAACTGTATGTAACCTTCGCGGGCGGGTCATATTAATGCAGGCTGTGTTTTTACCTGCTTTCTTTGAGAGGAAAAATGTTGATCGTTGGATCGGCTTATCGTAAGTGTTTTGTTTGTAAGATAGGTTCTTGTGGAGCTTATTTATGAAAGGGTTAAAAAGCCCTTGTGAGAAGTAAGCAAGCTCTGGTAAATCCACTTCAGTTGCTCCAAGAATTGTAGAAATTAATTCTTTAAAATAAATCAACTAACAGTTACTGGGGTCGGTGCCAAACTGTAATGAATTGAAGTCAAATCAAATTGAAGGCAAGAATTGAATTGAAAACTTTTTCCTTATAAATTGGGATTTCTTTAATTCAGTATCAATTCAACACTCAGAGTCACACGTTATGACGGAACAACAACAAACTTGATGTGTGGTAACTATGTAATACTATAAATCAATAGGCCAAGAATTTTCTAGGACTTACGCAAGGAATATATTGTTTAGAATAGTTTAATACAAAGGCACGAACTTCCTTGAGACATACGTGAAGTATTTTATCCTGTTATAGTTGAACATTCAAGAAAGCCAGTCTGCCTAGGGGTACACAGAACTAAAACATGTTACACCATACAAATTATAGATACAGAAACACGCAGGTCTTACTTTCCATAAGGTTCTTCCATAAATTAACTTTTAGTTTTCTAACGTGCTTGAAGATTTTAAGATGCTAACAATAATACTCGTAAAAGCAACTCCACCATTCTGAAACTTATACCTGTGCTATATCCAAACACGGTTTCTAGTGTATCTATTCGAGTAATATAACTTAGTTAGATTTAGATGCCATAATTTCGGTAAAACGAGGGATGAAAACTTTTATAGCTTCGAAAGCTTTTAACGTGGGATGGTGTATCGGGAATGCTATAATTTTAAAGTATGTTTCCCCCTCACGGCCTGAGAAAACTTTTAGTGTGTTTTCTTTTGCTTTTACAGTCATTCTTGCTTAAAAAAACAATGTCGACTGATAAGTCAGATTGGTATTGCATCAGTAAATAAAACACGACGCAAATGTACCACAATAAATAATAGCTTTAACTGAAAAAATTGTATCGGTTGTAGATTGAAAATGTAGTAGTTGTACCCACTATAGTATCGATAGGTACTTCGTTATTATGCCGCCTCACTGGGCACCAAGTACTGAGCACAGCTCCGTCCGTAAGTACTGGATTCTCGACAAAAAATAGGAAAAATATTGCTGTTTCATTCAAAGCGTACCAACGTTGATTGTTGGAAAGATTCTTGTAAAGAAAAATCACTGGCAGACGCTGCAGTCACAATTCCACTGCAACACAGCTACCTAGGGCGGGTAAGAATCCTGGAAAAATAGGTAAGATAAATATCAACTTAGAAATATATATATCGGGTTCCACCTTGCTAACTACTTTATTTTGATCATTAAAACTTATAATTAGTGTAAGCCTTAATTGTTGAAAATTTTCTTTATGATAACAATTTAGGCGAACTATGTAACGCGAGCTATGTAACTGTGTTTTATAAACAATGCTTTAATTCTACTTGCTGTACAATCCTGAGATTAATCACTATTTAGTAACTAACTAAGTACTTTATAGGTGTGAACGGTAAAAATGGAGATTACATTTTAAGTAGTTTAAAGATGTGAACGGTAAATATGGAGATAAAAGTAGGTATAATTTTATAACAGTTCATCTATTTTTACTAGTATTCTAAGTCAGTGTATATGGAAAAGCACACAGAGGGCTTTAAAAATATACGAGATACCGTTATTACGGTTTAAACCACAATCAACTTTACACACACCGTAAACATTAACAGAAATTAAAATTCCTCGCTGAAGCCAAGTACTAAAACAGATTCGCGGCAACTCCGGCTTAATTCTCTTCGCGTGCCGACTTACCTACGTCCTAATTTATTGGAACACAGGAACAAGGAAGACTTCGATAGCTACAATAAATTTCAAATTTCATTATTTGAAGAGGAAGTCGCGAGTTGCCAATTGCAATTTGGTTTTCCGATCACGTCTCCATACTATTGGTGAGGATATTTGAGCCACCTGTGCCCGTACCCTATGAGGCTTTAAACGCGCCTCTGCTCTTTCGATAAACCGACTGTGAAATATTCGCGGTGTACGCCAGACGCCGCATTTCCTTATGAATGATACATGCCACACCGGTCGCCGTTTTCTAGCTGCAAACGTTATCGAACCACTCGTATCTGGCAGTCAGTGCATAACTCCGCTGTGAAATCTGCCTCGGCACCAAGTGTTCATATAACTTAATAACTTTGTGCAAAGCTCGCCAAGTTATTTGTCACCTCTGGTTGTTGTCCTCAGGGCATAGATCGCTTTGCTCGGAATATACAGTTTGCGATAAATCTCTCATAACTTATTAATAAGTCGGCTAGGTGATTATTGGCTTTTGTTTGCTCATCGATATTAAGTACTATTCGCTATATGAACATGACTGGCGGCTAATTGGAATATATCTCGTATCGATAACCTTTTAACTCCAAAGATTTCTGTTCCATATTTATGGTGTCTTTTCATATGAGTTGTTATTGATATTTAACATATCTTATTACCATAAATATCTTCGCATATCTTCATTTTATTTTATTTAGATACGATAAAACTGTTTTGCGTCCTTATGTACCCAGGTTTATTTCAAGTATTATTACTTGAACCAAACCTGCGATTTGTTTAGTTGAAAACCAGCGTCAGATACTAGTTAACAGCATATTGGCCGCAAGATACACTCCTATTAGGTACTCACCATTTTTTGATGTTTTCCTGTTAACCTTTAAAGTGCGAATAATATTGTAAGTATGTATAATATTATTTATTATTTATTTTAACACATTTTGCTATTAGATCCCTTAAAGATTTTTTTTTTGTTTATTATAATCCCCCTCACTATTAAAGTTTGTACCGAATGCGATGGAATGGTCTAATTTTCAAGTAAAGAACTATGAAAAAAAGAATAGGTTTTCCAATAGTAATAATATCTGACTAAAATATTTATATATATAGAACACAATAATATAATAAAATGAAGTAAGCCCTAATTTATATTATACGATCATGTAAAGAGACACAATTCTTTTTCTCCAAACAAGGTAGTTTTGACTAATGCCGTAACTATTCCTTTCCTAGTACCCAGATAATTATGTACTTTATTTGATAATTCGAAACGATATGATAAACATACCTTAGTTTAAGGTTCCGTACCTCAAAAAGAACAACGGTACCATTATACGATCATTTCGTTCTCCAGCTGTCTGTCAAGACCCTTTTACTCAGGAACACGTAACGATATCAAACTGAATTCGATACTTATATCCGATACTAGGCTTTACAGTATCATTTAGCTGTAAAAAAAAAAAAACAATCCTGTAAGTTAATACGATAAATAGATATCACCGTTAATATATCTCATACGTTGAAAATCACCCCAAACTAGATGCAAAACTAAAACATAGGTATTATACATGAATTAATCAAATCAGTTGCTCAATAGCTACAAGAAAATCAAGCTAGTTCCATCTCAATATATCGTCAAACTGTTGACAGCTATAATGTGCTGAGAGCAGTATTAAAGCAATACAATAGCAGCTAATTCTGTGTATAGTTACGTAAAAACTTGGCGACGGCGGCGTGTGGTCGCGACCGTATCTCAAATTAAATCTCACCAACAAATCTTCGCGGGGGGATGAACCGCCATGACCCCTACCATCGACCCTTGGTATTCGAATTTCGAATTGAATTCCTCCCTACTTTTAATATAGATGTCATTGATATGTAACTGTTTGGTACAAATAGTTTAATTTGTTTAAAGTCTTAACTAAACAAAATTGGAGTACATCTAAATAATATTGGGTAATTTCAAATTTGCAACTATTAATACCTGAAACTTTTTAGTTCAAATATGTACTTGTGTTACGCACGTTCTTAGGCACGATTATTACAGAAATTACTTAAATCATAGAATTACTTAGTAGTATACCTTGTCCAGAAATTAAGCTTGTGTATAGGCGCAACAACGATGTAACTTCATCCGGCGTCGTATAGTTTAAATTTACAAAAAAAAATTACGTGTAAAAGGACTTTTCTGTGAAGTTGCTATAATAATGATCATTTACATATTTAATTTATTTCCATTTAATTTCGTGTTGATTTTCTCACCATTTTCCATCAGTTAGTATTCACATGGTATGGGCTTACGCTCGCGTCCTGGTTGCCTGTGAATGTTCGGAGTCGCAATTTGTTCCCGTACATCCTTAAAAATCCGCATTTTATTGTTCCGCCTCTCATTTCTACTTGAACTGTGCTCGCTAGGGTCTCAATGAGAGCGCCCATGCTAGACTCTTGTATTTTTATAACTAACATAAATTATGTTATACTCTAGATTTGTTTGATTAAATTTATGCAGTATATTCCAAAAAAAAAACTAAGTACTAAATTCTCAGTCGCAAACTGGCAGGCGTTAGTTATTAATTTACTTTATATTTGGTGAATTTATATGGATATTTTGTAAAGAAATCACACCCATGGACATGTACTAAGTCTGCACGTAACACAATTAGAATTTGAACGGCTCACAAACAAAACTTTAATGACTCGACTTTTGAGGTCAAAGAATTTTGCAGATAAAAGTTAATTAAAGCATTTGTGAGTCACATAGCGCCAAAGTTAATTTTGATGTTAATAAAGAATGTTTTAACAAAAAACTTGAAAATTAGAAGATAAAACAAAGGCCTAGACTTTGTATTTATAAACGAAAAGAATTTAACGTTAATGTAGTTTGACATTTTTAAAATAATTAATCAAGGTATAAGCCAACAAATTCTAAAGACTTGTTGTCTCTAGTTCACTTAAACTTCTTAAACTTTTGTTTTATTTTAGACACTTACGTATACTTACTCATGGTTTATGAAAGCTCGGTTTTCTAGAACATGAATGAAATACCAGAAATCTATGAATCAAAGTCAGATATTATGATTTAGATTTTTAGTTCAAAAGTGCCTTTAAATGGTTTATTTGAAATAAGCACTTTGAGGTTGGCCTATGAAGTAGTTGATGAGGCTTTCAGATAATATGAAAACGATCACTACGTGACGTATGTTCTTATTTTATATTTTATTTAAATATCAACTAAAAGTATAAATGATAAGGTAAGATCCCATCAAAAACATAAATGTGAAATGATAGCCAAGTTCAATATTATGATATATGCCTTGGTTGTTGACTTCAACGACAAAAGAAGTGAAATCTAAATTTGTGCCAAGTTCAATGGTCAGTCCTGAAATTTATTTATAACAACATAAAATACCATTTTTTCTTATAACTTACGAGAATATATTGTAGCCTAAGGTCTGACCTGGCTAGTTCTCATATACGAATTATTATGTCCGATGGTTAGTTTCTACCAGCAAGCCAAATTTTCGGAATAATAAAATAAGAACCGTCAAGTAATAAGTTTAGAACTTGCGAAGGCTATAATATTATTCGTATGTGAAAACTAGCCAAGTCAGACTTTAGGCTACAATATATTCTCCTAAGTTATAAGAAAAAATGGTATTTTCCTACGTTTACGGGGTATAATTGTTCTTTTTGTGTTATTTTCTGTTTTCTTGTACCTTTGAAATGTTCGAGTGAATTGCGCATTCAGTATCCGGAATTATTTTTACGCGTTTTCTGTTTATAGTTAATTTGGCCAAGTCGGGGCGGTATAACGTGCGTAGACGGTTGTACTCTACAATAGAGCTCTCTTGTGCCTTGATTTGACTTGGATCTAAATTGATAAGATGTACTCCATCTAAGGTTTTAACTCTAGAGAATCCAACGTAAGCTTGCCCTTTATTAGTGATGTGCCAACTCGGAATAAACACAACTCGAGTTAACTCGAGTTGAAATTCACGTAATTCGAGTTCTACTCGAGTTAAGTAACTCGAGTTAACTTGGTTAAATGAAACTAAGTGAATGATTTGTTTTCGTAACAATATTTAAAAAAATTGAACAGATTCAGCATAAATATGTATGGGGACCATTATAATTAAATTAGGTAGAATTTCAATAAAAAAGAAATGTATTTATTTATCATTTATTTATGTTTTATGTATTTAGGATTAAATTTTCGTAACATAAATAAAGTAAGTATTTCTATTAATTAACAACGAAACTATATTTGTATGAATCTGAACACTATTTGCACTTAGCATGTCCATTTACTGGCGATTCAAATACATCCCAAACAACAGATTTCCTTTTAGGTTCCGGCATTTTTTCTATACAGTATCTAATAATTTGAAAAACTAACAAGAATAACAACCGGTACTTCAAAATAACCTCAAATCTGCAACAATGCAATGTTGTGTTGTTGTGACATTGACATAATTGACATTTGTAGCGAATTAAATGAATGAATATAGTCATAAATGATCGGCAAATTTCGCGCCATCTCAGTGTCTGTGATTCGGCTGACGCGCTAGGGCGGGAGTACTCAAATCGACTAAATCGAGTTAAAGAGAATTCAACTCGAGTTAGTACCTCGAGTTGACAGATCACTACTAAATATAGAGGAGCCTATGTCGAGAAGAGCATTTTCAAGGCTAAGGCTTTGTGATTTCTAGATAGTAATAGCATATGCTAAGCAAATAGGGAATTGTTAAAAATAAATAGGGGATCTGAAACTTGGTCTTGACTCGTTCTAGTTCGTAAATTAAATTATATTTGAATTGTATTGTAATTTTAAGTACGTTATTGCTGTTGTCGACGTCCCAATGTACCTTCTATATTTTTCCAATGGATCCGTTTACCAGTCCTTTAACATCTACGTTGCGAAGCAACATTACACGTTCACCTATTTTTATCGTGATGACATTTTCTAAGCCAGCAGTTAGCGACGAATCATCCTCGTTCTTTTTGAGTACTTAATTTGCTCGTTTTTTTAGATACCGTGGACAGTCTATTTCGTCTATCGAATTTAATTTAATTTCTGGTTGCTCCATACTTGATTCAGGATCGTGACGTAATTGCACAACGCCATCTAGTGTCGCATTTAAATAAATCAATGGAGGCGGCATAGTGTAGTGACCCTCTAAAATAATAGGTGGCGCTAGTGGTTGTAGAATACGGTTAGTTACGCGTAATAAATACGAAAATCTACTATATTCTTATTTATAAGTACAAAAAACGGAAATATTTGGATTAAAAAAAATTAAGGGTGGTATTCAACATATATATAGTAAAGATTTTAAAATCCACATATAGAGATTTACAGGCACTAATTATAAGTTAAGTGAAAATTATAATAAAATGATAAAAAATTACCAGTTTCTGATTTTTTCCTTTGTTCCTTTTAGAATGATGATTCACCTAATTACCTATCTGCATGCCAAATTTGAACTTTCTAGGTAATTTAGAACTGGGTTATAGTTTTGATCTATAGGTCAGTCCTAAAAATGATGATTTTTTGACGTTAATATCTAAATAACCGTTTGAGATATGTTTATAAAATTTGGAACTCATATGTATCTCACTAGTCTCAATATATGAGCCAAATTTGACATGTTTAGGTGAAATAGTTATTGAGTTATGAGGGGCTCAAAAGTGGTTCCAAATGGTTCGTGTAACGGTGTAACGGTGAGCTGCGCGCCAGAACTTGGCTTGACACGCTCCCGCGTGTCTAGATTATCAAATCAAATCAATTTTATTTGTGTAACATAGGTAGTGAATACAGTTCTTAAATTAAAGATAGGTCGCTATGTTATGCCAAGAGGCGTACAAATATATGGTTGCATGTGAAATAAAGAAAAAAATATTAATCATGCGAGAGGTAAACACAAATTATTTGATAGGTATAATATGTCAATATTCATAAGTCTACATTAGTTTATTATTCAAAAATTCATCAATCGTAAAATAACATTTTTCAATTAACAACAGCTTCATTTTTCAATTAAAAACAACCTCAACGGACCCGGCTAACGTTGTTGAATAGAGCCTTCTTGGGGGAATAGGCGTCACCCCTCAAGTGACTACTTTTATCGTCCTATACTCGTGGGAACAGAATGAATGAAACTAATAAAACTCCTAATAAAAAAATATGATCCAACAGCAATTGAACAAAAGCTTGTTCATCAGAAATCGTAGCAACAGTCTACCATCAGTCGCAGCAAGTACAACTAGCGACAAACAAACTAAAAACGAGAAAACGGATTCCACATGTGGAGCAGAGAACTCGTTAGCTCCGTGGCAAAACGACAAAGTACCTCCTAAAAGGCAAAAAAGAAAGGAAACAAGTCCAATACACATGGATAATACAAAGAAATCCAAAAACGTTTCAACCTTTACTGTGCCTACGCACAATAAATTTGATATCCTTAACAGCGAGGAAACGGACGAACCTGTTAAAGTTACAGAGTATGTACCCAAGCCAGAACCAATCTTCGTGACAGGTGTCTTGGATATTACAGCGTTAAAAGCTACTGTAAATAAAATAGTTGATAACAAATCATATATAATGAAAACCCTAAGATCTGGTCATATCATCAAGTTAATGCCTAATGATATAAGCACGTACAAAGCTATCCGAGAACAGTTCATAACAAACAACATAGCACACTATACTTACCAATTAAAAAGTGAAAGAGTATATAGAGTTGTATTAAGAGGGCTACATTCTTCCGAAAATACTTCAGAAATTAAAAGAACAAGGACATGAGGTTAGACCAATAGTAAATGTTCTACACAGGTCCACCAAAGAAGTGCTACCCCTATTCTTTGTGGACCTAGAACCAAATAAGAACAATAAAGAAATATTTAAATTAAGGTATCCAAGCCATATGAAAGTGACATTTGAAGCACCCTATAAGAAAAAAGAAATAGTGTAATGTAAAAGATGTCAGAGGTTTGGGCATGCCAAAAATCAGTGCTATAGACCATTCCGATGTGTGAAGTGTGGCAATGATCATTCTACCTCTTTATGCACCAAAACACCAGATACACATGCTACATGTGCAAATTGCCAAGAAAACCATCCAGCAAGCTATAAAGGTTGCACAAAATATAAACAATATAAGGAAAGAATACTTAAAACCAAACCAAAGATAAAAGAAAATCCAACTCATCCTACAAAAGCGAGCAAAGAAACAGAAGAAACAACAAAACCAAATCTGAGACAAAACAACCACAAAGACAGTAGAAGCTACGCAGATGTGACAAATAATCGACCAGTCCAGGACCTACCCGAACCAGAAAATTATTCTGACAGATTAGAACTAATGTTCGCCAAATTCCAACAAATCATGATTAACATGACGGATAAAATGATGGATCGTATGATCCAGCTAGTTTCAAGTCTCGTAACAAAACGATTAACACTCTCCGGGTAGTTACCTGGAACGCCAATGGCTTGACGGAACGTCGTCAAGAACTTCAAACATTCCTGCAACTAGATAAAATTGACATAGCATTAATTTCTGAAACAAGATTCACTGAAAAATCTCACTTTAACATACAAAGTTACTCGGCGTATACAACCAACCACCCGTCTGGTAATAGCCACGGTGGAACCGCAGTAATTATAAAAAATAATATAAAACATTACGAACTGGAAAAATGCTACACAGATAAAATACAAGCTACGTCAATAAAAGTAGTTGTTAATGAAAAAGTAGAGACAGCCTTTTCTGCGGTTTATTGTCCACCCAGACACAAGATAGCTAAAAATGATTACAATAAGTACTTCTCTTCCCTTGGCTCCAGATTTATTTGCGGAGGGGATTGGAACGCAAAACACACTTATTGGGGCTCAAGATTAATCACATATCGTGGAAGACAACTGTATAACACAATAAAGGACTTAAAACTCGTGTGCATGACTTCACGGGAACCAACATACTGGCCAACAGATCGAAATAAAATTCCAGACCTGCTTGATTTCTACATTACGAAAAACATTAGTCAGAACTACATGACTATCCAAACCTGCACAGATCTATCTTCCGATCACACACCAGTCATATTGAATGCAAGTACGACAGTATTGCTGATGCAACCAAAAAAAAGAGTTTACAACAAAGGTACTAACTGGAAGACGTACCAAAACAAATTCACAACAGAGCTCAAACTGAATAACCCATTAAAAACGGTTGAAGACGTAGAAGATGCTATTGGAAACCTCAATAAAACAATACACGAAGCAGCTACTATCTCTACAAAAGTGCGAAAAAAGTTACCTCAAACACTCAACGAATATCCTAAAACTATCAAAGACAAAATAATGGAACGTCGTAACCTCAGAAAGGAATGGCATAGATTTAGATATCCCGCAGACAAAACAGCATTCAAAAGATCGTCAAACGAATTAAAAGAACTCATCAAAAGTTTTACCAACAACAAGCTCCAAGCATTTCTCTCTAACTTAACCCCAAGTTCAGACACCAATTACTCACTATGGAAGGCAACACAAAAACTGAAGCGTCCCAGTAACTAGTTCCCCCCCATCAAGAGAAATAATGGAGATTGGGCAAGATCAGACAAAGAAAAGGTTTCAATCTTCGATTCCTGAATTGAAACCTGAACATACTGCTGATATACAAAAATATCTGGAAAGTACAGAACAGATGTGCCTCCCGGTAAAATTTACGACCCTTACCGAAGTAGCAAGGGAAATAAAACTCTTCAAGGATAGAAAATTACCGGGATACGATGGTATAGACAGCGTTCTTTTGAAAAATCTGCCTAAAAAGGGTGTAGTAGCAGTTGTCAACATTATCAATGCCTGTCTTAGACTTAACCACTTTTCAGGACAATGGAAGAGAGCGCAAGTAATAATGTTACCTAAGCCCAACAAAGCACCTAATGAAGTCACTTCGTACTGACCTATAAGCCTTTTACCACTAATAGGCAAACTATTCGAGAAGATCATACTGAAGTACACCGCATCGTCGACGTTATAAGTAGATCGTTAGAGGAAAAGAAGTATTGTTCTGCAGTCTTTTTGGGTATCAGCCAGGCCTTTGATAAAGTATGGCATGAGGGTTTGTTATATAAAATCAAGAAGATGCTCCCTCACTCTTTTCTTCATATTATCAAGTCCTATCTCAGTAAACGATGTTTTGAAGTAAAATTTCACGAAGAACTTTCCGTCTTGTGAGATCAAATCAGGAGTACCGCAGGGAAGCACACTCGGCCCGGTTCTATACATTATATTTACTGCTGACCTACCAACAACAGACAAGACTTCGGTCGCAACGTATGCCGATGATACAGCATTGTTACCCACACACACAAACCCAGTAACTGCATCAGAAAATCTACAACACCATCTCAACAAAATAGAAGAATGGCTTGTACTTTGGAGAATCCACGCCAATCAAAGCAAGTCAATACACGTAACTTTTACTCTCAGGAGAGATACGTGTCCGCCAGTTACACTCAACAATGAAGAACTCCCGCAAGAAAAATGACAATGCCAAATACTTGGGCATGAATTTGGACAGAAGGCTGACATGGCAAAAACATATATGTACAAAGAGAAAGCAATTAGATTTAAAATTACGTAGTATGTACTGGTTAATAGGACGCCACTCATAAATGACCACACACAGCAAATTGAAAATATACAAAGCCATCCTAAAACCAATTTGGACCTATGGTATCCAGCTCTAGGGTAAAGCCAGCAACAGTAATATAGAGATACCAGAAAGGTTTCAAACAAAAACACTGAGAGCCATCTTTAACATTCCATTTTATATCAGTAATAAACTAATATATCTTGACATAAAACTACCAACTGTTAAACAGGAGATAACAAAATATAGCAGCGCATATCAAAAAAGGCTCTCTAAGCATAAAAACGAGCTTGCCCTCAGACTAACTGGAGATCAAAGCAAAAGACTAAAAAGACACAGTGTTCCAACTCTACAAGATAGATTTACCAGGATGGAATGAGCCACCCCCTTGAGAAGTGTCTCTCCAAGCTAAAAACCACAAACAGATAATAGTATCAGACAAATCAGTGGCTTATTGTTATGAACAATAGATTGCCGTGTTGCAGAAAGAGAAAAGAAAAAAATAATAATAATAATAATTTTGTTTTGAATTGTGTAGCATTCAAATTTTTTATATTATTTTTAGCTCTTTTCTTTCTATATATCAAAACTTTGATGATTTTTAGGGTTCCGTAGTTTCACTATGTCTTTCCGTCTGTCTGTCCGTCAGTCCATGGTTTAGCTCAGAAACTATTGGTATATTCATATTAATCACGCCGACAAAGTGGTAAAATAAAATCATGAAAAACATTGTATTTAGGTTACCTACTTACGCTACACCTAAAGATATATCGCTACATAAGTCGATTAAAAAATAAGGAGTGTGGAAAGAACAATTTTGCACTTGCATTAAATCTCACTCAGTTGGTCCAGGGAGCAACGAGGGTGCCGGATGTTGAGTCGCACACAGCCAATTGCTTGGACCTTCTGCTGACTACAGATCCAGACCGCTACTCGGTAGCGATATCTTCACCGTTAGGTAGTTCCGACCACTGTCTGGTGAAGTCTGTATCCGTCTACTCCCTCCCGATCCCAGCCCTTAAAGGCACATGGCGGGTGTGGCGATACAAGTCAGCGGATTGGGATGGCATGCGATCTTTTTTTGCATGTTATCCTTGGCAGCCTACTTGCTTCTCTTCAAATGTATCATCTTCGTGCGCAGACGCCATGGCGGATGTTTTGCGACAGGGGATGGAGTACTACATTCCATTCTCTGACCTAACAATGTCCGGCAAAGCTTGACCTTGGTTTGGCGCCGAATGTGATAGCGCTGAAGCGCTTAAGCACGCCGCGTACCTAGCATGGGTCGAGGCTCGAAACTGCAAAGCAAATGACGTGATTCAGAAGAAGAGAGCTTTCAATAGGGCTGCCAAGTCCTGAAAAAAGGTTTTGCGGAGGGCTCGGTTTGACCACGTTAGCCGAATTGGGAACAAACTTGCTTCATACCCTGCTGGCAGCAAAGCTTTTTGGTCCCTGGCAAAGTCGGTCGAATCGAACTACTGTCACCCCTCACTACCACCACTGCTTAAACCTGACGGGTCTCTGGCCCACTCCGCTGAGGAAAAAGCAAACTTGTTTGCCGCTCTTTTTGCGGAGTCTTCACGTCTGAATAGTAGTGGCGCTAACCCTCCTGATGCTCCTATTGGATGCGGGACGTGTATGTCGGACATTCGCATCCGTCAGAAGGACGTCTGTAGAGTGCTGCGTAATCTTGACGTGAGCAAAGCTAGTGGCCCCGACGGGATACCAGCAATTGTTCTTAGAACTTGTGCGCCTGAACTGTCTCCAATTTTGACACGCCTGTTTCGCCTTTCGCTTGAGACTGGAAAGGAGCCGAAAGCATGGAAGCTGGCTAACGTGCAGCCTGTGCCCAAAAAGGGCAGTCGTGCTGACCCGGCCAACTACAGACCTATTTTAGTCACGTCGATACTCTGTAAGAGTATGGAGCGTGTACTCAATAGTAAGCTCCTAGAAGACAACGACATCCTCAGTGATCGACAATACGGCTTCCGAAAAAACCGGTCTACTGGGGATCTTCTAGCGTATGCTATTCATATCTGGAGTGAGGCCATTGAGAAGCACGGGGAAGCACTTGCTGTTTCCCTTGACATCTCTAAGGCCTTTGAGAGAGTCTGGCACGATAGCCTTATTGCTAAGCTACCTTCTTTCGGTTTACCTATCCAACTTTGCATTTGGATTGAAGACTTCCTGAGAGATCGGTCCATTCGAGTGGTCATTGATGGCTGCTCATCTGGCCAATTGGTAATTAATGCCGGGGTCCCTCAGGGGTCGGTTCTCTCAGCAACTTTATTCTTGCTGCACATTAATAATCTGCTTATGCCCGGTACCTTTGGGTATGCAGACGACAGCACAGTTGCTGAGAGATATGTGTCCAATGCGCGTGCTGGTGGGTCACAGATCCAGTCAGAGGACATGGTTGGGCACTTAAACTTGTCCTTGAAGGCTGTCTCCGAATGGGGCAATGCCAACTTGGTCAAGTTTAATGCAGCTAAGACCCAGACGTGTCTCTACTCCGCAAAAAGGAGTCAATTCGAACCGGCTCCTACTTTCCGAGGTGTAACCGTGCCGATAACGGATCGTACCGAGCTTCTGGGGGTAACACTAACTTCTACCCTCAATTTTGGCCCATTTATCGAGGCTAAGGCTCAACTAGCATCAAAAACGTTGGGAATCCTAGCAAAGTTGAGACGGTACTTTACACCCGAACAGCTGCTCAATCTCTATCAAGCCCAGGTTCGGTCGTGTATGGAGTACTGCTCTTACCTTTGGGATGAATCTGCCAAGGACCAACTGGATGCGCTTGAGTCAATTGAGAAACGGGCCAAAAGACTCATTGGCAACGATACACTGGTCGAATCTAAGCTCCAGAGCCTTGAACATCGGCGACGAGTTGCTAGTCTATCGGTTACATTTCGGGGAGTGTGCGATGGAATTACACAATCTAATTCCGTCAAGCCCGTTCCATCATCGGACTACAAGATAAACGGCGATGCGCCATCGTTACATGGTGGACATTCCACCTATACGCATTAAACGCTTTGGGAATACCTTAATTGTGCGTACGGCTAAGGAGTGGAATTCCCTGCCGGAGTCTGTGTTTCCCGATAGCTATAACCTAGGGGTCTTTAAGTCAAGAGTGATTAGGTTACTTTTAGGTAAGTGTGCTCCATCTTCGACCACATCATCACTTACCATCAGGTGAGATGGTGGTCAAACGCGAGCCTATTGTCAATAATAAAAAAAAAGAAAACGAATTAGTGATTCGTTTTCGTTCCTAACAAATAAGTGTTTGTAGGGAGGAACTCAAACGTCACGGCAGTAGTACCTACATCTAACGAAATGAAAATGATAACTATCAGACCTAAGTGGGCTTCAAAAATTTTCAAGTAATAGTCAACCTACTGTTTTCTACTTGCCTTCGGACAAATTCCATTGAAAGAACTCTCGGTCAGCTAATCCGTCTCGCACTTGGCGTTGTAGTAAACTACGGAACCCTACAATGCGCGTGGCCTGACACGCACTTGGTTGGTTTCTTCTGTTACAGAGATGGGACGCTGGAGACAGTGAAAAAGATCTGGGTAACATGTATTTTTTTGTGATCGGTTGACAAAATATTAACGCGAGTGAAGTCGCGTGTCCAGTGAATATGTATAAGTAAATTCATTATTAAAATTTAAAATCGGGCACGTCTGATAGTTTATGAAACAATAATATTTTCAGCCTGAAGTTCCACTGCAGGGGTCAAAGGACTACTCATTACAGCAATTAATGCGATTAATAACTGATTCCTGATTTCGCACGATTAATTTTCAATTTATAATTTCCAATATATTTTATACACGATGTTTAATTTTACAACAGATTACTTGAACATATCCGTTCAGGTAAATCGGTACCTCTTAACCTGGTAAAATCATTATGAAAATATGATTTCCTCGTAATATTTTTTATATTAATTGCTAGATCTAGGAATAAATGGACTATTGTGGTGTTTAAACACGATCGTGTGTTTGTAGTGCAAACTTAGAAGTTGTCTCTATATTTGAATCTACCTTCGTTACTAGAAAACAGTAGTGATTAGTGATTACCGTATCCGACGTTTGCGTAATAAATATAGTGATGCATCATGACGTCATACATAGGAGACGCATTTGGAACGTTAGCGGAATAATTATTTACATACGAATTCTACACAGTTTCAGCCTCCAAATGGAACATAAATTATTGGTAGATACAGTTTCGTACACTGTCTCTGTTATTATTTTACTAACTTATTATTTTTGTGAACCAGCTGCTACTATTTTAATCTTAGCAAATCTTTGCGATGTTTTCATGCATATTATTTTGACAGGGACGGCAGATGCTTTATTTAAACTAAATATTTTCTTAATTAAAATATTCGACGATTATGTTCGCAGAAATTGTCTACAAGTTTGAAGGGTAGACCTTTTTTATGGCTCATTGGGACACTGCTATGGCTTTCCTCATGCTCTTCACCTGTCCTTCATGACTTATTATTCAGGTATGATAAGTATATATATAACAAGTACATATAATAAGTTCTGATTGATACGTGCATTAGAATAAATCCAAAATTTTGGTAAAAGGAAATAAAGTTTCAGGTACTATCAGGGACATGAGAAGAACCAGTTATTTGGCTGCCATTGTAGTAGTCCAATGAAAGATATATGCTTCACCAAACATTATTTAACTAGAAATGAAATAAAAAACCTTTTTCTTTTTAGAAAAGTCCATTAATTAAGTCGTACCCTTTCGTACATTGGCGCTCCTAAACTTTCTTTCTATCGTCAGAATGACTAGCTTATTCTTTTATAAAGCTTTTACTAAAGGCTCAGTTTGATAAATACATGAATAAGTTGCACGGTCAAGTCTCACTGACACAAAGTGAAATAAATTGTATGAGTTGTTCATAGCGTGCGATCGCACGCGCCGCGCCGCCCGCGTCCAAAGAACGTGCACCTGTCAATTTCTTTCCCAACTTTTATTTTTCTTGATTCTATTCAGCTGGTATTTGGAATCGAAATGGCGAATTTTAACGTGGTAACAAATCAATCATGATCTATTCGTTCGATTCAGCTGGTTTATCTGTTAAAGATTTATTAAGAGTGATGGAATTTGGATAAAGCTTTTTTTAATGTGTTGAATTCATTGTTAGATTGTACGTGTTCATTCATTATTGATTATTCAGTTACTAATTTTGACTAGAATTTAATCACATTAGGTAATGTTAAATCCTATGACCGACCTCTGTTAGATACTTTTCGGGACTAATTTCGCCAAAGTATAACAGATTCTTGTGTGTATTGGCTGCTGGACAAGTTAACAATCATACCGACATAGCCCTAACCAAACTTTTTTCCTTGATTCACATACTAAACTCTAATTGTATTCTAAATTTGAAGCTTCTATGTCTGCTAGAAGTGCTTTAGACTTTTGATGATCGGTCAGTCAGTGAGTGACAAAATTTACAAAATTAAGGAACTTTGACTCGTTATAATTCTTAAACTACTGGTTCAAATTGAATGAAATTTGAAATATACCGTGTTTATACAATGCCTGATTGGCTACTGAAAATTCAGGCTTCTAGTTTTATCCACAAGGAAGTCATAGGGGGTCGAAAATGGCCTGAATTGCTTCGAGAAAAGAATGGTACGGCCGTGCCGCTTTTTTGCTCGACTTGGCGGGGGCACTGCCGTGCCCCCAGATTTTGTGAGTACAGGGCACCTTTCAGCCTTTAAAGCAAGAGTAAATAGGCATCTTCTGGGCTCGCTCTTCACATCGTAGACCTCATCTATCGCTTACCATCAGGCGAGATCGAGGTCAAGAGCGGGCTCATCCGTAATAAAAAAAAACATTATATTAATACTTACTATTACGAACACTACTAAAATACGCTTCGTGCATCCTATTGATCAAAATACATGCATTAGGCGATCGAGTTGTGAGACGTGCTATGCGATTATAGCCTTAAAGGTGAGCATGCGGAAGATTGGTCGATAGTAGGTATATAGGTACCTGGTACATAATATTATCATCTGCTTATCCTATTCTCAACAATGTCCAGGTCGGCTTGCAGTCGTTTTTTACATGGAGCAACTACCTATCTAATTTTCGCAACCCATTAATTGGAAACACGATACCCCTTGGTAAAACATGTTACCAGCCTTTTTTTTAACGTGGTAAAATCATCAGATAAGTCCTCCCACCCCGGGCAGGGCCGGAGGGACTGTCAGTCTTGTAAAGAAAGAAAGAAAGAAAGAAAATTGCGTTTATTGGCACATAAAATCAATAAACACACATTATATACAACATTAAAAATAAAAAAATAAACAATATTGTGCCAAAAGGGCCTCAGCTCAGCATAATGTCAGGTGGCAACCCTAAGTATTACCACCTAACGCTGGTTTTCAGCTGCAGCCCACGGGTGCCACACGCTCGAATGTGCAATACACACGCGTAAACCTTCTAGTCAAAAGTTAAAGAGATATAACTGAATTATGCCGTAATAATATACATAATAATTTCGAATATGTCTCATTAAAGAATTGAAAAAATAAATAAAATTGAATAATTAAAATAAATAAAATGGAATAATTAAATAAATGATTCACATGTTCCACAACACGGAGACAGCAGTAGATATAAAATCCACGGTATTCCTTCAATAGCCCTTTACGTACCGGGGTCACGGTAATGGGATAAGTCCCACGACCCCGGCAGGTTTCGGCCCTCTACAGGGGGGGGCCTCGTCATTTCTGACGCTCTTTGAGGCGCGCGTGGAACACAACGCGCCGTCGACCCGGGCATGGTCCATGATCGGACAGCGAGTTGCCCTTTACTCGCTGTCCGCATACCCGCGCCTACGGTGGCCGGAGATCGTCGGCCGACATCCGACGCCGTGGGCGTCTACCACAGCGGCTGGGCTGGAGGGAGGACGCCATCCTCTCCCTCACGCGGCCCGCCTCCTCCTTCGATAGTATGACTGCTTCGCAGAAGGAGGCGACCGCTTCCCACTCCGTCTCGCCCTACATGTTACCAGCCTAGCCAATCGGTATCATGTTGCCTAGAAACAGCGATTTTCTGGCTTTTGACTTTTGATATGTTAAGATAGCCACCCATCCACGCAGCGACCTCGGCAAGCGTATAAGGAACGCTTGCTGAGGTCAGTGCATGGAGCCTTGAAGACCCGAGCGGCTGTTTACTGTCGCAAGCTCCTGTATACATCGTACATTTCGAAAATATCAACTACCAAATTATTCAATATCCATCAATTAATTTCAAAACTAGACATACAAATGTGTGACCCGCACATTGGTATCACAAGCACATCAACATGACAAGCTGTAGATCAGCATATTTAATATTTAAATCCGCAACGGATGCATAAAATCTCACTTAATCCATTTGTATTAATGCGAGTCCATTAAAGTACGATGAAGCCAATTACATTTATGGCGAGTTCGCATCGCCAATAAGTAATTACATCTGTCACAGCTGGCAACACTTCTGGCCAGTTAAAAATTACGCTGATGATTTGGGGTAATTAATTTTCATGATGGCAACACTATCTAACGAAGCGTGGCGGTAAACTTTTATTGATGGTGTCTTTTCTTTGCCGTGGTCCAATTCCGGATTTTAATTTAGTTAAGGGCACTGTTCGTTACCGTATTTGAGCGAATATAACGCTAGCGTAATAAAATAATCTCTACTTATAACTTTTTCGGAAGGAATAGAGTCGTGACTCGTGCTTCTTCGAAATTGAATTAATAAAGAAGACAATTTCATTCGCTCACAGTTTACGTGATAGGTAATTCTGCAAAAATGTGGTTCCATTGAATCATAAGATCACAAAAAGCATTTTTAGGAAATTTAAACTTGATCGTATTCACTTTGGAAATACTACAGCACGAGTTTTAATGAAAGTTATATCGTGTTCCATGTATTTTCGTTTCTGAAAGGTTAGGAAATCTAAAATTCTGTTTTAGGCAGTTGAAAATTCATCAAAAGCAAATCATCAGCGTAATTTTTAACTGGCCAGAAGTGTTGCCAGCTGTGACAGATGTAATTACTTATTGGCGATGCGAACTCGCCATAAATGTAATTGGCTTCATCGTACTTTAATGGACTCGCATTAATACAAATGGATTAAGTGAGATTTTATGCATCCGTTGCGGATTTAAATATTAAATATGCTGATCTACAGCTTGTCATGTTGATGTGCTTGTGATACCAATGTGCGGGTCACACATTTGTATGTCTAGTTTTGAAATTAATTGATGGATATTGAATAATTTGGTAGTTGATATTTTCGAAATGTACGATGTATACAGGAGCTTGCGACAGTAAACAGCCGCTCGGGTCTTCAAGGCTCCATGCACTGACCTCAGCAAGCGTTCCTTATACGCTTGCCGAGGTCGCTGCGTGGATGGGTGGCTATCTTAACATATCAAAAGTCAAAAGCCAGAAAATCGCTGTTTCTAGGCAACATGATACCGATTGGCTAGGCTGGTAACATGTAGGGCGAGACGGAGTGGGAAGCGGTCGCCTCCTTCTGCGAAGCAGTCATACTATCGAAGGAGGAGGCGGGCCGCGTGAGGGAGAGGATGGCGTCCTCCCTCCAGCCCAGCCGCTGTGGTAGACGCCCACGGCGTCGGATGTCGGCCGACGATCTCCGGCCACCGTAGGCGCGGGTATGCGGACAGCGAGTAAAGGGCAACTCGCTGTCCGATCATGGACCATGCCCGGGTCGACGGCGCGTTGTGTTCCACGCGCGCCTCAAAGAGCGTCAGAAATGACGAGGCCCCCCCCTGTAGAGGGCCGAAACCTGCCGGGGTCGTGGGACTTATCCCATTACCGTGACCCCGGTACGTAAAGGGCTATTGAAGGAATACCGTGGATTTTATATCTACTGCTGTCTCCGTGTTGTGGAACATGTGAATCATTTATTTAATTATTCCATTTTATTTATTTTAATTATTCAATTTTATTTATTTTTTCAATTCTTTAATGAGACATATTCGAAATTATTATGTATATTATTACGGCATAATTCAGTTATATCTCTTTAACTTTTGACTAGAAGGTTTACGCGTGTGTATTGCACATTCGAGCGTGTGGCACCCGTGGGCTGCAGCTGAAAACCAGCGTTAGGTGGTAATACTTAGGGTTGCCACCTGACATTATGCTGAGCTGAGGCCCTTTTGGCACAATATTGTTTATTTTTTTATTTTTAATGTTGTATATAATGTGTGTTTATTGATTTTATGTGCCAATAAACGCAATTTTCTTTCTTTCTTTCTTTCTTTACAAGACTGACAGTCCCTCCGGCCCTGCCCGGGGTGGGAGGACTTATCTGATGATTTTACCACGTTAAAAAAAAGGCTGGTAACATGTTTTACCAAGGGGTATCGTGTTTCCAATTAATGGGTTGCGAAAATTAGATAGGTAGTTGCTCCATGTAAAAAACGACTGCAAGCCGACCTGGACATTGTTGAGAATAGGATAAGCAGATGATAATATTATGTACCAGGTACCTATATACCTACTATCGACCAATCTTCCGCATGCTCACCTTTAAGGCTATAATCGCATAGCACGTCTCACAACTCGATCGCCTAATGCATGTATTTTGATCAATAGGATGCACGAAGCGTATTTTAGTAGTGTTCGTAATAGTAAGTATTAATATAATGTTTTTTTTTATTACGGATGAGCCCGCTCTTGACCTCGATCTCGCCTGATGGTAAGCGATAGATGAGGTCTACGATGTGAAGAGCGAGCCCAGAAGATGCCTATTTACTCTTGCTTTAAAGGCTGAAAGGTGCCCTGTACTCACAAAATCTGGGGGCACGGCAGTGCCCCCGCCAAGTCGAGCAAAAAAGCGGCACGGCCGTACCATTCTTTTCTCGAAGCAATTCAGGCCATTTTCGACCCCCTATGACTTCCTTGTGGATAAAACTAGAAGCCTGAATTTTCAGTAGCCAATCAGGCATTGTATAAACACGGTATATTTCAAATTTCATTCAATTTGAACCAGTAGTTTAAGAATTATAACGAGTCAAAGTTCCTTAATTTTGTAAATTTTGTCACTCACTGACTGACCGATCATCAAAAGTCTAAAGCACTTCTAGCAGACATAGAAGCTTCAAATTTAGAATACAATTAGAGTTTAGTATGTGAATCAAGGAAAAACTATAATATTTTTCAATTTCGTTCCAGTTTTCTAGATACATCAACTGCATAAATAACTTTGTAATCCCATATAAATATATAGGATTACAAAGTTACATTTGCAGTTAATTAATCCGTGTACCTGTATAATATAATGAAATAATAGATGTAGATGGGTACTTTTTTTTTTCTTGGTGAAAAATATCATCGAATGACTTCTTCCGCTCGGGTGTATCAGAATTGTACTGACTAAAAACCCACCCTGTTCCTTCGGAAGCCCTAAAGTTCCGGGGCCGCGGTATCTCGATGGAACTTTCCCGCAAACCCCGACAGGCAATGGCCCTATGAGGCCCCGTCACTGGTATTAACAGCTTTTTGAGGCGCGCGTGGAACACAACGCGCCGCCGACCCGGGCCTGGTCCTTACCGGATGGTGAGCGACCCCTGCTCGCCATCCGCAGGCCCGCTCCTACGGTGGTCCGTAATCGACTCGCGATCCACGACGCCCCGGGCGTCTCCCGCGGTGGCTGGGGCGCTAGGAAGAGCGTTGCCTCTCCCTCGCACGTTAGGCCTCCTCCTTCGCTAGCATGACTGCTTCGCAGCAGGAGGTGACTGCATCCCATTCCCTCTCGCTTCGCACCATGGTCTAAACCAGAGCAGGGCGCGAGAAGTCGCCGCCGCCGATTGCCTCTATGAGGATACGACGGTGCTCCACCTATGCAGGGCACACCTCGACCATATGCTCCACCGTGTATTCCAGTGTAGATAGGTACCTAGATATAATAATTATGCTCAAAGGTAACTTGTTAAATGGTCAACGGAATAAAAAAGCAAGAAGTGTTAAGAGTATTGGGGAGTATTAAGTAGAGTAAATTGCCCGAAATTGCATAATTACTTACTTATGGATAACTTTAACCGAGACGTTTGACGAGTGCGGCATTAATTATTACTAACTAATGCAAAACGTACGTGCGTATTCATATGTGCGTATTAAAGCCTCCAAAAAAAACCCATAGAGACAGGGAGTGGGCTTTGAAAAAAACTTTAGCTGAAGTTCAAGAAGTAGTACCGGAAAATAAAAAAGGAAGGCTACCTACAAAAATAAGAAAAGCTCATAAGACAGAGAGAGGGCTTTAAGAAAACTCGTTGTTGGTATACAAGAAGTAGAAGGTACCGGAAAGGAAAAAAGTAGGACTTTCTACAAAAAGCAATGAGATCCCATAAAAAACAATACTTGTCAAAAACCCAAGTCTCGCAACTTAGTTGTTCTACCGTAAAAAGTTGTGAGATCCATGTAATACCAAGTCGGTTATTAATTTATTCAGTCCCTACTTAAGGGACCTTCTGTCTTAAGTTGTTACGTAATTATCTAACCTAACGACATCTTATAGTGACCAAATCAATATTAAAAATCTTTACCGTTTTAAATAAATAGATTGACTTGGCAATTACAACTAAGTTGCGAGACTTGGGTTTTTGACAAGTATTGTTTTTTATGGGATGTATATTGTCTCTAATTGGGCGAAACCAGGAAGGGATGTGGTTTGTCACTAGCTGCGCTTCTACAGAAATATTTTTTAAGTGAGCATGCGTATCTTTGGCCGATAGTATATTAACTGTACTTGCTGCTTCATTTCTTTATTCTAGCATGTCATATTTTTAACTTGAACATAATTGAGAGCGGCCATTTTAAAAGAACGTACAAGACTACATAACTTTGCTCAGGTGTACACAGTCTTAGAGTCCACTACAATATTGTGTTACAACATCTAATTACTGTTACGCAGGAAAAAAGCAAGGAAATGTAGTCTATCTTTGTAGTAAGCCTTTCTCTTTAACTGGTCGCTTTTTAGGGGTCCGTATCCGAATGGCAAAAACGGAACCTTATAGATTTGTCTTGTCGGTCTGTCAGTCACAGCTACTTTATTCCAAAACTATTAAAGACTACACAGTTGAAACTGAGAAACTAGATGTATTTATACATTTAATTTTTGTACATATCCATCTCATACATAACTGAGCACACGTACCAACAACTTGGACATATTTTCGAACAGTCTGATTGAATTCAGACGGTATGTCCAAGCTCTCAGTGCTTGACTTTCTGACTGCATTTAATATATTTTACGATTCATTTTACAATTAATTTTCAAAATACGTTTATTGAATTAAATATGACCCTGTTTATTCTACTTGTATAATTTGACCTTTGAATTTGATGTATTGTAATTTGACCTACCTAGCTTATTTTTATTTTCAATCTGTATTTCATTTGTATAATAAAAAATTATCGTTTATATTTTTCATTGGCATTATGTTCTGAGATATACGTATTTATTGTAGATTAATTTAAGTGGTTGACATTCCATTGTTATGTTTAATTAATTAATTTGAATGTATTTTTTGATCTCTTTTCAAAGTAATTTAAATTTATATGATCATGATTTCAATTTGATTAATATGTTTTTTTTAATTACACAAGTGCTATGGAATAAGTGATGAATCCACTACAGAGTATTCCTATTTGTAACAATTTCATATGTATTCAATCTAGTGAATAACTCGTTGGTGTGTCATTTAATAAATAAATACACGGAATTGAAACTAAAACAAAATTATCAATCTTATTCGAATGACTATAGATAGGTCTTTACATGACTTTGGGGTTCCAAACCCGTTATTTCTCAAAGTCAATCGTTTGAAAGATAGACACTTCTAAAGTGATACAATGTGTGCCTCCCCTCTAACTTTTTAAAATAAGAGAGTGAATAATCTAAAAAATATGTGTATATGCTGTAGATCTTAATAAATTCTTTCAACAAAAATTGGTTTGAATGAGATAAAGTCAGAAGTTATAGCGCACATTTTCTAAAAGCGCAAACATATGTACTTTGCATTTTATAAAAAGTATTATGAAAAACGCTTGCTTGCTATGATTGTTAAGTTATGGAACCACGGAACTTTTTTCATTGTATGTACGTAGGACATAAAATCAAATAATCGTAGTAAAATTTACGGAGCTTTTAAGTCTAGAGTGAATAGGTTACTTCTAGGTAAGCGTGCTTCACCTTTGACCACATCATCGCTTACCAGTCAGCCAGGTAAGGTGGAGGTCAAATGCAAGCCTATAATAAAAAAAAAATACATATTAGCTCTAGCAAGAAAATTGATTTCATGTAAGCTTTTCATTCTTCCCATCCTAAACAGTGCAAAGATCATCCCAGACCACCAATTTGTCTTCAGACAGGAATTCTACCACTGAACAGGTACATAGAGTCTGCGACAAAATAAGAAAAAGTTTGGAAGAAAAATAATACTGCTCCGCGGCGTTCCTGGACAATTTGGACGTTTAACAAGGTCTGGCACAAGGGCTTGCTGTATAAGATAAAAACCAACTTACCTCACCCATATTACTCTCTAATAAAATCTTACCTGTCAGGAAGAATCTTTCAAGTAAAAGACACAGATGTAACATCAAGATTCTACGAAGCGTCAGCTGGAGTCCCGCAAGGATCGGTCTTGAGGCCTACCCTGTACACAATATTCACTGCTGACTTGCTTCAGGACGATAATATTACTACAGCAACGTTTGTGATGACACGGCAATACTAGCAAGCTACACTGACCCTACTATGGCATCATACCAGCTCCAAAATGGCCTCGATAAAATTACCACATGGCAACAGAAGTGGCGCATAAAAGCGAGTGCAAGCAAATCGGTCCATGTCACATTTACGTTACGAAAAGGTGACTGTCTACCTGTTCGCCTAGAGAATACCACGTTACCACACCAAGATACTGTAAAATACCTCGGTCTTCATCTTGATCGCCGTTTGACGTAGAAAAAGCACGTACAGACTAAAAGGCATGAACTCAATATCCGATTTAAGAACCTGCATTGGATTATGGGCCGAAATATCAAGTGTAATGTTGACAACAAACTCCTAATATATAAAGCCATCCTCAAGCCAGTGTGGTTCTATGGAATTCAACTGTGGGGTAGCGTTTGCAAATCAACAATAAGCATAATTCAGAGAATGCAAAATGCTATCTTGCGCACAATCAGTGGAGTTCCCTGGTTTGTCACAAATGCTGAAATCCATAAGGAACTACAAATGAATACCATCACGGAGGAAAACCAAAATTGCAAAATGAAATACCATGAGAGGCTGGAAAACACTCAAATAATCTGGCCTTAGCACTGACAATTAGAAGTTACACAAAACGACTCACTAGAAAAGACATCTTATAGCCCTGTGGGGCTCCGTAAAGCCTGAGGAGTAGATGACTCGCTGGAGTCACGCTCGCCCTGTCACTCTACCTCCAACTCATCTGCATATTGTAAAACAATACTGATTGGAGATAAAAAGAGAAAAAAATAAATAATATAAGCTTTTATACGAACTATTATTTCTATACTAAGCAACAAACGTAAATATGGTATAATAAACTGTACTCAACGCCCTCGGCATTTCAATATAGATATCATGAAAAATAACCCTAAAGTTAATAACTTCTTAGACCTTATGTCTGAATATAAATACAAGCAACATATAAAACAACCCACACATATAGCTCAAACTGCGTCAACGTGCCTAGACCTAATATTAACAAACTTCATTAATAGAGATTTATATACATACGTAGAAGAACTGGGGTTTTCCGATCATTGTGGTACCATTATAAAATTTAAAACACAACAGCGCCCTAAACAAACTATTTGGTATACTGAAAAACAGCTGTATTCCAGGAGTAACATCGAAAGTTTCAAATCTGAACTACAGTCAATAAATTGGAGTAATGTCATTCTAGAAAATAATAACACAAATCAAAATTATAATAACTTTAACGATACAATAATTAATATACTGAACAAAAATATACCAAGAGTTAAAACTAAATTAACTACACATTACAAAAAATACTGGCTAACTTAAGGCATAAAGACCTCATGTACAAACAAAAGATTATTAAAAATATTAAGTACTAAGTCTGACAACCCAATAATAAAAAAAAATTACAGAAAATACGAAAAAATACTTAAACGAACGGTCATTACATCTAAAAGACTACATAACATTAAGAAAATGAAAAAGGCTCAAAACAAAGTCAAAACTATGTGGAATATAGTAAAAGAACGAACTAACAAAAAATCATTTACAGAAAAAAATAATATACAACTAAAAATTAACAATAAATTAGTCTCAGATCCAAAACAAGTTGTTAACCAATTCAATAACTTTTTTGCATCAATTGGCGAAGAGTCCACGAGCTCAGTAAATCGTGAGGCGCAAGGACAACCAGTTCTAAATCCTTCTGAAAACACCTTATTTCTGAGTCCTTTAGACTGCCGAGAAACTCTAAAACTCTTACAAAATTTAAAAAACAAAAACAGTCACGGAATAGATGAGCTTCCACCATCCCTTATTAGACAATGTGCAAAAGAATTAGCTATTCCATTTTGTGTATTAATTAATCAGTCCTTTGATGAAGGAGTTTTTCCTGACAAAATTAAAAAATCTATAATAAAACCATTATTTAAAAATAAACTCAATATCTGACCCCAATAATTACCGCCCTATAGCTCTTCTACCCACGGCTTCAAAAATTTTTGAAAAAGCAATGTGTAATCGGGTATATAGTTTCTGTGAAAGATTTAAAATATTTGATGAAGGTCAAAACGGTTTCCGTAAACAGCGGTCCACGACCCTAGCAGTTTATAAATATGTATATGCAAGAAATAATCAATATTATTAATGATAAAAAATATGCGGTTGGTATTCTTCTTGACATGACGAAGGCATACGACAAAATACAGTTTAAAATCTTACTTAAAAAACTATACGGAATAGGAATACGCGGAACTGCTCATAAGTGGTTTGCGTCATATTTAAAAGATAGGGAGGGAGCAGTACGTAGAAATTGAACATTTTGACCATGACCAAAAATTAATTGTACAAGTAAGATCCGAAAAAAAAATGCATCGATTCCCCAGGGTAGTGTTATTGGATGTCTTTTATTCATTATTTATATAAATGACCTTCCCAAAATCATGTCAGAACCATGTGTGCTATTCGCAGATGATATATCTCTGCTTACCACTTGCTAATCAAACAGTAACGTAAATGAACAACTCGAGGCAATCTTAAACAAAACAACTAATTGGATGAATTACCACAATCTCGAGATAAATTACAAAAAAACAAAATTAATGGCTTTCTACCCTCAGCAAAAATCCCCATTACCCGTCAACTTCGCGATAAACGGTACTAAAATTGAAGTTGTTAATGATTTTTCTTTATTAGGACTTACAATAGACACACATGTTTCTTGGATGGCCCATATAACAAAAATACGATCGAAACTTTCAACGTTTAGTTATGCACTTCGAGAAATAAAAATATCTACTGATCTGCAAACATCACTCGTTACCTATTACGCCTACGCTCACTCATGGCTCAGCTACGGAGTTATTTTATGGGGTTATAGTACAGACGCGCCTAAGCTCTTTATAATGCAAAAGAAATTGATCCGAATAATCGTAAACATAGAACTGACCGATAGCTGTAAGCCGTACTTTATTCAATTGAAAATTCTCACTCTCCCTTCTATCTATATCCTAGAGATATGCAAATTTGTACGTAATAACATACACTTTTTTACAACCCGCGGTGATAAACATATTCACAGATCTGTTAGATATAAAAATATGCTAATGTTACCCTCTTCACGCATGAAACTACATTCAAAAAGTCCGTATGTTATGTCCATCAAAATTTATAATAAACTACCAGAACCATTAAAAAATGAAACCAACTATGACAAAAATTTGTCATAGTTGGTTTGGTAAAGAATCTCAAACAAATATTAGCTAATAAAGCATACTACACTGTAAACGAGTACTTAAATGACAAAACAATAATGATGCATAAATAAATACATTACATAATAATATATGATTTGAAATTACAAACTGATCTCACTGAATTTGATAATTTAATTAATATTTCCTAAAATTGTTTATTGTTAATTTGTGTTGTTTTTTATTATATTAAATAATATCTCCTATAATTATAGTTTGTTAATATGTTTTGTTAATTTTTTCTTTTCTTCTCAATTGTCTATAAAATGATTAAGTTAATAGTATAAAGTATTTTATTGAAAATTATTTAATTTATAGTAAATGAGTATTGTGATATAACTTTGGAATAAAATCAAATAAGAATATAATATAATAAATAATATCTAACGGAGGACCGGTACCATTCGGATTTTTAGAAATCGCTAGCTGACGTCACCATCAATACCGCTAGGTTCACTCATTGCAAAAATGAATACACAAAACTTATTTTCACACGTTTTAATCTTATTAAAAACTAACACAAGTAAAACCACCTTAAAATCAGAATGAAAATATAAAATTTACTCACAAGATATTCCAGTTAAAACACCAAGTCTTGTCTTCACAAAATTCACGATCGAACTGTGGCTTCGCAGCGACCCGCCATTTGAAAATATTAATATGGCGCCATCGTTGCGAAGTCATTACACATCTTTTGTTTACAAATTTCACATAACGTTGATTGAAGTAACCAACTATGATTTGTTAATTAATTTTACCATTTTTAGCACTCGATTTTAACATTGAATTAATTCTGTATTGTTTAAAACATTTACCAAAACATTTACTCAAACATTTTATACGCGCGCCATATTGTTTTCTTGCGACACAGTAGTCAATCGACTATTTCTTAAACAATAAATAAGCAGAAGTTATTTTAAAACTAACGCATATAGCTTATTAATCAAGAAATGAATTTAGTAACATGTATCTTGTTTTTAAACCTAAGTTTAAATAAACCTTTAGTTACGGTTTGCTGTTATAGTAACCGCAAATCATAACACTGCTTTTTATGTTGAAAAGTAGTAAACTGACTATGATAATCAAATCTAAACTAATTTAAACTTATCTAGTAATTTATAACTAATTAATTTGTACTAAAACTTAATATTATTAAAGTCGACGTTGACTTTGCGCCGACACGGCCATTCTGCGAGACGGTGTGCGTGCCCTGCACCAGTCGCGGTTCTGAAAATTAAAATTATTTCTTTCTAAGCTAGGTATCCATTCACAGGTACACTAGCTGACAACTTGTTTGTGGTTGGAGCTGTTGTTGTTTCAAAATGTTGCTATAATGTAGCCTGAGCTTTCAATGATAATCGAATCTCACAATCAAGTTATCAACTATTATTTTTATACCTTGGTAATCTTAAACATAGTGTTATGTAGTTAGGTATTCTAAGTTATAAATGTTGAAGTAAATATGGAAAGAATAAAGTTCATATGCGTAGTAAATAGGACTTGCTGTACATAGGGAAGTGAGTGTTGATATTGAAGTGCTTGTAATGCTCCACGCTTACTCACACGTTTATTTAGTTATATCAATGCAAATGCTCCACGCATACATGCATGATTTGATTTCTCGTAGACAGGGATGATGCTGTGGTGCTGGGCGGTCTTGTACGCCGTGGTCCACAGAGGCTCTAAAGGAAATGGGTACTAGGGTGATGCTGAGGCCTAGGCCTTATATTTTTGACCGTGGTCCCCAGAGGCTCTAAAAGAAAAGAAAATGGAAATAAAGTTCTTACGTAGCTGTTTATTCAGCTTGTTAGGTTTTGATGCTGTGGCGCTGAGCGGTCTCGTACGCCGTGGTCCACAGGGGCTCTAAGGGATTTGGGAAGGACGATGCTGTGGCCTAGGCCTTATTTTGACCGTGGTCCACAGGGGCTCTGAAAAATGTATTGCGAATTTTTTTATATAATAACTCACGGGAATGAAGGTGTGGTGCTGAGCGGTCTTGTACGCCGTGGTCCACCCGGGCTCTAAAGGATTGGGGAAGGACGATGCTGTGGCCTAGGCCATATTATTTTGACCGTGGTCCACAGAGGTTCTGAAAAGAGTGTGGGAAGGAAACTGGGAATGCGGATTGTACAGACTTACTTTTGTTTATGATGGTATCGGCCCGTCAACAAAGACAAAGGTAGATAACGTGTCTTCTTACTGTTGCTGATGTCTTATGAATCATTTAGACTCAAATATACAGTTAATATCGGGATAACATACGAAAACTCACTTATTTAAGGGTCCAGCGGCTGAGTAGCTTGGGAGGTAGATGGCTGTGGTTCCTTCGACGGCGGTGTACTGATGATCTGAGATGTAGTTTGTTGTAGTGTGTCATCGATCAAATTCGTCGATGAATCATCTGTCAGCCGGGAAACCACTTGCTGGGCATCTTCGTTATTCGCCGACACGGTTTCTTGCTCGCCTGGTTGTGGTGCTCGGCGTAGCTGATCGTGAGCGACCTTACGTGGACGCCCTCTGCCGGTCACACGCTTCACTATGTATCGGTCGTTGTCCAGGATCCTATATATCTCGTATGGCTCACTGTATTTTAGGTCTAAAGACGTCTGGTTTCGGGGATTGTTCTGGACGAGTACGTAGTCTCCTCGCTGGAACGGACGCATTTTCGCCTTGCTTCTGTCAAATCGCTGCTTATCATATTGTCCTGCAGCTGTCATTTTCTCTTGTACGTGTTGCTCAAGCAGCTCAAAGTCTATGCATTCGTTAGTAATATTTACCAACCTTAGTAGTTCTGGAGGTACACTGTGTTGGCGGCGGGTCAGTAGTGTAAGCGGTGCGACCCCCGTTACTCTATGTGGAGTGCAATTAAATGCGAGTTGTAAAGCTTCTAGAGCCGTTTGCCATTCTTCAGTGTCATAATTTCTGATCATGGTTAATGCGTTTTTCAAAGTGCCCATGATTCGTTCTACCTGTCCGTTGGCTCGGCTTACTCCTGGCGCAATGGAATGTATGTCGATTCCGAAACGGTCCGAGTAGACTTTGAACTCACCGAGGAACTCTCGACCTCCATCCACCACGACTTGCACTGGGGTCCCAAACAGGTGTACGACACGTTTCAAGGCTGCGAGGCTGCTGTTTGGGCTTTTGTCATTTGAGTAGCTAAGTAGGATGTATTTAGTGTATGCATCAACTGTAACAATTACATACTCGTCTCGTTCTTCAGCACTTCTTGTACCCAACTTTCCAGTAATATCCATGTGGACGACCTGGAACGCTGCAGTCGGCTTCTGAATCGGATGAAGCTGGGCTTGGATAGCGCCCGACGGCCCTTTCGAGGTCTTACATACAACACAATTGTCCACAAACCTCCTGACGGTTGTACTCATTTTGTGGAACCAGTAAGTTTCCCTAAGCTTCTGTAAAGTTTTCTCCCATCCAGGGTGTTGCAAAGCGACATGGAAAGAATTTATCAGGCTCCACTGGAATGACCTAGGGACTACAATGGGTTTATGAATACCAAGTATGGGATCTGTGAGAGTCTTCTTAAGCACACCTTCCTCCAGGATGTAGCCTTCGGCCGGACTGTCGCCGCTCATAGTGTCTATAAGCGGGCGCAGCACGTCGTCACGGCGTTGTTCAATTTGCAGCCACTCAGTGTCTCTGGTCATGAAGTTGACAGATATTTCAGTGGGTGGATTTCTACTGAAAAAATCCGCGTGCTGCAATCGCTCACCTTTTCTATACTCGACCTCGAACTCGTAATTCTGCAGGAAGGCCCACCATCTATGGATTCGAGGAAGGAGATCCTTTTTGTTCTTGGACGCCTTCAAAGCATTACAGTCTGTTATTACCTTAAATTTTCGGCCATATATGTAATGCCGAAAATGCTTGATTGCCCTTACTACCGCCAAGGTCTCGAGTTCATATGAGTGGTAGCGGCTCTCGGCGTCGGTGGTGCGCTGGCTCATGTACGCGACTGGATGCTGGCGACCCCCAATGGTCTGCACGAGTACCGCCCCGTAGCCGATGCTGCTGGCGTCCGTGTAGAGCTCAATTGGCGCATTTTCCTGAAATAGCATAAGGGTAGGCGCAGTAGACAGGTGTTGTATGATATGATTTCGAACCTCATCATGCCTTTCGTTCCATTCCCACTTTGCATCTTTCTTGATAAGTTCATAAAGCGGAACCATTACACGCGAGAAATTGGGAATAAAACGTCTAAAATATCCAGCCAAGCCGTTAAATTGCCTAACTTGTTTGACGGTTTTCGGGATTGGTGCCTTCGTTAAAGCCTCCACCTTTCTTGGGCTAGGACTGACTTGTCCGTCTGCAATAATATTGCCCAAATACTCGATGGAGCGTTTAAAGAAGGCAGTTTTATCAACATTGATCGAAAAACCGGCTTCTTGGAGGGCGATCAAAATACGTTCCATATGGGATAGGCCCTCAGTAAATACCCTACATTTTGATAAAACGTCATCAACATAAACCTGACAAACCTGGTCTACTGAGCTCAGAAGGTGAGCTAGCGCTCTACTTATACAACGCTGATAAACTGACACCGCGTTACTGAGTCCAAATGGCATGGTCAAATATTCATATAGACCATCTGGCGTAACAAACGCTGTTTTCTCAATCGAGTCCTCTGAAATCGGTATTTGATGGAAGCCGGCCGCCATATCTAAAGTCGAGAAATAATAACCCCCCGCCAGTTGATCTATTTGATCCGAAATGATCGGTAAAGGAAAGTGGTCCCTCAGAGTGTTCCTATTTAGTTCGCGGTAATCCACGCACATGCGATCCTTTCCATTTTTCTTTTTAACTAATATTATTGGGCTGGAAAAAGGTGATTTACTTTCGCGGATAATTTTATGCTCAAGTAATTCTTTGACTATTTCTCGAACTTTTTCGCGTTCAACTGGACTCAGTCGGTAAGGCCTACGTTCAACACACTTGCTATCATCTTTTAAGCGTATTTCAAGCTCACCGGTATTGACGCGCGAGTGAGGGTAACCATGAATAAACAAGTGTTCGAACTTGTTCAACAAAATTTTTAATTCATTGATTTGATCGTCATTAGTTAAGTCACAATCTAGATTATCAAACTTTTCACTTTGAGATCGCAGGTGGTAAATAACCGGTTGATGAATCAAGGTTGCGCCCCGAGAGTTCACTATCACGCTTAAATTGTTTTTCTCCACGAGATTCATACCTAACAGAATGTCTGAGCACACTTCGTAGTCCGGCACCACGTGAAATTCAAGTTCTAATCGTAAATTATCGATGACACAAACAGTCGTTAATGTCGATAAAGATATCACCGTAAATTGACCTAATCCTTTCAAGTAACTGACTCGATCAACTCGTTTCCCGGGTAATTTAGCAGCTACAGACTCACGTATTACTGAACATTCGGCTCCACTATCAAAAATCGCGAGTATGTTTAAGTTCCCAGCTACCACGGGCATTGAATTTAATTTAGATATACCTACACAATTGACGTTAGAAACCACTGCGCGTTCTCGCTTATAACATGTTTCATAAGTGTGACCTGTTCTTGAGCAGAACGTGCACGTAGGTTTATTATTTAGAGATGCGGTTTTATTATCCTGTTGACGCGGTTGAGAATTATCATTTTTATCACGGTAACGACAGTCACGTGCATCATGACCGGGTTTCTTGCATATCTGACAGAACAACGAGGGTTTATCAAAACGTGATCGCTTAGCGGGACCCGGATGTGCACCCGACGTACCCGGCTGGGAGCGCTTAACGCTTCGTATAGAAGATGCAACCGAAATAAGTTCGGGTACTGACGTGGCCCTGGCATTCAACAGTTCGATTCTCAACCGCTCATCTCCAATGCAACCTATAACTGCTTCAACCGCATCATCATTTGATAACTGATCCTTAGTAATACGCCTCCATAATACCCAAGCTTGTGACAAGAACTGTGCGATGTCTTTGGAATTATCATAATTATGTTCCTTAAAGCGTACAATGTCCCGAGAATATCGATTCTCCGGTTCAAAAGTTGTTATCAAAACATCACGCAATTCCTGCCACGTGGTGGTGGACACGAGCCAATTGTCAACCCATAACCTTGCGCGACCCTTAAGCAAACTACCAGCTTTCATTCTCACTTCATAATCGCTCAGGCCATAAGTTTCCATGGCTGTGGTCACATGTTGACACCACTCTCTAACCCCAATATTGGTGTCCGGATCGTATGACGGCAACGGACACGTGCTTCATCATTTGCAACATCTGAGTGAAAAACTCCGTTGGTACCCCGTTAACAGAAGCAGTTAAGTTTTCATTATTCAAGTCAGATGATCGAGCAGAAGTGGGGTGCAATCCCACTTCTGATAACGGAGGACCGGTACCATTCGGATTTTTAGAAATCGTGACGTCAGCTAGGCTGACGTCACCATCAATACCGCTAGGTTCACTCATTGCAAAAATGAATACACAAAACTTATTTTCACACGTTTTAATCTTATTAAAAACTAACACAAGTAAAACCACCTTAAAATCAGAATGAAAATATAAAATTTACTCACAAGATATTCCAGTTAAAACACCAAGTCTTGTCTTCACAAAATTCACGATCGAACTGTGGCTTCGCAGCGACCCGCCATTTGAAAATATTAATATGGCGCCATCGTTGCGAAGTCATTACACATCTTTTGTTTACAAATTTCACATAACGTTGATTGAAGTAACCAACTATGATTTGTTAATTAATTATACCATTTTTAGCACTCGATTTTAACATTGAATTAATTCTGTGTTGTTTAAAACATTTACCAAAACATTTACTCAAACATTTTATACGCGCGCCATATTGTTTGCTTGCGACACAGTAGTCAATCGACTATTTCTTAAACAATAAATAAGCAGAAGTTATTTTAAAACTAACGCATATAGCTTATTAATCAAGAAATGAATTTAGTAACATGTATCTTGTTTTTAAACCTAAGTTTAAATAAACCTTTAGTTACGGTTTGCTGTTATAGTAACCGCAAATCATAACACTGCTTTTTATGTTGAAAAGTAGTAAACTGACTATGATAATCAAATCTAAACTAATTTAAACTTATCTAGTAATTTATAACTAATTAATTTGTACTAAAACTTAATATTATTAAAGTCGACGTTGACTTTGCGCCGACATATCTCCTATAATTATAGTTTGTTAATATGTTTTGTTAATTTTTTCTTTTCTTCTCAATTGTCTATAAAATGATTAAGTTAATAGTATAAAGTATTTTATTGAAAATTATTTAATTTATAGTAAATGAGTATTGTGATATAACTTTGGAATAAAATCAAACAAGAATATAATATAATATAATTTAATTTTAAGTAATTTGCTGTGCCCGACCGGGTCCATGATGATCATATTTTGTAAACCTACCACTTAAGTTCACATTGAGGAATGCAATAAATAATTGAGTATTGAGGCTCGTAATGTCCAAGATACTGGTGGCATTGAAAGGTTGTATGGCCATAAATTAGCCTTGACCAGTAAAAGCTAGTAAAAGCTATCGGGTCACGAGAAGTGACAGTGACCTTTTGCAAAATTTCTTTTAAAAACTATGTAAAACATTCATACTGATATCTATGAATAGGAAAAGTCATAAAAAGTCTTACACTATTGCAACGTCGAATATATTTTATTATATAAGCTTTTATAGGTATTATTTGGTCTTTTAGTTTATATAGGTTTAAAACTGAATAAACAACGTGAAAGAAAATTAAGTGAAAATTCATGTTTTCTAGGTGTATTCGTCCGTAAAGTAACACTTTTCTATTTAATATTGTTGAAAAGCTCCTCTAACTTTATTTTATTTTGCTGCGAAACCTGGGCCCCTCTAATGGCCTCAGCAGTTTGATATGTCATTGCTATCTTAATCGCTGCTTGTAGCAGATTCTGATAAGGTCTCTATTTAGATGTGCATGTGAGTAGCTGGTGGTAACCATAAGGCTGCGTTTCCACCAGAGATGTGCGATGGAAATGTGCCTACGAGGATGTGTAGCGAAGCTGTGAAAATGCGCATTAATGTATGGTGCGAGGATGCGCAAACCTCGCAACACATCCTTCTCAACACACATTCCTCGCAACACATCCCTCACAACACATCTCTCGCACACATCCCTCGCTTGTTTTGTATACGCAAAAATCTAGCTCCGCTGAGCCGTTTCCACCAGAGCTGTGCTGACCGAGGCGAGGTAAATGAAGCGATTCTATTGGTTCTTTATAAACACATCCCTCGCTACGCATCCTCGCACATCTCTGGTGGAAACGCAGCCTAATATGGTTGGACATTGATGGAAAACAGCTACCTAATTAGGTGCTAAAAGTATAAAAGATCCCATAGTGCAGTAACTTACGTTATAAAATGATCACTTTAAATTAATAATATAAAATGCCTTTATTGCCACTAATCAATGATTTTTATGTGTATCTACATTCAAATGGTAAATTATTTTTTTAAAGTTTAATTATGTTCATTTAAAGGCACAGTGTAAAAGTAAATGATAAACGATCATACTTTATTATGATCATATATATTATTATCATGGCGTTTATTTTGGTATACAGTAGTAAGCATCTGAGCTTCTAAGTAAAGGACGGAGCAAACATTTGAAGCCACCTTCAGATGGTTACAGTTCCTAATCAAAGCTAACAGCAGTTAGGTCAGAGTAGTTATTTGCTTCCTGCAAACTACTTCTCAAAGGGCATTGCGGAAATAAGGGGCGGCACACACTCGCTGCACAAAGTGTTCACACCTCACTAATAACTTCGACGGAAACGATACCCCACGGCAATTCCTCACGGGTACGCTATTAACCAAAATATACCGCTCATTATTTACTTAAAGCTCTATTATCGCTTTTTCATCTACACAATTTACCTCTCCAATTTTCTAAGGCAATATCTGTTATCGATTATCAATAAGAAATAATTGGGTAAAGAAAATATCCAACAACGAACACCAGTTTTTAGTACTTTCAATAACAATAGTCGTTTAAAAACACTCACTCAATTGTACAGTTTTCATATCTTTATAACTATTATGCCAAGAGGAGAAATCGAGCCAGTCGCGGACGAGTCAAATTGAAAATAAGATGTTGAAGGAGACCCATATTTTAGGGGACGACTGCCACAAAAATGTATTTACTTTTTTTTTAAAGACACTCAGTTGTTTATAAGGCGGCCATTGGCCGGATCCCATTCAGTTCGGTCTCGTCGACTACATTAAACTGATTGCTGCAATTAGCGAATGGTGTAATTCTCGTTTTTCAAGCGTCTCCCGTCGCAGGGGCCCATCTCCCTCTCCCCCTTTAGGAAATTACTTGAGCCCCGCAGGTCGTGGCGACTTTCCTGGGATTAAATAAAATTGAAGAACTCGAATGAAATTGTTTTGGATTTCTCGTCTTGATCAGTTAGGTTTGTCGGCGTTCAACTCGGGATTGTGGCCTTAATTATAGTAAGTGGATTGCTAATCGCATTTATTTCGAGATTGTGCGGAATTTTGCAAATCGTGGCGAGCTCGATTTGGCGACAGAATTATAGTATTACTTTCATCGTTACTGTTTCCAGAGACGATATTATTTTCAGGCGCTGTTTACTTAAAGAAAGGCTGGGATAGGGCTAATGTAGCCTAACTTAATTAAAATTTTATTCGTCATGAATTTTTTTTAAGATTACCTACGTTACCGTATATATATATATAGATATATAATTATATAGACGTACCTACGTTATACCTTAGTTAGACTATATATCTAACTCAGATAATCTGTTAAATGACTATTTACTTTCAGTTTCACGCACATATATATTTCACAAGATAACGTAATAACGAATGCGTCTTCATTTATGTTCAAAGGGAAAATCGAATGTCATAAAATAGCAAACTAGAGCCACATGACTGGCTCATAGAAGGCGAGCCAAGCAGTATTCTTAACAAGATGCAGCTTCGCCAACGATTCCGCTGCGAAATGAGGCAATACGGGGATTCAAAGGCGACGGTAAAGTGGTAAAATGATATATTTCTGGCATGTATTACGAGGGCAATAGCGGATTGTGTATGGCACTGTTATACTAGTTTTGTATTATATGGAGGGGGACGGCAATAAACAGGACGATTGCACGGCCGGCCCTCGTCCCTGCTATATACAACTCTATGTACGTCTGTATGTACACGCTGTACACGTACTCTCGCCGACGTAGGTTATAAGATCTAATAAAAATATGTGTTTTACTGGTATTTATTCGCATAAAATATTGAGAGGAGACATATCAAGGTATTGAGTCGTTCATATTGCTATAATATGAATGGGAGCAATTGAATAAATACACAATTTTCTCGTTAGATGAAAAACTAGTATTTGCGTGTTGCGCGAGGTGCAAGCACCTCGCGTGCTTGTGGTGGATTGTTCACTTTTAAAACCCGTAAATGTAGTAAAATGTCAAACATAACCCTAACAGAGCAGCAGCTACGCTTACGCTACGGAGGTCGCCGGCTCGCTTCGCTCGCCACCTCCCCCCTTCACTCAACTCGGTCTCGCAGGTTCGCTCCACTCAGGCCCTACGTACCACCGGACAGGTTTCGACGCCTACTATAATATTTAGAGATTAGTTAGAGATAGCCATATCTCTAACCGTTATGAAGTTACAGCCTTTTCAATTTTAGGGGAGGTTGGGGAGGGGAGGGCATGGCATAAAAAATTTGAAGGCCCGTTTATAGTTAAAAGTAAGAATCAACAGTTTTTTCAGTAGTAAGAATCAAAATGGGGGGGGGGTGATGGGGGCGGGTTTGCACAATTATTTTGACTAAAGCATTGCCCCTCTAAATGAATCTGAAAAAAAAAATGTTCCAAGTCTCTTAATTTCCGAGATGCCTAAAGGGGGTGAGAAGGGGGGCAAGGGGGGCGACTTTGAAAAATGGTTTTTACTTTACCGAGCCTCCTCTATACGAATCCGTAAAAAAAAATACGGGTCTCGTAGTTTCCAAGATACGATAGGGAGGGGGCAGAAGGGGCGTGAAAAGGGGAGGTTTGGCACTTTTCCCGTAGGTTTGAGTGTTACTTGTTTACGAATCTGTCAAAATATACCCACCTCCCCATCCACCATCTGGGAGAACAATTATGTCAATGAGTGAGTGAGTGAGTGAGTCAGTCAGTAGTAATTTAGCTTTATATAATAGAACTAGTATTTGCGTGTTGCGCGAGGTGCAAGCACCTCGCGTGCTTGTATAAAAAAAAAAGGGGGGGTGATGGGGGGGGGTTTAGTATTTGCGTGTTGCGCGAGGTGCAAGCACCTCGTGTGCTTGTGAAATAAAAAAAATGGGGGTGGTGATGGGGGAGATGGAGGGGGTTTAGTATTTGCGTGTTGCGCGAGGTGCAAGCACCTCGCGTGATTGTGAAAAAAAAAAAAAAAAGGGGGGGGGAGATGGGGGGGGTTAGTATTTGCGTGTTGCGCGAGGTGCAAGCACCTCGCGAGCTTTAAAAAAAAAAAAAGGTGGGGCGGGTGGTGGGGGGGGGTTGCAGAAGTATTTTGACTAAAGCATTGCCCCTCTAAATGAATCTGAAAAAAAAAATGTTCCAAGTCTCTTAATTTCCGAGATCCGCCTAAAGGGGGTGAGAAGGGGGGTGGGGGGGGCGACTTTGATAAATGGTTTTTACTTTACCGAGCCTCCTCTATACGAATCCGTAAAAAAAAATACGGGTCTCGTAGTTTCCGAGATACGATAGGGAGGGGGGAGAAGGGGGGGAAAAGGGGAGGTTTGGCACTTTTCCCGTAGGTTTGAGAGTTACTTGTTTACGAATCTGTCAAAATATACCCACCTCCCCATCAACCATCTGGGAGAACAATTATGTCAGTGACTGAGTGAGTGAGTGGTAATTTAGCTTTATATAGTATAATGTTATAAAAAGGCAAAAACATAAATAAAAAACTTCTCCACCAGATAAATGTCTATCTACACACATGACTGAGCATAGTTTACAAAGTTGAGGGGTGACTCAATAGTATTCTATAATGTGACACTTACAAACTTTATGGTCAAACGGTCACGCGTGAATTGTTCAAACTGCTATTAAATCTGCGACTACGTTACTGCGATGTAGTTTGGTGACGTAACGAAGTTTCAACCGTTCTCGCCGCTCGCACTATATCGACGGTAAAATGTAACATAGTGGCTAAAGTTGGAGTTAAGAGTGATTCATGTGGTACATGCATGCAAATAAAATACCTCATAGTTATACTTATGTGAATTTACAACGAGACGATGAAGGAAGAATTGTAGAGTTACAGTTTTAATAAATTCCCAGGTAACTACTGTTATGGACGACTGTACTTTCACGCGTATCATGTAGAGCATAAATAAATGATGCAGTCGGACACTGCTTTTTATTACATGCTTATGCATGAAGGAAATGAGAATACCATTTATTTTATTGTAGTTTAACGACCCTTGAATAGCTGCCGAAAGTAGGAAAAGGCCCGCGTCACGCATCAGAACGTTAAGTGGCGTTAGGTAACAAAATCCCTCCTAGGTGTACCGTCCAACTATTCCAAGTTTCAGGAAACTATTTGAGAAGTTATATAGGAAAGACGTAGTAACGTCAGGGGTTATTAGGCACATACTCAGAACAATATCCTAAACATCACGAGTAAAATAGTTGGCCGTCAGTTTCGTATAGGTAGGAGCGGTTGGCCTGCCCATGCCCAACCATAAACATAGATATATGAAAGTTAATATCATTTACCTAACGCAATAAAATATATTAATGTCAGTCCCTTGTAGGGCTGGGTGGCACAGCGGCACTACGGCGCAATATAGCTTTAGTCGTGCGATCAAATATGGCTACCGATTTCCCGAACCGTACGTACAAATAATTCATCGCTACGTATTGTTAATCTCTCACGCATCACTCTCTCCACTAATTGTTTCTTGTCGTGTACAGATAGTCGTATAATAATTTAATCAGTTATTTATTGGTAATACGTTGTTATCGGATATTTCATTCTCTTTATTTGATGGGAAAAAGGTTTTAATGATTACTTAGATCCATAGGATCAGCTTTGTCTGCATTAATATTTGATGTAATTATTGCTTGTGACATCGTAGTAATTTCCTTGAGAATAAGAATAATTTCCTTCATTTATTTTTATCAGAATAAAATGTTATAATTGTTAGGTAATTAAACTATGTGTCTTTATTATCTAGTTGCACTTACCAGGCTTAAAATTTGCTTTTACGAAAGTACGGTAGCGAGGATTTTTAAAATCCCACCCGTTATTAGCGTTGTAACCCACATTGGTTTGCAATATTCTAACTTTACACGTTCGCGAATTTTAGCAGGTATTACCTACGCTAAAGTAGAATAGACGAGATAAAATAAACATTTTTATGGCATTGCTCGTGCGAATCGCTTCATAAAACGCAATTATCCCGGGAATAAGAGCAAGCTCACGATATAGGCAGGTCATTGGTTGTTGCTAAAGTATAATCAACTTTGATTTCGGTGAAGTAAACCGACTTCGAAAAGAAGAGGTTCTGGATTCAACTGAATGTTTTCATGTTTAGTTGACGATATCTTCGGCAATTGCCAACCGCTTTTGGTGTTCTTTTATGGTTTTAGTGGGTGTTATCTGTTTATATTTAGTTAAGATCTGATAAAAAGTTTCAGAAATACACAATAAAAATATATACAGGAATCAGGCGTTACTTTGTTGAAATATATATCAAACTCATACTTGAGAAAAATATTTTTTGGTTTAATTTAAAAATATTCACAGGAACTTTGAAAATAATTTAGTAATTCTTTTTTTCGTCAAGTAATATTTACGTGATTAAGGTTACATTACGTTGTATGTCAAGTCAATCCTAAAGTCAAAAATAGATATTTGATTTTTAGTTCGATTTGACTTGGATTGCGGAAGTTCGCAATTGATCTCTTTGACTCATAAGGGGCTGTACATAAATTGCGTCACACATTACAGGGGAGGAGGTCATGAAGTATGATATTGTGTGAAATTCTTTTCATTTCCTTCCTTGTAGCAAAACCACATTGGTCCAATCACTTGTGCTTCCTATCATTGATTATGCTGATGTTTGCTATTCTGATCTTTCCCAAGAACTTCTTAACAAACTGGATCGACTTCTCAACAACTGTATTCGTTTCATTTTTGGTCTTCGAAAATATGATCACATTTCTTCCTTCCGTTCTCAGCTTAAATGGTTGCCTATCCGTCAAAGGAGATCCCTCAGATCCCTCTGTATGCTCTTCACTATTATGAACGAGCCTTGTGCTCCTGTTTACTTAAAACAAAATTTTAAATTGTTGGGCAGTTCTCATGATCTTAACCTTCGCGCATCCAAAAACTTACTTCTTCACATTCCTTCTCACCGCACCGGGTTTCTATCTAATTCTTACGCTATTTCTACTATTAAACTCTGGAATTTGCTACCCCTTGACATCAAAAAGGCTGAGTCAAAATTTTCTTTTAAGCGTAAAATTAAAAACCACTACATAAGGGGTTGTTATTCTTAGTTTGGTCTTTGTCATAATTATTTTGAGCTCTCTTATTCAGAAAGAATATTATAAAGCACCGTATCTATTAGTTTGTCATTTTAGCATATATGTGTATTTTATTAGTATTATTATATATTAGTATTATATTTATTAGTATTAAAATATTATTTCATTCCATTTTCTCGTACACCTACCACAGTGTGTTTTTTTAACCCAAAGGTTGACTGGTAGAGAATGCCTTGCTGCATTAAGTCCGCCCATGTAACACAATTGTACATAAAGTTTAAATAAATAAATAAATAAAAAAAAAATCATATATATTTTTGTTTATTTAACCCTTTGACCGCCAACGACGCCTACAGGCTTCAACAAAAAAAAGTGTCCAGACCGCCAACGACGCCTTTAGGCGACACCAATTTGGACCCTTATTTACAGGAAATAAAGTCAATGATTATTTTAACAGTTTTTAATAACATCTCCATACTTCATTAAATTAAAGTAAATAAAATAAAAGCTTGTTCTTTGGCGTATAATCCTGAAATTAAAATTTTTCCAAGACCATCTGTAACTACGCGCGCCTCTAAGAGCGGTCAGAAGGATGACGAGGCCCCCCCTGTAGAGGGCTGAAGCCTGCCGAGGTCGTGGGACTTATCTCATTACTGTGACCCCGGAACGTAAAGGGCTATTGAAGGAATACCGTGGATTTTAGTCAGTACAAGTCTGACAATTCCTTCGACCCTGCCCGGGGTGGGAGGACTCATCTGATGATTTTACCACGAGAAAAAAAAATGACCATCTGTAAACTCGTAAAAATATAGGCCCACCAGACGCCATAGTCGCTTTAAAGCGACACTAGTGATGAGTTTATAGTCGATATTCATTTACTAAGCTACATGTACTGCAATCAATACAAATACTAAAAAATAGTTATAATTCTGAATAATTTGCAAAGTAAAAACAATTGAATCAAAAATAAATGAAATGAAATAAACAAATGATGTAGGGTAGTGGAACTAAAAGATGAACGCCCCCAGAAGATGAACAATCTATACTAATATTATAAAGCGGAAAAGTTTGTTTGTTTGCTTGAAAGCCCTAATCTTCGAAAGTACTGGGTGGATTTGGATGCAATTTGGTATGGAAGTAGCTTGAAGCTTGAGGAAGGTTATAGGCTACTTTTACGCGACTGCAAAAAAGGAGAGTTATGTTTTTACCGTGATAGAATCCACGGGAGCCCCGCGTGAGTACTAGTTGTAAATAAAAGCAGAATTGTAACAGTACCGATTGACTTTTATGAGTAGATTTTTTTTCTCGCTCATAGCAACATTTTCACCGCCCGCCTCCATAAAAACGTCGGCAGTCACGCGTCAGGCGCGCTTGCGTTTAATAATTTTGTGTGTGGTTCGCGCCAAAAACCATCATTGTATGGAAACCTACTTAAGGTGAGTACTCCGCAGATTTAAGCTAATCGTTAAGTTAAAACAAGAATTATTGACACAATCATTTATTTCTTTGCCAAGTAAAATCTTGATTAACTAAGTGACAGTGAAATTTAACATATTTAGCGTATAAAACACTGTTCAATAATGGTTTTAATATTTTTGACTTTAGCCAATAATTGAACACCGTTCATGTAATGGTATAAAGTACATAGAATATTTAATAATCATTACCATTTACCTAGTGGATAAATATGATCTGTGTATTGTTTAAAAACATCTAAGTTTATTTAATAAACTAAAAACCAAAAGTTGAACGTGTATTTTTATTTAAATTTTACTAGATTTATTGGTTTCAATTGTAGCGTTGTAGTCGATTAAACTAGAAGTCGACTACCACACTAATCTTTAATGTCTATGGTTTCACGGAGTGACAACACTTATGCACTGACCGTCTGTCTATAAATTCTAACCCCTAGTCCGTGAAGCTTCTTTTCTCGCCGCCTACTGTTGCAAGTAACTTATATAGAAACCCCTCTGTGCCAAGGGTAAGTGCTCATCGTATCTGCCATTTTCTCTCCATCTTGCCAAATTGTAATCCTTTTATTTCGCCATAATCTGCAGCGTTTGTAAGTTTATATAATTGCCCGGTTGTCAAGATGGCTTCCTGCTGGAACATAACTGTGATATTTCATTGTCATCTGCTTTCCACTAGTGTTTCTTAATTTGTGAAGCGTACGCAAGCCGCAGCATTGTTTTCCTGCTGTGCCATAGCAGCTACGAGCTTAAACGCCTTGCACGCGGTTACTTCTTATATCGTTGCACGCGGTATGCGCACGCTTATCTCTATTTAACCTTTGTGAACCGCAGCGATGCGTGCGTCTCCCAGCCGTGAACCCAAAGAACAGTACCCGGGAAACGGATGGAAAACTCACCACCACTCGGTAAGGTTCACAAGGTTTTCTTCACTGGTCGCTATTTACCTGACTCACACATCGTGGCGGTAAGTAGTGGGTAATTACTATATTTTTCTTCTGTTTTTTTTTTAATTTGTTACTTTTATATAATTTCTTAGTCAGCTACTAGGGTTTTGTTGTAAATTGTAAAGATCACAATGAGCGCTAACCCAATCAAATTTATCCACCTAAGAAAGGCCGAATTGGAATATGAGGTCGTCATTAGAGGCGGTGAAAAGGGCACAGTCACTGACCTTAGAAAGCAAATCAACAAGCTTTCGAGACTACATGACACGGAGGATATTTTGCTGTCCGGGATGGATGAGAGGGATGATTTGAGTGGTCTGAGTCAGACGCTAGAGGATTTTAAAAACTACTTATCAACCATAAACACTGAACGTTCTCTTAGTGTAGCTACTTCAATTAGGAACCACATATTCCATAGATTAGGAAGAATAACTCCAACCACACAAGACTCTATTCGGTTGAAGAGAGAACTTGAATCACTGTTTGGTTGCTTAGACACTCAGTACAAAACTCTCCTGACTAAACTCACCCCTAGTACATCAGATAGTTCGGCCAGTGGTCAGCAGGCTGAAGCAAGTGTCACGGAAATCCCAAATATAGTTGTCACTTGTCCCAGTCACCATGGCAATAAACCCAAATACGATGGGAATACGTGTGTAAGGTCATTTGTCCAGAAAATTGAGGAGTTCAGACTAAGTAAGCGAATTTCTAGGGAGGACATGTTGAATTTTTCCTATGACATATTCACTGGCAATGCTTTACACTGGTATAGACACATAAAAGCTGATATATCGTCTTGGGACCAGTTAATCAAGCAACTTCAGTCTGCCTTTGATAGTGATGATTATGACTATAGACTCCTTTCCGAAATCAGACAGCGTACACAAGGTGAAACTGAAAATATAACTATTTACATATCTATAATGAGCGGTCTCTTCAACCGACTCGAGAAAAAAATTTCAGAAGAGGAAAAATTCGACATTATCTCTCATAATGTTAAACCCGTCTATGCGGATGTGCTAGCACTAAGTAGTGTGCAAACGTTAGACCAATTACAACAGGTGTGCAAAAACTATGAGAAATATAAAGCTAGGGCTACACACTACCATGAACCCAGCAAAAGTAATCTGAGCACTCTTGCACCAGAGTTTGCATACCACAGGCACAATAAAGCTAGTAATAGTTATAACACAAGTACTAATAATTCACCAAAACACTACACTAACTACAAAAAACACTCTGGTCAGTCAGAAACAGAAAAGGTTTCAGCTATTAACACTAAAAAACAAACTTCCTCTAAAGGAGGTCTCTTCTGTCCTAGGTGTAGAGTAAACAGTCACTCATTGAAAAAGTGTACAGCAGAAAGATTTCCAATTTGCTTTAAGTGTGGTCTCAAAGGTGTGATTTTCCCAAACTGTAAAAAGTGCCACTCAAAAAACTAAAGGTTGTGGGTTGTTGTAAAAAACCAAATAAAACTAAAAACGGTGGTGTGTGGGCAGATTGGCCACCAACATTAAAACCATCTTCCACTCATTATGCTGTTACAACAATCCACAATAAACCACTAAATGATACTAGGCCTTATGCAAGTATTCTAATAAATAACTTGCCTACTTGTGGACTGTTGGACTCAGGATCCGCAGTCACCATAATTGGAGATAACTTTCATGAAAAACTCATCGATTTGGGCCTAACCCTGAAATCATGTGAACACTCTTTAAAATTTGTTGCCGCTGGGGGACAGATGTTATCACCAATAGGTATACTAAATCTACCTATAACCTTTGAAAGTAAACACCACATACTTAAGGCCTATGTAATACCATCAGTTGACATACCCATTCTACTGGGCATTGACTTCTGGAATCTTTTTGAACTGTTCCCTAAAAACACTAAGTCAATCTTTCTTATGAGTCATAATGAACAAATAATCAACTCTAATACAGACTTACACCTCCATTCTTTCGCTCAACTTTCAAGGACTCAACAAATAAAAGCAGATAACATTATTAAACAATTTGAAACTATATCTTCAGATAAAAAAGGTCTAGGTCGTACCAATCACATCACACACTGCATAGATACTGGAGACTCACCTCCAATCAGGCAGCGTTACTACAGAATGTCGCCTGAAAAACAGCGCATTTTGTGTGAAGAGCTAGACGAAATGCTAAAGCTAGATGTTGTTGAGCCCTGCGAAAGTCCTTGGTCTTCACCAGTACTTCTCACACCTAAAAGGGATGGCAAATTGCGGTTCTGCTTAGACAGTCGCAAGCTAAATTCAGTAACTAAGAAGGATGCTTATAATTTACCTTATATCTCTGAAATTCTAGATAACCTAAAGGATGCTAAATACCTAACAAGTCTAGATCTTTATAAAAGTTTCTGGCAGCTACCCCTGAATGAAGAAGACAAAAACAAGACTGCTTTTTACATTCCTGGCCGTGGAACCTTCAGGTTCAAAACTACACCCTTTGGACTAACTAATGCACCTGCTACTCAACAGAGGCTTGTTGATAAATTATTCTATGGCCCGGAATTTGAAAACAGAGTTTTTGCTTTCTTAGATGACATAGTTCTGGTTTCTTCTGATTTTGACCACCATATATCTCTTTTATTAAAAGTCCTTAAAACACTAACTGAGGCCAATTTAACAATTAATTTAAACAAATGCCAATTCTTCCGGGATGAACTTAAATACCTGGGTTACATTGTAAATTCAAAGGGCTTGCACCCAGACCCAGAAAAAGTAGAAGCAATCACAAAATTTCCAGTCCCAACTAATCCTAAAGAAGTAAAGAGATTCTTGGGAACAGCATCCTGGTACAGACGTTTTGTCCCAAACTTTAGTTCACTAGCAGCACCGTTAAATAAACTGACTAGCTCCAGCAAAAAGGCACCACCTTTTGCTTGGACCAATGAGTGCCAAGAATCATTTGACAAACTCAGGAACATACTAGTTTCAGCCCCAGTCTTGTCATGTCCAGATTATAGCTTACCTTTTGAAGTACATACAGACGCTAGTAATCATGGTATTGGCGCTTTGCTCACTCAAACTAAAAATGGTATCGAGCACCCTATAGCATATATGAGTAAGTCCTTGTCAAAACCAGAACAAAACTATAGTATTACGGAGAGAGAAGCGCTAGCAGTGTTATTGGCTCTGGAGCACTGGCGATGTTATCTTGAAAATGGTCTAAAATTCACAGTCTACACAGATCACTCTGCACTAAAGTGGTTCTTAAAACTACAAAATCCTACTGGTAGACTAGCCCGCTGGGGAATAAGGCTCTCTGCATTTAACTTCGATATTAAACACCGCCGTGGTTCCGATAATACTCTTCCCGACGCTCTGTCCCGCGCTCTCCCAGTGGCTGAAATATCTTCTCAGTCCACCCCACCAGTAACTAACGATACTTGGTACCTAAAAATCTATAATGGCTGTACGCAGAGCCCAATCTCTTATCCTAATTATCTTATTAAAAATAACAAGTTATTTCGGTACATGAAAAGTAAATTCGCTATTTTTAATGAGTTTGACTGGAAGGAAGTTATTCCATTTGAATCTAGATCTAAAGTTGTTATTGACAATCATGCAGAACCCACGGCAGGACATCTAGGCATTTTCAAAACTTATAAAAGACTAGCTCTTCGTTACTACTGGCCAGGAATGCACAGTGACGTAGTGAAAGCTGTAACATCATGTGAAATCTGTTTAGCTCATAAACAAGTAAACCATGCTCCACTGGGGGTCATGGGAAAACCTAAAGAATGCTCTCGACCATTCCAGATGCTCAGTATTGACATTGTTGGCCCTCTGCCTGTCTCTAGACGCCAAAACGCATATCTTTTTGTAGTGACATGTTGTTTCTCTAAGTATTGTCTTCTTTTCCCAATGAGGAATGCTAACGCTAAAACTATCTGTAAACTAATGGAGGATAATGTATTTTTGGTACATGGAATACCTCAATGTATAATTTTAGACAATGGCACTCAGTTCACTTCAAATGAAACTAAAAACTTATTCGGTAAATATAACATACCTAGCATACACTATACTCCTAGGTATGCACCACAGATTAACACCGTGGAAAGGTACAATAAGACAATCATAACAGCTGTTTCTACTTACATTAATAATGACCAACGCTCTTGGGATCTACATATCCCAGCTGTACAATTTGCACTAAATAGCTCAACTAGTGAGGTTACTGGTTTCACTCCTGCATTCCTTATATTTGGTAGGGAATTGGTAGCTGATGGATCCATCTACCAAAAAACTGACTTAAAGGAAATAATATTCCAACCTAGAGACCAGTATGCAGAAAACTTAGGTTGCCTTTCTAACATTTTTGACCAAGTACAGTCTGCCCTACTACGAGCACATTCTAGAAATGCTACAGACTACAACTTACGACGCAAGAATGTAGAATTCAATGTAGGTGATGTGGTCTGGAAACGTACTTACTACCAGAGCGATAAGGAAAAGTATTTCAGTAAAAAATTAGCTCCTAAATTTACTAAATGTAAAGTATCTGCCAAACTCTCCCCTATAGTTTATGAGTTGGTAGACATGCAAGGAAAGCCTTTGGGTGAGTGGCACGCTAAGGATCTAAGGCGAAACAGCCCACCCTAACTCCCGTAGGCCTAGCTAACTACTAGTGTTTGACCCCATACAGGGTCACACGATGCCAAGGGAACACACACCCACGACCGCCTAACATATAGGTCGTGGAGGGTCGACTAGTACCTAACTACCTAAGTTAACTATAACTCTGGTTATAGCTATCCTAGTGTCATATTTCACACCCACCTGCAGTGTGGTAATTCTAATTAAAACCTACTGACTAAAGTTTCTAAACTATTATTCTAAAATTAACTATATTTATTTGTCTTTTAATAGAACTAAATACCTTGACTGCATGGCAATAAGCCAACATAACTTCAGTTCCATTACCACCTTTCTGCTGAACACACACACACACACACATATGTACACTACACACCTAATTTCTTTTATTATTTCACTTTACGGCGTGACTATGAGAGGCTGCATAGTGGGCCTTCAGGGCGATTCTTTAGTATCATGGCAGAGTAGTCTCCATAGTACACTACCTTTAATTTTTATTTATGTTATTATGTCCTCATGGATGTCTTAAAGACGGCCCCCTGAAACATGGGTGTCCGCACACTAGTTAATTTACATTAATTCCTAAACCTACTGTTCTGAAAACAGCTTCAAGCCGGTAAAATTCTATATAAATACCGTACCTACCCAATAACTACTTGCATAGTAGTCTATAACTTTATAGTCTAATTATAACTGTAAAACTTTCTCACTACTAACCTTAAAACTATTCATAAAACAATATATAGCATAGTCCATTGTATTGTTTTCAACTAAACTGTTGGTGATCTGCCACCACAGTTAAACTATATTCCAGCCTACCTTGGAAACAAATCTAACTTTAATCTAAGCACTAAACCCGAAACCTAACATGCACTAGGTACATCTAATCGTTTAAAAGTAGCATCTACATGAAATGTTCTAGCAACATTTAGTCTACAAACTTATCTAATTTCTTTTACCTAAACACTAAACTAGAAACCTAACTTTAACTTCATAACACCTTTTAGTATTGAACAAACCTATCCTGAATATTACTTAGATTCAACCTGCCCTAATTAAATTAATTAATTCTCTTAAAAAATATTTCCGCGTGATTCATAACATAACCTATTTAATTTAAGATCATTGACATATTATATTTTTGACGTTTACGTACTGACTTTGACATCTCGACGTAGTTGCCAACCTTGGATACTTGTCTTTTAGAACTTCGTCTATAACGTGCGGATATTCTCGCAACAGTATGAATATGGACTTGATTTATTTTTTATAAATTACACTCACGTTCGGAAACTCACTCGAATGGACTTCTACATATTATGATGCGTATTCCAGTAATGAAACTTAAACCAAGTTGAACATATACATGGACCATCACCAAAAAAAAAAAAATTTTTTTTTTTAACTTTAACAAATTTTTTTTACCTTTACAAAATTTTTTTTTTAAATTTTCTTTTTAAATACTCTTAGCTTTTAACTTTAACAAAAATTTTTTTTAAACCTAAACATAAAATAGAACCTTAACTTATTATTAAATTGTTGTTAGAACTTTGATGATTTAATATTCAATGATGAACTTACTTCTTGTTTTGAAACCTAACATTACCTATAGCCTGCAACAGTCCACCAAGGTTACCTAACCCTATGGAGATACACTTGCTTTATCTTGCTGTTTTTCCTACTGACTGTCTCGAGTTAAACTACTCTATAATTAGCTTACCTCTCGTATGTAATTGTACGTCACTGATTTAGGACTACTTCCAAGTCAGGGATGGACTTAGAATGGATGGATGAATTATTAATAGTATGGAAGCACATGAATGGGATGTATGAACGTATAGGTAGTCAGTAATAGTGGTTTAGGCCTTCTAGCGGATTTATCCTAGGGAAAATCCTTCGCTAACAGGCGGGGTACTGTAGCGTTGTAGTCGATTAAACTAGAAGTCGACTACCACACTAATCTTTAATGTCTATGGTTTCACGGAGTGACAACACTTATGCAGTGACCGTCTGTCTATAAATTCTAACCCCTAGTCCGTGAAGCTTCTTTTCTCGCCGCCTACTGTTGCAAGTAACTTATATAGAAACCCCTCTGTGCCAAGGGTAAGTGCTCATCGTATCTGCCATTTTCTCTCCATCTTGCCAAATTGTAATCCTTTTATTTCGCCATAATCTGCAGCGTTTGTAAGTTTATATAATTGCCCGGTTGTCAAGATGGCTTCCTGCTGGAACATAACTGTGATATTTCATTGTCATCTGCTTTCCACTAGTGTTTCTTAATTTGTGAAGCGTACGCAAGCCGCAGCATTGTTTTCCTGCTGTGCCATAGCAGCTACGAGCTTAAACGCCTTGCACGCGGTTACTTCTTATATCGTTGCACGCGGTATGCGCACGCTTATCTCTATTTAACCTTTGTGAACCGCCGCGATGGTGAGTTTTCCATCCGTTTCCCAGGTACTGTTCTTTGGGTTCACGGCTGGGAGACGCACGCATCGCTGGCGCTCACGATTCCTGGCACCACGCTTACGGAAGCACCCTTCGTGTGATTCCAGGGTTTTTTTTTCCTTCTCCTTCGTTTCTACTGCCTTGGATTTCTACTATCAACCACCTCTACGTCCGCCGCTCGACGGGTGTCACGCAGCCTCTGTGACTGTCTGCGTGCTATTGCGTGGCCTGCCCGAATAACCTCTGCGCCCGTCTGCGCGCTATTGTGTGGCCTGCCCGCATAACCTCTGCGCCCGTCTGCGCGCGAGCTGCCTGCTACGGGATCTGCCCGCCGGTCTGCGTGCGTCGCGGCCTGAGCCCAGGGCAGTACCATTCTATACCTTCGACCAGTGAGGGAACCCAGTGTGAACCGAACCCACCCCCCTTCAAAATAAATGCTGTAATCTGTGGTCTAATTCTTTTATTCCTCTACCACCTAAACCACTACGCCACACAATATAGTATGAAATCAGTAGTGTTCACTTTTAGGATAAATTATCAAAAGATGAACCAAAAAATATCCTTATAATTTTTTTCGTTCAACTTTTAGTTTTGTTTCCTAAATTTTAACGAATGTACACCTAGAAAATACAAAATTAAATACTTGCATGCATGTAGACCGTTTTAAACAATTTAAGCGTGCATAATACAGGTGCATGAGCTACTTATGTTCATACATTCAAACAAAGAGGTAATCTATTACCGCATTCAACACTCGCACCAACGGTACTTGCGCGATCTGAAACATTTGTAACGAAACATACGAGTAACGAATTGCATTCGTAAGTAACTGATGGCGCACCCGTTACTCAGTACCGAATAGATACGGTTTGTTACAGCTTTAGGCTGCCCGCCTACGTCCGCTAATCGGTGACCGATCTTTTGTAGGAGAAATATAGAACACACTGATGGCAATAGTGTAACGCACACGTCCTACAAAAAGTTGGTCAGAAATAAAATCGGCGCATCCCGACTGATCCGATTATCGGTGAAAAATGGAACGTCCGGAAATGTAGCGTAAAACGCACACTACTCACTGACAGTCGGCCGCATGTAAGGGAAGGACAAGTGTTGCACTTCAATAATCTCTGAGAGATTATTGGATCAACCCAGAACTTTCTTTTCTCTCTTCTGTTCCTCAAAAGCCAAAGACAAACCTTCCTCTGTAAATCCACCTGCCTCCTTATATTCATGAGATTCTCTCTGTCCATGACGTGCTGTTCCCTCGATAGCTTCAGACAAAGTGAACGGACGTAGGCGTTGAGTCGACCACAAAATCGGTCCTAAGAATCGGAGGAAAAATCGGGCCGATTATCTGTCCTACAAAAAGTCTGACGTGGGCGGGAACCCTTAAACAAAATTAAGTTATAATGGTTGTAGTTGTAAAAGTGGTTATAAAGTATGGCTTGGCTTGAAGATTCGCAGCCCTTGTCTCCACACGAAAAAGACGAGGAATGTATAGAAGATTCGCAACAATTATCGCCAACTTTACTATACAAATATACCGAAAACAAGGAAAATTGAAGAAAAGAAAATTTTAAGTAGAACTACGGAAAAAGCTGTTCAGTGTGAAGAATGTTTCATCAAATACAGAAAAAAATCCGAAAATCAATTCGAGATAAATGTTGACAGGCTCCCGCTACCGCGATTCTTCTGTGAACGGCCTCTAGACGTCAGAAATAAATATTTCGCTAGTTTAGTGGCATTTGAATTAGAAAAGCTTAAGCCGGAAGAAAGGACGTTAGTGTATGCTAAAGTCCTAAACACAATACGAAGCTGTCGTGGAGAACAAGAACTTAAAACCAAAGACCAACCTGTTGTTTTCGGTTCAAATTGATTGCTGGGATAAACAATAAAAATACGTTTTGCAAATTAACATTGTTTATTTACTTTTATTACTAGAGTAACTTTTCTTAGACTTCAAGAAAAACAACCCTAAAAAATTAAAATTTTCTTTGGAGTAGTCCGCCATCGTCGGTAGGGATATGCTATGAATGAAAATTTAGTAATGTTAGTTTTTATATGTGATTGTTATTTCAAGTGATAGTTCCTTTATTAAATTACAATTGAAAACCATGATAATTTTTGTTTATTCAATAAATATTTATAGCGCTTTTACGTATGGAAAATCAATAAATATTACGGTTTATAATTTTATCGATATTTAGTAATACCCGAGTTTAACCTCATCACTAGCTTACTGTGATAGAAAATGGCTTGGCGTACAGCGTGCACTTTCGCTGTGCGAACCGTGGTGGTCAAAGGGTTAAGTATCAATCAAATTGTAAGGAGATTTAAGTATCGCTTCAGGCAATCACGTGAGATTTTTCCGTGTAGGCACTCTTAATGTAATCAAATTACGTCTTCATTTTTAGATTTTTACGTCGATTTTTATCAGTAACGAAACATTTCCAAATAAAAAACAACTTATCGGAAAGCCACATAGTTAAAACTTCTAGGAGGCCGATGGAAGTGTTATCAGTGGCCAGCATTCCAATTCGTTGTTGAAAATAGTGATATCCGAAAAAATACTGTCACGAACCCGGCCTAGATTCTTTATCTAACATCGCATTGAAATATTTAGGCAGCATATAAATACTGGACCGGGCAAGACAATGGCGTCGGCCGTCTGTCAGCGGTTGACCGTAGAAAATAAATAAAATAATGGTTTCTTTTACCTGTACCTTTCAACAAAATAAAAATGTATATCATATACAATAGTGGTAGCCCAGTGGTTAGCCAAACGATTTGTAGATCGTGGGTTCGAACCTAGGCTGGTATATTACTTTGTGTAAGTTTCATCATCACCACTGATCACATAACGGTTAAGAAAAAATCTGGCGTGTACTTTCAGGAGGGAGTGTCAACCTTCTACTGACTAAAAACCCAACCTGTTCGTCTGGCTCTAGCGTTCAGGGGTCGTGAACAATTCTGCAACCCCGGTAGAACCAGCGTGTTCTAGAACCGGAGATCCGGAGACATGCGAAATTCACCAACTCGTAACAGGCTCGCGTGTTTGATTATGGCGCATTGCCTTGCAGTGTTATGTTATAATTATCTTATTTATATTACAAACTTACTGTAGATACAATACATTTTATGTTCATAAGAATAATTGGCTACTACACTGTATATTTCCTGTGTATAATAGCTGTTAGTCCTCTATTCTTGTTAAATAAATAAAAATAATTCTCCTAACCGATTTCGGCCACAGCAGCCAATCTCATAATTGAGCATTAATTGACTAGCCATCTGCGTAGCTGATGATTATAGTGCACGAGTATGTGCGTACATACAGGTACACTCTCTGTTCCTTTACTTTAATTGTCGGATTGTCGGATGGCAATCCGACACAACCGGAGAGAGATCAGGCGCAGGACTTACTTAACGTGGTTTTCGTCGCACGGGGGTTAACACACCACCAATTTCCAAACTCCGGGCTCGTAACAGAAAAACCCAATAACACTTTTTGCCCAACCCGGGAATTGAACCCGAGAGCTTTTGCTCAGCAGTCGCGCTTGCGATCACTAGGCGAGGCAGAGGCAAGAAAAATAGGCAGGCTTACAACAGCACAGGTTTTTTAACCTAATACAGACAAATATGTTAATTTTCCTTAATTTAATTAATTCTTCAGACTTTTATTGTAACTGTATTTTGCACTATTTCTCAAATAAACAATTTATGGTAATTCATGGCTTTCGCTTATAATGTATTAACTGTGACGTGACTAGGTACTAGTAGCTCTGTGAGGACGGTGCACTATGGGACCAAACAGTATTTTTTATCTCGAAAATGGTTGTGACGAAAGTCGTAAATCCATAGATTTCTTTATGGTTTTATACTCTAAAAGAATGGAACTTACGAATAAATTACAAAAAAAATTAAATAACTTAGTTTTACGTTTATAAAATGTGCCTCAAACATTGGGCATAAATATTTTCATGCCAAATAAATTACCGTTAAGGAAGTTCAATACAAAATTATTCGGAAGTTTTCCAAGGAAGCATGTTAGTGTTACACATCATTAGATAGCTTAGAATGTAAACTTTGCAACCACATTCGGTTTTTGTAAAAAAATATTTTTGTTTTATTTTTTAATATATTTTTAGTGAAGTAAAGAAAATTTCGTTTTGTTTATTTCAATTGGAGTTTTCCTTGTTGCCGAAAGCTGCCGGTGTCAAGTTAATCACTCTATTTGATACCTTACCTATTCAGTAATATGAGGATTAAAAAAACTTCACGTTTCTTTGCGCCAGTGGTGATTTAGAGGCAATAATGTCAATGGAAAATAAAAAAAATCCCCGAAAATTACGGTTCTTCTTGTTATTATGATTTTTTTTTCCATTTCTATGATAGAAGCATACATTAACAAATTAATAGACTACTATTATATTCTATAAAGAAAATTTCGTTTTTGTTTATTTCAATTGGAGTTTTCCTTGTTGCCGAAAGCTGCCGGTGTCAAGTTAATCACTCTATTTGATACCTTACCTATTCAGTAATATGAGGATTAAAAAAAACTTCACGTTTCTTTGCGCCAGTGGTGATTTAGAGGCAATAATGTCAATGGAAAATAAAAAAAATCCCCGAAAATTACGGTTCTTCTTTTTATTATGATTTTTTTTTCCATTTCTATGATAGAAGCATACATTAACAAATTAATAGACTACTATTATATTTAAAAGAATCTTCCCATGACACTTTTGCTTGCGGTGATCACCTTAACCACAAGTATGATAAATATTGTTACGGAAGTTCTATTTATCTGTTGTGATAATTAATTACAATCAGCACTGATTACACCATTTCGATGAGAACTGTCATAATCAATTCTTCCATGGTTTTTGCATAAGGCACTAAAATATTGGTCCTTTATATACCCGTGTTTTCAGCATTCTATTCATCAAAAACTAATTAATTAATTAATTAACAGACAAAAAATGTATATTATCTAACAATGAGTGAATTCATTTGTGTTCGACACGATCTTTGTGATCAAATAATAAGAGAGAAAAAGTACTTCAGACCTGAAAAAATATTAGTCCTCAATTAATATTATTATTAATACTGTAATTGAGAGTATTCAAAAAAAACCTAACATCAAGTTGCAACCAGAAATGGACCAAAGCTCAAAGACAGCCAGAGAGCCTATACTCAAATTGGTTAAATGGTGAATTTAAAGTACCATTGAATTCTTGCAATACCTCAACATCTGAAAATTTAAGCTTGAATACTTCTGGTGATCGTGGTAGACCAACAAAACCATATGACGAGTGTTCGGAAAACACAAAGGAACGAAAAAATATGGAGCTGGTCCAGGAGTATGGAATGTCTGTAACGCTTATATGCAAGGTTTACGATCCATGGGTGAAAATGACGAAGCGTCGATTGTGACTATTATTAGATATTATGAAAAAAAGAGAAAAAAGTAATTCTACAAAACATACTCAATCCAGATAATGCACTTTCCTTTACAAAAGAGGAGGCCTTAAGTATGTGTATTGAAACAGATCTAACCAAAGCCCAATATGCGTACCTGTTCTGTAAGTTCTGTGTTGTCTTCGTATCAAGTACTAAGTGAAGCAAAAAAGGCTTACTATACGCCTGCATCCAGCATAACGGTGACAAATATAAGCGCAAAAATCAATCTGCAAGATCTCTTAGACCATACAGTCTGCCGTATTATAAAGATAAAGTTAGGATCGACAAATTCAATCGTCTCAAGCTGTTCACTAAATCGGGATGTGATGGATCCTCCGAGCAAAGTGAGTATAAACAAACTCTACCGGAATAAAACGAACAATTATCGGATGCTAATTTGTTTATAGTGCCCCTTGTACCACTGCGACTAGTAGACGAAGAAACTTCTGCAGTTATATGGCAGAACCCTACTTGCTCATAGATATTGCAGACCAATTTCATCAGAATTTGCAAAAGAAACTTTCGAAAAAACTACAGCGGTTGTCAGTAAAATTGAAGCCAAAATTGATCAAATGATTCCAACTCGTGTGTCAATAGATGACTGTTTATGACAATGATTGATGGGAAAGTTGCTCAAGTATTAACGAACACATCACTACCTGCACTGTTTGTCCACAGGGCAGGTAGTGTTTATTAGTAATAAGTTAATTTATTTAGTATTTATTTGTCTGGGTCTTGCTCCAGCAAGACCCAGACAAATAAATACATACAGACCGACAGACAAATAAATGATCTTTTACAAGTTACAACGAGAGTTGAAAATGCGTTTAAATACGGATTGTCGACACTACAAACATGGATAAGATTTATGGAAATGATCCTCCATATTTCTTACAATTCAAATTGTACCTAAACCTCCAGAAAACAAGCAGCTTAAAGAAGACAAGAAAAAATATGTCCAAAAACGTTTCCGAGAAGTGCTTGGTTTGCACATTGATAAACCACGTCAAGATTCCGGTAATAGCAATGACGGAAATACGGCAAGAAGATTTTTCGAAAGTTACCAATGTTCTGCAGAGATACCCGGAATTGGTGAAGAATATATGTAATTCTTCAACATATGTCATCGGGATTCCCTATAAACGCAGAAAACTTCGGCCAGTATACATTGATAACCACGCAATTATAGGTAAGCAAATATAACTGGTACTACATGCCATCTCCGGGGTCATAAAGTACTTATACATGCTACGGTGCTAAAATAATAGAGCATTATGCAGTTTTGCCTATAGGACAATTATTCGAAGATACCCAAGATGCCCGAAATACAGATTACAAGAAATATAGGTTATATCAGGCTAGGAAGTGTTCCAGATCAGCAACAAACGAAGACATTCTGCATATTTTATTATATACATCTGATCCTTATATGTATAGCTTAAATAAACCAAATTTCCTAATATCTAAAGAATTGTTGGAAATAGAAAGTGATTAATAGGATAAGCGCTAATTTTTTTATTTTTTATCATGTAACTGTTTGTTTAATTAGTTTTAAACTAATTTTAAGAAAAAGTGTAACTTATATTGCTATTTTAATATTACCTATTAATAATATTAACTGTATAATATTTTGTATAACTTTATATGCATTTGTAATTTTTTAAGAAAAATAATATAATTAATAAAAATAAAATAAAAATAATATAATATAATTTTTGAAATGATGATGTCTGATTTCTTTTATTGCCTAGATATTCACAAATACCTACGTGAAAAAAATTTCAAGGTGAAAAATCAGAAAACAATAGAGTTATCGATTTTTGACATGGAAAATAACGGCTGATCCCATAGTGCGGTGGTTCAGTAGTGGTCACGTGCTACCGTACACAGCGAGGCTCAGGAGAGACCCTTTTACAGCCTCCCTAGGGACGGCCCTAACAGACATTGCATAGGGAGTCCGGAGCGGTCTTCTGAGAGGACCCGGGGCTTCCCTTCATGTGCTGATGTTTTATACAACATGTAACATGATTAATGCTAATCTGAAATTAGTTTTTCCAGAATCATATTTTCTTTTCCGTTCAACACAAAAAGAAAAATAAAGATTTCCTTGAAATGTGTTTTTTTTTTGTCATTAGTATTGACGGAGTTTGTATAAAACTGCTTTTAAAAGTTTTATAATTTTAATAAACGGTGATTTGGACTGTACAACGATAGTGTGACTGTCATTTATGTAGATTTAATTATGTTTGGGATAAAATTTATTACATTTAAAATTATAGAATTGTTTATTTATTTTATTTTATAGAAAGCTTAGAGATTAATTATTACAAACATAAAATACATTCGTGGATAGAGATTTTTGCTAATTACAAGTATCCACATATTATACTATCAAGATATGTACATCGACAGATAAATCGATTCAGTCGGTTCAGTCTGAATAATTTGGAAATATACAATCTATTTCCACCAAGTCGGTCCCATCATCGGATTACAAGACAAACGGCGATGCGCCATCGCTACATGGTGGACATCCCACACAGACGCACAAAACGTTTTGGGAATACTTTCATTGTGCGTTAGCTATACGCACAATGAAAGTGGAATTCTGGAGTGGAATTCCCTGCCGGAGTTAGGTTTCCTGATAGCTTTAACCTTGGGTCTTTAAATCAAGAGTGAATAGGTAACTTCTAGGTAAGCGTGTTTCATCTTCGAATACATTATCGCTTACCATCAGGTGAGATGACGGTTAAATGCGAGCGATCAATTAAAAAAATAAACAACTAATTTCAGGATATGAATTAATTATGTCACATGTTATATATACTCTTTGGTCTTATTTATTTATTTTATTTTTGGAAGGCTTACAGACTAATAACAATATAACAATAATATATAAAAACTAAGTTGCTAATCACAAGCCCTTACAGATATCCCCAAAGATCAAGCATCTTTAAGTTATACATACTATTATCAACAAAATCATAAAATATTACTCATAGTTTTGAAGCATTATAAACTGTTAGTAGCAGGCTTATTTACCTACATCACTGATAAATAGTTTTTGTATGACCTCAGTTCTGTGTTTGTTTTTGTGCTTTAAAGGCTTTAAAGGGTCCACTCTGGGTCTAGTCCTAATGTCACTTTCATTGAAACTGTTCCACTTATATTCAAATAAAGACTAAAGCTTTCAGATATTATTGTTATATGCTTTGCCTTTGTTATTTATTTATGTATCACAGTTTGTTAGTTTTTGGACTGCAAAAGAGTAGTTTGTGTTTCTGTTTATATCATTACCTACATTTGTGTTTCGCATAAATGAAAAAGGAGCTCAGTAAAACCTACTTTTATTTTTAGTTAAGAAAAAGTAAGAATAATACTTTGACTAACGAAAAACTAATTAGTCAGTTATGGGAAGATTTCGCTTTAAAATATTTAAAGTCGATTTTTTATTTACCTATATAGTGGGTAGAAATCACATTACTGTAAATCTTGTAAACCCCACCAACTAAGTTAAATATGACCACGGAATAGATGAATAAGGTTGGAATGGTAATGTGGGTGTGGCGAGCGCGCCACATTTATGATACGAAAATCATAGCTCGACCGATTAATTCATTCACCGCGTTTAGTGCGCTTCGGAATACTTTGGAACACAGAGCTCTACTTTAAAATGCCGTGTTGTACAATTATAACCTGTAAAACAAAAAGTTAGACCGCAAGTATATAGCAAGGAGGTATATCTTTCCATCAGTAAGTCGAAAATAACATTTAATTACAGTTTTATTTGTAAAAAACATAAAAATATTCTGATCACTATGAAATTCCGAACATTAACAACATTATTGCAACTAGTTACAAAAAATATACATTGCCCGATGTGTACTCAGTACAACAACAGTACAAGTTACAATCAGTAGCAAACTCTCGATTTAAGTGTGTGTAATTTATTTGTGTGCGTAATTCACATACGTAACGGGCCTCTTGCTTATAGTTGAGCTGTGGGAGTGGGAGACAAGCGGCGACACGCGTTCTCATAGAAATCAGGAAACTATTTCCTTTCTAACCTCTTTTATCTGTTCTGTGAATATGACTATTTTTGGAGTGGACTCACGGCAATAGTGTAATGATTCGTACCAGCGACCTCTCGATCACAGGTCGGACACCTTAGCCATTGGGTTATTAACGCTTCAATTCATTTGATTACTCAAAAGCGAAGTTACTCACCGAATCCTTTATTTTCTTAAACTATTAATAAAGTGCTTGCGGAATTAAGTTAGTAATTAGGATAAGTATGCAATAAACACGCTTTAAGATTAAATTCGTTTATGAGTCTTAAAGCTAACCTAAAGACCTCGTAAATTTTGGCATTTATTAATAATTTTACGATTTCTGGCACCGCACGGGCTAGTATATGCTAATGGAATTACTGTTTTAATATCATCATATTCCAAACCAATTAGACAGCGATGCGCACGAATTTTTGGATGCCATATTTTAGTTTATTTTTAGATATGTATATGTAGTTTAGGGTTTTTCATTTAAATAATGTTTTAGTAATTATTCTAATGTTTTAATTAATTAAATATGTACATGAGGATAATATTGAAAATTAAAAATAACCAAAAAAATTAATAAAATAACTCCACCATTTTATTATATTCCTTTAAAAATATAATGATGTTATTGAACCAGCTATTTTAAGATACAAATAGTGACACAAAACGTGTCACGTAAATTGGGAACAAAATTTTATTTACTGGTAACCCAAACAGTCCCGCAAAAATCTATCCTGCATTCACTAAAATAGTTAAAATCCCGCCGGCTGCACTTAAAAATCGCATATCTCAATCCTTTTGTTAGTCTGAACAATAGGTAACTGAACCAGTTGGCTGTTGAAAAAGAAACAATGGGATACAAATTTATAATGCAGTCTGGAAATGAATCACGTCATGGCTGGGTCCTTCGGGGCCCGCCCTGAATGAAAATGAACAACAATACTGATTCAACGTGGACATGAATATAAAATATTTTCAAATAATACATCATAGAGAGAATTCCGCCGTTGGCTTATTTTCACAGAAACTCGCAATCCGACGTAACTTTGTACCGAGACGTTCTTTTACTTTTACTTGCCTTGTTTAGATTGTTTGTATAGATTTTATTTGTACTTTTGTAGAGGGAGCGGACACAACGTGGGTTACCCTCACATCAATCTGTATATGGCGGTGCATTTTTCTGTTGACTGACGAGAGTCTGACGATCGAATGATGGCAGATAGATCAACCAACAATTATTCCTGCGCACGCTGTAAAGTATCAGGCTCACTGCAGCCAGGCTCTTATGAGTGATTGTTTATCGATTCCTAATAAACATTCGACTGTATAAATTTAGTTAAGGAGTCAGACTAAGGGCGATTCAGGATCGTTACAGGTGGACATCCTACCTATATCAACAAAACAATTTGGGAATACTTTTATTATGCGTACAGCTAAGGTATGGAATTCCTTACTGGTGTCTTGTGTTTCCTGATAGCTATAATCTTTTAGTTAAGAGTGAATAGGTTACTCCTAGGTAAGTGTGTTTCATCTTCGACTACATCATCGCTTACCAGCAGGTGAGATCGTAGGCAAACGCGAGCCTATGATAAAAAAAACCCTAGTTCCTATTCATTATCGGCTATTTGGGACCAACTCGTGTAAGTATATATATACGTAGATATGGTACACAACCGACAGTTTACTGCAATCATGCTGAACATGAGATATAAATAAATTAACACTGTGTCGTGTATAAATAAATGAAAGTTGTGCTGTTCGGAGTCCCAATTAATAACAATGGGCCAAGTTAATTACAGTAGCTTATAATTAAAGGAGGATGTCGTCACATTTTGTTAAAATATTTTACGACTCTTATTTTATACATTCATGGGTTTGTATGGTCAGGCGTTGTTGTGGTTAAAAATGATACATGAGAATATTCATAAAAGTTCACCAGTTCAAAGAGTAAACAATATGGGTTATGTATAGACAACTTGTGGTTACCTATCCACTATATTGTTTCCCCTGAGCCTGAAAGTTTTGTAATACCGCGCCGTAAAAAAGGGAAGTTGAAAAATTTCACGTACCCAATCAAGTGCAAAATCGTTGGATAGGTCCAAAACACGAGTCATCCATTTTGTAGATACTGCCGGTTCACACTTGACTGATTGTTAACTCCATTACTGCGTGCCTTACTTAGTTTAATACAGGTCACGCCCGTGTAGTTCTTAGGTATAGGCAAAGGGAAGTAATTAATAGTAGTTAAGTCTTCTCTAGCTTTTATGGTCTTACGTTACAAAAAGAGAAACACAGTTTCTTGGATTGATGGAATCAGATTCATAAAGAAATCCGCGGGAGACAATGTTACTAAACTTAAACGGAAGACGTCAGAGCAGACCCGTAGAAAGGATGTGGAAGGGCCAAAAAGTATGGAGACGTATTGTAGGAAGCCATTTCACAATGTGAACCCGTGACTTGGTGTAAACCACGAGAATCTATGAATTGGCTAATGTCATGTTATAGAAAAAAAAAGAAAAGTATTTATTGTCACAGAAAAGACATATGTACAACATATGTACAATGATACTTACTTATCTAAAACTCCTTAAGGATTAAAACTATGTAAGTAAGGACTTTTAGAAGTACTTAAATTTATTGTTAGTAAGGAGAAAGATTTTAAGATTAACATTTAACGAGCGAAGGAAAAGACAAAAACTTAGTGTATCTGATCTGTTTTTATTTAGTGGGAGCCTTGTTGCTATCAACAGGGCTCCCAAGCATCATCATGCTATGCCATAGAAATACCCACGGCAAGGCGCTGTTTTTCATGAGTCGTCTAGTAAAAATAAGACGTACGGTTATATGGGTTATTCTTAGGAGACAGAATTGGTTTATTTCTATTTGCAAAAGGATAACCACAATCACCATTTTTATCTTAATAATATTACAAAATAAATGGGTAGGTCTAGGTAATATAAAAGTTAATTTTTAAAGCTAAAATTTAATGTAAATCAAAATTTCCGCATGTCATTCGAATCGATGTTTTAGAATATAACAGATTTTAAATGCGAGGACAGAGGTGCCGTCAGGTATACAATTAAATTAAAATCATCACTGTACAATATTTAGACTTTCTCTACACTATGATTCATTACTTAGAATAACAACGCATAGAAGGATAGTACGAGTGCAAAAAGTGAGGCAACTAAAACTTAGCCATTTTTGGCTAACTTTGCTCGACGAGCCGTCAGTATTCAAGGTCACATTCTGCCGAACAGAGCTCGCGAGTAAATAATTTAAAACGACCGTTTGTAGCGTAAAGGGATGTCATAGTCCTTCAGGAAAACAAAAAACGTGTAATTAAATTACATTTCACAAATAAATACTTACATTTTATACATTATATTTAAGTAAATCGACCATCAAACAAAAATTCTAATAACCTAAATTATCACAATTCAATGTTGCTATCCGTGAGGAAAAAAATACCCATATTGATTTCTTTTGTGCTTATTTTTGTTTAAAAAAATATAGGGTAAAACTTTCCTTTATGGCCCGTCGATTTTTGGGTCGGGGTGGGAGGGGAGGGGTGGGGGGGAGTAGTGCTACTCCCCTGTACCATCCCTCTCCGCGCAAACCCATGGTTATAGTGATATCCATGGTTAAAGTTTTTAGGTTAGAATAAAAATGTCGGAAAAATTTAGTATTGTTTGGCAGGAGGAAGGCAGCGGGAGTGGAGTGACGGGGCAGGGGGTGCTCCTCTCCTCCCTGGCATTACTCCAACAAAAAGGTTTTTTAAAACTCAAAAGTTGGCTAAAAGGTGTAGTCGGAGCACCGCTTCGCGGGGCTCAATGGTTTAAAAAAAAATAACCACGAAGGTGATGGCCGAGTCTGTTCGCTCGCTGCGCTCGCTCACTAGATCCCCTTCTAACCTAATCTGTCCGAGTCGGGTTGCCCCAAGTCCCGAGCTCGCTTTGCTCGCTATTGCATCCTAACTTCTCCTAGTAACGGTTGGAACTACCATGAATATTATTTATCATATATTGCGTACTATTTCCCAATTTGTATGGAAACTTTAAATATTATATCTCACTTTCACATTATTATCACACTTCACTTTCCGTTCCACAGTGTAAACAAAAATTCGTAATATTTTTGTGTAAAAACGTCAACGCAATTACATAATACAGCACAGCTATAATGCCCACTAATAACACACCAAATTTAATACGTGAATATGTGAAAATAAAATTATTTTTACGTAAAAATATGACATAAAATTGAACAAAATACACTTCTTCTGTCAATGGAACGTGAAATGTCAACTTTGACGTCTACCATGACAATAAACAACCTAAAAATTTGCAAATGGCGTGCTATTTTTCAGTATTAAACGAAACTTTAAAAACTTATATCTCGTAAACAGTGAATTTGCGCAACTTAACAATTCGTAAAAAGCTTTCTATTTATGAGTACTATTTACAGTAAAACTATGAACTTCCAACTCAACGGGCCATAAAGGAAAGTTTAGCCAAATATAGTTTTGGCGGCAATTATGTATACGTCAAACTAAACTATATTTATTTACAGCTACTACCTACAGTGTTTTATAACTAAAAGTTACTGTTAGTTCGAAGAGTGGCATCATAAAGATGACAATTTTATTGATTAAGATTTTTTTCATTTAAGTAATGTTCTCAATAATATTTTTCTATTTCATAAATACAACACATACTTTTAATTGATATCAAACGAGATTTTTCAAGCAATTAATACATTTCTATAATATCATTATAACACATTACACATCAAACATTCTAAACGCAATAAACGATATCTCATTTCGTTTACCTTCCGTAAATATATGTCATATAAGTCATATTACATGAAAAAACATCATCTTATTTAGTTTCATAACATAAAATACTTGATTTGAACCAGCAACATAATAGTGTGTTTTCCCATTTTTGTGGTAATGGTACTGGTAATGGTATCACTGAAAGCTATATTTGTGTGCGTTTGAAGAACGTAAACACATTCGGCTCACGCACACAAAGAAAATAAAGTGGACACACGAAATCGCTCGTGTTTTGTTCTAGACGCCTCTTCTATGCGTTGTTATTCTAAGATTCATTAACTGATCAGCAGAGAATCCTACTTTCAACATTCAAATTTAGAATTAGGCATTTGGTCTACTATCTACAAAATAAGCATGTGGTTTAAAAATATGAAGAAGCCTGATAATTTCAAATAAGTTATTTACAATTGTATATACATTACAGTAAATAGTACACCATGGACTACCGCGTATTTGTTTTCTCCTGGTGTGTCAAATCCATACAAAGGTGTCTGTTAAAGATTACTTTTAGCGATAAGACCGCCCATTGTAATACCCTGTGTAGTTGTTAAGTCTTTATTTAATTATGTTATGGTGTACAATAAAGAGTAGGTATATCTATCTACATTACGTGTCATGATTTAAAATTATTAGGTGGTTAATTATTCAGTCAAAAAGAGTATAGTTCAGTTTCGTAAAACGTTCATACCCTTATCCGAACATAAATTAGATGAAAATGACTATTATAAGAAGCGAACAGCGATATGAAAAAGTACGAAAAAACTGATTGCGATTAAGCAAATTGTTTTAATAAAAAATTTAATACACGTTTAAATTAAACTCGGTCGGTAACAACGTGACACTCTTTTATTGCATTGTTCTCTTTTGAATTATTATTTTAAATTTGTAGTAACGTTATTGAAATAAAAGCATTTCATACTTTGTATATTGCAATACTTTTGTAATGCTGTCAAGTCATGATTAACAAAAAGTGCCTTTTAATTTTTTTTTAGTAAACCGATCAATTTTTGTCCACGTGTATTTCAAAATAATTTATTCATACTTCCATACTTATATATGTATATCCATATCCATATATCCATACTAATATTATAAATGCGAAAGTAATTCTGTCTGTCTGTGTTACCTTTTTACGCCTAAACTGCTGAAATGATTGAGATGAAATTTGTCAAGGGAATAGTTTAGGACCCTGGAAAGGACATAGAATAGTTTTTATCCCGGGCTTCCCACGGGATCGGGAATTACGCGGGAAAAACGTCCCACGCGAACGAAGTCGCGGGCGAAAGCTAGTCCATACTTCCATACTAATGTTATAAATGCAAAAGTAACTCTGTCTGTCTGTCTTTTATCTTTTCATGCCTAAAGCTCTATCAAGCCCAGGTTCGGTCGTGTATGGAGTACTGCTCTCATCTTTGGGATGGATCTGCTAAATACCAACTGGACGCGCTTGAGTCTATCGAGAAGCGGGCCAAAAGACTCATTGGCAACGATGCACTGGTCGAATCAAAGCTCCAGAGCCTTGAACATCGACGACGAGTTGCAAGTCTATCGGTTTTCTATCGGTTACATTTCGGGGAGTGTGCGATGGAATTACACAATTTAATTCCAACAAGCCCGTTCCATCATCGGACTACGAGACAAACGGCGAAGCGCCATCGTTACATGGTGGACATCCCACCCATACGCACCAAACGTTTTGGGAATACCTTCATTGTGCGTACGGCTAAGGAGTGGAATTCCCTGCCGGAGTCTGTGTTTCCCGATAGCTATAACCTAGGAGTCTTTAAGTCAAGAGTGAATAGGTTACTTTTAGGTAAGCGTGCTCCATCTTCGACCACATCATCACTTACCATCAGGTGAGATGGTGGTCAAACGCGAACCTATTCTAAATAAAAAAAAAAAAAAAAAAAAAACCGATTTAGATGAAATTTGGCATGGGAATAGTTTAGAACCCTGGGAAGGACATAGGATTTTTTTTTTTATCCCGATATAAGGTTCCTGTGGCATAGTTTTCGAATTGCACGAGAACAAAGTCGCGGGAAAAAGCAAGTAGCTTATATATTGAAGCTTTCGTTTATGTATAGCAATTATTCATTAGTTCCGGAGATTACCCCCTACATAAAAAGTTACAAACAAATTTTACGTCTTTATAATATCGTGCGATATTATAAAGACGTAAAATTTGTTTGTAACCTAGATCTAAAGAGAGTTAACTCAAAAATCTCAATTTTTGAGCTATACATACCATCGAATTCCTTACGTAATAAGGAATTCGAGAGCTAACTCAAAAATCTCAATTTTTGAGTTAGCTCTCTTTAGATCTAAGTGTGCAATATTAGTATCTGGGGGCACGGTAGTGCCCCCGCCAAGTCGAGCAAAAAAGCGGCACGGCCGTACCATTCTTTTCTCGAAGCAACTCAGGCCATTTTCGACCCCCTATAACTTCGTTGTGGATAAAACTAGAAGCCTGAATTTTTAAGTAACCAAACAGGCATTGTATAAACACGGTATATTTCAAATTTCATTCAATTTGAACCAGTAGTTTAAGAATTATAACGAGTCAAAGTTCCTTAATTTTGTAAATTTTGTCACTCACTGACTGACCGATCATAAAAAGTCTAAAGCACTTCTAGCAAACATAGAAGCTTCAAATTTAGAATACAATTAGTGTTTAGTATATGAATCAAGGAAAAACTATAATATTTTTCAATTTCGTTCCAGTTTTCTAGATACATCAACTGCATAAATAACTTTGTAATCCCATATAAATATATAGGATTACAAAGTTACATTTGCAGTTAATTAATCAGTGTACCTGTATAATATAATGAAATAATAGATGTAGATGGGTACTTTTTCTTTTTTTGGTGAAAAATATCATCGAATGACTTCTTCCGCTCGGGTGTATCAGAATTCTACTGACTAAAAACCCACCCTGTTCCTTCGTAAGCCCTAAAGTTCCGGGGCCGCGGTATCTCGATGGAACTTTCCCATAAACCCCGACAGGCAATGGCCCTATGAGGCCCCGTCACTGGTATTAACAGCTTTTTGAGGCGCGCGTGGAACACAACGCGCCGCCGACCCGGGCCTGGTCCTTACCGGATGGTGAGCGACCCCTGCTCGCCATCCGCAGGCCCGCGCCTACGGTGGCCCGAAATCGACTCGCGATCCACGACGCCCAGGGCGTCTCCCCCGGCGGCTGGGGCGCGAGGAAGAGCGTTGCCTCTCCCTCGCACGTTAGGCCTCCTCCTTCGCTAGCATGACTGCTTCGCAGCAGGAGGTGACTGCATCCCATTCCCTCTCGCTTCGCACCATGGTCTAAACCAGAGCAAGGCGCGAGAAGTCGCCGCCGCCGATCGCCTCTATGAGGATACGACGGTGCTCCACCCATGCAGGGCACACCTCGACCATATGCTCCACCGTGTCTTCCAGTGTAGATAGGTACCTAGATATAATAATTATGCTCAAAGGTAACTTGTTAAATGGTAAACGGAATAAAAAAGCAAGAAGTATTAAGAGTATTGGGAAGTATTAAGTAGAGTAAATTGCCCGAAATTGCATAATTACTTACTTATGGATTAACTTTAACCGAGACGTTTGACGAGTGCGGCATTAATTATTACTAACTAATGCAAAAGACGTACGTGCGTATCCATATGTGCGTATCAAAACCTCCGAAAAAAACCCATAGAGACAGGGAGTGGGCTTTGAAAAAAACTTTAGCTGAAGTTCAAGAAGTAGTACCGGAAAATAAAAAAAGGAAGGCTACCTACAAAAATAAGAAAAGCTCATAAGACAGAGAGAGGGCTTTAAGAAAACTCATTGTTGGTATACAAGAAGTAGAAGGTACCGGAAAGGAAAAAAGTAGGACTTTCTACAAAAAGCAATGAGATCCCATAAAAAACAATACTTGTCAAAAACCCAAGTCTCGCAACTTAGTTGTTCTACCGTAAAAAGTTGTGAGATCCATGTAATACCAAGTCGGTTATTAATTTATTCAGTCCCTACTTAAGGGACCTTCTGTCTTAAGTTGTTACGTAATTATCTAACCTAACGACATCTTATAGTGACCATATCAATATTAAAAATCTTTACCGTTTTAAATAAATAGATTGACTTGGCAATCGCAATAAACAATTTAATTTATATATGTATTACTTGTGAGATATATTGTGTTTTCATGCGATGGCCGAGTCAATCTATTTATTTAAAACGGTAAAGATTTTAATATTGATATGGTCACTATAAGATGTCGTATTACATGGATCTCACAACTTTTTACGGTAGAACAACTAAGTTGCGAGACTTGGGTTTTTGACAAGTATTGTTTTTTATGGGATAGATTTTACTCATATCACATATGTGTAGGTATATTTTTAAATGAATTATTTCAACAATTTAAATAAATTGCTCGCCGTAAAAACGAGCACATGTAACACCTTAACAAAACTGTAACACAGATTGTTGTACGGTTTGCTCACAATTAAACAGATTTATACTAAAAAAGTGGGTTAGTATCCCGTATATGTTTTGTAAAACCATTGTAAAAGGCTTGGGTTCTGCTGCTAAGCCGTTAATGCCGGCGGTTAGCCAGCTCACGACGGTACAGCGACACGACCATACTGCGTAATTGATTTTACACGACTAGCTGTAAAGTGTTAACCCTTTATGGGGCTGACTGCACTTGATGGCATTCTTGACGTAATGCGTGTCAACGACACGCATTATGTCAAGAACGTAATTGTTTCAGTAGGCATGGCCAGACACACAATCCCAATATTAGTAATAATTCGTTCCAGTGTGCAGCGTTGTCTTGTACCCAATGAATGCTTGTGCAAAAATTCTCGTTCTGTCCGTCTGCAGTTTTAGGCTGCGTTTCCACCAGAGATGTGCGATGGAAATGTGTCGTGCGAGGATGTCTAGCTGTGCTGTGAAAATGTGTGGGTGTTTCCACCAAAGCTGTGCGATGAAAATGTGCCTACGAGGATGTGTAGCGGAGCTGTAAAAATGCGCATTAGGGTGCGTTTCCACCAGAGATGTGCGATGGAAATGTGTCGTGCGAGGATGTCTAGCTGTGCTGTGAAAATGTGTGGGCGTTTCCACCAAAGCTGTGCGATGAAAATGTGCCTACGAGGATGTGTAGCGGAGCTGTGAAAATGCGCATTAATGTGTGGTGCGAGGATGCGCAAACCTCGCAACATATCCTTCTCAACACATATTCCTCGCAACACATCCCTCGCAACACATCTCTCGCACACATCCCTCACACACATCCCTCGCTTGTTTTGTATGCGCAAAAATCTAGCACCGCTGAGCCGTTTCCACCAGAGCTGTGCCGACCGAGGCGAGGTAAATGAAGCGATTCTATTGGTTCCTTACAAACACATCCCTCGGTACGCATCCTCGCACATCTCTGGTGGAAACGCAGCCTTAATGTGTGGTGCGAGGATGGGCAAACCTCGCAACACATCCTTCTCAACACACATTCCTCGCAACACATCCCTCGCAACACATCCCTCGCACACATCCCTTGCTTGTTTTGTATGCGCAAAAATCTAGCTCCGCTGAGCCGTTTCCACCAGAGCTGTGCTGACCGAGGCGAGGTAAATGAAGCGATTCTATTGGTTCTTTACAAACACATCCCTCGCTACGCATCCTCGCACATCTCTGGTGGAAACGCAGCCTTATTGAAGACATATATTTAAACTGCAAATCTTAATTTTGACATGGTTATTGACAATAATCACGTCGCAATCATAGAACTTTGTAAAATATATAAAAAATTAACGTCCTCCTACCCTATAAGTTAAGGGTACTTTTCAGATATATGAAAGTACTAGCTTTTGCCCACGGCTTCGCCCGCGTTAATTTACACTTTGTCAATAATTCTTGTTGCCAAAAAGGTGCGGTACACCTTTTTATATATATAAGAATATCGGGATAAAAACTATCCTATGTCATTCCCAGGTTCCTAAACTAATTCCATGCCAAATTATATGTAAATCGGTTCAGCGGTTAAGGCGTGTAAAGGTAACAGACAGACAGATAGAAAGACAGACAGAGTTACTTTCGCATTTATAATATTAGTATGGACATGAAGTTCTAAGCAAGACTATTCACAGCTAAGTGACCAACTTATAAAGGGTACGATATGATTGACATACATGATAATTGATTCTACATAAATTTTCCATTGTACTTTTCTCGGAATTAGAATTCCAGATAGGGGTAACAAATTAGTCGTGTTTGTTTTTGGATACAAAATGTAAAATGGGCACTATAAAAGAACTGGAGTGCACCAGTAATGCACATTTCTTTATAAGAGTGTAATGTTCATGGTTGTAGATTAACTACTGAACCCTATACCTACTGTGCGTGGCCCGACACACACTTGGTCTGTTTCTGTTTTATTATGAACCGACCCACCCATACTTCACACGTGTAAAAATGAATTATTTAAACACACCGTCCTTGTGTGTCGTTCTCTTTTTATGAAAACCCATCAAAATCTGTTGCGTGGTTTAGAAAAAAGTTAACGCAGAAACATATAGTTGCACACGGTGACTAGAGAGTGCCAATAGAAAACGATCAAAATTATTTTTAAAAGGGTTTGGATTTGGGAATGGTACTGATAGCCGAAATACAGGCTATGCCTAGTTCGGCTACAGATGCTAAACTCAACGCCTTAATAATAAGTAATTATATTAATTCCATAAACCTGAGATCCCTCTCTCCAACCGAAACCTATAAGTATTTGGGTATGTCGGAAGCGTTAGGTATCAATGTAGTTGACATGAAGCAATCGCTGAAGGAGCACTTTTTTGGCCGCCTAAAGAAGGTATTTAAAAGCCTTCTATCGGGAGGGAACAAGGTGCGTGCCTTCAACGGTTGGGTCATGCCAGTGTTGATATACTCTTTCGGCGTACTCAAATGGACTCAAACTGAACTTGACGCCCTGGATAGGCGAGTTCGTACATTGCTGACTGCATATCGAATGCATCACCCACGCTCGTCAGTGATGAGGCTGTATATCCCGCGGAAATGTGGAGGTCGAGGCTTTTTGAATGCTAAAACTCTCCACAATCGCGAGGTATGCAGTCTCAGGGAACATTTCCTTGCTTCCGAAGTGGGTATGCTTCGAGATGTAGTAGCGGTGGATAAGGGACTCACCCCGCTCTCCTTGGCTAATGAGAACTGGCGCAAACCTGCAGTGCTAGACACTAACGATCAAAGAGGGATATGGCAGAGTAAGGAGCTTCATGGACGTTTTTTCCGGGCCCTACATGGGTCCGACGTAGACCAAGTAGCGTCCGTAGCTTGATTGCGCTTCGGTGACCTTTTTGGGGAAACCGAAGGTTTTGTTTGTGCAATTATGGACGAAATTATCATGACGAAAAACTACCGGAAATTTATTGTGAAGGATGGCACGGTTGACATATGTCGGGCATATCACCGTCCGGGTGAATCAATCCGCCACATTATCTCTGGTTGTTCTCGTCTTGCTAATGGAGAGCACTTGCACAGGCACAACCTTGCAGCCAAGATAATTAATCAGCAACTTGCTCTGAAATATTCTCTTGTGGAATCGGAAGTGCCGTACTGTAGGTATGTGCCCGACTCAGTTCTCGATAACGGCCATGTCACATAATACTGGGATCGGTCCATCATCACTGACAGGACTATTGTAGCCAATAAGCCTGATATAGTGGTGGTGGATCGAATCGTGAGGCGTGCCATGATTGTCGACATAACCATCCCGCATGACGAGAACCTCGTGAAAGCTGAGAAAGATAAGCAAATCAAGTATCTTGACTTGGCACACGAGATTGTCGACATGTGGGATGTGAGCTCGGCAATCATTGTACCGATAGTCATCTCAGCCAATGGCTTAATAGCCAAGAGCCTCGACCAACACCTCAGGAGGCTCTCGTTAGACGGTTGGATCAAGGGCTTGCTTCAGAGAGCGGTACTCCTGGACACGGCGCGTATCGTCAGGAGGTTCCTCTCTATGGAGCCCTGACCGCCGGTAGCTTGGACCCTGTTCCCGGTACCGGTGGGCTACTATTTTTTATATTTTTAAATGTTTTTTTTTAGAGAATATTTAAAAATGTAATTTATATGTATATATTGAAAATAAAGACAGTAATTATATAATATTAAGTAATTATTAGTTCTTTTTTTGGAAATAAACATAATTCTTTTCAATCGAAAAGTACATTTTATACCAAATTACACGAAATATCATTCCGAAATAAATACAGAAAGCAATAATGAACATAATAAATAACGCGATAGTTATCTAATAAACGAATTAAAACGATACTGAGAGCTCGAGTAGCACAAGGGGTCAAAACCCCGCCTAACAGCACTCGTCGCTGTCATAAATCATTGTAGTACGCAAACTTAAGTAAAATAAACATGGTGAAAACTAATTAGTGTAGAAAATTCACGTGGGACCAAACAGGGTAATATGGGGGAAGCACAGTTTGATGTTGCGCTCACAAAATTAGGGAAGTTTAGGGCCAAAGTCGCCCCTGCTCGGAACAAGTTAATTTAAACTAGCCGAGTAATTTGCACAGAACCGTGACACTAATTCAATTAGTTACAAGGTATGCAAACAACGCGTGACCTACACAATTGTTCTGAATTTACAACTAACCTCACGCATGTCATTTTTACTGCTTAAAACGTCCGAATACGTTGCTCGGATAAGTGCCTAAGTTTTCACGAAGTTTTCTCTCTCCAAGGAAACAAAACACTCACATAAAGAATATTAACATATTTTTTCACATAAATAGGTATGTAATGATCATCTTTGCTATCGAAATATTGCTTCCGGCGAAGAGGTTCGCCAAGAATCTCGGTAGTCATTTTCTCAACACGTCTGATATCAAGCGAACTGCCAAAACTTATAAATAACTGCTGCCACAAATGGTCTGTTCAACCCATTTTGGTATTACTTTGATGTATCATAAATGAGCATCAAATCTTCAAAATAAGGCTAGGTGAAATGTCTAGACATGAAAGAGTATATTGTATTTTTTATTTCAAATTGCGTGTATAAAGTAAACAGGTATTCATATTTTTTTTCGAATTCTACATGTTAAAATATTCATGAAGGTATGTAGTTCAATGTGGCCCACGTAAGCGTTCAAGAGTTAATATTCTTCTGTAAGACGAGACGGGAAAAGCCTCTCGGAACCACGTAGGGATTTGGGAGGTTAACCCACTTTCTGCAGAGGTAACTTTAATTTAGTTACGTTGCTGGTCGTTTGTACCTTTGTCAAATTACATATCTACGTAATTCGTTCGTCGGTTTCTTGTTTAGCCATACTGTAAGAGGTACAATTTCATGAGTGTCTTTGGACGTAGAGACTTGTATTTTTTAAACGAAACTTCAGAATGTTTATGCGGTAATATGTCTTGTAGTGTTCTCTGATAACAATTTTGATGAATTACGATCTTACCTCATGAGATCTTTCCGTATCTATACTAATATTATAAAGCGGAAAAGTTAGATTGATTTTTGTTTGTTTGCTTGAACGCGCTAATCTTCGAAAGTACTGGGTGGATTTGGATGCAATTTGGTATGGAAGTAGCTTGAAGCTTGAGGAAGGTTATAAGCTACTTTATACGCGACTGCAAAAAAGGAGAGTTATGTTTTTACCGTGATAGAATCCACGGGAGCGAAGCCCCGCGTGAGTACTAGTATTTAATAAAAATTGTGACCTAGTAGTAATAAGTACTATAGTAATAATTGACGGAAATCTTCAAAGTTAAGCATAGCTTGCGGAGGTTGGTCAGTGGATGAATGACTATCGATAGTCCACCGTGCCTGGAACAGCATATTAATCCGTTAATCTCAGTAAAATTTGGACAGTCTTTCCGAGTATTCAGAAACTAGAAAGTTTAGAGGACCTCGTGGTGAAATAAGAACAGCCGCACGGGTCGAGCTTCAAGGTAAAGCAAAGCTTGCTAAGGTGGGACTCTGGATAGGTGATCATCATATCAAGTTTCCTCCGTGTCTCGGTAATTTGTACATATTTGACAGTCATTACGGGTAGTCAGAATCTAGAAGATCTGACACTGGTCTTGCTAGGGTATATCGTGTTAACACGTTCGCTGACAGTACGTCGTTGGGCGGGAAATTAAAATAGTGCGTTATGACAGTACGTCGTTGGGCGGGAAATTAAAATAGTGCGTTATGACAGTACGTCGTTGGGCGGGAAATTAAAATAGTGCATTATGACAGTACGTTGAGGGACGGGCCACTTATTTTTAAGAAGGAAAGGATGGTAATTTGGAATACCATTTTGTATGTCGTGGAAAATTCTACTGTCGTAATGTGGTGTGAGGGTAAGTGCTCACTGTTAGCGAACGTCTTAACCAGTGATGGGGTTGTGAGCAGTAGCTCCAAGTAAAACACTAGTACCCAGCTGCATCCGGTGAGACTTCCAGTCTACCATAATTGGGAAAAGCCAACTCTAACATAATTGGGAAAAGGTAAGTAGATGATGATGATATCGTGTTACCCAGTTACTGGTTCGTATAAGTCAGAGAGCTAACCTGTCTACCAGTGTTCTGCACACTGGTAGACAGGTTTGAATAAAAGCCAACTCCAACACATATGTAGCTGATAAAAGGCTACATAGACAACACTAAGATCTTTATTTTTTTCACAGATTTCAGAACTCCAGACCGATCAATATACCGGTGGACCTGCGTGACAGATGAAAGTTGTATTAGAGAAACACCGAGGTGATTCTCTAATATAGTTTCGGTTGCATGAAAATAATCCATTGGTCACATGGCCCCTCATATACATAAATATACTGACAGACAGACCCACATAGCTACTTACCCTTACTCAGATTACCTCTACGACCGATTTACCCTTATTTATGATACATGGAATGGTAAACAAACAATATATAAATAAATAATGTAGTAAACATTTGCAAATAATAAACTCTATTAAGTTTCCGAGTGGTTTATGCTAATTATAGTACCTAATAAGATTTTATTTTTAAACGTTAACAAAATTAACGCTAAATCGCTCAAACTTTTCACATTATAATTTGTAATCGTATTCACCGTGAGAAGTTTTAATTAATGCGTAAAAGTTAAAATTACTTCGTTATTTTAATTATATTCTTAACAATATAGGTAATTTTTACTGCTCCGTAGTAAAATTTAATTAATAACTCCACGGGTAGCTCGACATCAAAATTACTGCCGTTCAATAACGATTTCTATATTTTTTACACACATATTATCGTATGCATAATGATGTTCTCTCTCAGAGAGGTGGCCTGTGCTTCAGCGGTGGAAACGTAACAGGCTAAATTATTAATTACGAGCTTTTGCCCGTGGTTTCGCTTGCCCGTAAAGTTATTTTTTCATCGAAAACGTATTTTTATTCCTACCTCAAAATCTCTATACCTAATGTTATCAGTATTAGTAAAGTTGTTTAGATGTGGCAGTGAAACAGACGGACAGAGTACAAACTCAAAATATTTTATTTAACATAGGCCTACATGGGTACTTACAAAACGTCAGAAGTTAGTGGAAGGTTCGAAATTGGTCGTTTTCTATGGAAAAGAACCGGCAAGAAACTCCACAGTTACTCTTTTTAAATATCATTTTTACAATCCATACTTACATATCCATACTAATATAATAAATGTGAAAGTAACTCTGTCTGTCTGTCTGTCTGTTACCTTTTCACGCCTAAACCGCTGAATCGATTTAGATGAAATTTAGCATGGGAATAGTTGAGGACACTGGGAAGGATATAGGATAGTTTTTATCCCGAAATTTCTTCGGGATCGGGATTTACGTGGGAAAACCGTGCCACGCAAACGAAGTCGCGGGCAAAAGCTAGTTTATCCATAATACAGGTAAATTAGGTATGAGATGACAGTATAGACTAATTAATACAGCACAATGGAATTATACAAATAAAAAAAATATAAAGAAATCTACTTAAGAGTCTACAGTGTTCTCCCATGTACAAAAAAACTTTATATTAAAATAAACTTGATAAGCGACTAAACATTAGACTTCAATAATGAAGGAAAAATGTATAATAAAAATGAAACAAAAAGAAAATCTATCAAATCGGGAAAAATATAAAGACACACTCACGAAAGTGGAGTTGTTAATAGACTAGTCGATAACGCAATCACAATAAGCCAGGGAAGCCACCTGTGCACAAGGAAGGAATCATCGCCAAGCAGTCTGTCTTCAACGTAGTCCCGAATCTTATAAAATGCTTTTTTGATAAGGACACGTTTGATGTGAGTTTTAAATTTTCCCTCGCTAAGTTCTCTAACAGACTTTGGCAACTTGTGATAAAAGCGTATGCTAGTTATGAGGAATGACTTGCTTGTCTTGGCTAATCTTCATTTGGGTATAACAATTTCATGTTTATTGCATGTATTTATTATGTGAAGATTGCTTTAATCTTATAAAGTCTAGAAATGCTAATTTTATTACTTATTGATTTAGATTTAGCTTAGGCGCATACTCTTTTAAATATCGTATTTGTTTTTATTGACTAGTTTCTCACATAATTATGGAAGGCTTCATCTGAAGTTAATGATTTTTCATGGTGTAAGTTGTATAAGTTATCTCTGCTTGTTATTATTCCAGCAGCGGCCCATTCATTAAATTTAGATTTTGTTATTCAACCAAAATAAAGGACATTGTTCGATTTTAGCCTATGAACCGATATGAATATAAATTATATGATAATTTTCATTTCTTTTTATATTGTTGGAACATATTTTAGTAGTCCACGCATACTTGAAATAAGTAAATTCAAAATAAAAAGTTGGGTCACGATTAACGAATGCGTGGTGCCGTAAAAAAAGTCTATTGGCCAGCTAGTGTTGTCGATTTACGGGATTTTCCCCCGATTTCAGGAAATCGGATGGTGTCGGGATTAAATCAGAAATTGATAAAAATATTTCGGGTATTTTGAACGTATAGATAGAAATGAAAATAATAATAAAATATTGAATGGGTTACGTTATTAATTTAACCCTAGTAAATAATATATAATCGCCAGTTAATTGAGGACGGGAAATCCCCGATGCTTCTTCAGTCTGACGTTTTGTCTCATTCACTTAGTGAAGCTCACATTCGTTTGTTTAATTGGCTGATTATTTCTGAATTTGAGTTGATCACATATAGATACATAATAATATGAATTCAATAAATCAAATAGGCACTGTATCCTATTATTGACAATAAGTAAATGAATATCTAAAAAAATTTTTTTAAGACAAAAGCTGAAATCAGGAATTTCTGGCGTGGCATTCGGTTATGATAGCTTTTCGTAATTGGCAACACTAGTGTGCTTATACTTCACTTCGTTTCAATTTTTATTGCAACGTTCTTTTCTTTGCGATTTTATATGCGTTTTATAGTTTTATTTTAACAACTTTGGCTTGACAACGGACCCTGATCAGATTGCATACTTGGTAGACTCGGCTGTGTATAAAGGACTCTGTGAATCTTACTACCTGGCTATTGTCGGACTTGATTTCGATGAATTGATTATTTTTGTATCTTCAAGTGTCCGTTAGTAAAAATTGATTTACTATGATTCCATAAAATATTTAGAGTCTATCTAAGTCATTTTCGATTCAAACGATTCTTAGGCGTGACATATGTGGAGCTGGAACAATGTCGTTTAAATGTTAACTATTACTCATTTGAACCTTTTTAACTGAACATACCTTATTAAATTCGTGGCATAGTGAAGAAAATAACATCTTGATTACAAGATGTTATTTTCTTCACTATCAAAATGAAAATTATTTCATTGGGGTCTTGGGAGTCAAAATAGGCTGTTGAAAGATTACTTAACATGTTATTATTAAAAAAAATATTATTTTTAGTTAGTGGCCTAAAATCAATAGTTTTATTTAAGTATTGCTTTTTAGTTTGTTGACCTGTATGGTTAGACCTAACTGCACTAATCAGAGACGAGTATTTTATTGCACAATTAGGAAAAATATGTTCTATGCATGAAGCTGATTCAATTAAAGCTTTTAAAGTCCTTCCAAAGGTTGTCTGGAAGATATTGCTCTCAGCGATAAGACTGCCATTGTAACCAAAGTTATAGCAATAAGGTTATGTAAGTGTGTTTCAATTTTTGGTGTACAATAATGTATATTTTATCTATCTCATGTTGCTGTTATTCTTGTTGCTTCATTGAATGCACACTTCAAGTTGAATGAACCGAACAGTGAAATAAGATTGCATTATTCAGGAGAATTTACTAACAAATCAATATTTAAGTCACCAAAAACGAAAATTAATTTATTATATCTTTTATAAGCTTATTTAAAATTTCTTCAATTATCATTAAGAATGATGACAAGTTTGATGATGGTGGTCTATAAACACATAAGAAAGTTTGGCTTTCAATCTCTGCACATGCTACCTCACACAAGCGACAGAGCAAGCGGTGATATCTTTTCGTTCCTTTTTTATTATTACATAATATCAAAGTACCACCCCCTACTGAGGACCTGTTGTATACACTGGCAACCGAGAAACTATTAATGTTAAACAACATTCTATCTGGTTTTAACCAGGTTTCACAATAACATAAGATATCCATATCTAGCAGAAAGTCATTTGCTCAGATTACAAAACGAAGTTATTGGCCAAGTTTAATTCATTAATAGTACCTTATGTTTCTTGCTTTTTCAATAAAAGTTAATGGTTTAAACGAAGCTAATAGATGATTAATAAGAATTTTATATAATTTTTTATGTGTGTAGTAAATATGCAGTGTAAATGACAATGCCAGATCTTGACCCAGCCATGGTTATCATTTACAGAAAAAGTAAAATGATGAAAATAATTGTGACGAATAAAGAACCTTTTCATAATAAATTTATTTTCTTTAAAAGTTGCGGTTTACAATTTTATGAAAAAAGGAATTCAATCAAGGAAATTAATTTTTGCCATTTTCTATTTTCTGATAACCATCTGCGTTACATAAAACGCATATACAAAACTAAAAAAATAAGATAATTATGAAATTCAAAAAACTATTACAATCATAGTTCTGAATTTTGTGTAATAAAACGTTTTGAAGCACTTAAGTCAGCTGTCAGTGTCAATAATAAAATATCATTCATCTCTATCTGCGTTCCGGTTGTGTTTTCGCGCCTCACTCTTATATTCTGCTATTTGTTTTTCCTATCGACGACTTTACTCACTAACTTTGTACCTACTTAATAACAGAATCCCACCTAGGTTACCATAATTCTAACATTTATATTAACAATTATATAGCAACGAAAACCGTAAGTTTCAGGACAAATGTTTAGTTATCAGTAATAAATATACAATAAGATTCTGCATATTGCAAGCTTGTAAATGACTTTTATTGAGTGGGGCAAAGGTCCATACCTGGCATTCTCCTTTTGTCTGGAGCGAATATTTTCGTCATCGATTTTGCTTCCACAGTTTGTCAAGCAAAAGGAGAGATAAACGGTGCTAATGTGTGCTGGACGTTACTCAATAATCTGAGCAGTATTTGCTGGTGTTGAGAAATGTATAAAAGTAATAAGTATAGGTATATTAATAGGAAAAACTATATTCCCTGGGTTTGGTGATTTTAAATCCGTAGTTTAACCAAACTGACAGCCGGTACAAAACTGATTGTTTTATGGATTTTTGTAGTTATTACAACAAAAGCACAGCACAAACACTGATTGGGTCCCTTTATGTCTTGAATCTAAGGTTAATAACACATCTAACACTAATTAATACACAATTATTGAATATTTAATATAAATTTATCTACGTGGTCGTTCTTCAGTTACTTTAAAATATCAGTAGGAACATAATGTACGAGTATGTGCAATTGTGCAGTGTACATACGAGGCATGCTTTTTAACTTTTGTCATTTTAAGAAAAAAAAACACAACTAGAACCTTATAGTAGTACTTTTATTGTTTTTCAAAGTATTCACCACGTAGCTTAATACATTTTTCTATTTGCTCAAACCAGTTATTATAACATTTATTCCACTCTAAAGTGGGGGTGTTCAAAATGGCTGACTTGAAAGCGTCGACTGCTTCTTCACCGGACTGGAACCTTTGACCACGAAGACTTTTCTTAATTTTAGGAAATGTAAGGAAATCGTTAGGGTTTAGGTCAGGACTATATGGAGGATGGTCAAGAATTTCTACTTTTTCCTGCTTCAAATACTCAGTCGTTTGACGAGCGCTGTGTGAGCTTGCGATGTCGTGATGCAGGATGATGCGTCGCTTTGAGTTAGATTTTCGAAGTTCGGCGATGACTTGTGGTAAACAAACTGTGGTATATCACTCTGCGTTAACTGTTCTACGATCTTCAAGTGATGGTCGCAACATGGCCGGTTTTTCCAACGAACGTGACCACCATCTTCTTTGAAGTGCTTCGAGAACGAACAACTTTATTCGGCTTTGGCTCATCTTGAAAGACCCAGATTGTAGATTGTTGTTTGGAATCAGGATCGTAGGCATAGATCCAAGATTCGTCACAACTGATGATGTCGTAGACGTGATTTGACTCTCCTCGGATGAACCTTTGCAGAGTTTTCTTACACCATCTGACGCGGGCCACCTTGTGATCGTCGGAAAGCGGATGCGGTATCCAACGGCAAACTAGCTTTCTCACACCAAGCGCTTCATGCAAGATCTTCTGAATGGTTGTCCCTGAGATGCCTAATAGAGCCTCTATCTCTCGATACGTCACATGATGATCTTCGAGAACTAGTTGTCTCACAGTGAAGGCGGATTTTGGGCGGATGTCCACGCTGGAATTCTAAATACCAGCTTTCGATAGTTCGCAGACATGGGGTTTCATCACTGATTACAGATGTTAGCTCTTCAAAACACTGAAGCCGTGTCAGGCCTCTTCTAAAGTTGTAGAAAATTATTGCACGAACATTTTCTTTAGAAAGATTCATTTTCGTACGTTACCTGACCGATTCCAATCGACACTATGACTAAACAATAGCATTAACCCTAATACTTTAAACTGTTTTGAGATTCAAAATTTGAACACTCGAATATAGAACAGTTTGAAATTGAAAATTGCCGGGAAATATGGAAATGACAGATTTTAAAAGGCATGCCTCGTATTACTTACTATGCCTATCTTTTAAAAATGTTTTGGTATCAATTCTTTAAAGCAAAAGTAAACATTTATCTTTGTTCCATTTTACCCGGTTGAAAAAAAAATGTTACATTTCTTTTTCAGCATTAGAATTAAATAACCCACTGCAATTAAATTACATAGCCCCTCTTGATTTACTCATTAACGGCAAAGAAAACAAACCATTGTAAAAACAGAAACAATGTTTTATGAGCCATGAACGGTACGTTATTGTCTCAAGAAGGGTTTCATCCTGTGCGTGTGTGTGTAACAGTAAGACTAAGGTCCGGTTCCTGTAAGTTATGAACCGTTGCCGGTTTAGTTATGAGGGTATTGTTATTATTTTAATAACGAAGTATACAGCAAAATGGACGAGCTCGTGGTTAAATAATAACAGCCGTACGAGTAGGCGCGGTCTGAAGGGGGGGTCACAAGGGACATGACCCCCTTAAAATCGTTCACCTCAAATTGAAAAATCCATACTAATATTATAAATGTGAAAGTAACTCTGTCTGTCTGTGTGTTACGCAATCACGCCTAAACTACTGAACCGATTTTAATGAAATTTGATACAAACATAGTCTTAAGCCTGAGAAAGGACATAGGCTACTTTTTAATGCGAAAAAAGGGCTGTAAGGGGTTGAAATAGAGGATGAAAGTTTGTATGGAGATTACGTAAATTTTAAAGCTAGAAGCTTGAAATTTATTTTTTAGACTTTTCATTAGATATTAATAAATACGACATTCAAATTATGTATGAGTTTTATTTACAAAATAATTAGCCTAAAAAATTAAAAATGCTGCCAAAAGTCACTATTCCGCGCGGCGGACAAAGTCGCGGGCACAGCTAGTCTTCTATAAATTTGCCAAGTAAGAAGTCCCAAATATTATCACCCGATTTGAAGACTTCCATTTGTATTATAATGTGTGCAATAAAATTCTGTATGGTGCAATAATTATGTAATGTCATTCCCTAATAAATAAATAAAATAAATAAATAAAAATAAGCAAAAGTAATTTACTAGACAAAAGAGATGTTTCATTTTGGGCTACCTCTATGTACACCACATAGATAAATCGAAAATACAATAGAGATTATCATAAAAATACCCAAAAAATTATTTGGAGACGGGTATAGCAGTGATAAATTATTATTTGGGAAGATTTTTATTATGATAACCCTTGTTTTAGAGCAACCATGACAGTCATGTTTGACATGACGTTTGACAGATTTGAGTTTCGTGACGTCTTTGTGTGAGTCGTAGGGATGGGCAAGTGGAAAAAACATATTGATAAATATAGAATCCATATTTTTAAGCTATATCGATTATTATCCATATATATATATAAAAATAACGATAAATCGATGTATCGATATTTTTCGTAAAGATAACGCACGTAAGTAACAATAAGTGCATTACATTACGTGGTTTTTGGCACTACGCAATATCATGGCCACAAAAAAAAAAAAAATCCGGGTTGCACTCCGGGAGTGCCGGCAGAAGTGAAAACTTGAATATTAACGTTGTGCATTTTTGATATTTTGGAATGGTTAGGGAATAATTTTGCACGATTTGCTTTAATTATCAGTATAAAAGTACTATCATTTATGTGGTAGAATACAATATTTATTTATTGCGCTATTGTACACAAACATGACAATTTATATTACATTAAAAAGTTTATCTCTTAGAAAAATCAACTTTCATGTTAACACACACGAACATTCGCGCAAGCGTCCTGCGCCGCCTAAACAAACAGCAGGCGCAGGCATACATTTTCGCCGCGCCGTAGAATGAGAGGGGGATACTTCCTCTCCTACGCCGCGCCGGCTGTCTTCTCTCCGTCCGTCTTACGAATTTTCGATCAGGTCACGTGTATTGACGCGAGTTTAACATTTTTTACCCATTACAAAAAAAGTGCACAACACCGCTAAAGAAGGTTTCACTTCAAAAAAATCCTTCAAAAATTTACGAAATTTCAAAGGTATACGTTTGCCCTGGTTTGCCCATATAAAATTTCCACGACATAAGAAACACTGTATAATGCTCCCTATCTCATTTTCTCCCACGTTAAATCTTATGAATTTATATGTCTGTCTCTTTTTACTGTTGCTTTTTCGTTTCATAAAATTTCAAATCACAAAGACGCTAAAGAAGTTTTCATTTCAAAAAACCCTGTTTCTTGCTGCAATTCAAGGGTAATATTTAACCCGCCACCGGTGACGTGTATTTAGCTTACATTGTTGGTGACCCCGGTCTCATGCACCGGGATTTTGGGCTCCATGTATTTCTTTTTTAATATTGTTTATGCTATTTTGAATTGGAAAAGATATAAAATAGGACATTTTTTTCTAATAAAATATAGGCAAAAATATAAATCAAATCTCTTTTATTAGCATAAGACAATATTTTTGGATGCGTTATAATTATAAGCTATTACGACAATATTTTTTAGACTAACAAACCTAGTAACAAATTTTTGCATAATAACTGTGAAATCAGCCTTAGTCAGTTTTATGACATTGGAAACATAAAATAAAGAAACAAAAATGGTAATACTTCTACTAAATAATAAAAAAATATAATACTAAAATCACTCATCGTCAACAGCCAAACAACTTGAGCAAGTAGGTACTACGTGCTCAAGTGCTCACTTTCCGATGATGTTTGTAATTCGTCCTCATCAGAAATAGCTTCATGGCGAAAAGCTTCAAAACGTCGCTGTTCATTTTCGTAAGACATACTAAAACAAAAACAAATACAATTTATTTGAAAAATGCGTAAATATTTCTAGTAATATCTAAGTAAAATATCACTAAAAACGAGTAAAATGCTTACTAAACATAAAAGAACAATGGCGAAAAAATTGTTGATAGAATATTTGAGCGTCTACATATTTCATGTTTGCAAATGTTAATAAAATAAATTCTTAGTTTTTTTCAAGATATGCTTCAGAACTGACCCACTCTAATAAAAAATATAATTTTTGTTGGAAACACAATTGACTAATATGATCGAAGGGATTAGATTATTTTTTTCCTTTACAATTTGACTTCGTGTCTTTTAGCCCAATATTGTCTCAGTTGAAAGTTCTCTGCTGGCTTCTCTGCCATATATTAGTAAATCTACTCCAATTGACTTAAAGTGCTTTGCCCTTATCGTATAAGTATATTTTACAAGCGTATTGATAAACCATAATAATTATAATAGCAGCTTTTTGTTAAGAATTCTGCTGAATAAATAAATAATAAAATAAAGTCATACTGTAAGCAAAGTATAGCAACAATACGACATGACATTGACATCTGCGTAAGGTGTATTGACAACATACTCTTTGATTGACAACTGCCGCTATCTCGTGTAATGTCGGTTGTGTTTCCGTACTTTTGAAATAATAATTATTATTAACTGCTTCTGTGTATAAACTGAGTTTTTCCTCACGACTAGTGCTTGCCTAAGGATTCCGATCAGCTGCTATTTACGACGACGACGTTTTGCTTTGACTTTTTTGGACTACGATTCTACATTACTTTACTTACTTTGGACTTTGTTGTTTGTGAATCCATTTGTATAGCACAATGGGAAGTCGTGTAATACCTACTCGCATAATGTATGTTAACTGCCGCATAAGTGGAAGTGGTCAATGGTCTCTTTATAAGAGATTTTAAATTACTGAGGCAAGAATATTTACATAGATCACACATCCCCACATGATGCAAAACTTCCAGATAGCAGCAACTTTACTAAATAATTTTGGTGCTCGCCTGCAAGACAATGAATATGCCAATGAAATATTAAACATAATTCGGCAAAATATGAATTTCGAAAATAATCTGGCTAGTATGGTTGAGGCTGTCAATATGAATAAAAGAATTTCTAATTTCCAAAACACATCAGCAAAAAAGAAACAATGTTTACTTTCCTGTCTTAGAATATAGAGACCTCATTCTATTCGCCTTGGGAACGTACCAAATAAGACAAGCACGTTCATATTATGGCGAACATGTACGTTTCCACGGCGGATACAGGATTGAGGTATGCAATGAGCGAGTTAATTCATCTGAATACAATCTTAGAGGCAGTAGTGATACAACCCTTATTAGAGGTAAAATAAAATCACGCCATGTCTCCAGAAGGCAATATTATGTACAGGGCCGGATTAACCATTAGGCGGAATAGGCAACTGCCTAGGGGCCCCGCATCAACTAGGGGCCCAGGCCCGGTGCACGCACCAAGAAAACATGTTTTTTCGAACGAGAATTTAATGTGCGTGTGAACTTAGGGACCTCACTGTTATCTCACAAAATAGAAATCATCAGATTTAGTAGTAGAATTAAAATAATTTTAGAACAAATCTGGGAATAAGTAAACAAATATATTAAAAACCACAGCCCTTAATGTACGTTTCCTCAGTTCACACACGATTTGGTCAGTCAAAGTAAGAAAAGGGGCCCCGAGAATGCCATTGCCTTAGGGCCTCTGACAAGGTTAATCCGGCTCTGATTATGTATATATATTAATAGAAAATAATGTGTCCGGCCATGCAGGAATAATAGAGTACTCCTACAGTTGCTTAGTGGGAAGACGAACTGTCGGATGTTGCGGTTTACCATGACAGTAGTTTGGTATATCGGATGGGCCAGACATCAGACAGCTATAACTCCACCAGCAGGTTTTTTGAACGATATTATCATAAGAGAAGATGAAGAATAAATACACACGTATATAAAACAAATTGTTTAATTTTTTTATAAATGCCTATTACCTACTTTTATATTATTTATTTATTTAATGCGACTAAGACCCATATTAGAGGATGGCAAACAGATGTTACGAGTGATGGAAAGTGATCTCCGCGGCCTATATGGATCTGCATTAAAAAATACATTGTACATGCGTTGCCATCCTAGAGTCAGAGCCGCAATTAACTTGTAATACTTAATGCCTGTAAGTATAACTTTCATAACGCATAATAACTTATTTAAAACAGATTTTCGATATAATAATTTCTAATACCTTGGAAGTGGCGGGGGACACCTTTTTTCCTGGGTGGGTAAATCATCGAATGACTTCTCCCGCTCTGGGTAATGCGGAAGGGAGTATCAGACTTCTACTGACTAAAAACCCACCCTGTTCCTTCAGCTGCCCTTAAGTTTCGGGACCGCGGTATCTCGTTAGAATATTACCGGAGTTGTGCCCCGGCAGACAATGGCCTTATGGGGCCCCGTCACTGGTGCTGACAGCTCTTTGAGGCGCGCGTGGAACACGACCCGCGCCTGGTCCTTACCGGACGGTGAGATACCCCTGCTCGCCGTCCGCAAGCCCGCGCCTACGGTGGCCAGAGATCGGCTCGCAATCCCCGACGCACGGAGCTTCTTCCACGGTGGCTGATGCGTGAGGAAGAGAGTTGCCTCTCCCCCGCGCGTTCGGCCTTCTCCTTCACTAGCATTAATGCTTCGCAGAAGGAGGCGACTGCATTCCATTCCCACTCGCTCTGCTCCAAGGCCGGGCGCGAGAGGTCACCGCTGCCGATAGCCTCAACAAGGAAACGGCGAAGCTCTGCCCAAGCGCGGCACACCTCCACCGTATGCTCCATCGTGTTCTCCGGGTGGTACACGCAATTTCGACACCCGGGCGTGTCCTCCCGCTGAACCCGAAATAGGTACCTCCCGAAACAACCGTGTCCAGTAAGCACCTGTGTCAGGTGGAAGGTGAGGACACCGTGGCGTCTCTCCAGCCACTCCTCAAAGACGGGAGTTATCGCCGCGATTGCGGCGTGCCCAGCCTTCGGTTGCGACAGCCGCTTTTTCCATGCTGCCGTGAGATCGTGGGCGGGAGACCCCTGGCCAACTGACAATGGCTCACTACTAGGTCTATGTTTTCCACACTAGCGTTGACTATGGATATAATCAAGTCTACTAGTCTGCTTCCAATAAATCGGTTTACTTAATAATAGCCAGACATAACCTCTACAACTTCTTCAATGAATATCTTTTTTTTTCAAGAGTTCCTTTAATAGTGGATCTTAAGGCAAAAGTGATCATGAATTGAAACTCTATACTTTTGTATATTTTTCATTAATAGACGCTACAAAATTATGCCAACAAAAATTTGTTAGAGGATCCGCCATTGTTCTTTTACATTCACACTATAAATAACAACAACAGTCCTATCAAATAAAGTAAAATAAAAAAAAAAACAACAAACATTTGACTTACTTCGTTGGTGACGCCGGTCTCACGGACCGGGTTGGCACCAAAACTCAGGAACGTGCGCCCCCGTCGCTGCCGCGGGATGGCCTAATGGTAGGGGGCGTGCACTAAGGCAGCTACTCGAAATCGCAACGTAATTCGATAAACCGTGTAAAATATATTCTTTGTTTTTAAACTACCCGGTCTCACAGACATATACGTCACCAATGGCGGGTTAAATGAGTTTCCCGTTTTATTAAGGTAAATAAAATATAACTTAATTTTAATTACTTTTGTAATAGAATTTACTTAATTAACAATCCACATTATCAATTATTTTAAATAAATCGCTTAAATCCCGACTTGGCGTTTCATTTGAAATTTCGGAATTCTTAAAGTCATACATGTTTACATTATATAATTGTAACATTTTTGGAGATGGAGACAGATGGAGTAAACGTAACGCAAGATCCATCAACACGTTTCGTGTCATCATCAAACTTAACAGCATTTCAAGGGACAATCGGTGTCGTAATTTGTTTTTCAGCATATGATATATCGAAAAAGCGCGTTCAATTTTAAAATGGTACAGTCATGAATGCAAGTGCAAGTTTGGAAATATTTTCAAGACGCTTATTAAATGCCTACTAGCGTCACAATCATCAAATACTTCCGAATACTGCCTAGTACTAGTACCTACATAGATATACTACTTCCTAGTACTAGTACATAGATAATCTGTAATGTAGTAGTACTAGGCCGCTGATGGCCGCGCGCCCCGCGGGCGTATATGTGATGCTTGTAAATGTATGTATGCCCCTAAAAATAGCCCTACTAATTTTTGGGCCCAAAAAAATCCCAATAAGCATTATTGTACCCTAAATTTGGGGCTAATAGCCCTAAGAAGTTTAATCCTGGATAAAAAATCCCCCTCATCTCGCCCCTCAACTCTCCCCTCAACTCATCCCTCAACTCACCCCTCAACTCATCCCGCACCTCATCCCGCACCTCATCCCTCAACTCATCCCTCAACTCATCCCTAATCTCATCCCTCAACTCCTCCCTCAACTCCCCCCCCCAGCTCCCCCCTCAACCCCCCCCTCAACTCCTCTCTCAACTCACCCCTCAACTTACCCCTCAACTCACCCCTCAACTCATCCCTCAACTCACCCCTCAACTCACCCCTCAACTCACTCCTCAACTCATCCCTCAACTCATCCCTCAACTCATCACTCAACTCATCCCGCAACTCATACAGCACCTCATCCCGCAACCCATCCCTCAACTCACCCCTAAACTCACCCCTCAACTCACCCCTCAACTCACCCCTCAACTCATCCTGCAGCTCATACAGCACCTCATCCCGCAACCCATCCCTCAACTCACCCCTAAACTCACCCCTCAACTCACCCCTCAACTCCTCCCTCAACTCCTCTCTCAACTCACCCCTCAACTCACCCCTCAACTCACCCCTCAATTCCTCCCTCAACTCACACCTCAACTCACCCCCCAACTCACCCCTCAACTCACCCGTCAACTCACCCGTCAACTCACCCTTCAACTCACCCGTCAACTCACCCCTCAACTCACCCCTCAACTCACCCCTCAACTCACCCCTCAACTCATCCCTCAACTCACCCCTCAACTCACCCCTCAACTCCTCCCTCAACTCCCCTCTCAGCTCCCCCCTCAACTCCCCCCTCAACTCCTCCCTCAACTCAGCCCTCAACTCCTCCCTCAACTCTCCCCTCAACTCACCCCTCAACGATTCCCTCAACTCCCCCATCAACTCCCCCTCATTTCCCCCTCAACTCCCCCCTCTACTCCCCCTCAACACCCGACGAGACCCCCCACCCCCACCCCGCCCGCACACGGGACCCCTCTTACCCCTCACCTCCCTGAACTCCCCACGAAACCGCGCACCCCCCCCCCCCCCTCAGGGATACCTCAACCCCTGCGACCTAACTCCTAGGTCCCAACAGATAGATACTGTCGCTGTTTCGTTTCATTAACTTTCAAATCACAACGATGCTAAAGAAGTTTTCACTTAAAAAAAAGTCTTACGCTTTTCGATCGGTCACGTGACCCTGACGCGAGTTTAACAGTTTTTACCCATACAAAAAGTGCTCAGCGCCGCTAAAGAAGTTTTCACTTCAAAAACGAAACTAACCTGAAAGAACGTGCTGACGATCTGGTGGTCAACATTTGAACTACTCCCCGGGTATGACAAGATTAATATACGTTAGACTAATTTTTCTAAAATGAATAAAAAGATATCGATTATCGATTTATTGGGATTTAAAATATCGCCGATATTTATCGATTATTTTATGCTATATTTTTATATATTGATTCGTCAAGTCGACATGTCAAAATGAGATTCGCATCACTGTTCAACACCAACATGGCCGATCCACTATATTTTTCGTGTTGCTCTCCTTGACCGAGTTAATTTGAATATCACGCTACAATAAAATGAAATTATAGAAAATTAACATTAAAAGGCGTTTACTATATTATACAGCTATATTTACATGTGGTGTACATAGTGCTAGCCCAGGCTCCATACATTTCTGGAACATCTCCTTTTCTTATTAGTGACCCCCCCCCCCAAATGCAGGCTGCGACCGCACCTGCGTACGAGTCGATCTCGAGATCTGTTGATGGGTGGGAATCTTAACACATCGCGATACCTTCGTGCCTCGGTAAGCACGCTGAGCCGTTGGTACCGGCTATCATTTAGACATCTCTGTGGGCACCAGTGCAGAGCAGTGCATGCGCTAATGGTGACCACGGGGATGGTTTTAGAGAGGTAAAAGTCCCTCAATTGACCATATGGTCTCGACGCAACGAGCGCCATTTGAAGGTCTCCAACTAAAATAAAAAATCGGTTGTCTGTAAAGTTGGTTTACTGACGATAGTTGAACGTGACAATGTCATAAGAAAATACTGATGGAATGGTTGCATTTTTCAAAAGAAAATTTTAATTTTACATCACTATTACTGCACTTCTCATGACAATGGAAGAATCCCTAGCGTTTTATGATAGCCTAGTACTTGACTCGTTGAGTCATACATAAATGTCAACTTGTAGATCCAATTTGATTTGCTTTGGAACGCCTCAGGACGATGGAACGCCTCAGAATGTATCATCTATGGCCTCAGAGCGAGGTAACGCCGCATGAGTCATGTATTTTCGTGCGTGCAGCCAGCTTCATCGAATTATAAGACGTTGTCACGTCAAAAACAAAAGGTGTTGCCACAGTGTATCAACTTCAATTGAAATTACATCATAACAGTGCTCGTTAGAGTATGGTTTTTTCTTAAATTCACCACTAAAATAAAAAAAACGGTTATATCGTAGTTACTATGCTATTAATTTTTTCGCCTCACAAATACCTACCTATTTTGCTTGTAGAACACTCTTTAACGGCATTTTGGTGTTACTCTACAAAACTTTTAACTGAGATTGAAATCGATTCCTCTTTTAAGCGGAAGAAACGTCCCCGAGGGAAATTAAAAATAATCGTTCGGGTATCGTCGCAGGTAATACTTGTATTGTAAGCGATTACCTTACAGTATAAAGCAAAGTTAGATGAATGATTTCAACAATGCAGTTCTTTTTAATACGGGTCATGTCATCATGTGGGTAGAATTTTGTTAAATCAATAAATTTATATATTGTCATAATTTCTGTGTCTTTATATTTATGTCAAAATGTTAATGATAAAATTTTATGAAATACACGCTGTGCAAGCGACTTTGTTCACGTAGGAGGTTTTCCCTGTGTATGTCCCGATCCCGCAGGAGTTCCAGTATAATAATAATAATCTTCCTATAGCCTCTTTTATCTTTCAGTGCAAGACAAGTTCTATTAAACTAGGTTGAGCTGTTCCAGAGATTAACCCAGATATAAAGAAAGACAAACAGTCAAGAAGGTCAAAAAAGATTTTTTTAGTGTTTTAGTATTGTACAAATAAATGTAAGCACTTGAGAAAACACAGTTATTTTGAAATCACAGACAGACACTTTTTATTTTGTACAGTTATCCCGATTGTCTTATGTGACGTGTGTCTTGCTCGTCGTGGACTCGTTTCTCGCACGGAACAAATATTTGTATGGCTTAGAGATAGTTATTCAAGGGGCACGATGCATGCCACGTTGCGGAAATATTCTACACTACTATTATAAAACACCGCCTTCCACTCACAGGGGGTGGAATCATTTGATGATTTTTACAAACAGACAAAAAAATCTAGCTGTTTGTGTTTATTAATAGGGCTTGGCTATTGTATTATTTCAAAAGTGTTCGCTATTTGGGTATAATCATTCATAAAAGACTGTCTTTTGATGAGCACATTCAAAACTTATGTAAAAGAGTACGGAAACTCACTTATATTTTCAAACGGCTTAGACAGGTTGCTGATGGTGAAACATTTCGAATAATAATTAATTAATTAGTATTGTGGACTCGGCTGTCATTGTGCTGATTGTCATATCAGTCAATGGGCTGATAGCTAAAAACTTCGACGACAATCTGTCGAAGCTGGCGTTGCACAGCTGGATAAAGGGCCTAATACAGAAGGCAGTTCTCCTCGATACAGCTCGTATTGTGAGGAGGTTCCTTTCTCTGGAGACCTAACCACCGGTAGTTTGGACCCTGCTCCCAACACCGGTGGACTGCCATTTTTTATATATTTAAATGTTTTTTTATTGTAAGTTTTTTACAAAATGTAATTTTTGAGAAAAGTGTTGAATAAAGGAAATAATTAATAATAATAATAATAATTTAAAGTTTCCAGAATGGTGTATTTTGTCCTTGTTCAATCCATACTGACATATTGTGTAACAACTTGGGGTGGTGCCGGAAAAACAAAGATGTTAGAAATAGAAAGACCCCAAAGGCTGATCCTAAAAGTTGGACTCTCTAAACTAAACCTCGACTCTTCCTCACTGCTACACTGTATCAGGAAGCTGAGGCCTTAACTGAACTCTTTACTATCTTGCGACAACACTCAGATCCATCCTCTTCCAATATTTCAAAATTAGCCACGAGGAGGCAGCATGCAATATGTACCTAGCACTTTAAAATCCAAGACAAGTTTTGCCCAAAAATTTTATACTTTTCGGGGACCTGAACTACTAAACTCTACAATAAAGTAACTAAACTAAACTAAACTCTACAATAAAGTAAATAAGGAGTTGGGAATTTTTAATCATAATAATACCAAATGTAAATTAGTATTAACAAACTGGCTACTAAAAGTTAACTATACAAAAACTGAAGTAATGAGAATTAACAGACACGCACTCACACATACAAGTGTACACACATCCCGACAAAAACACACACACGCACATACACTCACACATACAAGACAAACACATTATTCACACAGTACACACCTTGAACACTATCCAAATTTGAGATTTTGTTATAAGAAATGCTTATATTCTTTACTTATTTTTAATAGTTTTAAAATTTTACTTATTTATTAGTATTTGTGTTAATGTTTATGTAAAATTGATTGTAAGTAAGCAGGACATAAAATTTACTTCCATTTTTTTTTTCAAAATTATTGTAAACTTATATAAAAATGTAACCTATTCCTTTAGGGGGGAGTCCCTGATGTCCTGAAATACATGTCACGGCTTAGTTTAGGCACCAGCCTCCCCTCTCCTCGCCAGTATTAGTGCATAAGTTTTATATGTGAAAGAAAATGAATATAAACATTATTATTAATATTAAAAAGAAAATTTATTTCAGTTATTAAAGCACCACCTGTATACCAACTAGTACCGTAAAACTATTTTCAACCAACAAATCAGTATTTCTTCTCCAACATCTCAGCTCAGTAGCTTCTGTTATTTAAGGTTCGCGTAAAAACCTAGAATTTCTCTTTTCAAACCGAATAAAACTTTACTAAGTTTGATTAAAACAGAAAAGTTTTGTACCTTTGTATACGTACTTTTTACGAAGTTACCAAGTCTAATCTAGATTCAATCCTGGCTATGTACACTTGGGTGATCAAAGCAAGTCACTGGGAACATTGTAGTTTTGTGTCACTAAAAGGTCGCTATGAATTTTTAATGGTAACTATTTTCCAAGTAGAGGGAATCGTATTATTGTTCGGGTCAAGTCGGGGCTCTTAATGTGACCGGAGAAAAGCGTCTATAAATAAATTAAAAAAAAAAAAACGTAGTAGCAACAGGCCTCTGTGCTACGAACGGCCACGAGTTGCTGCGAGCTCTGTTTCATGAACAGTAATTGTGTTTTTCTTGGAAAATGGTATAATTGAGTCAAAGAATGAACTGGTTGTTGTTAATTGTAACTCAAAGTGATAAAAAAATTATGTGTAGTGAAAATTATATACACTTATATTGGAAGAGGTAAATTGATTGTTTATTTGTCGAATTATATCCATGTTTATATCCAGATTTCTACTTTGCCAATTACAAAACGTTATTATAAGCCATATTAAGTGCAAATTAACCTTAATAAAATATAGTTTTTAATAAAATAGCTTTGTTTATAAAATGCTACCAATAAAATTATTTTAAATACTGATAAACAGAGTTAAAGACTCTGTTAATCAATAGACTCTGTTCATTATTTATACAAACTGCATAGCAGTATTCAAACTTATCATAATATTATATGGATTATTTATATAAATTATAGGCGAAATGCTTTCTTTACTAGGAGCACGTCTTTCAATATAACCTCGTGAGTTGAACATTGATCTTTTTAGGGTTCTGTTGCCGAAGGTAAAAAAAAGAAACCCATATAGTTTCGTCATGTCTATCTGTCTGTCCGTCCATCCGTATGTCACAGCCATTTTATTCTGAAACTATTAGGACTGCACATTTAAAACTTGGGATGTATGTGTATTCTGTGAACCGCTTTCTGATTATTAGACAAAAAAAGTATAATATTAAGGGGCCATAATATTAAGCCCCATATATGTTTAGAACTGAAACTAAAAATATTTTTATTCATCAAACTTATACGTGTGTGGTATCTATAGACAGGTCTTTAAAAATTTCGTTGAGGTTTCTCTCTCGTTAAGTCAATCGTTTAAAAGATCTCCAAAGACCTCCAAAGTGGTAAAATGGGCGTCTCCCTCCTCTAACTTTTATAATAAGGAAGTGAAAAATCTAAAAAAAAAAATATATGATGTAGATCTTAATAAAAACTTTCAACGAAAATTAGTTTGAACTATATAGAGTTAGTAGTTTCTATAAAATAGTACATTTTTTAAAATCGCAAATATATCTTAGTATTGCATACAAACGCTATGAAAAACAAAGGTATTTGCCATAGTTACTTTACTACGAAACCCTTTATGGGTGAGTCTGACTTGCACTTCATCAATTTTTTGTACTTCTACTAGCACAACGAGGCGGATATTAGCTAAACAAGTTTTGAATAAATTTAGAAGTTAATAGCGCTCAAACTGTGGTGATTCGACCAGTAAATTACTTATTAAATACTAATTAAATTACTGGTCTCCAAGATACAGGCGCCACCTAGTTTGGAGGCCGCTGACATTCTTTTTAATAAAACAAAGTTTAGTTACAGACAAGATTTTATACTCGTAATGTTAATTGTATAGGTTAAGAAAATTACTGTAACTCTGGTCCAATAAATTTATTCTTATTCTTATTCTTAAATGTAATAAAAATAGTTTGCAATTTTATACTACACTTAATAAATATACAATAAATAGGTTACGTTAGATATTATATTAACATTTACATGTGGAGGCTTATTATTAGCAAGTTTAGTATCATTATTTTTAAAATCATTTATGTAATTAGTCTGAAAGCTTTCTTTAAAATAAATAAAGAAATAAAGTTATCCTTCTCTCTCTCTGCAGTCGATCACCATGTCTAAAAATAAAATAAAATTTAACATAAACTCCGATACCGAGTATAAACATTTTTCCTACAAGAAGGCTTTTAATGTAGTCTTAAAAGAGTGAGAGCTATAAATTATTAATTTAAAATCAGTAGGTAACCTATTAAGTAATTCCACTGCTTGGTATCTGGAACAATGCTTAGCTATGTTAAGATTTGGTAACATTTTGTGTTTAAAGTCCTTCCTTCTTGTGCTTTCTCTTACCCTACGTTCCTCTTGTGATTCATACTCATGAATATACTTAGCAAAGTGGTTTAGGATTACTAATATTTATATAAACTCGGTACTGTTAAAATGTGTAATTCTTTAAAGTACTCTCTACATGAGTCTCTTTGTGAAATCCTTACTATTGTCCTTATGGCACGTTTTTGTAAAATAAACGCTTTCTGACAATTATAACTATAACTGTTACCCCAAAACATTATGCTGTATCTTAATCTGGATTCTACCAGCGCGTAATATATAGTCTTTAGTTGTTTTAGATCCAAAATATCTCTGAGGCTCCTGAGTACATAGCATGCTGATGAAATTGAAGAGTCAATAGCATTTACTGCAGTCGGTGGCCATACGGAATATTTCTTCGGAACTGTTTGAATTCAGCTCCGACCACCATAACTGCGATCTCCGTCTTGTTGATTAGCCTCTCTACATTCTTATCCTTGCAATTAAAAAAAAAAAACAAAAATAAAATAACAATAAATAAGTAAAAAGTGCTTATATCTTACCAAAAGCCAAACAAAAAATTCAAACTCTATTTTACAAAAAAGAAGTAGCTACTTAATTTATTTTTGGTTGTGGAATACTGGTGCCTGTGGTAGGTCACCAGATCCCCAATTGTTCATTGTATCCTATTTTTCATCTGATATTACAGGAAGTAGAGCTTCTGAACAGTGTGGCCAAAGTAGCTGAAGATACGATTGTGGGCATATTCACATAGTCATCGATATTGAGCCCTTTAATAATAGACATATTTGTGTGGAATGCCATCCATGGTCTTCGTAGCAACTGTAGCAAGCGTATCCAACACCAAATTTCGAATGTCATCTACTTTCCTCCTTCTTCTACGTTTCAACACCATATAAAAAATCGGAAAACGACAACACACGAACTAAACGGGACTTCGTTTTCTTTGAAATTCTTCTGTTCTTCCAAAGATTTCCTTACTTTTTTGCCCTTTTCTTGATATCTCGTGAGATACAGTCAACCTTATGAAAACATAGTTTTTAAAATATTGTGCGTGAAACGAAACGTCACTCCTGAATTTATTTTGTGCATGTTTTTAAACGAACTTTTATCTAGCATGATGATGTTAGTAGAACCGTTATATTTAAAAATCAGAAATTGTTAGCCGAGACAACACGATGCCACGCAAGAAGGTAGGAATATTGTATTTATTTTTAATTTTTTTTACGAGTTTCTCTGGGAGTGTGGCTTGTTTTTAGATACCTAACCAAGTGCAAATTTATATCAAGTGTGTTATTAAAACCAAATGTTTATTATTTTGTAAAAAACTAATCGTGTTTCTGCATGTATCTCAAGGTGCACACTGCCAAGTTATTACAGAATTAGACGTGGCATGTTGTGTAGTATATGTGTTAATATATGTACTTACCAAATTATAACCTCACGTATAAAGCACATTTTATTATTATATTATATAAAGCTAGATTACCACTCACTCACTGACTCATTGACATAATTGTTCTCCCAGATGGTGGATGGGGAGGTGGGTATATTTTGACAGATTCGTAAACAAGTAACTTTCAAACCTACGGGAAAAGTGCCAAACCTCCCCTTCCCCCCCCCCCCCCTTCTCCCCCCTCCCTATCGTATCTCGGAAACTACGAGACCCATATATTTTTTTTAATACGGTTTCGTATAGAGGAGGCTCGGTAAAGTAAAAACCATTTATCAAAGTCGCCCCCCCCACCCCCCTTCTCACCCCCTTTAGGCGGATCTCGAAAATTAAGAGACTTGGAACATTTTTTTTTTTCAGATTCATTTAAAGGGGCAATGCTTTAGTCAAAATACTTCTGCCACCCCCCCCCCCATCACGCCCCCCCCCCCTTTTTTTTTTTTTCTTTCGCTAGTTCGCGAGGTGCTTGCACCTCGCGCAACACGCAAATACTAAACCCCCCATCTCCCCCATCACCCCCCCTTTTTTTTTTTTTTTTCACAAGCACGCGAGGTGCTTGCACCTCGCGCGACACGCAAATACTAAACCCCCCCATCACCCCCCCCCACTTTTTTTTTTTTTTTTCACAATCACGCGAGGTGCTTGCACCTCGCGCAACACGCAAATACTAAACCCCCCCATCTCCCCCCATCTCCACCCCCTTTTTTTCTTTTTTCACAAGCACGCGAGGTGCTTGCACCTCGCGCAACACGCAAATACTAGTTATACTATATAAAGCTAAATTACCACTGACTGACTCACTGACATAATTGTTCTCCCAGATGGTGGATGGGGAGGTGTGTATATTTTGACAGATTCGTAAACAAGTAACTCTCAAACCTACGGGAAAAGTGCCAAAACTCCCCTTTTCACCCCCCTTCTCCCCCTCCCTATCGTATCTCGGAAACTACGAGACCCATATTTTTTTTTTACGGATTCGTATAGAGGAGGCTCGCTAAAGTAAAAACCATTTTTCAAAGTCGCCCCCCCCCGCCCCCCTTCTCACCCCCTTTAGGCGGATCTCGGAAATTAAGAGACTTGGAACATTTTTTTTTTCAGATTCGTTTAGAGGGGCAATGCTTTAGTTTTTTTTCACAAGCACGCGAGGTGCTTGCACCTCGCGCAACACGCAAATACTAGTTAATATTATAAATGTGAAAGTTTGTGAGGATGGTTGACTGAACGTTTGTTACTTTTTACGCAAAAACTACTGAACGGATCTGAATTAAATTTGGTAAGTATTTGAAATCCTGGAATAAGACATGCGCTACTTTTTATCCCTGTATTCCCAAGGCGTGTGAGCGTTTTCCCGAGTAAATTCCGATAACGCGGGAAAACGCTCACACGCGAATGAAGTCGCGAGCAGAAGCTTGTGGAAAATAATAATAAAAATATTAAGTTCAATTAAGTGAGTTTACACATAGCTATATAGGAATACAAAACTTTTATTGGACAACAGAAGCCACAACATACACAGGCCAAATGTATAATTTTAACATACATTACGGAACAAAGTATACAAGCATAAATAAAACAAACTCTGTCCTTCTCATACTTCTGACTTTGTTCATTCTTCTTTTCATATCCAGTCCATTCTCCTCTGGAATGCGCTTCCTCTTGAGATCAGGACGGCTGACAATCGCTACGCATTTAAAAAGAAATTGCGGATCCATTTTCTTCACCAATAAGCAGAATATCCATATTTAATTTTCATTTGCTTCTTAAGTATATATGTGTGTATATGTATTTATATAAGTATTTATTCATATATATTATTTATGTAGATTTCTATTTTATGATATTTCGATTTTATGATATTAGGTTTTTTTTGTTTTATCACTATTATTATAATTATTTTTCCAATATAATGTTCACGTACATATTGCACCTTCCACTCTATCTCTTCACCACTCATGGTTGACTGGTTGAGAATGCCTACGGCATTAAGTCCGCCTTTGTACCTATGTGTATAAAGTGTAAATAAATAAATAAATAAACCTACCTGTTTACTAGCCTACCGAGGAGGAAAGCTAGCTCATTCATCATATCGGTCTTGAATCAATAGTAGACATCCAACAGTCAAAGGCATAGTGCATTAGTCAGCGGCCGGTATGCAATCTCTCATTACACCAGGCAGATTGCATCAACTTTGTAACGAGTCTATTCATTTTAAACGTGGTTTCAATTAGCTCTATGTGCATTAATTGTATCTTTGAGATCGATTGTATCTTTGTATTCTTTTTTTTTTCTGGGTGATAAAGTCATCAAAAAACTCCCGCTGTGGGTGGAGCGGAAGGGAGTGTCAGACCTCTACTGACTAAAAACCCACCCTGTTCCTTCAGCTGCCCTTGCGTTCCAGGGCCGAGTTATCTCTTTAGAACATTCCCGTAACCCCGTATCTTTGTATGCTTGGAATCAAACAACATTTATCCCTTTCCCATCTATACTTACTATCTATACTAATATTATAAAGCTGAAGAGTTTGTTTGTTTGTTTGTTTGTTTGTTTGTTTGCTTGAACGCGCTAATCTCGGGAACTACGGTTCTGATTTGAAAAATTCTTTCAGTGTTAGATAGCCCATTTATCGAGGAAGGCTATAGGCTATATATCATCACGCTAAGACCAATAGGAGCGGAGCACTAATGAAGAATGTTTCAAAATCGGGGGATTTTTTTTCCACGCGGACGAAGTCGCGGGCGGACGCTAGTAATATTATAAACCGGAAAAGTTTGTTTGCTTGTTTGCTTGAACGCGCTAATCTTCGAAAGTACTGGGTGGATTTGGATGAAATTTGGTATGGAAGTAGCTTGAAGTTTGAGGAAGGTTATAGGCTAATACGTACTTTTTACGCGACTGCAAAAAAAGAGAGTTATGTTTTCACCGTGATAGAATTCACGGGAGCGAAGCCCCGCGTGAGTACTAGTAATAAGTAAAAGGTCAGAATATAAAATGGTATACTTTTACTGATTGTGAACAAACTATTTTCAGTTTTTGTACGGACTAAAGATGAGTAAGCATAATTATATTACTTCTGATGAATAATTATAAGTTTATTTGCTATTATATTAAAGTTATATACATATATCTGTATTATAGAATAGATTAGTTCTTTAGATTCTTGGAACAATATTAGAAATTAACAACAATCTCTACCAACTATATCCTAATAGTGGGATTAACCATGTAACCTGAAATATTCAATTCGGATATCAGACTTTCCCATAATACGGATCAATCCCCGATCACATAATTCAATTTACTTTATCCCTTGCCGAGAAAATGGCTGTGTATTTTCGTCGATAACTAAGTTAATAATTTTTGATGACGCCATCATTTCTTCGGAAATCAATTGCCATTGTACGAAATTAATACGTTCCCTTGCGTTACCAAAGTAAGCTAAATTGTATTTGGAAACTTTGTGGTCTCGATGTGAATTTATGTGCATTCAGCTGAGCAGTTGAGCAATTCAAGGCCGCGCTCAGACCGAGTTTACAGCTAAACCTATTGTTGCCGACAACTTACACACTAAACCTATCAAGGATTAATAGCCGTATGAGTAGACACATAATCAAATCATAAGGTTATTGAACATTCACTTCAAGTTTAGAATATCAATATTTGAATAGAATATTGAAAATAAAAAAGATTATAACCCGTGAAATGTCCAGGGGCTTCAAAGATGCGAGATCATTCGATAAGGGGAGCCCGGGTAGACTGCGATGTGAGCGGTTACCCAATCCTACACAAATATTTGAAATATCAAGCAAACCACAGGGAAAGAGAAAACATTGTATTGCAACGATATCCCCCGAAGAATTGAGGGTTATATCATCAAAATCCGATCATTGGGATATAATTGGTATGCTCACGGAAGTGGGCCACGAACGTGAATAATCTGCAAGCGAATAATTTAATTTATATAACCGATATTATACTGCTTTTCGTCACATTGTTTTCATTATGTTCTGCAAAAATAAGTACAATTAAGAATAAAGTGAAATATAGGATTGTACAGTTATTGTAAAGATAGAAAAACATTTAGATTGACTATGTCTAACGCCTTTTATCAAACTCCCTAGTTAAGTTAACTTAAATTTTAGAAAATAATCTATTGAAATAAATTATTTTCTTATTATTGATCGTTTGTGTATATTGTTCTTTTTTAATAATTCCGTAGCCGAATGGTAAAAAACAGAACCCTTATTAGTTTTGTCATGTCTATCTGTTTGTCTATCCGTCCGTATGTCACAGCCACTTTATTCCTAAACCATTAGGCTACATAGTTACATACTACATATTATAGACTACATTGGTAACTTGGTACGTGGATGTATTCTGTAAGCTGCATTTCGATGTTAATACAAAAAAGATAATAAATTAAAGGAGTGCTCCCATACATGGAACTGAAAGTAATTTTTTTTTCTATCCAACCTTTATGTGTGGTATGTCTATAGATAGGTCTTGAAAAATTATATTGAGTTTCCAGAAACCATCTCTATCTTTTAAAATAAGAGAGTTAAACATCTAAACAAATATATGCTGTAAATCTCAATGAATAATTTCAACGTTTGGTTTGAACGAGATATAGTCAGCAGTTTTTGAGATATAGCACATTTTCATAAACCGCAAAATGTAGCTTTCTCGTTTATACAAACAGTATGAAAATACTGCTACGGAAACTTTCATGGACGAGTCCAACTCGCACTTGGTTACTTTTTTATGTGTCATGTGTGTGCATAAATAAATAAAATATATATATATGTATTTTCAAATGAAAATATTAAAAGAAGCATTTATCAAAATCGAAAAATGTAATATCTTTGTAAAAGCAATTCGGACGCAAGTCAAGCACAGTTGAAGCTTTGAAGAATGGCAACACATATGTCCTTGCGAATTCGTTCTGAGAAGGTGGGACTGACAGCTTTGCTATGATCTCCCAGTACATAGATGCAATAACGGCAACATAACCCAGACTGTGACCCACTTGATCATCTCAACGTCACTGGTTGGAAAGAAAAAAAATATGAAGGCTTTATGACAAACTTTGTAGTCTGTGAATTAATTAGGGTAATATGAACTGTTTTCGGCTAGTGTTGAGATCATAGTGTGCTTTTTTATGAAGGGTATCGTATGTTTTAGGTAAATGAATATTTACGTTTCATCCTTCTTATAGTGTGTGATGAAATAATGTCATCTTTTGCCGTTTCATCTTTCTTCTTCCTGCTGTTAAAATAATGCAATAATGTTAGCTACTCAATCACAAACATTATGTACGACTAAACAGAACACATGCAGACCACGAGGAATAGGACATCATTAGATAATTTATATGTATTTAGTTGTACAAAGAATTTTATTATTCAGCTAAGTTAATAAATCACAAACTTCTGACTACCAAACATACCTACTTCTTATGACGTCACCCTAACCGTTTCCCCCACTTAACTTAACCCTTTAAGGGGATGACAAGCAGCTAATGCACTATATTTTCCCCTCTAGCACAGTAGGGGGTAATGTACCATAATAATGTTAACAATCTTTATTATTTTTCCCAGTTGTTTTGGACATTTTTCGCATAGCCTGTCCATTATCAATAATAGAACATAAATCTCTTAGTGTAAAGCATTTGTACTCAGAGCTACAGTCTGTCATTACTATTCCAAAAATAAAGTCGTAAGAAACATTTAACAAATTATATTCATTTAAGTAGATGTTTTGCCAGGGGTAACATTAAGTATCGTTCTTTATAAAATGGATGTTTATTAAAAATTACTTTTATTACTTAGCATAAATTAAAACATTAATATTTTACATTATTATTAATATTTTTTTTTGGTTCTAATTTACTGACAAATATTACGATTTGTGGAGAACTTGAATCTGGATTTTATTTATTGTTTGACGTTAACAGTCTAACAGCCGAACCCATTAGCATATCTGTCAGTATATTTCCATGCAAGTAAGACTTTGGCATAAGGTGTATGAAGTTAAAGTGAAATTCCAATATCTAAACTAGCTATGGTCGCCAGTTTGATCGCGAGCGAGGCTTCTCATGCGTAGGTCATTATTCCGTAGGTATTCCGGGATAAAAAGTAGCCTATGTGTTATTCTAGAATTCCAGCAATTCATATACCGAATGTCATTCCAGATCGATTGAGCAATTTTGGCGTGATTGAGCAACAAAGATCCATCTAAAATTTCACATTTTTACATAGTATAAAGACATAGTATAAGACGCTCCTGCTGTCAGTACCTTTAGATCTTTTAAACTACGCAACGGATTTTAATGAAGTATTGTACATATGTATAAAACCTTCTTCTTGAATCACTTGTTATTTTATTTCATTATTAGTACATTGTACCCGTGCGAAGAATATTAGATAGATTTGCTGGTTTGGTTTTACGTGCTGCACTGCACTGCACGACATTTTTTCTTGTCAAATCGCATGATTCTAGGTCTTTGGGATGTATCCCTTTCTATTTTTATCGGTTTTAATTCACAAAAAATACGAAAATATGCGACACAAACGTTCATGTCATATATTTTGATCGCGTTGACTTAGATGTTTAATTTGTCACAGCTGAAACAGACCGTACGGACAGACGGACAATGAAGTGATATTAATAAGGGTTTCGTTTTTTTGGAGGTATGAACCCGAAAAACGGGGATTTAATAGCTTTCGTAAAAATAATATGTCGAGAAAAAATATTTATGCTTTAGTAATCGACTTAAAAATATTAAGACAATTATTAGTTTAGGTAAGTTTTTCATAGAAAATATGTCCAATTGTCAATTGTCTAGATGGTGTTGTGTGAAAGTTGTGGAAAAAAAAAATCTCTTGGTTAAGTAATGCTAGCCGAGGTTAGTACGAAGAATGGTTAGCCAACATATAAGTATTTTGACTTGTTAAAAATTTGATAGATACATAGATCTTTGAATTGTTACACACATTTAATTGAAATTTTCTAAAAAGTGGTTGCTTTACTGGTGGTAAAAGTTCAGAAAATTGTACGAATAAGACTGTGTCTGTCAAGAAGTTTATTGAAACAGTGCTTTCAAAATCGCTCAAGTTCCTTTAGTAATAGACGAACAATATTTATTGTCAGCCAGCTACCCGTCTGCTTCACCACTTTTATTTTACTTCTGAACACTAATTAACGGGCAGACAATTTTACAACTGGCTACTTATGGACTACACAAAGTCTTTCAATCCGTTGCGTGATAAGTCACTGTAAACACAAGAAACAGACGAAGTATTACGTTTAATTATACAGTAACAAAGACTTATGCGGCTTATCAGTAACCACTCGAAGTTAACAGCTATGAACCCCAGTGCCTACTGTGTACAAATTATATCGTTCCACACTTTAATGGATACGGTCCCAATGGAAACGTGTTTTGTGCAATTTGATATTAACTACGCTTTTTTTAATTGTATAGGACGCGATTTTATACCTGGAAGTGCGCTTGCATGATGTGTTGGATCAAGTATTTTTTAAATTGTTGTTAAAGACACATATTTCTAAGGCTTTAAAGTAAAAAACGCACGCAGAGGAATCAGAAAACGGGCAAAATGCGAAGTGAACTAGCGTGCATATTTTTATATGATGCTTTAAAATCGTAGCGTTGTTATATGTTTTCTTGTAATCTATAAGTAAAAAACAATGACTGTTAAAGATGTACAGATGCCAGCACATCAAGCTACAACAATCTGTCAAATTTCTTTAATAGATTTTCAACTTTATTGTTGAAGAATTTAGGTTCAAGGTTGATTGGGAAAATTTGACAGTTTCGGGTAGCTTTATGTGGTGACATCTGTACAAAAACAGCCGGGACCAACGGCTATACCAGCTTTCCGAGGCTTGTATGAATCTCGAAATTTTAAAATGGTCACCGATCTATCACCACCCTCGATCAGTGTTGCCTAACCTTGGAGATTGATCCATGTAGCTGCTATAATTTAGCCACGATCACGAAAAACTTTTGGAGCTTTAAATATATTTTTTTTGTATTATAGAAATTTACGATTTTATTATGTATGTATAACAAACCAACCGACCCCACCACCACGATTCACGCTTAGTTGGAGGGGTTAACAAGATGAAGAAGAGAAGAAGAAGATGAAGAAGAAGAAGAAAGAAGAAGAAGAAGATTAGTCATGTGAATTCTACCCACATTGCAAGTTCTTTTTTAAAAGATACTTTATTTTCTGTAAATTATTGTTGAATTATATCAAGCTTGTTGAACATCTTCGACCACATCATCACTTAACATCAGGTGAGATGGTGGTCTAACGTGATCCTATTATCAATAAAAAAAAACTATAACGTATTTTTTTATATTAAAATTGTTTATTTTTCATTTACACAACGCTTTCAAAGGTGAATTGACGCATGACATTCCCTTACCTCACACAGAAATAGATCGGAATATCAATACTCTGGTAACGTAACTCTACTTGTTCACGTAAAGCTAATAATGTAATTCGATCACCTTTTGTTCAATATTTACACCCTTCACGGGCTGAATACCTCTAAATTGTGAAGTTGAATGTCTTTTCAATGTATGGCTCTATGTGTGAAACGGAGTCAAAGAGAGATATCGAGAAGTGCTCTGTGACGCCGCCCGCGCCCGCGCACCCTCCTTCCCGCCGCGCCCGGCTACGTGAGAGATGGCTTTCAATATCAAATTGAATTCCGCGGTTCATTGATTTTCAATTTGTTAGGGAGTACTCTCATCGTTTACCATAGACACACTGGAGATCCGACTATTGTAAATCTTCCGAAAAATTTCGCGACGAACAGTCGTCCATAACTTTTCTTGAATGCAGGAATTCAGAAGGGTGATAAAGTTTCCGTTTCTCCTTTCAAGGTATATTTCAATTTGATCAGTTAAAAGTTCATATTAAAAAGGCAAGTAACCTCATTCAGCTGGCTGTTTATCTTTCTTAGAAGCTAAGTGGAATGTAAAATAAAGTAACATCCGATTTAAAATATGGGATTAGGTAAGAGAGGAAAACCTTTTACTCTAGCACTTAGTCTGTTAGTAACTTCGTAAAGAAGTCGTGCACTAATCTTATGGACTACGAAATACTGAGTGGAAACAATAGATTATATAATCCATATTTTCTCAGTTGTGAAATGTGCAACTGCTGAAAGTACTTACAGCAAAGTTTCAGTTGTGATTTAGTTAAAATCCTCAAACTCGTTAAACTTCAACTGCGACTGTGCGTTGGTAGACGTTTCCATTTATTCAATTTCGCAAAATGTATACTTAGTGCTTGTTTAATTGGTAGTTCTTCACTGATGGTGTATTTATCTTATTTTCCAATCACAAAATACCTTTAATCCGAACAGTACCTACTTAAAAGTGGTGATTTTTTAATTTTCTTGTAGGTACAAAAATTTGCGTTTTTATATATACTACGGTCCTTTAAATAAATAAAATATTATAAAATAGGCGACTATGGTAACAAAATATAGGATAGACTGATGTTTGCTTCAGTATTTGTTCTGACATCAACCTTGGGAAACGTCTTATGTCCGTAAACGATCGGAAGGGTGGGGCAAAGTGAGGCAACCATACCCATTAATGCCAAAAAAATTATTAGCTTTACAGCTGTATACACAATCGGCTTTTATTTATCAATAACGTTGCAAAGAAAGTAGGTTTTACCCAAAGCATTTTGTGGAAAGGAAATGTGTGTTTCCCATGATTTATATCCCGAATAGGGGCGTGAGGTGGCCGGCTCATATAAAGCCGGCTGCCCGCTGGCGATAAGCTGAAGCCTTTCTATACACGGAATACACACTAAGAAAGAAAATAAACAAGTTGCCCTCACAACCTTACGCTTCGCCAATAATCTCGGAGGGAACGAATAACATCGGGTCGTTATATAACTCTTATTACAGACGCAACATTCACGAAAGTATCGCTTTAAGAGCCTATAAACTACGAGCAACATAAAAAGAAAAGGGGTTTTCAATTAGACTGTAGCGCTCTTTGATTTTTATATCTTATAGTATGTTAACTGACCGACTTTCGCGATCCCTTTATTGGTAAAGTATTCCAAAGAAACGGGTATACCAATTATCTTTTTACGGTCTGTGTAGAAAAACTTGTACTACCGTATGTCCAAATATCGGTGAACAAACAACAAACAACACCAAACTATACCTATACTGGTATAGTTATAACGAATAAACACAATCCTGAAATGACGAGCCCTTAAAATACACGGTAAATTTATCCCCATCACATAAATATTTTGCGTGTTTATCACCCTGAAAATGATATACCTTCGGCCACGTAAGCTCAGGAATAAATGGCAATGAATCAAACGTAATAACTATCTGTTTTATCTGATCCCAACCAGTTTTATTGCTTTATAAAATTTTATAACGAGAAAACTAATCCAATATTTTCTAGATACGGTGGGCAAAGAAATACTTCTTAGGTAGAGTTTCATAACAACTTCGAATAGGTTAGTACTGATGTTAAACATCTTGCCTTCTCGATAGTTAATTATAAATCAATATCACCGCCCCTGGAATCCCAATTAATTAAACCCATAATGAAATAGGGTTAATTTATAATTGATGAACTACATACACGCTGTGTAGGTGTGTATAAGCTACGTAATAGATCACGTTATATTAATATATGGGGTGTTGCTTTCGTTATCAGTTCCGGTTCCGGAAACTTCACTCAAATATGTTTCATAATTCACTGTGTTGAAAGAAAAAGTCTTTGGAAATTATGTTTAGTGAGACATAAACAATACCTTGGCAGAATTAGCATAACAACTTGGGTACATGCCTCAAGCTCGCACTTGTAGATAACAGAGTACGCACCTGCACGTAAATGTTTTTGTTCAATTTAACCCTTACTTTGCCGCGTTCATCTTAATTCTGGCAACGTTCGAGCTTATTAGGAGCAGACTGATAATACGATGAATAATTTACGGAAACATTATTTTATATTAACTTCTTAATTTGTTAAAGCTTTCCGTTTAAAAGGGATGGTGGCACTTTACAATTTTGCAGTCATGTTTTTGTATTATTGAAATAGGTAATTAAAATTTTTAGGGTCCAATATTCTAGGGAACCCTTATATTTTTGCTATAACCACCCGTGCAAGGAAGCTGAACTTTGATTGTAAAATAGATCTAGAAAATCATTTTTACTGAATACAGCTTGGACATGTAAAAGGGGTATCATTTTTTTAGTCTTTTACCCCAGATGGTGAGATATTTGAGGTATCTTATGATAAGTCTTTGAAATTATTAAGAGTTGGCTCAAACCATTTTTCCATTCAGAGAACCATTCGCGAAATATCTAGCTTTAAAGTGGTATATTTTGTTAGTTATTTGTCACCCCACAAACCAAACCGATATTTTTGAGTAGGTATTTGAAGAGTATTCACAACGTTAGTATACGAGTATGTACATACATTATGTTTATAGGAAATCTATCGTCACTAACTTAGCTTAACAAGATAATTTCAAAAACAGATTAATTTAAGTATAGGTATTAGAAAGGTAGGTAGGTAGGTAGGTATTAGAAAGTTACATATTAAACTTAAAAGAAAACATTTTGGGATGAATATAAATATTGTCTTACTATTATTGGTTTAAAGAGTTTTAAGTTTTTAAAGATTAATGAATGGATGTTTGTTAATCTTTCATGCACAACGTACTGAACGGATTTAGATAACATTTTACAGGGATAAAGCTTTGTAATTTGGCCATAATACAAATTATAACAATAAGTATAATGTAAGTAGGAAAAATTGCCAGCCCTCTGAGAGAAATAAACATATCGATTATTGAGCTATCTTGGCGTGCGCTGCCAAAACCATTCGAGTCGTGTATACGAATATAATATACTGTGGAATTGTTTATTTTAAATATTTACAGAAAAATAACTATGACTGCATAATTATGTACCTTTAAGGTTGATTCACTTTTTATGATAATCTTTGTTCTAAAATAATGTACCCACCAAAAACATCCTGTATTTTTTACAGGATGTTTTTGGTGGGTACATTATAGTTAGATTTTATGTAACGGGCCGTTGAACATACTCTATGCACTTTTACTAGTTAATACATCGAAGTCAATGGCCAAGTCACATAAAATCTAAATATATTAATAAAGAAATCGCAGTAAAGATCCTTAGACTTGGCTTCGCTTTGCTTAGAGATTTCATTAGTTTTTATAGAGAAACAAGCAGCTTAGGCGAGATTTGGCTAGTTTTTTACAGGATTTTTTTGGTGGGATTTCACTTCTTTTTGCAGAAAGCTATTTTTACTTGATTAGTTTCTTAATTATATCTTTCATTATTTTAGGTTTTCTTATTAGAATTGTTAAACGCGAATCAATTAACGAAAAATATAATACTAATGTTGATTTTGTTGATTTTGTTACTTAATTATACTACAGAGATTTTTTTTGTTTATTTTCACAAGATAGGTTTTTAATTTTGTTATTTTTTTTGTAATTTTATTGAGAAAATAATAATGTGAAGTAGGTACATTATTTTGTTAATCAAACTAAGATCTTCAGTAAAAGTTTCGTTCTTACTTATTATTTTTATGTATTTTTTTCATAAGTGTAGTTTTAAGGCTGCTTTAATTTTTATTTCAATAAATGAATAAAACTATTGCGTGTTTTTTAATTATTGAAATGATCTAACTGAAAACTGAGTTAGTAGGTAAGCCGTTTGTAAAACGTATAATTTTCAATGTGACATAAATGACTAAATATCTAAATAGCTTATATTCTAATTAATGAATTATCAACTACTTCAATTGTTACTTGATTTTATGAGTAAAAAATATATAATGTATGCTAATTAACGTAATACGCGTATAATGGCCAATATGACACATTGGCCCTTTTAAAGTGTTTTTAGAGAAAAATAATTGTAACAAAAACTAACGTAGAAGGGCCAATGTGACGTAAAAAAAAACCGATATTTGTATATATAAAATACTATAGTACAAATGAGGAGGATAGTTGTCTTAGCAAACAAGCAAAGATTCGTAAACTTCGGTTTTATCAATCTGAAGTTATAGTAAATAGAAACTTTGGAAGTCTCTCCTGTAAAGTTGTAATTTTGCACTTTGGCCCATATACATAGGACCCATCGATATATGATAATTTTGATTTTCAGTAACGATTTATTTAATTAGTCAAGATCGAACAGTAAACAGACCTTTCACACTAAAAAGTCCAGGTTCCTGTGTGTGAGCTGCAATTACTTAGGCACACAAATCTGTTGCTCGAACACACATTTGGGTAAATCTGAGATCGGATATCTTACATAGGATTCTGAATAGGTGGACACCGCAGTGTTGCACCATTACGTCCATATATTCCACGTGTAAATTCCCCTTGTGTTTTGAATCTTTCGTATTTCATACTTTTGCGGAAATGCGTATGTGTAAGGCTACACCTTTACGCTGGAAATGTGACCCATCTCGTATCATAATGGTTTTTTATTTTATGAAATAAAGTGATAAAGTAACTATACTTTATCACTTTATTTCTTAAAATACTTATCCGAATAAATACGTTATTCTTTGCACTAGTTATATGTATAATGTTTAAATAAAAAGATTTTCGTAAATAATCTGGGGGCACGGGAGTGCCCCCGCCAAGTCGAGCGCAAAGCAAACACAGCCGTACCATCCTTTTCTGGAACCATTTCGGCGTATTTTCAGGCCCCTATTTGGGGTCCTCTGGATAAATTTAGAACGCTGAAATTATCGTTATCTAGTAAGCTACCAGCATACACTTAAACCACAAAATTTCTTGGTTGTAGCTTGTTTATTTCTTAAGTTATGCAAAAGCAAAGTTGTACTATTTCGACATATATAGACTCACTGATCATCAAAATAGAGCTAGTACTTCCCATAAACTTAGAGAGCTGAAATTTGGCATAGCGGTAGAGTTTAGTGTTTATATGAAGGAAAAACTATCAAAACTAGGATCATGGAAGATCTGGAGTACCTTATGACCATGAGGAGAAACCGTAACAGACCAGCCAAACTATTGAAATTATCGACATGCTATGTTGACAAAGTTTATTGAGCGTGGTTAGCTCTTTCTTTTGATATTAAAAAAATTGAAGGTCTGAAGTATCTGATGAAGAACCCTTAGAGCTCAGCTGAACTATGGGAGATATGGAAATGCGCCTTGACAAAAGTTATTCAGTGTGACGAGTCCTTTCTACTGATGTGTATAAAAAATCGAAGGTCTGAAGTATCTGATAAAGAACCCTAAGAGCTCAGCTGAACTATGGGAGATATGGAAATGCGCCTTGACAAAAGTTATTCAGAGTGATGAGTCCCTTCTACTGATATGGATAAAACATTGAAGGTCTGAAGTATCTGATGAAGAACCCTTAGAGCTCAGCTGAACTATGGGAGATATGGAAATGCGCCTTGACAAAAGTTATTCAATGTGACGAGTCTTATAAACGAATATGGGCTATACGAAAGCTTATAGCCAATGTACAAGAATCGGAACCGGAAAAAAAGACAAGAAAGATTACTAATAAAAAAATACTACACCAAAAAAGAAAAAAAAAACAATTCTAATAAGAAAACCTAAAATAATGAAAGGTATAATTAAGAAACTAATCAAGTAAAAATAGCTTTCTGCAAAAAGAAGTGAAATCCCACCAAAAAAATCCTGTAAAAAACTAGCCAAATCTCGCCTAAGCTGCTTGTTTCTCTATAAAAACTAATGAAATCTCTAAGCAAAGCGAAGCCAAGTCTAAGGATCTTTACTGCGATTTCTTTATTAATATATTTAGATTTTATGTGACTTGGCCATTGACTTCGATGTATTAACTAGTAAAAGTGCATAGAGTATGTTCAACGGCCCGTTACATAAAATCTAACTATAATGTACCCACCAAAAACATCCTGTAAAAAATACAGGATGTTTTTGGTGGGTACATTATTTTAGAACAAAGATTATCATAAAAAGTGAATCAACCTTAAAGGTACATAATTATGCAGTCATAGTTATTTTTCTGTAAATATTTAAAATAAACAATTCCACAGTATATTATATTCGTATACACGACTCGAATGGTTTTGGCAGCGCACGCCAAGATAGCTCAATAATCGATATGTTTATTTCTCTCAGAGGGCTGGCAATTTTTCCTACTTACATTATACTTATTGTTATAATTTGTATTATGGCCAAATTACAAAGCTTTATCCCTGTAAAATGTTATCTAAATCCGTTCAGTACGTTGTGCATGAAAGATTAACAAACATCCATTCATTAATCTTTAAAAACTTAAAACTCTTTAAACCAATAATAGTAAGACAATATTTATATTCATCCCAAAATGTTTTCTTTTAAGTTTAATATGTAACTTTCTAATACCTACCTACCTACCTACCTTTCTAATACCTATACTTAAATTAATCTGTTTTTGAAATTATCTTGTTAAGCTAAGTTAGTGACGATAGATTTCCTATAAACATAATGTATGTACATACTCGTATACTAACGTTGTGAATACTCTTCAAATACCTACTCAAAAATATCGGTTTGGTTTGTGGGGTGACAAATAACTAACAAAATATACCACTTTAAAGCTAGATATTTCGCGAATGGTTCTCTGAATGGAAAAATGGTTTGAGCCAACTCTTAATAATTTCAAAGACTTATCATAAGATACCTCAAATATCTCACCATCTGGGGTAAAAGACTAAAAAAATGATACCCCTTTTACATGTCCAAGCTGTATTCAGTAAAAATGATTTTCTAGATCTATTTTACAATCAAAGTTCAGCTTCCTTGCACGGGTGGTTATAGCAAAAATATAAGGGTTCCCTAGAATATTGGACCCTAAAAATTTTAATTACCTATTTCAATAATACAAAAACATGACTGCAAAATTGTAAAGTGCCACCATCCCTTTTAAACGGAAAGCTTTAACAAATTAAGAAGTTAATATAAAATAATGTTTCCGTAAATTATTCATCGTATTATCAGTCTGCTCCTAATAAGCTCGAACGTTGCCAGAATTAAGATGAACGCGGCAAAGTAAGGGTTAAATTGAACAAAAACATTTACGTGCAGGTGCGTACTCTGTTATCTACAAGTGCGAGCTTGAGGCATGTACCCAAGTTGTTATGCTAATTCTGCCAAGGTATTGTTTATGTCTCACTAAACATAATTTCCAAAGACTTTTTCTTTCAACACAGTGAATTATGAAACATATTTGAGTGAAGTTTCCGGAACCGGAACTGATAACGAAAGCAACACCCCATATATTAATATAACGTGATCTATTACGTAGCTTATACACACCTACACAGCGTGTATGTAGTTCATCAATTATAAATTAACCCTATTTCATTATGGGTTTAATTAATTGGGATTCCAGGGGCGGTGATATTGATTTATAATTAACTATCGAGAAGGCAAGATGTTATAGATGTTTCAGGAGGTAGGTAGCTATGTCGCATAGGCTGGAATCTGACGCCCGGATATCATTTTTGCGGAGATTGCTTTGAGAACATGACGTGGTATACGAATCAACCTAAGATTGGTCAGCTTGAATAGTACAGTGATACCAATGTAGACACGAGGTATTTCAGTCTAGGCAATTTTTCGACAGCAGCTATGATGGCGAATTTTGGTAACCAATTAATTATTGTACTTTCCCATGACCTAATTTGTTTGTACATAATTTACAAATAACACGAGATCTAGTCTTCTCGTTATAAAACGTAGTAGAAATATAACACAGAACTCACTCACTACTTTTAAAACAGTATTTATAGTGACAGGTCGGATTGGGCAAAAAGTGCTATTGGGTTTTTCTATACTTAAAGAAATTTTCAGTGGTAGCTAGAGATGGTCGTTTTTGTAAAAACGTTTTTGAGCATCGATGCTAGTACACGATGACGGCATCGGATGCCAATTTGTAACGAAAACGGATGACCGCAACACCCGATGCGAACATCAGCGAGTGCGAGCAAGACACCATTTTACCGCGCAACGAAATAACGCGACGTGGTGCCCGCTGGAACACAAACCGAAAACTCGATATATCGCTCACTCGCTCACCCTCGTTGCGATCGGTGATACGCGAACGGTGCTCAGAATTATCATTACTAGAAGTGACACCAAACTAATATGAGTTTGATAGAGTACAAGCCCACTACGTGACTACAATACCATCTATTACGAATTTAAATAAGTTTTGCCAAAACTTTCATAACATGCAATGTTTACTTGTTTTGTGTGTAAGTAGAAGTTTAGTCCTATTTTGTCAAAAATAAAGACTGATTTGATTGCAACTAACTTATGTTTCATTTTATACACTATTTATGAATACTAGCGAACGACCTACATATGGTAATTAAAATTCTTTCCTCATCCCGCGGGAACACTGTTTTTTTCGAAATTAAATTATGTCCAGTGTGCTACCTTCATACCAAATTTAATCAAAATCGGTCCAGCATGACGCATAGAAGGATAGTACGAGTGCAAAAAGTGAGGCAACTAAAACTTAGCCATTTTGGCTAACTTTGCACATTCACTTTTCAACTTGTCACATTCTGCCGAACAGAGCTCGCGTTTAAAACGACCGTTTGTAGCGTAAAGGGATGTCATAGTCCTTCAGGAAAACAAAAAACATGTAATCAAATTACATTTCACAAGTAAATACTTACATTTTATACATTATATTTACGTAAATCGACCATCAAACAAAAATTCTAATAACCTAACTTATCACAATTCAATGTTGCTATCCGTGAGGAAAAAATACCCATATTGATTTCTTTTGTGCTTATTTTTGTTAAATAATATATATTTCTGCCCTGCACTAACTAAAAGGCAGTTAAGCCACAAAAGGTCATTTTTTACTTTTTAATGTATACTTAAAATACTTTCGATTCTCTATCTTTTGGTCTAAGAATCATTTTCCTACGATTAATACTTTTCGAGATATAGCAATTTTGCTGAGCAGTTAGACAAATTTTTTTTTTTCACTGCCTTTGTCAAAAAGTGACTAAACCACAATACTTGTATATAAAATACTAAAATATAATACAATACTAAAAGATACTTTTATTTACTTTAAAAAACCTCACATATATTGTGCACAGAAGCTATGCCCACAAAAATAATTTACCATCGTCCTAGCTAGCGTAGTTTTGTATAAAAATCATATCCCACTTATTTTTACGTTTACTCGAAAAATACTTTTTGGGGTTAGCGGCTTTTTAGTTAGTGTAGGGCAGATTTGGTGACCTGACTTACAGGTTTTGGAAAAAACTTAGTTTAGGCACCAGTCTCCCACAAATTTTGTTTAAATTATCTGTACCTTATGTCAATTATCTAATGTATTAATTTGTGGTGAGAAAAATAAATAAATTCTATTCTATTCTATTCTATTCTAGTTTTGGCGGCAATTATGTATGCGTCAAACTAAACTATATTTATTTACAGATAGGTACTACCTACAGTGTTTTATGACTAAAAGTTACTGTTAGTTCGAAGAGTGGTATCATAAAGATGACAATTTTATTGATTAAGATTTTTTCATTTAAGTAATGTTCTAAATAATATTTTTCTATTTCATAAATACAACACATACTTTTAATTAATATCAAACGAGATTTTTCAAGCAATTAATACATTTCTATAATATCATTATAACACATTACACATCAAACATTCTAAACGCAATGAACGATATCTCATTTCGTTTACCTTCCATAAAAATATGTCATATAAGTCATATTACGTGAAAAAACATCATCTTATCTAGTTTCATAACATAAAATACTTGATTTGATCCAACAACATAATAGTGCATTTTCCCATTTTTGTGGGTAATGGTCTGGTAATGGTATCACTGAAAGCTATATTTGTTGCGTTTGAGGAACGTAGACACATTCGGCTCACGCACACAAAGAAAATAAAGTGGACACACGAAATCGCTCGTGTTTTTTTCTAGACTTGGGGGATGTGAAAAAACATACACACACACTCACAAACTTTCGCCTTTATAATATTAGTAGTAGAAGTCATACCTATCGTTAAATATCGTATCTGATTATTAACAAAATTATAGTAAAATAGACAACAAAAGTTATCGTTATAGCACCGTTACCGAGAACCTAACTATGCGTAGACATCAGCCGACACGGCAGTTATTTTATCAAATCGCATCCACGACAGTTTGCTGGCATCGATACCAGAAAAAACGATGCCGGCATCGGATGCGGTTTACTCATTATCGGTGCGCATCGATGACAAAAATTAACGAACGAAAATGCCCGTCTCTAATAGTAGCCCTGTGTTTGTTACCGAGCTGGTAACGTTGAACTATATGGGAACACTTACAAGATTAGGCAAAGAGAATGTAATACACTACCTATACATGGATTAGGAATAAAAACCACCATAGTGTTCTGATCTGAGCTGGCTTTATTTCGTTGAATATGTGTGGACCCCACCCTACCACCACATTTTTTTTTTTAATGTGTGGCCACTCTTAGATCAGCTCACTAAGGCTGTGCGTCTACTTAACCGGTCTGTCCTGTGGTGACCTCTAATAAATTAAAGCCAGGGCTTACAAACTAAAATACGCTTACATCTAATGACCACACGCTAAGGGCACTCCCTGTGGAGTACGGGCCTCGGCATAGCGGGGTCATTTTGGGAGGGCAGCAAAGGGACAGGCCGGGTCGTATTTAAGGGAGTATTTATTGCTACTGGCTCAGCATCGCGGGCTGGCTCGGTTGGCAAAGGTCGGGGAGGATTTCCATTACAAGTACGCGGACGTCGCGATGGGCCTCGTCGGCGAGGCCGGAATACGGAACGCGTTTTGTGTGTGTGTCTTCTAAGAGTGCTAGTTTCCCTACTGCTCTCCTGTCGGATGGTGGTGGGGTCGTCGGGCTCGTCTAGGACGTTAAACCTAGGGTCCACACATAGTTTACGAAGTATAGTATATACATAGTTCACGAAACCATAGCGACTTCTATTTCGACGCCATCGCCATCTATCGAGCTTGGGCTTAAACATTTTAGATTTTGCACAGTTATGGTTCGTTACTAAACACCCTGTGTTTGGAAGTTGGCGGTGTGATACCACTGTGCATTGGGAAGCACATTAAGTCGTTGGTCCCTCCTGTAATTTGTACATCTTTGACAGTCCTTACGGGGCATTAGGAGCCAGAAAATCTGACCCTGGTCTGGCCATCAAGTTACCCAGCTACAGGGTTGTGGAGGTCAGATAGGCAGACGCTACATGTAAAAAACTAATTCTCAGCTGCTCCAGTCTAACCGATGTTAGACTGGAAGCCGAGCCGAACATACTGGGGAAAAGATTAAGCAGATGATGAGTACTTACAGTGATTCTAGTGATAAGTCTGACAGACACTACTTATAATTTTCGAAAAGCTTGCAAAAATAACGTTTTTTAACCGACTTCTAAAAAAGGAGGAGGTTCTCAATTCGGATGTTTGTTTGTTTTTTCTTTTTATGTTTGTTCGGGCATAGCTCCGTCGCTTGCCAACCGAATTGAAAACTTCTTTTTTTGTTGAAAAGGGTATACTTCCCAAATGGTCCCATGAAAATTTTATCGAAATCGGTCAAGCCGTTTCTGAAAAATCAACAAAAGTCTAAAAAAAATATTTACGTTGATGATCTTTTCGTATACTCTGCATTGCGTTTAGTGTTCGCGCAAAAGTCCGTCATTTACGAACCGATTTGGAAAATTCACTGACCCACTAAAAAGCGCGAAAATAAAAACTTTTTTGCAAAAAATAAAACCGACTTCCATATCAAAACACTACAAAGCCAAAAATAATTTTAATTTCGGAAGGCGGTGTGAATAAAAAGAAAATACAAGACCAATAACACCGACTACCGAAATTAAAATTATTTTTGGCTTTGTAGTGTTTTGATATGGAAGTCGGTTTTATTTTTTGCAAAAAAGTTTTTTTATTGTAGCTTATAAAAATACAGATACAATATGATATAATAATGATTTATAGATATGATAACAAAGAACCCACCATTTCTTTAAATACACCAGGAAAATCTTCAGAAATCATTCTGTTGGTGACATTCGGATCTTCGTTTCGTTGTGATAAACACAATTTATAAATATTTTATTAACCTACATCAAAGAACATGTTCCTCTTGGAACAAATGTATTTGCCTGAAGGTTTTAAATAAGTATGATATCATAATTTTGGGGTTCCTTACCAATACAAGAAACACACATCTAAGTTTTCCTAAGCACATCCGTCTATCTGCGGTATATCTCAGAGAATATTGACATGATTGATAGATTCGTCATGTCTGTTCGTCCGTCCGTATGTCACAGCCATTTTATTACAAAACTATTAGGACTACATATGTGAAACTAGGTATGTAGATGTATTTTGTGAACTGCTTTTCGATTTTTATACAAAAATAAAAAATAAGGCGGGTTTCCCTTACGTGGAACTGAAACTAAAAATATTTTCTTTTCATTCAATCTATATGTCTGTAGTGTCTATAGACAGGTCTTTAAATGACATTGAGGTTTCTCAAAACCATTTTTCCTTAAACTCAATCGTTTAAAAGATAGACACTTCTAAAGTGGTAAAATGTATGTCCCCTCCAACTTATGTAATAATAAAGTGAAAAAAAAAACTGTATGTCTCAATGAAAACTTTCGAAGAAAATTGGTTTGAACGAGGTAGAGCTATCTTGTTCAAACCAATTTTTTTCGAAAGTTTTCATTACACATTTTCTAAAACCACAAATGTAACTATGTATTTCATACAAACACTATGAAAAACAAAGTTAGTTAGCGTAGTTACTAAGGAACCATTCATCGACGAGTCTGATTTGTACGTGGCTAATTTTTATAATTTTAAATTTAACCCTACTCGTAATTCGTTTGTACGGAACGGATACTCTTATATGAGCTTAAGAGTGTGTGCGTACTCACAAGCTTGGCAAGGCGGCCTGTACCTAGTTAGCAAGCAGAAAATGTAGACAGAAATATAACTTACTTTTGTTAAATTCGAAGAACTGATTTTTATATATGTTATACAGAATACTATTAAAAATATATATTTTATATTGCCAAACTTTGTCTGCGGGCGGTAACTAGTCTCAGATGCTTTAAATTTCATAAAAGAATTATAGAAATTTTCTTATATTCGAAGTCTTCTATCAATCAATCATCAATATATATAAAACGCTTCCGTTACTGATTGATCGACAGACAACGCACAGCCGATACTACTGGGCGCAAGAAGCTAAAGCCCCCCCCCCCCCCCCCCCCCCTACGTGGGCCAAAAAGGGGGTCAAAATTTATATGAAACTTTTTATTTCTTCAGTGGATTCACTTAAAACTTTGTATATAGATTCCTCAAGTGACTTAAATGAGCACTGAGAAAGGACTTTTGGAAATTCCCCCCTTCCCCTAAGGGGGTAAAATGGAGGCCCGAGTTTGTACGAAACCTTTCATTTGTTCAACAGATTCATTACAAATTTTGTACATATGTATCTCAAGTGATGTTAATGAGCATTAAAACAGAATTTTTAGAAATCTCCTAAAAGGGTCAACTTTTTATTTGTTCAGCAGATTCATTACAAATTTTGTACATAATTATGTTTCTCGAGTGATGTTAATGAGCATTAAGACAGAATTTTTAGAAATCTTCTAAAAGGGTAAAAAGGGGGTACGAGTTTATACAAAACTTTTTATTGTTCAATAGATTCAATTGAAACTTTTTACATAGGTTCCACAAGTGATATTGCTTACTATTGGTATTGCAGGAATGATCTAACGAGATACCGTGGTCTCGGAACGTAAGGGTAATTGAAGGAACAATGTGAGTTTTTAGTTAGAAGAAGTCCGATACTTCGTTGCGTTCCATTTAATTGGTGCGATTACATTTATCATTTGGTACCACGGTACCAAATAACCCTTGGAATTAATGAATTATTATAAGAGGAGGTACGTTGGGACCACACACATAGACCCTTTCTTTACGATATAGGAAAGTACAGTCAAAGAAAAAAGCAGGTTTAGTAAAATATTTATTTATTTATTTACCAAACGAAAGTATCCTAATTAACAATAAGGATTCTTTAAAAGATTGTCTCAGTGCTCATTTAAGTCACTTGAGGAATCTATATACAAAGTTTCAACTGAATCCACTGAAGAAATAAAAAGTTTTAATTGAACTTTGACCCCCTTTTTAGCCCATGTAGGGGGGAATTTACAAAGATACTCTCTTAGTGCTTCCCTATACTCCCCAAGGAAAATACATGCCAAGGAACAATGCTCAAAACGTCCCCACACTTGTAGCACTTTAAAACCTATGTCAATCCAACGACCATAGTCATCATTTAATTGTTCGCAGTGAAAGTGAAATGTCTGTCCGAAAAAAGTTACAGTGATATGAAAACACTGGAATCATACTTACAATTATGTTGCCGTTTAACATTCTTTTTGACATGATTAAACTCAAAAATACTACAGTTAAATATATATATAATGACTATCTCGTTGGTCGAGTGGTCGCAAGTGCGACTGCCGAGCTCGGGGTCTCGGATTCGATTCCCAGTTCAGGTAAAATATTGCTGGGTTTTTCGGTTTCAAAAGAGTTCAAAGTAATAGCATGGAGTTTAGAATTGTGCTTGGTGTAGGGCAATATGTTAACAGGGGATAATATTTCCTTCGTTTCAAACCTTTGGACCTTTGTTTGATAATTTAGGGAATGGCACATTTAATGGGTCCCATATAATAAGGGGTGAATCTATTGCCATACACCATGCACTATTCCAGATTGCGTGCTTTTACTAAGAATGTTCTACAAACCGGTAAAATCCAATAATACTTTTGCCTGACCCAGGAATTGAATACGAGACTCCTTGTTCGTCAGTAGCGCTTACGACCACTCGACCGACGAGACAGTCATTATAATTGTAGTAGTTTTGGCTTTAAATATGCCAAAAAAAAGTTAAAGGTCAACCAACATAATTGTGACTGATTGCGGTATTTTCATGTTACTGTTACTTTTTTTGGACAGACATTTCACTTTCGTTATCATACAATTAAATGATAAGATGACTAGGGCCCTTCGATCGACATTGATTTTAATGTCCATACATTTTTGGGCATTGTCCTTACAGCTTCTTGCGCCCAATAGTTTCGGCTGTGCGTTGTCTGTCAAGCAGTCAGTAACGGAAGCGTTTTATATACAACGTGTAATTTAAAGGGTATATACATACCGAGTGCACGGCTTCTTTGGATGATAACAAACGATATAGCAAGGGTTTTATAATCCTATGTCTACATGTGTGGAGCATATTAGAAATTTCAATACATTGATACCAGAGACCGAATTTTTCAAATTAAGAAGAACGAAGAGAATTATCGTTTTACTGGCAAGTGACGTGGAGAGTGATGACCCTCATAGTGTTGTGATTGGTATTCAAGAAACATATAAAACCAATAATTTTCGGTCAATTCTGTGAGTCACTTATTTTGAGCTGAAACTTTGCATAGAGACTCCATACCAGATGTTGTCTTCAGTCCTTTTGGAAAACCCATATGGGTTTTTCGTTACACGTTGTATAAAAATCAGTTCTTCGCATTTAATAAAGTAAGTTATGTTTCTGTCTACCTTTTCTGCTTGCTATTTAAGAACGGGCCGCCTCGCCAAGCTTGTGAGTACGCACACACTCTTAAGCACATATAAGAGTAACCGTTCCGTAAATTTCGTTACTTCGAAAATAAGGAAGGTCTGGCGGCGGTGGGATCTTACTCTATGATACAAAGTTCTTGTTTGTCTCCCAAAAGTGACCCCAAACTCAAAATATATTAATTCGTGTTCGGGTTTGGGTCACAGAAATTTAAATGTGTATAGAATTTCAATGGAATTTGTATAGTAGATTGGAACTATCGGCAGTGGGAGAAAGAGAGACAGACACACGTTTGATCATATTATAATATGAGGGTTCCATTTTTTCATACGACTCCGAAATCTTTTTTCTTCTTCTTGTCAATGGCACAAATATGTTTATGTTTTGTTAGGCCAGAGCTTCGCTACATCCACGGCGTCAATAGTGGTGGCATAGTGATAGTTTTGGCTGCAAGATGCTAAACTAAGTGAGCAGAATAGGAAGTGAATAGTTTGTTCTGCAGCTCCACATTTCCCGCTGCTGTTTTGTCTAGTTCTAAACCCTGAAAACAATAAATTTCCCTTAAGAAACAAACTAAGTATTAAAAATTTCATTGAGTTGACAGGAGGCATTGATATGGAATGTCGGCGTGAGTTTTAAAAGAAACAACTCGGCCATTGAAAGCGTCATCTCTGACATTCATACCTGGCCGTTGATATGTCAAAAAAACTTGCAACATGTTCACTGTAAATGCCATATCAAAGGCTCACACAATTGACCACACAACTGCAATCCAATTTATACAATGTATTTGCACGTAAATAGCAATTAGTTCTAAGTCATAATGCTGAAATAGAGTAAAACATTAGTCTAATTAATCGCTGAAATGCAGCCTAATCTCTCAGGGGAATGACTGGCTTCCCCCTGTTTCGGAATAACCCCCAATGCATGGTTTAACTGTTAGGCAATAGATTAGCCTAACACCAAGTGTGCTTAAATATTAAACAGCCCAGATAATTTGAGTGTGGAGCCGTCTAGTTTTCTGCGAAAAACGCTCGTGTGAAATACCTTAACGTATGAATTATTTTGTGAGACGTGATAAAACGATTGCTTTATTTTTGTGATCCATTTCAAATTAGATACATGTTATTCAATTATTGAGTACCTGTAGAGTTTAACTTATTTATTCATATTCGTTTATTCAAATTGTTGCTTAACAGCGAAATAATATGTATGTTTTAATAATATCTGTAGTAAAAGGATATGAATCACCATTATACACTGCGACTTTCGAGGTACCACAAGGTTCACATTTGGGTCCGATTGTCTTCTTGATCTTTATCAATGATATTGTAGACTCTATTAAACATTGCAAATATTCCATCTTTGCTGATGACTTAAAAAATCAAAAAATAGTACATTTGCATGAAGAGGTTGTTCAGATTTAGGAGAACTAATATTCAATTTTAAAATAGTGGCAGAAAAACAGGATGTCGCTTAATGCCGACAAAGGTTACCACATGAATAATGACGAGACGCAAATAATAACAATAATCATCATCCATCATAATTATCCGACCTTCGACGAGAAATAAAATCATATTATGCATCTTCTTACACATTAAATGACGTGTCACTTAATAAAGTAGATACATCACTTAATAAAGTAGATACAATCCGAGACCTGGGAGTCCAACTCGTTACTAAATTAACCTTCAGAAATCTCTTAGATATTATCATAGCCAAACCTAACAAAATGTCTGGTTTCGTTAGAAGAACTTGTACGGGTTTCAAGTCCATCGCAACCCTAAAACTGCTTTACAATATTATTCTCGTGTGAACTATATTGGATTACGCGTCTCTGGTTTGGAGCCCCAAATACCGTGTCCACCTTAACCGTATCGAGTGTATCCAAAAGAGATTTACGAGGCTTTTACGATTTAGGCACACAAAATGTCCAAGAAGATACCCCATACGAACAGCGACAACCATTTCAAGCTAATTTCAGTCGAACAACGCAGAAACTTGTCTGATCAGATCTTACTTTTCAAAATTATAAATAACTTAGTCAATGTTCCAGAACTACTGGCGGAAATAAACATAACTGTTTCACGTCGCACTCTGTGCAGATCTAATCGTGAAACTAACATTTTTGAGATAATGATCACTAGAACTAACCTAGGGACAATGGCACCCATGAACCGGCTGATGAGAGGTTATAATGAAATAAGTATACGATCGAATGATATCGATATATTTTGCAACACATTATCGCAATTTCTCAAGTATGTGTTGGCTTTCAAGCATAATTAAGAGGTAAAAGAAAAACTTAATTTAATTTAATTTTGTACATAATTTTTGATCCTCGTGCATTCTATGGCAACTTTTGTATCAAATTAAGTAAGTTAGTAGTAAGTTTTTGCATTACTTTATAATATTATTTAAGTGCTGTGCACTCCGTAAATCCATTTACCGGAGTACCCGAAAGGATCAGAGAATATGGGCTGACTGTATAGCAAACCGGGCACAGAAAGCTGCTGTTACTGGCAATCTGAGAGAACTGTACAACGCGACCAAGACTTTATTTATTTATTTTATTTATTTTTTTTATTTATGGTTCACCAACAAGTGTTACAGCTAAACATGATTGATATTTGTTAGATAACAATATTAATAATACTGCACACCTAATTACAGGTAAACACCGCATGCTTCGTGTTTGACAGGTAACAAGAAGAGATAAACAGACTAGTAAATTATGAGTGTTAGTAGCTTAGACTAAATATTAGTACTTATTGCTATGTGCTTCTACATGCTATTTTGTTTCAAATTTCATCGATTGGCGTTACGGATAAATTCAGACAAGCCGTTTGTGTGGATGTCTATTAGACGACTGTGCTCATTTATGTATTTGCATAACCGTGGTATTGGGGAGCTTGCGCCAAATTTAGTTCTACGAAAGGGGGGGACCAAGGGCGTGATTGGTTTTCGGGGAGGTTTCCGAGGCACTCGGAGAGAAAATTTGCTTAGGAGATGCGGGCAGTCAATTTTACTCCTAAATATTTTAAAGAAAAACTTAAGATCTAAAGTGTCCCTACGTTCCTCAAGAGGTTTCATTTTGAAAAATTCTAGTTTTTCTCTGTAAGATTTTCTTTTCAGGCTTCTACTTCCAAATGCATATGTTAAGTGATTCAGTAGCCGTTTTTGAACCCTTTCCATTCTTATTGAATGGACAGCGAAATGTGGCCGCCAAGCAACACTGCAATACTCAAGAGTACTACGGACCAGACTATAATATAGCATTATTTTTGTTTGTGCTTTTCGGAATAATTTGCTATTGCGGATCACGAATCCTAACATACGTAGTGATCTCTTAATAGTGCTATCAATGTGCGGTACAAAAGTCAACTTGCTATCAAGCAAGACGCCCAAATCTCTGATATGATCGACTTCAGCCAGAGGCGTACCACTGATATTATACGTCGTGTTAATGTTATGCAACTTTCGGCTGAATTTGATGTGACTGCATTTTTTACAATTCAAGTTGATACCATTGTTGGAGCACCACTCATGAAGCCTGTCTATATCTTGCTGCATTGATAATTCATCTTGTTCCGACGTCACTGTCTTTATGATTTTTATGTCATCAGCAAAAAGAAACGGCGACGTATTTTCAAAACAGTCAGTGACATCATTAATATAGATAATAAATAAAATGGGGCCTAAATGCGATCCCTGGGGAACACCTGAGGTAACTTTGAGACGCGAAGAACAGTAACCATTAGCTACCACATAGAATTCTCTATTGGTTAAATAGGACTCAAACCACTTGAGGAGCGGGCCATGGATGCCATAGACCGATAGCTTAACTTTGACAGGTAAAAGTACATTCAGGAAGAAATCTCTCAGAGACAAGAGAGTGAAATTTAAAATCTTTCGCTCCAACGTGAAAACATAGAGGGTTACCAAGAACATCACGCGTTGGATCCAGGTATTCGTCAACCGCTGTCTCCGACAGATTCTCGGTTTTTTCTGGCCTGAAAAGATAACCAACGAATACCTAGTGGAAGTCTGCTAGAAGATACCGATTGGACAGCAGATTGCTCGTCGCAAGTGGTCTTTGATTATTTATTTATTTATTTACACTTTATGCACATAGGTACAAAGGCGGACTTAATGCCGTAGGCATTCTCAACCAGTCAACCATGAGTGGTGAAGAGATAGTGTGGGAGGTGCAATATGAACGCCACACTCTCCGAAGGGACCCCAGCCACATCCCTAGACAAGGTCTAGAGTGGACCCCACAGGGGAAGCGGAAGTGTGGCCGTCCAAAGCTTACTTGGAAGCGTTCAGTAGCGGCGGAGTTGAAGAAAATCGGGTTAACGTGGCCCGAGGTGAAGCGCGTAGCCCAAGAAAGAACGCGATGGCGGAGCACTGTAGACGCCCTCTGCCCCACCTAGGGGACTTAGGCCATTAAGTCAAGTAAGTTACAAATTCACCATGTGCCAAAACCATATTATACTATATAAAGCTAAATTACCACTGACTGACTGACTCACTCACTCATTGACATAATTGTTCTCCCAGATGGTGGATGGGGAGGTGGGTATATTTTGACAGATTCGTAAACAAGTAACTCTCAAACCTACGGGAAAAGTGCCAAACATCCCCATTTCCCCCCTTCTCCCCCCCCTTCTCCCCCCCCCCTTCTCCCCCCCCCCTTCTCCCCCCCTTCTCCCCCCCCCCCTATCGTATCTCGGAAACTACGAGACCCGTATTTTTTTCTTTTTACGGATTCGTATAGAGGAGGCTCGGTAAAGTAAAAACCATTTTTCAAAGTCCCCCCCCGCCCCCCTTCTCCCTCCCTTTAGGCGGATCTCGGAATCTAAGAGACTTGGAACATTTTTTTTTTCAGATTCATTTAGAGGGGCAATGCTTTAGTCAAAATACTTCTGCAACTCCCCCCCCCCATCCCCCCCATTTTTTTTTTTTTCATTAGCACGCGAGGTGCTTGCACCTCGCGCAACACGCAAAAACTAAACACCCCTAACTCCCCCCATCACCCCCCCTACTCTTTTTTTTTTTTTTTCACAAGCACGCGAGGTGCTTGCACCTCGCGCAACACGCAAATACTAGTTATACTATATAAAGCTAAATTACCACTCACTGACTGACTGACTGACTCATTGACATAATTGTTCTCCCAGATGGTGGATGGGGAGGTGGGTATATTTTGACAGATTCGTAAACAAGTAACTCTCAAACCTACGGGAAAAGTGCCAAACCTCCCCTTTTCACCCCCCTTCTCCCCCCTCCCTGTCGTATCTCGGAAACTACGAGACCCGTATTTTTTGTTTTTTACGGATTCGTGTAGAGGAGGCTCGGTAAAGTAAAAGCCATTTTTCAAAGTCCCCCCCCCCGCCCCCTTTCTCACCCCCTTTAGGCGGATCTCGGAAATTAAGAGACTTGGAACATTTTTGTTTTCAGATTCATTTAGAGGGGCAATGCTTTAGTCAAAATACTTCTGCAACCCCTCCCCACATCACCCCCCCCCCTTTTTAATTTTTTTCACAAGCACGCGAGGTGCTTGCACCTCGCGCAACACGCAAATACTAAACCCCCCCTTTTCCCCCCATCACCCCCCCCTATTTTTTTTCTCACAAGAACGCGAGGTGCTTGCACCTCGCGCAACACGCAAATACTAAACCCCCCCATCTCGCCCCATCACCCCCCCCATTTTTGTTTTATTTCACAAGCACGCGAGGTGCTTGCACCTCGCGCAACACGCAAATACTAGTTTATTTTATATATGTAAATGTTAAGTGAATAAGTGTTGGTGAGCCATAAATAAACAAATCTGTGATCACGCCTACTAGTGAGGTATGTAAACAATTTCCTTGGAGAATTCCGAGGCATATCAAATTCAAATCAGCGCTGTCCAAACTTGAAGTACGGGTCAACTCTCAATTAAAATTGTTACCACATTCCTTAGTTCGAAGGAAGTTAAATTGCAATGAGAAATACCGTACATCTCTGTTAAGAAATTCAAGGTAAAATTCCTTAAAAAATAACAAGATACTGTCAATAAAAATGCCGGTGGCGTTTCATTGCCTCCGGCAAAATTATTAGGCGTAAAATGACTTCGTTTGCACTCCTGTAGTTCACAGTACCTGCGGTGTCTTTTAACGCAGGATTGAAACTGAAATATTCAGAAAAATGTTCTAAAAGAAACTTTTATTCGCTTGCTTATATAATTTGATTGAAGTTTATAAGTTTTAGTTTTTCTCAAATCCTAAATTGGAACACTATATGTGATACAAGTACAATTTTTCAATTCTATAAAGTTCCTACAGTACTCAGCTTGCTTTTCTATCTGTGTCGCGCAAAATATTATTGAATAATAATATGCGGGTAGATGTTGCACTTGGTTTGATACCATGCCATCCGAACACTGTGGGAGATATAAGACACGTATTGAATTCATTCTCCATACATACACAGTTCAATCAAAACGTATTGACATCTTGCGTGCCCAATGTGTCCGGTCTAGTTACTTCTGCAAAGTGCAACTGGCGTCTGGATCACAATAATTGTTCACCTTCCATCTTTTTTATTTCAAAACACTGTTGAATGTAGATAACCGCTTTGTGTATATGAGGCTAGACATTTACAGCAAATGTACAGATAAACAAACAAGAATAAATACTTCAATACTTTAAGACCAATAATATCTGCGGGAATGTTGTAACGAGATTCTGCAGACTTGAAACACAAGGTCAACTGAATGAATGGGTAGCTTTTTAGGCAGAAGAAGTTTGAAAACAATTTCTTCTTAACCAACAACGTTACGGAATTCTACAGAATATAATAATATATCTTTAATATCCAAGTAACATGACTAGGGTTACGTATATTTCGCAAATAAAAAATTGAAATTTCGCATAAATATAAACTCAAATTGCTAAATTTCGCTTTTATTCGCAAAAAAATATGAAAATTTAAATTCACGTAGTTATTAACATAATCATTAAGTGCAAGGTCTAACTATCTATTGAAAAAATTAGTTAAAAGCTAACATTGTGGTTGTTTCTGTTTTCCTGCTTAAGTCGTTGCCTTCGGTCATTTACGACAATATGTAGATACAAAAATATCTTTCAGCGTCATTACTGTTGACTGGGCTGTGGAGGCTTTGTATAACTGCATTTTTGCTAGGGTAGCTACATTTTGTTGCTAATAAAATCTGTATGACGTCAACAGGCTTGTTGAACTGTGTTTAGTAACTGCCTGTGGAAATGAGCATATCCATCTAAGAGTTCATCTTGTAATATCTCATTGAAAAATGGTATTTTGGAGAAGCTCTCCAGCGTTAAGTTCGTGCCCGGAGACGATGTGATTACGGCTGCTGCTACTGATGGGCAAAATAATTTGCCGATGTGTAAATAAGATTGGTTTGTTGGGTTGGACGTCATGTGTGCTGACAATTTATCCAAGCTTTTCTGCGCTGCTGTCTTTAGCATAACACTGTGAAAATGGCGAATTACCATTTTCGTTTGACAAAATAAAAATAGTTTTTGTACACAATTTCGTGGTAAAGTATAAAAAACACAATATCTCGCACCAATTAGTAAATTTCGCATGTATCGCATGTATTTAGTAAATTTCACGTTTATCGCATCTATTTTGCAAAAACGAAAATTACGTATCTTTAAACATGACTCATCTTGTAAGTAATAGTATTTCTGAACTATTTTAGATTTCTAATCTAATCGCTTAACCAACAAAACCATGAATAATATGTACTGCTACATGCAGCAGTGATTCACATATAAACAGCCCAGTCTACTCGCCAACTAGCGTTGGATATAAAGTTGGGGCTGCCCTAAATGCGGTGCACCAGATCCACAGACTTTAGTAAACAAAAACGTTGGGGTCAAATTAATACAGTGTTTTTGTAGATATAGCTTCCCAATATACATGATTAATCCTCCAAATTGTTTTTGCAGAGCTGGTATTCGTAATCCCTGGTGCACATCGTGTCAATATCAACGACTAATAATCAAAAGTCCCGAAAACAAATGAAGGACTTTCGAAACAAATGCTGGAGCCTAAATTTGAATTTAGGTTTTCCAACTAAGTGATCCAAATATTTGAGATTAAAGTGGCCAGTTAGACAAAACATCAATTTCATATGAAACGATCTAATGAATAACATGAATTTTGGAAGTTGATGTTTGAATTTCTCTTTTATTACAATTGTATAAATATGACTTGTGTTAAAACCTTTCCATAAAATTCTGAGTAAATCTAGTTTGTTCTATAACAAGCATAATACCTACATGTTAGAAGGCATACTTATTTGATATTTTTGCTTTGCTCGATTCTATGGCTAGAGGTCGTCATCGCGTCTACTTATTTCCATTGAAATGACATGATTAACCTTCTATACTCGTCAAAAGCTCCAATAATATTTATATGATATTTCCCAAAAAGGTACTAGAAATAGAAGGCATTACAGGTATTCAATTGAATAAATACGTCAATAGATGTAAGTGATTTCTTATAGTGTGAAGTTTATATGTAAGAAAGGTACCTAATTGAACCCATTTTATAAAATTATTTATACGTTTAATCTTCATTAAATGAACAATCAATCAATCAATCAATCATTTATTTTTGTGAACATAAGTAAAATAGGTGGTAAAATATATGTCATTAGTAACTATCTATGTTCTGCTGTAAAAGCATACAGAAATATTAGGCTTACATTAATTAAATTAAATTACATCATAACAAATTAAACCAAATCACATCATATTGTATAAAATAGTTTTAAAAAAGACGAAAATAAAGATAGAAGAAAAAGAAAGTAAAACTATTCGAATCCACGTGATTCATTCGAGATGTTTTAATTGATTTAACTTATTAGGACATCCAAGAAGACTCATTGATTATACCCATTCTCATACTCTTTTTAACTCGTTATTGGGATATTAAATGTTTACAAAGCAAACCTTTACAATTGGATGGTATGGAAAGTATTAAGAGGAGAGTCGTGTGGCAACATCTTTAACCCTGAACTGGCATCATCAGAAAAAGTTGAGACAAAGGATCCTCTCTATACAGCGAAGGATATCATAGGTACTTTTCATCATACTTATTCCACGAATCTCTGTATGGACTTCAAATCTTATCGTCGCCGGAAATATTTATAGTGCAATCTACATATATGTGCGTTAGATAAATTAGTGCAATAATGGTAACATTATACATTTTTGAACGGAACAATAGCAGCGAACACTTACACCAAGCACTAACAATTTCACGGACTAAGCTCCACAAATGTAGCTCACTTTTCTTTAGTAAGTATACAGCTCAAACGACCAAATTGTTTTAACCCTCGCTTTAAAGTAACTTTGAGTAAGAAAATTGCATCGTCTAACTCCGAAGGTTCAGGAGTAAGCGGACTTAAGAATAACAAAAGGGAGAAATGGAACGGAATGCGTGATTTTGCCAACGCGCCCCGTACCGCTGGATTATCGTGAGCAATCTTGATTGTAACGCTAATTACGCACTGGTGGAATTGCGCGCGCACTTCATCATATACCCCGGGCTTATGGGTCACTGTCACAGTAATAAATTCAATATCTGCAACGTAGTAAATTAACTTGTTCGCTCACGGCAATGTTTATGTCACGTGCGACAATGTCATATCAGCCGAATATAATGGCTGCTGGAATATTTTTTATTCATTTACATTTTTCTTCGCTTGACAATTTACTTAATATACAATTAACGCTTTCGTTTGAGTATTTCAAAATGTCGAAATAATAATAATAATATTCCACAACTTTTCACACAACGCCATCTAGTCCCAAACTAAGCAGAGCTTGTGGTATGGGTACTAGACAACTGATAAACATACATATATATTTCTAAATACATACATATTATAGATAAATTACACCCAGACAAAGAACAAATGACCGTGCTCATCACACAAACATTTGTCCTAGGTGGGAATCGAACCCACGACCTTGCGCACAGCAGTCAGGGCCACTGACCACTATACCAACGGCCAACAACCAACCAATAAAATAGACAAAATAATAAAATTAATAATAAGCCTAGTTGGATAAAATAAATAATCTTTAGTCAATAATCATAATAGGTAAATTACAAAATTAATCTTCCTTAAACGACGCAAGCTGGCATTACTAGTTCTCTTAAAAAAACATAAAATAAAAAGGGTTTTTAGGTAATTTCTAATTGCTTGCTGTATTCAGATGAATTATGAATTATGCGCAGTAGATGTTATTATTATATGTAGTGATGGCACAATTGATTGACAATCATGTAAAACAGAGGCATTTGATAACTAATTCAGCTTAGCTTAGACATTAAGATATTATGTCAGAATCAGAGTGTGATGAGGTTTGGTTTGATAGATACAGAGCCAGAACAATGTCAATTAGAATAGAATATTATCGGTTAACAATTAAACGGACAATGGTAGCATCTTATCGAGAACATCTCTAATTGCAGAGTCACTTATCGGCATTATACACCTTTGCATAAGCCATGCTCTATGTGCTATGTGATTACGACTAGTTTTCCTGCGGTTACACCCTCCCGGCAGACCCAGGAACGAAAAACCTAGGCTAGTGAGGTACCAAAAGTGAAGATTCCTGACGGTGACTAATTTCTGTATTCGGCTATTACATCTACAGATTACCTGTTACAAGTACCATTCAAAATAATCGGGTAATATAACCAGTATATGATAAGTTTTTAATACTTAAGACTATTTAGAAAGTTTCAAGCACTTCCTTAGTTAAGTTTCTCTTAAAAAAAACTCCAAATACTTTTCGTTCTAGCTTTTGTAAAATATTAATTGTTGAAAATGTTATAATAGACTAGCTCTACAATTATATACAGTTTCCCATATCCTAATTAAGAATATATTCTACCCATGTGCCAAGTTTAACCCAAATCCATGCTGCCTTTTAGCAGTAAAAGAGTAACAAAGGATAGACGGAATTACTTTCGCATTTAATAAAATCACTACTGGTTATATCGATGTTTTGATGAGATTTTTCAACGACCTCATAACAAAATGTAGCAACAATACGTACTTAGATAAGACCTCTCATCTATCTAGCAACAACGCCCTGTAGTCTATTCAAATACAGCAGAACAATAGCAGTTCAATACCAACGGTTGTATTATGGAGCGGACTTTTTGCAATCTACTAAGAATTGGGTCAAATGCCCGACAATATTGTATGTACTTTTTGTTTATTAAGCCTCATAAAAGCATCGCTGGAATTTGAATAAATAAATTTAATGAAGTATTGAAACTGAATACTCGTATTAGCAAGTACGTGTATTCATGTTAAGGATTCATATTCAAAGACAGTAACTAAGGATAAGAGCTGTTTGTGCACAATGCAACTTAATTAAGTCGTGAATCGACTTCGATGCAAAGATTCCACCTAATAAGAAACATTCATCGCGTGATTATGCGACTCTGCAAAATATAAGGCCGGCTGCTGTAGTCACGACATTCAACACGTTTCACACGTTTATTCAAAACGTTGTCATGAAAAACATTTCCCATAGTGTTTCTAAGCATTTCAATTACACTGGAGCTATAATTTTTTTTAACAAAAAATAAAATTGACTTCCAAAAAAACACGGTTTTATTGAACACTGACAAAACTTTTTCGTTGCCTAAACGGTCAACTAATTACATAATTATCACCTTTTACAAAATATTGCTTTTGCCGATGCAGGGCCGTTAATTGTTGAGTTCTCCTGGTATTTTACCATCAGCTACACTTCACCATATATGCATTGTGACGAGCATAAAGTGCTGTAAAACCATATTCAAGTTATTATTAAATTTTAAAAACACTGCTTAACCTAACTATGTACATTAAAAAAAAACTTTAGGCGTCAAAGTACTCTTCCACATCGCTGTCGTCCGGAAACGTGCCCAGAAGATTGGCAGCATTGCCACGTTGTATGGCAATGTTTATTCTTTGGGAAAAGAACTAGCCAATCCTCTAGTCACGCAAGGATTCGATCAGCCGGCAAGATAATTCCTTATAAAGGAGACGCGCACTCGGGCCCCATGACCCAAGTGTTTCGACCTCAAACGGCACAAAACTGAATTACTAGAAAAGTTACAATATTTGCGCCGTTTATAGCTCGCCGTACTTGGAATATGAGATGGTATCAACACAAGTTGCGTCACACACTAAAAGCCTACCCATCTTCCAAGGCACCAAAGTCATACCATCTGGTCTCTTTCCATCGCCATTATTAAGCCGTTCTAATATCGCAGGTATACTGGCGGTGGCACGAGCTCGACGAATAATATAATTGATGCTGGTGTGACAAATTGAAATTTTGCGGTTGCCGAGACCACCATGCGAATGGGAAGTGTGGCTTGCTGTCGCGCTCGGTCATCCAAGGCCGCATTTAAAATGGAAGAAAGTATGTTTCTTATAATTTGGTCAAGTATACCTTTAAAAAAAAATAAGAATTTTCCAAATCGAACCAGCTGTCTATTAATAATCGGGAAAAATACATAAAAAAAAAACTCTGACGAACAAAGCACCTCCTCCTTGGAGGTGCTTTGTTTTTTTATGTATTTTTCCCGATTATTAATAGACAGCTGGTTCGATTTGGAAAATTCTTTTTTGAAGTCAATCAAAAATAAATCTCATTCTGTATTTTCCATAAGGTAAATTATCTTGGTTATTAAATCATTTATATTTTGAAAATTAATACAATATGCAGGCCCGCCTGGTGGAAACCACTTATTCCTCTGAGTGGTCTGTATGCCAGCATTGGGAACGTTATAAGCTGATTATATTTATGTAATATAAAAGTGCTTTAGAATTTCATATCAGAAATATATATGAGGTACTAATGAGAGAAGGAGATTCTAACGTTTACCCAGAATTAGCAAATTAATTATTTCATTTATTCATTGAATAATACCCAAAATCGGCTCTTTGTAACTTAAAATTATCATATACATTATCAATATGGACGCTCAACTGAACCATGCACCAACAACGATACATTCAAAATAGACCTTCTGATCCTCTTGTTGTTAGTAGCTTTTGATCTTTGCACTTCATCATAATTAGCAACCGATTGTATGAACAATTTGATGTTGAGTCTAATGATTCCATGGCACCGAACAATATCGAGGTATCATAAGCGTTTGATTTAATCAATATCAAATGTGATTAATCAATTCATGCACAATGAATCGTGAATTCTGATGCTATCATGCATTAAATTAAGTGCACGAACACTATTGATTTGTAAATAAAATGTTCACCTAACACTTGTTTTTATATGAATTCATATTAAAGTAGCTTTGCTAAGATTTTGTTAACTGTAAATGACTATAAGTTTGTTAAACCATTTAAAATAAAAAATATAAATAAATATAAAAAAATAATGTAAATAAACTCATGTTGTCTCCATATATATACAGGGTGTCCAGTAAATAGCACGACATACTGCAGGGGGTGATAGCTTGAGTCAATACCTACCAAAACAACACAATATATGTTCAGCAAAATTTTACGGATTTACAGTTTTATAAAATTTTCCGAAATATTGAAAAATCTCTACCTTGAAACAGATTTTTAAGCATCTCGTAAAGACAACTTCCTTTTCTAGTTTTTTTTTACATCAGATTATTCGTGAATAGTTACTTTACTCATTCAAAAGTCTGTTTTCAAATTCAAATTTGAAAACAATATTTCTACTGTTCCCTTGTCCAATATCCGTTGCTGTCACGGCAATTATTTAAATTGTGCGCGTCAATTTATTCCAACTGACATTTCTGAAGTACTTTACTTCTCCATCCTTCTAGATTACCATCAAGAGTTGTTTCTACTTAAGTACAAGCGCAGTAACATAACATTAACAAAAGCGATAAAGTGACGTGCAACAATGGCAACGACGCGTGGGGTTTATGCTGCGTTTCCATCAAAGATGAGCTGAGCTGCTTGGCGATATATGTGTGTTACTAGCCAACAGCATCGTTTAAATGACCAAAACTTAGCATTTGAGAGAGTCAGAAGAAGCTGTATCGTATGCGCATCTTCGTAGCTGATTTACATGATTTAGTAATCAGTTATTTTTTCAAAAAGTTTTCTTTTTTTTTAAAAAAGAGAACTAATTAGTAATTTGTGTACAAGTATTCATATTATTACTAGCAATCTTGTTAACCAATAATAATAATGTGTAATGGGAGCAGTTTGAAGTTTGAACCCGCGATCTCTCGATCACAAGGCTATTGACGCTTAATAGAAATGACAAAGACTATGATGTTGCAGTTGGTTAGTAATCCACCACTTTCTTGGGCATTCATTATTGCCTAGCCTTTCCCAACTACATTAGGGCTGACTTGCAGTCAAAAAATTCAAAAATATTAAGTCCAAATGGTTTCAAAGCTGAATTCCGCTCCGCTTAGCTATATTTGGTGGAATCGCAACCTAACCAACCATTTGGTCCCGTAGCCATAGCTTGCGTCAAGTCACGCAACTGTTCAGGTGCCTGCCGAAGTTTTAGATGAATGCCCACCAAAGTTAAGTCGTGAAGAGTTTACCCAGTTACGCTCCGTCGTAGGTGCTACGTAGCACCGAACAACTGCACTTAAACAATTACCTACCTAAAAATTTTAGACGTGCTACGGGTGAATTATATTTTGGATGTAATTTAGGTAGTGATGTATAGTTTTGAACAATTAAGAATTAGCTATAGGTAGGTATCAAAGGTTTTAACAGCTAAGTGAACATTGAAATGATAAAAATAGAAACTACAAACGACAACGCTACCTCGATACAATAGTACATTAAAAAAAGTACATCATTGTATTAACCCAGTTGTTACTGAATATACTTTTTGTGTCAGATTGTAATGAAATTCAGATATGTTTATCCTTACATGACAAGATGTTAAACAAAAATACAAAAAAAATATTCAGCTATTGGAAAATCAGGAAAATGGTGTCCTTTTAAAAGGACGCTAGTAATATTAATATATGCTACTAATGTAGTGTACATATAAAAATAACGAAGTACCTCTATTGGCGTTTATTTATGCATAAAATAAAGTAAAAAGAAAACCTCACTAAAAAAGGTTATTTAGTGTGGTATAATTCAAAACAATCCTTTGGATTTAAGAGACAAATTCGTTTTTTTTATGGCAAATAACACACCTCAGCTGTTTTAAGAAGTGAAGTTGCAGTATTCTTCCGGAATTGTAAATGATCAAGTTCTCCCTCATCGCTATAAAATAGCTGCCAAGCATTTTGGACTGCCATATCCAAACAGTGACAAATCAATGGGAAATACATTTTTTCGCTCTTATCGATGTGCGATAAAGACCGATATTTTGATCTGACCTATCTACAACTCCCATATTTTCATTACAAGTTTTTATGGTGGCTAGTTGGTCACCTTATAAGAATGTGCATACTTCTTTTCTTGCTGTGAAAAGTGTCTTATTTTATTTACATAACGGGTACACTATTATCGTTCCATTAACACACAATAATTTCATCAGCTCTTGTGGATTTATTTGCACTTCTGGGAACCACGATCCGTTGCCTTGAATTCTTTTTTTGTTGGTAGTGGACATATTCTGTAAACTTATAAGGGCGTTCCATAATCTGCTGCATCTGCTACATAACCACGGAATAAAAGAATTCCTATGAAACACTTTATTTCATCAGATGTTCTATTTTATTTCTTTGATTTATGTACTTTGTTGTATGTTCTGTAAGCAAATCTATTATGCTATCGTCAAACAATTGTTCAAAATAATATAGTGCACTTTGTTATCTTGCCACTTGATGCATATTCTTCCACAGAACAACGTATCTCGTGTGATCCAGTTCAAGTTTTTGGTATGACTACAATTTTTGAAGTTGAAGGTAAATACGAGTTACTACTAATACGTCTTCGTTTGGCAACTTCAGCTGGCATCATTTCATCATCACTGGCGCTATAATCTAATGACAAAAAGTTGTAACTAGCGTTTGCCTTCGTAACTAATGTCCTTAGTTGACTGCCAGGTATATTTTGACTTTGTACTTGATTTTCGTCCCCAGAATCCTTGTCAGTGACATCAGCATTACAGTTTTCAGGTGGTAATTTGTGATACTATCAGGGATAAGTGCTTCATAATCAAGTTCCAAGTATTCGATGATTTCATGGAGTTGATATTCCCATGATTTTCCAAATATTTTTCTAATAAAATACATATAAAATTTATAACAAGTAGCAGTCGATATTACTACTGGGCTTTATAAAGAACACCAAATAAAATGGCCAAATAAAGTAAGAAACATAATAAAATAGTTAATTTTGTTTTTGTTATCACTTAAAAGACGGTTTGCGCTTTGATTATACACTGTGAAATAGTTTGAAAATGTACTAATAATAAAATAATTCACCCCATGTTACTTAGGGTAATTTTTACGTAAAATAAGTGCTAAAAAACTCTTTTATAATATAATGATATTTCACTTACAATACTTGTATTATATGGCCACATATCTCAGCTTTGAAATTGCATCAACAAATATTGTTTATACTAACCACATAAATCACACGATTTTTGTTTATGAGCGGACCTTTTAAAAGGACGCTAGTAACAAGTGGGTTAACAGGTACAAATCTGTTCAAAAATATGTACCATCATGTTCGTAATGTCATGAGCTTGTCTGAGAGAGCTTTGAAATCAGAGCTTTGTACAGCTCTGATTTCAAAGCTCTCTCAGACAAGCTCATGACATCAACATACCCGACATAGTTTTGGAAATATAGATAGATAGATAGATAGAATATACTTTATTATACACCAATAATTGAATCACACTTAAATAAAAATATTGTAAAAAATAGGTTACAATGGCGGTCTTATCACTGAGAGCGATATCTTCCAGACGACCTTTGGAAGGACTTTATGAGCTTTAATTAAAATGGGGAGGGCTACATTAGTGTACTACTGTACAAATATTTGCAAAATAAATGATTGGCAACCGAGCTTTTAAAAACAGCAAGTGACTGAGCTTGTCTGACTGACACCGAAAATCCATTCCACAACCGAATGGCCTGCACCGTAAACGACTGGTCGTAAAATTTTGTGGAATGCGTAGGCATCAAAAGTCTCAAATTCTCTGATGATCTCAAATCTCTAACATGTGTGTCATGAAGGAACTTAAAACGTTCTTTGAGGTAAAAGGGAGTCGTTGGATTGAAAAGAATACTGTAGAGTAATGATAAAATATGTGCATTCCGGCGAAGGCGAATAGGCAGCCACTTGAGTTTAGTGCGAAACTCAGAAACATGATCATATTTGCGCAATCCAAATATGAATCTGATACAAAAATTTTGGAGTCGCTCATGCTTATTTAGCTGCACTTCAGTTAGATCTGGATAACTTGCATCAGCATAGTCAAGGATAGGTAGAAGAAGAGATTGGGCAACCGCAGTTTTAGTAGCAGTCAGTAGGAAATTGCGCAATCTGCGCAAAGACCCCGCAGAGGCAAATAGTTTGCGGCTCACTTCTTGCAACTGGGGACCCCAAGACAAATGTTTATCAATATAAATACCAAGGTCTTTTACTGAGTCACAGTAGGGTATAACCGCTCCATCAAAAATGATTTGGGGAAGGGTCGTCCAGTCAATTTTGGAACGTAGCCTAGGGCTGCCAACAATAATGACTTCAGTCTTCGCAGGATTAACCTTCAAACCATGATCCAAACTCCAATCGGAAATACGCGCTAAATCTTTATTCATTGTCTTCACCGCCTCAGACAAATTTTCAACGGGAGCTTGCGAATAAATTTGCAGATCGTCAGCATAAAGGTGGTAGAATGAGAGAAGTTCATTTGAAATAGAATTTATAAATATGGCGAAAAGAAGAGGAGAGAGAACGCCCCCCTGTGGTACGCCAGCAGTAGTATTGCAGCATGAAGACAACGAACCTTCAATGCAAATACGTTGTCGGCGGCCACACAGGTAACTACGAAACCAATCAATAGCTGTTGGAGATATGTTAAGAGAGCATAGTATCCCGAGCAAGACATCAAAATCAACAGTGATCAAAAGCATTACTGAAATCAAGTAAAGAAAGGACCGTCAATTTCCTATTGTCCATACCCAGTCTTATATCATCCGTAATGTTAACAAGAGCTGTGGTAGTGCTATGCCCCGGACGAAATCCGGATTGGTAAAAATTAAGGAGTCTGTTTCTACAGAGGAAAGCACTAAGTTGACTATGAATAAGGCGTTCTAGGACTTTGGACAGAAACAATAAAATGGAAATGGGACGGAATTCAGAGAAAGAAACAGGATTACATTTTTTTGGAAGTGGGGTTACATGAGTATATAGTGTTCTGAAAAATTTAATTGCTTTTTCCCTGAAAACGAAAAATACACACATAATATTTGGAGGATTCAGAGTAAAACGCAAACTGCATACAAGTTTAGTATGCGTATATGACGAAAAACTGTGTTTGCAGAATGTATTTCACATGAAAAATATAAACCGGTCCTATACTTTTTATTTTTGTAACGGGTAGTCAAACAAATTGAGCGACAGGCCAAACGTCATGATAAACAAAAAGATGCCGTCAAAATGAGATATGACAAAATTAGCCTTTGCCAGCTTCAGCAGATCCAAATCCCTGTCTATCCGTGATTGACTGATGCGTTTAATCGAAATCTGTTGAGCCATTGAGACGTATGTAATTAATCAAGAAACTTTCAAACATTTACTCTGATTCTCATATTCTTTGAAGTAGGTTTTATTTGAATGTTGCAGTAGTATGAAGATGGTAATAAATATCGGTCCTTCTTAGAAAATCGATATCTTGTAGTTAAGCAAATAGCCTGTAAACCAGATATTCAGTCCAGTCTGGTAAGACTGAAAGCCGATCCCAATATACTCGGGAATTTCTAAGCTGATGACGGCTTTGAGGTAAAATAGGTGCAATCCGACTACGTGAGACAAACGCGCAATCAGTTAAGTGCTCGTTATATATGACAAGTCGAGTGAAGACAGCCAGCCTTAGATGACGCCATGGATTCGGCGATGAAGTCACTTTTAAACTAGAATTATGAACCTAAAGATACGTCACTCTGTACAAATTGTGTGTGTGTTTACAGTAGTATTTATTTTCCTGAATAAATAATACAAAACTGGACAGATGTTAAATTTTGTTTTATTGTGTACCTCCTTTTATACAAATAGTGCGAACGGAAAAAGATGAAATATGACCCATTTAAATTTTATATGGCAAGCGGGTCCAGAACGTATATTTTTAATTAAATATTTCATCCCAAATAATTTTAATTACAGACGGATTCCGTCGTTTGCAACCACTTGTTTTAACATATTATGATTACATACTTGATCCTTAATCTAGATAACCTACAATTAGAAAACATAAATATCTAAGAAAGTCTATTATAAAATACTTAGAAAGTTTAGACAACATCATTTCTATACAAAAGGCAGCATGATAACCGATCGGCGAGGGAAAAAAGAAAAACATAGTGCATTAGCTACCTATCGGAACGTACGAGTTTCCAAAGTTAACTAAAGGCCAGTGCTTATTGGCTTTTCGACAGGTAATACATTGATGTTATGTTTAACACGGATATTATGAGCCACAGGCATCGAATTAATACTTAAATTATTTCGATGCTTGTGGCTCAGATTATACTTAATATCGATAAGTGAATTTAGTTTTAGGTCGGTTTTATTGATACTATTTATAGATAAAGCCATTAATTTAATAAAATCACGATTTAATTTTTGGCTGAAGTGGACTAACTTTTAATTTTTGGCTGGAGTGGACTAACTTTTAAGTAAGCTAAGTAAATCTTCACAAATCACCTTCTTAGAAAAGATTAAAACCCGCGGCCAACACCTGAATCGAAAACGACTTAAGCCAGCTTACCTGCGTTAGTCGATCGATGAACATTAAATCCTCAATTTGTACTTACATATTTACTAATTCAAGTAAATGGCAAACAACTTTAGAGCCGCATAAAACCGAAATCAAGGCTCGGGTGTGGATTTTCTAGGAAGTAGCGCTGCCGAGGCGTTACATTAAAGTTTCAAGCAGCAAGTCGCATCGTGGCCGACCGGCCTCCTTCCTTAGCACATTTTATCCCGTGTAATTTCACACTACAGATTTTCAGATAACGACGTAATAATGTTTCCCTCCTTGTGTCTTGCTTACTAGATTGGCACACACCTGCTGCTGAATATGTATACCGCATACATTTATAATATTGTAATTCGACCCTTCGCAAGGTAATAACATTTTATTGGCTTACTGGTCTTTAATATAAATAAGGTTACTCCCAAAAATCAGAACCATTTTCCAAAACAGCCGAAGGTCAGAATGTTTACGATAATAATAAATACAGAAAACTCTTTTAAGCTCATAAACAATAATAAGACTTAAGAAAAGATTATAGTGATGCGTGATTTGGCATAGCTATGACTATAATAGCAACCGGAGAATATCTTGCGAAAAAGAAAGTAATTTTTTTGACGTCAATTACCTACAACGTTTCAAGATATCTTAAAAATTAATCTCGAGTGCTTCTCAATGTCAATTAGAAGAGGAATTGTCTCAGAATGTCTTCATTACAAAACAGCCATGTTTATCTTTGGCCTTGTCCACTTAAAACGGAAGCAATTATTTTGCTAACTTAAAGCTCTATTATTTATTTTCCTTGTTAAAATACTACCCCACAAACATTCATACTAATATGTTAAATGTTACAGTGGCTGTGTTTGTCTATTCGATATAGTTCGATAAGTTGTTCTTCGTAGATATTTTTGAAATCTTCTACTTTGTCATCCAAAACATCAAAATTTTTACGGGAATGTTCTAACGAGACATCTAAACCCTGGAACGCAGGAGCAGCTAGGGAACAGTGTGGGTTCTTAGTCAGTAGTAGTCTGACACTCCTTTCAGTCCTTTCCACTCTACCCAGTGCTGGAGAAGTCATTAGACGATTTTCCCACCCGAAAAAAAAAACGTCCAAAATTATTAATTCCCAGGTAAAATCAATCTGACGTCGTCAAAATTACCTTCGTCCCATGTGCGAACGCCTAATCAAGATAAGTCCTCGTAATACCCGACTAATTTATTACAGCTCTTCAAATAAATAGACAGGCCGCAATTTATAACGAATAGAAGCCTCTAAATTCTCTATCGTGTAAACATTTTCGTATACTAGATTAATGTTTAGTTAGGTATTGTTAATTACATTTTACGTTAACAAGCAGTGCAGTATAAAAGCGATTTGTTACGGCTCGAGCGACGGTGCACACACTCACTGGGGCAACTAACAATTGTTTTGTGTTAGTTTATGACCATGCTTAACAATGGAAACTTTACTCATTCTGTATCATAATCTATGCTGTAAAGCCCTTTGAGAATAGGAACGTAGCATACACGGAATTAATAAAACAAGTGGACGTGCACTGTGGACTCTGTTGGTTGTTTATGTGTTCGAAATGTTTTGATGGATATTACAGTAGAACAAACAGAAATTAATGGATTGACCCAAGATACAGGCGCAGCCTTTTTTCTGGGTGGGAAAATCATCGAATGACTTTTCCCGCTCTGGGTGGAGCGGAAATGAGTGTCAGACTTCTACTGACTAAAAACCCACCCTGTTCCTGCAGCTGCCCTTAAGTTCCAGGGCTGCAGTATCATTTTAGAACATTCCCGCAACTGGATACAGGCGCAATCTTGTTCGGGGATAATATTTTTATTGTAGTGGCCATTGTTTGCAACTGAGCTGAAACGATTGATGCTTACGAAACAGCATCTAAAGTGAACGGCGATGGAACGTAAAGCAGTACGACGTCTGGGGCGGCCATCTTTTTTCTGTCACCCACTAAATCTACGCGGAAGGAGCGCACGCGCATAAAAATTATGAATTTCTAAACTTTGTAACCACATGTCAAGAGAGTAGGTACCTACACCTCAATTTTTCTACTACTGCCAGGTTTGCTCTTTACTACTCCCAACATTTATTTTTATTTAAAAAAAATCTTTCTAAACAAAGCTTGTGACGTATGGAAGAAAACTTACATGAGTTATTGGACCTGCTATAATAATAACAATCATGAAGTTTAATTACTTGAAATCCATAATTAAATTCTTACAATATAAAAACCTCATCCATATTTTCACCTAAAAGAAAAACACTTTACATATTAAACAAAGTTGTAAAATAGAGAACTCAGGTTTAGAAAGTGCGAGTAAGTTTTCCACTGAAAAATACGGGAGCGCAAAAAAGGGTGTAATAATTTTAATACGTTTGTAAGGCTCTGAATTTAAATCAGGGTAAGAAAATAAGTTGCCGTTTCTCACGACACGGCGTATTAAATCTTAGTGAAATTTGTTTACTATAGCTACTGTGGACATTTTAGGCGGAGAAAAGTGGATTAAGTAAATTTTATTCGAGTAGATTAGGTAAACTTTGTTTGGTTATTCGTGTATTTAGATTACTAAAAAGAGGAGGAAAGGAACAGAAATAGATAGAAAGTTCTTTTTTACACATAGCTACACAACTGTAAGCCTTAGTCCAGAAGTAAAGGGGTTCCCAATAGAAAACCAAACACATCATTACAACAAAAATGTATTTCATGCCTTTTCCATAATATTTGAGAACAATATCACTATATCAGATATATCAATAGTAATAATAATTATATATACTAAATAATAATAAGTCCTGTATTTATATTGAATAATAATAATAGGTTAATTATAGGTTTTATAGTAATATTTAAATTATAGGTTTATAACATTGGCGTTGGAGGCGCGTTCACTAAACATAAACATAACAAAGCACATCAAACGTCATGGTCAATTGAGCAATTCGAGCTGTCAAATGAGTTACATAGGTTTTAGTCGATTAAATAACTAGGGTTGCCAGAAATAAGCTAACACAACATAGTGGATAGAGTTTCTTTTTAAACGCAAACTAAATATCGCGACGTTTTTTCGCTTATATTAGCAATTGGCATGATTCTTTTTTTTCATTTGTTTAACAATTTTCTTCAGTAAATTGCACACACATGCGGAAACGTTGTAATTAAATGAATACAGAACATTGTTTAATAAAGGATAAAGTTGTAATTAATTGATACAAAACCGGATATTATTATTGATTTCGGTTACGTACGCAAACCATAATAATATACATATGCTATGAATATTTTTCATTAGCTACAGACAGACAAGCGACCGTAATTAAATTAAACGATATTGTAGTTTTGTGCAGTGCAGCAGTTTTTAATCTGACCTAATCTCACTTCTGAAACTAAACTTCGATTTATGATGAAAAAATGATGTTTATTTTGCAATTACGTATAAATAACACTTTTACACGTAATTTTTTGTAACTTTACACTAGATGAGGCCAGTGTTTCTTAACTGAAACAAACTCAGAGGTCAACATCTGTTTTGAAGTCCATACATCTGTAGTGATCCAATCATTTGAGAGCCATGTAGGTTTATGTCTGTAGTGCCCTTTAGAGGATAGGACAGATTTGAGCAGGCCCGTCTAAACAGTAAAGCATTTGTCAGTTATTGTGAATATCAACTTAGAAATTTAAGGAACTCGAAATAAATGAACGAATTGACATTGTAACAACAAAATATAAGCGGGATTGGAACTTATAATTGGAAACATGAAGATTTGTATTTACAAAATAATTTGACAATCGCTTTTGTATCTACATCGTGACAAAGATCGAAAATAATCTGCTAAATTTCATTTATATTTGGAAAATAAACGTCCTATTCATAATAACTTTCTCATAGTATGTTTTATTATAATCCTGGTGGGTAGATTCTTTATTCAAAATGTCCGTAGAGAATATGAATATAAAATACGCTATTAAGTAATCAAATTTATATAGTTCTTTTTTTTAAATGTATTACACTGTAGGTTATTAGCTACCTACGTCTATACGATATCATGAGCTAAGTATTAGTGTTTTACATGGATCGACTACCCATCTGACCTCCACAACCCAGTAACTGGGTGACAGGATACCTATTGGCAAGACCAGTATCAGATTTCCTGGCTTCTGAATACCCGTAACGACTGTCAAAGATGTACGGACGCCAGCACATCAAGCTACAACAATCTGTCAAACTTCTTTAATAGATTTTCAACTTTATTGTTAAAGAAATTAGGTTCAAGGTTGATTGGGAAAATTTGACAGTTTCGGGTAGCTTTATGTGCTGGCGTCTGTACAAGTGACAGCCGGGACCAATGGGGCTTTTTTCGTGGCATAATATAACCTCGATTATTTAAGATGGTCACTCATCCACAGACAAATCTCGACAAGCGTGGCTTAACCTCGAAGATCGTCCGATGCAGCTGTTATTATTTAGCCACGACCTCCTCTGTGTATGTGTGTGTGTAACGTGTATCCGATATGAAGTCACTTTATTGGTCAAAGAGAATCGAAGAAGAATAAAAAAAAACGACGGGTTGCACTCCAGGAGTGCCGGCAGAAGTGAAAACTTGAATATTAACGTTGTGCATTTTTGATAGTTTGGAATGGTTAGGGAATAATTTTGCACGAACTGCTTTAATTATCAGTATAAAAGTACTATCATTTATGTGGTAGAATACAATATTTATTTATTGCGCTATCGTACACAAACATGACAATTTATATTACATTAAAAAGTTTGCGCAGGCATACATTTTCGCCGCGCCGTAGAAAGAGAGGGGTTACTTCCTCTCCTATGCCGCGCCGGCTGTCTACTCTCCGTCCGTCTTACGAATTTTCGATCAGGTCACGTGTCCTGACGCGAGTTTAACATTTTTTACCCATTACAAAAAAGTGCACAACGCCGCTAAAGAAGTTTTTACTTCAAAAACACGACCCGATAAATTTCCTAACTCGGGTAAAATGGCACTTGATACGTTGCTCACAGAACAGGGACCCAAAAATCTGTGTATGTAAAAGCTACTGTGTACCAAAAGGAGTATCGTACAAAAACTAACCATAATTCGAAGCGACTGTAGCCTAAGGTGTCGGCCTTGTGATCGAGGGGTAGCGGGTTTGAACCGTCCCTTTACACTATCGCCGTGAACTCACTCTAGACACAAGTATATTTAGCTTCATTGGAGGGGTTAACAGGATTGCTAGTTCTCTTTAATAAAGAAAAATAAAATGAACCGACTTACTACTTCAATACCGGTTGATATGGTCGTCAAAGTTCGTGATCCAAACAACGCATAAATGTCACTGTTGTAAATTGTACACTAACCAACTTTCAATATTTGGTCATAATGTTCATTATAATAAAAAATAAAAAAAAATAGGCTTCTAAGTCTATTAAATTACAAAAAGAGTCTTAGAACAATTAAGCATATAAAGACAAATATAAAGGACATAACAAATAAAAATAACCTAATTATACTATTTTCTTTGAATTAGGGGTATAGTAGGTAGGTAGGTACAGTTGGCAAAGGCTGGTACTTATACTGCCGTCGACTACTATTTGATGAATGAAATTATAGCTTCTCCATGCACACTGATGAAAACCACTTTAAACGAAAAAGCACTTACCGTGGTAGGTAACCCACAATTTTGACACAATAACGGGCATAAACAGTTATCGGGTTTTTAAAATAACGGTTATGCCTTAGTCATTAGAGCAATTGTACGAAATGAAAGTGGACAACTGCGGCGAATGAATATCACAATACGGTATTTAAAGGGAAATTATATTTTATGGAGTATTTCTAATACGAGAATCGCCCCAAACTAAATTAATGCTGTTTGTGTGGGTACTAGAATAATGAAAATGCATTCGTTTGTCGTAATAATGGTGTGTGTTTTAGGAAATCCGAGTCAAAGCGGCTTTGATAAAATATATTGCTTGCGCTGGGCTTCAGAGGAACTGACTAACCATGTACATAACTCAAGCGCGGGGAAATATAATATCAGTCTATCCTAGAATAGGCGAATTCCTGTTTGAATTCAAAACGTTACAACAACATGGAGTCAAAGTTAATCTGTGTGCGTATTCAGGATTTTGTGTCCTTGTTTTATTTTTGTCCGATTTAGCTTACGTAGGTTTAGGTACGACTAGGTTTTACATTTATTAAGTTCTTCTCTTGTATAATATTGCAAAAATATTCAACCGAAAATATTTGTTCAAACTCCACTCATGAAGAGGCGATTATATTTGAATACTTTAATTATTAGCACAATAGCTCGTCTGACCTCTCGGTAACATTGTAATCTTTTAATGTACTCAACCTCCATACGACTTTTGCTGACGACTCATAATGTTCCTATAATAAAATTAACTATTTGAGTATTTGCTTCTTATCACTTTTAATTTAAATTCTGTCTGCTGCTGGTAATTTGAGAAGACATTTCGAGCGTTAATTACGTTCCAAGTTTTTTCTATTTACAGTGGTTCGTCGCAACGAGTTTTGTAAGCCTGTGCATAGTAACTGCAATAAAGCTTAGGTCTGGTGGAGTTAAGGAGTTTGGAAGAGATATAGCTTCCAAGTTACTCTCAAAACGTACAAGTAAAGTCAGACTGCCAGGTACCTCAAGTAAGACGAAATGGTTTACACAGATCCGTGACGTAATTTATTTGAGTTTTATAATTTTGTGCTTTAATGTTTACATTAAAAGGTAGAATGTTGTTAAACGTGCTTAACATAATATATTTAACTTTGAGAATTTATTTTAGTTACATATTAGCGGTTTGGATTATGAAAGACTTAATTAGTGTTTTTATACTAAACGATTTAGACACGTAGACATTTTATATAACCTAAACTGTAATAAGCTCAATATACTAAAAGATAGAACAATAAAAGCTACAAATACAACAATTGCGGATAGTTTAAAACCGTTTCTGTTCACTTTAGTAAAACACGCGCGCACGGAAAGGGCCCGCATAATGAAATAAAGTTGTTTGAAGCATCTGGCGTCTCGTGGACAGTTGTAATGGTAATACGATTCAACGATTATAGCGGACCCAATGTTCCCCTCCGTAGATGTTTGGAATAATGAAAATCTTAACGGTTTGAGCCCCAAATTAGTTCTGTATATTATACCTTACAGATGGAGGTAGGCACGAAGTAAGGGTAATGGTTATGGTAAAGCAGGGAACTTTTCCAATTGAGGGTTTTTTACCTCTTCTTATATTAAATTTGAAATCTTTCTTAATACACTACACGGTAAATATTACGTTCATTATAAAATAATGCTTAAACACTTGTGATATAACTTATTCAGTGCTTTCTGTAGTGAAATATTTTAATAGTCTTCACGTTTACGTAAGTACACAAAAGATGATTAATTTGCGCCGCTTTAATTATTGTCGCCTGCTAAGCCCTGAATAGGGTTATTCAAAAATATAGAGCAACATTGTATTGTGCGAAATCGCGTGACTAAAGCAAATATCTTGGTGATTTGAAATAGAAACGCTTCTATTTGATTCATTAAGTAAGAAATGGTATGTGAACAGAACTATTCTATTACTGGAATAGTCTTATAAATATTTTACGATAAACTTTATGAGTCATAGATTTCCATAGAGGGTACCTAACACCTTATTTCATTTTGTTGCTTGAATAGCCTAGAATCAAGGACATGATTTCTAGTCTCCTAAAGATAACAATGGTAAAAAATTACTACCTCCTCCTTAAAGATTTCAAAGTCTTTCCTGCGGCAAGATTAATATTGGAGTACCCATAACATTCTTTGAAAGTTACTTCGTTTGAAAATATAAAAACATTATCAAAAGGAATACGAATTGAGCCTCTATGTGGGGCTCAGCAAAGCGATCTTGTTTCTTTACAACTTGAAACCATTGATATAGCTTTCAGTTTAAAACTGCGGTCGTTTGTAATAAAATATCTATTACACGGAGTCGTTGAACAATACAGCCCGTCCTGTTGGCGACGATATCTCGCCTGACTTTCGAGACATCGAATAGGCAGACACGCGGCACGCGTTCATAATATACCGCTAATCGTTTTTATATTTTATACTCATGTTCACGGGTAAGTCATGGTACCCATTGTGTAATACACCGGCGGCACCTTGTGGGGTATCGGGGGTAAACGCTGGCGAACGTTCCCTCGAACAAATTGAAAAGCAATGAACCGCGGAATTCAATTTCATATTGAAAGCCATTCATCTTTGCCGCTTCTTCGAGACCGTCTGAAAGCGTTACATCTCGACTTTGCCACTCTGCTTTATCCCTTAAAAAGTTTGCCTTTTCTGAATTGTATTGAGTAAGAAGTAGTAGTAGTAGTAGTAGTAGTAATAACATAGCGATTTGTGGCTAGGTTTCATTGATCTATTTTTCAAAAAGAGCTGTATCAGAGTTATACTCAAATCGTATGCATTTAGATAGTCTTACTTAGACAACACAACTATTACTTAAACTATCCAAATACATGTATCAACATTATGGGATAACTAAAGATTAGCATTAGAGTGACCAGTTGTGGCTTAGTAGCCGCATCTGGTGAAACATGTTACAGATCCCAAGAACGGAAAAAGGGGTCGGTTGATGGAATTAATTAATGATATCCATTTCTATTGTGTTTAGGTCTCCGTTATTTTTTAATGAATAATGAAACCTGAAAGTAAAACAACAACAGGCCGCTGAAATACAATAAATCAAGGAAAAATATTTCATATACAGACAAACAGCATGCGCAAAATTAATAGCACAAAAGTGACTTTTACATTTAAAGTAATAAAAAACCTTTCAGCCTTTCATTATTGCGAAATATTAAAAGTAACTTTGATAATTTGACGTCATTTGTGGCTTTTAAGCTCGCTTCTTTATGGCAGTTATTACATTGGTCCCTCCCTATCAGTTGTTATTTTTGTGTAACAAACTTACTAACATTAGCACTAATGTGCTGCCATGAAATGAAAGTTACCTTGGCGAAATAATTAGGTACCTTACTTTTGTGACAGGAAAAAGTTTTAATTGAGCGTATTAGAGTATGGACCATAGGTGAGCATGAAGCATAAATCCAGAGTTGTAATCATGTGAATGTTTTTTTTTTGTACTTTCTGCACTATGTTTAAAACAAAGTAAAGATGTGTGTTTTTAAGGTAATCTGGAATTTCAATTTCATTAAAACTAATTCCTCTCATTATTGTTCTACTTTTGAGGCGGGGAGTAGGTACTGAAAAAAAAATAGTTCTTTGACTTAGAGTGAGACAGAAAAGGCCAAAAATAAAATTAAAAAGCAACTTTTGAATTTTTATTGGCACTTAGGACGTACTCTAATATTTTAACAAATTGCTTATGATTGACTTATTGTAAACCTCCTTGTACAGACCAAATTTATTGAGACTTATAACACGTGCAATGCAAAATTGTAACTATACTCGTAACTCATATATTACACCCCCGTACCCGGTAATCAAATGGTGATCAAAGTTTTGTTTGCAGTAAACAGAACTTTACAGATGTGTACTTGATAGTTGCTTCGGAAATGTTAATATTGCTTGGCACGTATGTACCTGTTTGGCTTAGGATCTATGCTAGCATAAACAGCCGCTTGCTTGTCACTAGCTTAATGGTACCGTGCACCGTTACTTAATGGTCCGGAGCACGGTACTCCAAGTTCACTTTTATTGAACGGTCATGTATACTATGTAGTATTGTCTATTCATATGTATGAGTTCCTCTCAGTCACTCCATGTAAAACACTATTATTTATGTTCGGTAAACAGAAATAGGTAATCGGTTCATGGACTCTTCAAGCTCTGGGTGGAGTCGAAAGAGAGTGTCAGACTTCTACTGACTAAAAACACATCTTGTTCTTTCAGTTGCTCATGCGTTCATGGGTTGCGGTGACTCGTTATAAAGTTCCCGCAACCCCGTCAATGGCCCTGCTGGGTTCTGTCGATGCTACTAACTGCTCTTTGAAGCGCGCGTGGAACATGACTCGCCGTCGACTCGGGCCTAGTGCTTATTGGACCGTGGGGCTTCTCCGGCTCACCGGTCGCAAGCACATGCCTACGGTGCCGGAGATCTGTTTGCGATCCCCGATGCCCAGGGCGTCTCCCGCGGCGGCTGGGGCGTGGGGAAGAGACTTGTCTCTCTCTGTCGTGTTCAGCCTCCTCCTTAACTAGCGTGACTGATTCGCAGAAGGAGGCGACGGAATACCATTCCTCCTCTACCCGTAACATGGTCTGAATCAGAGCCGGGCACGAGAGGTCGCCGCCGCCGACCATGCCACCTGCGAATTATCTAATCATTCCCATTCAAGTTTGTTCTGCTTTCTAAAAAAATATTGTGAATTAATAAAACATGACACAAAACATTGCAGAATACAAAAATATACCGACAAGAACCATCTTGGGCTTAAACGCGGCAACTCCATGCTACATGTCATTTAAATAGACAATTTCTAGATCGTAGTATGATCTAGAAATAGAAAATATCTCTTTAGAACCGTTGAGCAGTTCTAACATAACAGATTTTCAAAAGTAAGTAATTTATATATAGTGATCAGGACTACAAGAAGCCAGTGCAACGATAACTGGGGTGTCCGAAACTGTCCACGGTTCGTGGAGCCCTACCGTTGCTTTCAACAACAATAAACAAAACTACAGGCTCTTCGGCCGACAACAATCTATAGCCTCCGAGGCTTTATAAATACCTTATTACCACTAACCTTCTGTGCTGGGTTCGCCAAGCTTCGACCTTCCTAGGTCACGCCCAAGTGTGGTTTGTATGTAAATATGAGGTGAGTAATTGAAAAGTGTGATGTAAGTCACGTGTTCTAGAACGTTCACAAGGCGTCGATCTCCAGATGGCGCGGTCTAGACAGCATCACAGCCCAAACTCACACCGGATTGAAGCTATTTATCACTACTTATTTCCAACAAATGCGCGTGCCACGCGGTGGCATCAACCCGGCGATAAATCCAAAAATATCCCAGGGTTTTCGTCAAATGGGGATTACAACTTCAAACAATAGTTAATCGCGACCCAATTATCGGTTGCAAACGGCGATTCCAAACGATATTTTACCAATTACAATTAAATCAACAGGTCCGACGCGGACATTTTTCAACAAGGAAGCAAAATCTATCTGTCAAGTGAAAAAGTTATGTCAAGTGTCAACATCAAAAAGACAATAGAATGTTGCCACACCAAAGATCGTTCAAAAATACATTTGGGACGCAACATATAGTATGGTAGCATTCTTACGTTTTTGTTCATAAATATTATTAAATTTGGGTATACATTTTTGTACCTTCGTATTAACAAACATTGACCGTGTTACCGTGTTATGGTAATTATCGCTAATGACGCGTAAACGTATATTATTACCTGTAACTTATAACAGTCTTGATGGAGTGTATCCGAAATGAGACTTTGCGATTCCATTTACTTAGTTTTAATAAATATAATGTTGGGGAGTGTAATTCCAATCTAGCCTATCCTTTATCGGACCAGGCTAAAATACTGTACAAACTGGCATTATTCGCTTTAAGTTCATGTCAGTTTTAAGTGAGACCTAAGATTCTGGTGATGTTACAGGGCGACGTTATCGCTCAGCGATAAAGCCCTTAAAATAAAGAAAAAAAAAAAAAAAAAAAACTTATAACAGTCCACAACATTACATAAATTGAGTCAAAACTCTTTTTATCTCTGTATACGTTGGAATTTAATAAATTAATGCGTACGTTATTTCTGGGAAATAGTGTACGTAAGTAACCTCATTTCATCAAATAAACGAAGATGACAGAATTATGAAAACATCGTGTAATAAAAAAAAATCGGATATTAATGTCTTTTGGCTTACGAGGAAGCGTATAAAACGATGAAACACAAGAGTTATGTGTTTAAAATACGTAACGTAACTAGCTAGTGAATAGGCACCGAAAATTGAATAGGATCAGGGGGTTACACCACATAATGTTTATTACCCCAGTATAGGGCGCTTATTAATAATAACCCCATAGAAAGCAGGCAGCGTGCAAGCACGAATGACCCATGAAAAGAGCTAGTGAAAACTATAATGTGTACGTACACAAAGGCTTACAACATCTAACGTTTCCAGCTATTATGAAGCGAGACCACCATTCAGGGGCTCAAATGAGTCTTAATGAAAGGTACGATACCATTATGAAGGCAATTGTGAGCTCATAAAGGAAATTAAAAAGAGACAAAAAACGTTCAAGCTAGTTCGCTGTAAAAAGGGAATAACAAAAAGGTGTGCGCGTATTCGTTCCGGAGTGCTTTATGGGCGCGTGAAAGAAACTGCCTCCTTCACAACTCATAATAATAATGGTAAATGATGGAGTTGGTAAACAATGGATGAACATGAAGCTGAATAATTGTAACAAACGCTTTTAGAGTAGAATATGTTTACGTTAAAATAAGCGTTATACTAAATACTTTCAAAACATAGCCCCAGTTTTTAAGAGCCTGTTAAAAAACATTTACTTTTGGCAGATTCAGATAGAGGAGCTCGTGGCTAAATTAAAACAGCAACACCGGTTGATTTTTAAGGTTAAGCAGCTCTTGTCAAGGTTGGTCTGTGGATGTCCATGTGTATGATGAGATGGTCATGAGTGACCATGTTAAAGCACGTTAAGCTGTAACATAACAATAACAGCAGAGACCCCTTGCTGTTATTTGTACATCTTTGAAAAAAAAAATGGTTATGGGTAGTCAGAAGCCAGACCTTCTGACACTGGTCTTGCCAAGAAGTATTGTGTTATCCAGCTACTATACTGTGAAGGTCCGATAGGTAGTCGCTTTATGTAAAACATTGCTACTCAGCTGCATTCTGTTAGACTGGGAGCTGACCCAAACATAGATAGATAGATATACTTTTTGTACACCATAGAATAGAATGAAGACTTAAAAAACTACAAAGGGTGTTACAATCGGGCACGCCGCAATTGCGGCGGTAAGACCCCTCTTTGAGGAGTGGCAAGATCGGCGTCACGGCGTCCTGACCTACCGCATGACGCAGGTCCTCACCGGACACGGAAGTTTCGGGAGGTACCTGTGTCTGATGGGAAAGGAAGAAACGCCTGGGTGTCACCACTGCGAGGATCGCCCTGAGGACACAGTAGAGCATACGGTGCAAGACTGCCCCGCTTGGGCAGAGCACCAACGTGTCTTCACGGCGGCGATAGGCGGAGACCTCTCGCGCCCGGCACTGGTCGAGGCCATGCTGCGGGGTGAGACGGAGTGGGAAGCGGTCGCCTCCTTCTGCGAAGCAGTCATGCTATCGAAGGAGGAGGTGGGCCGCGTGAGGGAGAGGATGGCGTCCTCCCTCCAGCCCAGCCGCAGTGGTTGACGCCTACGGCGACGGACGTCGGCCGACGATCTCCAGCCACCGTAGGCGCGGGCATGCGGACAGCGAGTAAAGGGCAACTCGCTGTCCGACCATGGACCATGCCCGGGTCGACGGCGCGTTGTGTTCCACGCGCGCCTCAAAGAGCGTCAGCAATATGACGAGGCCCCCCCTGTAGAGGGCCGAAGCCTGCCGGGGTCGTGGGACTTATCCCATTACCGTGACCCCGGAACGTAAAGGGCTATTGAAGGAACACCGTGGATTTTAGTCAGTACAAGTCTGACAGTCCCTCCGGCCCTGCCCGGGGTGGGAGGACTTATTTGATGATATTACCACGTAAAAAAAAAGGGTGTTACAATGGGCGGTCTTATCGCTAAAAGCGATCTTTTATAGACAACATTTGGATGGATTTGACACAGCATGAGAAAATAAATATGCGGGTAGTCCATTTATATACACACATACACATAACACATAAGTAATAACCTACATACACAATACACATAAAACTTATTAAAACCGTATAAAATACAAATAGTACAAAGCAAGACTTAATGCCTTAGTGGTTTTATAGTCTTTGAGCATTCTCTACCAGTCAACCGTGGGTGGTGAAATGAGACGAAATGAAATATTTATTTTGTAAATGGTTAATAAATAACACTTTTATACGTCATGTTTTTATGCGTGTTAAGTTTAGTTTAGCTAGATGAGGCCGATGTTTCCTTACTAACTACTCTGAGAAGAAGCACTGAAAGAAACTTAGAGGTCAATGTCTCTTTTAAAGTCCATTTTGTATTGGTCCAATCATTTGAAAAGCATGCAGGTTCATGTCTGTGGTGCTCTTTTGAGGAAATAACCACACAGATTTGAGCGGACCTGTCTAGACAGTGCAAGCATTTGACAGTTATCGTGTAGCTCAACAAAAAACTCAAGGAGCTCAACGTTTTGACGAACAATACCAAGGTAAGGACATTTGGGTAGGCCACACAAGTACTCAAACTGCCTAACATCATTGAATAAATTATAATGAAAGTAACACAAAGAAGAGGTGAAGAGATATCATGGCAGGTGCATATAAATTAAACTAAGTAGATAATATATTCAAAGCAAAATGTTTATTACATGTATATATAAGAGCAGGCCACCAGGCCCAGTGGTAACAGGCCCGACTTGCGAATTACAGGTCGTGGGTTCAAACCCCGTCAGGCACATTACTTTCTGAAATTTATTTCATCACCACTGTTCTCAATTTGGCATGGGAATAGTTTAGGACCTTGGGAAGGACATAGGTTTTAATCCCGGAATTCCCACGGGATCGGGTATTACGCGGGTAAACCCTCCCACGCGAACAAAGTCACGGGCAGAAGCTAGGAGATACCAATATATATTAATATAAGTAGATTTAAGGAAACAAAAATATGAATAAGACTAGATAGTAAGAGAAAAAGTGTTATCAAAATTAAAAATTATTGCTGTCTTCCCCCACTCATTGTCCCCATGTTGGTAGTTTTTAAGTAAAAAAAGTAAAGAGCCTTAAGCCAGAATATGTAAGAAGAAGGATAAAAGAGACGTTATACAAGGACTCCAATTATGTTGGAGGTATTAAGCTCACAATGCCCTGTGATGACGGGTGCACCTATTAAAAAAAAAAAAAATAATAAAAAATAGGTATAGAAAGTGAGTTAATGAAAACTCAGCTTCCACTATTTATCTCAAAAATTATAATAGTTGGGAAAAGTTTACGCACGTGATAATGATCGTAGATTCAGATTAGCATGATTACTTGTCTGATAAGGGGTGAACTGATAAGTATTAATTGCTAATTCAAGTACTGTGTGCTACGGTTTACTAGAACTTGTATTAATTCCTTTTAAGAAAGACTTGCAAATTACTCTTAATCCAGTTCAAAAATTAGTCAAATTCGTAATCAGTTGTAGCATTAACATTAAAACTTCCATTCTTTGTTGCTGACACTGCATAATTCCGTCTGTCTGAACTACCCTCATTAACTTTAATAGATTGGCCCTAGTTAGCTAATTAATGTAACGCCGCCTTTATCTTTAATTGTATCATTATTAAGTTTCAAATTGTGCGGAAGATTACAACTTTGTTAAGAACTTGCTCCTAGTGGCCACCGGAGAATTGTGGCTGCTTAACTATTTCATTACTACGAGTTAAAATTCAATAAATTATCCTCTCTATGTTACTTTGTGAAGAATACGAACGTGTAGCAAACTGCAGGGTGACAATATACGAGACGTATTTGTTTAAATTGTCTGATTTATTACGACCATAATTAACATTTAAAAGTAAAAAAAATACTTTGGTTAATTAAATCATATATTCGATACATTAAGGCCGTGCGCGCACTGCCTTGTGGTGGCCGCAATTGCGGTAATTCTACCGCACCGGTAGAATGACTGCAAACTCAGGTGCGCGCACTGCGGCAAGAAAAACGCACCTTTTGTCTGACAATGTTGCCATACATACAGATTTCTTCGTATTTATCCATATTTTCGATGTGTGATTCAGATTAGCACTCGATACAGATTTTATACAAATTTCACACTGTATTGATAAAATTAACTGGTACAACTAAAGACAGAACTTGGCAAAATAAATTACCTAGATACCGCATTTATTACGTTACACATATAATTGCATGATTCTATTTCTATTCTTCATTGTTATTTTTTTATAAACAACTTTAATTTAAACATTCTAATTAAGTATTTGTATTATAGAGAAATTTCCATATATTTTATGATGATGCTGCCAAAAAAACGATTTCAAGCTCTTAGATTGCAAGTACTACGTCAATAGACACCAGCCTATGTTAAAATAATGTACTGCGGAAATTAATTAAAATAATTAGAATATTTAAATTAACGTTGTTTATAAAAAAAAAAAAAAAAATATCCATAAATAATAGATTCGTTCAACGGTCAATAAATGTCGTCTGTATAGATGTCATGTATAGGTTTAATATGTTTAAAATGTTTAATGAATAATGTTCAATCATTCTGTTCTGTTCAACGGTGTGTGTAACGTAATAAATGCGGTATCTAGGTAATTTATTTTGCTAAGTTCTGTTTTAGTTGTAACAGTTATCTGCATATCGCACCCCCAGTGCGAGACTGTCACTTATGCAAAAATTGCAATAATGAGTTAAATATGTAATAACTGTCCTAAAGCACCCCTTCACTTGGTGTGATAACGTTACTTTCGTAGTACACATAGTTTCCGTATGAGGGCGTGAATGTCATTGTGGTTCTGGCGTGAAACACGGCGACGCACGGTGGGCTGAAAAACGGCTTTCATAGACTTAGGCATTTTATTTTGCAAGTGCCAGTTTTTGTGCCGGATATCACTTCTATTTGTTATAACAATATACAAAAATGACACCAGAATTGATTCTGCACAAAAACGAAGGAATTATATTTTTTTTACGAAAATTTTGTATGGAGCTAGTATGAAAAATCGAAATATCTCTGAAACGGCAGCGATAACCGTAATATCCTTATAGGAGGTTTTAGTACTAATTATTTATGATTTTTTGACATACGTTACATAATGGTTGTAGATGCCTTTTTTTTTTTTAAATCGTCAAAATATTTTTATTTATTTTTACATATTAAACGTTCCTTTTAGTGTTTAAGTTGAAGAATTCAGAGCTTTAACAACTCTTAACATAAAATAGCATCACCCCTATAGACCTGAAGGACTAGACAGAGGTGTGTAGTATCTTGTTGATCTTGTAAGATTTCCAACAATACCAAATAGTTGAATATCAGTGTCAAAGTGCCCATGCTGTCGCTTCTTTTAGAAAGATAGGGGAATGAAATTGTTAATTGATCATACCCTAAAAGTATGATTACAACATAACCGGACACATAATAATATCGACACAAAAGGAATTTTAAAACCTTGCATACGTTCAAAATACAAAATAACATATTGTGTAGTCATCTAATGAGTCTGATGACAAGTAATTAAGTAATTAGAATGATGGTTGTAGTCTTCTGATTCTAATGAGCCTATTAAGTGATTAAATGATTTGAAATATCTCGCAACAATACCAACTAAGAACTGCATTCACCTTTTTATAATTAGTGAGCTAATGTGATTTGCTAATGTTGATTAGTTCTACTATGAGTTCTACGAAATGTTTTTGACGATTATAAATTTTTATTATCATATCTTTTATAACTTTAATGAGGGTAGTTAACTAATTATTGACTTTATACAATAAAAGGGCTATAATTTTGTTCCATAATTTAGATTGTTCACAACCGTGTAACTGCTAACACTAAAACTATTTGCTTTGCGACTACAAAATCTTAGAATGGAAAGTTTAATCACCAACTTAGATTTGTTTGTTCTTCTAAAAAGTGAGTGTCCTTCATTTAATCATGAAGTATTGTTTAGTGCAATTGTGTCCCGCATAGGCGATTGCCTTTCTGCCGAAGATCAAGTAACTCTCAAAGAATTTTGCCGGAGATTCACGCGAGCTGCTTTAAACAGGTGACAGAAATCTAAACGATTCTTTGATAAGTTTAGAAATACGTACGGAGAGTGGTTGCAAGCAAATATTGATTGGCCGAGTTGCGTGCAAACTTTAATAAATCAAGAACCAACTGTTGATGAGATACCAAGAGCACGCTCAGTCTCTCCAGAACCTTCGACATCATCGACTGTTGAAACAATGACAAAAAGGTCCCGAAAACCATTCAAAGATCTGGGAAGCAAACAGAAAAAGAGAAGATCTAGTGAGCACATAGGCGAGGATTCCTGTGAATTGGCATATGCAGCTGCAGCACGTTTAAAAGAAGAAGGTTATGAAGATATCGCATCTGTAATCAATTATATGATCAAAAATCCAGAAGCTGCCGTTAAAATCAAGGAAAGCATTAAGAAAACAGTAATATTTACACCAGAGAAAGCACTTGGATTGCTTCTTTCACTTAAGCTTTCAAAGTGGCAATATATTACGTTGCGAGAGACTGCCATTCGGGAAGGTGCTAAGGATATTTACCCATCCTACTATAAACTGCAACAAACTAAGCTTGCATGCTACCCTCCTAATCAATCAGTATCAGTTACGGATTCATCAGCTAGAATTACACTTCAAGCTTTACTTGACATCACGGTGAAGCGGATTCTTCAAAGTCTTTCTGATAATGTGGAAAATAAGCAGTTAAAGCTGATATTGAAGTGGGGATTTGATGGTGCTTCCAATCAAAGCCGATACAAGCAGAAAATGGACGGCGAGCATGATGATTCAAGCATTTTCATGACCTCCTTGGTGCCACTGAAACTGACAGATGGAGATAATACTATATGGACAAACCCGAAACCATGCTCAACTTTTTATTGTCGTCCGGTTCAGTTCACTTTTGTAAAAGAAAGCCATGCAGTTGTCATTGATAACAAAAGAAAAATGGATGAGGAAATTGAGGCCCTTAACCCCACAGAGTGCATTAATAGTAACAGGGTGACTCATAAACTAATGATGACAATGATCGACGCAAAAGTCTGCACGTACCTTTCTGAAGCTAGATCAAATGCATCATGCTACCTGTGCTTAGCAAAACCAACAGAAATGAACCACTTAGATGCTGTAACATCAAAAACTGTGTGTTCTGACATATATGAATTTGGCCTATCATCCCTACATGCCCGTATAAATTGCATGGAATGTCTGTTACACATTGCGTACAGACTTGACTTCAAACAGTGGGCAGCAAGAAGTAATGAGCATAAAGATATGTTACAAAACAGAAAAAAAAACATTCAAAATAAATTTAAAGAGGAGCTCAATCTGTTAATTGATATAGTAAAACAAGGCTCGGGAACTACCAATGACGGGAATACCGCAAGGAAGTTTTTCGAGTTTCCCAATAAAACTGCAGCTATTACTGGGTTGGATCAAAACCTGATAAAAAGATTTGCTGTTATTTTGCAAGCAATAACATCTGGTGAGAAGATCGATGTCATCAAATTTAAAGATTTTGCTCGCAAAACAGCAGAAAAGTACGTGGAATTATACGACTGGTACTACATGTCATCAACCGTACATAAACTATTAATACACGGAGCTGACATAATCGAAAAAAATGATATTGTCCCGATTGGGACTCTCTCGGAAGAAGCCTCAGAGTCTCGAAACAAAGATTTTAGGAGGTTCCGGGAACATCATTCGCGGAAAAGAAGCAGGCAAGATTCTAATCAAGATATCCTAAATATGCTTGTTGTTTCTTCGGATCCTTTTCTAAGTGCACAAAGGCCGAAGTTAGATGCCAAAAGGAAGACAACCTTTTTTGCTGAAACTCTCGACCTAATACAGTTTCCGGAAACTGAGTTCGAGTTTGTAGGTATATCCGATCTGGATTCTGACTCGGAATTGGAGTCCGACAACGAAAGTTGTAAAGAAAATTTGTAAAATTTAATTATTTTTCTTTATGTTCTTTTGTTATTTATGTTAGTTTATTGTACCAATATGTTTAGTTAATAATTTCATAAATTATAGTTTCAAATATGTATTTTGTATAATTTAATTTATTAGATATTATTTTTGTTACTTCTGTTTTATTTAAATTACCTATCAATAAAAAGTTTATATACAGTCTTTTTTTTTCACATATTCTTAATATTTGGGGAAAAAGCATGCTTCCTAACGATGTTCTTAACTTTGACACAGTTCATGGATCGTTTTGAACAGTTTCATATGTTAAAATAAATAATGTTAGTACTATAATCCCCTATAAGGATATTATTATTATTATGTGTCCGGTTATGTTGTAATCATACTTTTAGGGTATGATCAATTAACAATTTCATTCCCCTATCTTTCAAAAAGAAGCGACAGCATGGGCACTTTGACACTGATATTCAACTATTTGGTATTGTTGGAAATCTTACAAGATCAACAAGACACTACACACCTCTGTCTAGTCCTTCAGGTCTATAGGGGTGATGCTATTTTATGATAAGAGTTGTTAAAGCTCTGAATTCTTCAACTTAAACACTAAAAGGAACGTTTAAATATGTAAAAATAAATAAAAATATTTTGACGATTTTTAAAAAAAAAAAGGCATCTACAACCATTATGTAACGTATGTCAAAAAATCATAAATAATTAGTACTATAACCCCCTATAAGGATATTACGGTTATCGCTGCCGTTTTAGAGATATTTCGATTTTTCATACTAGCTCCATACAAAATTTTCGTAAAAAAATTATAATTCCTTCGTTTCTGTGCAGAATCAATTCTGGTGTCATTTTTGTATATTGTTATAACTAATAGAAGTGATATCCGGCAAAAAAACTCGCACTTGCAAAATAAAATGCCTAAGTCTATGAAAGCCGATTTTCAGCCCACCGTGCGACGCTGGGAGCAACATCGTGTTATTGTTCAGTTGTGTGCGGTCCCCCCGCAATTGTAAGTGTGTCTTGGAGCTACACTGTTACTAAGGTAATTGTGACATAATATTTTTTTGATTCTGGAGCAATAGTGACCTACCATACAGTTGTGACATTATTTCCCCAATATTTGAATATCTTTGAATTTAATTTTGTAACTACAATGACTCTTGTTGAAAAATGACTTTGTTTCTCCAATTCTTGTGATTTGTTTGTAAGGGTGTGATTGGTGATTGTAGGAACAATTTATTTATTCCGTTACTTTATACTTATTTTCAGTTGTTTCTTGGATCATATAAAATGCTGTCTCGGGGGAAAAAACTAGTGTTATTGATACGTCCTACATCACCCATTGAAAGAGATGAACTCGGCGAATCTTCAGTTCCACCTTCTAATACCAAGCAAGATGGCAGTAAGTCAGTTTTACCAACTCAACTGGCGTTATTATCACGTCCTACATCACCCATTGAAAGAGATGAACCCGGAAAATCTTCAATTTCACCTTCTAATATCAAGCAAGATGGCAGTAAGTTAGTTTTACCAACTCCAAACTCCCCAGCTAGTAATGCTATTATTGATGATGAAAATTCACCAGTAGAACAAAAATCTGGGTCTCCAACTGGTGACTTCTCTGGTAGTGATTCAGGTGATGATTTCAAGCCCTCATCTAGTTCGTCTTCTTCAACTAGTAGTTCCTCCAATTCAAGTTCATCTAGTGATAGTAGCTCTGAGCATGAAGCTGTTGATGACCAAGAACCTGAATCATCACCGAAAAAAGGGGAAGAAAACGTACTCGTAATCCTAATAATTGGAAAAAAATATTAAAAAATTCTGGTCAAGAATATCGATCAATTACAACAGGCAAAACAGTTCAGGCTAGAAAAATTGGTCCCTCCTGTACAGATAAGTGTCGGCTGGCTGGTTCATCTCATTTTAGAATTCAAATATTCAATTCTTATTGGGAGCTAGGCAGCGTAGAAAGGCATCGTCATTTTTTAAATTCCTGTATCAGACCACTGGAGATTGCAAGCCACCGTATAAAAACAAATAGGCGTTACTCGAGACAAAGTAACTCTGCATTTTATTTTAGAGAGAGAGACTTTGTGACCAATGCGTTGCATACGAAAATGCACCAGAAGAAGAAAAAGTAAAATTAAATGCCAGTTACAAGGTTCACCAAGAAGAAAAGAGTTTGAGTAGAATTCAAAAAAATAGAGATATGAAAGAATGTCAAGATCCTCAAAGCAAAGATCAAACCTATGTACCTACGACTTACAAGCCGTCTTGCCATGTCCTTTAGGAAATTCATCGGCTTTTTTTACAAATCTAGACTAAATTGCTACAATTTCACGATTTCCATTGCAAAAGAGCGAGAAACTACATGCTATTTTTGGCATGAAGGCTTGGGCAGCAGGGGATCTATTGATATAGTCATATTTGGTAGAAGTTGCTAATAAATATCTGGCTGCAACGTAATTTTTTATTCAGATAATTGCTGTGGTCAGCAAAAAAAAACAATTCGTATTTGCAATGTACCACTTCGCGATTACAAAATTTAACATAAATTCAATACAACATAACTTCTTGATACGTGGACATACATAAAACGAAGGCGACACAGCACATTCAGTAACCGAAAAAGCCATCACTAGAGCCAAAAATCTGGCCCTATCTATGTTGCTGAACAATACATGATATAATACTAATACGAGGAGCGAAGAAGACAGGGAAACCATTTTTGATGAGAGAAATGAACTACACCGATTTCTTTGATCTTAAGGCTTACAGATAACATAAATTTTAACATAAGTAAAAATGTAAACGGGGATGCAATTAAAGTTAGCGAGATTAAGAATATATTAAGTTTATTAAAAATTGCGCCAATTATCAATATCGAACAACATACAAGACTGAAAACTTGGAAGAGGCCAAAGCTGTAACAGAACCAAATAAAAAGAACTTACGTCGAGATCGAGGTAATGTCGCTTTGAAACCAGCGTATACCTCGCAGATTGCTATTACAGAACGCAAAAAGCGCGAACTTTTGAATTTGGTAGAGACGTAGTACCAAAATACTATGAAAAGTTCTATAAAGATCTCATTTAATTTTATTTAACTTTTAATACGTGTTGAGAACAAAATATTGAAGTATAATTATGTTAATCGTTCTAATCATTTAATTAAGGCTTTTTTGAATACTACGCAAATAAGAATTATTAAAGTTATAGATGATTAACTTGCAGTGATTTAACAAGTCTGATTAAACTTAGTATTCAGATAGTCTAGTTAAGACTAGGAGCATAGGTACTTAGACAAAAGTTACGTATGTTGGACTATTTCTTCTAATTTTACTTGTAGGTAAATATTTACTGATGTTTTAACCTACTCTAACATGTTTTGTATACGTACTTACGTAACATTCTCATTTTGTCCTATATGAGATTGTTATTTCTTTGTTACACTATTTACTACTTGATTTTTTATTCTATTTGTATTACACTTCTGTAGAAATGTTAAGAAGTACAAAAGTTTATTATGTTTATTTTATAGAATTTAGACTTATTTTATTTCTTACGCCAATAACAGTGCATATTTGTGATTTAAAATAAAACTAAGTAAACAATTTGGTCTTGTTTTCTTTTTAACTCAGTGTGACATAATTACAGTTATTATTTTTTGTTAGTGCCACAACGTCTCTTCTGAGGGGGTTGGAAGGTTTAAAATAATCGTATAGTATCTTTTTTACAATATTAAGTGGTAATTATTAATTCAAAAGTAAGTTAAAAGTTGACGTTGTAGTAAAAGCTATTCACCTCGTCTAAATCTTAAAAAATAATTATTTTTTGAAATGTCAAAGTTTTAAATGCTTCTCCTGAAAAATTGCATTTTTGCATAAGTGACTGTCTCGCACCGGGGGTGCGATATATATTTTAATAATTATTATTTTCTCTGTTTTTATGAGTAGTAAGTACACTAATTTTGCCCTCCCCACTTTAATTAAAGTTTTTAAAGTCCTTCCAAAGGTTGTCTATCTATCAATACAGTGTGAAATTTAGATAAAAATCTGTATCGAGTGCTAATCTGTATCATACATCAAAAATATGTATAAATACAAAGAAATCTGTATGTATGGCAACATTATCAGACAAAACGTGCGTTTGTTTCACCGCAGTGCGCGGTACTACATACATTCCTATGCGATACAAAATATTTGCGGTAGACTCACCGCAATTTTGCAGCGAGGGGCCACCGGTGACTCTACCGCACGCGTTTATTCAACCGCAGTGCACGCACTTCTATGACACTCCATACTTCACAAATTTTGCGTTTCCAAAACGCAACGCAGTGCGCGCACGGCCTAATAGCCTCAGATGAAAGTTCATCACAGCTACGGCTCTCGTAGCCATCTGTGAAGACAGCAGGCTGCTATGACGTAGCAACTATAAGAACAAGTCAGACTTAAAAGGATTGCGATGAAATAACTAATATGACTAGTTGTTATTAAATCAGATTTTTTTATTCAATTACATTGGATAATTTGGATTTCTTTGAATATGAAGATGATTTTGTTATAAAAGGTAATCGTATCACAAAATTTATAGCTTATCATTCAGTTTTTATCGTTAATATTATACAAAAATTATATTATAAAACTGATGAAAATAGTGGTAAATTAGACTAGGTTACTAGATTTATTCAAATCTATGCTTCAGGCTATCACAGGAAAACAAAACAGTAAATAAATATAAATGACTATTTTCTTTGACTGAATATTTAAACAAATAGCTACCTACTGAAATTACGTTACTTCAGGCTGGAAAACTCAGGTTATTGGAGATGCGCTCACTATTGAGCAATTATTTATCTTTGCAGCTCTAGATTTCACAACGCAAACAACCATTGGAAGAGTTTAGCATGAATATTGATTCCAAAACTATTAAGACTACATATGTGAAACTTGGTAGATAAATATATTGTGTGAACCGCTTTCCGATTATTATTCATTGTCACTCATACATGGAACTGATACAAATTTTTTTTTTCAAACTTATACGTGTGGGGCATCTATAGATAGGTCTTGAAAAATGACTTTGTGATTTCTTTAACCATTTTTTTCTTAAAGTTAATAATTTAAAAGATACACACTTTCAAAGTGGTAAAATGGGTCCTCCCCCGCCCCTGTAACTTTTTATAATAATGAAGTGAAAAATCTAAAAAGAATATGAACTATATAGACCTTATTATAAACTTTCAACGAAAATTGGTTTGAATGAGATGGAGTCAGTAGTTTCTGAGATATAGCACATTTTTTAAAACCGCAAATATAACTTTGTATTTCATAAAAACCCTATAAAAAACAAAATTATTTTGCGTAGTTACCACTTTGACCCTCGTAGTACTGTGACACGTTTGTTATGATTGATAATCAAGAAACATATGAAACCGATAATTTTGTATCAATTCTTTGAGTCACTTATTTTGAGCTGAAATTGTGCATAGAGACTCCATTCCAGGTGTTGTCTTCATCCTTTTGAATAGATATGGAGTTTCCGTTACACGTTGTATATTGCAAACAACTTATTAGAAGTAATCGAAAATTAACCTGGAGTAGATAAGGTAAACATTGTAAACTATGTTGACATCTGTGTAGCATTTCCCTAACAGTTAAGGTCGGTTTACAGTACAAGCAAAAGCGATTGAATACTGATAGGAGTGCTGCTTAACCTTTGTAACCGGCTTGCTCATCTATAGGTTTTTAATGATAGACCACGGCCCTATTTAATAAAGCTGACAATCAGACACGTCTGACATAATTATGTCAAAAGTGACAATTCGACAATTTTTCTGTTTAATAAAACTTACAGGTGGCAAAATTGTCATGGTGCAAAACTGACAAATATGTAGGAAAATTGAGACAATCCGACATTTTTCTGTTCAATAAAACTTTTTAGGCGACAGGTGACAAGCTGGTATATTGACGTATATGTTGAATTATCAGACAATTCTGCCAGGAGCGTTACCCTCTGTCGTGAAATCATATTTAGAATCTTGAAGGTGTAAGAAAGTTATTTATTTATAACCATTATGCAAAACTAAAATAAAAGAAAACTACATTAAAGCATTAAAAAAAAATCATCTTAAACGATGTTGGCTGGTTGGCTGGCGGCATTGCCTCGTTGTTTGGCAATCCAAACAACGAGGCAATGCCGCCAGTCTCTACGCTTAGCCTTTGGCCAAAGTAATAGCCAGCACTTGGGTCAAGGAAAGCGTCAACAAGCCCTTACAATATTTCTATAAAAAGGCTCCATGACCTATGCATGTCAAACATGGAAGTTCACGCTACGAGTGAGAAACAAAATTAGATCCTGCCAACGTAGTATGGAGAGAAGTATTTCAAATGTGAGAAGGTTACAAAAAATCGAACATGCTTCTATACGGGAAAAGACAAAAGTTTCAAACGCACTTGAGTATTCCCAAAAGTAAAAGTGGCGCTGGGCCGGACATGTAGCCAGAATGGACGATGATCGATGGACTTCTAGATTGACAGAATGGTGGGGTCCAGCGAGTATTAGAAAGAGAGGAAGACCAGTAACCCGTTGGGTAAACGATATACTAGAAATAGTAGGTAAAAACTGAATGGCAAAAGCCAAAGATAGAGACAAATGGAAAAGTCTGGAGGAGGCCTTCACCCTCACATAAGAGGGGTTCTTACATGCTGCATGATAGAGCGTAAACTCTATAAAAACTATATTTAATGGAATACAAAATGTACAGTGACTATTTATTAAGAGCTCAAATGCATTATTAATTTTTTGTTAATTGATTGACTAATTGAAGAATTATTTAAAAATATATTATTAATTAAATTATTAAGATTTAGAAATGATGTAATTCAAAATGTTTGTATTTATTATTGTTTTGTATCTGTTATTTATTAGTTTCCAGATTGTTATACCAAAATAAAAATAAATGAAATCGCAAATTGAATATATGTATTATCTAAAAATAAAATTGGGCATGTAATGTTATACTTAATATAAAAAGGAAATTGTAATTTGTCATAGTAGGTACCAAATAATAACAGTAGTGTATTGTAAAATTTGTAAATTGTACACTAAATATGCATGAAATAAAAGGCTTTTTATTTTTTATGTATTATAAAAAAAAGCTTTACCTTTCCGCACTCCTCCGTGTACTTAAAATGTGTCAAACTTAGTCCTCTGTCTGCGCAATGTTCAAAAAAGGGTACAACGTTATTGCTTCAAGTATCAATGTATACATAATTATTTAGATTGTACACTTGTTTTTTTACATTATTATATACGGAGCTGGTATAGTTGGCATTAAACTCAAATTAACAAATAAAATATTTTCACTAAATTTAGGCTTAGCATTCTAGTTAGATAACTATGGAATGTGTATATTAGCCAAAGTAAAGAAAATTTAATTTGAATTAAGCCTCGTCTAGCCTAATCCCAATAGTACATCATAAAAATATTGACAAGGCCAAAGCAGTTAGCGAAAAAAAAAATGTCAGACGGAGACTTATTTCCAACGTTCCATAGGAGAACAAAGTTTACGATGAAATAAATTTCGATATTAAATTTTCCTATTCAAGCCACGGCGCGTGACAAAATGCTTTGTACAGCATTATTTGAAACAATCGAGGATTATTGCTTACAGATTTTGTGAGGTGAATAATGTTTATTATTAAGATTGTCAATTCTGGTATTAATATGGTTTTATGTCGACAATGCGACACTGTTGTTCATGGCGTTGGGTTTTGGATCAGTGTTCGGCACTTATCTAAGAAAGACTTAATATTCCTACCTAACGTAGAGAGAAAGAATAGAAGGTTAGAAAAATGTAAAAGAAAATGCATGCCAAGATTTCAAAGCTTACAATTTCTCTACTAAGATGGAGTTTCTTAAGGATAGAAGAAAAAAAACACAAGGAAGACAGACGGAGTTCTTTATAAACCAAAGCATCGAATATAAGTTATTGTTCCATCATACTTTGAGTACTTAGCGTGGTTACGGATCGTCAGAAGTTAAAGTCTCAGTACTTAGGTACTGATTTCAACTATGTTGTCTTGGAATATAGTTATTACGTCTTTTATATCTATCAATTTAATACGTCAATGTCATGTAATGAAGTCCGCGACTTCCGTTGCCTGCAATTTTACACATTTCTTCGGGATAAAAATTAACCTATGTATAATTCCAACTATGTAAAGTTGCCAACTAAACGTAAGCCGAGTTTTGCCCGAATCTTTTACTCATCTTAGCACGATGAAAACACAAACATTCAATCTTTCACATTTTTAATTGATATAACATCAAGTATTTAAGTATCTACACTCGCGAGCAACCAAATTGACTCAATCGAAATTGGACCATAATAAAATTAACAACATTTATTCAGTACTTTTAAGATAAACGCTAACTGAACTATAACAATTTCAAGCTGAGGCCTTAAGCTTTTAACTCATGTATGATATGATAAGCATTTTTGTTTAAACACTATGTATATAATAACTACAAACACTAAATAGATATTTAGTTTTTTTCTTAACTGAAACCTTCCTTAAAATGTACATGATAAAAGATATCTTCTTCTTTACATTGCAAGCTATTGAAATTTACTTTTGCACAGCATTTTAAACATATACTACTACATTACTTATAAATATATTCGAAATTCAAAAGAAGGAATAGGGAATACAATTTTTGCAAAAGAGTTCTTTATCTTTCAAATACATTCGTATGAAGCAGACAACTGCCCGAAGCGGTTCTTTCGAATAAACATTTTACCCCATTTCACCCTAACGGAAATCTTCCGTTGTTGGTTTAATATGTAAGTAAAACAAATGTTCTAGCAATTTGGAGATTTAAAGTTTATTTATTTATGTCCACACCCAAATTTATTGTGAGTATATGGTGAAAACATAAAAGGCTGAAAACAGACTAACAAATACTCATATTTCAACTAAAAAAATCCAAGCAGATAAAACAGATATTGTACAGTAGGTGGGTAACACGAAAAATGTAATTACAATGTATTTTAATGTTTTATGAAGCATTTTCAATTTTCCTTTTGCATCAAAGAACAAAAACTATTGGCAAGAACATGGATAAAAAGTCCACAAAAGCGAGAAACTTCATGAGTGTCGCGATACCGGTTAGGTAGAACCTTTGTTTTATTTGTAGGAATCATCATTGATAGTTAGCTCGGTGAGCGGATGGGTAATCATCTTATCATATCGTGATTCTTCCATGCCTCGGAAAGTACGGTAAGACTTTCCGTCATTTGCACATTTTTAATAGTTTTTACGAGTAGTCAGAGTCCAGAAAATCTGACACTCGTCTTGCCACGGGGTATCGTATAATCCAGCTACTGATGATTTGTGGAGGTCAAGTAGGCAGTTGCTCCATGTAAAAAATTAGTACTCAGTTGCATAGTGCCGACTCCAACATAGTTGGTTAAGCAGATGGTAAATATTGTAACAATGACAAGATTCATTTTAGGGTCAGATTACTCGACAGCGTAGTCGCGAGAGTCTACAGAATTCATAGCGCCGCCGGTCGATATGGTGACGCTTGGCAAAGCCTATGTTTAGTTGCAGGTTTTCTCACCTGAAATGATGGTGATATCAATAGAGACAAATTTAAACTAACTGGAGTTCCATAATCATATATTAATTTACACTAATTGGATGTGCAGACGCAACCAATTTTAGGAAATCATTGCTCATTTCGCTTCCTGCGAACGAAATCAATATAAATTAATTAATTACGAACTAAAACCTGTTTATTGTAATTAATTATCCAAACCACTAAACAGTAGTACATTTTAATGTGTGCTACGTGTAGTACTAAATCATGTGCGAATAATTTAGTTCGTGACAAACTGCCGAGTTTCTTGTTACTAACGGGTGTTTGACCAAAATTTTAATAAATGTATTATTTACCAGCTTGTTGGTCTAGCGTTGCAAAGTGTTATTGGATTTTCTATTAATGGATTTTTGTAGCTACTAGCTTGGAATATCGATTAATGCCTAGTTTTGTCCGATTGAGGGCATTACGCTCGAACCTTGACATTAAGAACTTTAAGATTATAAATAGGCATATTTAAGATAAAGTAATCAATACTCTACGCTACTCTAGGTCACATTGTGATGGAGTTTAGTATGGACAAACGAGCGGTCATACATGAGAAGTAGAGTTCGGAGACTTAGGAATACTAGGCTGCTCAATTCTCGGATCATATAGATTGAACAAAATTAAAGGTTGTGCGTGGGAAGAACAGTTCATACTAGTAATTGAATTTTTGATTGCGTTTGCAGGTGTATTATATTTGTATACCAGATATATGTACATATATCTATTATTTCACAATGGATTCACAATTAATTAAAGCTTCCAGCCAGGGCTTGTTACAAAACTTACAAACTAGGTGACTACACGCTAAGGGCACCCCATGTGGGGTACGGACCTCGCCTTAGGACGTCGCAGTGGGAGGGCAGCTAGGGACAGGCTGGATCATATCATTATTATCTACACTTATAATAAATCTGTAGAGAGGACAATTCTGTACATGAATTATATTTCCAAAATAACTATCTATCTAAAATTTTTGTCTGTCTGTCTGTCTGTCTGTATAACCGTTATAGAAACAAAAACTACTTGACGGATTTTAACGAAACTTGGTACAATTATTTTTCATACTCCTGAGCTGGTTATAGTGTACTTTTCATTACGCTACAATCAATAGGAGCAGAGCAGTGAAGGGAAATGTTGGGAAAACGGGAGTTACTCCATTTTTTAAGCTTCTGTCGCGTGTGCAACCTTAATGGTTAAAGCTACACAGAAATCATTTATGACGGAAATGTTGTCCTTAAAATTATATAAAAAATATCCCACGACAGCATACGTCTATCTTTTATGGTTGACTCACAATAACACGTGTAACTCCCGATAGCTTAGCAGTTCGAAGCTTTCTGATTATTATTCTGCTCCGAAATTTAAAACCACCACAACTTTGCAATGGAACTCGGCTAAAAGTAACCCAATTGCAACAAAATATAATCGAGGCTCAAATTTTAACAGGTTGCGGTGCAGGAGAAACCATCTTTATTCCCAGAATTCCCATAATACCAAATAATTTTCCATTCCAATTTAAAAGAACGCAATTCCCAGTATCGGTGTGTTATGCAATGACAATTAATAAGGCTCAAGGGTAGACTTTTCGTGTTGCTGGAGTAGATCTCGGTGTCAATTGTTTCTCGCATGGTCAGTTGTACGTCGCTCTTTCCCGGGTTAGCACTTCTAAAAATCTTTATGTTCACGTGCCGGACGGGTCAACTTTCAACATAGTTTACCCAAAAGCTTTGCGCTGAAGTATTTTCGTTCTATAGGTACTTAAGCCTCATGTAAACGTGATCTAAACAATATTACCAACACATTAACTTAATAACACACAAGGAGTTACACGCTGACGGATTTGCGGGCACAGATATTAACAATAATATTGTGCGGTTCGGTATTGTGATATTTTTCAACAGTATTATAGATTGACATATTATATTTCCCTACTAAATTACGAAAGTAAATCTGTCTGTTACATGAAAATCACTGAACCGTGAGGAAGGCCATAGGCTACTTTTTTTTACGAAAAACGACGGAAACGTGGACGAAGTCGCGGGCAACAGCTATCTATACTAATAATATAAGGCTGAAGAGTTTGTTTGTTTGTTTGAAGGAGATAATCTCAGGAACTACTGGTTCGAATTGAAAAATTATTTTTTAATTAAATAGTCAATTTATAGAGAAATATATACAAATATAGGCTATATATCATTACGCTAAGGCCAATAGGAGCGGAGCGCCAATGAAGAATGCTTCAAAATCGGGGTTAAATTTAACGTTAGCCCAAAGTAACTATTCCACGCGGACGGAGTCGCGGGCAAAAGCTAGTTATTAATAAGGGAATTTAAAGCTATTGCCTCAGCGTCGCGGGCTGGCTCTGGCAAGGATCGGGACGGACAATTACGGGGACGTCACGGTGGGCCTCGGCAGCGAGGACGGAATGACGATCGGTTTTTGTTTTTGTGTACTGTGCTGGTTTCCCTACGGCTCTGGGAGTGACTAGGGCATGCCTTGGTCGGCGAATCTTAGAGATGCGCGAGGGTTCTTATCGGGTAGCCGATGCGATAAGTGGATTCCTATGTTTGATTGTAGTATCAAAGAAACGCTTGGAGTTGCGTTTCATGAACTGCTGAATGGTGGGCATCTTGAGGTCTACGTGAAGAAGCTCATTTCTAACATAGAAGGGGGCTCCCGTGACTCTACGGAGGAATCGGTTTTGGAGGGTCTGCATTTTTTGGAGGAGGTGGGGCTTTGCATGTGCGAAAACAACGCAGGCATAGGTCATGATGGGACGGATGACCGCGGTGAAAATACGCAGCTTGCACCTGAGTAATAATTTGCTACAGGCGCTGAGAATGAAATGGAGGCTACCTAGAGCAAAAGCGGCGCGCAAGCGTGCCTGCTTTATGTGTTTAGCGAAGGAGAGGTGTCTATCGAGGACCATGCCTAAGTATTTGGCTTACTTATCCCAAGGAATCGGTTTGCCGTACATGGTAATCAGATGGGTGGAGGGTGGATTTATCTGCGGTTTGGAAAAGAGGATCACCTGGCTTTTGTCTGGATTGACTTCGATTCTCCACTTCCGGAACCATTTGCCCAGAGTGTTTGCGGAAGCTTGGAGAGTGCGCACGATGGCATCAGGTTTCTGACCGTATTAATAGATAGCTGTATCGTCGGCGAATAGGGCTAGCTAGGTATTTTTATGTTTGGGGATATCGCTAGTGAACAGCGTGAAAATAAGGGAGGATAGTACGGAGCCTTGAGGAACTCCTTCGCAAATGGAATGGGGGAGGAAAGTTCCCCCTCAATTCGATAACGGAAGGTGCGATTCAATCAAAAGTCCCGTAAGATGAGCACGAGTCGATCAGGCACGCCGAGTTGGTATAGCTTATAGATTAAGCCATTGTGCCAGACTTCGTCGAATGCTTTCACTATGTCGAAGAATAATGTCGCGCCCCTTTGGAAGCCGGCGCTAAGGTGTTCTACGATGCGGTGGACTCGTTGGATGCATGAGGGTTCAGTTCTAAATCCACACTGCTCATTGGATATTAGGCTTTTTGCTTTGGCAAAATCTTTGAGATGCTTAATATAAGTATTTCATAGATTTTGCTGATTACGTTGAGTAAACTAATAGACGGTAGCTAGACGGGTCAGACTTGGGCTTGCCTGGTTTGGGGATACCTACGACGATGGCCTGTTTCCAGGTTGCGGGGAACATATTATTGCTCAATGCGCCATTGAAGATGGCAGTCATTAGCACTATAAGCTGAGCGGGTAAAAGTTTGAAAGCCTAATTGGTGATGCCGTCGAAGCCAGGGCCTTTTCACGGTTAGAGTCTTTTAATGATGTCCTGGACCTCATCAGGAGTGATGGGGGCCAGTGGATTATCAGGATCTTCGACGGGTAGATGAAAAGTTCTACGTTCGACTTCGGCGTTCACCATATCGAGGTGGGCTTGGTCTACTGGTTGGGAGCTGGAAGAACACTGGGACTTTAGGCTGTCGGCTAGGCATTCTGCTTTTTCAGAGTTATCGAAGGCTACACTCTTATTGGGACGAATAAGAGGAGGCATTGTGGCCTCTTCAGTGGATCGTAACTTCCTGTGAAGCTGCCAGAAGGCAAGATGGGTGGGCTCATGTTCACTCAGCAACTTGTCCCAGCTTGTATTACGCTGTTCGGCAATGCACTTTCTTACAGCACGCTGTAAGTTGCGCATGTGAGCTTTGTTTGAGGCGCAAGGAAAAACGCTGTTCGCACGGATAGCTAAGTTTTTCTCGGTTATCAGATTCCGTACATCGTCCGGGAGTTCCCAGCGGTGGTCTTCTACTACTGGAACTTTTCTTGAACAATCGTTCAGGACGGATTTTACGTGATCTGTAAGCGAGTCGGTCGCCACCCTCGTGTCAGCGACTGAGACTATTTGATCAGGAATGGTGACACGGTAGATTTCAGTTTTTCATCATGGTTACCCGAGCGGGAACCTAGGTGTGGGATAACAGTTCGGTGGTCCGAGTTGAGCTCGTGAAGCGCTTCTATATTCTTCTATCTATGTAAACGGAGGTTTACATTCTTTAGGAGCGCCAGATCGAGGACATCGGGCCTATGGTACGGGTCATGTGGGTAGTGGGTGGGAGTCATTGGAGTGATGACGTCAAAGTTTAGAGTCGCACTTAGGTTATACACGATTCTGCCGCTTGAAAAAGTAACACGATAGATGCCAGAGCATTTGTCGTATTGCTGTTTCAAGCGGGGTGTTTGGTGTTGAGATCGCCCGCTAGTAAGACGCTAGTGGCACGGTAAGACTTTTTGATTGATATGCCGATTAGGGAGCATATGGACTTAACTTTAAAGATTTGGTGGTGACCAACGGTTGGTTCACAAACGACAAGAACCATGTCGTAAAGTTCGCCACCTCTCGCTTTATGTAAGCGATGGATGGCAATGACCGGGATACCTTGTTCGGCAAGGTCGTCTTTGATATCCTGTACAAGGATCTCCTCGGGACACGTTTTATAACTACTTGAGTGGGCGTGTCTTCGGAAAGGTGAACGTGTGAAAGTAGATAGTACTTTTACGGAGGGAGCGATATAATTCCCTATAGTCGTTAGACTTAGGTACGGTGACTTTAATGCCATTTTGGCGTTGTGTAGTTGATTTTTCGATCTACACACATCTTGGACATTCGGTCTATTTTGCCTTTTCTTGGATGTAAAAGGGCGGTGGAGGGTATTGCTTTCTTTGGGCTATCAGGCTGGGACGACAACTATTCTGCGCGCGAGCAGAGGTAGTTGGGACGGGTATAGTGGGTACACTAGGTGAGTAGCTGAAAAAGAAACTCAGTAACTAAGTTTGACTAGGAGATTCCCCAAGGCCAAAACCTAGCACTCGACTCCAATTAACTGCTTCACCCTGAAGAGGATCAACGGGTGTGTCGGGTCTACACCCCCTTGGTTTCGCTGACACCGTGAGGTTTCCAACCAAAGACCACAAAACTGTGGTTTTTCCCTGAAGGGGCAAAATGTTTTTGATAACACTTTGTTATAGAAACAGAATATCCTTCACTACCTTCAAAAAGCCAGTTCCGGATCGGGAGTTGTAGTCGGCGACTACGAATAACGTCACGGCGAGCGCTGGAACGATCGGAAGCGCAGAGCGGCACGACCTTCACGACAGCCTTTGTAAATGTACAAACAGTTAATGCTAAGGTATTCTACTCCAATTGCTTCCATTGTACACAGTGTACAAGGGTTCTGACCGAATTCGCCAGAAGTTTTTTAATGAATTTGTAATTCCCCTCCCAACGAGCACATTAGTGGAAATAGCAGCCTATTTTTTACTTTGGGTTGTAAAATAGCGGTTTATGGGTTCAAAAAGCAGTTTAGAGTTGCATATCTGCATCCGTAAACGTCTATAGTTATGAAAGTTACTTAAGGTGCTATAAGCTGAATCAAATACTACCCTAGCCTTCACAGTAGTCCACGGTAGAACTCATTTGCCACTTACACCTTTATATGAGAGTTACGAAGGTCATTCTGCTACTCACAGCTGCACAGTAGTTTCCATTGTAACTTGTATAGGTTATAGTTATAGTAACCACTATTATACTACTATAAGTTTCATTATAGAAATAATAGAAACTCTTATGCATACTATAGTTACAAAAAAATCATCAGTGTAACTAAGGCCTTTAGTAGCAATAGTCATTCCTTACAGGCTCAATCCATTCGCCATTTTACAGCCGCTTTTGTAACTATTAATCAAATCAAATCAATTTTATTTGTGTAACATAGGTAGTGAATACAGTTCTTAAATTAAAGATAGGTCGCTATGTTATAAAATGTTAATAAAATGGATGCTAAACGAATAGGTAAGTACGTAACTAGATCTTATAACCTCAAAAACAGGAAAATAGGAGCTTTTTGTGGCTGTGAGTTGCACTAGGGGAACAAAAATCACTGGAAGCGCTAGAAGGGTGAAAATTAGCGCTATGATTCTCAAAAGGGAGTTATTAGAGCTCAAACTGCAGGTTATGACTACATTACAATGACGCCATGATTTTTTAAGAAAACTTATAATTCACTTGCAAAATTGAGTTGATATACATTGGTTTTTCAGTTAAATGTGCATTAAATGTACCGGTAAACAATCGGCCACTTGCGAATAGTAAGTTATCGATACGTAAAAATACGGAAATAAAATTTATTCTGTATTACAAATAAAAAATATCACATATCTTTTGTTAATTTTTTAAATATCATAAAAGCGCGTTAAAATTACTCGAAAATTATCTTATGTATCTACAGTAAACTGGACAGCGTTTTAAGTATCTTTATATATCTTGCTAATACAGAATACAAACATTTACTTCTTTTTGTTTTATTTTCATGATGGCGACGAAAACACTTTACCAAAATATTATAAATAATGTCAACTGAAGATATGCAATAAAGAGCTATAATCAATTCATTCGTTCAAAGTAGTTCAAAATCATTCAAAAGTAGCGCTACGAGAGCTTTAGTATAGCGTTAATAAATCGTTATAGCTATTAAGGAACCTTTATGCAACCGTTGTGCAGGTTAAATGGAACTTTAGGTTGCATAAAATGGCGCCCAAATAGCGCTAAAGCGGCTGCTTTAAGTCTGCAGTAGACACTCTAGCGCTTACGTCTATTACCATAAGTAATAATCGGATACGCTCCAAAGCTCTAATGCAGCCCATTTGTGCTAGTTGGGCTGTCACAGTTCGGGCTACAGGTTTCTTTTACATTTTGATTAATATTTTACTTTCCACAGAATAAACACCAACAAGCAACAAGCCAAATAATAAAATTAGGAGGCCTTTTGATTTTATGTAATTTTATCCAGTTAAAGGGTATTATTTTTTGTTTATATGGATGGATACGTTTTAATTTGTTCATGTTTCTGTCTTAGATTGCTGAATTAATTTTATATTTTCTTGTTAATACTGTTGAATTTTTTAAAGCTTTCCCTACAAGTGCTGTAGTAGGTTGCGAGTATAACACACAGTATCTAGGATTACCACTTGCGAAGTATAATTACTCTGCCTAACTTCTCGAGACCAACATAAGTCATGTTGGTCTCCTTAGACTTAAAGATACTTCATTGTTCCAGTGATATTGAGAAACTCACAAGTCAGCGCAGTGTAAATACTCAAACTCAACTTAACAGTGCCACAAAGTTCTACATAGACTTCTTACATGGTGAGATTATTTAATCTAGGACTCAGCACGTTAAATTTGAAGTTTGTCGGACTAAAGTCTTGTCCAGATTGTGTAAGTTTGTTCGTCTGGTTTAATCTCACTTACAAAACTTGTAATGGTATTTAGAAGTTAATTTACAGGCACGCACATATCGATCACAAAGCTCATTGGCGTGTAGCACTGTCGTCCGTCCTGCTATAAATACAGGACCGGCCGCATAAATCCCTCTCAAATACGGATAATTGGATTGCTTATATGTATGAGAATACATTGAAGAGAGTGTGCACATATACACGATTCATTTAGAAAATTCAGATTTGAAACTATTAATAACCACTAAGCCACTAAATTCATCATCGCACGAACATAATCAACTCGATCAAAAACCATAACAGACATCGAACAAACAAACTATAGCCAAACAAAACAGACTAATAACCAATTTTAATAGAACAGACAACGGTACTGTTATACAATAGAGTGAATAATGGTTTGACGACACCAGGTAAAAAGTAGGCAATAAGAGATTCGACGCAAATGGTTGGAACACTGTCGCATTAGTCATCACAATACCGACTTGGTGACGTTTGGACAGCCCTGACAAATGATACCTTTTATTGAATAATTATCGCGATTCCACTGTCACGAAGCCAGAGTACATAAATGTAGGGGTGTGCAATGTATTGTAGGCACGTAGATACCTAACGATATATGCTAAGGTGTTTACAATGAATTTTATTTAGCTACTGATGTATTTTCTAATAACATTAGTGATAGTCATGATAAGCTACTAATGAACGATGTTCAATTTGTCAACAAAAATAGTGAATGTTAAAAAAAGTGGTCAGACTATTTTATAAATATCTCGACCTATGTCATATCTAAATCAAGTAAATATTATCTCGATAATAAGAAAAACAGATTGAAAAAAGCACGTTGTTTAAATAAACCTTTGAAAGGATTGATTCAAATAGCCGATCATTATTTTGGGGTTCCTGTAGGTATTTATTAGATTTTTTTGATGTTATTCGGTTTGTTATCTAGATAAAAACCTCACCTTTAATTATCTATTTTCATGTTGTCGGCCGAGCACGTTACGTTATCCCGGGCGGGTATACCTTTCTCAGTATCCTCTCCAGGCTTACTGAAGGGTGTGTACGTGTTTGTGTAAAACGCTTTCCTAATAATAATATACATGTATTTTTTTATTTATTCTAGGTAAACATGTATATTGTCCAAGCAAAGAGCTTTTGGATAAGATTTGTCTGCCAAATATTCAAAAACTTTTAATTTTTTTGTGTTTCGTCCTCTATTACCTTAATATATGGATATGTAATGTTTGAGTATTCTTTGGGTAGGAAAACCTTTGAAAAAACAAACTAAATAACTTGAAAAAAAACTAGCACAAAGGACACCAAAATACTGATTACAGACCACCTGATTACAAACAACTCTATTTCCCGTGTCTAGTACTTTGTTTACACTTCAAAAAAAGGCAAAGGCTTTTTGGTTTCAGTTAATACAAAGCTCTCGTCGACGAGTGAAGCGACTTTTTTGCTAGTTTACCCCTCACGACGTCTCTCGTCCCTATGGGCCATTTTATTTTTACTTCACTCTCATCTTTTCGTCGGGACTTACAGGTATTAATTATCTTGAACTCGAATCCGCTTCGTTTGCGATGAGAAATGTCAAACGGCAAATCTTAGCGAATAAAATACTTTCAAGTTTTTAATCAGTGGAAAGGTAGAGGTGCATTTTTGTTTCTTTGGTCGTTGATTGGTTTAAGTTTTGTAAAAAAAAAACTAAGTAAGTTCTGCTGTACCTTCCTCCAACTTTACTTTCTTATAATAAACTTTTTAGCTATATTCAAAGAACAGAGAATGAATTAACGTAAATTATATTATTGACGAAATGTAGGCTATACCAAAAAACTGTTTACACAGTTTACAAATACAGTTTTGAGGAAAGAAGGCGGAGGATTAAGTCTATAGATTTTTTATATATAGAACGTGTAACAGATTAAGCACAATACCTTAGACAACCAAATTAGAATATTAAATTATATGTCTAAAACAACTTCTGAAACTAAATAAATTGAAACCAAACTTAGGCATTTTTTATAAAATAGTTATCCTTACTAAACGCTAAACGTCTGTGCGTAGAAATGGGTTTTTGCCTGGGAATTTTGGGACGTATTGAGTAAATGCCCAATAAACGTCCATTTACGCCCAGTAAACGTCCCACAACAGGGCAGTTATTTTAATTGTAAAATATCACAAATTATTACATAATACTATGTTCAAATTACTTTAAACTGTTTTTTTTTATAAAGTATAACTACTATTCGAACTATAAATACCTAGTGTTGGACAACCTCCACTATGAGACAGTTTTACAAAAAACTGAATTTTAAATTGCCTTCTAGAAAGACTCTTGCTACAAAGTATTTAGATAGTACAATGAAATGTCCAAAGAGTTGTGTGACGATCTTAAAAATGCGACGTTTTTAGACTTGCAATGCGACGGATGGAGCAACATTCGTAATCAAGGTGTTATAATTTTTTTAATATCCAAGCCAGAAAAAAATTCCAAGCGTATTTGTCAAAAGCCTTGATACTGAAGACCACCGTCATACTAGTGAGTATTTATGCAGCGAAATAGAAAAGGTTATGAAATCTTATGGGGAGAATAAAATTTTCGTTCTTATCGGAGATAATGCAAGAAATCTGCAAGAGGCTTTTCAGATGTTTCAAATCAAATATCCTTCGGTAGTTCCTTTGGGTTGCGCTGCACACAGTCTTAACTTATTATGTGCAGATGCTATGAAACTGCCTGTAATTAAAGCTTGCATCGATCTTGCGACAGATGTTATTAAGTGTGTAAAAAGAAGTCAGGTACTCAGTGCACTTTTAATTAAAATCAGAAAAAGACAAGAATATTGACGGTGAAACTTTAAAACTACCCTGCAAAACTAGATGGGGAAGCTATGTTTCTGCACTAAAAAGCGTACAAACCAATAAAGCTGCACTTCAAAGTTTAGCAGTCAATGAATACATTCAAGATCAACTGAGGTCAAAGTTGCAATTATTGACGAAATCTTTTGGATTATGGTGAATCAATGTGTGAATGTATTGAAGCCAATAACAGAAAGCATATTTCAACTCGAAGAAAATGATTTTTTTTTTCCACAACTTTTCACACAACGCCATCTAGTCCCAAACTAAGCGGAGCTTGTGGTATGGGTACTAGACAACTGATAAACATACATATATATTTCTAAATACATACATATTATAGATAAATTACACCCAGACAAAGAACAAATGACCGTGCTCATCACACAAACATTTGTCCTAGGTGGGAATCGAACCCACGACCTTGCGCATAGCAGTCAGGGCCATTGACCACTATACCAACGGGCCTGTCAATACAATATTAATAAAGTTTTTATGGTATTGAAGAATAACAAATCAAAAGTGCAATTCAATTTAGCTACAGCATCAATTTTAGAGAATGCGGATAAAGAGCTATTGATGACTGCCATAGAAAATAGGATCGCACAGGTTATTAAGCCGATACACTACGCTGCACATTTACTGGATCCTACAGTTATAGGACATGAACTTGATCAGAATCAGGAGATTGATGCGGTGGAGTTCACCTATGATCTTGCGAATAGTATAGTAATAGTAGCGATATTTAGATATCGATTGTGTAGCTAACTTGGCTCAATATATGTAGAGGACGAGGTGGTTTGTGAAGTAAGCAGTTTAGATAGAAAGCTGCAGAAACTGTAGATCCTGTAACGTGGTGGAGAGGAATTTGTGGGTCTACTGCTCTGAGTAAAATAACTGTTTGTATACTTACTGCACCATGTACATCAGCTGCTACAGAACGATCGTTCAGTATCCACAACTTCATTCATAGTGTGAAGAGGAACCGTCTTACTACAGAAAGAGCCGCCAAAATTTCATTTCTGGCATATAATTGGAATTTGTTGTACAGAGACAGTTTCTTGGATGATCATGTTACTTCAGATGGTATGTTTATGTGGAGAATACCTCAGATGACGAAACTGACGTAGACACGACGAATGAAAAAGCTTCAAACGAACCGCAAGCATCAACTTCTACATCCAGAACATTTGAATTTGTCTCAATTGATGCTCTTTCTTATGATAGTGATAGTGATTAGCAGGCACGAATCTCTTATTCCATGTACGGTAAAATGTTGATTTAAATAATATTGACTGACTGTGATTTTAATTGATAAGTGTAACTTAGCAATCCGCTAAATAGTTTTAATTTTTTTATTGTTGTTTAGTTTTAATTGGTAAAAAATTAATCTGTGATTTTATGAAATTAGTTTTATTACGAGTCTACTTCAATTATTTAGTCATCCGAAGAGTTTACTTTTTCAATTAATTCAAATCAAAATTAATCAAATTCAAATGTAAGGAGATTTCATCATAAATTTAATTGAGATTCTCCTTTTTGGTCAATACCATTGTTTCTAATATTATACTTGTATAAGTAGGTAAATCTTACCGCTACTTAATGAAAAAGGCTTAATAACTTTGGAATTTAACTAATTATAGTTTCCGCCCTGTTTTTGGGCATTTAAAAGGACGTTAATTCGTTTTTGCCTTATTTGTCCAGTTTATGCCTTTTTCGCCCAGCTGGGTTTAAACCCTCTGCCCATCTCTATCTGTGCGTCATACAATATCCTTACGCAGACGCATACACTCATGCAATATTAGCGGCCGATACGCACACGAGCGCATTTCCTTGAATTAAGGATTGAATTAATTAGTCATGATACTGTGTTTCCATTTAAAGTTAAATGAAAGATTTTTCCATCAAAATTTAACACCTATTTTTTATGACAGTAATCGATTCAGAAGCCGATTCTGAACCAACTACTTTCAGGAATTGCATTTATTTTGTTACGCATTGTATATACAACGTGTAATTTAAAGGGTATATACATACCAAGTGCACGGCTTCTTTGGATGATAACAAACGATATAGCAAGGGTTTTGTAATCCTATGTCTACATGTGTGGAACTTATTAGAAATTTCAAAACATTGATATCAGAGACCGAATTTTTCAAATTAAGAAGAACGAAGAGAATTATCGTTTTATTGGCAAGTGACGTGGAAAGTGATGACCCTCATAGTGCTGTGACACGTTTGTTATTATTGGTATTCAAGAAACATATGAAACCGATAATTTGGTGCCAATTCTGTGAGTCACTTATTTTGAGCTGAAACTTTGCATAGAGACTCCATACCAGATGTTGTCTTCAGTCCTTTTGGATAGATATGGGGTTTCCGTTACACGTTGTATATGGTTTTAAAAGATTACTAGCAATGTTGATAGAATTTACATTACCTACTAACAATCCTGTTAACCCCTCCAACTAAGCTAAATATGCTTGTGTCTGGAGTGGGTTCATGGCAAGAGTGTAATGGGTGGGGTTGGAACCCGCGACCTCTCAATCACAAGTCCGACACCTTAGCCATTAGGCCATTGACGGTTTTGGAAAAAAATTGGCTACTTTTTATTCTGCACATAATTTGAATTTTGACAGGAATTTTTAGAGAGTAAAGTATTTTTATTAAATCATTGTTGGCAATTTCACGAATATATGGGTACTAGCAGTTGCTCGTGATTTCGTTCGCGTGGGAAGTTTTTCCCGTCTAAATCCCGATCCCGTGAGAATTTCACAAAATCCCGTCTTAGCGAGCATCTACGTACTAAAAGGGGTTCCTTTTAGTACGTAGATGCTCGCATGCAAAATTTGAGAGCCCTACTACTTCTAGTTTCTGAGATTTTGTGATTAATCAGCGAGTGGTATTTCGCTTTTATATACAGGGTTAAATGTAAAACACTGAAAACCTCTCCGGACTATGTTACTAACATCATAATCAACAACTTTTGTTCTATGACTTTTAAGAATTCGTCATATTTTAGTTAACCAGATTTTCATACAAAAATAAAAATATTTAAATTGAACGCCCTAAATATAACGAACTCTATGCGAAGCAAAAGAAAGCAATTTATACTATCGCTTTCTTTTGCTTTGCATAGACGCTTCATGCGTTTAGGGCGTTCAATTTAAATATTGTTATTTTTATATGAAAATCTGGTGAACTAAAATATGACGAATTTTTAAAAGTCATAGAACAAAAGTTGTTGATTATTATGTTAATAACATAGTCCTGAGAGGTTTTTGGTGTTTTACAATTAACCCTGTATATAGATTTTAATGTTCTTTCTTTGGCACGTTTGTGGGAGTCGACCTCAATAATTGATCCCATTTGAGCTACTTAACTACAAAGGCTGACGGGACAAGTCCACTGATATCTGTGTGGTTTTTTCCTCCAAAGACGTGTTGTGAATGTAAGAACTATGTGAACTTGTTCTATTAGTAGCGGATTTTATGACTATTTCACAGTTTGATTGCTTTATGCAGCGTACCCGTATTGTTAGTTAAAACGTTGAGCTCTTTAAGGTTCTAAGTTGAGCTTATTTGTTTTTATTACCAATGAGCCTGCTCTTGATGATAAACACACCTGATGGTAAGTGTAAGATGAGGTCTACGATCGATCGAGCGAGCACAGAAGATGCCTGTTCACTCTTGCTTTAAAGGCTGACGGGTCATATGTGGGAATATAGAAGCCGGCAGACAGTTCCACACCTTGGCTGTGCGCACAATAAATGAATGAATTCATGATTACTCATTACCAAACGATGTGCTGTCTAATTTTTTTTACTCTTATAATTTGACCAATCTGAACTTGTATGACCAGAAAAGAGGGTAATCAATAAAATACCGGCCTTATCTATTTTAACGTACCAAAAATAGTGCCGTGAAAAAGTGTTATTTTAAAAATAACACTTTGAGTAGAAGAAGACATGTTCTTCTTCGTCGTTCACTTAATTACTAACCTAACCCTATCCTAAACTATGTAATATGACTGTTTAGTACCGATCGTTTCCGAACGTACTCTTTTGACATAAAGAAATTTGATCTTGACATTACTTTGACTTGACAGATAGACTTTGCTCTTGGAAAAAATGTCCGCGGCGGACCTGTTGAGTTAATTATAATTGGTGAAATATCGTTTGGAATCGCCTGGTGCAACCGATAATTGGGTCGCGATTATCAATTGGTTGAATTTGTAATCCCCGTTTGACGAAAACCCCGGGATATTTTGGGATTCCTCGCCGGTTGGTGGCCACCTCGTGGCACGCGCATTTGGTGGAAATAAGTAGTGATAATTAACTTCAATCCGGTGTGAGTTGGGTGTGATGCTGATCTGGACCGCGCCATTTGGAGATTGACGCCTTGTGAACGTCCTAGAACACGTAACTTACATCACACGTTTCAATTACTCACCTCATATTTACATACAAACCACACTTGGGGCGTGACCTTGGAAGGTCGAAGCTTGGTGAACCCAGCACAGAAGGTTAGTGGTAATAATGTATTCATAAAGCCTCAGAGGCTATAGGCCTTTTGTTTATTGTTGATTGTAAGCAACGTTTATAGCTCCACGTACCGTGGACAGTTCCGGACACCCCAGTTATCGTTGCACTGGCCAATTGTAGTCCTGAACAATGACTATGTTTCTGAATTTCGTACTAAGCTCAAATGGCTTCCTATTAGGTTTCGCCGGAATGTTCATTTACTTTCTCTGCTTTATAATGTGTTATTAATCCTTTCACTCCTTTTTAACTTAAAGACCGCTTTCAGTTTCTCTGTGACACACATTCAAGGTCCTTGAGATCATCGGAAAATTTAGAGTTAAGAATCCGTATGCATTTATTTATTTATTTACACTTGATGCACATAGGTACAAAGGCGGACTTAATGCCGTAGGCATTCTCTACCAGTCAACCGTAACTGGTGAATACATATACATATATATAGAAACCTGGAACACTATACGATCTATAACCAACAGAACCGGACAAAACAGGATAACAGCTGACTCACTTTTACAAACCACAGACGTCAATAATGCCATTGAGAAAATCAATTATTATTTCTCTACTATTGGAAAGCACCTAGCAGACACTATCACCCAAAAACGAATTTCTCCACTTGCTCCTTACAAAATCGAAAGCCCCCTATGCTTGAATCCATGGTATTGCTTTCTCCTGACGAGGCTGAAATAGAGTCAGTTATTAATAACCTAAGAAATGATTGCGCTATGGGATGGGACACTCTTTCGGTTAAACTCCTTAAACTGGGTAAGGAAGTATTAATCCCACCACTTACCAAGCTCTTCGAAGTATGTTTTGAGCAGGGAGTATATCCCCGAATCTTCAAGAAAGCTATCATTACACCTGTTCACAAGGGTGGAGGCCAGGACGACGTCAAAAACTATAGACCGATCTCAGTTTTGTCCACTCTTTCAAAAATATTGGAAAAGCTATTGAACCACAGACCTATGAGATATTTAGAGCACAACAAAATATTATCAGACGCACAATTTGGTTTTAGGTCTGGAAAGAGCACCGAAGATGCAATTAATCAACTCGCAGACTATGTTGTTGAAAAAGTTGATGCCAAACAAAAATGTATAGGTGTCTTTCTAGACCTAGCCAAGGCATTTGACACTGTCTGTATTTCGACCCTTGTGAATAAGTTAGAGCATGCCGGAATTCGGGGAATAGCTCTCAGCATATTTACAGACTTTCTACAAGACCGCACACAAAAATTGAAGGTTGGTAAAGTGATCAGCAATGAAGCCACAATTGATTACGGCGTCCCGCAAGGCAGCTGTCTCTCCCCGAGTCTTTTCCTGATCTATGTTAATGATCTCTGCCAACAGTCTCTAATAAACGGTAGAATTTTCAGTTACGCAGATGACACCGTACTCATATTTCATGGAGAAGACTGGGCGGCAGCGCAGCAAGCTGCGGAGCTGGGGCTTAGTAAAATAATCAAATAGCTGGAAGCTAATTTACTATCACTTAACGTAACAAAAACCTCATACCTGCAATTCACCTTCGCCAATACAAAACCTATGGATATAAGCATCAAAGCACACTCATGTGTTGGGGATGATAATGAGTGAAACGGACGAATTTAGTTACATTACTTTAATTTTGAGGATAGCCGAGCGGTATACAGATTTTAATAAATAAATTAGTACGCGCGCGCACTCGGTCCTTGCTCTCGTCGAATGGCGGCGGCTGGCGGCGGCCCGCGCCGCGCTCCTGCGCCGTCCGTTGCTCCCCGCACCTCTGTCGCGGCCCCCGGTACGTCGTGCGCGTGTACATCTTCCCAGCCTTGAATGAGCTAACTTTCAAAAGGTTCCTCAGGTTCTTCTTCATCCAGCAGCCGGACGATGTAATGGATGGCTCTGCGGATTGTTCCCTTGGATGTGTAGATATCTACCACACGGCAAGTGTTGTCTACGCCCATGTGTAGTCGTGTAATGCGGCCAAGCCGCCAGCGTTGCGGAGGCAGATTCTGGTCCTTTATCAATACCATGTCCCCAATTCTAGGACCAATAGACTCAGTTTTCCATTTGGACCGCTGCTGGAGTTCCGCTATAAACTCTCGCGACCATCTCTTCCAGAACTCGAGGCGTAGTTTGCAGATGAGGTGGTACTTCGGTCTGGAGTCTTCTGCTGCAAAAGAGGGCACCAACGTCAGTGGCCGTCCGATAAGGAAGTGCCCGGGGGTCAAAGGGTTTAAGTCTGAGGGGTCAGAAGACAAAGGGGAAAGAGGGCGAGAATTCAGGATTGCTTCTATCTGTGTGAAAAGAGTCGACAACTCCTCAAAAGTAAGGGAAGCATTGGCTGCTGTTCTTTTTAAGTAATATTTGGCTGCCTTTACGCCTGCCTCCCAGAGCCCACCAAAATGCGGTGAATAGGCCGGACTAAATTTAAATGAAATGCCTTCGTTAGTAGTGTAATCAATGACTGAGTCACGACTGGAGCGTAGCACCTTACCTAGTTCATTGTTTGCCCCAACAAAGTTAGTGCCATTGTCACACCAAATTTCATAAGGCTTACCTCTGCGCGACACGAATCGACGCAAACATAAAATAAATGCTGCTGTAGTAAGATCACTCACCAGCTCGAGGTGAACCGCTCTGGTACTTAAGCAAACAAATAGACAGAGGTAACATTTATTTATTCGATTACCTCTTCCCTTTTTACTAGAGATTTGAAACGGTCCGGCGAAGTCAGTACCAGTCGAGTGGAAAGGGAAAGTAGGCCTCATCCTAGCCGATGGTAAGTTGCCCATTATAGGCTGTATAGTCTTACCACGAAATCTAGTGCATACAATGCATTGTTTATTTACCTTGCGCGCTAAGGCCCTCCCACCTACAGGCCAGTACTTTTCTCTCACAGACGATAATAATAATTGCGGACCTGCGTGGAATAAACGTTGGTGTTCATTTCGCATTAATAAAAAGGTAAGTCTATGTTTACAGTCTAATATAATTGGATGTTTCTTGTTATAATCGAAACTTGAATTGTCAAGACGGCCTCCTACTCTTAATAAACCCTCAGAGTTAAGAAACGGATTTAAATTAGATATTTTGGATTTCTTAGGTATTCCTAAACCTTTACTTAGAAGTTTCAACTCTATATCGAACGATTCGTTTTGACATATTTTAAAGAGAATGGTATGTGATTTATTTATTTCGTTAGTTTGTAGTGAATTATATAATTTAGTTTTGTTCCTGCAGTTATGCAAAAACCGCAATACATATGCAAACACGCGACTTAAGTGATTAAACTTGGAATAATTATTAAAATTAATTATAGAATTATGACTGTCATCGAGAGCCACCTTAGTTTGTACATGAACCTTTAACTCAGGTAATTCCACTGACTTATGAGGTTGCTGTGGCCAAGCAGGTGACCCCTCCTTTAAGAAGGAGGGTCCTTCCCACCACAAGGGGTCAACCTGCAGACGCTGAGGATCTATACCTCTAGAAGCAAGATCTGCCGGGTTGAGGTGAGTGGGAACATGCCTCCACGTGAAACCCTGTGTCAACTCATTAATTTCAATTACACGATTGGCTACAAATGCCTTTAAAAGGTTTGGTTGTGCATTAATCCAGCCAAGTATTACTGTTGAGTCAGTCCATATTACCTTTTGTGTTATCTTATGACATCGAATGGACTGAATTACCTTTTTTGATAACCGAGCACCAAGTAGTGCACCACACAATTCAAGGCGAGGTATGGTCATGGCTTTCAGAGGTGCAACCCTCGCCTTCGCACACAACAATTTAACATTTACCCTATTTTCCTTATCAATTGACCGTAGATAGACACAGGCTCCATACGCTTCCTGGGAAGCATCTACGAAACAATGTAATTCAACTGACATGGCGAAATCACATACTGTATTCCTAGGTAAATTAATTTTAGATAGATTATTTATATTCTCTGATATCTTTACCCAGTTTTTCTCGATATGGGGTGGCACAGGATCATCCCAGCCTAACTTTTCATTCCACAATTGCTGTAAAATTATTTTAGCTTTAATTATGCATGCACATAGTAGACCTAATGGGTCAAATATTTTACATGTTAATGATATAATAGTACGTTTAGTAAGTTTCCTACTCATATCCATGTCAACTATAAAATGTAACATGTCCGGTGAAGGTGACTAGTTTAATCCTAAAACTGTGGAATGTTTACTCAGATCAAGAATTTTAGAAGTGGTCTCTGTTTGTAACACCTTGGGACAGTTTGTGCGTATTTTATGAAGAGGGAAACAAGCCGAAGATAAATTTTTAGTGACCTCATCATATATTTCTTTAATTTCTTTCTCTGACTGACATCCAGTATTTAAATCGTCAATGTATATATCATGTTCTAAGATATTAGAAATTATGGGATTAGAACATTCGCGAGCTAACTGAACAAGGCTCCTAGTGCTCAAGAAAGGTGCAGATGCTGTCCCATAGGTGACAGTGTTAAGCTGCAAGACCTTAATAGGCTGAGAATCATCATCCCTCCACAAAATTAATTGCAAATGTCGCTGAGATGGATCTATTTCTATTTGCCTATACATTTTTTGTATATCCCCAGTTAGCACATACTTATAAGTTCTAAACCTTAATAAAATTGACAGTAAATCATCTTGTACCACTGGACCTACATACTGAATGTCATTTAACGATTTTCCTGAAGTCGTTTTGGCAGAGGCATCAAAAACAACACGTAACTTTGTGGTTTCACTTTGTTCTTTAAATACCGCATGATGTGGTAAGTAATATCCAAATGTAGGAGGCTTAATCTCCTGCAAATGACCTAAGTTCTTATACTCCTCAATAAATGCAGTGTAACTTTGTTTGAGCTGATAATTGTTATTTAATTTTTTCTCAAGGTTAAGAAAACGTTTTTTCGCTAAGAAATAAGAATTACCTAGTGCCTGTTCTTGAATCTCCTTGAATGGCATTTTAACAGAAAATCGACCATTTGGAAGACGCTTCATATTTTCTACAAAATGTTGTTCACATAATTTGTCTTGGGGTGAAGTGTTATTAACAAAATTAATTTCTTCAACTTCCCAAAACTTTTTAAGGTCATTATGAATTTCCTTTGTGAAATTACATGTCAAGTGACTTAGGCTACATTCTCCTAAACGGCCACTGACTAACCATCCAAATTGTGAATTTTGTAGGATAGGTTTACCTACACCCAATGAAATACGCTTTGTCCCTACAATGTTCCAAAAAACATCCGCACCTAGTAAAATATCAATATTAGAGGGATAGTGGAACCTTGGGTCTGCAAGCACGATATTTCCGGGTAAACTAAGTTCCTGTATATTTACAGGAGCGCTCGGTAACGTTCCTGTAATTTGTGGCACAATTAGACAATTTATATTAATATTGAAAGAATTTAATCGCGATTTTATATTTACATTGCAGCGCTCGGATATATCAAAAGAAACATTATTAATACCTGAAATCCTCAAGGGTTTTGTAGTTTTAATCGATAGTCCTAATTTGCTTTTCAGATTTTCTGTCACAAAAGAAGATTGACTGCCTGTGTCTAATAGTGCCCGAACAAGGTATGTCTGTTGAGTATTTCCATCTACTACTTCTACCATAGCGGTACACAACAGAACCTGGCTGACAGAGACAGCAGACAATGATACTGGTAGTGGTTGAGTTGATGTTGAAGGTGTAGCGGTAATCAGGTCTTTGTCAGTACTATTACTACTTTGAGGTTTATTTACGTGTAATAAACTGTTATGTTTTTGTTTACAAAACTTACATGAACTCTTCATACGACAACGAAATGACTTGTGACCCTCACGCAGACAATTTGAACACAATTTTAATTTAGATGCTTCTTTAAGTCTGTCTTGTACATTCATATTTTTAAATTTAGTACATTGGTGAATGCGATGACCCTGCTCACTACACAATAAACATAAATATTCACACAAGTTCTCAACCGAAGAGACAAGTGAATTAGATCTTTCAAGTTGTTTATTTTTCCAATTATTGGTATGATTATTTTTATTAAAAGTCCCCTTATTATTTTTATTTGGTTGTGAGGTGACTGATGTAGTCTCTAAAATATCCGCACGACTACGTAGAAAATTAAAAAAATCACTAAGCGTTGGCAAGACAGGTAAAATATTCCTATGTTCTTCCCACTTTACGCCCGTACTGGTATCTAACTTCCCAGTAATCATAAATATTAATAAAGTGTCCCACTGATCAGTAGGTTGCCCTAGAGTGTTGAGTGCTCTTAAATTTTTTGAAACAATGTCTACTAAGTTGCGTAATTCTTTAACCGATTCCTTAGTTAGGGTTTCAATACTGCATAATGCTTTAAGGTGATTGTTAATGAGGATTTTCTTATTATTATATCTATTACAAAGTAACTCCCATGCTACATTGTAATTCTCTGAGGTAAACTCTAACGACTTGATAACTTCAATGGCACCACCCTCTAGTGAGGATCTCAGATAGTGAAACTTATTGATGCCTGGTATTGACTCATTGCAATGAATTAAAGATTGAAAAGTGTCTCTATATTCTAGCCATTTTAAATAAGAACCATTAAATGTAGGTAATTTTATTGTTGGCAATTTTATTGACTGTAGGCCATGTGATAGGCAACCTGAATGAGAACCTCTGTTACTACATGCATCACCAAATTTTTCCTTTTCAGAGCCTTGCCTTTCTATTATATCCTCAATGATCGACATAACTGAAATAAACTTTGTTTCTATGACATCTCTTAACGTGATTTGTTCATCCGTAGCGGATTCATCACAGCTGTTTTCAATTAATGTTTGAACTTCATTGAACTGTCTAAATAATTCTTGACTATTGTCCAAACGTCTACCTAACTCCTTTATATTGACACTACTTAGATCACTAATGTCTAGTTTTTGAATCTCCTGTATATATTCGTTTAATTTAGTTAAACGCCCTCTAATATTACCGCGTTTCCTAATTAATTCACTTAATTCACTTTTACACTCATCCTTTTCCGTGATCGGCATCTTTAAATAATTATAATAACTGAGAACAAACAAACAATGAACTAGATAATAAAATGTGCATCAAACCAAACAGTCGTTATAGGTATGTACGCTCCAGGCGCAGCTCGCAGCCACGCGGTGTCACGGCAGGGCCCGCCGCACGGCAAGATGGCCGCTCTGCTACTTATTTCACGGCGGCCGCGCAGCCCCGGTAGCTACGCGGTGTCGTATGAAGACGGGACCCGGAAGGCAGACGCGCAGGCGTAGCCGACGATTTACTGAAATCGTTAGGCAAATCTCTTTGAAGCACGGATGCAGTGTAAGGCGTTAAGCTGTGCAATTGGTGCACGAGACACGGAATTATGATTTTATTACAAGCTAAACTATATTGCTTTATAATCTGAGATTACAGGAAAAAAAAACCATCACTGACCAACAAGTTAATGATAGGTAGGTAGATATTTATGCGTAGGTAATCAGCGAACGCTGTGGCACGATTACCAACATGCTGCACATGAATAGTTGCCTATTTTATACTCATAATTTTAATTTAATGAGTTATGATAATAGGTATATCGTTATAGGTATAACCTATAGAATTTAAATGACCACAATGCGATTATGCTAGCAGTTATAGCTGCCCTTGTACACCAGAGAAATCAGGAAACTCCTTACACACAAATAAAGCGGAAATCGGGAACGGAAAATAGTATAGGAACGAGCTTACTTCCCTCGGATAGACCACCTGACGCGATGCTCGCTATCCAGGTAGATTTTCAAATTAGGTAGCAGTAGCCTCCTTGTGTTCCAGCAATTTCATTCGCCACAGTTGTACATGGCCGCAGGTGGTCGCTATGAGCGGTGTGCAGCGGTGTTTTTCCACGCGGCCGGTTCGAACATTCCAGACTGTTCGAGAACACGCCGCCGAGCCGCAGATTTTTCACTCCAATTTGCAGTTTCTTGTTGCACACGGTCGCCAAATGTTGGGGATGATAATGAGTGAAACGGACGAATTTAGTTACATTACTTTAATTTTCAGGATAGCCGAGCGGTATACAGATTGTAATAAATAAATTAGTACGCGCGCGCACTCGGTCCTTGCTCTCGTCGAATGGCGGCGGCTGGCGGTGGCCCGCGCCGCGCTCCTGCGCCGTCCGTTGCTCCCCGCACCTCTGTCGCGGCCCCCGGTACGTCGTGCGCGTGTACACATGTGACTATCCTAACAACAACCGGTCTTGTTCGTGTCTTCCAATTTCACAAAAAGAAACCGTCAAGTATCTAGGAGTAATTGTTGATAAAAAACTCAGCTGGAAACCTCATATTGAACTGACCACTTCTCGTGTCAGGAAACTTATATGGTCCTTTAAGAAACTTCAACCCGTTGCCAACTTCGAGCTACTCCGCTCAGTATATCTTGCACTGGCACAGTCTATTATAGGGTATTGTATAACGACATGGGGAGGTGCATGCAAAACCCATATGATTCAGCTGGAAAGAGCACAAAGATCTTTGCTCAAAGTAATGATTTTTAAACGGTATGATTTTCCTACAGTAACCCTATATGAAATTTGCAGAGTTCTTACAGTAAGACAACTTTACTTTCTTAATCTCACAATTAGGCAACATCGAATCACACCCGTAAACCACGCATCCAAAGAAAGGAGAACTATCACCAATATATGCAGACCAATAAGATGCAGGACTGCGGTAGCCAGACGACAACACTTGTACCTATCTGTATATATATATAACAAAATAAACAAGACACTTCACATTAACCCACTAACAAAAAAGGAAATGAAGAAAAAAACTACTACATGGCTACAAACGTTGGACTACACACAAACTGAAAGCCTATTGAAAGAACAGTAACACTTAATTTACACACACACACACATTCACACACACATACACCCACTCACACATACACACACACACGCACACACAAATACACGTAAACCACCTCAATAAAAGCACACCACCTTAAAGCACATTAATGTGATACAGACCGACACTTTTTAAAGAGTAAGCATGCGATACCTACTGTTAACTTTTAATTATTATTATTATTTTTTAATTATTGTTTTTATGTTTAAATTTATGTTAGTGGCATAATAATGCAAATATTGTTCAACAAGCGGGTGAAGACACTGACTCCTGTAACACAGGTTATTACCTAGCTCAGGAGTCAGGGCTTCAAATAAAAATGTAACATCATTATTTTTACGTCAATAAAAAAAAATATGTATATATATAATATACTTAAGAAGCAAATGAAAATGAATTGTGGAAATTCTGCTTATTGGTGAAGAACGTGGATCCGCAATTTCTTTTTAAATGCGTAGCGATTGTCAGCCGACTTGATCTCAAGAGGAAGCGCATTCCAGAGGAGAATCGGCTGGATATGAAAAAAAGAAGAAGACAGAGTAAGAGAAGATTATTGGATGAACGTAGATTCTTATTGTGTGAAGAACATAGAAATTGAAAGTGAAACATTAGATAAGAAGGTGGGCTGGGAGAAAGTAGAGAGAAAAGCGTTGTCAAAGCGCGCAAACTTCTTTCTTCGATAAATCTTTCACTATCCAAGCAGCCCGTTTGTGGAATGCATTACCCATAGATGTGAGGCGTGCTCAAACATTATCTTCATTCAAAAGAATAGTGAAGGAGTATTTCCTCTCACTATAACTTTTTCCCCTCTTTTCTCTATTATGACATTGATATGTATTAGTATATATTTATATATTATATTTTGTGGTATGTATTTTATATCCCATCAAAAACATAAATGTGAAATGAGAGCCAAGTTCAATATTATTATATATGCCTTGGTTGTTGACTTCAACAACAAAAAAGTGAAATCTAAATGGGTGCCAAGTTCAATGGTCAGTCCTGAAATTTATTTATAACAATATAAAATATCATTTATTCTTATAACTTAGGAGAATATACTGTAGCGTAATTATAATTAATATGTTGCGTAATTATTATGTTCGATGGTTAGTTTCTACCAGCAAGCAAGGTTTAGAACTTGCGAAGGCTATAATATAATTCGTATATGAAAACTAGCCAAGTCAGACTTTAGGCTACAATATATTCTCATAAGTTATAAGAATAAATGATATTTTATATTGTTATAAATAAATTTCAGGACTGACCATTGAACTTGGCACCCATTTAGATTTCACTTTTTTTGTTGTTGAAGTCAACAACCAAGGCATATATAATAATATTGAACTTGGCTCTCATTTCACATTTATATTTTTGATGGAATATCATTACTTTTTGTACATAAATTAGTAGTAGGTACTTATTTATAACAAAATTAGTACTAAATGGTTTTTTGTTAAACTATTGTATTTTCCTACTTTTACGGGGTATAATTGTTCTTTTTATGTTATTTTCTATATTTTCTTGTACCTTTGAAATGTTCGAGTGAATTTCCCATTCAGTATGCGGAATTATTTTTACGCGTTTTGCCTCCATGATGTAGTAACCCTCTAAGATAATTGGTGGCGCTAGTGGTTGTAGAATACGGTTAGTTACGCGTAATAAATACGAAAATTTACTATATTCTTATTTATAAGTACAAAACCGGATAAATTTGGATTAAAAAAAATTAAGGGTGGTATTCAACTCGTTATATATTCACGTAATAATCTTAAAATCCACATATAGAGATTTACAGGCACTAATTATAAGTTAAGTGAAAATTATAATAAAATGATAAAAAATTACCGGTTTCTGATTTTTTCCTTTGTATTCACCTAATTACCTATCTGCATGCCAAATTTTAACTTTCTAGGTCATCTGGAACTGGGTTATAGTTTTGATCTATAGGTCAGTCATAAAAATGACGATTTTTGGACGTTAATATCTAAATAACCGTTAGAGACATATTTATAAAATTTAGAACACATATGTATCTCGCCAGTCTCAATATATGAGCCAAATTTGACAAGTTTAGGTGAAATATTTATTGAGTTATGAGGGGCTCAAAAGTGGCTCCAAATGGTTCGTGTAATATTACACACGGTGAGCTGCGCGCCAGTACTTAGCTTGACACGCTCCCGCGTGTCTAGATTATTATGTTTTATTAGTATTATGTATGATGTTGTACACTGACAGCACTAAATCTATCTCTTTTAATTTCTGTCCATCCAAAGGTTGTCTATAAGAGATTGCCCAGTGCGATAAGACTGCCCATTGTACACTAGTTTTATTATTTGTATCCTTAAATGTATTTTAAGGTGTACAATACTCCGACCCCGACACCTGCGGGGCCGAAGCAGGCGGCCAAAAAGAAGAAGGCCCAGGCCGGGAACCAGCCGTCCCAGCAGCCTCCTCCAAAGACTCCTCCGGCTGGCGCCGACTGGCAAGTGGCCGGGGAGAAGAGGAAGGCTGCTGGCGCAGCCAGGTCCTCGCGGCGTAGGGAGAGACGGCGGCGGCGAGACGCCGCGGCGCGACTGCGCGCCCCCAAGACCACGGCTGTAGTGATCACACTGCAGCCGGACGCGGTGAAGAGGGGCGTGTCGTACCGCGACGTGCTCGCGAAGGCGCGGCAGGTGATAGACATCACGGAGCTCGGCATCACCGGTGGCCTCCGTCACCGGGTCACTGCGACGGGGGCTCGGATGTTGGAGATCCCCGGCGCGGACAGTGGCCCTACCGCTGACGCTCTGGCCGAACGGCTCAGAGCGTCCTTAAATGCGGAGGAGGCCCGAGTCTCCAGACCCACCAAGCGCGCAGACATGCGCATATTGGGTCTGGATGACTCCGTGACGGCCGAGGAAGTGGTGGCCGCCGTAGCCAGGACTGGGGAGTGCCCTCCCGATCAGGTGAGGGCGGGCGCCCTGCGTCCTGGCTTCACGGGGACGCAAACCATTACGGTTAGCTGCCCCGTCCCGGCGGCCAAAAAGATCCAGGAGGGCCGAAGGCTCCTGGTTGGTTGGGTGTCTGCGCAGGTGAAAATCCTGGACCCCAGACCCCTGAGGTGCTTCCGCTGCCAAGTGGGCAACCATGCGGCATGCGTGTGCACCTCGGAGGTAGACCGCAGCGATAGGTGCTTCCGCTGTGGTCAGCCCGGTCACAAGGCCGGCTCGTGCTCCGCCCCACCTCACTGCTTCGCATGTGAGGCGGTTGGCAAGCAGGCCGATCACCGGGCTGGGGGCAAGTCCTGCGCCCCACCCACCAAGGCCAGGCGCAGAGGTAGGCCCTCTGCCGCCGCCGTCACCGCCACAGCCGCCGCCGCCGTCACTACTGTCGCCGTCGTCGCCGAAGTCGTGGCCAAACCCCCGCGAGGGGCCCTGGAGGAGGCTGCAATGGATCCCGATTAATGGCCCCATTGCGCTTCCTCCAGGCGAACATCAACCACTGCGCCGCTGCTCAGGAACTTTTGCTCCAGAGCATGGCGCAGTGGTTGATCAACGTCGCCGTGGTCGCCGAGCCGTATTTTGTCCTGCCCAGGAATGACTGGGTGGCGGACTTAGACGGCTCGGTGACCCTCGTTTCGTCGGCCGCCGCCGGTACCCCGCCCCTCGATCGCGTCAAGAGAGGGCTTGGGATCGTCGCAGCACGGTTCGGGGAGATCGCTGTGGTAGGCGTTTATTTCTCCCCGAACCGAACTCTCGCCGAGTTCCAGAACTCCCTAACGGAGCTGGGAGACGTCATCGTCGCCCTCGGTTCCCTCCCCGCCCTCGTCCTCGGGGACTTCAATGCCAAAAATCCGGCTTGGGGTTCCCGGTCCATGGACCATGGGCGGGGCAGGATGCTCGAGCACTGGGCCCGTGCGCAGGGCCTGGTGATCGAGAACCGGGGTTCTGTCCCTACGTGCGTGCGGTTTACGGACGAGTCGGTGGTGGACGTTACGTTCGCCACCCCCAGCCTGTCACCGCGCGTCACCGGCTGGCGCGTTGTGGAGGAGGTGGAGACCTATTCCGACCACCGGTATATCCGGTTCGACGTCTCCGCCCAGACCCCAGACGCGCCGGTCCGACGGGACCTGAGTGGTCCGCGATGGGCGCTGAAGCAGATGGACCGGGAGCTATTCCTGGAAGCCTCGATCGTGCAGGCCTGGGGGTCACCCCCGGACAGGCCTGCCGACATAAACGACGAGGCGGAGTGGTTCCGGGAGGCCATGTCGGAGATCTGCGACGTGGCCATGCCCCGGGTCCGGCAAGGACGCGCCCGGCGTCAGCTGTACTGGTGGTCGAGTGAGCTAGCAGCGCTGCGTGAAGCGTGCGTTGCGGCGCGACGCCGGTACACCAGGTTCCGCAGGCACCGCACCCGACCTTCGGATGCGGCGACTGTAGAGGCGGAGCTGTACGAGGGCTACAGGGCAGCGAAGGCCGTCCTCCGAGACGAGATCTGGCGGGCCAAGGAACTGGCCCGGGAGGAGATGCTGGCGACTCTGGACGGGGACCCATGGGGCCGCCCATACAAGTGGGTGCGAGAGAGGCTCCGCCCCTGGGCTCCCCCGTTAACGCAGAGTCTCCAGCCTCAGTTCTTGGAGGACGTGGTGAGCGCCCTGTTCCCATCGCGAGGGGAGCACGCTCCCCCGCCCATGGCTCCGTCTCCGACGGAACCTGAAGCTGGCGCAAACGCGGACCACAGCGACGACGACGTCTACGACGCTCCAGAGGTGACCGAGGTAGACTTGAGAGTGGCGGTACAACGGCTCAAGGCCAAAAATACCGCCCCAGGACCCGACGGCTTACCAGGGAAAGCGTGGGTCCTGGCCTCGGAGACTCTCGGGCCTCGACTAGGGGGGCTCTTTAGCGCATGCCTGGAGAGGGGCCAGTTTCCGCTTCGCTGGAAGACGGGAAAGCTGGTCCTGATCCAGAAAGCCGGGCGCCCTGCGGACTCTCCGTCCGCATTCCGGCCCATCGTGCTGCTCGACGAGGCGGGCAAGCTCTTGGAAAGAGTAGTTGCAGACCGCCTCCTCGGGCACCTGAATCGGGTGGGCCCGGATCTTGCGGAGTGCCAGTTTGGCTTCCGCAAGGGGCGCTCGACGGTGGATGCCGTCATGCGCGTGAGAGCCCTCACGACGGGGGACGCGGTATCCCGGGGCAGGGTCGTCTTGGCGGTGTCTTTGGACATCACCAACGCCTTCAACACCCTGCCCTGGAGTTGCATCAGGGAGGCACTCCGGTATCACCGGGTGCCGACCTACCTCCGTCGCATAGTCGAGGACTACTTGACGGACAGAGCCGTCATCTACGCCGGTCACCGGGGAGAGTGGAACCGGCGAGAGATGTCGTGCGGTGTCCCACAGGGATCGGTCTTGGGGCCGCCCCTGTGGAACATCGGATACGACTGGGTGCTGCGCGGCGACCTCCCTGACGGCGTCAGCGTAGTATGTTACGCTGACGACACGCTCGTCCTGGCGCAGGGAGAGTCGCACCAGGCGGCGGCCGACCTGGCGACGCAAGCGGTTGCGACAGTCGTTCATAGGATCCGGCAGTTGGGACTCGACGTGGCGCTGCACAAGACCGAGGCCATGTGCTTTCATGGCGGTCGGAACGCGCCACGGTCCGAGTCCCACATAACGGTGGAGGGGGTTCGCATCGGCGTCGGGAGGACGATGAAGTACCTGGGACTCGTCCTCGACAGCCGGTGGAACTTCAGGGAGCACTTCCTGAGTTTGGCCCCAAAGCTGAACCGGGCAGCAGCCGCCTTCAGGCGACTCCTGCCTAATCTCAGCGGGCCAAACGCCTCCTGCCGAAGGCTGTACGCCGGCGTCGTGCGGTCCATGGCCCTCTACGGGTCCCCAGTGTGGGCCCTGTGCATCCGGACGCGACCACTAAAGTTGGTCGCATGCCAGAGGGTCATGGCTATCCGAATGATCCGGGGATACCGCACGATCGCCGGCGAATCGGCCAACCTCCTTGCCGGATTGCTGCCCTGGGATCTGGAGGCGACTGCCCTCCAGCGCGTCTATGAATGGCGCGTGGAGGCGCAGCGCCGGGGCGTATCCCCGCTGCCTCGAGAAGTCGAGGTGCGGCGGGAAGAGCTCCGGCGCGATCTCAGGGCAGTATGGAGGGAACGACTGTCGCAACCGACGGCCGGGCACGCCGCAATTGCGGCGGTAAGACCCCTCTTTGAGGAGTGGCTAGATCGGCGTCACGGCGTCCTGACCTACCGCATGACGCAGGTCCTCACCGGACACGGAAGTTTCGGGAGGTACCTGTGTCTGATGGGAAAGGAGGAAACGTCTGGGTGTCACCACTGCGAGGGTCGCCCTGAGGACACCGTAGAGCACACGGTGCAAGACTGCCCCGCCTGGGCAGAGCACCGACGTGTCCTCACGGCGGCGATAGGCGGAGACCTCTCGCGCCCGGCATTGGTCGAGGCCATGCTGCGGGGCGAGAGGGAGTGGGAAGCGGTCGCCTCCTTCTGCGAAGCAGTCATGCTTCCGAAGGAGGAGGCGGGCCGCGAGAGGGAGAGGATGGCGTCCTCCCTCCAGCCCAGCCGCAGTGGTAGACGCCCACGGCGTCGGACGTCGGCCGACGATCTCCGGCCACCGTAGGCGCGGGCATGCGGACAGCGAGTAAAGGGCAACTCGCTGTCCGACCATGGACCATGCCCGGGTCGACGGCGCGTCGTGTTCCACGCGCGCCTCAAAGAGCGTCAGCAACATGACGAGGCCCCCTCTGCAGAGGGCCGAAGCCTGCCGGGGTCGTGGGACTCATCCCGTTACCGTGGCCCCGGTATGTAAAGGGTTATTGAAGGAACACCGTGGATTTTAGTCAGTAAAAGTCTGACAGTCCCTCCCACCCTGCCCGGAGTGGGAGGACTTATTTGATAATTTTACCACGTTAAAAAAAAAAAAAAAAAAAAAGGTGTACAATAAAGTATATAATAAATAAATAATAATAATAAATAACAACGTTCTTTTTCACGCTTTTTAGTGGGTCGGTTTGTAATTTATCTAGTTACAAAAGCCAAAATGTCAACTACTTATCACGTTTTACAAAAATTGCTTTTCCCGATGCAAAGTCGTTAATCAACGACTTTGCATCGGGAAAAGCAATTTTCTTTTGAGATTGATGAGATTCCATCATCAGATCCTAACGTGATGACAATGGGGCGAACTAGAAAGTATACCCTTTCAAACTAACAATTTTCCAAATTGGTCCAGCCGTTGAGATATGAGGTAACATACATAAAAAAAAGTTCAAGACGAAAAGAGAACCACCTCCTTTTTTTGAAGTCGGTTAAAAATTATTTTATTACAATATTTTTTTACAAGCATACTTCTTTATTAAGTCGCTTAAATCAATCCTGAACACACAAGCTTAATCTAATGCACAAGTAAGCAGGTTTAATGTGCTGCATTAAAGTAAAGCTTGCCACAAACCAGTGCAACTGTGTCAAAATTGCTTATTTTGTCCGTTTGTATAATTATGTATGAGGTTGCGACACTCCTGTCTCCACCAGATACGGCGTTATACGTAACTATAAAAAGATTGCTATGACATTCTCATAGCAAACACGTCTAGTTAATTTTATACATGGAGAACGGACTTAAACTCGTTAAAATGTATATGAGGATAGTTACTGGTGGTAATTTTCTGTTTTGCGGTTTAGTACTGCTTCGGAATTAATTGTAACTCCTTACTGTTCAGTATTTTTTGCTACGTATGCACACTATGGGTTTTGTGTATATATCGCTGTAAAATTGCAAATACCTTCAGATTATAATATATCTCCCGAGATTGTAAGATATCAATAATTATGGTCCGTGTTTGCAATTTAACACATTATTTTTCGATAGATTATAATTTATCGAAGTGAAATTATGAAATGGCATACAACGGAACGCAGCTCGCGCGCTGATTGGTTGAATGATTTGTAACTCTGTGGTCACAGAACGGCTTACAGCATAACCAACCAATCAGGGACAGCCTTTGGACAGTTGGCCATTTAGCGAGTAACAGATTGTAAACAAACGTGTTTACAAGTGACTGTATATCTGTCCTCCACAATCTAATAGCAGAGTAACACATTACCCCTTTGCAAGACTGGTGTCTGGTTTTCTGGCATCTGACTAGCCGTAAAGACTGTCAAAGATGTAGTACGAATGGCAGCCGGTAATCCATATTAATTATGCTAAATCTAGCTGTGGTTCGCGACTTCGTTCGCGTGGTAGATTTTTTGTATAGTGATGCAGTAAAGTATTTTTCCCATATGATTCAAAAGATCTAAACAATTATTTAATAGAAGTGAATTTATATGTAAAATAATAGAAATAGTTAAATTAAAATTATTATTGCTCACAGTGATATCTCAAAATACTGATTTTTATGATTTACCACCAACTAAACGCAGCAAAGAACACTGAAAAATATGTACCTACCATTGAAAGTCCGGTCAAATTAAACCAAAAAATAACAGTGAAGCTACATAAATTTATAACTAGCTGAAAATTGGTGAAATCGTTCAAGATATAATTATAAATAAAATTTGAAACTTTCCCTTGTATGGAAAAAAAATATTCAAGGTCAAAGGTCCAAAAACTGAGCTTTTCGCGTATTTCAGCAAAATGGTAAGTTTTATCATAAAAATACAGACTGGGGTTGAAAGTTGGTTAATGATACATTAGAATCAGTTCAAACTTTACTTCCACCTGTGCCGGAAAAACTGCTGAACACATTTTTTTGTAACTGCAAAAAGGAATGCAGTGCTAGATGTGGTTGTAAAAAAGTTGGACTGTTTTGTTCTCTGGCATGTACAAATTGTCATGGCCGGTCATGCTCTAATGTTGAATCACCAACAGTGTAGGATTCCTTTGATTCCAACGAGGTGACATGCGATACATCGCTATTGACGCAATTTACTTGCACCCAGAATGAAGATGAAGGTTAAGAAGAAGAACAAGAAGAAGAATTTGAAGGCAACGAATCAGACGAATAAACTTCACTACTTTGTTTTAATTTACATCGCTTTTATCTTTTCCAGTCTTTGCTAATTTTCATTATTTTAGTATAGTTTCAAATTAAACAGGATCATAACTGACCCGTGAAATAAGCCTACAGGAAAAACCACGTTAAAAAAAATAAACTACCTCATAGGTAGCGTGGAAACGTGTGCATATTATGACGATTACAATTTTTACAAATTTTTGAATCGTTATTTCTCAGAAACGGTGGCTCGTAGGAAAAAAGTATCTATAAATTTTGTATTTTTGATAACACAGGCCGACAAAATTTAATCATCAAAATCCTTCGGGTACGATAGGTCTAGTCTCTGGGTTAAAAATTTGTAGGCCTGTGTAATTTTATGATCTACAATTTTTGTTAGAAATATTTTTATGATAAAACTTACCGTTTTGCTGAAAATCGCGAAAAACTATTTTTTTTTTTACCTTTGACCTTGAATATTTTTTTCCATACAGGAGAAAGATGGGGAACTTTCAAATTTTATTTATAACTAGGTTTTGAACGATTTAACCAATTTTCAGGTTGTTGTAAATTTATGCAGCTTCGAATTTCTAAATTGACCGGACTATGATTTTAAATTCAGAAATGTAATTAATTTCTAATGACATTAATTTCTTTGGAGCATTTTTTTGAAAAAATTCGTTATATAAAAAACGTATTATTTATATAGAAAACTGCAACCAAAAATTCACGAGCCGGTCGGTAAGCGAAGAAACGCAATGCGTGTTAAATATGCTTTCATATTCATAGTCAGTTTTCATCAACGGCTAGATTTTTTTTTAAACTGTTCATTTTTATAATTTACTAGTACTCTCGCGGGGCTTCGCTCCCGTGGATTCTATCACGGTAAAAACATAACTCTCCTTTTTTACAGTCGGAAAAAAAGTAGCCTATAACCTTCCTCAAGCTTCAAGCTACTTCCATACCAAATTTCATCCAAATCCACCCAGTACTTTCGAAGATTAGCGCGTTCAAGCAAACAAACAAACAAACAAACAAACTAACAAACTTTTCCGCTTTATAATATTAGTATAGATAATAATCGTATACTTTGTTTAAATGGTCGTAATAAGCCCATGTTTTTAAGAAACTAGCGATGTACTTAAAATTCACATTAATAACTGAATATGTATATAATACATCTTATTAACCCATTCGATGCCACCCATTTTAAAAAAATTGTTGACAGGTGCCACCAGTTTTTATTATGTAATATGATTGAAAATAGATTACTTATTGTGTATTTACTAAAAATATTAATAAATATTGGTGATAAATACGAAAAAAACACCAAACGCATATGGTGCGTAGGTGGCACACGGTGAAAAAAGTTTTTCGAGAGATCCGACAACGCACCTTTGGTAGTATATAGTGGATGGCTTTATGCACGATTCGAAACATGAACAAAGAATCTAAATTGTTAGAGTGTACGTACAAAAATAAAAAATCTTGTATTAATTCAAATCAGTCGTTTTAATTCTCATTTTTCATAATTATAATATAAGTAGGTATTTTCATAATTATAGTTAGGTGAAAACTATACATTTAATTAAAAAAATGTTTAAATATAAAAATGTGATGTGCTAATTTTATCTCTGAAACATTTTTTTTATCCAAGTTGCTGGATTTGTAATAATAAAAACATTATATTGATATTAAATAGATTTAAAAATGAACTGTCTGTAACATAGCTCACCTATCTTGTGAATTACTTTCTTTTATATCTTGTAAATTAGTACTTTCGGCAATATTAAGTGACAATTCAACCAAGCGACGACCTCTATTGTTTGCCATAATGCTTGAACAGAAAACTAAAAACCTAGAAAAGACGAAAATACTAGTAACTTTACAAAATTCATACCATCTACATTTAAAAATAAAACAGTCGGTGAATACCATGTGGGCAGGTATGTAATACGTTGACTAGTAAAATATTTCAAGTAATAAAATTAAGTTATAATAGCAGTAGTAGGTAATATTGAGTGACCGATTGTTGTCGATTTATAACACCATCCACGAACAAAGTCATTCGTAAATGCCATTGAACGCACCATTATCGTTGGTATGTTTTGAACTCTAAATAATATCCAAAATATTATAAGTAGACATAAAATAATGATATTGTAATAATTAAATGACTAAATTTGATTAAATAATCATATTTATTTACTTGTTATCACATAAATTACTGCAAAAACTTGATTCACATTACGAGCAAAAATCACAAGTACAAAAACTGACGTCAATTCAAATGTGACATGGTCTATTACTACCGTCACAGTGTTATTATATCAGAAATATAATTTAAATTGAGGTTAATAAAGAAACGGCAACATTTTAGGAAACGCACTATGAAAAAATTATACCTAAGTAAAACATACTCGAAACGCGTACGGGTGCGTTGCAGGCACACAATTAAAAAACACTAAAACGCACACGAGTGCGTTACTGGCATGGAATGGGTTAACCCCTCCAACTAGCGACTATGCGAAATATGCTTGTGTCTGGAGTGGATTCACGGCAATAGTGTAACGGCTGGGGATCGAACCCGAGACATCTCGATCATAAGTCTGACATAACTGAATGATGGCTATTGACGCTACAGATTTGATTCGATATGGTACTTTTTTTTTTAACTTTGTAAAATCATCAAATGAGTCCTCCCACCCCGGGCAGGGCCGGAGGGACTGTCAGACTTGAACTGACTAAAACCCACGGTATTCCTTCAATAGCCCTTTACGTTCTGGGGTCACGGTAATGAGATAGGTCCCACGACCCCGGCAGGCTTCGGCCCTCTACAGGGGGGACCTCGTCATCTTGCTGACGCTCTTTGAGGCGCGCGTGGAACACAACGCGCCGTCGACCCAGGCATGGTCCATGGTCGGACAGCGAGTTGCCCTTTACTCGCTGTCCGCATGCCCGCGCCTACGGTGGCCGGAGATCGTCGGCCGACGTCCGACGCCGTGGGCGTCTACCACTGCGGCTGGGCTGGAGGGAGGACGCTATCCTCTCTCTCACGCGGCCCGCCTCCTCCTTCGATAGCATGACTGCTTCGCAGAAGGAGGCGACCGCTTCCCACTCCGTCTCGCCCCGCAGAATGGCCTCGACCAATGCCGGGTGCGAGAGGTCTCCGCCTATCGCCGCCGTGAAGACACGTCGGTGCTCTGCCCAAGCGAGGCAGTCTTGCATCGTATGCTCTACTGTGTCCTCAGGGCGATCCTCGCAGTGGTGACACCCAGGCGTTTCTTTCTTCCCCATTAGACATAGGTACCTCCCGAAACTTCCGTGTCCGGTGAGGACCTGCGTCATGCGGTAGGTCAGGACGCCGTGACGCCGATCTAGCTACTCCTCAAAGAGGGGTCTTACCGCCGCAATTGCGGCGTGCCCGTTGATATGGTACTTAATAAAACTTTTTGTTTTCGAATTTGGCCCTCAAAACAGAGAGCCCATATTCAAATAAATTCACTTACGTTACCTGCACTTATTTGAATCTCAAAAGTATAGTAGTACCTCTACCTAATATGTGTAACAAATTTTAGCAGAGTCAGTTCTGTAGAGTCGGATCTAATTGGTTGTGAGGGACGGACATTCCGCCTGTACGGAGAGACAGTGATAAGATCACTCGTGTAGCTGTTATACACACTCTTATTCTATTTTTTACAATGTATCGGTTTGCACACACACGAAAAATTCTCGAATATATATCCCGGAACTTCATCGGTTAACAGGGAAAATATTTTCCAATTTCTGTTCAGTACAGATTTCTGTACAGCTGACGAAAAACAAAACCTTACCACAAAACTCAAATAGAACAACAAACAGCGTTCTTCAAATCTAATACGTTCCTAATTCCGTGAACTAAGTTGGGTACATTTATTATACCTTAGTACAATTTTAGTTAGTACTGCTATTAGTCCGTTTGGCACGATCTGCATTTAACGTTCCACTTACTCATTACTCCATAAACTGTAAGCGATGCCTTTACAACTAACGTGAATCATAAACAAGCTTGTTACTCACATGGGACTCGGAATTAATGACGTTGCACACCATTTGATATGAGTTCTGTCTATCACAAGACGTCTATAGATTACAGCGATATGACTTTTTTACCGCTTCAGTAAATACGTCAAAAGTTACGTCAAGGTACTGAGATAATATAAGTTTCGCTAAGTTGCTCGCATAAACAAAGATACACAGTTCGCTTGTGTAAGTAAACTTATCTCAACTTCTAAGATATAAGAGAAAATATTATGATCATAGTTACTCACGTATGAAGGTAAGGAGTCAGATTAGCAGGACGCGTGTGACTCTCATTACAGGGAATTGCCGTAATTGTGAAGATTAATCCTGAAAATGAGGCATTACACCAACAACGTAGATATAACGGCACAAATCTTCTTTGTGTACGTGAGGGTTGGCGTTTAACAGCTTTGGCCCCCTTCGACGAATGCGGACTTCAAACAGTAGTTCAACTTTTGGTCGTTAGTGGCCGAGATTCTGTAGACCCTATAGGTGTTCGTTGGATGAATAATAATGGTCTGAGTAAAACTTGAAAAACGAACTAACTATAGACAAAAGATACCAGTATGGTACGAGCTTTTTAGTTTCCGGAAAAGGATAACAAGCTGTATGCTGTCGTGCAAAGGGTGGAGGGTTATAATGCGGCCAATCTGTCTATCGAGCGTATAATGGGCATGTGAATATTAGGTGGCTCATTCATTCTATTCTGTTACTATTCGCATACGAATATTTGAGCTGTTATGATTGCAATTTATGATACATAATTCTCATTGAAATATGTAGCTATAGAGTGTGCTAATATTTTGCAAAATTAAACTTCTGGGTTGTTAATCGTGTTACGAAGGTTCACTGAAAAGGATAATTTTGTGGACGCATAATTTTAGTCATGTTTGTTTACACTGCTGATAAAAGGTTGGTTTATTCACAATTATATTAAGCCAAACTAAAGCATGATTTGTTTCAAAATTCAGACAAAAGTAACTACTTATAATCTGCCTTATTTTTCAACTGGCCATATTTATATTATTCTTAAAGAAATGTTATAGATTTTTTTTTATTCAGTATGAGCCCACTGTTGACCTCAATCTCGCCCGAATGGTAAGCGATAGATGAGGTCTACGATGGAATGAGCGAGCCCAGAAGATGTCAATTCACTCTTGCTTTAAAAAAATTGGATAAAGTTTATTTTATAAAAAAAACTAGGCTTAGCTGACTGCAGTTGATATGTTCAAATATATGTATTAATCTATTTTTACCCGACTGCAAAGGAAGGGTTATGTTTTTCGCGCGTATCTTGTATGTATGTATGTATGTATGTATGTATGTATGTATGTATGTATGTATGTATGTATGTATGTTTGTAATATTCTTTATTACCTCATATCTCCAGAACCCCTGAACGGATTCACACAATTGAGGTATCGTTAGATTTGTCTTACCAGCCCAAGTGTTCTTAGATAGGTGACATTAAAAAAAAATAAACATGGCGGCTGTGCGAAGCCATTATACATGGTGAAAAAAAAATTTTTTTTTTCAAATACTACAACATGGGTATCAAATTAAAGGACTTAACATAAGGATTTCAAACAGGTATATCATGTTTATCATTAGTGTAATACTAGCAAAATAACACAATGAGAAAGTTTAAAAATATGGACTCACTTTCTGAATCCGGTGGAGTGCCAATGTGACACGACCGGGAAAACTAAAAAATTGTTAATTAATATTTTAACTAAAAAGTTGTACACAAAAACTTATTTAAAAAATCTAAAAAACCCGACTGCTCAACTGAAGTGTAAGAAACAAGCACATTTTTATTTTTAAAAGTGACAAGCAGGCGGACCCACCCCATTTTAAAAAAAAATATGTTCAATTGGGTCCCGCCTGCTTGTCACTTTTAAAAATAAAAATGTGCTTGTTTCTTACACTTCAGTTGAGCAGTCGGGTTTTTTAGATTTTTTTAAATAAGTTTTTGTTAACACGCTTTTATTAGGTCGACCTGTATGTAACTAACTATGTAATGGAATCTAAGGTAACTAATTTAACCTTCTTCCAAGGGTCGTAGCGTAATGAAAATTGGCAGCTGTATGTAGTTCTGATGACAATACAATAATATGGTACTGTCGAACTGATTTGATGATGGAGCCGAAAGATATGAACTGGAACTTCGTGATGGAAAATCGTATCATAGCTGTGTGTGGATTTCTTAGAAAAGTATTGTAATGAACTTTGACCACGATTAGGTTTCAAGGTCTGATAATGAAGCCGGAAGATAGGCACTGGCATTCCATGATGGAATATCGTATCATAGTCGTGTTTGCACTTGTGAGAAAGGCCACGTAATGGACTTTGAACACGATCAGGTTTCAAGGTTATAACAAACCTAAAGAAAATCCGTTATCGGTTTTCTTAACCTTTTTGAATTACCGCGTAATCCATAGATTTATTTTTCATAGATGTCACTTTCAAATCCTCTTTTTTGTTTTTACGTGCATTTATAAAAGCGTGTTTTTCTAGTGTTTTTCAAACTATTAATTTATTTCATATGCAAACTACATATACAGAGAACTATAATAATTTTACCTACGTATATTGAAAGGTTTCTTCTGCTTTAGTACAAAATATAAAAAGACGATAATATACAACGTGTAACGGAAACCCCATATCTATCCAAAAGGGCTGAAGACAACATCTGGTATGGAGTCTCTATGCAAAGTTTCAGCTAAAAATAAGTGACTCAAAGAATTGATACCAAATTATCGGTTTCATATGTTTCTTGAATACCAATCATAACAAACGTGTCACAGCACTACAAGGGTCAATAACATTCACGTCACTTGCCAATAACATGATAATTCTGTTCGTTCTTCTTAATTTGAAAATTTTGGTCTCTGGTATCAATGTATAAAAATTTCTAATAAGTTCCACACGTGCTGACATAGGATTACAAAACCCTTGCCATATCGTTTGTTATCATCCAAAGAAGCCGTGCACTTGGTATGTATATACCCTTTAAATTACACGTTGTATAGTAGTGCAGTGATGTTAATGCAGCGTATCTAAATTTTGCCAGCGAATATCATCAATTGAACACTTGAGACAAATTCAGACTACAGGCTGGAGAAATTCAAAACGGTAAAATCCAATTAAGCCAATTTTTTTTTTTCAGTGTAATAATCATCAAACTCGCTCTGGCTGGAGCGGAAGAGAGTGTAAAACGATTACTGCCAAAAAAAACACCCTGTTCCTTCAGTTGCGCTTGCATTCCAGGGCCGGGGTATCTCAATCGAACATTCCTGTAACCTTAGGGATTAAGCCTAGGTAACCTGGAAATCGAATTCAAGTCCATATGATCAGCAGCGGTTACAACTACTAGATCAGTGAAAACAGCAATACTAAAAACTGCGATTAATTCAGAATATTTTAGAACTATGAAAGAGTATTATGAAAAGCCTGTTCAACTTTATTTATGCACACCTTGCAAGATCAATAACAACAAACGAGATAGGAAGGAAGCGAGAAACTTTACAAATGCATAGCATCATAGAGACAAAAAAAAACTACTCTCTCTACTGGATCGTATTGAACTACCTATTCTTATTGTTTTTGTTACGAAGCAACTTTGAGAACAATTCATTTTATGCTAGGCCTCCGCTGTATGGGTTTGAACCAACGACATTTTATTTCGATTTGAATTTGAAGGGGTATACAATTTGTTTCAAAAGAGCGTGGGTTGTGACGGCTTTAAGGGTTGTGACGGCTTTATGGTGTTGTGACGTTGGAGATGAAAATGACATAATTAGTATATTAAGACTATATATATTATTATTATTATTATATATAAATACTAGTACTCACGCAGGGCTTCGCTCCCGTGGATTCTATCACGGTAAAAATAACTATAACTATAACTCTCCTTTTTTGCAGTCGCGTAAAAGGTAGCCTATAACCTTCCTCAAGCTTCAAGCTACTTCCATACCAAATTTCATCCAAATCCACCCTGTACTTTCGAAGATTAGCGCGTTCAAGCAAACTGGTTGCGCTGATATACGATTCTTTTCGTTTATATTTTTAATTATTGGCAACACGCATAATCGCTAATTGGTTAGACATTCCCCTTCCGCATATTATCCTTTCTCCCTTGCACTAGACCTTCGTCTATTCGAGAGTGAGGGAGAGAGACTATACCGCTCTAGAAAAATCGATCGCGTCTGGATCTTCCGATGGACGATCGGACCTTCAATGGCTGTCGAGTCGCGTTAGAGCACAAACGCATCGAATCGCATTCGAACGGTCGCGTCGTTTTGTGCGACCAATTCGTAGCAGAAGAACGGTTATACTGTGGTGGTGAACTGTGATCAGAGTGCTGGCAGTCCTGAATATCCTGGATTATCAAGGTTAGTGCTGCCTTTCCTATACGACGCTGGACTCTTATCTTTTGTTCCAACCAGCGCCGGTTCCCGTCAATTGTGTAACCGAAAACTTCTAAGTCGCATACGTTGCATTATCGCCCATCCATTTAATGGTCCTTCCCGAGTCGGATAATAATCAGCACAGCCATTCCCTAGAATTCGCTAGGTATATCGTAGTTTCGTATTCGTATTTCGTAGTCAACCCCGCATAGATACTTATTTGCCAACGCGTGGCAAGTAAGTACATCGTAATTCATTACGTCGTTTTCGTGTCTTCCTAGCTAATAATCGATTAGTAAGGAATTTCGCAACCCCGCTTAGTAGTTAATTATCGTTACTTGTAAAGTAAATACCAATCGGTCGAGTCAAGGTTACTCGAGACCGCGTCGCGCACCCGGCCGTTATTTCGCAAAACGGTGGGTAGTTACTAAATATTTCTTATAATAATTAGTTTGATTCATAGCTCATAAATATGGCACCGACCGATATTACTCTTAAAAGATTGATAGCAAAGAGAGATCGTATCTTTGCTCGCATGCAGAGTATTGCAGATAAAATAAAACACATTCATTCGGATGAAAGCGTTAAGGAATCATTTTTGTGCGACATCTCGTTAGTACAATCACTACGTGTGGATTTTGAAAGTGCTTTGGATGAAATTGTTATTCATGAGCTAAAATTAAACCCTGAATATGTTGTAGATTATCAATCGCTTTCTGCGTTCGAAGACCTTTTAGGGCGCATTTTACGGGCTGAGAAGAACCTGACGGCTCACTCTCATAGTGAGGTCCAAAGGTCACCTCGATTGCCGCCAATTGAAATACCCGAATTCAACGGAGATATTAAGAATTGGCCATTATTCGTCGCTAGTTATCGTAATGTCGTGCATAATAATATTTCTCTAACAGACTGTGAGAAATTATATTATTTATTAGGTAAATTAACACATAAAGCTCGTACAATTTTCGCTGGTATTACCCCGTCTGCGGATAATTACCCACTCATTTTCGATTTGCTTTGTAAAAAATACGAAGATAGTCGACAATCGGCAACTTCATACTTAACTCAAATATTTGAATTTAAATCTATTACATCAGGTACCCCTAGTAGTTTAGAATCATTTATTGATAAGTTCGCTTCGTCGGTAGTTGCTTTAAAACATACAAAAGTCACTGACCTTGCTGATTTTATATTGTTGCATGTCGCGCTTAAAAAACTGGACCCAGACACCGTTCGTACGTTCGAATCCAATTATCAATTAAAGTCGAATGGATCCGAAATCCCATTGTTTTCCGATCTAGTTAATTTCGTTAGTGATCATATAAAGGTTTTAGAACGAACTTCGATACCTGTTGCTCGAGTCAATACTAATAAAAGGCCTTTAGATCGTAAATCAACTAACGCATATGTGTCCAGTTCTCAACCAGTCGCTTGTAGTTTGTGTAAGGAAAACCATGACTACATTTATAAGTGTACGGTTTTTAAGAGTTATAACCCCGATCAACGTTTTAAATTCGTTAAGTCAAACAACTTGTGTATAAATTGCTTAAGTAGTGGTCATCGCGTGTCTGCGTGTGAGTCGACGTCTACATGTAAAAAATGTAGGTACAAACATCATACATTGCTATGTTTTGGAAATAGGCCTGCGTCAAATATGTCGCCGTCACGCTCAGTCGAAGAGCCGAGCGCGGGTTCGATTCCCGCGAACTCGGATGTAGCATTATGCTCAAGTGCAGTCGGCCCTTATAAAGGCTCTAGAACTGTGTTGTTGGGTACCGCACGTATCGTTATTCTAGATTCTCGTGGTCACGAACATTGCGTTCGTGCATTGTTGGACAGCGCGTCTCAGAGTAGCTTTATTACTCGCGATTGCTGTCAACGTTTAGGATTAAACATAAATAATAGACCTACTTGTTCCACTGTTAGGGGTATAGGAGGTTCGAGTAAACCCATTCAAGGTTCCGTACAATTTAAAATTCATTCTCGTTTCGATCATAATATAACTTATGATATTGAGTCGTTGGTAATAGATAGGATTACCGAACGTCTGCCAACCGCGACAGTCGACACTTCGCGACTGTCTAACTTCGAAGACTTACCGTTGGCAGACGATACATATTATTCATCAGGCCCGATTCACGTATTGATCGGCGCTTCGATTTTTCCGCACCTGCTTTTGTCGAACAGAGTTCAAGGATCGACTTCGAATTTATCGCCACTCGCATTAGAAACGGTCCTTGGCTATGTGATCGTAGGTGACGCACCAGCATGTACTGACGGTAATTCGACCGTATCGCATTGCTGTATCGCGGACACATTAGACTCTGCTGTCCGGAAATTCTGGGAATTAGAGGAAGTGAGTGTTCCCCCGGTATTCAGCCCGGACGACCAATTGTGTGAGGAATTTTATACCCGCACTACCACTCGGGATAGTGAGGGACGTTACGTAGTAGCTTTGCCTTTCAAGGCTGATGTCGAATCCCTTGGCAATTCGCGCCAAGCAAGTGAACGGCGGTTTTACTGCTTGGAAAGGAAGATGCAAGCTTCTCCACAATTAAGGGTCGCGTATGACAGTGTCATCCGGGAATATTTAGAAAAGGGCTACATTTCATCTACGAATCCTGATTCGGCGGGAAGTTCGTATTTTATTCCGCATCATGGTGTGATCCGAGATGATAAGGTCACAACCAAACTTCGTGTCGTTCTCGATGGTAGTTGTAAAACTACTACCCGCATCTCGCTTAATGATCTCTTGTATGGTGGACAGAACCTACAAGGGAACTTGTTCAATATTATTATTGGTTTTCGTTTGTTTTCGATAGCGCTTTCCGCAGACATTCGTCAGATGTTTCTCAGCATTGGAGTCCGAGAATCTGATCGGCGTTTCCAACGCATTTTGTATCGCTTTTCCCCGCAAGAACCTTTACAGGTTTATGAATTTAATCGTGTCGTTTTTGGGCTTAAGTCTAGCCCCTTTCATGCACTTCGAACTATTAAGCAGTTGGCTGAGGATGAGGGTGACTCCTACCCTCAGGCCAAAGATATTGTCGCTGCGGGGTTGTATATGGACGACTACGTCCATTCCGTTCGCACGGAAGACGAGGGCATTTCCACCGCTTCGGAAATGATAGGTCTCATGAAGGCTGGTCAATTTGAGCTAGTTAAGTGGACCAGTAATTCCCAAGTCGTATTAGATTCGATCCCACCCTCGCACCGCCTGCCAGTTGTCAAGGAATTCGATGAGTCCGACCAACATAAAGTACTGGGCTTGTGTTGGTCACCTACGTCGGACAACTTCGGCATGAAAATTAATACTCCCGCTCAGATTTGTACTAAGCGTACAATATTGTCGTGTGTCGCTAAAATATGGGACGTCATGGGATTTGTCGCACCTGTTGTCCTGTACGCTAAACTTCTAATCAAGCAGCTTTGGCTGTCTGATTGTGACTGGGATGATACTCCACCTGAAGATATAGTCAGGCTGTGGATTCGCTTCAAAGAAGAGCTTCCCTTGCTCTGTAATATAAGGATCCCACGTCACGTTGGTATCGTCGGCGATAGTGTGGTTACTATATTGGCTTTCGCGGACGCCAGTGAGAAAGCATACGGGGGGGTTATTTACTTCCACGTTCAAAATAGTGATGGCAATATCGTTAGGTTGTTGACCGCTAAGTCGAAGGTCTCCCCTAAAAAGGTCGTTTCTCTTGCTCGTCTGGAGCTGTGCGCTATTCTTGTGCTAGCTCAACTCATAAAAAATGTCGTAGTCGCTTGTCAAAACCGCATTATATTTCGCAACATATTCGCATTTTCGGATTCAACAGTCGCTCTCTGTTGGGTACATTCGTCGCCCCATCGGTGGAACACCTTCGTGGCCAACAGAGTCTCGAAAATACAGGACGACTTATCGCCACAAAACCTGTATCACGTGTCCGGTACGGACAATCCCGCAGATTGTCTGTCACGTGGGCTCACACCTTCCCAAATCATTGATCATCCGCTTTGGTTCAGTGGTCCTCCGTGGGCCAGCTTAGACGTTTCGAAGTGGCCTGTCGTCCCCTTCAATCCCTCTTCGGTATGCGAAGTGCCCGAAGAGAAGAAACATTCGTTGCTCTCCGCTACACCAACCGAAAGATCTACTATTCTTTCTTTGGTCGATCGTATCTCGTCTTGGAGTAAATTACTTCGAGTAGTAATTTACATTTGTCGTTTCGCTAAACTGTTGCCTATTGGTTACCGCATGGCGGCAGCGGATTACAACTTCGCTGAATTGCTCATACTTCGCGAGCTTCAACGCTTTTATTTCTCCACTGAGTTGGTTAAACTCAGGAAAGGCAAACATTGTAGTCCTGCTTTTCGACACTTAAAACCGTTTCTCGAAGACGGACTCATTAGAGTCGGAGGCCGTTTAAGAAACTCGGATTTAAGTTATGATGGGAAACATCCCATTCTGCTTCCAAGCAAGGACCTCGTTTTGAATTTGTTAGTCGATTATCATCATAAATTGAACTGTCACGCAGGTCCCGACCTGCTAATGTCGCTCTTGCGTCAGAAGTATTGGATCCTTTCTGCGCGCAATTTAATTAGGAATAGGATCCATAAGTGCCTTCCCTGCTTTCGGCTGCGCCCTAAGCAGAGCTTTCCTGAGATGGCCGATCATCGCTCTTGTCGTATCGTTCAAACCGCTAAGCCATTCGTCCACACGGGCACGGACTACGCCGGTCCGTTTAAGGTTACGATGTCTCGCGGTCGAGGTGTTCGCTCCACCAAGGCCTACGTGTGTCTGTTCGTCTGCATGACTACACGCGCGGTGCACATAGAGCTCGCTGGGGATCTTAGCACAGCTAGTTTTATGGGCGCCTTTAAACGGTTCCTGTCAAGGCGTGGCCCGGTTAGTAGAATTTATTCCGATAACGGGACTAATTACATAGGCGCTAAACGGAAACTCTCGGAACTTCACGCATTTCTTTGTTCGAAGTACCATAATTCGGAATATGGTCATACATTAGCTATAAATCGAATAGATTGGTCACTCAATGTCCCGACGGCTAGTCACTTTGGCGGCAATTGGGAAGCTAATATTAAAAGTTTAAAGTCACACCTATATCGGGTCATAGGCGATACTATTCTGTCGTTTGAAGAATTAAGTACCGTTCTTATTCAAATAGAATCGGTAATGAACACTAGACCTCTTTGTAGGACACTCTCTAGTGATCCTTCAGAGCCGCTCGCATTGACTCCAGCGCACTTTTTGAATCTCACGCCTCTGAAATACTTGCCTGCCGAGGAAATAGACGAGAGAACTCTTACTGCTAGACACGAGCTACTAGATAAGTTAGTACAGTCGTTTTGGAAGCGCTGGAGAACTGGATATCTCCATACTTTGCAATCTCGCCGCAAATGGAACACGCCGGTCGATCCGGTCTCTGTCGGCACGGTCGTGATTCTTATATCCGACAACTCGCCCCCACTACACTGGCCTTTGGGTGTCGTGGAGGAAATTTTCCCTGACTCAACCGGAGTCACTCGTATCGTTCGGGTTAAGACAACCACTGGATCCTACTTGCGTCCCGTGGTGCGTCTTTGCCCATTGCCTAACCAGTAGTTTATTTAATTCGTCTTTAAGGTTAGGTTAATATTAGTTATTAGGTATTTAGTTTCGTAGTTATAGGATAGTAATTATCGAATAGATTCGTTTTCTTGTGGTTTGCCTCACTCTTGAAGGCATCCCTTCAAGCCCGGGGGAATGGTTGCGCTGATATACGATTCTTTTCGTTTATATTTTTAATTATTGGCAACACGCATAATCGCTAATTGGTTAGACATTCCCCTTCCGCATATTATCCTTTCTCCCTTGCACTAGACCTTCGTCTATTCGAGAGTGAGGGAGAGAGACTATACCGCTCTAGAAAAATCGATCGCGTCTGGATCTTCCGATGGACGATCGGACCTTCAATGGCTGTCGAGTCGCGTTAGAGCACAAACGCATCGAATCGCATTCGAACGGTCGCGTCGTTTTGTGCGACCAATTCGTAGCAGAAGAACGGTTATACTGTGGTGGTGAACTGTGATCAGAGTGCTGGCAGTCCTGAATATCCTGGATTATCAAGGTTAGTGCTGCCTTTCCTATACGACGCTGGACTCTTATCTTTTGTTCCAACCAGCGCCGGTTCCCGTCAATTGTGTAACCGAAAACTTCTAAGTCGCATACGTTGCATTATCGCCCATCCACAAACAAAGAAACAAACTTTTCCGCTTTATAATATTAGTATAGATATGTGTGTGTATATTTCATCACCTGCTTAGCCTTTTTCGAACTATGTTTGGGGCGGCAGTGGGGGTACAGTCTAACCGGATGCAGCTGAGTGTAGTGTTTTACATGGAGCGACTGCCTATCTGCCCTCCACAAGTCAGCAGCGGGGTAAAACCGTACCCTTTGGCAAGACCTATGTCATATTTTCTGGCTTTTAACTACTCGTAATGACTATCAAAGATGTACAAATGATAGATGGGACCAACGGCTTAACATACTTTCCGAGGCATGGAGGAATCTCAATATGTTGAGATGGTCTCTCGATATGTTGAGATGGTCTCTCGATATGTTGAGATGGTCTCTCGATATGTTGAGATGGTCTCTCGATATGTTGAGATGGTCTCTCGATATGTTGAGATGGTCTCTCGATATGTTGAGATGGTCTCTCGATATGTTGAGATGGTCTCTCGATATGTTGAGATGGTCTCTCGATATGTTGAGATGGTCTCTCGATATGTTGAGATGGTCTCTCGATATGTTGAGATGGTCTCTCGATATGTTGAGATGGTCTCTCTATATGTTGAGATGGTCTCTCGATATGTTGAGATGGTCTCTCGATATGTTGAGATGGTCTCTCTATATGTTGAGATGGTCTCTCGATATGTTGAGATGGTCTCTCGATATGTTGAGATAGTCTCTCGATATGTTGAGATGGTCTCTCGATATGTTGAGATGGTCTCTCGATATGTTGAGATAGTCTCTCGATATGTTGAGATGGTCTCTCGATATGTTGAGATGGTCTCTCTATATGTTGAGATGGTCTCTCGATATGTTGAGATGGTCTCTCGATATGTTGAGATAGTCTCTCGATATGTTGAGATGGTCTCTCGATATGTTGAGATGGTCTCTCGATATGTTGAGATAGTTACTCATCCATAGGCAGACGTCGGCAAGCATAGCTTAAACTTGAAAACCTTGTGTGGCTGTTATTACTTTGCCACGTGCTCCTCGACATACATTATTATGTGTACTTTTACTAATTTTAATTCGAAACTATTTTTTTAAATATTATGCATTGCATGGCTTTTTTCCACCACCATCGGTCAGTAGGAAGAAAAAGAAATCCACGATTGTACTATCATTTACGCTCCCTTGCGTAAATACGTTATTTGCGTGCAATCGAGGTAAGTACGCTCATAATTTGCTAGTAAATAGCCAAGGTGTGGTTATGTGGTCACTGATTCAGATTAAGACACCAGTGAGGCGAATGATTAGGCCGATTGTTCACTGCCAATTTGATTGCACTGTACACGCTTGTGTGTATGCCTTAATTAACTATGCTATTGCATCCTATGGTTAATTGTCCTTTGTCTTGGATCGTTTTAATATGGAATTAGGTTTGTCATTTATGCGGTATGTTCGAGCCTATTGCGAGCCTTGATTGGTCAAAGACTTTGACTATTCTATGCTATGACAAAGCCTCTGTAAATTTATTAGAACATGAAAGGACTAATTACTGGTTCTGATAAGAACTGATCCGGGTACGGGAAAATGATAAGTCGCTAAAGGCAAGCGAGCATTGGGGAAATCATGTCAGTATCGTAGCCTTTGTGTGGTTGCGTATTCGCCAAAACTCGCTATGGACGGGCTTAAATACTAAAATAGGACCGAAAGCATTATTTTTATTTAATTCTATACTTGAGCTTATTTTTTTCTATTTGTGTGCATTATTTGTGAGTGCTATTATTATGTCGGATGAAGTCGCGGGCTAAGTGCTAGTGTAGTAGAAACAGGAAGATATGACTTTGGTAATAGTCAATTAAGCTATGCGTATTATCTTGATATGGCAGTATAATTAAAATGGAATTGACTTCATATGTGACGGGTATAGCTGATTCAGAAGTTTCTTACAACTCAGTACAACTCACGTAAGAAGATATTATAAGACAACTTTATAAGCATGAGCGATAAAAACTGTGCTGAGATCAGCTTGTTAAGAAACTTTTTTTTAATATTATTAAAACAAAAAAGTACCACATTAAATCCACGTTTATGTTCTCGAAATTAAAATTGTTATACAACTTTTTTCGTGTTAAATCCGGGTTACGGTATTTGTACGAGCGTAAAAAATAAAAAAGCGGTGCACTTTCATAAAAGCAAGATGTCATAAACTCTGTTATGAATAGGTGGACGAGAGGGGGTGGGGGTACTATGTAAACATGCTGTAAAAACAAAAGTTTCAGCTACTATCTAACGAATACAGATATGATCCGCTCATGCATGGATCATAGCATATTTTACTAGATTAAATAGAATATTATGTCTCTATTCTTATAGCTTTGTTTATCATTCTGTTCCATTTATAGTCCATGGAATCTACTGATTATTAATCAAGAAAAGAGTAATCATTTTGTTGCGATTTTAATGAAATACTTTATTAATGCCACCAGTGTATGCTCTGACGTTTCAAAACCATCCTCATTTAAAGTCCATAGTATAAACTGATTATATTAACAAAGAAAAGAGTAATTGTATATGATTTTAATATATGTATGTAATACAATCTTAAGGCCACCCGTCTATGCTCACACCTCTGGAGACTATCTCATACATAGTCCATCATATCCAGTGATTATTTATTAGGGACACGGTATCGATACGAAAGTATCGATATTGTACTCATGAGTAATATCGAAAAAAAATATCGTACTCGTAAATGTATCGAAACAGATGTATCGATACTTCAAATTATCGAGTACTTTTCTAAGGGCCTAATGCGCATACGTCAGGCCGTCAATGTCAGTCAGTAACTAATAATTTAGCTTCAGTACAGTAGGATAGAAGAACAGAATATCAACACTAATGGTATTAGTACTATAAAAAGACAACTGTGACTTTACAAATTATTTAAACAATTATATTATTTATTCCTTTAGACACATTGCACTAAGTAAACAATAAGTACTTTTAGATGGCACACATTCACATTTAATAAGTCAAATAATAGTCAAGCACAATAACGATCAACCGGTGAAAAACAAATCGCGAGACGAAAACGAAGAATAATACAAGTAATACGATTTTGTGCGATATCGTTGCACATTATAAGAACTACATTGTACCTTATAAACAATAAATAAATAGTAATAATAATAACAAAACAATTTTCTAACGGCGATCGATTGAGTGAAGGAAAGGATCTGAGCTGTAAACAGAAAGACTGAAGGAACGATTTCGAGCTCAATGTAATGATTTCGAAGGTTCAGTCTAATTGAACCAAATGGCGTTGCTATCCAAGATTTATTCGATACAATACCTGTCAAAAAGTTCATTGAGTAAAAGTATCGGGTACAAAAGTATCGGTGTCGAAACGAAACGTACCCGATACCACAAAGTATTGATACTTCTTTTTCCCTATTATTTATCAAGAAAAGAGTAATTTAACATTATAAAATTTTAAAGCTAGTGGTGTATACTCCCTTACCTCTGAACACCGTCCTCATTTATAGTCAATTAGATACTGATTATTTATCAAGAGAAGAGTAATCGTATTTGTATACAATTTTAAGATACGATAATCTTTAGCCTGCCCGTGTACGCTCATATCTCTAAAAACCATCCTTATTTACAGTCCACTATTTTACCAAGAAAAGAGTAATCGATAAGAGTAATATGATAAAATCTTATGGCCACCCGTGGACGCCCACACCTCAGAAGACGTTCCTCTTGGGAACAAAACCCTAACATTATATACAAAACTTTACATACATAAGGCGGGTCAGTTATCAACTTTGATAACAAAGTCATTTATGGGTCACCCTTTCTATCACATCAATGGACAACTCTGTACTTGTAAACTCATTATAGAAACTTTGATAACGATACCATTTCAACTTCATCTTTTGATGCAAGTTTACTTTATAAGTTTCTCGAGAAATTCAATTACTAAGCTATCCAAAGGGCAAATTTATTCATAATAAGCCAACAATCTGATATTACATTGAGATGGATACGTCAGTAGCAGTCGTATGGGTTTGACATGGACATGGTCGATAGATATGTTTAGTCTGACCTTAATAGCATAGCTGTTTCAGTTTGAAATCAATTGGTGTCTTATCGGCATAGCCCTTGTTTTTATTCATGCGTTTTAGAGGACAAACAACATTATAAAAAATCGTTATTATTTTTTAAAATAAGAACCTTACGATCCATAGATGTGAGGCGTTAGTAACGTTTGGTTACTAACGTGCAAAAGAATGGTTAAGGAGCATTACTTCTCACTATAATTTTTTCCTCTCCTTTCTATTATAAATTTGATATGTATTACTATATCTTGTATTATGTGTTACATATGATTACGTTTAATTAATACTCATTATGATGTCGTACACTGACAACCCTAAATCTATCACCTTTAAGTTCTGTCCATCCAAAGTTTGTCTGTAAGAGATTGTCCTGTGCGATAAGACCGCCCATTGTACACTAGTTTAAATTTTTGTATCCATAGAAATATTGTGAGGTGTACAATAAAGTATATATTAAATAATAAAACTTAATAAATAAATAACCTTTCACAGAGCATCTATGTGCGATTACCAAACACTCGTCTACACATATTTCCCTTGGTTACAATTTCAATCTTAAATACTCATTTTTTCCCGCAAGAGCATATAACATACGTGACAAAAAGTTGGGTAATGCAAAGCATCCCCGACTTATGACTAAATGCTCCCCACTGGGAGATGGAGGCGGGCAATATTAATATCTACATACGTAATACGTTCACTTCGTCTTCATAAGTCGGCCACGTACATATTACGCAATTTTTATTACGTTTCGGCCTAGCCCACCAGCCCACCCGTCTTGAGGAATTTACTAAACAAGAAACTGCAATTTCCTGAGACTAATTCATTGCTCTTATTAATCTTGTGAGTTGTATTCTTATTTTCTGCTGGAATGTGGTCAAATGTATATGGTTGACCGTTTACGTCAGCATTTGTATGTCTTTTTATGCATATTTTATTCCATGTCTTGTGGTAAGCAGGACTGTTAAGGTTTAATGCATAATAATAGGTTTAATAGAACTGTTTGCCTAATATTATTATCGCCATCTGTCGACCGTAAATAATACAGATTTTAATTAATATAAGGGTAGGGAACAACTGACGCTTTCGTTTGTCATCGCAAAATTACACATGCGCTTGTTTAGCTGATACTGAAATCAGCGCTGTGTTTCTGTATTTACCACGAGTCGAGTCCCAGTATTGACGACTGTGATAATATTATCATTCGTATTTTGAATTTTGACCATAGATAAGGATGATATCAATTTTAGAAGATAAATGATTGGTGACATCACGATATCAAATATACCTATAGGTATATTATACTAGCACTTTACTCATGACTGGGTCCGCGTGGGCTTAGAAAATACAGCTCACTGGTATTACTCGAAAGGGGCGACAGAAATGTTTTTTCGGATAGAAAATTATCTAATGATGCGTTTGCATCGTCAATGTTTGACTTCTACAGACTAAAAACCCACGTTTTTCCTTCAGTGAGCCTGCGTTCCGGGGTCACTGTATCTAGTTACAACATTACTGAATTTCTAGCAAGGAATTACTTACCTTAAAGAAGCAAATTTGATCAATTACGCCATTAATCGATAAGGAAGTAACAAAGAATGAGAAAAGAACAAAGTACCTATGTACTTGTGAATTGTGAATACGTAGTGGACCCCTCCCCCCAATCATTCAAATTAAATGATGTAAAGGGCAATTTTGTTCAAAATAAAATACATTGATAAATTAAGTATTTAGTTCGATAAAGGTTACTAAGGTAATGTACTGCCGTAGACTTTTTTAGAACCTTTTAAGAGGAACATTTCCGTCATATGTACATAACTAATTTTTGCATAACAATAGCAGTAAACACAGCGCACGCAATTTAAGCTTATACAAGTAATACATTTTCCCCATTTTTGCAAGTTTGTTGTTTATTGTTTTTTATAGTTGCTCCGCTCCTATCGCATGTAGCGTGATGTTATACAGGGTGGCAATTAGGTTATCACATTAAATTATACAACAGGTATTATAAGTTATTATCAGTCCGTTAAAATAATAAAATAACTAATTTTACTAAAATTAAGAAAATGCATTTTCAAACAAAATAAATGGCGTTATTGATAAAAAATAAATAATCCTTTATAATATTAGTTTACTGACCTGTAAAACGCGCCGAGTGATTGGTCAGCTGATTACGTTTATGCAATACATGATGTTGTGAAATATTGAAATGGAAAAAAGGTCCCACGGCTGTAATATTGTTTATTATTAAATTATTTTAATTGTATATGATAAAATACCTAATATAGAGTACGTGGTTTCAATTAATGTGATAACTTAATCGCCACGCTGTATAGCCTATGTTACTCGCTGATAATGTAGCTTTATATTAGTGAAAGCATTTTTTTTTATTCGTTTCAATAGTTTTAGAGTTTATGTATTACAAACAAACAAAAATATATCCTCCTTTTAGGATTCCGTAGCCAAATGGCAAAAAACGGGACCCATAAAGTTTCATCATGTCCGTCTGTCTGTCTGTCCGTCCGTCCGTATGTCACAGCCATTTTATTCCGAAACTATTAAGACTACACATGTAAAAGTTGGTAAGTAGATGCATTCTGTCAATCGTTTTTCGAATTTTATAAAAAATCAAAAAATATATAAAATTAATTCAGTTCTATGTATGGGGGGCCCATACATAGAACTGAAACTAAAATTAATTTTTTTTTCATCTAACCTATACGTGTGAGGTATATATAGAGAGGTTTTTAAAAATTACATTGAGGTTTCAAAAACTTTGTGTCTTAAAGTCAATTGTTTAAAAGGCATACGTCTCCAAAGTGGTAAAATGTGTCCCCGCCCCCCTCTAACTTCTATAATAATAGAGTGAAAAATCTAAAAAAAATATATGTTTTAGATCTTAATAAAAACTTTCAAAGAAATATTTATATAATATAGTTTGAACGAGATCGGGTTAACAGTTTTTGAGATATAGCACATTTTGTAAAACCGCAAATATAACTTTGTATTTCATACAAACACTATGAAAAACAAAGTTACTTTTTGTAGTTACTACGGAACCCTTCGCGGGCGAGCCTGAGTCGTACTTGGCCAATTTTTTTTATTGTTCATAATCTCGCGATATTAATAATCTTCTATATATATAAAAGCGAAATACCACTCACTGATTAACCACGAAATCTCAGAAACTACAAGTAGTAGGGCTCTCAAATATTGCATGGGGGTTCTTTTTCAACCGACGAAAAAACGGAGGAGGTTATCAATTCGACGCGTATATATATTTTTTTTTACTCGAAGACGGCTGAACCGATTTGGAAAGTTCTTTTTTTGTTTGAAAGGGTATACTCCGAAATTGCTCTCATTGTCACCAAGTCAGGATCTAATGATGGAATCCTGGAGAAATCGAGGGAACTCTTCAAATATTACAGGTACACCTATGGTGATTTGAGTATTTTTTATAGTAACTTGTGTAGTTGCATTCGAAAAGCATCATTTGTGAAGTGGACCTGATGATGAAGACCACAGATGGCCACTGGAACTACTCGATATATAAGTAGGAATAATAAGTATTTCATGGGTTCCGCTTCGATTACTTGAACAATATTCTCGCACATCGTGCATATATTATTAAATACAATATGCTCGTCACAATGCATATGGTGAAGTGAAGCTGATGGTGAAGTACCAGGAGAACTCCTCAACAATTAACTAAAATATTTTGTAAAAGGTTATAAGTAGTTGAGATTTAGGCTTTTGTAACTAGGTAAATTACAAATCGATCAACTAAAAAGAGTGAAATAAAAACATCTTAACAAAAAAGTTAAACAGACGTCTTCTGAAAAGTGAAAAATAACTTTAATTTCGGTAGTCGGTGTCTTTAGTTTTGTATTTTCGTTTTTGGCACCGACTTCCGAAATTAAAGTTATTTAGTACGTCGATGCTGGCTAATACGGGATTTTGCGAAATTCCCACGAGATCGGGATTTATATGGGAAAAACTTTCCACGCGAACGAAGTCGCGAGCAAGTGCTAGTACCTAATATTAGTGTAAATAGAGACATCCATCCACAGGTTTAGTCCCTTGAACAAAAATGGAAGGAAGGAAGGAAGGCATTTCTCCTGCTGTAGAACAAAACAGTCTGAAAATAAATAAAAACAATCATTTCAGGCGCAAAATAACCAGTAAATATAAAAATATATTCCTTATAAAATTCTAAATTTCTTCCAAGGCAAGTTACACCTAAATCATTGTTAATAAAGCCCCGTACAGAAACATGTGTTCATAAAAATTGTAACGTGTGTAATGCCGTGAGAACGATAGATCATTTTGAGTGTGGGACACACCGGCACACTGCGCACTGTGCATACATTGAGTTAAGTGCCACTTAGTTGCTAGCTAGAACATTTCAACTACACGTGCAGCTAGTGTGTCGGCATGTCTTCACTTAAGCAAATACGTCATAATTCTAGGAGGTACACCTTTAGTGTAGTGTCTCATATGAAATGGTGACCGCAGTCTATTCTGTGCATCGATTTGTTCAATTTGTAGTCATATTTTAGGTTAAGCAACGCTTGTCGTGGATTTCCCGTGGATAAGTGACCATTAATTATTGATATTGTGGCCGCAGGGATAAAGATATATTTATTGCATAACTACAATATATACCTAATTTAATGTGTCAGTGTAGTGTCTTAAAATTAGAACGTTCTGAAAACGAACGAACAATCTGCATATATCGACGCATCTGCATATGCAGATTGTTAAACAGAACGTTCTAATTTTAAAACAACATTATTGAAATGATTCGGTACAGATATATTTTGTGTTCCGCAATAAAAGCCATAATTTCAAATTCGTTTTTTCTTCGAACCGTTTACAGTTCCCTCCGCCTTTCCCCAACTATGTCGGAGTCGGCTTCCAGTATAACCAGGGGCCATACCATGACGTGTTAAAACGAGAGTCGTTCGAGCGAGAAAGAGGGATAAAGCTATGCACACTATATAGCTCCATCCTTCTTTCTCGCTCGAACGACTCACGTTTTAACACTTCATGGTATGGTCCCAGATCTAGCTAGGTACTACTTACATGGAGTGACTATCTGACTTCCACAACCTAGGAACTAGCGACACCTTTTTATAAGATTGGTGTCAGATTCTCTGACTTCTAGTCTTGCTAAGGGGAATGCCGTGTATATTTATAGCCGGGACTAATGCAACGGCTTAACGTGTTTCCCGAGGCCAGCGTTATTTTACTTTGAAGATCGACCAAAGCGGCTTTTTTTTTTAGCTACGAGTTCATTGTTAAGTCCTTATGTGGTTCATGATGTACAATAAAGAGTATATTTATCTTTATATCTATCATTACAGTAGTGAGTTGAAAAACCCAAAAGTTCAACCACTGAGCCATGTTCATGAGCATTTAGCTCATAGATTAGTGAATTCAAATGTTTTATGCCGCCATAAGTAAACATTAGTCTGCTCGGTTACGCATCTCTCCACAAAAGTCGATTTCGAAAACCTAAAAATCTCAGTTATTTCTCGATCTCCTTAATTAATGTAAAAAACTCAACCTATCCTTCTTTTTTTAAAGATATTTTCATAATTTAGTCAATCAACACCAAACATAATAATGGTTAAATTGAGCTCCATATTTTATTTTTAGAATAAAATTGTCATTATTTTAAAACACTGCAACACGTTTATTTATTTCTTATGTTACTTAAAAACGGATCATAAAATTATTTTGATAGACTATATCGTTCTGGCCCGCGACTTCGTTCCGTTGAAAAATCCAATATTATCCCAGATGCAAAGTAGTTTCATTAGAATCCATTGAGTAGTTTTTGCGTGACAGAGTAACAAACTTCCATACATCTTCCCAAACTATCGCATCTATAATTTATTCGTTCTCTGTAACTTTAAGTATGTGTGCCCTGTAATTCTAACCATTCACACATTTTTAGGGTTCCGTAGCCGAATGGCAAAAAACGGTATCCTTATAGTTTCGTCATGTCTGTCTGTCTGTCCATCCGTCCGTATGTCACAGGCATTTTATTCTTTATCTTATTGGCCCAAAATGTAAGACTTGGCAGATTTCATTGCGATAGCACAATTTTATTGCTGGCCACATTGTGTCAAATCAATGTAAAATTAATCTGATATTAGAGAACAAAAATAAAAAATAAAGGAACCTATTATGCCTATGGTGTCCAAAGGGGTCTCTTTTTTAGGGTTCCGTAGCCGAATGGCAAATAACGGAACCCTTATAGTTTCGTCATGCCCGTAAGTCTGTCTGTCTGTCTGTCTATCCGACCGCATGTCACAGCCATTTTATTCCGAATCTATTAGAACTCTACATTTGAAACTTCGTAGGTAGATGTATTCTGTAAACCGATTTCAGATTTTAAGAAAAATATTAAGGCGGGCTCCCCATACATGGAACTGAAACTGAAAATATTGTTTTTCATGAAACCTATGCGTGTGTGGTGTCTATAGACAGGTCTTTAAAAATTAAATTGAGGTTTCTAAATACTCACTCACGTTTTCATAAAGATAATCGTTTAAAAGATATACGCTTCCAAAGTGGTAAAATGTGTCCCCCCCCCTTACAACTTCTATGATAATGGAGTGAAAAATCTAAAACCAAAATATGCTGTAGATCTTAATACAAACTTTCAACGAAAATTGGTTCAAACGAGATCAGATCAGCAGTTTTTGAGATACAGCATATTTTCTTAAACCGCAAATATAACTTTGTAATTCATACAAATACTATGAAAAACAAAGTTATTTAGCGTAGTTACTATGGAACCCTTCATGGGCGAGTCTGACTCGCACTTGACCAATTTTTATAAGCAGTTTTACTTATATTTGACTTATACAGACGTGGACTACGTCTACTAATCCAAATATACGGACGAATGCTTGGTAATTACGGATTCGAAAAGATATCTACGGTTAATATAAGATAAAGCATTATATAATTATATGGAATACAGTTGTTATATTATTTTTACCACAAACTCACATAAAAGAAGTCGAGAGTATTCTGGCGGAACTGGGTAAGTGCAAAACAAAAAAGAGTTTTTTCTACTATTTTTTTACAAAATCGTAGAAGGTTAAGCTTTCGTTTTTGCCTGTGTTAAAAGTTATCAAACATTTTTTCGTTAAACATTTACAAAAACTATTACAGCAAATGATTTTATGTAGTTATTATCAGTATAATTTTTATTTTTATTGTGTATTAAGAGATTACATCACGTTTTGCTTTTAATGTTTGCGTTAAATCATTGCATTTTGTAGATAAACTTATCTGATTCTGTCAAAATACCCTTGAAATATAGTATCTACTGTTACAGTTTCACTTCAAGCACTCCGAGTGATTAATTTCACATCAATAGGCCGCAAAAGAGACCGAATACAAAAACCACATCTTCCGCTTAGAAACGCTTATAAATAGAATAAACAGCGAAAAATTTTATAAAACAGAATTTTATTTATTATTTTCGTTCAGAGCGATCAAGTGTGTAAAGAAAAGAGTATCGCCAGAGATTGTTGGCATAAATCATTTTTCAATTCAATTTAAACGACACAGTGTTGTTGTTGTCGATACGGGGCAACTCGCAAGACGCCCGCAACTGCCAGAGGATACACCACGTATTTTTCTTACCTATTTATTTTCAAACAAAGAATATAATATGTGTGTGTACATTTTAAAACATAAATGTAGGTATTGGTGCATCGTTTTAGCGCGGTAATAACGGTCACTAACTCACCTTTTTGACACTGACTATCAAAGTCCTAGGTCAGTCGTAACACTTTAGTATTATCTATTAATTCATAAATTATTAATTAAAACATACATGCAAGCTGTTAAAATTTTTACCCATAAAATAAAAAACTTTAAAAATATACTGATCCGCCATCATTTGAATGATGCCACTTAAACCTTGTAATAGAACCAATCGCATATGCTACTTTTCAGAAAAGCGAGTTTACCACAATATTTGTTAGTTCATTTTTACATTTATGGTGTTGTTAATTGTAATTAATATAATATCTTAATGGTTCAAATATTTATGAAAAATTATATGTACACATATTATATTAAATCAAATAAAACTTAATGCCTTACTCCTTGTTTATTATACACTCGTCGTTCTGTAGGTAGGGCTACCATATATATGTACAGTAGTTTCCCACAAGAATTTGCATTCCTTAAATACCCAATGCCAGGTCCACGTTATTCCAACGGCCCCAAAGCAATTTTGGCTTGCAGTTTATCAAATCCAACATTTAAATGACCAAAGTCGGCTTCTACAAACAACTTGTTTGGTTGATAGGTTGGCATTGGGTCGTATTGCGTTTGTTTGGACCAATAAATCTGTCTCTAACTTCTTCTTAACGCGTATCTAGTGTTTCGGCGTCGGCGTCTCGTTTCACAGACGCTGGAAAACCAATTTTAGTATATTGCATTAAAAGTTGTTGCCAAATGCAGTTTGTGTGTTGATTTTCTCGTTTTATCACTGCGGCCCCATTTCGTACCACATGAATACGCATTAAAGTCCGACTCATACAAATTGGAATTCACTTACCTACCACGGTATATTAGAATTAAACCGTATTGGAAAATTTGTGTTTAATTTCCTGGAATAGACGTGGAGGCAGGAAATATTTTTCACGAGAAGTGGTTTAAAGAACGTGTGTATTTGGCTAGTCAATACATGACTATAGCTTAGTGATACTAAACGTTTTACCTATTTGATCTACCTGGGTAATTTAACAAAAATTGTTGACCAAATATCGTATATGCGTGTGCCGCTTTTCCAGCCAATACGCCTCGATACAGTCGTACAATCCAATATGTCGTCGTGAGTTTTATCTAACATCAAAAACGACCCACTTTTACTGGCGGGCGCTAGTTCACGGATAATAACATTCAATTTTAGTCGAAGTATTTACGCGTCCCCGCTAGGTCCCAACGCGGCAGATATTTATGGAGGTCTGTAGCAGCCTTCCCAAATTGAAATACATTAATATTTTACCATAAATGCGACACTTTCATGCGGAACATAACGTTATCGTAATTGGATTCTTCCTTCAAAACGATAAACGTCCACATATCACGTGAAAACTAGCAGTTTAAGTAATTATGCAAAATATGAGTTATTTATTGTAGTTTTTGCGTAGGATGCAAATACTTTATTGAGTTGCGCAAGTCACATGAAGCTTCAAAGTATTTATTCTCTTTGATCTGTCATTGACGGGTATGTAGTTCAATAATGACCTTTAATATAAAATAGTTTTTCTATTTTTAATATAAAATAGGGTTTCTTTTCGAGGTAGCTTTAATATTTCACGTATTTTCTCCTATATCTTTAGTCGAGGTCGCACTCATGAGAAATTGACGAGCACAACTTGAATAGGCACAGGTACGCTATTAAACTTAGGACCCAAAGTCACGAGTCGATAAATAATGCAAGACACATCTACCTATAAAAATACACGCGCCTTGTCGCACAAATATTCTGTGAATTTCTAGTGGCTTGTGAGGGTACACTTACGGACGTCGTTGCGTCGTGTCTTGTCGTGCCCGTACACTCTCCGCCAATAACGTTGCGTTCGCAATACTTTTTAATACAGTAATGGTTTGCTCATCCATTAAAATACGAATACGCGAAGAGATCTTTTTATCTCGCGCCCAAATCGAATTTTCGTCTGTCGAGATATTCCGCAAAGATGCAAGTAGAAATTCCTTTGTGTTTCCTATGTGTACAGATATACTGATATTACATATACTGGTATTAGGAATGTAAGATGAACCTGGAAAAGAGCATAATTCTGTCTTCTCTGAATCGGGGTTGTCCCAAACGATAAGCCTTACTTACGTCTTCATTTCAGCAAATTGGAAGATTCCTGTAATGGGCCGTTTTATAAAATAACCTCTTTGTCTAAGGAAATCGATTGAACATATCTTGAATAAGCCCTTTGTCCGTTGTAGAATACCCGTAGAGATAACACTGAGGAATACTTTTATATCGGTTATACAGTCGGTGCGTACCACATTCCTGTGATAACAACAGTACATCAAATATTTTCTACTTAGATCATCTCTTGACCCATTTTGATCCGTGGTTTTGTTATTATTTTACACAAAATGAGATAAAATTCGTGATTGGGGTGAAAATAAGGCTTCTTCTATTAATATTGTGAAATAAGTAATATAGAAGGTACCTAAACCTACCGTTTGATGTTAGTATTGCTAACGGTATGAGGTCAAACAGGGAACATACGTCAATTAAAATATTTAAATTATGGTCGGCTTTGTTTTGTACTGACCCTAGCAAATTGTAAAAATACTCATCAGCCAGCAGGCTACCATTAAATCATAATTAGCACGGTCGGATCGTGCGACGGCAATTTTCTCATTTTCCTTGCTAAATTATTCCAACGAAATTGTCATAAACATTTTTGTCTCTTGTGCTAAATATTTCATTTTATACCCGGACTTCTGTAATCAACGTATTATTGTGTTTGTTAATAAGAATTTTATCTCCCAAATTTCACATCTGAGGAAAAAGCAAGGGAAAAAAGAATTCTTTGTAAATATTCTCTATGGAATCTTCCCATGGTGTCGTATGTTTTGAAGTACAAAACCTCCAAAAGTACAAAATCTTAACGAAAGTAATAAGAAAAATACGAAGGTAGCAATAACTTTTCCAGGAAACGTTTACTTGGGTTGGCGTCTATTGTTATCATTCAAGTATTCTTTGTCGAAAATAACACAACAGGTTTAAGAAATATTATATCATCGGACTTACAATATCAAGGCTTTTGAAAACGTTGTTATCACAGAATCCCAGAGAAAAATACTAGTTTCAGGAGAAAATGTGCGATATATTTTATTTTTAAGGTCAAAGAGATCCTCCGCGGAGGGCCATTAAATCACAATTAGAAGTAATGCGGGTGGATGCGTGAGAGGCGACCGGAGGCTTAGCGTGGCGGGCCCTAGCCGTAGGGCTTTATTGGACTTACCCTCTTGTCTTTTAATACTTATATTTCACGCCTCCAATAGCTATTGTTGCTAGAAATACGTCTTATTAAAGCTCCTCATATGAGCTGACTAACGTCCGAATTTATCTCCATTGAAGACATTGCCAGATAAAACTTTATTATAGCCGTAACATTTAGGGAACATTTAGAACGGATAAGTAATGAGACGACGGTGGCTATTTCGGCAAATGTACGTGATGTAGCAGACAATAAGATAGACGTCTGAGGTAACGACCATATTCCTTGAAAGCCGTTGGGTTATTGAGAAAACGACGCCTCGACTCGTATGTCCCAATAGTGGGTCCCATTGGTCGGCCCAACAATATTAGAGGTCGTAAGGACCGACGCGAAGAACCGTCCCGGACGGAACATTGGACGAGGTGGCATTGTGAAAAATTGTACGAAGAAGACATTTAGCTATGTCGCGATAGTAAGATAAACGCGAACTTGGAGATTCTTAAAAGACTTATTACGGTCGAAAAATTACTGAGTATAGCCACTAAATCAATAGATAGGGTTTTATCTAAAAAGTAGAGTTATTGCCTTTAAGATAATGAAAGAACTTGCAACTAAAACTTTGATGGTGCTTAGAAAGTAAGGTAATAGCAGGGTTTTCAGTATCAGCTAACTTAAGATTTTAAATCATTTGGACTCGAGTTAGTATTCCAGGCAAAGAATTTTTTTATGTAAAGCATTCCAGACCAATAAATATATTTAGAGAACATCACGTGCACAAAAATTCATTTAAAGGAAAATAATGATTGATTCCACCCCAATGTCTAATGAGAGTGGACGTGAAACAGAATTAAATTTCCGGCACTCCGGCCCTCTTTTGTTCTTTACAATCTCATTAACGTGAAATACTTTACAAATACCGTGCAATTCACCGCGAAAATCTTATTATCTGAGATTCAGGATTGTCTCTTATTAACGAGAAAAAAGGGACAACGATTGACCGGGAGAGAAGCACCCACAATTTGACACGAATTATCAACCACAATGGTTTGATATAATGAGCGGGGGAGGCTGAAGTTTTCTGCCAAACCCTCTAGGGTTTCCCAAGATGTTGATTGATAGATCGAGTTAACGTGCGAACGCACTCGTGGTAATACCGATTATTACGTATATATTGATTCCATTTTATCTTATCTTTTTCCCACTTACATACTTATTCGGGGCTCTCACAGAGGTCAAGTGTGAATAAGTAAGTCTTTTATGTAAGAATGCTTCTTTTACAAGTCAAGAGAAAAACACTCTTTATATCAAGGATGCTCGATGATTGGCCACATTGTTTTTCACGGTAGAACGTATTATATTATTTAGGATACAATATATTTATATGTCAATACACTGAAGTTTGTCATAAAACTTTAGTTAAAGATTTTCCCTCGGGTATCGTTACAATTTCCGGTATAAGAAAAATTAGTACTTGATATCAATAAAGTTTCTTATGATTTATTTACAAATTGCTTTTACTTAATTTTAATACCTATGCGCTTCAATGTGCTCAAAGGATCACCAAGGCAATTACAAAATAAATAAAATTTATAAAATGTTTCCAAAAATGCCTGGAGCTGTTTCATTAACTTTCAACGAGAAATAAGGTAGAGGCATTCATTGGAGCAGACGGTCAATCAATAAATCAGTCGTCACAGGCGGCCATTAAGTAACAGAGCAATCGAACATTGTTTGAATTCAGTGCAGCGAGAGAGTCCACTCGTCCGGAAATGAAGAACTATTCATTGTAGAGTTCTAGGTTATAGCGATGACCTGTGCATGGACAAGGAACACTTTCTTCTGTAGTTTTATTGTGTTGTTTTAATGTTATATGATATTTATTTTTCTGGAGAAGTACTTCGTCGCTTAGTTTCATTTTATTTTTCAATTTTTCATGTATGTTAAGGCTTAGTGACATAAATATAATCAATATTTAAATTGTATGTATATACAAATGGACAATTTACATAAGTATAGATTAAAAAAAAGAGTTTATAACTCTTATAATATGAACTTATCCATGTAATCTATTTCGGTTAGTTTTAACTAGATGAGGCCAGTATTTTTAGCCCGACAAACTATTCCGAAACAAAAAGTTTAATTCCAACGTGTCATCTTTAATATAATAACTTATCATGTTACATTGGTTTTGAGTTTATTCAAGATGTAGTTGTTTTTAGTTTCCTAAAATATTAGAATAAAGTACAAGTGTGACTTGACTTTATTATTCTTATATTCAAAGAACTCTATTGAGTTTCACGTTATAACAATGCGCAACGTACATACTGAGAAAACAATATTAAATTCCCTTAAATTACATTATTAGGCGCAAATTATAAGGTGAATTGATGCTTGTAATTTCGAATAAATTCACTCTTCCCAATCAAAATTCAACCGTTTGTTCCTTTAGACAAATCGTTTTTAGTAAAAATCTTTGAAACAAGTTCACTTGAAAAATTTTATATCTGCAAATAGGCCTCAAATTACGTTTTCTGATGCTGGTAAATTAATAAGCAAAATGTTAATAATTAATTTTATTACAAAATATGTAATTAGGTAGCCATTTAAAACGTACCCCGGGTACTCTTATTGCTTAATAAGCAGAATTTGATATTCAGTTTCAATTATTATACTCTGATTTCATAGAATAATTTATAATTTAGCCATTTAAAACGTACCCCGGGTTTGTTATTAAGAAAAGTCATTTAAGTCGTTGATTTCACTAGAAAAGTATTTGAAGTGAATTAATTCATCTTTCTCTGATATAATTTTTGAATTTTTTTATGCTGCTCGAAATAAAAAATTGGCTAAGTGCGAGCCAAGTTCCGTAGTAACTACGCAAAATGACTTTGTTTTTCATAGTATTTGTATGAAATACAAACTTATATTTGCGGTTTTAGAAAATGTACTATATCTCAAAAACTGCTGACCCGATCTGGTTTCATTAATTTCATTCAAAGTCAGAAACAATCAAGGCACGAATACGAAGTACATAAAGAGAATGCAGTATGTTTCATATTGCGTCTTCTTATAGACGAATATTTTCCTTGACGCCAGAATGAGCGCGTGGGACCCCGGCACCGAATAATATATTATATTGCAAGGAGGTATATCACGGCGGAGACAGGTGTGCGGAGGCAATCCTCTTTTACCCTCCTCCGAGCTTTTCGACCCCAAGAAACCCCTTTTAAGTAACATGACTTTTAACTTTGTGACCCATCTTTGCTTTAAAGTGCTCAGACTTATCCAATTCTGGGCGCTTATTACTGAGCTTCCGAGGCGTAATTTAAGCGGAAAATCAGTGCGTTCCAGACCATAGATCACAGTAATGCTCCCTTTGTATAGATTGACGAGTATAAAGGATCAACATTACGGAGTTGCTTTTATAACCGACAGGTTCGCGGTAATGAACATTTAATTATGTTCCTTAGAGGTTTAGGTTTATTTAAAATTATTTCGCCTAAAGAAGAAAGGTTGTTATGGTTTTAAAGTCAAAAGTTTAAGGTAAAAACAAAACGGTGTTTAGTTGAAAAGCAAACTAAATAAAAATAATTGTAAATAAGCTTTGGTTAAATACTTGAGATCGGAAAACCTGTCATATTTTTTTTTTAATCAGTGGTAAATTTTAAGATCAGAGTAAGATATTTAACGTTATTAATACTAGTGCATAGATAATGCTTCCACTGACCAAAACAACGGTGACCTCACCAAAGAAGCAATTAAATAAAGTATTAAGTAAGTACATACTTCGGGCACGCCGCAATTGCGGCGGTAAGACCCCTCTTTGAGGAGTGGCTAGATCGGCGTCACGGCGTCCTGACCTACCACATGACACAGGTCCTCACCGGACACGGAAGTTTCGGGAGGTACCTGTGTCTGATGGCGAAGGAAGAAACGCCTGGGTGTCACCACTGCGAGGATCGCCTTGAGGACACAGTAGAGCATACGGTGCAAGACTGCCCCGCTTGGGAAGAGCACCGACGTGTCCTCAGGGTGGCGGTAGGCGGAGACCTCTCGCGCCCGGCACTGGTCGTGGCCATGCTGTGGGGCGAGACGGAATGGGAAGCGGTCGCCTCCTTCTGCGAAGCAGTCATGCTATCAAAGGAGGAGGTGGGCCGCGTGAGGGAGACGATGGCGTCTTCCCTCCAGCCCAGCCGCAGTGGTAGACGCCCACGGCGTCGGACGTCGGCCGACGATCTCCGGCCACCGTAGGCGCGGGCATGCGGACAGCGAGTAAAGGGCAACTCGCTGTCCGACCATGGACTATGCCCGGGTCGACGGCGCGTTGTATTCCACGCGCGCCTCAAAGAGCGTCAGCAATATGATGAGGCCCCCCCTGTAGAGGGCCGAAGCCTGCCGGGGTCGTGGGACTTATCCCATTACCGTGACCCCGGAACGTAAAGGGCTATTGAAGGAACACCGTGGATTTTAGTCAGTACAAGTCTGACAGTCCCTCCGGCCCTGCCCGGGGTGGGAGGACTTATTTAATAATTTTACCAAGTTAAAAAAAAAAGTAAGTACATACTTATACCCTTTGACAGGCCTGTTGGTATAGTGGTCAGTGGCCCTAACTGCTATGCTCAAGGTCGTGGGTTCGATTCCGACCCAGGACAAATGTTTGTGTGATGAGCACGATCATTTGTTCTTTGTCTGGGTGTACTTTATCTATAATATGTATGTATTTAGACATATATATGTATGTTTATCAGTTGTCTAGTACTCATACCACAAGCTCTGCTTAGTTTGGGACTAGATGGCGTTGTGTAAAAGTTGTGGAATATTATATTATATTACCTACAAAATTTTATTTTAGAATACTGAAAACCTCGATACTAAACTTTAGTTTGTTGGAAAAGCTACCTGCTTTGAAAACGTGCATTGTAAGCTTCGGTTTAGACAACAGCTTATAAATAAACAATTTTTGATGGCAGAGAGTGTAGCCTGGAGCTATTTTATATTATTCTGTGGCCATATTTTCGGTGGCCATTTTCCATTGCCGATCAACCCTTTTGTCAATTTATCGGGACATCACATTTTCATACAAGCGGGTGGCACGAAGTACCTACGCGACCGCGCTTCATACATATTCAAATACCAGGCGCTGTACAAAGCAGAACCACGCTGTGCCCCCGACGTGTTAGAATTACAAAAAAGTATACGAATATGCCAACTGATAAACAATCTATATCGTGATAACTTTATAGATACACATCTATGTATTACTTACCTAACCCGCGCGGGAGCCACATTTGTAAATGTTTCACGTATTACTTTTGCCCGACTATCCTTACTAATATTATAAATGCGAAAGTAACTCTGTTTGTCTGTGTGTTACTCAATCACGCCTAAACTACTGAACCGATTTAAATGAAATTTGGTACGTACATTGTCTAGAGCCTGAGAAAGGACATAGGCAGCTTTTTAATGCGAAAAAAGGGCTGTAAGGGGTTGAAATAGGGCATGAAAGTTTGTATGGAAATTATGTCATTTCTAAAGCTAGAAGCATGAAACTTATTTTTTTGACTTTTGATTAGAAAAATGTACTTCAATAAGCTATTAGCAGTAAAATATTGTAAATAGCTTATTTATGTGACCACATCCTCTTACACTCATACACTCACACCCACATATCACACACACTTTCTTCTTTGTCATTGTTTAATTTACTTATTTTATGTTAAGTTGCTATTAGTCGTCCATTGTATCAGTTACTCAAGGGGAATGGCCTTGAGAGCCGAAATACAGGTTTTGCCTAGTTCGGCCTCAAGTTCTACAACTTTTGTGTACAATTAAGCACTATCATTAAGCACTGTATTATTTTTAAGAAACAATGTACATATATCTTGGAAATAAAATTTATCTTATCTTATCTTATGTATGAGTTTTATTATCAAAATAATTAGTCTAAAAAATTAAAAATGCTGCCGAAAGTCACTATTCCGCGCGAACCAAGTCGCGGGCACAGCTAGTACAAAATATATATTTTTTAAGTTAATCACTATCTGCTTAGACTTTTCCCAACTATGTTGGGGTCCTGCCGGGGTCGTGGGACTTATCCCATTACCGTGACCCCGGAACGTAAAGGGCTATTGAAGGAACACCGTGGATTTTAGTCAGTACAAGTCTGACAGTCCCTCCGGCCCTGCCCGGGGTGGGAGGACTTATTTGATGATTTTACCAGGTTAAAAAAAAAAAAAAAAGCTATGTTGGGGTTGGCTTCCAGTCTTATCGGGTACAGCTGAGTACTAGTGTTATACATGGATAGACTGCCTATCTGACCTCCGAACCGGTAGCAGGGTAACACAATACCCTTTGGCCAGATCAGTGTCGGATATTCTGACGTCTGACTACCCGTAACGACTGTCAAATATGTCCAAATGACAGCCGGACCAACGTCTTAACGTGTTTTACGAGGCACGAAGGAATCTTGATATTTTAGGATGGTTACCAATCTACAGAGCTTGGCAAGTATTGCTTAACCTTTAAGATCGAACTATAGCTATAGTATTAAATGTACAACGTGCAATTTAAAGGCTATATACATACCAAGTGCACGGCTTCTTTGGATGTTAACAAACGATATGGCAATTGTTTTGTAATCCTAAGTCTACGTCTGCCGGGCACGCCGCAATTGCGGCGGTAAGACCCCTCTTTGAGGAGTGGCTAGATCGGCGCACGGTGGGCTGAAAAACGGCTTTCATAGACTTAGGCATTTTATTTTGCAAGTGCCAGTTTTTGTGCCGGATATCTATTTGTTATAACAATATACAAAAATGACACCAGAATTGATTCTGCACAAAAACGAAGGAATTATAATTTTTTTACGAAAATTTTGTATGGAGCTAGTATGAAAAATCGAAATATCTCTGAAACGGCAGCGATAACCGTAATATCCTTATAGGAGGTTTTAGTACTAATTATTTATGATTTTTTGACATACGTGACATAATGGTTGTAGATGCCTTTTTTTTTTAAATCGTCAAAATATTTTTATTTATTTTTACATATTAAACGTTCCTTTTAGTGTTTAAGTTGAAGAATTCAGAGCTTTAACAACTCTTAACATAAAATAGCATCACCCCTATAGACCTGAAGGACTAGACAGAGGTGTGTAGTATCTTGTTGATCTTGTAAGATTTCCAACAATACCAAATAGTTGAATATCAGTGTCAAAGTGCCCATGCTGTCGCTTCTTTTAGAACGATAGGGGAATGAAATTGTTAATTGATCATACCCTAAAAGTATGATTACAACATAACCGGACACATAATAATATCGACACAAAAGGAATTTTAAAACCTTGCATACGTTCAAAATACAAAATAACATATTGTGTAGTCATCTAATGAGTCTGATGACAAGTAATTAAGTAATTAGAATGATGGTTGTAGTCTTCTGATTCTAATGAGCCTATTAAGTGATTAAACGATTTGAAATATTTCGCAACAATACCAACTAAGAACTGCATTCACCTTTTTATAATTAGTGAGCTAATGTGATTTGCTAATGTTGATTAGTTCTACTATGAGTTCTACGAAATGTTTTTGACGATTATAAATTTTTATTATCATATCTTTTATAACTTTAATGAGGGTAGTTAACTAATTATTGACTTTATACAATAAAAGGGCTATAATTTTGTTCCATAATTTAGATTGTTCACAACCGTGTAACTGCTAACACTAAAACTATTTGCTTTGCGACTACAAAATCTTAGAATGGAAAGTTTAATCACCAACTTAGATTTGTTTGTTCTTCTAAAAAGTGAGTGTCCTTCATTTAATCATGAAGTATTGTTTAGTGCAATTGTGTCCCGCATAGGCGATTGCCTTTCTGCCGAAGATCAAGTAACTCTCAAAGAATTTTGCCGGAGATTCACGCGAGCTGCTTTAAACAGGTGGCAGAAATCTAAACGATTCTTTGATAAGTTTAGAAATACGTACGGAGAGTGGTTGCAAGCAAATATTGATTGGCCGAGTTGCGTGCAAACTTTAATAAATCAAGAACCAACTGTTGATGAGATACCAAGAGCACGCTCAGTCTCTCCAGAACCTTCGACATCATCGACTGTTGGAACAATGACAAAAAGGTCCCGAAAACCATTCAAAGATCTGGGAAGCAAACAGAAAAAGAGAAGATCTAGTGAGCACATAGGCGAGGATTCCTGTGAATTGGCATATGCAGCTGCAGCACGTTTAAAAGAAGAAGGTTATGAAGATATCGCATCTGTAATCAATTATATGATCAAAAATCCAGAAGCTGCCGTTAAAATCAAGGAAAGCATTAAGAAAACAGTAATATTTACACCAGAGAAAGCACTTGGATTGCTTCTTTCACTTAAGCTTTCAAAGTGGCAATATATTACGTTGCGAGAGACTGCCATTCGGGAAGGTGCTAAGGATATTTACCCATCCTACTATAAACTGCAACAAACTAAGCTTGCATGCTACCCTCCTAATCAATCAGTATCAGTTACGGATTCATCAGCTAGAATTAATGATAATGTGGAAAATAAGCAGTTAAAGCTGATATCGAAGTGGGGATTTGATGGTGCTTCCAATCAAAGCCGATACAAGCAGAAAATGGACGGCGAGCATGATGATTCAAGCATTTTCATGACCTCCTTGGTGCCACTGAAACTGACAGATGGAGATAATACTATATGGACAAACCCGAAACCATGCTCAACTTTTTATTGTCGTCCGGTTCAGTTCACTTTTGTAAAAGAAAGCCATGCAGTTGTCATTGATAACAAAAGAAAAATGGATGAGGAAATTGAGGCCCTTAACCCCACAGAGTGCATTAATAGTAACAGGGTGACTCATAAACTAATGATGACAATGATCGACGCAAAAGTCTGCACGTACCTTTCTGAAGCTAGATCAAATGCATCATGCTACCTGTGCTTAGCAAAACCAACAGAAATGAACCACTTAGATGCTGTAACATCAAAAACTGTGTGTTCTGACATATATGAATTTGGCCTATCATCCCTACATGCCCGTATAAATTGCATGGAATGTCTGTTACACATTGCGTACAGACTTGACTTCAAACAGTGGGCAGCAAGAAGTAATGAGCATAAAGATATGTTACAAAACAGAAAAAAAAACATTCAAAATAAATTTAAAGAGGAGCTCAATCTGTTAATTGATATAGTAAAACAAGGCTCGGGAACTACCAATGACGGGAATACCGCAAGGAAGTTTTTCGAGTTTCCCAATAAAACTGCAGCTATTACTGGGTTGGATCAAAACCTGATAAAAAGATTTGCTGTTATTTTGCAAGCAATAACATCTGGTGAGAAGATCGATGTCATCAAATTTAAAGATTTTGCTCGCAAAACAGCAGAAAAGTACGTGGAATTATACGACTGGTACTACATGTCATCAACCGTACATAAACTATTAATACACGGAGCTGACATAATCGAAAAAAATGATATTGTCCCGATTGGGACTCTCTCGGAAGAAGCCTCAGAGTCTCGAAACAAAGATTTTAGGAGGTTCCGGGAACATCATTCGCGGAAAAGAAGCAGGCAAGATTCTAATCAAGATATCCTAAATATGCTTGTTGTTTCTTCGGATCCTTTTCTAAGTGCACAAAGGCCGAAGTTAGATGCCAAAAGGAAGACAACCTTTTTTGCTGAAACTCTCGACCTAATACAGTTTCCGGAAACTGAGTTCGAGTTTGTAGGTATATCCGATCTGGATTCTGACTCGGAATTGGAGTCCGACAACGAAAAATGTAAAGAAAATTTGTAAAATTTAATTATTTTTTTTTATGTTCTTTTGTTATTTATGTTAGTTTATTGTACCAATATGTTTAGTTAATAATTTCATAAATTATAGTTTCAAATATGTATTTTGTATAATTGAATTTATTAGATATTATTTTTGTTACTTCTGTTTTATTTAAATTACCTATCAATAAAAAGTTTATATACAGTCTTTTTTTTTTCACATATTCTTAATATTTGGGGAAAAAGCATGCTTCCTAACGATGTTCTTAACTTTGACACAGTTCATGGATCGTTTTGAACAGTTTCATATGTTAAAATAAATAATGTTAGTACTATAATCCCCTATAAGGATATTATTATTATTATGTGTCCGGTTATGTTGTAATCATACTTTTAGGGTATGATCAATTAACAATTTCATTCCCCTATCTTTCAAAAAGAAGCGACAGCATGGGCACTTTGACACTGATATTCAACTATTTGGTATTGTTGGAAATCTTACAAGATCAACAAGACACTACACACCTCTGTCTAGTCCTTCAGGTCTATAGGGGTGATGCTATTTTATGATAAGAGTTGTTAAAGCTCTGAATTCTTCAACTTAAACACTAAAAGGAACGTTTAAATATGTAAAAATAAATAAAAATATTTTGACGATTTTTAAAAAAAAAAGGCATCTACAACCATTATGTAACGTATGTCAAAAAATCATAAATAATTAGTACTATAACCCCCTATAAGGATATTACGGTTATCGCTGCCGTTTTAGAGATATTTCGATTTTTCATACTAGCTCCATACAAAATTTTCGTAAAAAAATTATAATTCCTTCGTTTCTGTGCAGAATCAATTCTGGTGTCATTTTTGTATATTTTTATAACTAATAGAAGTGATATCCGGCAAAAAAACTCGCACTTGCAAAATAAAATGCCTAAGTCTATGAAAGCCGATTTTCAGCCCACCGTGCGGCGTCACGGCGTCCTGACCTACCGCATGACGCAGGTCCTCACCGGACACGGAAGTTTCGGGAGGTACCTGTGTCTGATGGGAAAGAAGGAAACGCCTGGGTGTCACCACTGCGAGGGTCGCCCTGAGGACACAGTCGAGCACACGGTGCAGGACTGCCCCCCTTGGGCAGAGCACCGACGTGTCCTCACGGCGGCAATAGGCGGAGACCTCTCGCGCCCGGCATTGGCCGAGGCCATGCTGCGGGGCGAGAGGGAGTGGGAAGCGGTCGCCTCCTTCTGCGAAGCAGTCATGCTTCATGCTCCAGCCCAGCCGCAGTGGTAGACGCCCACGGCGTCGGACGTCGGCCGACGATCTCCGGCCACCGTAGGCGCGGGCATGCGGACAGCGAGTAAAGGGCAACTCGCTGTCCGACCATGGACCATGCCCGGGTCGACGGCGCGTCGTGTTCCACGCGCGCCTCAAAGAGCGTCAGCAATATGACGAGGCCGTAGAGGGCCGAAGCCTGCCGGGGTCGTGGGACTCATCCCGTTACCGTGACCCCGGTACGTAAAGGGTTATTGAAGGAACACCGTGGATTTTAGTCAGTAAAAGTCTGACAGTCCCTCCCACCCTGCCGGGAGGACTTATTTGATAATTTTACCAATCTAAAAAAAAAAAAAGTCTACGTCTGTGGAACTTATTACAAATTTCAATACATTGATACCAGAGACCGAATTTTTCAAATTAGGAAGAACGAAGAGATTTATAAAGATTTAGTGTTATTGGCAAGTGACGTGGAAAGTTATTGACCATCGTAGTGCTGTGACACGTTTAATGAAATGAAATAATGATGTTTATTTTGCAAATGGGTTATAAGTAACACTTTTACACGTCATTTTTTTTTCGTAAATGTAAACTAGATGAGGCCAGTGTTTCCTAACAGACTACTCTGAGAATAAACACTGAAACAAACTCAGAGGTTAACGTCTCTTTTAAAGTCCATACAATGTGTAGTAATCAAATCATATGAGAGCCATGTAGGTTTATGCCTGTGGCGCCCTTTAAAGGACAGAATCATACAGATTTGAGCAGGCCCAGGCAGGATTTGTTTGTTATGATTGGTATTCAAGAAATATATGAAACCGATAATTTGGTATCAATTCTTTGAGTCACTTATTTTGAGCTGAAACTATGCATAGAGACTCCATACTAGATGTTGTCTTCAGCCCTTTTGGATAGATATGGGGTTTCCGTTACACGTTGTATATTGTTAAAAAATCCTAGAATTATTGGTTCTTATTACTGCAAGCTATAGTGTATATTGAATTTATTTAACATTGTCCAATCGGAGTTTCTTACTAATGCTAAAAAACTAGCTTTAAAACGAATTTTAAATTATCAGCGAAACAATTCGCTTTTTTGTTTTTCTTCACATTGAATGTAGCCTATGGTTAAAACTGAAGTCAATTAAAACTTGGTCTTAATTTCCAAGTTACGTCTTTGCTCTGCGTCCAATGTTAATATCTACAAAATTATTTTCTACGGTTGATTTATATTTGAATAAAAGTGAATCAAATTACTGGCTGGTAATTAGTTTATATTATTAATTAAGCTTTGAAATTTTACAATCTTAAACCTCTTTTTGAAAAAAAGAATCCATCAGGCCACAAAATATACAAACACTTGGCACATTTGTATATGATATAAAAACTTTTTACCAAAAAATTAAACCGACTCCCAAAAAGCACTGCAAAGTGAAAAATAACTTTAATTTCGGTAGTCGGTGTCTTTAGTTTTGTATTTTCGTTTTTAGCACCGACTTCCGAAATTAAAGTTATTTTTCACTTTGCAGTGCTTTTTGGGAGTCGGTTTAATTTTTTGGTAAAAAGTTTTTATTTCAGTCTTTTTAGTTGGTTGTTTTTTAATTTACCTAGTTACAAGAGCCTAAATGTCAACTACTTACAACATTTTATAAAATATTGCTTTTCCCAATGCTGGGCCGTTAATTTTTGAGGAGTTCTCCTGGTACTTCACCATCAGCTATACATCATCATATGCATTGTGACGAGCATAAAGTGCTTAATATCCATATTCAAGTAATCGAATCGCAATCCACGAAATACTTATTATTGAGTAGTTTCGGCGGCCATCTGTGGTCTTCATCATCAGTTCCACTTCCCCAAATGGTACTTTTTGAGAGCAACTGCACAAGTTACTATAAGAAATACCCAAAACGCCATAGGTGTGCCTATAATATTTGAAGAGTTCCCTCAATTTCTCCAAGATCCCATCATCAGATCCTGACTTGGTGACAAATGGTACCAATTTCGAAGTATACCCTATCAAACAAAAAAAGAATTTTCCAAATCGGTTCAGCCGTCTTCGAGTACTCGATGATCATACATAAAAAAAAAAAAAAAAAAAAAAATATACGCGTCGAATTGATAACCTCCTCTTTTGGTCGTCGGTTGAAAATAGAACTTGACGTTTTAAACTATGATGAAATATGCAGAGACCAGCTGGGTAGATCATATCCAGCGTTATTGAGTGTCGTAAGAGTCAACAGAGTGGCGTGTATGTTTGATATGCGGTTACGAGATTGTTCTGTTAGGTACGATAAACACTATGCGCCTACATTTACACAAGTCCTTCCTGACTTGGTTTATTTTTCACATTTATTGACATACCTAGTCGTTCTGTGAAAAAGGTAAATCTTTTTAATGAAAATTGAATACCTAAGGTATTTGGTTATTTTCAAAAACTTACTTGTATGAATTGCTTATTTGTACGATATCATAATAATAGCGTGGTTGTGACCACAACCATGCGATTATTGGTTACAAGCACAACTTATGAGTCGTATGTCCGAACCCAGGAATGCACGTTACTTTGTGTTTGTAATCGTGAGGAAACCGGCATGTTCTTTTGGGTGCATTCATACCTTTTGTTTCATTCCCACAACCCCGGGTAGTAATGACTCTGGTGGGCCCTGACAATGCTACTGACTGCTTTTTGAGGTGGGCTGGCAAATTGGAATTAACCTACACAGAAAATGCTGATATTGGAGCTTCCACCTGGAAAGGTTTTATGAATTAAAATATCATAGAACTACACACAAAACATGAACAATCCACCAGTCAAGCAGTCAAGCTCATGATTATAACCATATATACGATGAAATCGCGCTTTGTAGTGGTAAAGTTACAAAACCCCATATTCAGCGACCGTTTATAACAAGCCGCTTTGTGATCCAGTGTTATTAAGAATCAGGTGTGTAAGTCAATAAACAGTGCTAGAACGGCTAAACAAATACTCAGGTTTAATATAAAATGAGACGAAGTAGTGTTAAACCGTCACTGAAACTTGGCTGTAAATTGCCTTCGTTCTAGAATGAATTGTCTCCGTTCTAAATAGTGAGAGACTTGTGCACAATGGGTTTGAACGAAGCATGATTTTTTAAACGATTGAGACTTTCTCCGCCATACAAAAGATGACTTCAAAAGACATTTTTAGCAATAAATTCGCACATTGAGTCAAAATAGGTATAACATAACATAATTAGCCAATACTTAGAACACAGGCCTTCTTTCTATGAGAGAAAATGGGCTGTTACCCACCGTGCTGGGCCTGCACGGTGGTAACAGTCCATTTTCTCGTGCAGATTTGTGGATCTCGCATTTCTTCGGAATTTTCGGTAATAGGACAAGCAAGCCAGCTTGTCCTAGTACCGAATCTCACAATGTTTTCCTACACCATCAAGAGCAGTAGTGATGATTAAAATTACATAAAGTGCCTGCCTGAGTTCGAACCTTCAACCTACAAGTCGTAAGTCATGCCTGTTACCACTGGAGTATCACTGCACACAGCACAGCACACTGTGTTGACATTTTCAATCTGTATGTTTTGGAGACGGTTCGATTTTTTATTAAAAATACTTTTTTCGCCCGCAAAGAAAAATGTTTTATGTAGGTATCTATTATTGATAACTTAGCATTGTTCTCAAATTCACCCACGGACACCTCCTACCTCTTAATAATATAAGTATATATGTATGTGTATAGATTTTACATGGTGGTAACGCTGTCTCTCGGTGTAATATTTAATAACTCTCACATATAGTTCATTCATTCATTTTTGGACGTACTTGTCAGAACGGGCGGACAGAACCTTTAGAACCTTTTCTCCTGCTTACCGCAATGTAAGCCTACCGCGAAGGTGTGTTCCGCCGCTTTATTCGCTCAAAACCGCTCCTGCAAAACTGATCGAACTAAGGTGAACAGTGATCCAGTGCCTGAGACATTCCTATGATAGAAATCAATGCTTCGAAGCAGGAACGCCGTGTCGCCGCCAAGTTCCTGAGCACGTGTCGCGAGACGAAGACCAGAAAGTAAGGCGTGTACTTCTTATATCCCTAATAACCAATCGCCCGTTCACTATCCAGTTCTTTCTAGGCGAACACCGCGATCCTTTAAAATACAGTCCACTTCAAAATTAAAACCACCTTGTCAATTCGCCTTATAAATTGGTAATTTTCCATATCACACGGTTGTAGTTTGAAAACCCCTCCAAAAGTAACCCTATGCTTAGAATTTATTTGTTTGTGCTCCGCGTTTGTGGTTAGGTCGAAGAACACATATTATAGGTACCACAACTGAATTGGTCCTGCAGATTCGGGCTAAATTGGCCTTGCATTCAGACAGATATACAGAAAAACAGCCAGTAATATAGACTAAGATTCTGATTTACGTATACCTAAAAAAACGACTCCATTTAAGTAGTGTCATGTAGAGACGATGACAACAAGGCTACCCACTTGGCAGATGCTATGCTGTCTCCTCTGCATAGCACTACGCTGATTCCACACACAGCAAGTTCTGCGCCTGCATCAACCTTTATTATTCAGGAGATGAAGCCAACCGTCCAACAACCATAACATTGTAAAATATCTCACATCTCGTTAAGCAATAACTTTACAAAGTTGCTAAATATACGGCTTGGTTCGACGATGACGTACCGAGAGCCTCATAAAAGTCTATAGCAGTTTTCAAACGTTTAATGGACGCCTTTCGCTTGCGTGGAATTGTATTCCAACTTTTAGCGGCAACTTTGAATTTCGTTGTGGTTTTTGTTTTAAAAGTAAGTACGGTACTTTCTTACACTTTTTAGGGTTCTGTAGCCGAATGGCAAAAAACGTAACCCTTATAGTTTTGTCATGTCTGTTTGTCTGTCTATCTGTCTGTCTGTCTGTCCGTCCGTCCATCCGTATGTCACTGCCATTTTATTCCGAAACTATTAGAAATATACATTTGAAACTTGGTAGGTAGATGTATTCTATAAACCACTTTCCGATTAAAAAAAAAAAAAAAAAAATTAAGGGGGCTCCCGTGGAACTGAAACTGATTTTTTTTTTTCATTAAACCTATACGTGTGTGGTATCTATAGACAAGTCTTTAAAATTGGCATTGAGGATTTAAAACCACTTTTTCATAAAGTTAATCGTTTAAAAGATATACGCTTCCAAAGTGGTAAAATGTGTCCCCCCCATCTAACTTCTATAATAATGGAGTGAAAACTCTAAAAAAAATATATGCTGTAGATAGTAATGTAAACTTTCAACAAAAAGTAGTTTGAATGAGATCGGGTCAGTAGTTTTTGAGATACAGGATATTTTCTAAAACCACAAATATAACTTTGTAATTCATACAAACACTATGAAAAACAAAGTTATTTGACGTAGTTACTACGGAACCCTTCATGGGCGAGTCTGACTCTTACTTGGCCAATTTTTTGTCATTCTCCGCGAGAACTTGTTTGAGCCAGTCTTTAAACGTTCCTTATGATTCAATCCTTCTTACGGAGTGCATTTTGTGTAAGGTGGAAGAAATCCTTAGTTGTTAGCTAAATGCAGAGACAAAACAATATGGCATCTTAAGACAATTATGTAACTATTTAATATTATTATCCTTACTTACTTATAACCCAAAATAAAATAAAGGTATATAACAGCTATTCTGTACTTTCCATGCGTTTATGTTGCGTTTTTATTCATAAGGTACGTATTTTTAACCGACTATAAAAATGAGGAGTTTCTCAGTTCGTCGGAAACATTTTTTTAAGAAATTTTTTTTTTTAAATTCTTTTGAGACGTTACTCTTTTCTTACATGCTTATTTTCGGTGGATACCTACCTACCATACCATTTTTCAATTGTTATTGGGCTTGAGTCTGACCAGCGTCTCACCTGATGACAAGTGATGATTCTTTCAAAATGAATGATCATGATCACATTTTATTTAATAATGACAATTTTAGATAGATAGGAAATTTATGTAGTAGCTTTGTTGAGAATGCGTTCTGGTCATATCTCATATAATACATATGAATGGTTAAAAGTACCTCACCAAACTGAAGTTTGTGGAGTGATCGAACATATTTATCACGTGTTGATGGATTGTGACCGAAACATACGGGAAAGACAGTATGCGTTGAAGTGGGCTATTGTAACAGAATCTTACTTGTCCCGTAGTTGGAGGAGGTTAGAATATTGTGTTGACTGCTGTTTGTTATTAACGAGGAGTAGGGACTCACTGTTTAGTACCTACCTACATCATATCATATCTCATTGTTACCAAAGACAATGCTTTAAATTTTATATTGCCCAAAAGCATTCAATGTGTCCATGTTTTATTAGTTTACTGTTTTATATCCATTCAAAAAAAATCGTAATACAAAAAAGTTGGGGACTCACTGTTTAGTACCTACCTACATCATATCATATCTCATTGTTACCCAAACTAGATAGATAGATAGATAGATAGAATATACTTTATTGTACACCAATAATTGAATCATACTTAAATAACAATATTGTAAAAAAAAAAAATTGGTTACAATGGCGGTCTTATCGCTGAGAGCGATATCTTCCAGACAACCTTTGGAAGGACTTTATGAGCTTTATTTAAAATGGGGAGGGCTATATTAGTGTACTACTGTACAAATACTCATTAATAACGGAAAAACTAATAAAAATACAACAAAAAAAAAATATATACAAATACATAAGTACATAAAATAAATAAATATATAATGTGTACTTTAACATCGTGTGGAGAAAGCAAAGGAATAATCATAAGTTTGAAATAAAATGATTGGCAACCGAGCTTTTAAAAACAGCAAGTGACTGAGCTTGTCTTACTGACACCGGCAATCCATTCCACAACCGAATGGCCTGCACCGTAAACGACTGGTCGTAAAATTTTGTGGAATGGGTAGGCATCAAAAGTCTCAAATTCTCTGATGATCTCAAATCTCTAACATGTGTGTCATGAAGGAACTTAAAACGTTCTTTGAGGTAAAAGGGAGTCGTTGGATTGAAAAGAATACTGTAGAGTAATGATAAAATATGTGCATTCCGGCGAAGGCGGATAGGCAGCCACTTGAGTTTAGTGCGAAACTCAGAAACATGATCATATTTGCGCAAACCAAATATGAATCTGATACAAAAATTTTGGAGTCGCTCAAGCTTATCTAGCTGCACTTCAGTTAGATCTGGATAACTTGCATCAGCATAGTCAAGGATAGGGAGTAGAAGAGAATGGGCAAGCGCAGTTTTAGTAGCAGTCGGTAGGAAATTGCGCAATCTGCGTAAAGACCCCGCAGAGGCAAACAGTTTGCGGCTCACTTCCTGCAACTGGGGACCCCAAGACAAATCCTTATCAATATAAATGCCAAGGTCTTTTACTGAGTCACAGTAGGGTATAACAGTTCCATCAAAAATTATTTGGGGAAGGGTCGTCCAGTCAATTTTGGAACGTAGCCTAGGGCTGCCAACAATAATGACTTTAGTCTTCGCAGGATTAACCTTCAAACCATGATACAAACTCCAATCGGAAATACGCGCTAAATCTTTCTAGTTCTTCTTAGTAGTTCTTTCTAGTTTGTAAGCTACCCAGTTGTTAATTGACTTTCAGGTCTTGAATGTATTATGTTATGGGGTCACATTATCAAAGAGTAATAAAATCCCTTTCAATAAATAAATATAAAAAAGACAATGCTTTAAATTTTATATTGCCCAAAAGCATTCAATGTGTCCATGTTTTATTAGCTTACTGTTTTATATCCACTCAAAAAAAAATCGTAAAACAAAAAACTTTTCGCTTATTGTTTTATAATAAATTACTAGTTTAAAAAACACTAGAAAAACACGCTTTTATAAATGCACGTAAAAACAAAAAAGATCGTGTTCAAAGTCCATTCGTGGCCTTTCTCACAAGTGCAAACACGACTATGATACGATATTCCATCCTGGAATGCCGGTGCCTATCTTTCGGCTTCATCATCAGACCTTGAAATCTAATCGTGGTCAAAGTTCATTACAATACTTTTCTAAGAAATCCAAAACAGCTATGATACGATTTTCCATCATGAAGTTTCAGCTCATATCTTCCGGCTCCATCATCAGATCAGTTTGACAGTACCATATTATTGTATTGTCATCAGAACTACATACAGCTGCCAATTTTCATTACGCTACGACCCTTGGAAGATGGTTAAATTAGCTACCTTAGATTTCATTATATAGTTACTTACATACAGGTCGACCAAATAAAAGTGTGTTAAAAACACATATAGCTTTAAATGAATTAAAAGAAATCACCTATGAGCATGATTTAGAAATGTAAAAGTGTCCACAGGTAGGTATGGACGTCTACCCACTGGATGCGACTATCCACCCACTGGATATAATTTCTTAGTAGACTTTTACGACGCCCTTGGGAACAGATGGGATGACTTATTTTAGCTAGGGACTTGAGGCGCATTGCATCGTCCATTCTTTTGTTGGCTTCGTTCAATAGTAGCCTGAAAACTTTACAGTTTTTTTTTTTCAAAAAAATATCTGTTGCCATCTATGTATATCTATATAAAAATGAATCCCTATATTTTTGGTTACGCCATAACTTGATTATAACTGCTAAATTTATGAATCTATTATATTTTCTATTATAAAAAAAAATCTAAAACTTTGAAGGAAATACAATTGCGTACACAAAACATAAACACTAACTATGCACAATAATTATGGAACTATAAGTGCAATTAAAGGCTTACACCAAATCCGCTATACTGTTGTTTACCTATTATAACTGCCCTGATACGTCTTGCATTGTGTCAAATATCATTGACTAGCAATCTCTATCAATATTTTACTTGTAGTACGTTCTTTTGTTCGTAGCACTTAAGTAAAATTTTAAATCAGTGGTATTAGCTTCTAAACTATTCGTTTGAATCTTCTTCTTCTTAGGGAGTCGATGGAAAAGTATTTTAAATAAGTTTGGCCCAAAACTCAGCAACACGGACACGGCTCGCTGATACAGCCATAATTATGATCATCAAGTGTGCAGGAACATAATTCGTTTGAATGATATAGTGTAAATGGTAAAACAAATCTATATGAAATGTAGAAAATAAATAATATATTTATTGGAATAAGAATTAATAATAAATTGGGGAAAATAGTTTAGCAAAAAAAGAAAAAAAAATATACGCGTCGAATTGATAACCTCCTCTTTTTGTCGTCGGTTGATAAAAAATCTTTTTTTTTAACGTTATAGATAATAATAGACCTTTTTAAGACCTACAAATTCTACAACAACATTGTTTTGATAAACTTCAGTATTTTTTTTTTATATAGGGCCACTCGTATTTCAGCACACTAAGGCTGGTTACTACTTAACCGGACGAACGTACAGTAAATTGCTCAGTCAGCATGATTTTTTTGGACATTTTTAACATTTATAGTCATATTTCAGCCAACTTACACGTAACCTGAATAAATTATACACTAAAACCATCTTTCGACTTTGTCCATTGGTGACATGCATGAAAATAACACTAACATATATGTAAAGATAATTATTTTTACACATAAGAACTACATACTAAGATAGCATATTAATTTAAATCTTCTATTCTGCAATTCACCTAATCGGTTAGTTTTACTGTTTCATTAAAACATGTTTATACCGCATTTTATCTATTTCAATTTATTATTCCTTAATTTAATTCAGAGTTATATTTGACTGCAGAGTTTGAAGAAATAAACTTTTTACGCGACTGCAAAAATTGAGAGTTATGTTTTTACCGTGATAGAATCCACGACAGCGAAGCCCCGCGTGAGTACTAGTTATAATATAAAATTATAGTTATATAAAAATAACAGTTTCTTAAATGAGGATATAATTGGTAACGAGACGACTATCCCTAAGTAAATAAAAACCTACCAACAAGAATAAATGTTTGTGTTAGACGAAATAAACATTACGTCACTATGCCTCAATATTCATAATTATAAAACGTACGTACGTATGAACGACATAATATCGAGAGATTGTTTGCAGAATATCGAGTGATGGGTCCTTTGTACAATATCGAGTCTTCGTGTGTTACCTACACTTCGACGTCCATTGTTTTGTTATAACCCGTCTTTCAAAGCAGAGGGAGGTTGTAATCCATCAATGTACGTCGAACGAGTGACCATTGTTGTGAGTGCAAAGCTTTTTTTTCATGTCGTAGAATAGGAATATGAGGAGTGAGGTATGTCATGATAGCTTGATGAGTACAGTAATTGTTAACAAATTAGTGATTTATTTTGAATATTGCATAAAAAATTTCGCATACGTATTTCAAAGTCCTACATAAGTTAGAAATAACATCAACCAAATAGCAATAAAGTACAAAAATAACAGATTTGATCGATTATATGTAAAAGTACTACCATAAATATCTCGACAAAATCTAAATATCACGTTCAAGTGAAAACTTATTAGATAAAATTTCGCCAAGAATAAAAACAAAACAAAATCGAAAGTCGTATTGGAAAATGGAACTTGTTCGCTAATTGTGGCCACATGCTACTTCATACACCGTATGCTCATAGGAAATTGCGAAATAAGGCTTTCGACGATGGAAAATATAAACAATGGGAGGAACAGAAGCTCTATCGTAAATCCAATAACAGAGAAGACATTATCAGCCGGTGAACGCCTTTCCGGTGGAATGTTGATCGTAAAAAAGTGATAGGTTTAGCCGATAAAATTATAATCATTTTTGTCTATGTAGTATGGTATTTGGTCGTGAAATTTTATTACTAGCTAAGTTAATATCTGTTAACGAGGTCCCTCGAATATTTTTATGCCGAAATGGAGTAATATTGAAAGTTATTATCGTTGCTATAAAAGTAAAAATGTAAGTAGATAGAACTCACTGGTTATTATTTCACCATTATGCTTTATAATACTGTATTAATATCAGTTCTCGTAAATTGAAAAGTTTCCTTTTCTTCGAAACCTTTCATTTCTAAAAAAATCGGAGTTACCGGTATAAAAACCTTTTGAATAAGTTTAATATTATTTTATAATATATATAGCGTGGGTTTTTCAACAATCTTGCAAATAATGGGTAATATGGCCAAGCGGCGATAAAGCCGATATCTTTGTGGAGTTTAGATACGTACTCATGTAATAGCTAGCTCCAAGTTGTAAAGAGGGCAACGTCGAAAGCAATAAAATGACCGATAAAATTGGTTCGCCGTCCAAAAGAGGAAACTTTGCATACGAAAAGTACCTACAAACGAACATTATATACTCTATATACGTACATGAAAATGTTAATGCTCAATTTGAATCGAGTACTCCTATTGAAAACGTATTTTGTTTCGATTTAACATCCACACCTGCCACTTTAGTATTTATTTGGGAAACACGGCGCAAATAAATATGTTTATGCACTGTTCAAAACGGTTTACTTAGCTGTATCATTACATTTGTAATAAATAAAGTAGGCTTTTTTGGGGGCAAAAACATCAAATGACTCTTCCCACTCTCGGTGGAGCAGATGGGAGTGTCAGACCTCTACTGACTAGGAAGAAACCCACCCTGTTCCTTCAGCTGCCTTTGCGTTTCGGGGTCACGGTATCTCGTTAGAACATAACCGCAACCCCGGCTAAATTAAAGTAGGCTGTCAGTGCTTAAATTAATCGACTCCGCTTTACTTAAATTTATACATAAACAACGTCACATTTTTCATAATTAATTTTTATCGTTCGCCCCCGCAGTCAGAGAGAGATAAACAATTATATATTCCTATCGAAATAAAATAAAGATGAGAATAAAATATAGATCAGTTGAGTTTTTACAGCGCAAATCCACTCGCTTACCGTTTATAAAATGAACGTTCGATAAAGACAATAAATTGGACTAGGAGCGGGCACAAAATAAAATTAAAACTGTGTACACATGCATTGAATCATGGGGTCAAGTGGACGTCCCCCGAGGATTTGGCAACCGATACACGACTGTGCACTTAGGTTCAGGCAGCTGGACCGACGGGGCTAGGGGTAGGTACTGCCACCGTTGTGATAATAGGCTTATATCTTAGCCGCCTGCGATTGATGTGCTTATGAATGGTGGTATTATTGTAATGGGTTAATTCAATAGCTCTTTTCGTTTTATGCCAAGGAAATCATAACCCGAAATATTTTATGGCTAACATCATCTCCGAAATAAAAGCGCAGAATCCCATGCAAATTTTCAAACAATTGTGGTGGTCCTACATACATAAATATTTTTGCTATAATTCGGGAAAGGCTCACACAAACAGAAGCGAGGTGACAATTCTACGGAAATTTAACGAGCAGTTTCTTGTAGACAGAGAATTCTTTTACAGAAAGAGGAGTACAACAGTTACGATTAAGTTATCAGCATTTTTAAGGTACATTATCTAAGCAAGCTTCCATTATTAAACTTCCTTGACTGTAAAAAGGTTTTTGAGAGATTATAGACTGAATGTAGGAATGACTTTTCAAGTACCAGCTAAGACCTGAAGAGGTTAAATACATTCGTCTAGAAACATCTGAGATATTTCGAAGAGTACTTATACATTAGTAGAGCATACTCTTCATATCAATAAGCATCGGTGAGCATTTACTTACTTTCGAGATCGTCTCACTCAACGCAACCTCAGGCTATGAGCTATTCGGTGAGAATAAGGTGCCGATAAACTGTTCGTTTATGTCGAAATCCTGTACGTTACGATCCGTAGAAGTTGTTCCAAGCTGTGACAATATTGTAATTTTGTGCTGTCAGATTATTGTTATTATAGTGTTTATTTTGATAGTATTATTTATTAGGTAGATTTATTACAATGTATGTAATCGGCTTAATTGTGTTTTTAATAAGTTTTCGATGTTTTTAACTGATTTGAAAAAAGGAGGAGTTTCTCGGTTCGTTGGAATGTTTTTTTTTGTATGTTCACCGATTATTCGAAGACGGTTAAACCGATTTAGAAAATTCTTTTTTGTTTGAGAGGGTATACTTTCTAGTTGTTGCCATTGTCATCACGTCAAGATCTGATGATAGAATCATGGAGAAATCGAGGGAACACTTCAATTATTGTAAGCACACCTGCAATTTGGATACTTCTTATAGTAACATGTGCAGTTGTTCTTGAAAAAATGGTGCTTTATTTGGTGAATTGGCCACCGGAACTACTCAATAATAATTATTTCGTGGGTTGCGATTCGATTACTTGAATATGGTTGTCAAGCACTTTATGCTCATCACAGTGCATAAATGGAGCTCATGGTAAAGTACCAGGAAAAGTACCTCAAAAACTAACGGCTCTATATCGGGAAAAGCAATATTTTGTAAAAGGTTATAAGTAGATTACATTTAGGCTTTTGTAACTAGATAAATTAAATAAAATTATATTAAAAATTTAAAATACCCCCTACGCAAAAAATACTTATTAGTAGTTTACGGAACATCCCTTAAAATATTATTTGCGACTATTTTTTATTTTATTTTTAAGGGATGTTTCTTAAACTACTAATAAGTATTTCTTGCGTAGGGGATTTTTTAAATTTTCATTTAAGTTAATTTTAAGCTTTTTAAACTTTTCACCTACCATAGCTTTTGTCAATTTGACCAATTTCATGGAATAAGTGCTGCGTAATCTCGACGTGAACAAAGCTAGGTGCCCCGACGAGATACCAGCAATTGTTCTTAGAACTTGTGCGCCTGAACTGTCTGCAATCTTGACATGCCTGTTTCGCCTTTTGCTAGAGAGTGGAAAGGTGCCGAAGGCATGGAAGTTGGCTAACGTGCAGCCTGTGCCCAAAATGGGGAAGTCGTGCCGACCCGGCCAACTACAGGCCTATGTATCTCAGTCACGTCCATACTCTGTAAGAGTATGGAGCGTGTAAGCTCCTGGCAAACCTAGAAGCCAACGACGTCCTCAGTGACGAATAATACGGCTTCCGCAAAAACCGGACAACTGGGGATCGTCTAGCGTATGCCATTCATATCTAGAGTGAGGCTATTGAGAAGTACGGGGAAGCACTTGCTTTTTCCCTTGGCGTCTCGAAGGCCTTTGACAGGGTCTGGCATGATAGCCTTATTGCTAAGCTTCCTTCTTTCGGTTTACCCACTCAACTTTGCGTTTAGATTAAAGACTTCCTGAGAGACCGGTCCATTCGAGTGATTATTGATGGCTGCTCGTCAGGCCTATTGGCAATTAATGCCGGGGTCCCTCAGGGGTCGGTTCTCTCAGCAACTTTATTCTTGCTGCACATTAATGATCTGCTTATGCCCGGTGGCTTTGGGTATGCAGACGACAGCACAGTTGCTGTTAGATATGTGTCCAGCGCGCGTGCTAGTGGGTCACAGATCCAGTCTCTCCATGAGGATATGGTTGGGCACTTGAACTTGTCCTTGAAGGCTGTCTCCGAATGGGGCGATGCCAACTTGGTCATGTTTAATGCAGCTCAGGCCAGCTAGCCCAGGCGTGTCTCTTCTCTGCAAAAAGGAGCCAATTCCAACCGGCTCCTATTTTCCGTGATGTAACCGTGCCGATAACCGATTGTATTGTGCTTGTTGGGGTTACACTAACTTCCATCCTCAATTTTGGTTCATTTATCGAGGCTAAGGCTCAAGTAGCAGCAAAAAAGTTGGGAATCTTAGCAAAGGTGAGACGGTCCTTCACACCGAAACAGTTGCTCTATCTTTATCAAGCCTAGGTTCGGACGTGTATCGAGTACTGCTCTCATCTTTGGGATGGATCTGCCAAATACCAACTAGACGCCCTTGAGTCTATCGAGAAGCAGGCCAAGAGACTCATTGGCACTAGTCGAGTCAAAGCTGCAGAGCCTTGAATATCGACGACGGGTTGCAAGTCTGTCGGTTTCTCAAACATTTCGCGGAGTGTGCGATGGAATTACACAATCTAATTCCGCCAAGCCCGTTCCATCATCGTACTACAAGACAAACGGCGATGCGCCATTGTTACATGGTGAACATCCCACCTACACACACAAAACGTTTTGGGAATACTTTCATTGTGCGTACGGCTGAGGAGTGGAATTCCCTGCCGGAGTTTGTGTTTCCCGATAGCTATAATCTGGGAGTTTTCAAGTCAAGAGTGAATAGGTTTCTTCTAGGTAAGCGTGCTCCATCTTCGACCACATCATCACTTACCATCAGGTGAGATGTTGGTCAAGCGCGAGACTATTCTGAATAAATAATTAAATAATAATCTAAGTCGCAAGCGCGTCTGCTGGGCATGAGGTCTCGGATTTGTTTCCCGGATCGGGCAAAAAATGCTATTAGGGTTCTCTATTAGAATTTCTCAGTAGTAGACCGTAGTTTGGGAGATGTCGGTGTGATACCCCTGTCCTTTGAAAAGACGTTAATCCGTTGATCCTGGCTGTCATTTGGACATATTTGACAGCCGTTACGGGTAGTCATAAGGGTGTGGAGGTCAGATAGGCAGTCGCTCCATGTAAAACTCTAATACTCAGCTCGGGCACGCCGCAATTGCGGCGGTAAGACCCCTCTTTGAGGAGTGGCTAGATCGGCGTCACGGCGTCCTGACCTACCGCATGACACAGGTACTCACCGGACACGGATTGTTCGGGAGGTACCTGAGTCTGATGGGAAAGGAACAAACGCCTGGGTGTCACCACTGCGAGGGTCGCCCTGAGGACACAGTAGAGCATACGGTGCAAGACTGCCCCGCCTGGGCAGATCACCGACGTGTCCTCACGGCGGCGATAGGCGGAGACCTCTCGCGCCCGGCATTGGTCGAGGCCATGCTGCGGGGCGAGAGGGAGTGGGAAGCGGTCGCCTCCTTCTGCGAAGCAGTCATTCTTCCGAAGGAGGAGGCGGGCCGTGTGAGGGAGAGGATGGCGTCCTCCCTCCAGCCCAGCCGCAGTGGCAGACGCCCACGGCGTCGGACGTCGGCCGACGATCTCCGGCCACCGTAGGCGCGGGCATGCGGACAGCGAGTAAAGGGCAACTCGCTGCCCGACCATGGACCATGCCCGGGTCGACGGCGCGTTGTGTTCCACGCGCGCCTCAAAGAGCGTCAGCAACATGACGAGGCCCCCCCTGTAGAGGGCCGATGCCTGCCGGGTCGTGGGACTTATCCCATTACCGTGACCCCGGTACGTAAAGGGTTATTGAAGGAACACCGTGGATTTTAGTCAGTAAAAGTCTGACAGTCCCTCCCGCCCTGCCCGGGGTGGGAGGAGTTATTTGATAATTTTACCACGTTAAAAAAAATAATACTCAGCTACATCTGGTTAGATTGGAAGCTGACTTCAACATAGTTGGGAAAAGGAAAAGATGATGATGAAATAAATTTATAATGTAAGGTTAAATTACATTTTTTAATTTATATAGATAATTTGCATTTCGAGAAATACAAGTAAAATAAATAATAAAAGGATTCATTGACCTCAAAGGACAAATGTATACAATAGAAATCAAGGATGGCTTGAGAGTTACTATTAGGCCGTGCGCGCACTACCTTGCGGTGGCCGCAATTCCGGTAGTTCTACCGCACCGGTAGACTGACCGCAGTGCGCGCACTTCTATGACACTCCATACTTCACAAATTTTGCGGTGCGGTAGAACTACCGGAATTGCGGCCACCGCAAGGCAGTGCGCGCACGGCCTTATACCAAGCTAAGCTAAGTATCTATGAGGCTTTATTTTGGGAAGTTACGCACAGGAATATTATCGCTTAATAATTACTTATCATTAAATACTAGTTACACGAAGTTATTTATGTATGTTATACGATTGCCTCAAGAACAAGTGTCACTTCAAGTAAAGATAAAACCGTCATAATCAAAATATACATTCAGTGTGAGTTAATAGCCCAGCTCGCGTGGAAAGGATTTTTCCAGCGAAATTAAAGTAGTCCCCTATGTCACTATCCCTTTCAACTATCATATCGCACCGTTGCGATAGTACGATATGTTTTTACGTTACTCAGCTTCCGTTGCTCCGTTTTGACTTGAACGATGGACAAACAATGAAACCCTCTTTTGCAAGTATAATTTAACTTCGAATTCGCTTATAATACGCAAAGCATTGTAAGATTCTCATCTAAGATTTTATGCACTAATCCCAGTTGTCATACTTGTATGACATTATTATGCATTGTTATCAGTTACTGTTAATCTTTTGGCATAAACTCGTAAAAAAGAGCATGACTGGCAAATACAAATGCACGATTATTTAGCGTTTTACTTATCATATAATTTTAAATGACGTGAGGAGTTCGTTTCAAATGAGATATAGTCTTTGATTATTCATATAAACATTATGAAAAATAAAGTTATTTTTCGCTAATCTATGCTTGCTTTTACGGAACCCTTCATGAGTGAATCTGACTCGCACGAGGCCGGTTTTTATATGTCAAAACAGAACAACCTCTTCGATGTGTTTTCTGGTGTGAAGATAGTTGGAGGTCTGGGTAGTGGCATAGGCTATTTTAATTTCGCAGAAAAAGAACCTTAAAACGCGAGCGAAGCCGCGGGCAGAAGCTAGTATCAAATATTCTGAATGCAGGAGACTCACAGTACCCCTCGGAAAGAAACTTTACAGTTAAAAATCCAAAATAATGAGACGGCAAAAGAATCCATTACTTACGCGGGCCGAGACACTTACATTTACAATCCCTGTTCATTCTTCGTTTTACAAACCCTGCTAATAGTATATTAGGTATTCTGGGCACGCCCTTCCCCTAATACAAGGTACAAATACAAAGTGACAATCTAAAAACAAAACGTTTATAAAGTGTAACCCCGAAATTGAAACCAAATAGAGCGGGCTACCTTATAATACTTTCACAAAATAATAGGTTTTAAATTTGTGAAAATATTATTTCTTTACGATTTGACAAAGAATTTTACTGCTACTGGTGTGAATTGGATTTGATTGTGTTGGTAAGCACGTTTTATTTTACGATTTTAATTAAGATAACTTGTCAGTTTGTGTATTTATTATGATCATAACGTCAGTTTCTCAATAACAGCCTATTGTCGTACCTTAAGTATAAAGTTAATTTTGGGATGTTATTTTTTTTTTCTGTAGGTGGCAGAACTGGGATAATATAATAGCATGTTATTGTAAGTTATATAGCAGTAGTGTGCTATGAGGCATCAAAACGTTCATTTTAAATGCAAATAATGTTCGTTTGAATGCCCAGCCAGGTTTCCATTAAAATTTAATTCAAATCCTTTGAAGAGCTGCTGATACTAAGCTAGCCAATGGCTGCAGTCTGTCGGAATTTCTGATTAAAAGGAAAGGTACAAAAGGGATAAAGAGTTTTTGATAAGTCATTCCTGTTAAAAATATTTATATTTTGTTTCGTGGAAATCCTACCGCGTAATTGTGTTTCATCGTTTGTGCTGCCCACAGCCATAATTCAAAACAACACAATTCTAAAGACCCATTAACTGATTAACTTTATCAGTTTTCCGGGATATAAATGTAACTCTTTTAAAGTAATTCGTTTGGAAATCGATTCTGGCAGACAAAGATAACTTTACGTATGTAAACTTCGGTCCTTTCCGGACAGGAACTGAATGGTATTAAGTCCTACATTAAAATTGATTGCACGTGTCCATAACCTTTTTGGGGACTCATTTTCTGCAATATAAAAGGAAATGGGACGAACCGTATTGAAACTTCGTTTTTTATTTTCTTACTAGGAAAAGACAAAACTGGCCTTTATTTTTCCAAACGTGAATAGCCGTGTTACTACAGTATAAAAAAAACGCCAGAAAAAAAATCAGAGCGTGTAGAGTCGGGCCGTAATGTATGTATGTATGTATGTATGTCGGGCAGGTGTCCGCAACTCCACGACCATGCGCGTATTTTGCGTAAGGGGTAAGATTTCTCTTCACTCAATCCATGCCAGTTCCTCCAGGAAGGCGAGCAACGCCCTTGTTTTGCTTACCATTTCTCGGAGGGTACCTGGGTTGCCGAAGTATTTAGTCCTGTAATCCGCGACTACAGGGCAGCTTAGTAGCAGGTGTGCTGCTGTTTCGTCCTCCTCCATGCAGGCTCTGCAGAGTGGGCTGTCTGTGACTCCTATTAGATAGAGGTGTTTATTAAATGATCCATGACCGGTAAGGGCGGCTGTCACCAGCCGAATTTGCGGTTTAGATAGTCTAAGGACCTGTTTCGACAAGCGGCCATCAAGGGTCGGGAGAGCCTCTTTGGCCTGCCTGCACTCACCATGGTCCTCCCATAGTTTGTGGTGTAGGTCTCTGGTGCGTTTCCTTACCAGGTGACGCAGATAACCGAAGGGGAGTGGTGCAATGGGTTCAGGTCCCATAATCGCCATACTCGACGCCCTTCTAGCGAGTTCGTCCGCTGCATCGTTGCCTCGGGAGTCGCTGTGTCCTTTGATCCATTGAATGGTTATATTGTTGTGTCTACCAACCTGGTTAAGGAGATTGTGACACTCCAAGATCAGCCCGGAGTTAACTATGTGGCTGTTCAGTGCTTGCAGGACCGCCATGCTGTCCGAAAGTATACGTATCGAGTGGTCCTTAACTTCCCTGTTTATGATGGCCGAAGCTGCCAGTGAGATGCCCAGGCATTCGGCCTGGAACACTGTGTTGTAGACCCCCAAAGGTCTGGCTATACGAATGTTGAGATCCTCCGAAAAGACTCCTGCACCCGTACCAGTACCTGTTTTGGAACCATCAGTGAAGACACGCACCTCAGAGGGACACAGCCCCTCACAGCGGTGATCCTCGTACAGTTGGATTCTGTATTTTTTGTCAAAGACGATTTGTTTGGGCACCCTGTCATTAACTGCCTTCGTTATGGGGAGCTCGTTGTTGAGTTCCTCAAGCAGAGCAGTGTGCTGTGTTTCTTTCTTACCCCAGAGGTCCAGTGTTTTAAGACGCACTGCTGCCATCGTCGCTTCCTGTTGTATGAACAGATGGAGCGGCGGGAGCCCCAGCATAGCCTCCACAGCTGCTGTCGGGGTAGTTCTCATGCAGCCCGTTATCGCCACGCAGGCCAGCCTTTGTATGCGTTGCAGTTTGTTTACGGCTGTGACAAGCTTGGTGCGGGGCCACCACACCACGGCCCCGTAGGTAATCATCGGCCGAATTACAGCATTGTACAACCACATTGTGTTTTTTGGGGATAAGCCCCACTTCTTACCTATCATTTTCTTGCATTGCCAGAAGGTGATGCATGCCCTGTTTAATTTGTAGTCTAGATGGTTGCTCCAGTTTAGTTTACAGTCCAGAATGACCCCCAGGTATTTAACCTCACTAGACAACTGGAGTTCTGTATTGAACAGCTTAGGTAGGCGATGAAGGCCTAGAGTTCGTTTATGGGTGAATAAGATTAATTCGGTTTTAGTGGGGTTTACCGACAAATCATACTCCCTGCACCATCGCTCCACGATGCGTAGCGCTTGCTGGGTGAGGTTACAGATGGTTCCTGTTACCTTCCCAGGCACGAGGATTGCGAGGTCGTCTGCATAGCCTATTGTGTAATAACGGTGAGCGTTGAGTTGTGTGATGAGGTCATTGATCACTAAATTCCAGAGGAGAGGTGATAGCACGCCGCCCTGTGGACAGCCTCTGGCTATTAAGGCTACCTGCTGGTCTTCCTCAAGGCGAACCACACGTTTGCTTAGCATATTTGTAATCCAATCAATAAGTACCTGCTGTACCCCATGTCTGGAGAGTGCGGCGCTTATGCTGGAGAAGTTTGTTTTGTCGAAGGCTCCTTCGATGTCTATGAACGTACCCAGGCAGGAACCCTTTTGGTTAATCGATTCTTCAATCACGGTGACTACCTGGTGAAGAGCGGATTCGGTCGACTTACCAGCGCTGTACGCGTGTTGGTTGCCATGCAGTGGTACTGTTTTTAGAGCGCCGTCTCGTAGCTCCCTTTCACACACTCTCTCCATTGTTTTCAACAAAAAGGAGGTCAAGCTGATTGGGCGGTATGATCTTGCGTTCGTGTAGTCACTCTTACCTGGCTTTGGGATGAATATGACTTTCACTTCCCTCCATACCTTTGGAACGTATCTAAATGCCAGGCACGCTCTCATTAGGGGCACCAGTCTCGTCACAACAGAGTTGCCCCCCCATTGAAGTAAGGCCGGGAAGACTCCGTCGGGACCTGGCGCCTTAAAAGGTTGGAAGCTTCGGATGGCCCACTGGAGTTTCTCCAGCGTGATCATCTTGCGAGCGTATTGCCAATCCTCGTCCGATGGCGTTCGGGTTACGTCCGTCCATTCGGTTACCTGTGCGAGGACGCTACCTAGGAAGTGTGTTTCGATTAGGATGCGCCTCGTTTCTTCCGGTGATGTGGACAGTGTGTTATCCGGTTTACGAAGTGAATCTGGCCCAGAAGTGGTCTGCTGTGCCAGTATCTTCCTTACCCTGTTTGCTTGTTGGCATGATTCAATTTCACCACAGAATTTTCGCCACCCAGTGGTTCGTCTGAATCTGATGCTTTTTTTGTAGGCGGATTTGGCGGCATAGTAAACCTCCCAGTCATCCTCCCTACATGTATTCATGGCTCTATTAAATGCCTTTCTTACCTTCTTGCGTTTGCGCTCCAGATCCGCGCCCCACCAGGGCTGTTTACCCGGTGTGTCGCGCGGTATGGTTTCTCGGCATGCAGAGTGGTAGCTGCTGATCAGTGATTCGGTGAGCTGGCCTACATACGCGTCTATTTGATTCGCGTCAACCAGTGTCACCAGGTCGCTTGTGTGTACAAGCCTTGTAACAAGGCTGCGTGTGTATGCCACTCTATCCGTATTTCGCGGGTTACGTCGTGGAAGTTTAGGAGTAACACAGACCTGGATGTCGAAACGGATCCACCTATGGTCAGAGCAAGAAGCCTCGTCAGATACCTGCCACCCATTGATGAGTTCCGCTGCACCCTCCGTTGCCAGTGTTAGGTCAATGATTGTTCGACTGCGTTTGGTTACGAAAGTTGGTTCGGAGCCTGTATTCAGAAGGGATAGGTTAGTTGTGAACAAAAATTCTACTAAAGCCTTACCCCGTTCGTTTTGTGTATCCATGCCCCATAAGGGGTGATGTGCATTAGCGTCAGTCCCGATGACGACCTCATCCCCCCTGCATTCACAGTGGGTCACGAGGCGGGCCAGTTCCCGAGGGGGCGGTGCCTCCGCCTCAGGCATGTAAGCCGAGACAAAGACGATCGCTTTCTCCGCTTGCCCCTGCTGTATGGTCATCTTTGCTGCAGAGACATCTCTGCAACAAAAGTCGTATAAGAACTGTGTTTTAACATTACCTGTGACGTAGATGCACGCCCTCAGTTTGTCATGGTTCGTGTTAACAAGAAGCTTACCTCCGAGATTGGAGAGTCCTTGTACGTGGCCTCCTCTGACCCACGGCTCCTGGATCAGGGCAATGGCCGTATGTTGAACCTCCAGCCACTTGCGAAGTTGAGCCGTCGCGGTCTGGCTGTGGTGGAGGTTCGCCTGCACGACTTTACAGTTGGACGAATTGGGAGCCATCTTTGACGGAACCCTCGTCGTCCACCCCCAGTCGTAATGTGTAGGAGTAATTAAATTGCTTTCAGTAGAATTAGACAACAGGCGAGAATTAAATAAAGTGTGTCTTCTTTTTTTGTATCAGTCGTTATAACAGCTAAATATTTTTGGTCTAATACACTTCAACGATATTGTCTGTCAACACAAATCTACTTCATGCGAAATAAGTCAACGGCTGTCAAATAATCCCTAGATTACCTATTCTATAAACATAGGTACGCCACTATATACATTATTATATTAGCTATTGGGTCCAAGTAATACCGACCCAACTCAGCTATGATTACTGTGATACAATTACATGATATTTCATGTAGTTGTCGTAAGTCGCGTCTGCCCTGTGAGATATGAACTAGTTTTGTATATTTGCATTGTGTTATGAACTATCAATTTCTTGGGCACTATTTGTTATTAAAGTTAGTAGGTATCTATTAAAATAGCGATTTTATTTCTTCATTCAAGCTTCATGCAATATTCGATGTAAACATTATAAATAGATTATTTTTAGGGTTCTGTAGTCGAATGGCAAAAACGCTTATAGTTTCGTCATGTCTGGCTGTCTGTCAATCTGTCTGTCTGTCTGTCTGTTTGTCTGTTTACCTGTCCGTCCGTCCGTCCGTATGTCACAGCCATTTTATTCTGAAACTATTAGGACTACACATGTGAAACTTAGTAGATAGATGTATTCCATGAACCGCTTACCGATTCTTATACAAAAATATAAAATTAAGGGGGCTCCCATACATGGTACTAAAAATGAAAGTATTTTTTTATCAAACCTATACGTGATTGGTGTCTATAGATAGGTCTTTAAAAATAACTTTGAGGTTTCGAAAATATTTTTTTCCTAAAATCTATCGTTTAAGAGATAGACACTTCCAAAGTCATATAATGGCTCTAACTTCTGTAATAATTGAGTGAAAAATCTAAATAAAATAAATGATCTTTATGTACACTTTGAACCAAAATCAGTTTGAATGAAATAGAGTCAGTGGTTTCTAAGATATAGCACACTTTCTACTATGAAGACAAAATTTCGCGTAGTTACTACGGCACCCTTCATGAGCGACTTTGACTCGCACTTGGCCAATGTTTCTTGTAACTAATGAAAATGAATGAGTTGGGCTTTGTTGAATTCATAATATTGATAAAAGCATTTGTTGAAACAGTAAATGTATTCTGATATTATTTAAATAATGGGATATTACATTTGTCAGGTAGGTAAGACGTCAGGTGTATTCAATTCCAGTAAAAGCAGAAAAAGTAGAAGACGTGAAAAGCTTCCTTAAGCGAGTCAAAAAACATTACCGTACTTATTTTATTTGGTTGTAACGTATTGAACGTTGAACATAACGTGCCTTCGCTGTTGTGTTCAATTTGTTTGACAAAGTGATCGAAAGCCTCTTCGGTATTCCATTTTGAAACACCATTTCACCTGTTATTGGCGTCGACAAGTGGAGTTTATGTCTCCACAAAAGTCTGGGCACAAACATTTAGAGGTAGCGCATAGATTCGAACCAAACATAATAATGTAAATTAATTTCACTAGCCAATTACTGTTGACGATGTAGATATTGATCCGGGGCGGTCGACTGAAAGCAATAAGCTTATTGACAATGGTCATCTTCAAACTTTTCTAATAATGCCCATTTCTGAGTAATCCTTTATTAAAATATAGATGTTCTGAGTAAACCTACTATTGACCGTTTATTTTTTTATTGAATGAACATTTTGAAAGCTTCCCCTCACTCTCAGCACTTCATAAGGTCTGAATGGACAGATGGGTAAGCGAAACTTTAATAAAAATAATAATATACTTTTTATTTCAGACCAAGTATCCATTAAAACTTGTTGGTGTAAACTTAAAAACTATGTTAGTAGGAAAACAAAAATAAAAAGTATACACAAAACAAAAACAAGACATAAAAACAAACACACTCAATTTGGCTCTTACGTGTACACCCATCCAGGACCTGAGAAAAGGACCCTCAATTTTTTCCGATAAGGTGGCGAGGATACTGTTGGTGCTGACAAAGAATCGCTGCAGCATCGAGGCACATCGCTTGCGCATGATAGTATAGAAATCATCCAACCGCGCTTCAGCAAACATACCTGATGCGCTGGAAAACCTTGGCAACCCGGCATCAGCACAGTTGAAATGAGTAACAACGATAGTAGGGATGGGGCTAGGAGACCCGTATAGAAAATTGCCAAAAATTCAATAATTAAAAGAAATTTACTAATATATTCTAATAATTGGATGAAAATACTATCGTTTAAGAGATTTTGTTTGAATAAAAACAAATTGATGTGAAACTACTTATATGTTAATGATTTTTTATAAAAGTGTTGCAAAATACTAAATAAATAACAAGCTGTCTTAAACTTACAAAACTTGAACCAAATATAGAATTTTCTTCTAAAATACGAATTAATAGGACACATATCAATCCCATTACAAAATAAATTAGTTATATACTTTTTAACGAATGGCGCAAAATTACGAGACGAAATGTAATTGTGTAATTGTTCGGTCATATTCACCTTTTTCGTGTTTAGACGTTTTTATCCACCGATGTGGTTGCAACACGATTTAACGAAGGTCCAGCTACTGAAAAGTGTACCAACGTCGCACAGAAAACATAAGAAATACGCGCATTTCAAAATGGCGCGGGTCTAATAGACCCAGCTATGCGATCATCTGTAAAAATGATAACTGTGAAAAGGCCTGAAATTAATTATAAAGCCAGCCTTTCGGAAAATCTGTGAAACCAACAGCTGTTCAGTTCTTAAGATTGTTCCTATTATGTATAACGCACTTCAAAGAAAAAAGTAGAACCAAACGTAACGTAAAATAATAAGCCGTCATTCTGTATAAAATGTTCAAAAAGATAATCACGCAAAAATTTTATCAAACAGCTACAGTGTTTCGTCGAATATCTTTTTAGTTCGAAACGAAAAGTATCTTGATTTAACTTCAGTACCAAGTAGCCGTCTAACAAGCAAACTGATCTGTACGAGACAGTGATGACCGACACAAAACGAAAGTGGCTTATGTTCTGCAGTTGGCACACCTGTTAGGGTGAAACGGACATGTTTTGAAACAAGGTGATCATGTCTTTAGAACTCCGGAGGAAGTCCTTTCTTAAGTTACTTACAAGTTTTTTGTGTGTTTAACTTCAAACGATTAGGTGTTTGCTCTTAAGTTAACGATCGAGTTCCTTACTACTTCCTTACTACTACGTACTTTATTGTTAGTATGTAGTCGGATAAATGGCTGTGTGAACACTTTTAAAAGGTAGTTTTATTTAGTTATGTAAGCTTTTTAGTAAAATAGAGATAATGCTCCGTTGGCTTACCTACATACTCTTAAAAAGCGCCTGCCGAGCGTAAGATTCTGGGTTCAATTACCAGGTTGGACAAATATTGGTTATATAATACATAAAAAATACATGAAAAAGATAAAATCTTTAAAAAAATATATTCCTACTATAAATCTATTTATTTCACCCATACACACAATATGTTTTGGGAATACATTCATCGTGCATACAACTAAGGAGTGGAATTCGCTTTAGTCTTTAGTCAAGAGTGCATAGGTTACTTTTAAGTAAGAGTGTTTCATCTTCGTCAACATCATCGCTTACCATCAAGTGAGACGGTGGTCGAAAGCAGCCGAGTAGGCAGCAATAAAAAGAGAAAACAATAATTTTGTAAACCTTAATACAAGTTCTTTGATTAGATAAGTCGAATAGCTCTGTTAAATTATTTTTTCCAGATAAAACCCCATGAAAAAATGTATTTATGTAAGTCAAGAGAGTTCATACCTAGAAAAGTTTGTTTTCTGCTTTTTACCCGAATACAAAAGACTGAGGGTTATGTTTCTGTTATTATAAAGTTCACTAATAATTCAAACAAAATCAACTACTGTTTTGTAACATAAGTATTCATGATGCATTTTGACGTCATAGTAAAGCGTTCACCGCAATTTCAGTACATACATATACATACTATACCTACATCTTTTAGTTTTAGTTTCCAAGGATGTCAGGATGTACGATATACCTACTTTAAATAGGTATGATTAAAAGTTACGAAAATTCGACGTTGTCATATTTCACGTAAGGGTGTTTTACATTAATAATCGCGACTTTGTCGAATTATAAAAGGTAGTTGAAAATAATTGAAAAACTAAACAATCAAATTTATATATGTATTACTTGTGAGATATATTGTGTTTTCATGTGATGGCAGAGCCAATCTATTTATTTAAAACGTTAAAGATTTTTAATATTGATATGGTCACTATAAGATGTTGTTAGGTTAGATAATTACGTAACAACTTAAGACAGAAGGTCCCTTAAGTAGGGACTGAATAATCGAATAACCGACTTGGTATTACACGGATCTCACAACTTTGTACGGTAGAAGAACTGAGTTGCGAGACTTGGTTTTTTTGACAAGTATGGTTTTTTGTGGGTACATATTACTTTAATGGTAAACCATAGAGGGGCTAATAGAATTAAAATCGCATGAATTAATGAATGAACGAGGTTTGTAAAATACATAGAAAAGTTATAAAGCAACGCTTTACTGAGTTGTTCATGTAGAAACATGAATGGGAGTCGATTAATGAAGGGGTCTATCGAGTGGACGTGTCATAAAGACTTCCGGTAGACATATTACATGTCGGTTATGGTGGATGACGTTTATCTTTACGAAAGGTCATGTGACTCATCTGCGTGGTATACCTAGGTAGGTATACCGTATATCCTGACATCCTTGGAAACTAAAACTAAAGGATGAATAGTAAATATGTACGTACTGAAATTGCGCTGAACGCATTACTATGACGTCGTAATGCATCATAATTATATTACAATAACAGTAATGGATTGGTTCTATAGCTATAGTATAGACCATTTTGTGGACCGATGTAGACTGGCATGCAGTCGCCTCCTTCTGCGAAGCACTAATTCTAGCGAAGAAGGAGATTGAACGCGTGAGGGAGCGGCAGCTCTCTTCCTTAATCAATCCTTAATTAGCTTCGTGCGTCAGAGATAGCTAGTTTATCTTCGGCCAGTATAGCCCGCAACAGAACTCTGACAAAAAAAGGTGAAAGGAGAGATATAAAAATACTAGATTTAGCAATGTATGGCACAGTATTATGATCGATTTCAATTTTATAACAGTCGTTTACCGCCACATGTGTATGTCAGGTTATCTAAATGCCCATTGAAACGAGCATAAGTAGTTCACGTGCTGATATATTGGTATGTACCTCGGATAGGTAAAGTTTGAAGAAGTCTGTCTATCCCCTCCTTCGGCGTGGTGAAATACAATTTGGTGAACATTTATCCAATCTAGCAGATATTCCCAATTCATTGGTAGTAATATAGGTGAATTTATGATAGGCGTTTAAATTCAAGCCCTTAATATTGGGTAGTGTTTGTTTAAAGAACTTTGGCGGTCAGCTGTACATTTTTAGTATTACTAGTCCTCCAATGATATGTTTACAAGTGACTCTTACCGAAAAATTAAGCCATTCAAATCTACGAAGGACGTCTATGAACGATTATGATACTTCTACATTTAAGTTGCTGCTCAGAAACGGACCACATCGAACACTAATCAAGCTATCACGTTTCACACTTCACTGGTATTTCTTTTATTCACAAGTACTCCCACGTTAACTTCTGATCAAGGGTTCACCGTTCAAATTCTCATTACTAGACCTGTGTCAACGTTGAAATCCAATTTGTTTTATGCCATGAACTAAAACGTTATACCTTCTTGTGAATATAAAACAAGAGTAGGTTTATTATTTCAGTAACGAGCTTAAGACTTTCCTATTATAAAGGGATTTTATTCTTGATACCTTTGTGTCTGTCTTTAGGAGCCATTTGCCATTCTGAATCTTTTTTTTTCTTTTTTATTTAAAATTATTTTTTGTCCGTTAATTCACTTATTTGAATATTTATATCCTTTACCCTAATACCATGACATGTTTCCTATGTTTCATTAAAAACTTGTAAAATGAGGAGAGATAACGAACAGACATACGGTCAGACAGACTGATATAGGTACTCGTAGTTACTATTGAATTTGAAATAATTAATTTATGCACACATACAACATTATTTCAAGTTTATTATAAACATTTAGTCTAGCTGTCTTATAAACTAGTAACAACAGGTACAGATACTTGCAAGAAGTAGACAAAATTCAGAATAAATGAGTGAAAATTTATTTCACTCTAGTACCTATTAGTACAATAACAGTTATGTTCATGTTATCAATAAAAAAGAACGGCCATTTTATTGAATATCGATAATTCAAAATTAGCGTTAGACAAATAACCATAAAAACAATTTAAGAGGTTTCACCAGCGAATTATGTTCCTTAAAACCGGCTCGAGCTTCATCGATATTTTATTCAGTACCTGTTACATCGACAACTCAATAATCAGATTATGTTCCAATCTTATAAATATCATGTTTTAATCTACACACAAAACAAAACGAAGCGTTTGGCGCACAATAAAGAAAGCTTAATGTAGAGGTTCTGTTTTCTTGTCACGTTTTTTCGCTGTTTAAACGTCCCTCCAACAAATGGCTCGGAACATAACTACATCGGCGACCGTATTCCTACCTAGTAAGAGAAATAAAACAGAAGGACAGATACACACTTTTTGTCTGTAATAGAATTGCGGAAATGACACTGTTTGTCCTTAAATTAGGCATCCAGGGTAGATTGAAATGATTGGACGAATGAAACAGAATGGACAACTGAACTATTTTTACCCGACTAAAGGGAAGGGTTTTTTTTTTCGAGAGTATGTAAATGTTGTAACAATCTCGAGAAGCTTATTCTAGTCGGAAAAATAGAGGACAGACAACCTCAAGACCGATCACCAGCTTGCTAGTCCGTAATAAAATCACTTATTTATTAGCCTGCCTTTAAAAACTTAGTTTAATCGTATTTATGTGACATGGAGAATAATAAATACTAATAGGGTATGAAGAGACGAATCCCAAATTTAACTAACTAAAAGACATCCCGTATAGACTATTTCTGTGTTGTGGTGCACAGCTGTATCAAAGAGTGAATTCTCTTCAGAATCTTATATTTGCATTATAGATATATCAGAAGTACCAAATTAAAACACCGTTGTAGCATGATATGAGTTTCAGGAGCCTTTAGGATGCGGTCGCCTTCTTCTCTGAAGCAGTGATGCCAGCGAAGAAGGAGGCTGATCACGTGAGGGACAACTCTCTTCCTCACGTACCAGCTGTCGCGGGAGATACTCAGGCGTGGGGGTCGTGGGATCGTAAGCCGAACTCCGGCCACCGTAGACGCGGACTTGCGGACAGGAGCAGGGGAAGCTCATCGTATGGAGTGGTTTTGTGTCATGTTCCACGCGCGTATTACGTTCCACGCACCAAACGGTACTTTAAAGAATTCCAAATAATATAATAAAATTAATATTTACTGTACACTTTATCTATACATATATGCAGCGTGAAATTGAAATGGTTGTTTTCCCACGCCAGGATGGTTACCCATCAGTAGTAGCATCGAAACATACAATTAAAGTTAAAAAAAAACCAAATGTATTTTTTTTTCAAATTATTAAAAAAATATTCTTAAACTCGAAAGCGCGAGAATCATTAGTAGTTCAGTAGACGTAACGTAGGTACCTACACGAAACACGCACCACCGCGCGCTGCCAATAAAGGAAAAAGTGATTAATAAATGTTCAGAGCAAAATAAAAACGCAAGAACGCATGGTGATAATGCATTAACTACACTGCGCCATTTTTTGTTTCTAATATTTTATTTGTTTATAAAATGATTGTATTACCAAGACAGCCATTTCGCTGTGGGAAAACAACCATTAAAATTTCACGGTGTATAGCCTGGGCTGCCCAAACCCCGCAGTGCCGGAGCCGTGACAGAAGCGATGCTTGCTATTTGTTGGATGCCTGCTTCCATGCTGCATGCCTTGCTTGCATGCTGCATGCCTGCTTGCATGCTGGGTAGGTATAAAATGCTAATGTAGGGCTTGCATAGGTATGAAATGTATGCCAAAAAAAGATTCTGACTGCGAATTTTCTAAGATATGATGGTTCTGCTTTTCAATTATTATGGACATGAAATTTATGCCTTAAGATTATTCTGACTAACAAAATTATGAGTTTCTAATCTATATATATAAAAGAAAGTCGTGTTAGTTACGCCACTTATAACTCAAGAACGACAGAACAGATTTGGGTGAAAATTGGTATGGAGGTAGCTTAAAGCCAGGAGACGGACATAGGATAGTTTTTATCCCGGAATTCCCACGGGATAGGGATTTAAGCGGGAAAAACATCCCACGCGAACGAAGAAGAAATGGAGAGTAGGGTAGGGGTAGGGTTGGTGTAGGGTAGGGGTAGTGTAGGGGTAGGGGTAGGGTAAGGGTAGGGTAGGGTAGGGGTAGGGTAGGGTAGGGGTAGGGTAGGGTAGGGGTAGGGTAGGGGTAGGGTAGGGGTAGGGTAGGGGTAGGGTAGGGGTAGGGTAGGGGTAGGGTAGGGGTAGGGTAGGGGTAGGGTAGGGGTAGGGTAGGGGTAGGGTAGGGGTAGGGTAGGGGTAGGGTAGGGGTAGGGTAGGGGTAGGGTAGGGGTAGGGTAGGGGTAGGGTAGGGGTAGGGTAGGGTAGGGGTAGGGTAGGGGTAGGGTAGGGGTAGGGTAGGGGTAGGGTAGGGGTAGGGTAGGGGTAGGGTAGGGGTAGGGTAGGGGTAGGGCAGGGGTAGGGTAGGGGTAGGGTAGGGGTAGGGTAGGGGTAGGGTAGGGGTAGGGTAGGTGTAGGGTAGGGGTAGGGTAGGGGTAGGGTAGGGGTAGGGTAGGGGTAGGGTAGGGGTAGGGTAGGGGTAGGGTAGGGGTAGGGTAGGGGTAGGGTAGGGGTAGGGTAGGGGTAGGGTAGGGGTAGGGTAGGGGTAGGGTAGGGGTAGGGTAGGGGTAGGGTAGGGGTAGGGTAGGGGTAGGGTAGGGGTAGGGTAGGGGTAGGGTAGGGGTAGGGTAGGGGTAGGGTAGGGGTAGGGTAAGGTAGGGGTAGGATAGGGGTAGGGTATCAGTTGGGTAGGGGTACATACCACGCGAACGAAGTCGTGGCTGGTCAGCTAGTTTATGATAAATGAGTGTATGATAGACAATTTTCTGCGAAATGAAGATTATGCTATCCGTTGTTATGCAAAATAATATTATGACGTAAAAAATTCTGCTATAAAATGTAGACCCATTTGAAGTCAGTATTCAAAGAGGTATAATCAACCAGGATATCATAAACCGGGACTTGGCCTCTGTTTTCGAATGGAGTAAGGCACATGGTTTGCAGGTTATCCCGTCAAAGACCCAGGTCATTGTAGTTGGTAGTTCCAGGTTGGCACCTAAGGTAAAATGGTCGCAGCTTCCTCAGGTTATTTTCAACGGCACTGCTATTCCATTAAGCGAGAAGGTTAAGAACCTAGGGGTTTGGGTTGACAAATATCTTTGTTGGGGTCCCCAATTACAAGAAGTCAGTCGCAAATTATTTGCTTCTGCCAATTCCCTAAGACGGTTGCGTAAATTTCTGCCAACTGCTACTAAAATTGCGCTAGAACAGTCTCTTTTACTTCCTATTCTTGACTACGCTGATGTCAGTTATCTTGATCTTACTGAGGCACAATTTGATAAACTTGAGCGACTCCAAAATTTTTGCATTAGATTTATATTTGGCTTGTGCAAATATGATCACGTATCAGAATTTCGTACGAAACTCAAGTGGCTTCCAATACGTCTTCGCCGGAACTTACACATCTTGTCTCTGCTTTACAGTGTTCTGTTTAATCCTAAAACCCCCACTTATCTTAAAGAACGATTCAAGTTCCTTCATGACACACATGCAAATTCTCTGAGATCATCAGAAAACTTAAGGCTTGCGGTACCGAGTCACAACACCAATTACTATGGTAAGTCGTTCGTAGCTCAAGCAGTACGGCTGTGAAATGATCTACCAGTGTCAGTAAGACAAGCACAAACCCTAACGTCTTTCAAAAACATGGTAAAGGATCTTTATATCTCTTCTTAAATTGTTGTTATTATGTATGTCTTTGTTTCTTTTTTTACCCGACTGCTAAGGAAGGGTTATGTTTTTCGCGCGTATCTTGTATGTATGTATGTATGTTTGTAATATTCTTTATTACCTCATATCTCCAGAACCACTGAACGGATTCACATAATTAAGGTATCTTTAGATTTGTCTTAGCAGCCCAAGTGTTCTTAGATAGGTGACATTTGAAAAATTCCAACATGGCGGCTGTGCGAAGTTATTATACATAGAGAGAAAAAAATTTTTTTTTTTTCGAATACCACAATATGGGTATCAAATTAAAGGGCTTATCACAAGAATTTCAAAAAGGTATATCATATTTATCATTAGTGTAATACTAGCAAAAATAATACAAAGAGAATGTTTAAAAATATGGACTTGAGCTCTTTCACTTTCTGAATCCGGTGGGATGCCAATGTGACACGCCAGGGAAAATTTAAAAATTGTTAATTAATATTTTAACTGAAAAGTTGAAAAAAAAGGTATTTAAAAATCTAAAAAACCTGACTGCTCAACTGAAATGCAAGGAACAAGCACATTTTTATTTATATTTATATGTATATGTTTTGAAATTGTTATTTATTGTTTTTATATTTTATAATAAAGATAAATAGTACACCGTGGACTACCCGCGTATTTATTTTCTCCTGTGTCAAACCCATCCAAAAGTTGTCTGTAAAAGATCGCTTTCAGCGATAAGACCGCCCATTGTATCACCCTTTTTGATTGTAAAGTCCTTATTGTTTTACTGTTATGGTGTACAATAAAGAATATATCTATCTATCTATAAATATTGTTACGATGAATAACTTTAATACTTACGGGTATGTAACAACTCTAATTTAATTTGCGGTGTTAAAATTGTCCACGAAAAAAGATGTTCGCTTTGTTTGTTTGGCTAACTATATGAAACAACATGATGGCAAGCCGCAATCAGCAAACTGAATCTTTTTGCTCAAAATAACGGTTCGATAGGGACATTACCGAAATTCTGGCAATGAAATACAAGAGCACTTTTACGCAAGTTGTCTGAATATATTAAAGATCAAACAGGGAAAAAATTTTTGGGGAGCCATCTAAATGTGTGGGAATTCTTGCGCTTTCTGTTAAAATATGGACTGCACATCCTTATCAACATGATAATAAAGTTAATAATAAAAAATCGGTTGTCTGTAAAGTCGGTTTACTGACGATAGTTGAACGTGACAACGTCATAAGAAAATACTGATGGAATGGTTGCATTTTTCAAAAGAAAATTTTAATTTTACATCACTATTACTGCACTTCTCATGACAATGGAAGAATCCCTACACAGTGACGTCATCTCTTAGCGTTTTATGATAGCCTAGTACTTGACTCGTTGAGTCATACATAAATGTCAAAGAATCCCTACACAGTGACGTCATCTCTTACCGTTTTATGATAGCCTAGTACTTGACTCGTTGAGTCATACATAAATGTCAACTTGTAGATCCTATTAGATTTGCTTTGGAACGCCTCAGAGTGATGGAACGCCTCAGAGCGAGGTAACGCCGCATGAGTCATGTATTTTCGTGCGTGCAGCCAGCTTCATCGAATGAAGAAGACGTTGTCACGTCAATAATAGATCTCCTAGCCGATTTTGGACACGGCGGCTAATCTCATAATCGATTAGCCAGCTGAGGAGATTATTATAGTATACAGTATATACGCAGATACATGATTGTGCACTCTCTATTCCTTTACTCTCATTGTCTGACGGGACGGCAATCCGACACGACCGGAGAGAGATTAGGCGCAGGACCAACGGCTTAACGTACTTTCCGAGGCATGGGGCTTATCACACCACCGGAATATTCCCGTTTGAGCAACAATTTTTTGAGCACCAAAGGTATTCCTATTTGAAATGCGAATACCTTTGGTGCTCAATGCACAGGCTCTCAAAAAATAGGTGCAAAAACGGGAATACTCGCACCACCAAATTTGTAACAGAAAAACCCAATAGCACATTTAGACCGACCCGGAAACCTATATATGTTTTGCGAACGTTATTTATTGTTTTGTATTTTATATAGATAAATAGTACACCGTGGACTACCCGCGTATTTATTTTCTCCTTCTGTGTCAAATCCATCCAAAGGTTGTCTGTAAAAGATCGCTTTTAGCGATAAGACCGCCCCTTGTATCACCTTTTTTAATTGTTAAGTCCATAATTTTATTTTACTGTTATGGTGTACAATAAAAAATACATCTATCTATCTATCTATCTGAACCCTCTTGCTCAGAAGTCGCACTTGCAACCACTAGGCCGAGGCAGTTGATAAGGTTATTTAGTGCAGAGCCTATGTGGTTCCATCGGTACATATCATGATAACATTTTCTTGCGTACGGAGATCATGAAACATCCCGGGTATGCCATCGTGATCTTTTGGTCCCAAATTACCAGAACTGATTGGCATTTTAAACGGAAGAGGTGACAGTCAGCATCTTAAAACATGCTTCCATATTTTCTTAATTCGAAAAAGGATCAGGTAGCGCGACGGAAAACAAAATCTGTCGTAGGAATACATATTATACCCGGACTTTTAATTCGATGATTTTGTTTCAAAAAATGATACCCTAATAGTGATGGATTCAACCAATCGAATAATAAATGAGCGATTTTTAATCGTGAGAAATATAAACAAATGAAAAATTTTATACTATAATCATTTATTTTGAATTAGTAACTAGATTTTATCTAACCGGACATGATAAAAGAAGCCACTCTTTTGGAAATTGTTTCATGTGATGAATATTTTAATGAATTGCGCGGGATTATTATTAGAAAAACTGCCCCCGCACTGAACCTCGGCGATCCAAACCTCGTTGAAATGGGTATAGGTACAGGGGCATGTTGCAAAAAATAAAAGATATTATCATGATGTATTCGTTTTATGTTTAACGTCCCTTCATTTTACTTTCTGTTCATTTCACACACTATTATTTAAATAAAACTTTTTACCAAAAGATTAAACCGACTTCCAAAAAACACTGAAAAGTGAAAAATAACTTTAATTTCGGTAGTCGGTGTCTTCAGTTAAGTATTTTCGTTTTTGGCACCGACTTCCGAAATAAGTTTCTTTTTCACTTTGCAGTCGGTTTAATTTTTTGGTAAAAAGTTTTAATTTCACTCTTTTTAGTTGGTCAATTTATAATTTACCTAGTTACAAAAGCCTCAATGTCAACTACTTATTACAAAATATTACTTTGCTGGGCCGTTAATTGTTGAGGAGTTCTCCTGGTACTTCACCATCAGCTTCACTTCACCATATGCATTGTGACGAGCATATTGTGCTTACTAACTATATTCAGGTAATCGAAGCGGAGAATACTTATTATTCCTACTACTATATTGAGTAGTTCCAGTGGCCATCTGTGGTCATCATCTGTGCCACTTGCAAACAAACAAATGGTGCTTTTCGAATATAACTACACAAGTTACTATAAAAATACTCAAATCACTATAGGTGTGCCTATAATATTTGAAGAGTTCCCTCAAATTCTCCAGGATCTCATCATCAGATCCTGAGTTGGTGACAATGGAACCAACTTCAAAGTATACCCTTTCAAACAAAAAAAAGATTTTTCCAAATCGGTTCAGCTGTCTTCAAGTAATCGGTGATCATACATAAAATATATATACAACGTGTAACGGAAACCCCATATCTATCCAAAAAGACTTAAGACAACATCTGGTATGGAGTCTCTATGCAAAGTTTCAGCTCAAAATAAGTGACTCACAGAATTGACACCAAATTATCGGTTTCATATGTTTCTTGAATACCAATAATAACAAACGTGTCACATCACTATGAGGGTCATCACTTTCCACGTCACTTGCCAATAAAACGATATTCTCTTCGTTCTTCTTAATTTGAAAAATTCGGTCTCTGGTATCAATTTATTGAAATTTCTAATATGCTCCACACATGTAGACATAGGATTAGAAAACCCTTGCCATATCGTTTATTATCATCCAAAGAAGCCGTGCACTTGGTATGTATATACCCTTTAAATTACACGTTGTGTATATACGCGTCGAGTTGATAACCTCCTCCGTTATTGTTCGTCAGTAAAAAACTGTTTACATCGTTATTCGATTTATTCCCGAATCGATTAATTTCGTTACATCACAATTTCGGAGTTGTCATTTCCTTACAACATTAAAACTGTCAGTATACTGCATTGAATTAAAAGTCCCTGGTATAGATACATCTTTACGATATATTTTGTTTTCCAACACCGAAGCAAACGAAGGCGCGCTCACAGCAAGACCTTTAATAAAATTTACTGTACAAAATATTCTGAAATCCCTTCAAAATTAAATACAGTAATTTTAATGATAATAATAATAGAATTAGACATCGAATAGTTTGTCATCTTTAGTACAAAGGAGACGCTTTTAGTGATAATTACGTGATAAATCTTATTAAGCGCTTTGCTTTGAATAAATAACTCGGTTTTCTTCGAAACACTTTCATTGAGATGTTGAGTATGAAGTTCATAGTTGTTGACTCATAAAATAAGCCTTTTACTGATTAATATATTAAAATAAACTTTGTACGAATGGTATGTTCGAAGTACGTAGAACGAGTTAAAGTTTATTTGGGCTGGAACAGAACGATGTCTAAGATAAATAAGCCGGGAAGTAGGATTGTAATGTATTCATTCCAATCTTATCCTAAATCCTTTGTTATTTTCTGTCCCCAATCCAGACGTTTTTGGAAGGAGCAAACCTCCAAAATTGCAATCACGCAAATTGAAAATTAATGGACCGCGAAATCCAATTTTGCATTAAAGCTTTCTGGTAGGTAAGTAGGCACTCGCCCGGCTCCGTTCGGAGTGGTCATGGTATCATACTTATTTATGGTTTTAGAGACAAAAGTAAACGAAAAATATTCGTGTTCCTTTGCAAGTAGGGGGATAACAAAGGATTGTTTTGCGAAAGCTGTTGTTAACGAAATGAACTATGTGAAACAGACTATTGTATTATATTGTACGAGAATTATATTGACTGTGATGATTTTTCGGTCTCGATTCCAATTCATAAAATGGGATGTACATTTTTTGTCATCTCACATTTTTTTAGTATCTATGTGAGAGTTTACGTTCACAGTAACATTTTGAGCGTAACACAGTTCACTGCTTTTCCACATTTTTATATTTATACCGATAATATTCAGCTATGAGTTTACAGGACCTATTTACAATTAATGATTAACGCAAATTTTGGTTTGAAGACGGCCTAAAATAAGAATAATAATATTGATAGTGATAGCGTTATTGTTTATGAAAATATGTGTTAGTATATCTATATAGTTTATTTTATAATAGAATGTGTTTTATTTGTATGGACCAAGTTGCCTATTATGTAATTAGAAAAATATGTATTAGTCAATTGTTATGTGTGTATATTTTCTATGCGCCTTAGAAGCCTGAAATAAATGAAAAAAAAAGAACTACTAGCTTCTGCCTGCGACTTTGTTTGCGTGGGAGCGTTTTCACGCGTAAATCCCCATCCTGTGAGAATTCCGGAATAAAAAGTAGCTTACGTATATTCCAGGATGATATCTCCTTAACAAATTTCATTTCGTTTAGTAGGTTTTGCTTCAAAGAGTAACAAACATCCATACATCCATGCTCACAAACTTTTGAATTTATATTATTAGTAAGTGTATAATATAAATATGTACAAATAAAAATCGCACCTTTAAAGTAAAACCGTTAGAAACGAAAATTTTCACGAATTGAGTTATTTATACTATCAATCTAAAATATACGTAAACTGCAGGTTAAACTTGTAATTATTCCAAAATATCGTCTTTTTCGCCATCTAGCGTTAAATCATATCGTTACTAATCAAAATATAAAACTAAAAAATATTTTTGTAAGTAAATAAAGAAAAACTATTCTAAAGCACATGTATACAGTAAACAGATATCTATCATATAAACTCTAGACTTACCTTTTTTGTTTTTTTTTTTTTTAACGTGGTAAAATTATCAAATAAGTCCTCCCACTCCGGGCAGGGTGGGAGGGACTGTCAGACTTTTACTGACTAAAATCCACGGTGTTCCTTCAATAACCCTTTACATACCGGGGCCATGGTAACGGGATGAGTCCCACGACCCCGGGGGGCTTCGGCCCTCTGCAGAGGGGGCCTCGTCATGTTGCTGACGCTCTTTGAGGCGCGCGTGGAACACGACGCGCCGTCGACCCGGGCATGGTCCATGGTCGGGCAGCGAGTTGCCCTTTACTCGCTGTCCGCATGCCCGCGCCTACGGTGGCCGGAGATCGTCGGCCGACGTCCGACGCCGTGGGCGTCTACCACTGCGGCTGGGCTGGAGGGAGGACGCCTACCTAGACTAAATTAAGATACTGAACTGTTTCAAATATTGGCTCTCCTGTAAAATTTGATAATTACGTATAGTAACGGTTTTACTTTAAAGGTGCGAAATCATTAGACAAATTCGCATGTTTTATTATCACACCTTTTACTAAATGATGTGTAAATCGCATTAATAATACATAGTTCAAATTTTTGTTCGCTGTTCGTTTTCACCTAAGTACGTTTTTACTATATTATGTTGAGGATAAATGTGCTGGTTGCGTTATTACCTAAATGTTTTATCATATATCTGTAGTAGCATTAAGCATTATCACGCAATTGTTAACCCGAAGAAATAAAAATAAATGTACAATATATTAGTAAGATACCGCGCGTAATGCTTTCGTCGGTGATATGTAGGTGTTTGGAGATCGTTCACTATAGACGCCCTCTTCCCCACCTAAGGGTCATAGGAATATAAACATATTTTGGTTTGTTTCTCAGTGTATAGTTTAAGTAATAACAAAACTTGAAGGCAAAATAGTTCGTCTACTATTTAAATAAACATCCAATACATCGTTTAAATAAATTGATTACGTAAAACCTTCGTCCAAGCGATCTGTCTACTTCGTAAATAATATGCCATGAACATACGCACACGTTCGTTCCTTCGACGATACCCTCTTAACTCGAGGTCAGACCCGAGAAAAGTGTCGTTTACCCTCACGTTATCTTCAAGTTCCAATGTCCAAATTCGTTTCATTTCGTTACAAGTGAAATATAGTTAAAGCCAAAGACTAGAACTAAGTATATGACACTTCCTACGTTTCAATTTTGGCGATAGACATTTTGAATTCTCTCAAGTCATTGCCAAGTGATATTAACTCCACCCGGAGTGGAGTAAAAAGTTTTTTTTTTATAGTCACGGTATACCTAATCCTAAGTTAAGCGCTCGAGATTTCATAGGATAGCTAGGTACGAAAGACTTTTATGAGAGGAAAAACTATTTTCTGTGGGAAATCTTTACCTCGTCTTTACTTTCTTATCTCGTTTCAGCACGCTTTAGCTTTAAGAAGATTCAGCACTTGGTGTAAACTACCTTTATAAGAAAGGCGCGTAAAAAACTTGTAAGTAAGTGTTCCTTGAAGATTAAAGTACCTAATCACGTAACGCACTTTTGCTTTTTAGGGGTTTTTTTTGCGTGAGGCATCTCGCAAGTCTACTTGTGAGGTTGTCGGCTGCTTAACCAAGCTTGCCTGTGGTTGCCTTAATTAATAAATTAAGGGCTTATTATAAAACTTACCAACTAGGCGACTACACGCTTAGGGCACCCCGTGTGGGGTACGGACCTCGGCTTAGGGCGTCGCAGGGGGAGGGCAGCTAGGGACAGGCTGGATCATATCATTATTATTACTAAGGGAATTTAAAGCTACTGGCTCAGCGTCGCAGGCTGGCTCTGGCGAGGGTTTGAGCGGTTGTTTGGCTGCGGGAGCAGCAGCGCTTGAGGCGTGGGTTGGGGACTGGCTGTGGCCTCTGGGGCCACGGCTACGGGCAGGATCGGTGCTCCGATGGATATGTCTATTAGTGCCTGCAAAGATTTGGCAGGGGTTAAGGAGGGAAAAAAGGTTACGAACAAAGGGCTTTGGCCCGGGGGCAGTCCGCAGTGCTATACTCGCCCAGACACTTAACGCATCTAGGAGTTGCGTAGCAGTTGCTCTGCGCATGGCCATACAATTGGCAACGGTGGCATTGTCCCACTGTTGTGGCACGGTAGAGCTTCGCAATTGAGATGCCGGTTAGAGAGTAAATGGACCTAATTTTGAAAATTGGGTGGTGACCTACGGCTGGTTCGCAAACGACAAGAACCATGTCGTAGTGTTCCCCACCTCTCGCTTTAGGTTAGCGATGGACGACAATAACAGGGATACCTTGTTCGGCAAGGTCGTCTTTGATATCCTGTACAAGGATCTCTTTAGGCACACGTTTAATAATTACTCGGGTGGGCGTGTCTTCGGAGAAGGTGAGCGTGTGAAAGGATTTATTCCTTTCACGGAGGGCGCGATATAGTTCCCTATAGTCGTTAGTCGTAGGGACGGTGAATATAATGCCATTTTGGCAGGCACGGGCGTTTGTGTAGTTGATCTTTCGATCCACACACATCTTGGATACAGTCACACATCACCTTATTTTGTATGTATAAAGGCGGCGGAGGGCGTTGTTTCCTTTGGGCTAAGGAAGTTTGGACTTTTGGGCTGGGGGGACGACTGTTCTGCGCGCGAGCAGATGTGGTTGGGACGGGGCTAGTGGGTCGTACGGGCGTTTGATTTGGGTCGGGATCGAGCCCTTTTTAGGGGTCCGAAGCTGAATGGCAAAATACTGAACTGTTATAAATTTAACTTTTAAAATAAGAGAGTGAAAAATCAAAAAAAAAAATCATATGCTGTGTAGATCATAATAAAAACTTCCAACAAAAATTAGTTTGAACGAGATACAGTCAGCAGGTTTTGAGATATAACACATTTTTAAAAACCGCAAATATAACTTTGGGATTCATACAAAAACAGAGCTATTTTTCAATAATCTTTGTTTGCTACTACGGAACTTCTTCATGGGCGAGACCGACTCCTACTTGGCTGGTTTTTTCGTTACCTGGTATAGTACTATAATTTAAAGACTATTACTTTATGTTAAAGCATAAAAACAAATCTCCTTTCTTTCAGTTCATCACAAGGTTGTCTGTAAGGGATTGGGTTTTGTAATTAGATCGTCCATTGTGCACATGTATTTATAAATTTTTGTATGAATACCCGTGCTTATTATGAAGTATATAATAAAATATATTATAAAGTTTTCTTTACAATAAAATTACTAATAGCTAATACTAATAGCTATAACTTGGGGGTCTTTAAGTCAAGAGTCAATGGGTTACTTCTAGGCAAGCGTGATTCATCTTCGACCACAGCATCACTTACCATCAGGTGAGATGGTAGTCAAACGCGAGCCTATTATCAATAAACATAAAAAATGCTGACTGAATGATAGCTTTCGAATCAATCAGTATGTGAGTTTCAGCTGCGTTCGGAGACCATTCCGGTTGTCAGACGAATATCTATGACAGTCGTTACGGATATTGAAAAACCCAAAAACAATAACTACTGCCTTTTTTTTTTGAAATAGAAGTTTTTCCGAATAATTGAATTATGGAGATCAGATTGTAGTTATTTCATGTCTCATATTGAACTTCATCCGCAAGCGCTTGGATACAACCTCAAGGCATTTTCGGCTAAAAGCTCGATTACTTGGAGAAATACTTACGGTGATGGACAGTTAAATTCTATTGAAATAAATAATTATGTACACATGTTACTTTGAGAATCATACCTAACTAAAACCATTATTTAGTTAATCTCAGTTTATTTGATTAATTTGCCCCAATCAACCATCAATTCATCAGGTATAAGTCGGTACTTCCCCTGAAACGTTGCAATTTTTAGGGTTCCGTAGTCAACAAGGAACCCTTATAGTTTCGTCATGTCCGTCTGTCTGTCTGTCTGTCCGCGGTTTAGCTCAAAAACTATTGGTACTAGAAAGTTGTAATTTGGCATGAGTATACACGTTAATGACGCTAAAATAGTGGGAAAATAAAATTTTGAAAAAAACAATTATTTAGGGTAAAGATACTACATGTAAAGTGGGATGATATTTTTTTTTTCGTCCTTCCCATAGTGTGGGATATCGTTGGATAGGTCTTTCAGAATCAATCAATCAAAATATTAGGGGTTTGGGAAGACCGTGTTTTGATTAAGTAAACCGTTTGTGACTTATCAAGCTTTAAAGTACCAATTTTCGTTAGAGTCAAGTGTCCCCCCTCTACCAACTAAACGGTTGTAGTTAGAAATTCAAATGTGACGGCAGTAGTATATATAACGAAGTTTAAAGGAAAACTATCACACATAAGTGGGCTTTACAAGTTTACGAGTAATAGTCGACCAATTGTATTTGACTCGAAAATTTCGAACAACTCCATAGAAATTTCGATAGATGGCGCTAAGCGTCAGTTGTATCGCGCTAGTTTCATATTTAAATAAGTTTTATAAAAAAAACCTTTTAACAAAAAAAAACCGACTTCCAAAAACACTAGGTACAATGAAAAATAACTTTAATTTCAGAAGATGGTGTCTTTGGATCTGTATTTTAGTTTTTTGCCACCGACTTCCGAAATTAAAGTTATTTTTCACATTGTAGTGTTTTTTTGGAAGTCGGTTTTTTTTTCCAATTTCCATTGGTTCCAGCTGAGGCTGTTACAATTCACAAAAGCCAGGGTTCCACATTAGAAAAAGTTGTTGTACATTGTGAAGCCTGGTATTTCAAGTTCAATGTTATATGGTGCTTGCTCACGCGCCACATGTGCTGAAGGTTTATTTATCGTTACTGAATGTTTTCATCCTCCACGTCCACCCTCCGACCAAGATTTAGTCGTAATGGAAATGGAAAAGTTGCGTCGATATCCTCTAATACCTATGTATCGTTTTTTGAGGGAGCCCCACAGTTCATACCAAATTATGTTCCATAATGTTCAATCCTTACGTGCACATTTGCAAGATACTGTAAGCGATCCTCAAATAATGGCTTCAGATATCTATTTAGCAGTAGAAACGTGGAGCTGTTCTCAAGATTCTTTTAATATAACTAATTTTAAGGAAATAATTAGAACAAATGGCCCTAAACAGTCTAGTTCAAACCCAGGTTTTGGTTTGTGTGAATGGGCAAAAAATTATATTGAATATAGCAACCCACGGTATTACATTGACATTGCTGGAGGTGACCACTGTGAAGCAGTAATTTTCGAAATAAATGCAGTGAAGATTATAGCTTTTTATAGATCATGCAAATGTCTCAACAGTCGCGCAGTAGGTTTTGTAAGTAATTTACTACCGCATAACAGTCCTTGCATAATATTTGGAGATTTTAATGAAGACTATCTCCGTAACGACAACACTGCAGTTTCCAAATTAATACGTGACGCTGGTTACCACTCTTTATTACAACCACTTCCCTCTACACGCGATGGTACTCAAATAGATCATATTTTTCAAACTTCCCTTGTGAAGTTGGATTTTATAATTCCTTTTTCAGTTACCATCGCCCTATGTGGGCCCGTTTTTAGAGTGAATTCAAATTAATATGTTTTTATTTATTTATTGTTTTGCTATATAATATCAAACACAAAGCTCCCCCAGATCACTACTTCCTCAATTTTATTTTTTTGTGACGATTGAGTAGTGTAGCTGTGTCCTGTATTTAAATTCAAAACACCGGCTATGACAAGTTTTATACAAATCTCTAAAAAAAATTAAAATAAAATTGTCGGATCAGATGAGGATTTGTATAGGAAGTCAAATTAGTTAGGTAGACATGTTAGGCTTTTAGTTAGAGCACGATCAGTCAGCGAATACGACACACACTTGGCTGTTATAAAAACTACGGAACCCTACACTGCGCGTGGCCCGACACGCACTTGACCGGTTTTTTTGGAATAAAGGGTCGCATTCAGTAATGATGTTATTGTTTTACAAAGGATTTTGTTATTAGTTCGATTGGTTTCCTTTTCACAAACACATAATATACAAGCAACTTACGCTTTAATACCAAAATTACAGAAAAAATATAACTCAAAGAAACAAATAACTAACAGATTTTAAAAAAGGAATAGCGTGCTCAAAATACATATTGAATATCATGCTCTATTATCCTGTAAAAATATTTTACACAAATTATTATTATTATTCACTACGCCTAGGAGCCCCTTGTTGTTCCCCTCATCGCTGTAATTGTGGGGAAGCGGTCAACAGCCTCGGGCACCATGGACTCTCTTGCAGCCGTAGTGCGGGTCGTTTTGCACGACATGCCAATTTAAACGACATTATCCGACGAGCCCTTGTCACCGTCGGCGTTCCAGCCGTATTGGAACCCATTGGACTGGCGCGTGACGATGGCAAGAGACCGGACGGCATGTCATTGTTTCCTTGGAAGATGGGTAGGCCTTTAGTGTGGGACGCAACTTGTGTCGATACTGTCGCGCCGTCCCATCTTCCCAGTTCGTCATGTTGTGCTGGCGCTCCCGCTGCGGCTGAGGAAAACCTCAAGCGGCGTAAATATAGTCATCTCGGTGATAACCATATTTTTGAGCCGTTTGGGGTCGAAACTCTCGGACCATGTCGCCCGTGTGCTCACAGCCTTTTTAAAGAAATATCGAAAAGGCTCGTTGACGCTTCCCGCGACCCGCTATTTCTTTGGTCAACGGCTAAGCATTGCCATACAACGAGGCAATGCCGCCAATATCTTGGGTACGTTGCCAGCCGACAGCGTTGACGATCAATTTTTTGATGCTTTAATGTAGTTTGTATTTTAGTACATAATTTTGTATATTTGTTTGGAAATAAATGTAACTATGTATTCCAGGATATAAAAAAAAATATTATTTATACTTGACATAATTATGCTTCTTCTTCTTAGCGAGTTGATGACAATAATAATAAATGAATAGTTTAGAATACTAAAAACACGCTTTTAAGACGATCTAATGAGCCCAAACTCGATATGTTTAGGCTGTCCAAGATCCAACAGCAACCTTCCAATTTCATCATCAGACCAGCTCAATGGTACCATAATATTGTATAGTCATGTCTACATTTATAATTGCCAAGTTTCATGATGATACAACAAAAGCGTGTTTAAATTATTGTTCAGTCCCAAGCCAGCCAACGGTAACTGGTATGCTGAACTGTCCACGGTACGTGGAGCTTTGCCGTTGCTTGCAAACAAACTATAGGCTCTCAGGCCTCAGTACAACTAGAGATTACAATACTTATAACCTAGACTTACCCTCTGAGCTGGGACGACAGCTTCGACCTTTCCTGAGGCCACGTCCGTGTGTGTGTGTGTATGTAATGAGTAATTGAAACGTATAGTGAGGTCGAGTGTTGATGGACGAAGGTTCTCAAAGATGCAGGTCCTCACAACGCGGTCCGGCAGCAATCACAGCACAACTTCGCACCAGGTTGGAGCAGCTATTTATCACCTATTCACTATCACTTTCAACAAATTTCGCGTGTCAGACAGGCTGACGACATTCGGCGTTATTGTTCCAAAATATCCCAGGTTTCCACTCAATTCGGGATTCTAGAGTTCAACTAATCACTAATTACAATTAATTTATCCTTAACTGCGCAGATTCAACTCGATTTTCCATTACAATCAATAAAATCAATCTCAACAAGCAAGGCAGTTAGTTTTTACAAGAACGGATATGTTTTCAACGAACAAAGGTTATCTGTCAAAGTGAAAAAGTTATGTCAAGTGTCAACATCAAAGACAATAGAATATTGCCACACCAAAAATATGCGTTCAAATACGTTTTGGACGCAACATCTACCCCCCCCGGACGGGCCTACCCGTCCGCTAATCAATTGGAAGTCTTGACAAGGTTGCGAATTTAACACAGCTTCAATGCGGCAAAATACCGTAGCTAGTTCCTCAAAGGTGAGAACGGTGTCTCCCAACAATCTCCGCCAGTGTCCCTTTGCCGTTTTCACCGCGGCCTCAAAAATACCGCCCCCAATGGGGGCAGGCTGGCGGGTCAAACAACCAAGTGACCCCCCGGCGGGCCAAACTATTACCAATGTCAACCTGGCTCTCATTAAGGAAGGCGTATACCTCCTTCAAATAGTTACTTGTACCCTTGTAATTCGTACCGCAATCAGACCTAATCAAAGAAGGTAACCCACGGCGAGACACAAATCCTTCCAAAGTCGCCACAAAGGCCTCTGTCGAGAGGGAGGTTACCAGCTCCAAATGTACTGCCTTAGTTGACAGGCAGACAAAAACACAAACAAGCCTTAACAATCTTACTATTACGAAGGGTGGACGTCTTCACCGAAAAGGGACCAGCAAAGTCCGTTCCGACGGCAGCAAAGGGCCTCGCCTCATTGACGCTATCAGCCGGAAAAATCCAAAATTCTCGCTGCAGAATGGCCAACAGCACTTTGCAACCGGCATGCGAGTTCTTAACGTGACGATCAGTCACCAACAATTTAACCAAGTGGCCCTCCTTGGGCAACAAAAGGGGGTGACGGGCCCCATAAGGAAGGCTAGAGTGCCTCAACCGTCCTCCAACGCGCAAAAGACCCGTCTTATCCAAGAAGGGATTCAGCTTACTAATGGCTCCCGACAACTTAACCCTACCAGACTTCAAGAGCTCGATCTCCTTCTCAAAGTGTGCAGCCTGCACAGAGCGGACCCAAAGGAGGAGTGACTCCTGTCACTCTTGAGGAGAGAGAACTGGTGACAGGCGCTTGTCCCCTGGATTCCTAGAATTGTGACCAAAACGCCTGATCCACGAGGTAACGTTCAACAATTTGTCGAGGGAGCTGTATCGATTCAACAAAAAATCAGGATCAAACGGAGGGTCCTTCGTCCCAACAGCGAACACCTTAAGTCCGGGCAAAGGATCCGTCATCAAGACTGGCGTTCGAGGCCAATCGTCCTCGGGGCGAGTCGGCCAGTCCGGTCCCCACCAGAGGGGGTGAGCAATCAAGCGGGGGGCCATGCACCCGCGTGAGGCTACGTCGCCCGGGTTCAGGTCACCAGGCACGTGCCTCCAAATCAAAGGCGTTTCAGAACCTTGAATCTGCGACACTCGGTTCGCAACAAAGACCTCCAAAAAGTGGACGGACGTCTTCAACCAACACAAAACAATTTGACTGTCCGTCCAGGCGTAAGAAGCCCGAATGTCAACAGTTCCACCCAAAGTGTGCGCAACGTGGTTTAGGAGACGCACAAGAAGCACCGCAGGGAGTGCGGATACAAATTGGAGCCAGTCTTCCAACAGGGTTTCCCGAAGTGGCTCGTCCCAACCAAGTTCAGTTATAACAAGGGCAGGAGTACCAATTTTAGGGTAAGGATAACTCACAGGGGTGAGTTCAAACCAGGTCCTTACCTCAACAGTGGTGACAGCCGTTTCGCCAATGCCCCAAATCTTGCCTGAAAAGTCGTTCACCTTCAGGCCAACCTGTCCCGTTAACCAAGACGACAAAAGGCAACTCTGGGCTCCCGTGTCTAAAATGGCACGGACCACAATCGAGTCACCCAAGGGTCCCCAGACCTTGACCGAGGCCGTTGGCAACAAAACCGTCTTGATCGGGGGGGGGTCCTTTAGTGGGGCAGGCGCCAATTTCTTAGCGATGCCTGGGCGGCGACCGATCGCCGCATCCAGGCTGCCCTCGTTCACGACGAGGCCAACATTCAAAATATTCGTCCGCTCGGTGTCCCGAGCCGCTCGCCATCACTGGAGGGGCATATCCCACCGGATGCCTGAATGGCGGAGGGCGAGACTCCAACCGGGGACGTTCCGCCAACGGAGGGGAAAGGCAGCGGTGCCGCTCCGGCCACTGCTGCCTAGCAGCCAACGCGCGTTCTCCCTGACGAGGGGAGACCAAATGGCGCTCGCGGGGCTCCCGTTCAACTCGCGCGGGGGGTGGAGTGCGGCGAACAGAATTGCGGGCCTCAGCCCGATGCTCGTCTCCGGGGTACGCCCCCCTGCACGAACCCTCCTCAGAAGATGGTCTGCTGGAGCGGTTCGCGTTAGCGCACAAAATCTCAAGGTGAGACCCTTTACAAATTCTACACGGGCGGGGGTCGGGGCAGTCCCGATGGAAGTGGGCCCCCAAACACGAGAAGCACAAATGGCGTGCGTTGACAATTCAGCGGCGGGCACTTACGTGCAAATTCAAAAAGGCCGGGCAACGCGCCATGATATGCCCCGTTGCCTTACAAAAGTCACAATGATGAGGACTCCGGGCGCCAGCAAAACGGGGGGGCGGGGCGAACATCAACAGGCCCCCTAGCCCTAGTCCGTCCCTGGTCTCTAGGCCGAGAAGGTAGTGGGGTGACCCCGTGGCGCCACGAGTGTTATCCAAGAACCGACACTCGTCTTCCAAAAATTTGAGGAGGTCGTCAAAGGGGGGAAGATGGGTGGCACTATCCCCACCATACTTCTGCTCAAAACGTGACCTCAACTCCGCGGGGAGCAACTGCAGCACTATGTGCACCAACAAGTAGGACCAATGTTCTACCGGTAACTCCAAGAGTCTCAAGGCGTTGGTCGCTGAGACCAACGGGTTCAGCAAGTCAGTGCGCAACGCCGACGTGCTGGTAATGGCCGTTAGCCCCAAAATCTGGCCGATGTGCACATCAGCCAGGCAGCGCTTGTTTTGATACCGCCGGGAGAGAAGCTCCAAAGCGGTCGGGTAGGAGGAGTCCGTCACCGGCAAGTGCTGCACCAAGGCTCTGGCTTCGCCTTCCAAAACGGACAACAAGTAGGCCAACTTCTGGGCAGGTCCGAGGTCCGAGCGTGCATCCACAAGACTTTCAAAGAGATTTAGGACGCCCAGCCAGTGGTCCAAGCGACCGTCAAAATGTGGCAGCTCCAGGGTGGGCAGCCTACCCAATAGTCCAGGGCCTGCAACAACGGGGGTCTGCGGCTTGGCCGCATCAGGCACCCGGCTGCTCAAAATTTCCCGGCCTCGTTGTATGACATCCCCCAGGTGGACAATCTGGTCATAGTCACCCAAAACCTTATCGCGGGCTGCCTGGTCCATCGCCCCCAAATCCACGTCCATGATGAACTCGTAGAAGCGTGTGAGCGCAGCATCAGCTGACTTGATCCTCTCATTCAAGTGCCCGTACCTAGCAAGGGTGAGCTCTTCCAAGTCCAAACGCTCAACCGTTGCTGCTGCCGATGCGAACCATCTCAACTGTGAGGCCAATCCGGCAGCAGACTCCCTGACTGCCTTTAATGAGGCCATTGCAACAATCAAATATCAATACCAATAGGCTAAATTAACTAAACAAACAACAATGACTTGTTAGCCAACCGAACAATTTCACCAAAATAAAAACTTAAATTCAATTATTTCAAATCCAAATCCGACCCTGTACTTATTCCAAGTATGAATCTAGCTTGCTACAGATGGCTAGTTACAGAAAAAATAACAATTTAATGTATATACTGTGCTGGACCAACACCAACTAAACACAACAATTGAATGTACAATACTGTGCCGGACAATCTCTAACAACACAATCCAATAAATACTATAAGCAATAAATCAATATACACAATTCAAGTCTTGTTATGTTAACAAATGTGTGATTATTATTTAGATAAACTTTTAAATTCAGATCAGCGACATTAAATTATTAATTACAACAAATATACCAAATTATGAACCAAAATACAAACTAATAATTCCTAATTTCACAAATAAATCTTACTTTGTCAGTACAATAGCAAGGGACTACAGTACAAATTACAAATACTATTTGAGCCCGGCTGACAAAACAATATATTCAAACTTATTAAGTTATTTTTAACAATGTTCAAAACTTCCAATTTACTTAGTGGATCTTATATTATAAAACCACGCTCTGCTACCAGTTTGTTCAGTCCCAAGCCAGCCAACGGTAACTGGTATGCTGAACTGTCCACGGTACGTGGAGCTTTGCCGTTGCTTGCAAACAAACTATAGGCTCTCAGGCCTCAGTACAACTAAAGATTACAATACTTATAACCTAGACTTACCCTCTGAGCTGGGACTACAGCTTCAACTTTCCCTGAGGCCACGTCCGTGTGTGTGTGTGTATGTAATGAGTAATTGAAACGTATACTGAGGTCGAGTGTTGATGGACGAAGGTTTCAAAGATGCAGGTCCTCACAACGCGGTCCGGCAGCAATCACAGCACAACTTCGCACCAGGTTGGAGCAGCTATTTATCACCTATTCATTATCACTTTCAACAAATTTCCCGTGTCAGACAGGCTGACGACATTCGGCGTTATTGTTCCAAAATATCCCAGGTTTCCACTCAATTCGGGATTCTAGAGTTCAACTAATCACTAATTACAATTAATTTATCCTTAACTGCGCAGATTCAACTCGATTTTCCATTACAATCAATAAAATCAATCTCAACAAGCAAGGCAGTTAGTTTTTACAAGAACGGATATGTTTTCAACGAACAAAGGTTATCTGTCAAAGTGAAAAAGTTATGTCAAGTGTCAACATCAAAGAAAATAGAATATTGCCACACCAAAAATATGCGTTCAAATACGTTTTGGACGCAACAATTATTGTACATTATACTTTTACATTTGGCCCAATAATCAGCTTCGTGAACTCCGCCGCTATGTGCTAATTACATGTACCTACTTAAGCCTGATAGTTAATGTTTATTAGAATTTAAAATTAAATTTTTAAGTTTTATTCGATCATAATACTCCAAATATAGCTGAATCAGATACGGCAATATTTATTAGTTATCCAATATTAGTAATAAAGTAATAAACAAACACGTAAAGCATGTTTTTAGTGTTTTTAGTTTGAGTATTGGGAATCATCTAATGACTGCCTATAGATCTGGGCAAAGCGGGAGGATGTGTCAGACTTTTACTTACTAAAACCCATCCATGTTCCATCATTTGCTCTTCGTGTTCCGAGGCCGCGGTAACTCTTTTGAACAATACCGCAACCCCAGCAGGCAAAGGTCCCTCGTGGGCCCCGACAATTTATCTGACACTCTTTGAGGCACATAAAGCATATTCAGCTGCATATTACGTCAGCTATATTACCCGGTGTAACACATCATTAACATTAGCTCAATGTCGCCCAAAGTACAATTCTGTGTTATGCCTAATTCAAAAACCATGTCCGTGGTAATTGAGACTCATAGCTTAGGCGCGTTGGAAAAAGTCAAATGAGAGAAAAATGCTGCGTTGTGTTTACACTACATAATGAGATTTTATACAAAAATTTGCACGACTACATGTGAACGACTAATAATATTTTGCTTAGCTGATAAGAGCTGCATTAACACCTCTTTCTTGTAAGCCAGTTATATCGGAGCAAAGATTCCAGACGAATGTTCTGTGAGCGGTAAAGTGGGAAGTGTGGGAACATTGATTGACAAAATATTGTAGGGGTTTGACAAAGATGATGATTTACATTTAATTTATGTATTAATTACATGGAGGAGTTACAGCCAATAACAAAATACAAAACAAGAAAAACATAAGTAAAAATACATACGTCAGGATGACGTATCGAAATTTTCTGTATATTTTTTGAAATACTATAAATAAAAAAAAAACATATCATGTGACAACTTTATTTTTACATGTGAGACATGGATTTATAATCCAGTCAATTTAGAAATCCGAGAGTACAAAAATTGGCACCCAGCTGAAAATTGGTAGGACCGTTCAAAACACCATCATAAATGAAAGCTAAAAAGTTCTCATTGATCCCGAATTTTCAGCTGGGTGCGAAATATTGTAACTTCACTCCTATTTTTGGTCTAATTCGACTGGACTATTATATCAAATCATGAAGAAATAGTGGCATGACGCTGCGCAAGTGAGCGTGCATGACCCACTGTCCATTCGATTCGAGCACCCTACTGCGCGCAGAATGTTTAGCTCTTGATCAGTGTAATTGGATTGAAAGGCGTTCTAATTCGAGAATAAATAAATAAAACTCGCTGGAAAGCCAATTACAAGTCCTAAGTTTTTCACGTCAAAACCGATTTTGATGAACTTTGGCGCTTAGATAGATTAGGCTTTGGATAAACAGCAAATCTAATACTTTCTCTGAAAAATGTTTTTTACGCGAGTAAAAGCACGAGCAGAAGCTAATTACCTATATTATAGCATACATTTTACATTTGCTGAAAAAAGTCACTTATATGTGTGAAGGATTAATTAATTAAGATCAGTAATAAATTTACAGTCGTAAGTTCAGGTTTTCATTATCAGGTTTTCTGATAATATTTTCCCCAAGTCACCAACTTCGGTAGAACAACATAATTATATAAGGCGATTAAAGGATTAATTTAAGACTGTGGGCTTCTGTATCCTTTTATGCAAGGTAAAGTAGTTAGTATAGTATTACTAATACTGTTCTATAGTTCCTATAGTAATACTAAATATTAGACGTAAATTTTAGTTTCTCAAGGATTTTTTCTTTACGGGAGGAAAATCATCAAATGATTCTTCCCGCTCTGAGTGGAGGAGAATGGAGTATTGTCGAATTCTATTAACTGAAAACGTAACCTGTTCCTTCCTTTCCTGTTGTTCTAGGGGCGTGATATCTAGTTAGAACATGAGCAGTCATGTTCTAACTAGATATCACGCGTCGTGTTCCACGTGCGCCTTAAAGAGCAGTCTAAGGCGCACGTGGAACACGACGCACCTTCGACTAGAATAGTTCCTCAAGGCTTGTCTCATGTTTAGAACTGAAAATTTGGAAATTGATATTCATGTATTTTTTTTAGATTTTGTTATTTTTATATGACTAAAATTAAATGATTAACGCTGATTAATAAATAACAAAACATAACAAGCGTTTAAAGTTTCCACTGGGGCACAGTCCTCCCTTTCTAATTGAGATGATAATGGCTGATGGATGAAGGAGGAGGGGATGATAAGATGGGATACTCCACCATGCGAGTCCAGTTCAAGTTGGTAGATGACGCAAGTCTTTGCATTTTCTGTATTTTTTTATAAGCTCACTAGGTTCTGCCTGCTTTTTTATTCGCGTGGAAGGGAATTCCGAAATAAAAAGAATCCTATATATTATTCCAGGATGCATATTTACTTAGCAAATTTCATTCAGATCTGTTTATTAGTTTTTGCGTGAAAGAGCAACAAACATACATACATCCTCAAAAACTTTCGCATTTATAATATTAGTAGGAAGTAGAATCAATTTGGATATAAGTTTCTGTTACAAAACAAATGATAGATAGATAAAATTTTATTTGGATAACAAACAGAAAACATAACACACAAAAGCAGTGTTGAAATAGTGAATTGAACTGTAGGTTTCGACTTCTTATTCTTGGTTTGGATTTTGTCTGAGTGATTCAATTTAATTCACTGTGAATTCTCTTAATCGCTGGTATTGTAGTAACTACGTCACGTTTTCACTACACCTTTATCTGTTCAAGGATAGTCTAGCACATTCCTTGAGAACCTTAACGGTGCGATCCTGCATGGCTGTCCCATATCATCAAGTGCCTATATCACCTTGGCTACATCTCGACGTGGAATAACAACTGCCACCTCAAGATGAAGCATAGGTCACCCGACGCGGTTTGTTGTCGTGTTCTTGGTTTATGGCGAAATTAATATGAGACTCTATCAATAAAGTTCCATACTTCGTCATACCTATAAAAACACATTTTCTACGGTTTGTGGTTCGCTTGCATGTGGTATGTTTTTATTGCATCCGTTCTGCATGTGCATATATTTGTTGGCATGTGCACAGTGCATATAGTTCTTGACGGAATTAACTAGATATTTCTGTGAAGTATTAATTTAGTATGGACTTCCGCAAGGTAACGCCTGAATCCAGTCTGTATACTTTTTTACTGATGAATGTAGTGGCTATTTATCTTGATATTGCTTTTAGTAGCCTTTGTTTAATTATTGTTCCGCATATTCTGACCAATAAAGATCAGATATATCTAGTGGCAATATAGCAGTATTATCATAGCAATGTTCATAGGCACTCCTTTGGGAACGACCGCCGGTTATAACTGTGTGTCGCTTAATTAAACTGACTTTTTAATTATATGAGTGTCGCCTCTTTGTTCTAGCAGCCAGGAAAGTTTCGATGAAAAAAAATTAGAATGAAAAAGTTTAAAAAAAGAAAATTTAGGTACATCTATACTAATATTATAAAGCGGAAAAGTTTGTTTGTTTGTTGGAACGCGCTAATTTTCGAAATTCCTTGATGGTTTTGGATGAAATTTGGTATTGAAGTAGCTTGAAGCTTGAGAAAGGTTATAGACTTTTACCTAACTGCAAAGAAGGAGGTTATGTTTCTATCGTAATAAAGTCCACGGGAGCGAAGCCCCGCGCGACTTATTTCCGTACTTTTTTGTCAGTCATCAATAAACAGTAATTTTCTTTGTGGTATACAGTGTTTAAACAGTGTACAATGAATAAATATCTCCAGTAATCACCGGGAGCACTAAGGCGTGACAATTAATATTCATTAAAATAATTTGCATATCGATGTGGTAACGAAAACCAATAAAATAGATTCCATTTGATAAACTATCCTTTATTTTATAAGCTTTTAAGAAAGTTACTTCAGTCAAGACCCTTTTTCTCACAGAACGCGTAGGTATATTGTAGAATTTAATATCAAATACGTAGGTCCCGTGGAGATCTAAAAACCACGGTAATAGAAAATACGGTCTTATATGCGAGATATTTTAATACTGATTTTAATTTTATTTGGCAAGAAGCAACGTCTCATGGTAAGGTTATATACATAGGTCATATGTAGCCCATGTAATGTCAAATGGGTGTTACGACTACAAAATAGTAACAATGATATAATTTATACTAGTACTCACGCGGGGCTTCGCTCCCGTGAATCCTATCACGGTAAAAACATAACTCTCCTTTTTTGCAGTCGTATAAAAAGTAGCCTATAACCTTCCTCAAGCTTCAAGCTACTTCCATACCAAATTGCATCCAAATCCACCCAGTACTTTCGAAGATTAGCGCGTCAAGTAAACAAACAAACAAACAAACTTTTCCGCTTTATAATATTAGTATAGATAACTGTGCTATTGCTACATAGAAAAAAAAAAGAAACAGCAAGAAAAAAGTACCAGTATTAAATTCAGCCTATTGCGTTACGACGTAGATCCTTCAGTATCTACTTGATAATTCCATTAGGCAAACAGATAGATCATTGAGAAAATTATGCTAAATCACCCAACTCTGTTTCAAATCGCTATTAATACCCGTGAGAAAAAGATGACTGGCGCAACTGCCCCCGGGCAGCTCGCAGCCCGGTTTATACAACCACGGAACCTTTTTCAGAAACATCATTTAAAAGCGTTCAATGGTCCCATAGAGAGATCGGAACCATATCAGCGCAATAATTTAACCATTTTTAATGACAGAATGAACATCAGAAAATATGAGAATTATGAAGCTATTTTTACGATACAAATGAATTCCCTAAAGAGTCAGTGTTTGTCATAGTTTTATTTTTGTTTCAAGTTATGAACAGAACGTAATATTTATTGAAATGGAAACGTCCTTTTTGCGATACACGATGTTTTCCGACTGGTTTTGAATATTTATATTTTAAAACATTGGCAAATACCGAGTGAGTTGTAGTTGTGAGTAAAAAATGAGTAAGCAAGTCCTGCCTTTGTTCCACCTGGTACACAATGTGTATTGTCATTTATTTACCTCTCATAAATAACGACCCTACCACACTGACAGCTACAGCAGTTACGCCGGCTACGCCCCAGTGGACAATGTGCCTTACGCAAGTTAATGCTTTGTGCCAAACTGTGAGTACCCACAGTCTCCAGATATTCATAATTAAATTCTAGTTAGGAAGTACGGACGCCTGTGGCACAGAGTAGCTTTTCAGAAATGGAATTTAACAATTCACACGAAGTTCCAACTAGAGACGGAGAAACTATGACTAGAAATAATAGCATATGTATAATAGGTTGGGCGGCTGTTGAGGTGTAATTATACGGGTAGTTAAGAAAATTAGAGCAAAAACCTCGTTTAATAAGAAGCTGACAACTGGTGATGAAAAGTGGATCATGTACGACAAGAACTTGCGAAAAAGGTCGTGGTCAAAGGCCGGTCAGGCTTCACAGACTGTGGTGAAACCCGGGTTAACTCGCAACAAGGTGAAGCTGTGTGTGTGGTGGGATTAGAAGGGCATTATTCATTATGAGCTGTTACCACCAGGCACAACCATCGATTCTGAACTCTGCTGCGAACAACTGATGAGATTAAAGCAAGAAGTTGAGAGAAAGCGGCCGGAATTAATCAACAGAAGGGGTGTGGTTTTTCATCATAATAACGCTAGACCTCACACATTTTTAGCCACGCAGCAAAAATTAAGGGAGTTTGGCTGGGAGGTGTTAATGCATCCGCCGTATAGTCCTGACCTTGCACCTTCAGATTTCCACCTGTTTCGGTCTCTTCAGAATTCTTTAGGCAGTGTCAGGTTAACATCACAAGAGGACTGCTAAAACCACTTGTCGCGGTATTATGATTAGAAGTCCCAAAATTTCTATAGCAATGGGATCATGTCCCTACCTACAAGATGGTAAAAAGTTATCGAACAAAATGGTACCTACATACTTTAGTTAAATGTAAATAAACTACATTAAAAAATGTTTTGAATTTTCTTAAAAATGCGAAGAAACTTTTTCCCCAACCTATTATTATAAATGCGAAATTAGAAATTAGAAATTATTTATTCATTTGTTAACATAGGTAGAAAGTACAGATCTTATATTTATAAATAGAGCGCTATGTTATGCCAGGAGGCGTACAAATGCGGTGTGCAAATCCTTGCGAGTATCATTATTCCAAATATTGTAAAAATATCATGCATTATTTTAGTATTACATTTTAATAAATTAAACACTAACCAATAATTATGTCAGATCTAAATGAGGAATTATTTATATCTAAGAAAAAAAAACATGTCAAAATAATTAAAGTGCCAATAAATGTCAAATAATCAAAATGCCAAATAATTAATACGTAAAATAATTGAAAGTCAACGGAATTAACATATCAATTAATCAAAATGTCAATTAATTAAAACGTCAAATAATAAAAATTACAGTATTAATAATTTTGGTACTAAATTAATTCGTCATTTAAGTATTCGTCAATGGTATAATAGCATTTGTTAATTAAGAGTAATTGCATTTTTTTCTTAAATTGTGTCAAATTTAATTCCTTTATGGAATCTGGAATTTTGTTATAAATGCGTGGAGCCATACCCAAGACACTTTTCCTTAATAATGCAGTCCTGCACTTATAATTACTCAAACAATTTTTGTATTGTTTACGAATTGGAACATTTCGTACCGTTGTAATGATTTGAAAAAGGTTGGGATTTGATTTGACGAAGACACTGGTTTCCAATATGTATATCGCCGGTAGCGTAAGTATCTTTAATGCTTTAAAGTATGGTACACAACTGTCATCTGTTTTCAGACCACACATGGCTCTGATGCACCTTTTTTGTGCCTTAAATATTAATTCCCTATCTGGGGAATTACCCCCAAAAAAAAAAAGCGCATATGCAGATTTATTTACTCTTTTACATAGCTGTTCTATATGAGCCTTCCAATTAAGGTTATTGTCAATATGTAAACCTAAAAACACACTTACTTTTGCTTCTTCTATCTCAGTGCGATTGTAGCTGATACAAATTTTTGGTGTTTCAATTATCTGGTGGAAATGCATCACTTTAGTTTTCTTGAGGTTTATTATCAAATTATTCATATTAAGCCAATTAATTATGTCAGTAAGTGTATTATTAATGTCAAGTTGATAAGTATTTGGGTCCTTACATTTTACTTTAGCAGTGCTATCGTCTGCAAATAAAATCATTTGTTGTTGTGTAACTTTTGGCAAATCTATACTAATATTATAAAGCGGAAAAGTTTGTTAGTTTGTTTGTTTGTTTGTTTGTTTGCTTGAACGCGCTAATCTTCGAAAGTACTGGGTGGATTTGGATGAAATTTGGTATGGAAGTAGCTTCAAGCTTGAGGAAGGCTACTTTTTACCCGACTGCAAAAAAGGAGAGTTATGTTTTTACCGTGATAGAATCCACGGGAGCGAAGCCCTGCGTGAGTACTAGTCATTAATGTAAATGAGGAATAAGGGGGGCCCAAGCACGCCACCTTGAGGCACTCCATATTTTATAGTCCTGAACCCTGACACATACGTTCGTTCGGTTTTAGTTTTTGCACACACTCTTGTAATTTCTGTACATTGCAACCTATTAGTTAGGTACGATTCTAGTAATTTTAAAATGTTTCCTCTGATACCACAGCAATGCAATTTCTCAAGAAGGACTTTGTGGTCAACGTAATCAAATGCCTTAGTCATATCTGTGTAAATAGCGCAGACGAGAGTCTTTTTATCCACAGCAGACATAACATTATTTAAAAGGTCAAAAATTGCCATATTAATAGTTTTATTTTTCCGGAACCCGTTTTGCTCTTTACATAAAATATTATATTTGTGAAGAAGTTGATATATAGAGTTATATATAACTTTTTCAAAGATTTTGGAAAAGACGGGAATTTTTGCAATGGGCCGGTAATTTTTTATAAGTGTCTTGTCTTCCCTTTTGTGTAGCGGTTTTATAATGACTTTTTTCAAGGCTTCCGGGTATATGCCCTCGGTAATACCTAAATTAATAATATGTGCTAAAACAGGTGCTATAAGCTCAATCACATATTTAATTACTTTTGTAGATATACCGTCAATGCCTACAGTACTAGTATTTTTAAGTGTCTTGGTTGCTAAAATGATATCAGGCTTTAGAACGGGCTGCATAAACATTGATTGCATTGTCAAATTATCTAAATTGTTATTTATTTTAATGTCATTTATTATGTTACTCTCAATGTCATCTATAAAATAGTCATTAAATGCATTAGCTTTGTCATTCGGGTTTGTATAGGTCAAATTTCCAGTTTTTATTGTCAGTATCTCTTCTTTAGGCACGTTAGTTTTAGATCCATTGACTATCTGCCATGTGGCTTTTGATTTGTTTTGAGATTTGTTTATAAAGTAGTTATTTTGTGCTTTCTGAGTCAATCTTAGTATTTTTTTATAACGCGTAGTGTACTTTTTCAAGTCACATTTTGCTTTTTTTGTTGGGTGTAGTCAAAAGTAACTCTGTCTGTCTGTGTGTTACGCAATTACGCCTAAACTACTAAACCGATTTTAATAAAATTTGGTACTGACATAGTCTAGAGCCTGAGAAAGGACATAGTCTACTTTTCAATGCGAAAAAAGGGCTGTAAGGGGTTGAAATATGGGATGAAAGTTTGTATGGAAATTACGTCATTTTGAAAGCTAGAAGCTTGAAACTTATTTTTTAGACTTTTGATTAGATATTAATAAATACGAAATTCAAATTATGTATGCGTTTTGTTTTCAAAATAATTAGCCTAAAAATTAAAAATGCTGCCGAAAGTCACTATTTCGCGCGGAAGAAGTCGCGGGCACAGCTAGTTTGATATATGTCTATGTTATTTTTTTGCTGATAGGTTCGATGTTATTAGGCTAAAGAAACCATGGTAGAGAAGTTGCGGGCAAATACTAGTACCTCATTTCATAGGTAATATATAATTACTACTACAATTGGCGATTGGAACCGTAGCACTCACTACTGCTGGCAGATACAGATTACAGGTCTCACCCGATCCTCGTGGCACCAAGCTCTTTCCATCGTTACATGGTGGACATACCACCCATACGCACAAAACGTTTTGGGAATACGTTCATTGTGCGTACAGCTAAAGAGTGGAATTCCCTGCCGGAGTCTGTATTTCTTGATCGCTATAACCTAGGAGTCTTTAATTCAAGAGTGACTAGCTTACTTCTAGGTAAACGTGCTTCATCTTAGACCACATCATCGCTTACAATCTGATGAGATAGTGGTCAAAACGAGCCTTCATCGATAAAAGAAAATTAAGTACTGCAGCTCAGTGGCTCAGGCAGGGCAGTTCTCGAGCGTTTGCTTAACAGAATCCAGCTCGCCTCCGCAGAGATGACTATTAGCCGGGGCCTCTCGCTCAGTACAGGTACTCGCGGTGTCCGTGAGTGTGCCCAAGTTCATTACCTTGTAGCACAGCTTTTAGCCTAGAATAGGTTAGGCGTTTAAAGTAGTCTATGTGCTCAAGCCTTAATAAGTACGGTTGGTGTTACAGTTTGTCTGCGGGTCTCTATTGTTTGATGCTGAGGGTTTCGGCGTCCTTTACTGGCTACTCAACCCAGGACCGTTGAGCCATTTATACTCACACTATTGTTATCAAGTTATTCCTTACGTAACATTATGAAGATGGAATTAAATGTCTTAAGACAGTCGGGATGGTAATTGTGCGTATATATTACGTTCTATTTTCATACTGTCTGGATTGGTATAAAATTAGCCTTAGAGAAAGCGATGAAATAATAAACTATGTTTATTTATTTAAACTTTATGTACAATGGTGGTACATAAGCGGACTTAATGCTTTCTGTCTGAGGACTGGTAGAGAAAGCCTTGTTGCATTTGGTTGGATGGTTGGCAACAAGTGCATTCAACCTTTGGGTTGAAAAGACCACAATGTGGTAGGTGTACAAAAAATGAAATAAATTATGGAAAGAATATACAAATAATATATGTATATAATACTTACATGGTTGACTGGTAGAGAATGCTCACGGCATTAATTCCACCTTTGTACCTATTTGCATGAAGTGTAAATAAATAAATACTATCTTTATCAATTGAAAAGGATCACTGGTTAAATTATAGAATTGTATATTGATCTCATTATCATTAATTAGCAAGATGAAGGAACTTTCAAACCAATACGCAATTCAGAACCATTACAATCCATTTTAATTCTTCCTAACATTGCATCCATCAGAAGCAAAGTCTAAAACAGCTTAGGGACCAAAATATAGTTTAAATAAATAAAAAAAATAAAATGCATTTAATTCAAGTAACTTAACTCATATAAGCTATCTCAAGCCTATCTATCTAGCCTATCTGAAGTATACAAAGTAAATAAGCACATATTTGTACATAAATAGCTCAGCTCAAGTACAGTCTATGCTGTGCCGAAATATGAAATTCAAATTCAAAGTGATGCACCTCAAGTCGTTACAAACTCGTTTGGTTAGCCTTTGCAGCACTTGATATATATGTATATATATTTACATTCACATATATTGCGAGCGAAGACACCGCCATCTAGAAACTGGCTAAGAAAATATTTCAATGCAGATATTTAAATTGGAACCAGAATATGACTAAGCCACCGAGTTTATAGAGGTAAGAGATAAATAAGGTTCCTATCCCTGTGACGAACATATATCAGTGTTCAGTTTATCACTGACAAAACTGGATGGTTACTGATGTACTAGTGGTGTCGTATTTTTGGGAAAATATGGCTGCGTTAATCATTTTCAATGCAAAATATATTTGAGACCTTTATCGTTTTATACGCTGGACGGATAAAGAGATTTTAAAAGCTAAACTGAAGCTGGAATTTTTCTATTAAGATAAGACTTCTCTCTCTATACATACCTAAATCACGTGAAAAGTGAACTAAACTGGAAAAAGTTTAGTAAACGTATAAAGGCTCCTAATATTGGAGGAGAAACAGTTTCTTGCCGATAAAAACGCTATAAATCTTGTTCTTTTCCCTGTGATTGAAAACAGATAGCAGTTACTAACGTCTCTACAAAAGTGTATATTTTCGATAAAACCCAACAATTTACAAATCGAACACTCACAGAGCCGCAACCATTGATACTTAACCGCGCATAATATTTTCGTAAAATTTGCATCATCATTTTGCGTCAAATGTCGAATACGATTTCCCTTGTAGGCACGAACAGGTCTATTTCCATTTTCAAATGTCGGCTCGAAGCTAGAGGGCTCAAGTGTTCCGTCAGAATATTTGAATATTTTAACATCGACGCCAGCGCCAAAATAAAATATGAATTTTTATTTTGTCAGCGAACAACTCGATAAATGATATTGTGATATGATTAGGGTTAGTTGATTAAACACATTAGTTTTTTGATGAACTGCAAGGGAGCGATAAATTCCATTACACGAGAAACAAAATAATTTGTGTCGGTTTCAGATATAGTTTTACACGCAAAGTAACAGAATCTAATCTAACTTTAGAATAAATTAAGTTTGTGTTTGGTCGCCATGTTAACTGTACCGTGTGAGTTTGTGGGATGAAAACAATTTGAACACCGCCAGGCCCCGACCACTTTTATAGTGACCTCCGTACGTGGACCGAATCCAAACCGCAGGGTATTAAAGCTGCAATAGGCATATTGCGCCAGCGCCCGCGGCATTACATGCTAAATTCACGAACTTGACAACTCCAGGCTGTGTGGATGTATGCTGTGCGCTATTAAAGTGCTTGTTTTACAAAGTTCATTAGTACTTTATTATGAGCTAACACTGTAACCGTGTTGAAGTGTTCCCGGAATATAACTAAAACAATATAATCTACTTTTTGGTGGAAAATGTTGTTACTATGATACTGTTTTACCGTCTGTATTTCAATTTAGTTATAGAACAATGTGAGTTTCGGTCATATGATAAAAATTCTAGGACATGATTGATCAAACAAAGCGTTATTCAATTGTTTATCCAATTACATAAAACACTATATAGAATGGAGGCGCGTTCAAATGTGGATGTGATGGCAATGCTTCAGAGAATCATAAAAAATGTTCATTCATAGTTAAACAAAGCGGGAATCCATACTAATATTATAAATGCGAAAGTAACTCTGTCTGTCTGTCTGTTACCTTTTCACGCCTAAACCGCTGAACCGATTTAGATGAAATTTGGCATGGGAATAGTTTAGGACCCTAGGAAGGACATAAGATAGTTTTTAAACCGGAATTCCCATGGGATCGGGATTCACGCGGGAAAAACCTCCCACGCGAACGAAGTCGGAAAATCAGTTCAACGCCATCACCCGAACATGCCAAATCCATTTCATGTCAAAACAAGAAAATCATTTGGAATAGCTGCAGCACATTGTTTTCACAGACATACATACATCACTAATGCCTTAAGTCTCGGGAATTAGGATCACAATAGCCTGGCACTGGTGAAATAGCAATGGGTGGAGAAAACCAACCGAGTCATATATTGACCAAAATGAAATTGGAAGTAGTACTCTCAAGTATTTTGTCTTATTATTTATGTATACACAGTAAAATACATTAGGATAAGCATAATTATAATATTTGAGTACAATAAGGTACTGCTTATTTCTTAAGAAATTTCTTCCAGCAGACCTGCGAAAGGAGAAGTGAAAGAGAAATGTAGACATTAGTGTGTGTATTATGTTACTAAAGAAGCTCGTGTTTAAATATTAACGGCCGCACGGTTTGATCTTCAAGGTTACACAAGGTTTCACATATCGAGACTCCTCCGTGTCTCAGAACTCATGGTAAGCCGCTGGTCCAGGCTGTTATTTGGACATCTTTGACAGTTTTTATTTAATATTTTTTTGAAATGTACATTAACGATGACGCAACCCCGGCTCCCGAGATACAGGCGCTGCCTAGTTCGGGGACCACTGTGCAATTCTATTTTATGCTTATCTTGTTACATAATCTGCCTCGAGAAGTCGAGGCGCGGCGGGAAGAGCTCCGGCGCGATCTCAGGGCAGTATAGAGGGAGCGACTGTCGCAGCCGACGGCCGGGCACGCCGCAATTGCGGCGGTAAGACCCCTCTCTGAGGAGTGGCTAATATCGGCGTCACGGCGTCCTGACCTACCGCATGACGCAGGTCCTCACCGGACACGGAAGTTTCGGGAGGTACTTGTGTCTGATGGGAAAGGAAGAGACGCCTGGGTGTCACCACTGCGAGGGTCGCCCTGAGGACACAGTCGAGCACACGGTGCAGGACTGCCCAGCTTGGGCAGAGCACCAACGTGTCCTCACGGCGGCGATAGGCGGAGACCTCTCGCGCCCGGCATTGGTCGAGGCCATGTTGCGGGGCGAGCGGGAGTGGGAAGCGGTCGCCTCCTTCTACGAAGCAGTCATGCTTCCGAAGGAGGAGGCGGGCCGCGTGAGGGAGAGGATGGCGTCCTCCCTCCAGCCCAGCCGCAGTGGTAGACGCCCACGGCGTCGGACGTCGGCCGACGATCTCCGGCCACCGTAGGCGCGGGCATGCGGACAGCGAGTAAAGGGCAACTAGCTGTCCGACCATGGACTATGCCCGGGTCGACGGCGCGTTGTGTTCCACGCTCGCCTCAAAGAGCGTCAGCAACATGACGAGGGCCGAAGCCTGCCGGGGTCGTGGGACTTATCCCATTACCGTGGCCCCGGTACGTAAAGGGTTATTGAAGGAACACCGTGGATTTTAGTCAGTAAAAGTCTGACAGTCCCTCCCACCCTGCCCGGGGTGGGAGGACTTATTTGATAATTTTACCACGCTAAAAAAAAAAATCTTGTTACATAATCCATGTAGCTAATATTAAGTAGCATTAAGAAATGTTGTAACAGTGGTTGAATAAAGAAATTGAACATTGAAATTGAAATCTATCTACGTATCTATCATAAATGGTTATTAATTTTATAGGGTCCAAAAATGTAAGCGATAAATAATAAAGTTGTTACGGGTAGTCAGAAGTCAGAAAATCTTATACTGATGATGTTAAACATTTAATGCCTAATATAGATGACTTTAGTGCCTAATATAGATCGAAAATACAATAAGCACAATAAAATAAGTCAGCTACCTACAGTACCCGCGTAAACTGGGGATAATTAATTAAACTATTTATAAACTTTTTAATGAGTTTTTTCCCTATTTTATATCTCATAAATATACTTACCTATTGGATAAATAAAATCAATGAAATGGAAAGTGTATTCAACGTCAGAGTATAGACGATTTTCTCAAAAAGTTCTAAAAGTTCTCAACTGAATACAGAAATAAGCATGTTATTAGCCAACAAAAAGCAAATGTATTCCTTTTTATTTAAAAACAAGCTACCATTGAGGCTATCTTTTACATTTCTACTCACAATCTTGTTCGAAATCTTTCCAGTTGTTGCGACTGCGTTTTAAATAGAGACAAAAATACACATCCGCAAAGAAAGACTGCTAATTTACCATGTATTCCGGGGCTTCCAAACGTCACTAATTTGAAGAAAAAGAGTGTCATAATTAGTTGACTCCTCATTCGCCACACGAACGTGCAGGAAGCACTTAATTGCGATCCGAGCGTAGGAAGACCAATATACAGCATGCATATTTGTCCACTTCTTATTACAGTGAAATAAGGTTCAAGTTGTGTCAGGTCGTTTACAAACGTATTTGAAGACAGAGCAGTGCAACGTTGCAGAGGTAAAATTGAACATATGGTGCCTGACGGGCTGCGATGACGTCGCACACCTAGATCTAAAGAGAGCTAACTAAAAAATCTCAATTTTTAAGTTATACATACCATCGAATTTTGCTTAATTTGATTGTCACTTTTCAACTTGAATTCATATCTTATTCACTTGTTCAGTATCTATAAGTTTAAATTCCATTAATGGCAATCGTTTTCAAGACAACAACAGTAAGAATAATTTAATAAGATTAACAGGATTAAACCGCTTATTTATGCTAATCCAAAAACGTAAAAAAAGGAGACAAACGTGCCAGGCCAATTAGAGGAATTAAGTCAGGATTTCAGATTAATTAATGATGTTTCTACTAATTTATGATCAATGAACAACATGTACCGTATTTAATAATTTTGATTACATTAGAAATAGTAATTTCTCACTTTGGTGACGAAAAAATCATGGCCGATCTTGGAAACTAGTGTTGCCTAAAATCAGTCTTGTTCTTGTATTTTTGTAAGACCAAGACCAATATCGCCTAATTTTATCAAGACCAAGACCAAGACTTACCCTGCAAGATTTAAGCAAGAACAAGACTAAGCCTGTGAGACTCTTGCGTCTTGCAGTTAGTTCGGGCTGTCGTTTTCTTTGTGTTATTATTAAAATGAGGAAACTAACATTGCGAAAACACAGGGAAATTTTCTGAAATTTGAAATACGGGGAATACAATTAAACTTAGGCAGCTCTTAAAAGAACTATTTATGTGTTCTCCGAGTTTAGAGCTTTGTTCAGAGCCAGATTATTCGATAAGAACGTTTATGCGCTGGCTCTGATGGAGGTGCTGCTTAAAGTTACTACCACCAACAGTGATACAGGTCCGGCAACATCGCACAAGATTAGCACACACACAATATTCGACCCATGGTTTTTTAAAATAAGAAATCAGTGGAAAATATTATGTTGTTGTAATTAACTTAATATTTTTAAACTTTATTTTGAAGTGATTGCTAGTACCTTATATTCAATTAGGATCAGGATAGCCGCCGTGCCGGCGGCAGCGGTGCCTTTGCCTAGGGACAGGATTTTTTGTATCGATTCATTTATGCAGTTTTAAAGCGTAGGTAATAGTGCATCAAAATGTTTAAATGTAATCATATACATAAAATCCCGATAGCTATAACCTAGGAGTCTTTAAGTTACTAAGTTACTAAGGTTAGTAGTTACTAAGGTTACTTTTAGGTAAGCGTGCTCCATCTTCGACCACATCATCACTTACCATCAGATGAGATGGTGGTCAAACGCGAACCTATTTTTAATTAAAAAAAAAACTCGTATTTTTTTCGTTAATATAAGTACTTAAGTAATTCATGACAATTGATTTTCTCAATAATTAAACTAAATACGGGTACTTTTATCTCGTCTGCATTAAATAAGTCAGTATTGTTGTTTCACAGTTTTCATTGGATTTTATTACAAAATGTTTTTATTTTTTGTCATGTCGTATTATCGTGATTTGTTAATAACTATAACCTGTCAAAGAAAGTTTGCATCTATTCGGAAGTACAAGGTCAAGATACGAGGACACGCGCAGGCGGCTTCTATTGATATCACATACAATCGTCGCCACCGCGCTGCGCTCCCATATGAAAAATATGGTAAATATTTGTGTGTAAAAATTGTCTAAAATACTAATCAAATGAGTGACGTCACGTCGCGCATTTTGTGTTTTAAAATCACACACATCCAAAAATTGAGATTAGCATAGTTGGTTTATCAACTTCTATCGTCCTCTAGTAGTTATTAAGTACCTTCATAAATACAATAGGTAGCGTATCTAGGCAAATTTAATTTAATTAATGTAGATTAATTCCATCAAAAGAAGAATATAATACACAGAATATTATTTACATAATATCTACATTTTATTTCTACGTAGGCACACTATACCTATCAGGTAACGCATCTGTTTTATTAATCTCGATGATCAATGATCGAGCGCAGGGTTAAAATGCTTATAGGCGACGAAGCGATATCGGGCAAGCTTCATAGCCTGGCTCATTGGCGAACCGTTGCTTGCCTGTCAGTTTTCTGCAGATTGTACTTCGGGGAGTGTGCGCAGGAGCTCCATGACCTGATTCCTCCATCTCCCTTTCACTATCGGTCTACCAGACGAACGGCTGGCTACCATCCACACTTGGTTGATATACCGTCTTGTCGTACCAAGCGCTTCTCCTCCACATTTATTGCGTGCACTTCCAAGCTGTGGAATTCTCTGCCGGCTTCTGTGTTCCCTGCCACTTATGACCTTTCAACCTTTAAAGCTAGAGTAAACAGGCATCTTCTGGGCTCGCTCGTTCCATCGTAGACCTCATCTATCACTTACCATCAGGCGAGATTGAGGTCAAGAGTGAGTTCACTGTGAATAAAAAAAAAGAAAAAAAAAATCTTCCAAAGAATAATTATTTTCATCAAAAAATGCCGCCCTTCATCGGTATTTCGGCGCGTGCTTGTAAATAGGATAATACTCCTATTTATAAGCTCACGAAGGGCAGCATTCTTTGATGAAAATAATGAAAATAAATATGTTTCAATTTTAGTAATTCCAAACTGAGCTTGGCTTTGAGTTTAATGAACTTGTTTTTTATTCTTATCCTTGTTGTTCTCGGACTGATAAGTTTACAATTTGACATGAGTTACGAATATTCAAATATAGTCAAGTTAATGTTATTAATTTGTTTTTATATATTTTAACCATGTTTTAGCACACGTAAGCTTATTAAATGTAAACTTTCATTAAGAAACCAACGGACTTTCGTGGGACATGGTACGTAGCATGGTCCGTTGATATTTCGAATTTCTTATTAAATATATTAATTTGGTTGGCCTTTACTATGCCTATGTCAATTCAAGCTCAAAATGTACCTACTCTGTTGCATTGTTCGTAGATCTAAACTACCATTTAATAAATAGCAATAGGATAATCGTTAATTGCAAGACTCTTGCGAGACTACTGCGCAAGACCAAGACCAAGACTAGGAGCGCAAGACCAAGACTAGGAGCGCAAGACCAAGACCAGTTGTATCGACGTAAGACCAAGACTGGCTAAGTCTAGTCTTGGTCTAGCATTTGGGCAACACTATTGAAAACGTAGAATGAAATCACAAACACATAGTACCGTGAAACTTGCTAACTTTGCAAACGGTTCAATTCATTCATTCAATCAACTGCGACGATAAGTGCATATATGTTCTTCTGATATTTTATGAGAACACACCTTTATTTTAGTATGCAAAAACGATGACACATTGTTATTTATACGTCTTATAATGTCATTATTTTTACTATAGCGTCCCATTCCATTCCACTTAATAAACTATTTAAACTAAACTACAGACAAAAAATAAAGCGCCAAGTTCCGAGAGTTTGGACCACAAAAGATTCGAAAATATAGTTGTTACTGAGTTACTGATTAATATATGTACACTGCCTGAAATTTTCCGCAGTGACAGTACATGTTGAATTGGGAAGATGGGATGGCGTAAGAGTATTGACACAATTTGCGTTCCACACTAAAAGCCTACCCATCTTACAAGAAAACAATGATATGCCATCCGGTGTTTTGCTATTGTCACGTAAATTAGATTAACTTTAATAAGGATGATGTTTTCGTTTCTAAGTAAGAATTGCCTCTCGGGGTCGATCTTTAAGGTTCGGGCCCGATTGCTTAGGTCACCGTTGTGTTTGTGGTTGCGTCTTTTTGGTTAAGTGACTCTGTATTATATAGGGATACCACTTCATACCTCTGAAACTACACTAAGCCGATAATCCCAGCTGTCCTTTGACAGTCCTCAACGATAGTTACAAGATAGATAGATATACTCTTTTTTCCATAACAGAATTAAATAAGGACATAAAAAGCCTGAAAGTCTGACAACAGATCTGCCAATAAGTATTCTAGTCAGCTGATTATTGGATTATGGAGCTAGGATAAGCAGTCGCTCCTAAATTTGGTATGACTGGAAGCCGTTCCCAACATAGCTGCAAGAAGGCTAGGCTCAGTTTGATGGAAAGATGACATTTCCTTAAGGCAATAGTCCCACCGCCAGCGAGGAAGCGACTAACTGTCTACTTTTTTCTCGCTCAAGAAACGTTCAACATATATACATTCCGTGTAAACAAAAGAGATGTATATATTAATAGTCGATCGCTGACTGTTCACACTGCCGGCGAGGACTCGCTCCATTAGTTTGTAGTCGAGCGACAAGAGCTATCAAAGGTAATACACGCTCAGCGATCACTTAGCGGTCAGAACTCACACCGAGAGACTAACCAGATGATAGCTCAGCAACTAAACTATCGGAACAATACACTTGCTGCTCGCTGCTCGCCAAGTCGTTTTCAGATGCTAGCTCTATCTCTCTATCTGATTCGCTACTCGTTCATCGTCAGCAGTGGGACAACTCCCTAAAAATACAAAAACACTTCTTAAACATATCATCCTCCATCCTGAGCATTAAGTTCACGAATCATCCTTTCACACGTGAGCTGCTTATTAATTTTAATGAATTACAGGTTTTAATCAAATATGTTAACAAATGACGACGTTACGAGCGTAGTCCTAAACTCCGAGTTATAACCGGCACACAGGTTGCGGGCGTAACGCGAAGGGTCTCCATTCAATGTCACCCTGCTTTGTTTATTAATGAGGAAGACCCGAGACACGGAGATTTAGTAGCGTATTACCTCATAAATAAAGATTGTTAATTGAACAGCTATTGGTGTAGGGCTTTTCCCTGGAATGTGCAATAAAATCTGAGATTTGTGAATGCAATTTGAGAATAAGTGCAAATCTACTTTTTATTTGAGAAGCTTTTTACTTACCATCAGTTAGCATGGTTGATAGGCGATTTACTAGCTAGTCCATAGTTGGTAGGAATAACGGGAGCCTCAGTTAGAGATAGTGAGATGATCTAAACTCCATTGGAAACAGGTCTGGAATAGTTTTAGTTAGGATCATGGATAGTAGTGGAGAAATCTATCACATATATAAAAAATTGGCCAAGTGCGAGTCAGACTCGCCCATGAAGGGTTCCGTAGTAACTAGAATAAATATGATATAATATATTTATTTGACAAAAACAAACCTTACAAATTTCTTAAAACTAGCTTATTTACAATTTTTACAACTACACCAAATAACTTTGTTTTTGATAGTGTTTGTGTGAATTATAAAGTTATATTTGCGGTTTTAGAAAATATGCTGTATCTCAAAAACTGCTGACGCAATCTCGTCCAAACTAATTTTGGTTGAAATTCTACATTAAGTTTTAAAGCATATGCTTTTTTAGATTTTTTGCTCCATTATTATAGAAGTTAGAGGGGGGACACATTTTACCACTTTGGATGCGTATATCAAAAAGTCAGTTTAGAAACCTCAATGTCATTTTTAAAGACCTGTCTATAGATACCACACACGTATAGGTTTCACGAAAAAAATATATTCAGTTTCAGTTCCATATATGGGGAACCCCTTTTATTTTAAATATTTTTTTCTTAAAATCGGAAAGCGGTTCACAGAATATGACCTACCAAGTTTCACATGTATAGTCCTAATAGTTTCGGAATAAAATGGCTGTGACACACGGACGGACAGACAGACGGACAGACAGATAGACAGACATGACGAAACTATAAGGGTTCTGTTTTTTGCCATTCGGCTATGGAACCCTAAAAATTAGGTACACTGTGAATTATCACACATTGCTGGACAAAGGTCCTCCTTCTGTCCTGATACTCTATTTTTAAATTCATATATTTTAATTTATAAAAATAAAAAAAATATAATACTATTGAGCCGTTATCTGCTCAAAAAAGGACGCTGTTAGTAATTTTCTTTAAATATGTAGTCTAACTTAATTATAATAATTAAGTCACCCCACATTCTTACAAGTGGTAAGAAATAATATTTTTTTTCCGGAAAAGATTATGAATAAAGATTGTTACGTGAAACAATAATATTTATTGACTATGATTCGGTAATATATAGCTAACGAGCCAAACGATCAACTACAATTTAATGCAACAAGCAATCATTAATTGCGTCGTTCGTATCGCATTATTTTCAAGACTTGGTAATTAATTAAGGCGGGGCATATACATAATATAATGCAATAAACATGAAATGTTTGCTTTAGATTAGAAAACATATCGATCACGTTTGCGTTTCTCGATCTAATTATAGAACGTGATGTGTATTGATTAAGAGTTAACGACTGATGTGCATGTTTATTTGGTGAAATAGTTCTGCATACCACTTGTCTACCTTGAGTATTTTGTCATCAGTTTAACACATGATAGACACTCTACTTATTGTAAATTTAAATACAATGACTGGTGTCAAAATAGTCAATGAAAGAATCCAAAGAAATGAGACCAGCAATGAGCTCCGCGCAGTGGATTGTGGCTCACCCCTAACCACAGAGTGGCTAGTAACCAGTCGAAACCAAAGTGGGCTGATGCTTCTACTATAGGTATCGCAAGTGTAGTTAAATGTGGTATGACACACTTGATTCGGACTTTTTGGTTATCACTTATACTATAAATAAAGCACAAAACGGTCAATAGAATGTTTTCTGCGTGTCCAAATTATATCTTTACAATACATTTGTTTGAATTTAAACGCCTAAGCTGCTGACGTGACAAAGGGCTTAATTTGGTATGAAATTCACAGAACGGAATTGCCCACACGCATTTTTAAGTACCTTATAAAATTATAATACAACGAAATCCGCTGCTCTCGCTTTGAGCACTGTGACACGTTACGGGAAACTTCGGCACGGCGAATTTTTATGAGTGTCGCCTCCACACGACACACCAGGGACCCGGTGGCTTTTGAAACGACTGGTAGTCAAAGAGAAATGGAGATTTCCCAGTTACAAATGTGGAAGCAGTAGGTAGAGGCTGTATTTCTTCGCGGATTACTTTCTCGAAAGCACACTTGTAACGCGCGTGCCGGAATTTTTATGACTTGCGGTTCCCAGAGGTACAGTTTCACGACAGAGATACATTCGAATCATTATGTTTTGTAGCGACTGTACACGTTACTTCGGAATATGATTTTAAATAAAGAAACAGCTCCTTTGAGCGCGGCGCACAATGCTTTTGGCATAACAAATTTTATTACATGTTAATAAAATATTTAACGTCAGACCGTTTCACTTTGACTAGATTTATGGCAGCTACATACGTATTTGGGGTTAATTATATTAGGCGAGCCAATTGATTCTAAAACGATGGACAACATTAATCAATTAACTTATAGCGCATCGCTTGACGTTGCAATGCATGGTTTATCGCTTGACGATTCTTGATTAATAGAATAGCATAGTTAGCCCCTGTTTAAAAGACATCTAAGTAAGAAACAGATACTCATTCTTATTTGTATACTTGTATATAGATATAAATAAGGATGAATATATATGTACATATACGTATTTCCTACCTCGTTTACAATTTTTCATCTCACGATTACAAAACACACAAATCATCTACGATTATATTTTTAAGCTCTCAATAAAAACTATGAAAATGCTATGCAAACTTTTCTCTGTAAGTTCAACATTGGAAATGCAATTCCAATCAACCGCGTTGCTACGGCAAAGGTTTCTTTTAAAAGTCATTCACTTTTAATTTACCTCACAGAAAATACCTATATTTTTTGCGCATAAAAATTACTCATGTATAAGTTTATTTTACGTTTGTACCAAAGTACAAGTTGTAAAACATTTACATTTAGATGCGAAGACTAGTAGAATATTTTATGTTAGGAGTGGGTATACAGTCTTTCTTTAACAGCTACGTAGCTATCTGTGAAGCGCCATAAGCTCCTACCCGTGTTAAATCACACATAAAACACTATTCCCGCCACTTACCTCGAACATAACGCTCACGTTGTCGTGTGCCGTATGCCGGCGGGACACCAGCCTGGCTGTGGTGCTCGTACCCATTACATTCTAATAAGTAAAAGCACCCCAAAGCTTCAATACACCTAAATCTTATCATACAAAATTTGATAACAAGTAGGTGCAGCACCTTGTTACGTAGTTACTCCGACGCCCCGGCTCGCCTTTATTAAGGCTTGATGAAAACTTTACATCATCATATTTTCTGGATCGTTCACCTAAATTAAAGGTAATTTATATCCCAATGTACACAGGCGGTGCCCGTTCGAGCTTTATTAAACAAATAAAGTAATGAATTGGTGAGCTTTCTTAAACAAGCGTGCAGAAATTTGAAACTTTATTATTTACGGACGGTAAAAGACACAATGCTGAAATAAATGAAGGGTTCAGTAATGGCTTCGTAAGGTTTGTTTGGCTTATTTACTGTGGCTAGACTTTTGAAAGTTGGGATGTTTGTATAGTTAACAACATAAACCTGTTGGTGTATTCTGCTTGAATTGAAGAAAGTTTTGCTACATGAACATAAAATCATAACATAGAATTAGTTAATCAGATAAACTCAAAGTTGAATAAAACAAAACCAGCGAGATATAAGTTCGGGTTTATTGTTGGCATCAGGAATGTAGCACATAGTGTCGGTTGCGACTGGTTGCTGGCGGATCGCTTCGATGCGGGCGGGTTCAATAGACTGTGATAGTGCCTGAGTGAGCGCAATGAAAGTTTGGCTGTGTACCAAAAATATTAACACAAATTTCGGTATTATCCCTGTGTGCAGAGTAGCGTGAAATTAAAAATATAAATATTGTGAGACACCACAGCTGGTATTAATCCGAAGCGAGATTACGTATAGCAGAAGAGTAATGACACACGCGCCCGCGCCGCCTCGTAATACACTAACGATGTTAGCTGCCGAGCACCGAAATGTGTCGTTAAACAATAACCGCATCTTACATTATTAATAATAACCAGATTTTGTTTCTCATTAGCATCTTACTCTGGGCGCTTTAAGCTCTTCATAATTGATACTCGACAGGTTATGGTTATTAGGTTTGTTTTTGAATAGACCCTAAAAGCCGTAGTACAGGGGAAGAAGCTGTGCACGGGCAAAGCGACAGACGATACGGCTTGAAAGGGTGAATTCTAAATGAGGTTTGGTGGAGAAATACTATTTTTGCAAAGGCTTGATTAAACTGGATTCAAATCCTGGCAAAACACTTGTAATTTTAATCATCTCCACTGCTTTCAAAACGGTTGAGGTAAAATATCGTGACAAAATCGGCATGTCGTAGAGTAAAAAATCTGAAGACGTGCGACATCCACGAACCCGCAATGGGTCTGCGTGGTGGGTTATGGTCCATTCCATCCTTTAGAGAGGGGAAGCCCCCTCTCTGAAGGGGGTGTTCCAGCAGTAGGAACGTTATAGGCTTTTATGACTCTATAATTACTAAGTATGAAGAGTGAATTGGCACCCACATTCGAGTAAATATTCTGACTAACCAGCGTGATGATATTTTACTCGGATAATCTTTAGAGTAGTGATTTTACTGTTAATAGGTAAAGCGAATATGGAAAGGGTTTGTACGTTTTCAAATATCCCATTTGAGCTGTTTTGCCAAAGTCAGCAGGCGTAAGATGAAATTAGTTTAACACTGAACAATATCATGCTGAATTTCTAGAAATGGGTTTGACTTTCAAATTCAGCTCCTACAGTGATAACCCTTTATACTATCAGAATATTTAACTAATTTCCAATTATGATGAATTCCTTTGACGTTCGCAATCTACACAGTTTAATTGGATACTGTTCTACGAAGAAACTTAAGTAACCACAGTTGCTGCGACATTTTATTTTATGTTGAGTATGCGTTTATTGAGTAGTCTAGTCTTTGACAAGGCTGGTCGAAGTGTCTCTTATTTTTTTACGTTATGAAGTGTTAGCTGCTTTCCGTGGCTAACACTTCATAAATCGAGGTATTTGAACTTTATTTTAATTTTAATGAATAAGCTACATGTCGGTAGTTAAGAACGCACGAGTCGAATCTTCAAGGTTGGCTCTTGACCAACGTCAACATGGGTAACTCAACCTTGTCGATGGATGTATCTAAGCATATTCAGATTCCTTTGAATTTAATGTGGAGTGTACGTCAAGCCGATATCTATCCAGGCTGGTATTTGAACATCTTTGGCAGTCATTGTGGACAGTCGGAAGCTAGACAATCTAATACCAGTCTCCAGTCCAAGGGCATGGTGATACCCAGTTTATTGGATGTGGAAGCCAGATAGCTTTCCACTAGTAGAGTAGACTGGAAGCGTACCCCAATATACATTGTTGGAAAAAGGCTAGGCGGATGAAATTACCTGATCAGATTATTTTTATCAAAATAATGTCTTATCGTTCTTGCGGGCATTCGTCTATTCTTTTTTTGTAATATGATGTATGATGTAGAGTAGAATGGTATTTTGTTGCACATGTTTTGTAGGTAGCTGATGGGTGGGTTGGTTATCTGTTTGTTGTCCGCAGCTCTGCATGTCGAAGTCTTTTACCATTTTTGAAAAAGTTGGTGTCATAATCAGTTCAATAATCAGTCTGAATACTGCTAAATCTGATAACTCAATCATGTTAGCCCTCTGTTTGTCTACCGTATAAAATTAATTATTAAAATAAATGTTTCATTTTTCGAAATACGAAAACATAAGAATTGCTTAATTAAATTAATTATCTAAACTGATAGTCTAGTAATAGAAATAATGTGGAGTTTCTTGCCGGTTCTTCTCCATAGAAAATTACCAATTTCGAACCCTGCTGACGTTTTGTAAGTGCCCATGTAGTGCGGGCGAGGGGGAATGGGATGCAGTCGCCTCCTTCTGCGAAGCAGTTATGCTAGCGAAGGAGGAGACTGAACGCGCGAGGGAGAGACAGCTCTTCCATGCGTCCCAACCGCCGCGGGAAACGCCCCGGGTAGTCGGAGATCGCGAGCCGATCTCCGGCCACCGTAGGAGTGGCGGGCTTGCGGACGGCGAGCAGGGGTAGCTCACCGCCCGGGTCGGCAGCGTGACGTGTTCCACGCGCGCCTCAAAGAGCAGTCAGCAGCACTGATGGGGCCCAATAGGGACATTGCCTTACCGGGTTGCGGGAATGTTCTAACGAGATATCGCGACCCCGGAATGCAAAGCCAATTGAAGGAGCAGGGTGGGTTTTTAGTCAGTTGAAGTCTGACACTCCCTCCCGCTCCACCAAGAGTGGGAAGTCATTCGCTTATTTTCCCACACAGAGAAAAAAAAGGCCTGTGTAAAATAAAACATTTTGAGTTTGAATATAAGAAATTCTTTGTGATTGAAAATATTTATCGAAGTTAAATTTGCTCACATTTCATTTGGTTTGTCAGATTTGTTGAAAAAAGAACGCCTTAGTGCGTCTTGGGCCGAGCAAAATTTAGAGTTCTACAGAAGTTCATAAAGTATGAAAGCACCTCAATATTATTCTGACGATAAGATACATAGTAAAATCCAAAGGCAAATATAACTTTCCAGTAGAACAATTATTTATTCGTTTACATCGTTGTACGTCACGGTTATTTCTCCAACCGCAAAAATTACTTTGAAAAACAGTAATATGACTTGAAAATATGCTCATTATTTTTGGTAGGACCTTTCTTTCATTTCACTAACTTTACAAGCGAACTTCATTGTTCTTAAATCCGTTTTGCATTGCGGTTACATGAGTATACCGCCCGTGTCAACATCCCGGACTGTCATCCCATTTGTAGGATGGGCAGCAATATCCTTCTGTATGTTAATAACGTGTCCACTGCTGTACATTAATCAATCCTTCTGTCAACCGCGACGAATATTACAATACGCCATCTATGGGGAGGGTCCATAATCAACAACAATGCTGGCTTGTAATATTGAATTGTTACTGGTTGCGTGTTAATACTAATGCACGTTTACAAATTAATATTTAAATTAATAATCATCATCAAAGTCTTGTTCAAGTTTATGATTATCATAGATTATTTATTATGAGGAAAACTTTTTAATAAACGTAATTTAAATTAATTGTGGTACAGTCGGTAGTATACACTAGCCATATAAATTAATCAATCAAATCGTTTATTTTAGACACACATAATAAATATCCGTAGAGTTAATAAAACTGAAAACTATGTTGGTTTATTATTAGAATCCAGATTCCAGAGTGGTAATACTTTTGTACGAAGTAAAAAGTCTGCTTGTTCGAAATTTTAATTTCTCAACAGTAACTAAAACTTTATCTCAAAACTCTTCCAAAATTTTCAATTCATTTTATTCAAACGCCTCGTATCAAATGATAACTACAGCACGCTCTGTGGCTAATAAATGACGTCGTACATCACAATGTATTAAATGCTATGCTCAAGCGACACTGCAGGTGCGATTAAGTCGGCGTGCGATGTACAATCCTGCCTCTTGATTTATACCTCTGGCTCTGAACACAGATGAAAAAATAATACCAAAAACAGATGCGAAATGTGAAACTATAAGCAGAAGTCAGCGGTTCATCTCCTTGTGATTAAACTGACGCTAATTAACTTATCAGCCTCAGCTTCTTAACAGTTGCTGGAGTAATTCTGTTCAGTTAGTGGCGCTGACTAACCGAGATGAAATTGAGGTTATCGCAGTAATTTATTTAATCTTCAATAAGTACTAAAAACGTTAAAGAATATTGAATTTAGTGAGGTGAATGTATAGAGGTATTTTAATTTGTGACAACGATACCTATACAAAAGTCAGCGATCAACCGTTGCAGCTATCGCATACCGTCATATATTTCGTGACAAAATATTACACTATATTTACATAATTAGCAACTTACAATTCAATTACAATGTGTATGTTTCATATTGAGTCCTTATTGATTATGTTATGGTATACAATAAAGAGTATATCTATTTATCTATATACATATTATATAATTCTCTGCTTTATAATGTGCTCTTTAATCCTTTTACTCATTTTTATCTTAAGGAACGCTTTCAGTTCCTCTGTGACACACATTCTAAATCCTTGAGATCGTTGGAAAATTTACAGTTAAGTATGCATTCCACTTCTTTCCTTGACAAATCTTTCACCATTCAAGCAGCTTTTTCCTGTCTTTCTCAATTATAGATACATGTAATATTTATTAGTATATGATTTTTGTATTGTATGTATGTATTTTATATTATTATGTTCCATTAATATTATTTATGTGGTTTGTACACTGACAGCCCTTAATCTGTCTCCTTTAATTTTTGCCCATCCAAAGGTTATCTATAAGAGATCACCCTGTGCGATAAGATCGCCCATTGTACATTATACAGTTTAAATTTTTGTATCCATAGAAATATTGTGAGGTGTACAATAAAGTATATCCATACTATCCATACTTAATATTATAAATGCGAAAGTAACTCTGTCTGTCTGTCTGTCTGTTACCTTTTCACGCCTAAACCGCTGAACTGATTTATATGAAATTTAGCATGGGAATAGTTTAGGACCCTGGAAAGGACATAGGATAGTTATTATCCCGATATAAGGTTCCTGTGGGATAGTTTTCGAATTGTATCTTTGTTGCTCTTTCACGCAAAAACTACTAAGCAGATCGCAATGAAATTTGGTAAAAAGACAGTTAACACCCTGGAAAAACAGATTTTTTATTCCGGAATTCCTACGGGATCAGGATTTATGCGGGAAAAACCTTCCACGCGAACGAAGTCGGGGGCAAAAGCTATACATACACTATACACTATCCATACTAATATTATAAATGCAAAAGTAACTCTGTCTGTTACCTTTTCACGCCTAAACCGCTAAACGGATTTACATGAAATTCGGCATGGGAATAGCTTAGGACTCTGGGAAGGACGTAGGATAGTTTTTATCCTGGAAATCATCCGTAAAGGATGTAAAAAGGGTGTTGGAAAAAGAGAAAAGAAACCGCCAGCCTCAAACTGAAACTGAAGCTGAAGCTGGAAACTGAAGCTGAAACTGAAACTGAAGTTGAAGCTGAAACTGAAACGGAAGCTGGACACTGAAGCTGAAACTGAAGCTGAAAACTGAAACTGAAGCTGGAAACTGAAGCTGAAACTGAAGCTAAAACTGAAGCTGAAACTGACACTGAAGCTGAAACTGAAGCTGGAAACTAAAGCTAAAACTGAAGCTGGAAACTGAAGCTGAAACTGAAATTGAAGCTGGAACTGAAGCTGAAGTTGGAACTGAAACTGAAGCTGAAGCCGATACTGAAACTGAAATTGAAGCTGGAACTGAAGTTGAAGCTAAAGCTGGAACTGAAACTGAAGCTGGAAAGTTATTTTGCGTAGTTACTACGGAACCCTTCATGGGCGAGTCTGGCTCGCACTTCGCCAATTTTTATATTTCCTACTAATAATATTATAAATGCGAAAGTTTGTGAGGATGGATGGATGTTTGTTACTCTTTCACGCAAAAACTACTGAACGGATCTGAATGAAATTTGGTAAGTATATAGTTGGCAGCCTGGAATAACACATAGGCTTATTTTTATCCCGAAATTCCCACGGGGTCGGGATTTGGGCGGGAAAACCTTCCCACGCGTACGAAGTCGCGGGTAGAAGCTAGTATGTTCATAAGGTCATTATCGTTCTTGCTCATGTATTTTTATGTAATTACTAATCTATTATTTATTTTATTATTATAACTATAGGCCAATTTCTGTTATTCCTGTTATAGCAAAAATCTTAGAAAAACTTTTAAATACCAGATTATTAAGCTATCTTAACTCCAACAACATTCTATCGCCGTCCCAATATGGCTTTAGACGTGGTATTTCTACGGAAGATGCTATCGCATCTTTAACTTCAGTCCTAACAAAAGAACTTGACAAAGGAACAAGGTGTTTATCGGTGTTTATAGACCTGAAAAAGGCCTTTGACACGGTTTCTATTCCCATCCTTATCAAAAAATTAGAAATGATCAGTATTAGAGATACACAACTGTCTATTTTCACTGATTACTTGTCTAATAGAAAACAGAAGGTTAAGCTGGAGAGTTCTGTCAGCGAAGACGTTGATGTAACCTGCGGAGTGCCCCAGGGAAGCGTTTTGGGACCTACCCTATTCTTAATATACCTAAACGACTTATGTAATATGAAAATCGATAAGGCAACCATCTTTTCATACGCAGACGACACCGCAATCGTCTTCACTGGCTCTACCTGGGCTGAAACCAAATCAAACACGGAAAGAGGTATGGCACAAGTAGCTACATGGCTAAAAACTAATCTTCTTACATTAAACACGAACAAAACCAATTATATCTGCTTTTCAATACATAAAAATATCCAACCAGAGCAGGATTTTAATATTAAAATACATGAGTGTAGGGGACCCGTTAATCACAACTGTAACTGTCCTATAATTAGTAAAGTTAACCAAGTCAAGTATTTAGGTATAATTTTGGACCAGAGCCTATCTTGGTATCCTCAAATTGAACAAATTACGACGAGAATACGTAAATTTATCTGGATTTTTAAGTCATTACGACACATAGTTCCAAGGACAGGCCCTTCTAACCATCTGTTAAATAAAGTGTATATAACACTAGTCCAATCTATTATAATATACTGTATCTCTATTTGGGGAAGGGCACGTAAAACACGTTTCCTAGATGTAGAAAGAGCGCAACGGACATTAATAAAAGTAATGTACTTCAAAAAAAGGATCTTTCCTACTAATGAGCTATATCAAATAAGTAAATTATTATCAGTCCGAAAGCTATATATTATACATATAGTATTAAACAAGCATAAAACCCTTCCTTTAGACCCAAATATATTAGCTAAAAGAAGGAAACACAACGTAGCTTGCACGACTTATGTAAAAACAAAATTTGCAAATATTCAGTATGAAAAACGCTCATCTTACTTATATAATAAAATAAATAAAGAATTAGATATATATACCAAACCCTTTAGAGAATGTAAATCTTTGCTGTTAAACTGGTAACGCAAGTTATGCTACGATGAAGTAGAGGATTTTCTATTAAATGTAAGGTAATCTTTCTCTAACCACCCTATCTTTAAACTGTTTCCATATAAAACATTCCACACACGAACACTCATATGTACATTAACACACACTAACACACACACACACACGCAAACACACACACACACACACACACACCCAAACACATAAATACTTACACATACAAACAGACTAATAAAATAAAATAAAAATCTAGACAATAGTTATTAGTTCATTTATTTTTATTTATTATTTTTTTTGTACTCAAAATATTCTTTAACTTTAAGGATGCACATTTGTTTAATGTAAGCTTTAAAAGAGCGGCGCCTCCTGGCACAGGCATATATATGCTTAAAAGGAGACGCCACCAACTGTACAAACATGTATAATGTGTAAATGAAAAATAAAGCATTTTTGATTTTTTTGATTTGATTTTTGATTTTTTGATTATTAATATCTTATTTGTCCGTATATTTTTCTTTTTAATTTTGATTAATTTGTTAGCTTAGTTGTTAATTTTATCGTGCATGCTATGGTCTCTTATAAGTGAAAGATTACACGAACAAAAGACTTAATTTATATAACCTCTATATGTATTTGATATGTATAATCTGTGTATATGTTTTGTCGGAGATCCTAAATAAATAAATAAATAATATGATGAGGTTGGTAGAGTTGGAATTGTTATTTTTTTTGCGACAGTTTACCTAGACAGATATTAATAGGCTGCTTAAGGGCAGTGAAGGAACAGGGTGGGTTTTTAGTTAGTAGTAGTCAGATACTCCCTTCTGCTCTACCCAGAGGAGAGGAGTCATTCGTGTTAAAGTATTAGTGTGTTATTACACTGGTATACATTTCTATTTTTCTAAGTTGGCAACTTCCCTTCTTCCCTGTCATGGCTTGCACTGAGTAAAATGGTATTCTGTAATTATATTTTAAATAAAGAAATAAGTTTATTATGTGGAAATAAGTGTTTCTCTGAATACGATCCAATAACAAAATATGGTAGCAGTCCGTGGTTAATTGAATATGTAAAAAGATTGCTAAAATATCGCAGGATTGAAAAAAAGTGAAAATTGTTTTTGTGCTGTGGCATACATGTGTGTGCTGAAAATAAAAAATGGAGCGTAATCAACAAATTGTAATACCCATTTTCGACGGAAAAGAATACGCACATTGGAAAATAAGACTAACAAAATTTCTGCAATTCAAAAAGTGTCAAGACGTTATTACGAGAAAAATCTTAAGCACTGATGACAAAGAAAAATGGACGGACAAAGATGTGCAAGCAACGAACTACATTTACGGGGCAATAACGAATAAGCAATTGGAATATATATCAGAATGTGAAACGGCATACGACATAATTTGTAAATTTGATTCTATGTACTTACAAGGTTCAACATCCTTGCAAATAGTTTACCGAAACAATCTTGAAAATTTAAAGTTAAAAAACTATCAAGAACTAGACTCCTTTTTTGATGATTTTGAAAGATCAGTAAACGAGCTGAAACAGGCAGGTGCTACTATATCAGAAAATGAGAAGTTGAATTATATGCTAAGAGCACTGCCCAGTGAATATAGTCACATTGGAGACTTATTGGATGTGTTGTCAAAAGAGGAAAGAACTGTGGAATATCTAACAAATAAAATTAAAATTAAATATTTGACACAAAAACCACAAGAAAAGTCAGAAGTTACAGACAAATCAAATGCTTTTAAAACAGAAACAAAGTCAGCCCTGTCAGCCCCTAACTCAAATTTATGTTTTATTTGTGGAAAACCAGGCCATGTGAAACGCAACTGTTGGTACAATCGAGGACAGCATAATAGATACACAAATAACAATAATACAAGAGGAAGAGGTCATTCAAATCATCGGGGACGTGGTCGTGGATTTAATAATCGTGGTCGAGGTAGACACACTGAACATAGTGCATCAAATACACAAAATCAACAAAATGTTTTCCAAACTTTAGTTATTCAAAACAACATGACATCAAGTGTGAGCGAAGATAAGTCAAATAAGAACCAAATTACATGGTTATTAGACAGTGGATGCACAGACCACATAATCAACTGCGACAAGTATTTTGAAAATTCAGTTATATTAAAAAAACCAGTGCAAGTGAAAGTTGGAGATGGACGGATGCTGGAGGCCACAAAGGTTGGTGATATTAACATACATTTTCTTGTTTATGGTTCTAAATCATATATAACAGTAAAAAATGTATTCTATGTAAAAGAAATGAAGGCAAATTTATTGAGTTATGCAAGGATCACAGATAATAACAACACGGTAATATCGAAAGGACAATGGGCAAAAATTTATAATTCAAATAGAAAAGTAATAGCTATAGCACAAAAGGAAAACAGCTTATATAAAGTGAACAGCTACATAGATATACAAAGTAAAGTACAAGCAAATATAATTGAAAGTAAATTGTCAGTGAAGGAAAAATTACACCGTACACTTGGTCATGTAAATTTCAAATATCTAGAAATCTTATGTAAGGAACAGTTACTGGAAGGAATACCTAAAGAATTTGAATCAGAGTATATGAAGTGTGCTATATGCATAGAGAATAAAATGCATAACTTACCCTTTAAAAACAAAAGAAGAAGAGCTCAAGATATATTAGAGATTGTGCATACAGATGTAAATGGACCACATAATACAATAGGTTATTGTGGTGAAAAATACTTCGTAACATTCATAGATGACTACAGTAAATTGGCAAAAGTTTATTGCATCAAGTCCAAAGATCAAGTTGCAGATTGTTTTAAAGAATATGTAAATACAGTTCAAAATTTAACTGGAAAAATGATAAAAGAATTAAGATGTGACAATGGTAAAGAATATATGAACAGTAAGATGTATAGTTTTGCAAGAGAAAAGGGAATAATGATAAAGGCATGCCCGGCATATGTACACGAGTTGAATGGAACTGCAGAGAGATATAACAGGACTATAATGGATATGGCTAGATGTCTACTAGCAGAAGCAAGAGTAAATAAATGCTATTGGCCGGAAGTAATTAAAACAGCAGCTTATTTAAAAAATAGAAGTTTGGCAAATACTATAGAAAGAAAAACACCCTATGAAATATTCTTCAATAAGAAACCATCAATAGAGCAATTGAAATTGTATGGAAGTAGAGTTTATGTGAGAATACCAGAAGAAAAAAGAAGATCAAAATGGGATAAAAAGGCAGAATTAGGAATATTACTTGGATATGTTGAAGTTGGCTACAAAGTGTTGATAAATAATAGAATAGTAGTTGCCAGACATGTTGATATAATAGAAGAAGATGTCAAGTTTATGAATAACAATGAAGATACAGACTCAGAGGAAGAAAGACAAGAAGAAGAAAAGGAAAAATTTGAAAATAACTTACCGGAAGAGACTAAATTAATAAAATTTGATGACAACTCGATGAATGATGATAAAGTACAAGGAAGAGCAAAGAGAACAATCAGACGTCCAATCAGATTTGATGAAGAATTTGGATATTACTGCATTTGTGCAAATTTTTGTGATGCTATGATTCCAGGTACATTTCAGGAGGCGATGCAATGTGATGAGGCCAATCAATGGAAAGAAGCAATGGACCGTGAGATGAGCAGCCTTGTTAAAAACAATACATGGAACTTTGTGAGTAGACCAGAGGGCAAAGAGATCCTAGATGTGAAGTGGGTTTACAAAAGGAAACCAGGTAACATTTTTAAAGCTCGTTTAGTAGTTAGAGGTTTTCAGCAAAAGGATAATATTGATGATACATACTCACCTGTTGCCAAAATGCAAACATTAAAATTGTTGTTATCTTATTCTTGTCAGTTCAGCTTTCTCATTCATCAGATGGATGTGGAAACAGCCTTTTTGAATGGTAAAGTAGTATCAGAAGTTTATGTAAAACAACCACAAGGTTATAATGATGTTTCTAATAAAGTTTATAAACTAAATAAAGCTTTGTACGGATTAAAAGAAAGCCCTAGAGCTTGGTACGAATGTTTTAATGATTTTATTAAGAATCTTGGTTTTTGTAGAAGCAAGTACGATTATTGTCTTTATGTAAAAAGAGAGTGCAATGTAACAGTTTATATACTTTTATTTGTTGACGATTTATTAATTTGTTGTAGAGATATAAACATTATTGATAATATAAAGAAACAGTTGCATAATAAATTTAAAATGAAGGATTTAAATAAAGTAAAAAGCTATATTGGTATTGATATTGAATATGATTATGATAACTCTACAAATGTCTTAACATTGTGTCAGGAAAATTACATAGAGTCTTTAGCTGAAAAATATAATATTAAAAATGCAAAACTGTATAAGACACCTATGGAACCCAACTTGAAACTAAGTAAATGTGATGTAAATGAAGATGTTAAATATAGAAACTTGATAGGTGCACTCTTGTATATCAGTCATGGTACTAGACCAGACATATCTTACAGTGTGAATTATTTAAGTAGATTTCAGAATTGTTACGATGAAACACATTTTAAATATGCTCTGAGAGTTCTAAAGTATTTGTATCTAACAAAAGATTTAAAACTAACTTACCAACAGAGTCTTAATACTGATAATATTGTAAATTGCTATGTAGATGCCGATTGGGCAGGAGATAGTACAGATAGGAAATCAACTACAGGTTTTGTTATTGAATTGTTTGGAAATCCAATTTATTGGAAATCTAGAAAACAAACTTGTGTAACTAAATCATCTACCTTTGCAGAATATGTTGCATTATCTGAGGCTGTAACTGAGATAAATTTCTTAAAAAATGTAATTAGTGATATGTTCATTAAAATATGTAAACCTATTAAGATTTATGAAGATAATTCAGGAGCACTTGCTATAGCAAAATACGGAAATTTTACTAAAAATTCTAAACATATAGAAGTACAGTATCATTATGTACATGAAAACTGTAAAAGTAAAGTTATTGAAATTGTAAAGATAAACTCAGATTCAAATGTTGCAGATATACTTACCAAATCTCTGGGTAAATTAAAATTTCTTAAGTTTAGAGAAATGTTGAAATTACATATGTAAAACTTAAATGAATAAGAAAGTTAAATTAGTAGATACATAAGAAAGTTAATTAATAAATAAGAATTTTAAGTTAATAGGTGAATAAGAAAGAATGTCTTAAGTTTGTTTTAATTTTTGTTGAGAAAGAAAAGCTTTTTGTTTGTTTTTATTTTGTTAATATTTAAGTTAAACAATTTAACAGAACTGTTTTAAAGGAAAGAGTGTGCAAGCTAGGTAGGTACTAGTATACTTAAGTGAATAAATATTATAGAAGTTCTATGAATAGGTACATATTATGTTGTAAGTAAAAGATAATTGTAATTGATGTTGCCTAGTAAGAATTTGTTAAAGTAATGAGATGTGAAAATAAAAATATAAATGTAAGGAGGCGTGTTAAAGTATTAGTGTGTTATTACACTGGTATACATTTCTATTTTTCTAAGTTGGCAACTTCCCTTCTTCCCTGTCATGGCTTGCACTGAGTAAAATGGTATTCTGTAATTATATTTTAAATAAAGAAATAAGTTTATTATGTGGAAATAAGTGTTTCTCTGAATACGATCCAATAACAAAATAATTCGATTATTTTCCCACCGAAAAAAGTGCCAGTCTCTGTATCAATTCAAGCAATTTTTTATTTTCACAGATACATATTTTTTACGTCAAGCTTGTGAAGGCCCATTTTTTTGGTCAGAGTTTAAAAACTTTATAATGAGATGCTGTCACACAAGTTAGCATCGCAAGACGATGACGAACTATAAAGAAAAACTTTTTTATTAAACTCGATTTTTGATATGAAATATTTTAATTTAATAAAAAAGTTTTATAAAGAATAGCTAGCTGTTGCCCGCGATTTTGTTCGCGTGGAAACCGCAGTACATTTTTGGTCCAGAAACTCTGTTCTAGCCACTCAGAAAACACTACCATAATTTCAACATAATCCAATCGTTTGTTTAATAACAAATACAACACAAACATTTATTTATACAACGTGTAACAGAATAAACGCAATTCCTGAAAGTTCAGAATCGGCTTCTGAATCGATTTCCGTCATAAAAAATAGGTTTTAAATTTTGATGGAATAATCTTTGATTTAATTTAAAATGGAAACACAGTATCAAAAACAAATAAATACAATCCTTAATTCAAGGAAATTGTGTGCGTGTCACGTCGGCAGTAATGCATAACATTGCATGAGTGTATGCGTCTGCGTAAGGATATTGTATCACGCACATACGTTTTACGTTTAGTAAGGATAACTATTTAAAAAAAAATTCCTATGTTTGGTTTCCATTTATTTAGTTACGGATGTTGTTTTAGACTTATAATTTAATATATTTATTGAAGTGTCTGAGGTATTGCGCTTAATCTGTTACACGTTGTATATATTATACATAGATGTTTGGGTAGGGACGTAGGGTTCTTGTTTTACACTATTTAGAGCAGCTTGCATAGTGGAACCTAACTGCGTTATACAAATATGAATGTGTGATAGACCACATACATTTCATTTTAATATTGCAAACTTATTCATTGCTTGTTTAATGTTGCCAACTAGATAATTTTCTATACGAAGCAATAGATTGGAAGAATATACAACGTGTAATTTAAAGGGTATATACATACCAAGTGCATGGCTTCTTTGGATGATAACAAACGATATGGCAAGGGTTTTGTAATCCTAAGTCTACGTGTGTAGAACTTATTACAAATTCCAATACACTGATACCAGAGACCGAATTTTTCAAATTAAGAAGAACGAATGAAGTATCGTGTTATTGGCAAGTGACGTGGAAAGTTATTGACCCTCGTAGTGCTGTGACACGTTTGTTATGATTAGTATTCAAGAAATATATGAAACCAATAATTTGGTATCAATTCTTTGAGTCAGTTATCTTGTGCTGAAACTGTGCATAGAGACTCCATACCAGATGTTGTCTTCAGCCCTTTTGGATAGATATGGGGTTTCCATTACACGTTGTATATTCATCCGATATTAGGGTGTTCCACAATTCCTGCTGTGGTTGCGGGAATGTTCTAACGAGATACCGCGGCCCCGGACTACAGGGGCAACTAAAAGAACACTGTGGGTTTTTAGTCAGTAGAAGTCTGACGCTCCCTTATGCTTCACCCAGAGTCATTTGTTGATTTTCCCACCGCAATAAAGAGTGTTTCACTATTAGGGTGATGGTCAGGTCAATGAATAAGAGTTTCGCTTCTACGATATTTCACTATTCTATGTCCTGAGGACCACCGCTCCACCTTACTTTATTATGAATCACAATACACAATGCATGTGTCACTGAGCTTATCATTCTAAGTATGGACGTGTTTGTGAACGGGATTAAGCTGGAGTTTGGTGATATTGTTGAAAACTAGCAAGGATACGCTCATAATTATTATATTACTTTCGTTATGATTTTATAATTAGACAGGCTAGGTTATATTTTAGAATTAATATGAAAGAATATATCTAAACATAAGCAGCAATGTGACGTATAATGAAAAGGACGTATTGCTATTCGTCCCGTGTAATCCGTCCTTTACTTTACGCAAACCAGAATCAAAACTAATAAATTTACGGGATATTAAAAAACAAGTGAAACGATTTTTTTCCGGTGTGAACCTCATCAAATGACTCCTCCTGCTGTGCAGTAGGGAGCAGGAGCAGTAGGGAGTGTCAGTCTTCTACTAACTAAAAACTCACCCTATTCATTCAATAGTTTTTTATGTTCCAGGGCTGCGGTATATCGTTAGAACTTTTCCGCATCCCCGGCAGGTAATGGCTCTGTCGGGCCCCATCAGTTCTGCTGACTGCTCTTAGAGGCGCACGAGGAATACGACGCGCCGTCGACCCGGGCCTGGTCCTCATCGGAAGTATATTTTGAACATCACATAAATCATAGGAGTTGCATAAAAGAAATGCATTTCTGACTAATTATTACAGTAGTTCCGTTAAATTTTATGCCACGAAATATATGCCAAACGCAGTTTCAAGCTGTGCTTGGCACTAATTGTAACCTATCATTACCATTTATAATTATTCAAAACAGAACTACGAAAACTGTACCTTAAAATGAACATTTTATTATTAAATCCGAGATAAAGAGTCAGCATTCTAACCGCATATAATTTATATATTTTGAAAGTCGTTATACTTTTTAATATTGCTTCTTGAAAATACCACAGCAACGGGCAAAAGAGCTTCAAGTTTTGAGAAGTCTCAGAGATTCACAATATTCTCGAAACTTTGCATCGTTTTCAAGATTTCCGCGGTTAAATTACCCACGCTTTCACGTCTTTTTCTTCGTCCTTTTTGAGGTCTCGGTGGGTGGCTACGGAACCCTAACAATACGTTTTCCCGCCTCTCTATCAGACGTAGTTTATGTTCACATGAAACCTTTGCAAGTTTTTGATATTTACTTTCTTTGTTGTATAAAGGTGTCGCACTTTCCTCTTTCATATCGTGAGAGCAAAAACATTTTAATCTTGGATAGATTTTGTTATGTGCAGAAGCATAATTTGCAATAAATACGTGTGTGTAATTTTATTCGCAAGTGGTAAAAGAGATTAGGAATGCAAGTAAATTCAATGGTTTCAAACCGACGAAAAATATACGTTATTCAAATTGTTTCATTTAATATTTAAATTGCAATGCCTTAAGCAACTAAATTTTAAGAACACCAAAAGCAGAAAATAATTATACAGTTTGAAATAAAGATTATAATTTGATAATACGAGTAAAGAGTATAGTTTGCAATAAGGATTTCAATTCGAGATTTTTTTCACAAAAATCAAAACTGCGCCCGTTTTTAGTTTTGAGTAATGTCATAATTATCCATCTTGGAGTCAAAATTGGTTTGTCAATTCGAACATAATACATATTGTTATTTCTATGTTACTAATATTCCTGTACCAAATGTAGAAGCAATATGATTAACTTATCTAAGTGTTCTTTATGTATTATTAAAATTTTAAGTTAATTTCTTTAAGACTAAAATAAATATCTTTTATAAAAATATCAGTCTGCTTTGTCCCACTGTAGGCGACTTACAGTTCCCCCTGGTTTTGGGCAAGTGTGGGACATCTTCTGGGGTCCACAGAAATTATATTCTGTGTACTCAAAATGGGGGCGTGTGTGTACTCGGGAATTTCAACATAAACGCGATAGGTTTTATATTTGTATATAATTATGTTCACATTTATGGAAGACAATCTAAATATATTTTTCAAGTTAAAATGATGTCGATCTTGCTATGCCGGCGGCGTTCCAGGCCGCTCTGTCTATTTTTTAAAACAATTCCTTCGCATGTTCAACATTGCGATCTAAATTCAAACTATACCAGCCAGTGCGATAGGCTGGCCGCGCATAGCAGGCCTCCACAGTACACTACCGTGGTGAAGGCAACTGACAAATCAAGTGCAAGTGTTACGTGACCAATTCCTCATATTTTGGCATTACGATAATCGCTATTAGAATTACACTGGTCCTGCGCCTAATATCCCAAATCCCTATACATATACAACGTGTAACAGAATAAACGCAATTCCTGAAAGCAGTTGGTTCAGAATCGGCTTCTGAATCGATTTCCGTCATAAAAAATAGGTGTTAATTTTTGACGGGAAAATCTTTCATTTAACTTAAAATGGAAACACAGTATCATGACAAATTAATACAATCCTTAATTCAAAGAAATGCGCTCGTGTACGTGTCGGCCGCGAACATTGCGTGAGTGATATGCGTCTGCGTAAGGATATTGTATGACGCACATACGTTTTGCGTTTAGTAAGGAGAACTGTTTTATAAAAATGTATAGGTTTGGTTTCAATTTATTTACTTACGGATGTTGTTTTAGACTTATAATTTAATATTCTAATTGGAGTGTCTGAGGTGGTATGCACATGTACAACGCTAAACTCATCCTAGACATCCAGGCTGAATTTGATGGAACGTCATTCGGAAATACAGTACCATTTTGCGTCATTCAGAGCAAGGTACGCGTGTCAACAGCATGGTGATAAATGGCTCAATTGAAACTTATCTTATGTATCTATTGTTTTGTCTGTCCATCTATCAAACAACAACGTAAATCGATATTCATGATTGGCATACAGACGTGGTGTGATGACAACGTTATCGTAATAGTGGCCGACGACACCTGAAGCTTTCATCTTCCGGGAGAGAAAAAGTCTTTGAAAGGTTACTAGTTATTTTGCTGAAACTCCAACTTCACTTCTAAGTCATAATTAGACACAGACAATAAAATGGGGAAGTACTAATTATACGCAGGCGAAGCCGCGGACGATAGTTAATATTATGATGTAGTATATAATGCGATGTTATGTACTTATAGGTACCCCATAAAGTATAGCGGACAGAGCTCCGGCACGATCTCAGGACGGCATGCAAAGAGCTACTGTCGCTGGGCACGCCGCGATCGCGGCAATAAGTTTCCTCTTTAAGGAGTGGCTTGGGAGACCTCACGGTGTCCTCATCTTCCGCCTAACGCAGGTGCTTAACGGGTACACCGGGAGGACACGCCCGGGTGTCGTCATTCTAAAACCACGCGGGGGACAAACTCGCGTGAGCATACGGTGGAGGTGTGCCTCACTTGGCCGGAGCACCGTAGTGTCCTCTTGCTACCTATTACGCAAAATATATTAGAAACTGAGTGTGACCATAGTGATGAGCCTTGAATAAAATCAGACTTTCCAACAAAAGTAATATAAGATTTCCTCAACTACAGAAACTAACAGCGTTAATTCATTAATAAGACTAACTTTTGTAATAGTTTTCAATCTTAGTAGATGTCTAATTAATTACATTGTCGAAACTGTATTACATGAGTTTATTATTATTTATTATATGTAGGTAACATAATATATTAAATAATGAATCTACAAGTTAAGCTGCTCTTGCTGCGGTTTCTTTGTAGTTAGGTGATCAGAGACAGACAGAGATAACTCTAGTGCAGTTTTTCATCTACCGATAGCCATTCTAAATGATGATGAATGTATTACCGATAAGACTATAAAACCCAAAAACATTAGTCCAAATAAAAGTTTCTTAAAATGGAGATACTAATAATGTATCTATACGACCAACTGTTACTACATTTCATCAGGAGGTCAATAGTAAATTTCACTGAAGTAAAAAGCAATAACTTAATAACTATCATGAAATGAGATAGCAGAGAAAAGTCAGTCCTCCGACATTTATTACAGTCTGTTAACCAGCAAGACTTTCCTCAAAGTTATTTCATCACTAATTGAATCAATACCGTCGCACAATATCATATCGATTAGAATTCTGTGACTTATCGCAACTCCACCAAAACTTATTGAATACATTGACGTCGAACAAAATGGAGTTATCTTTTCTGTTGTGTAAACGGATTGGTAGATATTTTCACGCCTGTGTGAACTTGTGGGGAGAGCAGAGATACTTTATTAGGTGTCAATCATAGTTGTGAGGCTGACGCTTGCTAAGCGAAGTGAAGTCAATTGCTTCGGATTATTGGCACACTGGATAAGATTGTGCTTCTCTTCTACCAATAATATTTTTTTCTTATGAAACGATGAACATTCCCAATAACTAAAAACATTTTTGCATACATCTGCAAAATGCAAATGCTTTTAATAATGGTCGCTATTTTAAAATACAGTGCACATGTTGCAAATGATAGCGTTGGCATTTACCCGATACGCTTGCCACACACTAATGTAGCGACGAAGATGCTACGCTTGTAGCACCGGAGCCGTAGACAGCTGCTACGTGCTACGACATTTGGAAAATGAGCGCGCTACGCCACCAATACGACGAGCACTAAAGGTGGCAGCACATTTGTAATACGTAACGTTAGGTATCCCACGCTTAATCATTTGTCGAAAAACGAAATCTAGCTTTACGAGGTGAAATGTGTGTGGCCTATAAGCGTGACGTCGCAAAGAGTGGCGCGTTGCAAGTGTGATTCTTTCGTTACGGTCGGCAAACATGGACCACACGCGACAGCCAGGGTTGCAAAAATGTTCTAACGAGATACCGGGGCCCCGGACCACAAGTGAAACTAGGAACCACCAGAGCTGAAGGAGCCATTTGATGATTTTTGAGACAAGTGGTGACCATCGTCGTCAACTGTGTGTGGCAAATGTATATAAAATGTATGAACTTATGGCGGCGTTGAGTGGCTGTCACAAGTTGCCCGTGAACGCCGACCCTTATTAATGCTGACAAAGAAAACCTTTACACGATTTTAAATGCTTTTTTAGCGCAGGTGTACTAATTAGATGTTTAACGTAAATCTTCAGCACCAACAATTATTTTCACTGCAATTCGTAACACAAAACGCAAACGTACATTTCGCATCGCATTTCAATGTAAATAGTTGCTCTGTAATCATTCTGGCACTTGTTAATTAGTGCTTACTTCGGAGGGGGAGAATTTATGTTTATATAACAACGCAACGGTCGGAATAGCAAGATGAGAAACAAGAACAGTGTCTGTAATTAACATAGTAATTATAGGCTCCTAATTGGCTCACTGTTCATGCCTTGAGTATCAAACGGGCGTGACAGGACTAAAGAGTGGCGGGCTTCGGCGTCAGTGTTATAGCTACGACTTTTAATTAAGTAGATACCGTGGCATCAATGCGTTGACGGCTACGTAGTACGTGATTGCGCTTAACGCCAAAATATTAATTAATAATATAAGCGATACTATGACATCGAGATGATGTGACGAAATTTTCGGGGCACGAACCGCTTGCTAAAATTAAATTTTCTTATTAATATTGACTCTTTATAAAAGGATATCGCTTTTGAATAGGATACAATATTTTGTTTAGAAACATGTTGATTTTATGATTAATTTCTGTCATGCAGTTTTTTTCTTGATTAAACGCTCGCATTTGACCTTATATGAAGCACGCTTCCCTAGAAATATTTGACTTAAAGAACCCAGCTATCAAGAAACACAGACTCCGGGACATCTAACGATATCATGATTATTCGTTTTTTTTTTGCCTAAGACTAAAGAAAGCGTTCTTGTCTAAATAATAACAGCCACACGGATTGATCGAGATAAAGGAACACTTTTCGAAGTCGGCCCATGGATGGCTGAATGAATATGATGAATTTTAAAATTTTACTTGTTTGCATAATAATATTGTGACGAATTTATGTTTTAATTTAATAGTATAATTTTTTTTTGTAATAATTTGTATGTCAATAGACAAAACATAGCGCACTACCTAATTTTTTAAGATCTTGTATATAATTATCACCTATGTTTACGAATAAATGATTCTGATTCTGATTCTGACCATCTTATCATATCAAGATTCTTTCGTGTGTCAGGAAGCACGTAAAGCCGTTGGTTTCGGCTGTAATTTATACAAATTTGACATTCGTTATGACTGTTATGAGTCGCTCTATTTAAAACACTAAGTATTCAGCTGCATCCAGTTAGACTGGAGGCTAAGCCCAACATAATTGGGAAAAGACTACGCAAATGAAAAAGCCACTGTAAATGTGTTGGTTGGCTCGCAAATGATAACTGGTTAGCTGTTGACAACGACTATACTGATATGATAAATACGAAAGTTTGTGAGGATGTATGTTTGTTGCTCTTTCACGCAAAAACTACTGAACGGATCTCAATGAAATTTAGAGTAGATAATTGACACCTTGGAACTGATACACTGGCTACTTTTTATCCCGAAATTCCCATGGGAACGGGATTTACGCGAACGTAGTCGTGGGTAAGAGCTAGTATTAGTTGTATTTAAAACATACAGTATCATGTAATATTATGCTAAAATGTAGTTTAAGTGTAGTTCCTGAGATAAAATAATAAACTAACCTACTATTATTTTATTTCAAAGACATGCAAGTATACTCCAGGCATGTAACCTTTAACATTTCAGCACGTAAGCAATAGTCACATCTCAATTTTCCGTGTCCCCTAATATAAAGTATTTCAAGATGGGTGAGAATCGAACGTCATAAATTACAATCCAACGTTCATTCGCTGTTCAACTCTTCATTCGTTTTCTTCGAAATTCAAACTTCCATTCATTCATTCATATTGCCTCAATCAAAAGTACGGACAGGCTAAGGGTGCTTTTCCACCGAGACGTGAGAGGTAGCGAGGCGCTGCGATCGGGTAGGCGTCGCGAGGAAGCGAAGAGATCCGTGAATACATATCGTCGCTGTACAGATGTGTGACTGACAACTTCTAAAACAGTGCAAGGTATTTCGGAGGCAGCTAGGGAGATACGTCATTGATTTTGCTCAGATGTGTGCAAGTAGACATTCCTATTTACTCTCGTTTTTCGTACACATTTCTTTCACACACTCTTTGTTCTTTGTATATCCACATAAGAACTCTTCTACCACAGTTGTTTGGTTTTCCAAAATTCTGTAATGGTATTTGTAGTTTCAAGAAGCTCTATAAGACGTGTGTCCTTTTAAATCGCATATTTAAAATGATTTTTCTACGAGACTGACTTGCACGTGGCTGTTTTTTTATTGAGCATCGCCTCGCTATTTCACATAGATAAGTGGAAAAGCGTCCTTAAGAGTTCTTACTTTAGTAATAGTTGCCTGCCTTTGGTGAATGCTCTACATTTAAACTTAAGTTACTTCATCAGAGTAACTGAGAGAAAAACCGTTCGTTGGTACGAAATCAGTACTGTTCTGTTATTTTCGGTTTTATTCGGGAAGATTTTACTTGCTAACCTAATTTAGCAGCTGTTTTAATGCTTATTGTACTCCATTATATCCTGTGCGATTATATTTGCAGTAAGTTGTATTAAAATAAGCAATAGATTACACGCTTTCTTTTTAAATTGACTGATTTTTATTAACTTAATATTGTATAATGGGTTTTAAGGGATATCTATTAATGAGTAGCGGGTACTAATAGCCGAAAACCGAAGATGAACAGAATGAACATGGCCAAAATAGATATAAACCTAGACCCTCTCCTTGAGTAAAACAGTATCGAGTGATATGAAGACGAACAGGAGTCTATATTAAATTGGATCCCGTGGTTCATTGATTTTCAATTTGTATAGGCGTGCAATGCGTCGGAGAGGACATTTGGGTCTCAAATAGGGGAAGTAAATCTATGTAGAACCTACTAGTGTTGCGAAACAAACCACTTTGCGAAACTATTAAGCTGGGATAGTTATTACACGATTTAACAACGGCGTAGATTGAGTTATAAATGGTTATTATGTTGAAAGGAGTCTTGCTGAATAATTGCGCGGTATTGTGAGGTCCAGTTGTACTCTTATTAAAATATTCAATAAAATGCGGATTAGAGTTCTGGTTGCTAGTGTAACTAGTACTGTGTAGGTTCACAGTTTAACAATAATAATTTATTAACCTTGGATTGAAGCAAAGTTAATGGTAAGTATTGGAATATAGAACTGACTATTAATAATTAAATGTCGATGTTTATATTCCGTGATAGTAATGTACATATACAACGAACTCTGTATGAAAGTTTGTAAAATAAATAGATTAATAGATAGATATACTCTTTATTGTACACCATAACAGAATTAAATAAGGATTTAAATGAAATGAAATATTTATTTTGTAAATTTGTTATAAATAACACTTTTACACGTCATGTTTTTTTGCGTGTTAAGTTTAGCTAGATGAGGCCGGTATTTCCTAACTGACTACTCTGAGAAGAAACATCGAAACAAACTCAGAGGTCAAAGTCTCTTTTAAAGTCCAGACAATTTGTATTTTTATATGAGAAGCATGTAGGTTCATGTCTGTGGAAGAATACCACAGACATGAACCTACATTGAGGAAATAACCACGCAAATTTGAGGTTATCGTGTAGCTTAACTTAGAATTTAAGGAGCTCAACAATTTGACAAAAAATACCAAAGGACATTTGGGTAGGCCACACAAGTAGTCAAACTGCTTAACATCATTAAATAAATTATAGTGAAAGTAAAAACAACGAAGAAAAAATAACCTACATTAAAAACTAAAGGGTGTTACAAAGGGCGGTCTTATTGCTAAAAATAAATATAAAAGTTTGTAAGAATAGATGATGTGGCTCTTTCATGAAAAAAAACAACTACTAAAGAATGTATTTGGATAACTTACATCAAACTCAAAATATTTTCTTTCACTGGCGTCTGATCAACGTCAGAAGCGAGATTCGAAATTGGCTGTTTTTAATGGAGAAGAAATGGCAAGAAACTCCATGGTTCCTCTTTTCAAAACATCATTCATTTTCACTATGTATCCATAATCCATGGTGTAATTTTTTTTTTTTTGGTTTGGGAAAATCATCGAATTACTTCTTCCGCTCTGGGTCAAGCGGAAGGGTGTGTCAGATTTCTACTGACTAAAAACCCACCCTGTTCCTTCGGCTGCCCTAAATTTCCGGGGCCGCGGTAACTCGGCAGAACTTTCCCGCAAACCCCGGCAGGCAATGGCCCTATGAGGCCCCGTCGCTGGTGTTGACAGCTTTTTGAGGCGCGCGTGGAACACGACGCGCCGCCGACATGGGCCTGGTCCTTACCGGACGGTGAGCGACCCCTGCTCGCCGTCCGCAGGCCCGATGGTTTAATATCTAGGATGGTATGATAGGACAGTATAGTTTATTATAGACATAGTCACACACTATTCGTTTTTATCTCAAAAATGATGATAAAACGATGATAAAAACTAGATAGAAAAAAAAATAGAGCATTAAGGTGATTTACCTGGTCACAGTTAGATTTCCGCACTTAGTCTTATGTTAGACTATGCACGTAGGTCATGGCTACCATGATTCCAATCAGCTTTCTACTCGTCAGAAGTAGAAACAGGCAAGTTTAATCATAATGACTATAAGAAATTTCAGGGATTCTATGGTTCGTTTCACCTTCTAAGGTGGTGGTAGCCCCATAACCAATCTGAGGCTGCCTCTGTTTACTAGTAGAAGGTGTTAGTTTAACTTCCTCTCCAGGGACGATTGACCCTTCTGGGACTGCTTGCAAGCTGAAGCCAAGGTTCACCAGCTTTCTGGTTGTGTGTGGCTGTGTTCCTATGTATATATATATTATGTACCTATGTATATACTGCCCTGCACTATCTAAAAGGCCGTTAAGCCACAAAAGGTCATTTTTCACTTTTTAATGTATACTTAAACTACTTTCGATTCTCTATCTTTGGGTCTAAGAATCATTTTCCTATGATTAATGCTTTTCGAGATATAGCAATTTTGCTGAGCAGTTAAACAAAATATTTTTTTCACTTCCTTTGTTAAAAAGTGACTAAACCACAATACTTGTATATACAACACTAAAATATAATACAATACTAAAAGATACTTTTATTTACTTTAAAAAAACCTCACATATATTGTGCATAGAAGCTATGCCCACAAAAATAATTTACCATCATCCTAGCTAGCGTAGTTTTGTAGAAAAATCATTTCCCACTTATTTTTACGTTTACTCGAAAAATACTTTTTGGGGTTAGCGGCTTTTTAGTTAGTGTAGGGCAGTATAGCTGAGCCTTAGCGTGTTCAGTAAAAAGTAAGAATTAAAAGTGACAATGTCAAAGGAAGGACGAGGATGAGCTGATGTATAGAAGATGAAATAATATGTATGGCCACTACCGATTCTATATGTTAGTGTACTGGTACTCAAATACGTATATGTATGCTTTACTTAGGATAGCTTTACGTTCCTATATTTGGAAATGATCCGTCACGACACGACGCGGTTCCCTGACATGACTCGAGTAATTTATTGATAGTGTGAAATATACGTGTGGAATATTATTGATGTTTTCGTAGGAACCTACTGGTGTTAGATCAATCAAAGGTAGTTATTATATCTGAATTTTAATACTTTTGTTATTTATTCAACTTGTTTCTAACTTTTGAAACTGTGCGTATAAAACATCAGGCTGTTTTGTCTTAAGTTAATTAATTTTATTTTGCTACAATATGGCTGGCTAAGGTTTATTCGTCCAGAAATCTACCCCGCTTGGAGTACCTCCGTATCTTTCTTGAGGCGACTGACGCGGAGGTAGCGCACTCTCGCGCCCGGATCTGGTTCAAAGTAGTTATTATGCGGTAACGGAACGCAAGGCAACTGAAGAAACAGAGTGGGTTTTTAATCAGTGGAAGTCTGACACTGTCTTCTGTTTCTACCAGAGCGGTAAGAGTCATTTGAAGATTTTCACCTCGAATATTGGGTACCTATTATGATCTCATGGACAGCGGGCTTACATCTCAATATTATAAGAGGTCAAGATAGACACACAATAGTGCTACAATATGCCTTCACAGACTTCTGCAGTTCATTGGTACAATAACAAATACAGATAACTTAAAAAGTTTATTGTGACCGTCAATGTGGATGGCAAACCACCAAGTGGACGCAGTCCGAGACGATGGTCTGATCAGGTTTCCGAGATGCTGCAAATTCTGTCACAATCCTTTTTCATTTAAACGTTTGATTTTTAAAATAAAACGATAAAATAACAGAAAGGCAACTATATTTTAAAAGTTTAGAAATAAGAAAAAACGAGAGGTTAGAAGCAGGTAAGGCTCGGTCAAAGGTCGGACCGCGTAGGTGGCCGTTGATATACCGCACTCTCCTGCTTGGTGCCGGTGTCGGTGGCGTTGGTGATGGCTTCGTAGTCCGTCTAGCAGGATATTGATCTTCGGCGCAGGGTGCCGCCAAGTGTTCAGCTACGCTGATCTTCAGCCGTGTTTGAATTCCCAGTACGGGAAGAACACTACACACTTATTAATTCCTTGAATAACCAAGTATCTCTCCGATTCGAATAAGTTTTCAGGGATTTTATCTGATTAATAGTACTATACTTATATCGAGTACGAGGGCGCAGAGATAGGTACTGTTTAGAAAATTTTGTACGCGTGATTCCGCGATAGCCGGTTGAGTGCCATTGGCGGCTGCCGCCGCGGAATGAAACGCGCTTGCGCATCATGTAGGTGAGAGGTAGGGATTTTAAAAATATATATAAAACCGAACGCTGCAAGAAGTTGCTGTGTCCGTTTGTTCATTAATTTTTTTTTTCATCATAGATAGTTTGATTTTTTAATAGTTTTAAAAATTTATAAATTAAGTAGTTAGGTAAGTAAATCGTGACAATATCTTGTTCTCCATCACGCTGAAGACCGTAGCGCATGTAGAAGACTTTTGCAATGATTCCGTCGCAACCACGATCCTCAGCACTGAGCTTCGATCAACAATTGTACTTGTTGATGGAAGGCACTGAGGGACCGACTTGAAAAGAGAGATGGTCACACTTTACCGTTCGTTTTGCCTGATCAGGTTCCAGAACTGTAGACAGCACACTGGCGGGATAGGCAAGGAAATTGTCACATATAAATGGGCATTCACTTTGCTACCACTCCTACACTTTATTTAACAAAGAAAACATATGCTATTTATCGAGTTCTTAGTTTGCTTAATAATAATAGTCTTTTAGTTAATAGCCACAACTGCTAATTCCGTAAGGATGACCATTTTAACTTTCTTTACCTTATATTTTAATAAGTAATCAGATGCTATAAAATAAATGAAGATCAAGAATCAGTCATTGATATTATAATTTACACACACACACAGAACTAAAGAACTGTAGAATATTATAAGCAACTAAATTAATAGAACGCTTAACGATGACCCAGGAACTTACTAGGTAGGCTGACAATACATCCGGGATCGCAGGCGTTCAGTGTGGGGTCTCTGTCCGCCTACCAAGTGATCCCTGGAAAGACGGTGGCACAGTGACCACGTGCCACCATGCACAGCGAGACTCAGGAGAGATCTCTTTACAGTCTCCCCAGAGATGTGCCTTAACAGGCGTTGCACAGAGGAGGCACCGGTGTGGTCTTTTTAGAGGTAACGGGGTCTTTTATATGTGCTGATGGTGATCACCGGGGTGGTTTTAGTGAGGTAAGAATCCCACACTCCCTGGTCTTTACCCCGAAAGTCCAGGCGCCTTTTGAAGGTTTCCCCCCGATAACAAAAAAAAAAAAAAAAAAAGGCTGACAATACAATTTAAAAAAAAGTGCATTTATTTCGAGTAACTACGACTCATACAGTTAACACACTCACAATTACATATATCAATATTGTTGTTATACTGTATCGCGGGTCTTAAACCATAGGGGCGTATCCACAAAACACCTACTTTTCAGGAGACAAAAAATTTAATATTTTTTTGTGTTTAAGCCAGCTTGTTGTGTTTTTGCATGTAGCTATATTGGATTTAATATAGGATGCTTGATTTTAAGGTACTCCCTCTATAGCACTAGTTTTTGGTTTAATTAAATTATTCATATTTACACCAATATTTATTTTTACCTAGTAAGTGATTTAAAATGCAATTTAGGAATAGAACTCCTCAAAATTAACGTAATTTACGTGGGGCGTAGGGGCTATAGGCAGCGACCTCTCGCTCCTGGCCCTGGTTCAATCCATGGTCCGGAGCGAGGAGGTATGGGAAGCAGTCACCTTTTTCTGCGAAGCAGTTATGCAAGCGAAGGAGGTGGCGGGACTCGCGAGGGAGAGGCGGGTCTCAAGGCCCTCACAGTCCTTGCGCCCCAGCCGCCGCAGATATGATGGAACGTGGATGAGTTTGAGTCAGTAAAAGCCTGATACACCCTCCCGCTTCACCCAGATCGAAAGGCAGTTATTGGATGATTTCCCATCCTTAAAAAAAGCCTCTGAAATCAATGTCGTTAATACCAACGGATCCCGTTGAGGTGTAGAATTTGCGTCCCGGGATGGGACAACATGCCAACAAAAATATTTAAAAAAAAATGTCATGTATCTTGCGGCCCCTATCGCTCATGTGTAACCTGAGTCTTGTGACGCGCGTGTTTCTGGAAATGCTTAAAAGAGCTGTTGTATGCCCAATTCACAAGTTCAGCCCTAAAAATACTCCATCCAATTATAGACCAATATCACTCCTATCAAGTTTCTCTATCATAAGATCCTTGAGAAAATAGCCAATTAAAGGTTGATTAGCTACCTTGAGGATAATGGTCTGCTACACAGTCAGCAATATGGTTTTAGGGCCGGAAAATCTACAGAAGAAGCAGTCCCTGCACTCACAACAGTCTTAAAGTTAGCACTAGACAAAGGTCAAAACTGCATAGGAGTATTCCTTGACCTTCAGAAGGCTTTTGACATTGTGTCCGTGCACCTATTACTTGCCAGAATTGAGAACATCGGAGTCAGGAGGCAGGTGCTGGAATGGTTTAGGAACTATTTATCGGGCAGGTCTCAGCGAGTGCATGTGGATGGATATGAGAGTACTAGTGCAGCATATAGTTTCGGAGTTCCGCAAGGTAGCTCACTGGCCCCGACGCTTTTTTATATACAATGACCTGTGGGGTACCTGGCCAGGACAAGTTATATACATGTTTGCGCATGACGCAGTACTTTTATTTAATGGTAAAACATGGGAACTTGTTTTACAATTGGCTGAGACAGGACTGACAACCGTCACTAAGTGGCTTGAAAACAGTCTCCTCTCACTAAATGCAAGCTCAAACTCAAAATGTTTTATCTTACATAGGCCTACATGGTTAAAAAACGTTAGCAGTTAGGGCACGGTTCAAAATTGGTCGTTTTCTATGGAGAAAAACCGGCACGAAACTCCACAGTTACTCTTTTCAATTCAAAATATAATTTTCACAATGTATCCATAATACACGTTAATTAGATATGAGAGGACAGTATAGACCATTTAATACAGCACAAATAAAAAATTGTAAAACAAATCTAAGAGTCTACCGTGTTCTCCCATTCACAAAAAAGCTTTATATTCTATTAAAATAAACTTGACAAGCGACAACATTAGACTTCAATAATGAAGGATAAATTAATAAACAAAGTGAAACAAAAAGAAAATCTGTCAAATCGGATGGATTATCGTAGGGAAAAATAAAAAAAAAATAAAAAATAGAACCGACTTCCATATCAAAACACTACAAAGCCAAAAATAACTTTAATTTCGGAAGTCGGTGTTATTAGTTTTGGATTTTCTTTTTTTTTCACACCGCCTTCGAAATTAAAGTTATTTTTGGCTTTGTAGTGTTTTGATATGGAAGTTGGTTCTAGTTTTTGCTAAAAATTTTTTTTTCACGTTTTTTAGTGTGTCGGTTTGTAATTTATCTAGTTACAAAAGCCATAATGTCAACAACTTATCAACTTTTACAAAATATTGCTTTTCCCGATGCATAGCCGTTAATTTTCGAGGAGTTCTCCTGGTACTTGACCATCAGCTCTACATCACCATATGTATTGTGACGAGCATAAATTGTTTAACATCCGTACTCAAGTAATCGAATTGCAATTCACTAAATATCTATTACTGAGGAGTTTCAGTGGCCATCTGTGGTCTTCATCATCAAGCAACTGCTCAAGGTACTATAAGAAATACCCAAAACGCTATAGGTGTGCCTATAATATTTAAAGAGTTCCCTCGATTTCTCCAGGATTCCATCATCAGATCCTGATTTCGTGACAATGGGACTAACTAGAAAGTATACCCTTTCAAACGCAAAAAGAATTTTTCAAATCGGTCCAGCCGTCTCCGAGTAATGAGGTAACATACATAAAAAAAAAGTTCTAGACGAATTGAGAACCTCCTTTTTTGAAGTCAGTTAAAAAGACACACTCTCGAAAGTGGGGTTGTTAATAGCCTAGTCGATAACGCAATTATAATAAGCCAGGGAAGCCACATGTGCAGAAGGAAGGAATCATCGTCAAGCAGTCATGTCTTCAACGTAGTCCCGAAACTTATAATACGCTTTTTTGATAAGAACACGTTTGACGTAGGTTTTAAATTTTCCCTCGCTAAGTTCTGTAACAAATAAAACAAAATACATCTTTTTCACTAAAACTGTATCAACTAAGGCTGGCATGGAAAACACACATAAGATACATACACATACGAACCCATGCAACCGCACAATTAATCGTACAAATTGTAACTGCCCCGCACTCTCATGCGTCGAGCACATTAAATACCTGGGAGTAACACTGGATGAAAAGTTAACCTCGAACAGTCACTTAGTGACACTCGTGGGGAGGATTAGGAAAATGACTTACGTTTTTAAAAATCTACGTGAAGTGGTAAACTATCAACTCCTAATCCAAACTTATAGGGCACTGTGTGAATGTTTAATTAGGTACTGCATAATATGTGCATGGGGTGGTGCTGGAAAAACTGTCCTTATCATTGCAGAAAGAGCTTAACGGGTGGTACTGGAAGTCCTTATGCCCTTCAGACATCCCATTACCTCTGTGTACGTGAAAGCCGATGTGTTGTCTGTAAGAAAAATATTTATCTTCGAAACAATTACTAATTAGGAGATATCTACCACAAACTCAATATACGAACGTTACCACCAAACGAGACCAAAAGAGTATTTTCCTATACCATATCCCGTGTTAGATCCCAATTTGCTCGTAGATATTATTTTGCCATAGCAGCGCGCTTTTATATCGCTTTAAACAAAAAAATAAAAACGCAGAATCTTAACAATCACAAACTGAAAAAAGGTCTCTTAATGTGTTGAAAAACTTCGACTACGATGAAACCGAGAATTTGTTATTACATATAGTAAAGTAAGTTCCCTATTCACACAAACAACACACCCCCCCACACACACACCCTATCACACCCCGAAATAAAAAGCAGAGAAATTTTATAGAATTTAATAATTAAAAACAGTGCTATAATCTTAATAACTTATTTCAGTGAGATCTAAGGCATCAGTCTCATAAAATATAAAAAATAACAAAAAACTTCTCTTTTCTATCTTAGTAACAATAAGACACTATTGTAAGAGATTAAAACAAAAAAAATGAATTTTTGGCACAATTAACACATATTTTAACTTTATGTTTCTTATGTCTATGTACAATCTCTAATTACACATGCATTATAATAACTTCTACTCGCTATGGCAGCTCACTGCAGAATATGACTGTGTTGGGTGTTGTTTACATGCCCATACGTACCTGTGTTGACGAAATCTGGAGGCAGCAATACAGAAATATGTAGACGTATGTGCATACGTCTGCAGTTTAACTAAATATCTCCAGTATCGTGTTGATATTGTGTATATGGCTTGACACATTGATTTCAGGTTAAAATAAAACAAACAGTCGAGCGTGCATACGTTTATATGGCATCTCGAAACTGCCTCAATAATCAATAATATTACTCTTACGTCCATTATACAGTTTTATCGCATTTATGCATATACGCCATTATTGTTTGAGACCTGCGATATGAATATCACATAATACTGTGTCTTATTCAGACGTATCTGGGAATCAGTCATGGCAAGAATCTACAAACATCTTACCATATTCACGCGATCCATCGATTTTCAGGATTTTAAACGATTATCTGCTTTCCTAAATATAGGTCTCATGTCTTCAGATATTTCGGTTTTACGTCATGCTGTTCGATGTATTGTGGCTGCCTAGGTTCGAATTCATGTGTTAGTTCACTTTTCACTTTGTTATGCTTTCTAAATAGCATGTAGGGTAGATAATTAAATTCGTTGACAATAACGACTGCTGCGTCTCTCAAATAAATGAAATTGAACGTACATTAGTCTTCTACCTACCGACCTTCCCCCACCGAGTATATAACATATAACCAACGGCACCGTAATGTTTAACCGACTTCAAAGAAAAGAGGAGCTTTTTAGTTCATCTTGAATTTTTTTGATGTATGTTACCTCATATCTCGAAGACGGCTGGACCGATTTAGAAAATTCTTTTTAGTTTGAAAGGGTATACTGTCTAGTTGGTCCCATTGTAATCACGTTAGGATCTCATGATGGAATCATGGAGAAATCGAGGGAATTCTTCAAATATTATAGGCACACCTATAGCGTTTTGGGTATTTTTATAGTAACTTGTGCGGTTGCTCTCGAAAAGCACCATTTGGGGAAGTGGAACTGATGATGAAGACCACAGATGGCCACCAAAACTACTCAATAATAACTATTTCGTGGATTGCGATTCGATTACTTGAATGTGGATGTTAAGCACTTTATGCTCGTCACAATGTATATGGTGAAGTAGAGCTGATGTGAAGTACCAGAAGAATTCCTCAAAAATTAACGGCTCTGCATCGGGAAAAGCAATATTTTGTAATAGGTGATAAGTAGTTGACATTTTGGCTTTTTTAACTAGATATATTACAAACATGTAACATGTCCATAATTTTATTTATATTATAATAACTTATTTACCTTCAACATAAATTTATTTTAACAAATCGGTTCATCTTTCATGTCAAAATGTAAGAGGATATCTCTATATAAGGATCCACCAAAATGTAACAGCAGAAACGAATATAGTGTTTAGGTTATATTTAAATAAAAACTTTTTACCAAAAAATTAAACCGACCCCCAAAAAACACTGCAATGTGAAAAATAACTTTAATTTTGGAAGTCGGTGCCAAAAACGAAAATACAAAACTAAAGACACCAACTACCGAAATTTATTTCACTCTTTTTAGTTGGTCTATTTTTAATTTACCTAGTTACAAGAGCCTAAATGTCAACTACTTATAACCTTTTACAAAATATTGCTTTTCCCAATGCTGGGCCGTTAATTGTTGAGGAGTTCTTCTGGTACTTCACCATCAGCTCTACATCACCATATGCATTGTGACGAGCATAAAGTACTTTACATCCATATTCAAGTAATCGAATCGCAATCCACTCAATACTTATTATTGAGTAGTTTCGGTGGCCATCTGTGGTCTTCATCATCAGTTCCAGTTCCTCAAATGGTACTTTTTGAGAGCAACTGCACAAGTTACTATAATAAATACCCAAAACGTCATAGGTGTGCCTATAATATTTGAAGAGTTCCTTCGATTTCTCCAGGATCCCATCATCGACCCGTCAAGACCCGTATTTTTTATTTTTACGGATTCGTATAGAGGAGGCTCGGTAAAGTAAAAACCATTTTTCAAAGTCGCCCCCTTGCCCCCCTTCTCACCCCCTTTAGGCGGATCTCGGAAATTAAGAGACATTTTTTTTTTTCAGATTCATTTAGAGGGGCAATGCTTTAGTCGAAATAATTGTGCAACCCCCCCCCATCACCCCCCCCCCCCATTTTTTTTTCCACATGCACGCGAGGTGCTTGTACCTCGCGCAACACTCAAATACTAGTACTAGTATAATAATAAATGTCCTAATGATACACTAGTACCCCTCGGCAAGAACAGTCAAAGATTTACAAAAGAAAATGAAATGTGAGCCGGAACCAACGACTTAACGTGATTTCCAAAACACGGATGAATCTCGATATTTAAAGATGGGCGCCCATCCATGAACCAACCTCTACCAGCGTTGCTTAACCTTGCAGATAAACCTGTCTGGAATTACGAGCTCCTCTTTAGCCACGAGTTCTTCTTTAGCCACAAGCTCCCGTTTTCTCGTTTAAATATTAAAACTACATACGTATATTAGGCCTGTGTACCTACGTGACTGACTACACTGACAAGAAACATCGAAACAAATTTAAAGTTCTAGGTCAACTATGTCAGTCACAGGTTTATGTCTGTGGTGATGTCCAAAGAGTGCAAGCATTTGTCAGTCTTGCTTAGCATAAAACTCGAACGATTAAACGAACAATACCAAAGTAAGAAAATTTGGGTAGGCCCCATGAAGTACTCAAAATGCCAGAGAGCGCCGTAATCTACTCATCGTAATATTCATAATGTACTGAATGATACTTTCGGGTCATGCTTGAAAAATTCATACCTTTATTGTTTTATAATATGATTCTTATCCAAAAATAGCGGATCAAATTTTATATTATTTCCTGAGTGGGCGTATCTGATTCACTTCCTACGCAGTACTTCTCCATTGTTATTTGAGGTTTCAAACGGGAGCCTGTAAGTCTAACAAATGATGTTAAGTTTAAGTACTTAATAAACGGTAAATTATTATTAATGTCGATATCAGACGTTGAAACATTTTCTTTGTTCTAAATAATTTACTGTGCAATTAAGCAACCTTTTTCGTGGAAGGGAATTTTATAGAAATGTTTTACCAAACTGTTCTCGGATTGCAAAAAATAGGTTTTCATTTTAGACTGTGTAGGCATAGTTTAATATTATGTTATTTTGACCTACAACCAAAGTTGCTTTTTAGAATACTAATTTTATATTCTCAAGTCTACTGAACAAGTTGTAAACGATGATTATACATGAAATATAATTTTATATTAAAATATCATGTTAGTTTGTATACATGGACTATAGCTGCCCTATGTTATTGTTATTTTAATAAATATAACTAGCCTAGATTTTACTTATGTAGCACAAGCTTACTTACATAACTACGTAAACACTAAAAATTTTTCATTGCTTTTTGTACGGTGGTGTAACAATAAGTGGAAATTAATACAATGCAGTCAATCTGAAGGAGTTTACTTCCAATATCTAACAACGCAGACCGAGGCAATATACGTCGCATTAGCAATATCTTCCGGACTCCTGCGCCCCTGGTAATAGAAAAATGAGTTTCAAGCTGATATTGGATATACACAACAGTCGTAAGACTCGTGTGTAGCTGGTATTTCATTACTGTGAGCTACATGGAATCGATACGTTGGCTGTACCGCGTTCTCGTATTGGTAGAGCTTTTATTAAATTAATAATACTAATATTTACTTTTTCCGTATTGATATTGTGTATTTCATTTTCGTAGAACCTTAATTTGGAGAAGTTATTTCGTTTTTATATTTATGAATGTACTGATTGAAACTACTCTCACGGGGACCATCCATCAAGTAGCCTTACAGCAGAGGAATTGAAGTTACTCCATCAATTATGGCTTTCCTTCATAATTTCAGGCTTTATGTTTATTCCCTATTTATCAAATTTTTATAAATAATGAGGAGTGAATAATTCTTGTTTTTTTTTCCACTTAACACCTCATATTATCGAAATAAGAGCTAGGAACAAAACTCGAGTCAAAAGCTTTCCAAAAGTCGGTAAAGTCGGAACGAAAAGTGTATTTGTTGCAGCGAGCATGCATTGTCACCGCCTGCACGTACCAACTCATCGGTTCGCTAGCCAGCACTGCCCAGATGTATTGGTAACCTAACAGGATGTCTCGCAAATAGAATGCGGGTTGCATACTGAATACCTACATTGAACCGGCAAACTGAACGCGGAATTACCTAGCTTAAACGGAACATTTTAATAATGGGATTCTGTTACAGACTGTACCTTACTGAGCGTTGTAATAAAACCAAAGAGATATTCTTTTTATTTTATTTGTTTTCTAAACGAATATAATAAAAAGGTAGAATTATTTGTTTATTTTTAAAAGGGAATGTCAGAAACTACTGATCCAACTACGAAATCTTTTAAGTCGATAGACCGCTACACTATGGCTGAGTGTGATAGGCATTCCATCTCGAAAGAGTTACTTTTTCTGCGGAAAATTTTATTTGGAATAAAGCCAAGAGATAAAGCTTGTTATGTTATATGAAAAATCGAACGCACTATGTACATACATATACATAATAATTGTAACAAAAAAGAACTACAAGATATTTTTTTATTATTGACAAGCTCGCGTTTGATCACCATCTCATCTGTTGGTAAGAAGTAGTAATAGTAGTCGAAGATGAAGCATGCTTGTCTAGAAGTAACCTATTCACTCTTGACTTAAAGACTCCCAAATTATAGTTATCAGGAAACACAGATTCCGGCAGGGAATTCCACTCCATCATCATCCCATATAATAAAGAAGCCCACTTTAATGTAGAATAATTTACAAGTAAAGAATTACCACCAACTAATATAGGAACAACTCCGTGCGTGGCAAATTGAAAGTTACGCGGAATACCCGGAGAAAGCACGTATAGCTCTGCGTTAAACAAAGTGGTAAATATCATTTATTCACTGGCGCTTCCCTGCATTACCAGCGTAATTCCTAATCACCGATATTATGTGCAGTGCCCCTACAAAGGAATTACTCGCACAGGTGTGACCTTTTTTTTTTTTTTTTTGGGGTGGGAAAATCATCGAATGACTTCTTCCGCTCTGGGTCAAGCGGAAGGGTGTGTCAGATTTGTACTGACTAAAAACCCACCCTGTTCCTTCGGCTGCCCTAAATTTCCGGGGCCGCGGTAACTCGGCAGAACTTTCCCGCAAAACCCCGGCAGGCAATGGCCCTATGAGGCCCCGTCGCTGGTGTTGACAGCTCTTTGAGGCGCGCGTGGAACACGACGCGCCGCCGACACGGGCCTGGTCCTTACCGGATGGTGAGCGACCCCTGCTCGCCGTCCGCAGGCCCGCGCCTACGGTGGCCGGAAATCGGCTCGCGATCCCCGACGCCCGGGGCGTCTCTCGCGGCGGCTGGGGCGCGAGAAAGAGAAGCACAGGTGTGACCTGGGCTAAACACCGCCTAATATTAGCATTTTGAGCCTAAATTACAATTATGCGATACAACAATATAACGAGCTGTTTGTTTTTAGTTTGTTGGGGTCGGCTTCTAATTGAAACGGATGAAGCAAATTGCCATACATTGCAGTTATGTTCAAGGGCATATCTATACTAATATTACGAAGCGGAAAAAATTTGTTTGTTTGTCTGCTTAAACGCGCTAATCTTCGAAAGTACTGGGTAGATTTGGATGAAATTTAGTATGGATGTAGCTTGACGCTTGAAGTAGGCTATATAATATGTATTTTGATTAGACTTTTTATCTGATTGTAAAAGAAGGAGATTATGTTTTTATCTTAATAAAGAGCACGGGAGCGAAGCCCCACCCAACTGTTAGTGATATGATGATGATGGCAAAAGACATCATAGTACTCAGCTAATTATAAATATAAATCTCTTACGTAAATTATGAAACTTTCTAACTATATTGATTTTAATTTAAAAAAAAATCCAAGCAATTTTAACAACGTCAGGCAAATTGAGAACTATATCAGCTTAACTCATGCCTATGTCTTCTTTAGTTAAGTCGTCTCAAGGATTGAACCAAAGAGCTCACTCAATTGTATTTCTGAGTGGTGGCTACTCGATTGCTGACAGAAGTTTATACTGGGTTGAACGATCCACTCAAATCTGTGTAGTTCTTTCACAAAAAAAAAACATTTCAGTTACTTATCTGCATGGTTCCTATATAATGTACTCGTATAGTGACTGAGAGGAATATGAAGGTTTTTATACTAGGGTCTGGTAATTTGAATATTTTTTGCAGCTTACCCTAATAAAACCTAAACTTTGGTATCGTTTGTTGAATTCTTAAAGTTTTAAGCGGAGCTACGTGCGTGCGTGACTGAAAAATCTGTTTGGTTTGTTCGTCAAAAGATCGTTTCGGATTTCTCAAATGATTTGACCAATAAGAATGGGTAAAGAGAATTTGACTTGTGAGTTTGTTTCGGCGTAGTTAGGCAGGAAACACTGGCCTATTCTAGTTTACAAACTAAATATAATTTACCGAACTGAACCGAAATAGCACAAATCTACTTCTTAGTACGCTTTTAAAATTAGGAGGTTGACTCCACATGGATGTACATCCACGGACTGGTTTCCACTTTTTGTTTTTAGATCGATCGACACTTGAACTGTTATTATAGCCACAAGCCCCCTCAGAAAAGACGTTCATACACTTTAAAATTTTCTCATGTCCTATTCAGACGGACAGGGTAAGGTCAAGTATAAGACCGTTCATAGGTGAGAGCTTTCCTCAGCCGCGACACCGCGTCGAGGCCATAGTCCCCCGACGGTCATTCCGACCCAACATCCGAAAATTGTCACCTCGCTCCCGTCTTCATTTGCAACAAATATAGAACCCGAGGCGGGGCAATAAATTGCTGAATTTACTTTGCCTCCTTTTCCTCAGACGTGCTATTTTTCAGGCTCTTTGTTACGTTACAAAAAAGGATACTTAGCATCAATTCTGTTCTCGGAATTGCGTTTATAGGGACACTGCAGAAGTAATAACGTAGATTCTGTTGTAGCCTCGGATTACTTTGCTCTTGGAACGTGGATTTCGAAAGTCACCATAATGTTAGCTTTCCTTAATGAAATATGAAGTTCAATAAACCGCAAGCTTGTTTATGAGTAAAAATAAGAACATGTCAACATGAAGCAAGCGTAAGTCCGCGTGCAGATTGACGCGTGACATACGCCTTAAGGCTTGTATTCATGCCAATAACCTTGACCATTTGGGCGGAGCTAACGACCCCTCTCCGCGCGTCACTCCGCGCAGCTCTCCGCTACCCGCATGCAACAGAAAAGAGAGGCGCGCTCGGCCCGCGCCTGCGCCGCCGCCGGTATGCGTCGTCGCTTCGCCTAGTCTCGGCACAGAGTATCGAAATCACAGAAGGTCAAGTCATCGTGAAAGTTAAATTCATTTTTATTTGTACCTCATCAAAAGTGGTCAAATTTTGTTTTTATTTATTATCTATTGATATAGATGCACTTTGAGTATGTACTGTAGAAACTATACCTCTATTATAGATCAGCCTGGCTCGAAACATGAGGTAAACCACTTGATGTATCTTTTTAACTTAATTATATATAAATAAAAATTAATGGCTAAATGTGTTGCTAAGCGCAAAACTCAGGAATGGCTGGACCAATACGGATTTTTTTCGAATATTCGTTATAGTCTGAGGAAGGTTTCTATTAAGAGAAAAATGGTAGGTAGGTAGGTAAGGTAGGTATGTAGGTAGGAACTTAGAGTAAGGTAGATAGGTAGTATAATTATTACTAGTGTATGTCATATTATTTGTTTCATTTTTTATAAACAAATAGATTATAACTAAAATTCACTGAAATTTAACTTTCTTTCACCAAGTATTTTTATTATTTTGGTTGGTTGTACTTCTTCGTCCTCATTTATTTCTCCGTGTTCACATATATTTATTTTTAGAAATATTGATAGCCATATAAAATCTTGTTCTATGTTTTCTTTTCGTCCTTCTTCGTTCTCGTTTTCTTCATTTTTCTCATCAATCTATTTTTCTTTCCTTAGTTCTATTTCCTTCTCTTTGTCGTTTTCTTCTTTCTCTTGTACATTATCTTAACTCTATCTCTCTACCTCAACTGGCGGCTTCGTCCGTACGAAGAGAAACCGGTGCATATCGGCTCAAGCCAGGCCTCGTTCAGACGAAGCGCACACACGCGCCTTGCTTGTAGTAGTGTACCTATCATAGCGCAGTTGTATGAAGCTTACCCTCTGTCCGTTTACTCTGTGCTATCTACTTTTATGCGAGGTAAGTAAAGCGATAGTTTATAATGAAATATGTAGATAAAACTTTAAACTTACCTTGATAATAAATGTATAACCTTTTGTTTGTAATATTTTTTTAGACCTCTCTTCATTCGTTTCTGCTTATTCCCATGTTTTACAAACTAAATTTAAACACTACTAAAACTGTAAAATACTATGAGTTTATAACACTAACACTACTTGTAGATACATAGAATACTTTTTAACTTATAAACAAGAATCAGAAATAAAACTTTTTGACGAATCGAAAGTCGGTTCTATTTTTTGATAATAAGTTTTATTTCACGCTTTTTAGTGGGTCGGTTTGTAACTTATCTAGTTACAAAAGCCAAAATGTCAACTACTTATCACCTTTTACAAAATATCGCTTTTCCCGGTGCAGAGCCGTTAATTTTTGAGGAGTTCTCCTGGTACATCACTATCAGCTCTACTTCACCATATGCATTGTGACGAGCATAAAGTGCTTAACATCTATATTCAAGTAATCTAATCGCAATCCACGAAATACTTATTATTGAGTAGTTTCGAGGGCCATCTGGGGTCTTCGTCATCAGTTCCACTTCCTCAAATGGTGCTTTTCGAGAGAAACTAAACAAGGTACTATAAGAAATACCCAAAACGCTATAGTTATGCCTATAATATTTGAAGAGTTCCCTCGATTTCTCCATGATTTCATCATCAGATCCAAACGTGACGACAATAGAACTAACTAGAATGTATATTCTTTCAAACAAAAAAAGAATTTTCCAAATCGGTCCAGCCATCTGCGAGTAATGAGTAACATCATAAAAAAAGTTCAAGACGAATTGAGAACCTCCTCCTTTTTCTAAAGTCGGTTAAAAAGCTATTCCACTATTTACAAAATTAATTTTTGCAGTAATATTTTACGATATTATTTCGTAGTGCTTGAGCTCTCGCAACGCGACGTACGTCCACCTAGCAACACAATGCGCCCCGCACTGAATTTGTGGACGAGTGCGGGGGTGATGTAAACGCAGTCTTTAATTGGACGCATTTTTAATTTATTGTAATAAAAATAATACATGTTTGTAAAAAGTAACTAAACCAAATTATTTTCATTTGTATTGCAAAGCAGTAGTATATTTTTTATACTCTTTTGATTAGAAATTAAGGAGTAAAATGGTTTCATCTCAATGATTTGGAGGTGATTTGGCATTTTTTTTTCTTATTATGTGATACCGATAGAAAAATTGTGGCTAAACCAAATTACGGTTCATACCATGTAGATTACTAACAATTTTTTTCAGATGTAATTTCTCTGTAATTGCCGACGAAAAGTTGCTTCATCTGAATGCTTTTTTCAAGCTTTTTTCGAGACAGCAGCCTTAATATTACATCGTAATGTACATATATTTTATTCGTTTGCTATCAGTCATGTCTTGAATTAAACCTTTCATTCCTAAATTATCGCATACATTTACATTCGGTATCAAATAAAGTACTTAGTGTATAAAAATAAGTCTAATAAAACTCGTAAAGTTTATAGTATGGTTTTATCGCTAACGTAAAATTTTACGATAAAAATATATTTAATTCACGAATGAGGTTATTTATTGTAAAATAGGCTGTTATTTGCTTGCAAATACTTAAATAATGGGTGGACCGGTGAAAGGACTTTTATCAAACCAAGGGTCGTACTAAATCGAAGTGTCAGCGGCAGAGCCCTTGTACTTGACAATAAAAGGGAATATACAGTCTCTTTGTTTTGTCCTACAGAAGGTTAATATTACAGAAATACTTACTTAACTATATATTACTTATTTAAAAAAAAAAAAACTGATTTAGTAATGGCTTATCTTTATATTCAATACGTACTATAACTTTAGCAGTCGATATCATGCGATCACATTATTGATGCGAAAATAGTAGTACCTAAATCAATTGTTTTTATTGTGAAAATATCGCACAAATAGTATCAAAAGGTAAAAAAAAAAAGATCTTAATTGTCTTCGTAGTTAAACATTGAAATAGAACAATTTAAAAAATCACCCAAGTGCGTTTGCGCTACGCATAGTTGCAGGGCTCAGTAGTGGGTCGGGTTCCATAAACCTTAAAAAAGTTTTAAGTCATTGTCTATTAAATGGTTACAGAGTATTTGCTTTCTATAACTCATTACTGTAAGGTTAAGCAACGCTTGCCAAGGTCTGTCTCTGGATGCGTAACCATCTCAGTATATTGAAATTCCTTCGTGCCTCGGAAAGCTCGCTAAGTTGGTCCCGGCTGTTATTTGGACATCTTTTACTGTCATTATGGGTAGTCAGAAACCAGCAATTCTGACACTGGTCTTGCCAGTTACTGGGTTGTCGAAGACAGATAGGCAGTCACATTGAAAAAATGTAAAAAAAAAACAACGGGTTGTATTCCAGGAGTGCCGGCAGAAGTGAAAACTTGAATATTAACGTTGTGCATTTTTGATATTTTGGAATGGTTAGGGAATAATTTTGCACGAATTGCTTTAATTATCAGTATTAAAGTACTATCATTTATGTGGTAGAATACAATATTTATTTATTGCGCTATCTTACACAAACATGACAATTTATATTACATTAAAAAGTTTGCGCAGGCATACATTTTCGCCGCGCCGTAGTAAGAGAGGGGGATCTCCGTCCGTTTTACGAATTTTCGATCAGGTCACGTGTCCTGACGAGAGTTTAACATTTTTTACCCATTACAAAAAAAGTGCACAACGCGACTAAACCCCAACATAATTGGGAAAAGGCTAAGCAGATAATAATGAACATTGTTAAGCTAAGTTAGCGCTGATAGTTTTTCTTTAATTTGCGTTCTGTAATAGACTAATACCACGAATAATTTCTACATTCCAAAATATAACGGTTCAGTTGGTAGAAGAAACAAAAAATTGCACTTTAAAGTTAAATATTACGCAAATAGATTTCCACAATCCCTACAGGGTGAGTTTAAAATCGTCCCGCTTTACTTGTATGGGATGCCCTTAATAAAAATTTCAGTCCCAGATATATTTATATCTTTATAGGCGTCACTAATATCTATCTATGTGTATCGCGACTGGATAATTGGATATAGCGAAACAAAGAACCCTTATATAAGGGTTCTTTGTGTTACGAAACATTAAAAAGGTTTTTCACAAAAATCTAAGATTACATTCCCAGACAAATAAACGCCAAGTATCGCTAATTGAGGGCCTATATACGTAAGTATAGCCCAACTTAACTTATAGACCGAAATAGCCGTAACTAAGAATTTCGAATTCAGATAAAGGCAATAAATCAAGCCAATAAATTCCTGTCTTCAGAAACGCCTAATGTCGAAAAATTTTCAGAGAACACATTGTTTTCCTTAGAAGCGGAAACCTAAAAACTGTAATAGTAGAATAATTTAAGTCGGATCGAGTTGGCACTGTTCCAATTGTTAAACTACCTATAATTATGTATGTTAATACGTGCGAGGTGGTTCAGATACCGTCTAACGACTTCCTTTGATAAAAATAAAGTTGCGTTGAAATTTTAGTTCCGTAGCTGCAAGTTTATTGCCGAATTGCGTGCAAAGTCTTGCAATCAAGGGTTTGCCATCGCCCTTTATATAGACATTGATTTAATTTACGTTGGAATGTGATGGAGTTGTTGATAACGATCGAGATGTTGTCAGTAGTAATAGATACGTATCAATTTGTTTGCTCTATAGCGAGTACCAAATTGTGTTTTTGTATAATCGTTTTTAATTTGATTACCCATAGATATTTAAATATACTTAAATAAAATTGTTGTAACAATACAACAAATAAAAAGATAAGTAAAAAGCGTTTCATAAAAATAATCATTGCGATAGTATCTGTTTATGACGCATACATTAAACAATAGAAAAAAAACAAAGGACAATTACTTTGTGATTACGGAAAGCACTCACAAATCCCATATATTGTTTCGTAATAATGAAATAGCTTTCAATTAAGAAAAATACTTTAAACAAAGCCCAGCGTGCGGCCTGAAGCGATTACATTAAAACATTTCAATTGGGATTACGGAAGCTTGATTTCCTTTTGCGAAATTTCGATTAACGCGCAAATCTGTGAGTAAAAGGTGTTCTGGACTCTCTTGTGGATCATTAACAAAGATTTTGAGGCGTCGACCTCAGTTACACTGTTTCATATTTAATGTTGTTTACTCTTTTACAGGCAGACAATGTGGTAATTTGTTAAAGGATAATATTTGAGCTCGTTTATGAGAGCGTGATGCGGCCGTATTTGTTTGTTACTCTGCACCTACAATACGGGACTGCCATCTGTCAAGCTCAACGGGCGACAATATGTACAAACGGACGAGGAATAAATTGCCCATCATTTATATTGATGAGTGACGTCGGCGTTATTTAAATATATAGTTGAAATAAATATAAAATGTTAGCCAATGTTCCTGTTTTTACAATATCCACGCACCTTGTTTAAGAGTTGCACGCTCTGATATTGAAATACCAGAAACGCAAACACTCGAACCTGTGCGTCGACTTTCATTTTGATTGTAAAAAATGAAAGTCGACGCAATGCAGTTTTAAATTTAAATGAAATCTGGGAAAAGTCTGGAGCTTATTTTTGTTCAAAATATTTCAATTGACTTGTGTAATTTTTATATATTTCTGTCATCTTAGACCCATGTTAAAAGTATATAAGTATGTATCAATTCATACTTATGCAATAGCATACTTATGTACCTAATTATACATATAACTATTTTACAGGAAGTGACGGCGGCGGTGCTGCGTGGTGTCGCGTAGCCTTCCGCGTAATCGCTGATACACGACACCCTTCGGCCTAAAGTCTTCCTTAAGGAAGGTGTCAATATGGAAGGAAAAGAAGGAAGGTGTATAAATCGAATACAGTATTTATTTTATCAAGCTTAGTTAGTTATTGTATAGACTTGTCATGAATTGGAAGGAGACATTCCCTCTATAACTCTTAAGGCAAAAATGTCGCACCAAAGCCGTATGATGGAGCGATGTCAAGTGAGTCCTACGGTACTAAAGAAATCAAACAATATTGTGAAAGTATGATCTTATGTGAAATAGAAATGTAAATTAGAAATAATTGTAACCAAGTGGAATAAACCAATAGTTGATTTAAACAGTACACGAATTTTATAAATACAGTGGTGGTCATATAATTAAGAACGACTAGTTAAAAACAAGCTTTTTTTCAAACTTACGAGAATTATTAGTTTTGCATGTCTTTTTGTATCTCTCTCGGTATCGCAAAATTGTTCCACATAACATAATTAATTCAATAGTATATATATATAAACGTTTTATATTAAACCTTAACATATTATTGCAAACTTACTGGCTGGCCACATAATTAAGAACGCTGGATAGTTTATATTTTTATTCAAATTTAAATAGAGAACACTCTGTAACTAAGCTAATAATTATTCGCGTAATTTTGGCACCATTTAGTGCTGTAAAAGTCAAGAAATTGATTATTTCACATAAAAACAATGGGGTAAAATAAAAGTTGCGATGAATCTACAAGGGAAGTGATAATAAAACTTCGCAATAAGAATTGATCATATAAAAAGATAGCCGATCACTTGCAGTGTTCAAAAATGATGATATTCCATGCTGTGAAGCATTTTAACACGTATCAAACAACTTCAAATATTCCACGTGTACCTAAACAGACAAATTCATTTCGGCAATACGATAGAAATATCGTGCATTTGGCAAAAGAATTCCCTTTTAAGGGGTCTAACAAGTTGAGAAAAAAAAAATTGCGATCTCAGCGCGCACTATCCGAAAGCGTTTGGTAGAAGCTAAGTTGAACGGAAGGATAGCAAGAAATGTACCCATGTTGAAACGGTATCATAGGCAAGCTTGGCTTGCATTAGCAAGGGGTTATGAAAGCTGGACAGTAAGACAGTGGAAGAATGTTCTTTTCTCTGACAAGACAAAAATTAACAATGTTCTGATGGGAAACAATATATTCGACGCCCTCTCAATATAGCATTCAACCCCAAGTATACAAAATAGACATTAAAGAATGGTGGTGGAAATGTGAAAATTTGGGGGTCAAATAAGGAGATCAATTACAATACAAAAATATACTTGAAGAAACATTGTTACCATATGCTGAAGACGTGCTTCCGCTTATTTGGACATTTCAACACGACAATGATCAAATAATTTCTCACATCTCGATCAGTTTTTGTCTTACAATGGCCACCAAACAGTCCAGGTTTAATCCCATAGAGTGTCTTTGGTGCGAATTTAAGAAACAATTTCAAATCGACGGTGTGGTAACCTAAGTGAGGTATAACGGTTTTTTTGAAAAATGGCGCTCTATTTCTCTTGAAAAATGTCAAAAATTCATAGAGTCAATGCGTCGCCGGTGTAAGGTCTCTGACTTATTTAAAGTTATCTGTGGTGTAACGCAGTCATCAAAGCCATGTACAAGCTACAAACTATTAACTTAGAATAAAATGTATTAAATTTAATTTTTTAACATTATCACCGTATTATTTATTGAGATTTTTAAAATCTAAGTATCTACTGAAACAACTCTTGAGCAGTTTAAGAATCGTTCTTAATTATTTGTCCAGCTTTATTACTATTTGAAATTGTAACTGTCGATATTAAATTAAATTTGTAAGGTAAATAGTAAGTGATTTTTATATTTACTCTTAATCCCGTTTACTCTATCCATGTAGTTATTTCATAACATAATTAATTACTTTTGAGAAGGAACGCAAAAGTACAAATGACATTGTTTTTAAAAAAATGTCTGGTACTACAAATCGTTCTTAATTATATGACCACTACTACATATGTACGTATGTCAAAATTCACTTCATATTCAGTATTAATATGGAACGGGAAAGAAAAGTAATTCGCAAGTTTTGTTACTGCAAATTGTGCTGGTAAATCTACCCCAACAACATAAGTGCAACTAGTTTCATAAATAAAAATGGGCTGTCTATATCTACGGCGTGAATAGCCATCGTCGCTTTGCCACACGCTTGTTTTACGCCAACACTTTGCTCCGCCTAATTATTTATTTATTAGTATCTCCAACAAAAGATGTACACAAGACATAACAAATATTAGTGTAGTATAGGTATTACGTTAGTGTACTCCCTCACTTACAGGAGACCACATCATAAATTGCCACCACTGTCATAGGCCACATTGAGTTAGGAAAAGACTAGGCAGATTGGATAGCAGAGGTCATGGTCATATTACGATATTGCCACAAACTCATTGCATACACAAGTATACAGCGTGGTGATTAGGTTATCACATTAATTGAAACCACGTACTCTATATTAGGTATTTTATCATATAAAATTAAAATAATTTAATAATAAACAATATTATAGCCGTGGGACCTTTTTTCATTTCAATATTTCACAACATCATGTATTGTATTTTAAACGTAATCAGATGACCAATCACTCGGCGCGTGCTCTGCCGGCGCCGACGCCACCGTGTTGCCGCTTTTACAGGTCAGTAAACTAATATTATAAAGGATTATTTATTTTTTATCAATTACGCCATTTATTTTGATTGAAAAAAAATATTAATTTTAGTAAAATTATTTATTTTATTATTTTAACGGACTGATAACAACTTGTAATACCTGCTGTCAATTTAATGTGATAACCTAATCGGCACCCTGTATTTAGCTTAGTTGGAGGGGTTAACAGGATTGCTAAGCTGGGTTAAGAAGTACATCAATAAAATTCTTTCGTCATTAGATGCCTTCTTAAAATCTACTCATAAATTAGATACAATTGCTGTTGTTGGAGATATCAATATAGATATCAAGCCCTCCAACAATGACAGCAGTAGCAGTAGTCTTCTACCTGAATATGTCTTACCTACTCGTGAATCCAATTGCTTAGAATACGTTAACCTAAAAACAAAGCGGAAAGATCAAACATTTGTTATAAAAACACATATCACCGCTTACTACCCTGTCCTTTTAAATTTAATAATTCCAAGAAACCTTGCCCCAAAATATAAACAGCTTACAAATTATGATATGGCGATTAACACTCTTCTGGAGACAGACTTCTCTAATATCTTAAATACTGATGACCCCAATCTTGCTATTGAATCATTAGTAGGAAAGATAAAACACGCTCTAGAAATAAACACCACCCTGTGTAAAGTACCAAACAGAAAAAAAATCATTAAACTTTGGATAACTCCAGGCTTACTACGCTGAATTACATACCGTGATACACTACACAAAAAATTAAAAGAATCGCCATCTAATGTAATACTCAAATCCTCATACTCCAGATACCGCAACTTCTGTAACGATCTCTAGACGAAACTTAGAGAAAAATACGATACTTCACAATTAGACAAATGTACTAACCTTAAACAAACCTGGAGTACTATCCGAACAATAACTAATACGTTGTGCAATAAAAATCCTGCAGAAGACCTTTTAAAAACTGGTGCTGAGGACCCAACAATAGCTGTAAACACAGAAAATCACTAAACTTGTTAGTCAAATTGACCAGGCTTCGAATGATCCAAATTCTACCTGCGACATACATAGCTCCTCCCATCTAACATCTTTTATAATGCTTGAAACTAATTCTACTGAAGTAGATGCATTAATATATAACCTCAAAAATGACTCTGCTACAGGATGGGACAATATACCAGTTGCGTTTTTAAAACGTATTAAACATATTATCTGCCCAATTTTAACTAACATCTTTAATCTTTGTTTAAATAAAGGTATTTTTCCTGATAAATTTAAATTGCTTGAAAAGCTTATTAATACGCATCTGATGAAATATTTGGTACAAGAAAATATTCTCTCAGGCTCACAATTTGGTTTCCAGCCCAATAAATCAACAGAAGATGCAGTAATTCAGCTCACCAACCATCTTTCAAGTAATTTGGAACGCGGACGGAAAGGCATAGGTGTAAGATATGGCAAAGGATTTCGACACAGTCTCTACGCGTCTGCTTCTAAGAAAGGTAGAAATGGTAGGTATACGTGGCCTTCCTCTCCAACTCTCAAGATTTCCTTACTAATAGAACTCAAACTACCAAAATTGGCAACCACTTCAGCAGCCCACTTCCAATAACTGCGGTGTGCCCCATGGCTCTGTTCTTCGTCCGAGTCTCTTCCTTATTTACGTCAACGAACTCTGCAACTTCATCCCATCAAACGGAATGGTTTTCTCTTACGCAGATGATACAGCACTTTTATTTCAGGGAGAGACTTGGGCCGAAACGCGCTTTTTTGCTGAAAAGGGCCTCCACCAAATATCAAAATTGCTTAGCTTAAACCTTTTAACCCTTAACGTAACTAAATCCAAATACGTAACCTTTTAGTTTCTCCATTAGAGTCCATAAATATAAAAATAATAACTCAATGATTTGTTCTTGCCTTGGTATCCAACTCGACGATACACTCTCCTGGAATAATCACCTGGACCTTTTATCAGCAAGAGTACGCGAGACGATTTGGATATTTAAAAAACTCTGAAACGTATAGAGAATAAAAATTGGCCAAGTGCGAGTCGGACTCGCCCATGAAGGGTTCCGTAGTAACTATAATAAATATAATATACTTAATATATTTATTTGAAAAAAAAAAAACAAAAAACCTTACAAATTTCTTAAAACTAGCTTATTTACAATTTTTACAACTACGCCAAATAACTTTGTTTTTCATAGTATTTGTATGAATTACAAAGTTATATTTGCGGTTTTAGAAAATATACTGTATCTCAAAAACTGCTGACTCGATCTCGTTCAAACTAATTTTGGTTGAAAGTTTATATTTAGTTCTATAACACATGGTTTTTTTAGATTTTTCACTTCATTATTATAGAAGTTAGAGGGGGGACACACACATTTTACCACTTTGGAAGCGTATATCTTTGAAACAATTAACTTTATGAAAAAGTCATTGTAGAAACCTTAATGTCATTTTTAAAGACCTGTCTATAGATACCACACACGTATAGGTTGCATGAAAAAAAATATTTTCAGTTTCAGTTCCATGTATGGGGAGCCCCCTTTATTTTAAATATTTTTTAAATTTTCTCTTAAAATCAAAAAGCGGTTCACAGAATACATATACCTGCCAAGTTTTAAAAGGTATAATCTTAATAGTTTCGGAATAAAATGGCTGTGACATACGGACGGATGGACAGACAGACAGACGGACAGACATGTCGAAACTATAAGGGTTCCATTTTTTGCCATTCGGCTACGGAACCCTAAAAAACGAGTTTGCTGTACACGTCTTTTTTACCCACGTAAACCATATTTCAGAAGTGATTCAAACCTTTGTCTCAGCTGTGGTGATATAAATAAGCTGATTATGCTAAACTGTACATAGATGTACGAGGACAGCGATCGATGGAGATTTGCTATTTTTAGTAGAAGAGTTCCATCACTTATCTTCAAAGATCTTCATCAGAACCTTCCTTGTAAAATATTCTTTCAAACAACGAAAACACAATCAAAATCGGATGAGTAGTTTCTCAGAAAATTGCGGATATACATACTGGTCGAATACAGAACCTCCTTTTTTTGAAGTCGGTTAAAAAAGTCACAAACATGGTATTTTGTACAAAATATTTCTGAGAATTGCATAAGCTTTAGGGCTCGGAGCTTTTTTGTGCACTATGTTGATTTTTTGCAGCTTTATTAAAAATACAAGAGTAAAACTGAATGTATATTTTTTATCGATGGCATAAATATTTTTATGTGTAATAAAAATAAATAATTTGTGCAATATTAATTAGCCCAGATTAAATAAAACAAAAACGCTCTCATCTGTTTACAAAAATTAAAAAAAAACACTTTGGGAGTGAAACAAACAATATACTTGTCCTGGATTCCCAATCAAGGGACAATAAAAGTTTTTTTTTTCATATATTTTGAAAAGTAGTCGAAATTTGTTTGTTTAACAAATTATAAATTTACCTGTAATAAATAAACCTGTAAATTACGGTTTTCAGACTTTAAATGTGTTGCGAGACCTTACTTCTTGACAAATTTTAGATCAGCGGGAAATACCTTTCATAGGTTATCAAAATGATTGTTGCATAAACGGCTTTTAATTCCTTTTACTTTTAAGATCCATATTTTTAGAGTTCCGATTGATGATAGATAGACCTTTGTAGTTACCTGATATTAATTTCAAATCTATAGGTACCTTCATGCGTAACTGAGACAAAAGATCATGACAGATGAACAAACGGGTTCTTTTTAACCGACTTCTAATAAAGGAGGAGGTTCTCAATTCGGATGCTTGTTTGTTTTTTTTTTATGTTTGTTCGGGCATATCTCCGTCGCTTGCCAACCGATTTGAAAAATTATTTTTTTGTTGAAAAGGGCTTTCCAAATAGTCCCATGAAAATTTTATCGAAATCGAACAAGCCGTTTCTGAAAAATAGACAAAAGTCTGAAAAAAATATTTACATAGACGATCTTTTCGTTTACTCTGCTGGTGAAGGTGATAAGTAGTCGACATTTTGGCTTTTGTAACTAGATTAATTAAAACTGATCCACTAAAAAGCAAGAAAATAAAAACTCTTTTGCAAAAAATAAAACCGACTTCCATATCAAAACACTACAAAGCCAAAAATCATTTTAATTTCGGAAGGTGGTGTGAAAAAAAAGAAAATACAAAACCAATAACACCGACTACCGAAATTAAAATTATTTTTGGCTTTGTAGTGTTTTGATATGGAAGTCGGTTTTATTTTTTTCTTATATTATGTGGTCAGAAACTCTAAAATTATCAGTGAATGGCCAGTGTGCCTGTTCAACACAGCCATTTCAGTAACATCTAAAGACTATCTTAACAGTCAGATTACGGCATAACATCTTGTAATTAAAACTTAAACTACGACCACAAAACTTTCCATTAATGTGATCTTTGCTATTCTATCTAACGCTCATTGTCATGTAGGTCGGTATTAATGTCTGGCCAAAGTAATTATGAAACTTGGCGTATGTACAGAAATTGTACACCATTATTGCTTTGAAATTTAACTAATAATGGATCTTGTAAACAATAGACTTGGATTTAATAATGTTTAACGCAGCATGTTCCACTTGAGATCACAATTAAAATTAATCAAATCCTCAGTGAGAATATAAATCCAGAATATTACACCTTCACAATCAATTTAAGCAGCAATTAATATTTCTAAGTATTTACATAAAATCCATTACATACGAAACCTGGATAAAATATATTTACGGTTACATTTTAAAAGGATTTCATATACTTTCGCACATGCACCCTGTATTATTCGCAATTTCTGTAGAAAACAAGCAAAGCAGATGTAGTTTTCATTAACTGAAAAGCCTTCAATCTCATTATGGTAGCTGTAAAACAAAGATTTTGAGGAAACGCGCACCGCCATTTTTGCCCGCAGAGTGATGTGAAAACGCATTTTGCTCTGATTAATTTGGAATGGCAAAAAATTCTAATGCTGTTCGCAAACTTTCTTGTTTCGTCGAAAAGAAAAAATAAAGCAGATTAATCGTGGGACCCTTATATTAACAAAGCAATTGTTACTGGGGCTTAATTTTGAAAACCAACAATGGAAAATAAAAATGGAGTGGAGTGCGCTGCGTCCTCTCGTCCTAATGAATGAGGAGTAATTTCAGTTTAAATAAAAGAGAGAACAATAAAATACCCATTTTAAAAACAGAACGATGAGCAAATTGCCGCGGCATCCAATTTATAGACAATGAGGGAGAACTGTTAACATTGCTATTCCCATTAAGAATAGCGAGCGCGGAACACTGTTACAGTTCGTGGTTCAGCTTTTACTTTACTTGCTTACTACACATTCAAACAAAAATTATATGAAATATAGCACATGTGAATAAATGACATGTCTATTTTAATTCAGACTATTGACAAAATTACAACGATTGAGAATATTAATTTAATCCATACATTTGCATGAATTACTTGAAAGCAATTTGATGCTGTACAGTGTCAGCAGGGGAATACGTCATATCGAAACAAATCCAATACCCTCCTAGCGGTTATACATACATGAACATACTAAATGAGAAAAGGGGAGTTTTTTTCATTAAGTCCCTAAATTGCTACGAAATATTTCATTTCGATCGAATGATTGGCTCAAGCCCAACTGTGTGACTCGACGGATGCCGACAGACCTACGTTCACTATCAGATGTTCGAGGTATATGCTATTTTTCTCCGTAAGAATACAAATGTCTTGCCAAATTGTCTACCGCCGAACTAGTCCAATTTAGAAAGCAATTTCGCAACCAATTCGTTTTGTAAGCGGATCAAGAGGCCAACCTTAAATATGGCCATTAAATCGTTTGCGCCGAATCCACATTCGTCTTTTTAATGCGAACTTCCAACGCTAACAAATAAGAAACTCTTATCGGCACTAACTTATCACGTCCATGGTACCCGATGCACCTACCTAGCTATTCCACAATTTATATAAATAAGTAAGAAATGACCAAGTAACTCCCACTAGCGGAAAACGTTCTAATTCGTCTGGTGATTTTCCTTATATTTTCTTTATGCTGTTTTCGAGAAGTGTACAAAAAGAACTTAATATTACGTTTTTGTTGCCATTATATCTCTTGAGGACGGTTTGTTTTAATCATTTTCTTTCTTGGAGCTCGGTTTCGTTATGGCGGATATATGCAGTAGTTATTTAGAAATAACTACTATATCCGCGAATCTATCCGTTAATATATTTTTCGATAATATTACACAAAAATTCTGTGAATAAACCAGTAATCATATACTCCTGTATGATAATTCAAAAGGTTTGGTAGTAACTAGCTATAACTTAAGTACTCGAGTAAAAGTTTTTGATTCTAATTTCCTTAACATTTATTCGTAGGCGTCAACTGGCATCAATAGAAGGCCAAGAGGGTATAACTTAACAATGACAGAGTATCCCGTTTTTACAATTTAAAACATTACACCCGCACGCTCGGTTAATGGTATATAATATCGATGTAAACTGTTGACAGGGCACTTTCAACTCGCCTCAACATGAAAGAGCTATGCGTGAATCGTTATGAATGGCATTTGTTGACGTGTGTGTGGTCTAACGAGCGAAGTTCTGGCGTGATTGAAACCGTGGTCCTCTGATAGTCATCGCACCCTTTCATTCACGGCTGACCCTTGGGGAAAGATTCGCTACATCATACATACCCCTCATATTTGATAAAATGGCTTAATTAAAACTTTGCATAGTTTCGGTTGGACAACGAAAACAGTCGGTTTCTACCGCAGCAGATAAGATCCTTTTAATTACGCAGGATTTCAGTTAATTAAGCCGAATGTGGTTTTCTATGATGTAGATATAGGTCTATCTCTCGGTCCTGAATATGGAAACATGTCTACCTTTTCATTGAGAACTTTAATTACATAAAGGGAACTTCTCGGTTTCAGCGAGGCACACGTATGAATGATTGATGAATGAAACAATTTTAAGTTGTTGGTAACATTTTCGTTACTTTGAAAGTAAAGTGCATTCATTTCTTTAAGTGCATACGAGCATCTTTACTAGCAAAATGATGTTTTTTTTTTTGTTATAGAATAGATGATCTCGGGGGCAAGTATGCACAGTACAGTCAGCGACAAAAACGTATCAACACTGAGTGCTGCTGAGCACTTCTATATACGTAATCACTATAACTAAAACGATATGTGTGCATATCTTAGTCAGTAAGAAAAAAATAACATCCACAGCTCTTAAACAATGTTTTTATAGTATCTTATATCTAATCTGATAGCCAATTACGGATTTACAGTTTATTCACTACATAGGAAGAAACGTGTAGATAAAATCACAATCTTAGTAATATTAAAAATAATTAATCCTTTTACTAGTACCTGTATGAAATATCTAGAAGCAGATAGTTAATCATTTTTAGTCAATTTTGTTGGTATCTGGTCTAAGTTGCAGCATTAGTCGATATTGGTCGACGTCCGATCCGTGGCATGGCGTAGTGTTGATATTTCGCGCTAAAAAAATAGACAACTTCCAAACCAAACCGAAAACTGAAAAACCTTTGATGGAACGTCCTCCCTCACTCAATATCGGTTAAAGCGTTTTCCCAAAAAGAGTGTGGTTCGAGAACTTCTCTCCGTTCGATTGAATTTTGGAACGTGACTAACTTTAATATACCTATCATGGAATTTGACTTTGAAATCGACTATGGTATGTGTATCTTTAGGCTGCAAAATGCCCCTTTTGATAACAATTTGTTGGTACCAAAGAGATTTGTCGCAATTGTTTTTAAATTTATTTATATTTGTTACCAACTAGAACTTAAAATAAATATGTAAAATAACAAACAAAATGAAAATTGTGGAATTAGGTTTAATTTTATTTTACCATAGGCAAAAGTTACTTGCATGTTCAACATGAAACATAATAAATGCTGAAATTAATTTGTTTACAATCATTAAAAAAAATTAAGATAGGTAATTTATATCCCAAAAATAATTAAATCTAAGTAAATTATAGTCGCACTATCGCTGCGCTGTACAGTCAAAACAAACCAAACTAGTCTAGTATTGAATGACGGAATTTATATAATAAAACTGTATTTAAAAAACTCTAATTACTCTGATTTGATGGAAGGAAGCTTCTTTCAAGGAAGTCTTTTTTCTCGTTTTTCTGTAATTTGTATTTAATGGAAAAACATGACTTTATCTTCTTAACATAGTATAAAGCAAAGTCGCTTCCCTGTGTCTGTCCCTATGTATGCTTAAATCTTTAAAACTACGCAACGGATTTTGATGCAGTTTTTTTCAATAGAAAGAGTGATTAAATAGAAAGGTTTTTAAGTATATAACATGCATAATATAGTAGAGAAACACTGATCATTTTTGAGGTTTCTAATGTGATGTCGCAAATAAACACATTTTTTGCGCTTGCTTTGCAAACGCTGGCTGAACCCTACGAGATAGATACAAAAAAATCCTCGATGGCATCTGTCTATCTCTTATAGATAACCCACAACAAACATTTTTTATCCTTTACTTTTTACGAGAAATACGAGCATATTTTACGAAGCGATTTTAAGCAATACAGCATTCATCCTAATCCAATTAAGTACCATAAGTACATTGTGCATTTAATATAAATCAATATTGCCATTTACAGAATGTAATTTAAATAAATAGTTTCGAAGATATTACAGATTTAAAATGCAAGGACATAGCGGTTGCGGCGCGGTGCCGGCGGAGGCACGGCGCGCGTGCCTATGTTGCTTAGATTTGAGCGTTGAATGTTTTTCCCATGGTAAATTATGTGTCGCACTTTCAAAAGTAATTACTAAAGAGAACATGTATGTCGAATGACAAAAAGGCTGTCAACGATGTATATAAAGACATTCTATAGTATATTTAATATAAACATTACACCCGTGCGAAGCCGGGGCGGGTCGCTAGTTAAGAATTAAGGAAGTTGATATTAAGAATTATAGAGACCTTTCCTGGCTTAAACAGCATTAACGGTTTCGATAGTAAGTACATAATAGCTTATTACATATGTACGGTGCAACCGCACATTATTAATTGTTGCCTTCTCATCAAAAATTAAATGTATTAATTTCCACTCATTTTATGATAGTTCAGTTCACGTTCGGATCGCGTCATAACAACACCTATCATTATCATTAGTTAAGGAGTGGACTCAATATACGTATCAAGTGAAAATCTATAGTTTCATTATCAATATCAACTATCAGTAAAAGACGTTTGGGACAAACCCAACATCTTTTTGGTCCTTCGAATTAACTGTAATCAGTGACTATTTGGTGAATATCAGTGACTATTTGGTGAATATCAGTGACTATCTATATCAGTATCAGTGAGTGACTATTTGAGCTCTAAAACTGTGCAGTGCTGCTAGCAAGACAGGAGCACTATCCAGGGAGTTGCAGTACTCAAGTAAGATCGTTTTAAGTTATCATTTTCTTCATCATGGAAGACATTCACGCAAACCAGGCCGAAATCGTCGACGCTATGACTAAGCTAGCCACCAATATCAAGAAGGATAGCTCAAGTCGTAAGGTTGGTGATTATTTCAAACGGCGTATGGAAACGTTAGAAGCTTATTGGGCTGATTTTCAACATAATCATGATAGGCTTAGCATGGAAGAAAGCAGGTCTCACCCATACTTCTTGACGAACGAGTATGAGCGGGCGGCAGATTTATACAGGTCTATCAAAGCGTTAATCACTCAACAGTATGGATTGATGAAAGCGGGACAATCTGCTGGTTTGGATCAGGAGGAGAAGCCTCAGCAAGGAGGTCAGCCAACAAGTACACCTTCAACAAGTACACGAGATAAACAAGCATCAAGGCCTTTGTCTCCAGAACTGGTTTCAAGAGGTACATCCAGCAAGAAGGATGTTATGCTCAAAAAGCAGACCAGTAACATCAAAGCATTCCAGCGGACAGTAGCAAATCTTAGATTAGACGAAATTTCCGAGAAATGGGAAATGGAAGATGCTATCAGGACTCTGCAATCAAGATGGTCTGTAATTGATACTTTACACTGGGACTTGGATGGAGAATTACAAGAAATGGATGAACAGTATGAACAAGCATACTTGGAACAGGAGAAAATATATATTGATTTAAAAAGGGCTATAAATAGCAAGTTATGGTCTGTAACTCATATAGAAAAATCGACACCAAAGTTGGACATCCCGACCTTCAGTGGGTCTTATCAGCAGTGGACGTCTTTTAAGGACTTGTTTACTGAAACAATCCACGGTAATTTCTCACTGTCTAATGCTCAGAAAATGCAGCACCTCAAAGGCAAGTTGAAGGGAGAAGCTGAAAAACTTATTCAGCATCTGCCCATATCGTCGGACAATTATAACATTAGTTGGAACATTCTAAATCATCGCTACAATAATATCAAATTAATTTGTAGTGGTCATTTAGATACATTATTAAACATCCCGTCGGCGGCGTCGCAACATGCCACTATCAATCATATCAAGCGTCTGCATGACACCACCGTCGAGAGTTTAAACGCTATCAAGATTTTGGGGGTAGACATTAGTACTTGGGATCCTTTACTTGTTCATTTATTGTCTCCAAAACTGGATTCGGAGACTTATGACGACTATGCTGCATCTATAAAAGATCCTAGGGCTTTACCTAAACTCCAAGACTTTTTATCATTTCTTGAAGGAAAATTCACCACCATGGAGTCTACACGCAGGAAATTAGATAATAATTTAAACAAATCATCATTTGGAGGAAAGCATTCAAGGCAAAATTTAAATGTGAAGCAATCATTTACAGCGCATGGTGAGGTTTCGCAATCAAAAAACAACAAAAATGCTAAATCTATTAAATATTATAAATGCTCCATTTGCAAGACAAATGAACACGGCATATATTATTGTCAGCAGTTCGTTGACATGTCGCCACAAAATAGACGCAAAACTGTGGCAAAACTGGATTTATGCCACAATTGCCTTTATTGTCATAATGGTAAAGCTTGTATATCAAGTACAAAATGTCGCGAATGTAATGGAAATCACAATACATTACTACATGCAGCATTTACGCAATCAAGCAACACATCCGTTGACAATAATACTAAATCGGCTGAAAACACGACACGCGCTACGAAATCCGAAACGCCGCAGTTAGCGCGAGGAAACTCGCACGTATCATTACAACAAAATATGCAAGATGTACTTTTGCCTACTGCAATGATTAAAGTCCAAGCAGAAGATGGATCATTTCAGATTTTGCGAGCACTTTTAGACCAAGGCTCACAAATATCTCTCATCAGCGAAAACGCAGCACAAATTCTAGGCATATCACGCAAAAAATGCCCGGGTATTATTTGGGGAGTAGGCGAAAAAGAGACCAACTGCAAGGGAATCATGAATATAAAGTGTGAGTCAATTAAAAACAGCTTTGAGTTTGAAGTTGATGTTTACATCATGAATAAATTAGTCAAGAATTTACCTAATCGCTCGTTCCAAAAACCAACATGGTCCTACTTAGACAACATTACATTAGCCGATCCTGATTTTCACATAAGTCGACCGGTTGATTTACTTCTTGGCAGCAGTATCTATTCTAAGATATTATTAGAAGGAGTCTGTAGAGAGACTGAAAATTCTGCGTCAGCACAAAACACCCGAGTAGGTTGGATATTGAGCGGAGATATCATACCGTCGTTTCAGTGCAACGTCATTTTGCATAATCTGGATGACATTCAGCAATTCTGGGAAATAGAAGACATTACTGACAAATCTACATTGTCATCAGAAGATCAGCAGACTATAGACTATTACCAGAAAACCACAACACGACAAAAGGATGGTCGATATCAAGTAAGACTGCCTCTAAAACCTAATTTTAAGGAAATGTTAGGAACTTCTAAGCCGAAAGCAATAGCTCAATTCAAATCGTTGGAGCGGAAGTTTAAGAAACATACCGACGTGCAAGAGGAGTATCAAAAATTCATGGCCGAATATCAAGAATTAGGTCATATGAAACTTGCGAACAACAGATCAAAACATGATTGTTTTTTAACCCATCATAGCGTATTGCGTCCGGACTCGACCACTACAAAATTGAGGGTTGTATTCAACGCGTCTGCTAAAACATCATCAGGTAACAGCCTAAATGACGTCATGGAAGCTGGTCCAAATTTACAGCAGGACCTCCAGTCCTTGATTCTCAAATGGCGACAATACAAATTCGCATACACGGCGGATATCGAAAAAATGTTTCGCCAAATCAGGATACATGAAGATGATCAGTGTTTTCAGAAGATTATTTGGCGTAACTGTCAATCAGACCCTATACAAGAATATCAATTAACTACGGTTACCTACGGCACCAAGGCCGCACCTTTTCTCTCGTTAATGACACTTAAACAGCTCGCTCGTGATGAGAGATATAATTACACAAACACTTTAGTAACAGAAGTCCTTGAAAATTCGTTTTTTATGGATGATTTGTTGCACGGATCCCATTCATCTGAATCAGCAAAAAATCTTACACGAGACCTAACCAAACTTTTGAAATCGGGAGGTTTTAATCTCAGGAAATGGAAATCAAATTTTCCGGAGTTATTAGATCAGATACCAACCGATAACAACACGCAAGATAGTTTTAATTTCAAACAATCAGAACAAACGAAAACCCTAGGTCTGATCTGGGATCCCAAGAAGGATACTTTCCGATTCGAATTAAAAATCAACATATCAACTTCTCCAATAACAAAAAGATCTTTATTATCAGATATCTCAAAGTTATTTGACCCCTTGGGATGGCTATCACCTCTGTCAACAAGTCTAAAAATAATTTTTCAGAACGTATGGGTTCGTAATATCAAGTGGGATGACGCCTTACCGGAAGATATTCTGAAAGATTGGATAAGCGTCAGAGATAACATTGGTCATGTAAATCTATTACAAGTACCGCGCTGGATAACCACAAGAGAGGGTGACAGTATAGAATTGCACGGCTTTTGCGATGCGTCACAGAAGGCGTATGCGTGCGTAATATACTGTCGGATCAAAGGGAGTCAGCAATCTATGCTATTAGTTGGAAAATCAAGACTAGTTCCGGCCAGCAAATCAGTATCACTACCAAGATTAGAGTTATCAGGAGCTCTATTATTGTCAAAACTGATGTCGAAAGTTCAACAGTGTTTATCAAATTACAACGTAAGCATTTACGGTTGGGCCGACTCACAGATTGTGTTAGGATGGCTAAATGGTGAACCAACAAGATGGAAACCATTTGTAGCTAATCGTGTGAGTCAGATAACTACAATCTTGCCGGCCAAGTGCTGGCATTACGTAAAATCATCAGAAAATCCAGCAGATTGTGCCAGCCGGGGCCTAAATATGAGTCAACTTGAGGATTATAGTCTGTGGTGGAAGGGTCCTTCGTGGTTGTCAAGTTACGACGCCGGGAAAGAACCAGTATCATTAACTTTCATGACAGATGAAGAAATCAGAAAGAATCACAACAAATTACAAGTAAATGTAACTCAGCAAAACGACTGCAGCAACGTTATAAGTTACATAATATCAAAGTACAGCTCATTCACACGCCTTATTCATGTTTATGCTATGCTTCTACGATTATTTAAAAAATTGCGATTCAAGGAAAGAACGCAATCAAGATATTTGACACTACAAGAAACAAGAGTCGCAAAATTAAAACTAATTAAATATGTTCAAGAAATAGATTTTTCCGAAGACATAAATAAATTACAACAAGGTAAACCTATATCCAACAAGAGCAAAATATTAAACCTAAATCCGTTTCTTGATCAAGACGGCATCCTTCGAGTCGGGGGGAGGCTGAATCATGCGAACATTGATCATCAAATGAAACATCCTATAATTCTATCAAAAAATAGTCGTTTAACAGAACTTATAATTGATGAGTGTCACGTTCTCACATTTCATGGCGGACCTCAACTAACATCAGCTATTATACGACAAAAATATTGGATTGTTGGCGGAATCAGGGCTGTCAAATTTCAGTTAAGACGCTGCGTTCAATGCCGTCGCTATAACCCTATGAATCAGCATCAAATTATGGGTGACTTACCATCAGAAAGGACAAACCCATCACGTCCTTTTCAAAATGTTGGTGTCGACTATACAGGTCATGTCTTTATCAAGGCCAACAAGGGTCGTGGGATAAAGACGACCAAGGGTTATATTGCCGTATTCATCTGCATGGCAACTAAAGCAGTTCACTTGGAGTTGGTGTCGGATTTGACAACCTCATCATTCATAGCAGCTCTTCGCAGAATGATAGCCCGTAGAGGACTACCAAGTAACTTATACAGTGATCAAGGCACGAACTTCATTGGAGCCAACAAGGTTTTACAGGAAGAGTATAGAGAGATTCAGATCACGATGGATGAAGAATTTCAAGCAGAAATTACAAAAATGGGAATTGAATGGCACTTTAACGCTCCTTCGTGGCCATCAGCAGGGGGGCTATGGGAAGCGGCCGTTAAAAGCCTCAAATATCACTTAAAAAGAGTTGTAGGTGAGCAAAGATTGACATTTGAGGAGTTTAGTACGTTACTTTATCAGTTAGAGGCATGTCTGAATTCCCGACCGTTATGTCCTATGACTGAGGATGCCGCCGATCTGAATTATTTGACACCCGCTCACTTTTTGTCAAGTGGACCGAACCTAACACTGTATGAAACGGAGAAAGATTTACGAACAAGATGGAATCTATCTCAAAGGATCTATCAAGATATTTGGAAGCGCTGGCGTGGTGAATACTTAGCACAATTGAACATAAGGAGCAAATGGAGACGCCCGCGAGAGAACATCAAAGTTGGTGACTTGATGTTAATCAATGACGCCAATCTATCACCAGGAAAGTGGCCAATGGGAAGGGTAACACAAGTCCACCCCGGAAGTGATGGATACGTCAGAGTAGTCACACTTCAAACAAAAAACGGATTTTTGCGTCGTCCAATCGTCAAGCTAACGCCATTTCTGGATTACTCAAAAGAAGAAGAGGACCATCAAGTGTCGTCTTCAGTCCAACAGGACACCGTAATACCACCACAACCAAATAAAAGAACTCGAACAAGTAGAGGACTAAGTTACACGTTTACTACTATAATATCTTTACTACTACTACTATTATCATTGATATGCAATGTGCAATGTGCATACAACATTACAAAATTACAAGACAGTCAAGCAATTTACTTTGATAAAATATCAGAAATGAATCTCATTCAAGATCAATGGAAAATAATAGTCTATTACGACATGCACCCGTATTGGCACGGGTCAAACATATTCAATGTTTATATAAAACACCTTGAAACCCTATGCATACAAACAAAAAGGAGATCCCACTGTGACGTTATCATGTTGCAACTACGTCACAGATTCATGGAACTGGAGTACTACGACCGCCTGTTGCTCAATCAGCAGTTTGGAACGCATACGCGCACGCGACGTGGTCTTATCAATGGGATCGGTTACATTGCGAACAGTCTCTTCGGCGTTCTCGACGAACATTTTGCCGAACAATATCAAAAAGATATCAATTTAGTCAGGCAAAATCAAAAACATCTATCATTACTATGGCGAAATCAAACTTCTATTATTGAAGCGGAAAACAATATGCTTAAACGAATAGAAGAAACTATGGAAAAGCAACATAAAATATTTAATCAGCACTTGATAAACTTAGACCAAGCTGTCACCAAACTAAAGAATGAGGTGGAGAAAGTGGAAGTCATTGAAGATTTTATTCTCTCAACATTAATCGCAAACAACATTCTCAGCAGTTTAAAAAATATTCAAGATTCTTTGTTGGATACCATCACCAATGTCCAACACTTCAATGTTCATCTCATAACACCGGCTCAACTTCAGGATGAGCTAAATATTATCTCGAATCAGTTGCCTAAAGAATTATCATTACCTATTAATAGCATTGTATCAGATCTATACAAAATGTATCAAATTATGCAAGTGAGAGCTCGTATGACACGAGAGTATTTCATATTTGAAATACAAATACCTCTGGTAAATCGAGAGAGTTATGACATATATCATATGATTCCGATTCAACATCAGGTCAAAAATAGTATGCTTAACCTAGTACTAATATCAGAGTACCTAGCTATCAACATTAGGAAGGATACATACTTACCTATTTCCGCATATGAACTCCAAAAATGCATTCGGTTAAATGCCGATATAAATCTTTGCCAACTACAGAAACCCATTTATCAAAGAGATTCTGACCAAAACTTCTGTATCAAAAATCAAGAAGGAGATTCCAGTACAACTATCACCGCTACTTGCAAAACAACGTGGACAGAACTTAATGTAATAAACACATTTATAATCACTTGTTGCGGCCATTGCACTCTGCGGATCATATGTGGGCATCAAGTTACTACTGAACTGGTGTCCGGAGTGAATATAATTGCGCTCGGAAACAATTGTATCATCAAGGGTGAGACCTTTCTAATTACGTCACATAAAAAACAAACAATTGAAATGAAAATTAAGCCCGATATCATTGCCGTGGAGATCGCACCTATCAATAACATAATCAATTTATCAATAGCAACCAATGAGTACAAGCAAGAAAGTTATCAATCATCTTTGCAAAACATCTCCAAACAAATCGAACAGCTGAAAGCGGTCTCAGTACAGGAACCCATCGATGATGGTGTATCATACCACGATGTCCACCATTACGTGGCTATCTACTTCATTGGGGCGGCAGGGCTAGCCTTCGCTGCGTTCATGGTTCTACACCTGCGGAGGCGTAACAGACAGCTAGCGCTCACACCTGCGCAACCCAGCGTTCAGTTTCGTGCCCGTACCAGTGATCTGTGCACGAATGATATGCCAAATCAAAGTGATCAGTGCGTTAGTGAAGTGTTAAAGTTTCGTAACGATCAATACGCGAGTGCACCAAACATTTCAAGTGTGTGTGTAACAGATAGGGCAACTTCACCTATTATTAAAAAATGTAGTTTTAAAACATCATCTAACAATTTAGATACTTAAGATTAATTGTTCTATCACCTTATATCATCAGATCATTTCTACTAACTCTATCATCTCTCAGCACCCGTCATCTCGCGCCCGGGAGTATGTACGGTGCAACCGCACATTATTAATTGTTGCCTTCTCATCAAAAATTAAATGTATTAATTTCCACTCATTTTATGATAGTTCAGTTCACGTTCGGATCGCGTCATAACAACACCTATCATTATCATTAGTTAAGGAGTGGACTCAATATACGTATCAAGTGAAAATCTGTAGTTTCATTATCAATATCAACTATCAGTAAAAGACGTTTGGGACAAACCCAACAACATATTTAGAGTGTACCTAGCTTGTTTAGATCGGATATATTAATACGAACACTAATCCCACCGGTAAACTCTTACATAGTTTGTTGGGTCGAACTAAATATAAAAGGGGTAAATATATACCCAAAAATTTTACCCCTGTTGGGGTCATATTCCAGTCTAACCTGTGCAGTGCAGCTGAGTATTAGTGTTTAACATGGAGTGACTATCTATCTACCAATCTGACCTCTTCAACTTAGTAACTGGCTTCTGACTACCTAGAATGACTGCCAAAGATGAACAAATCACAGCCGAGACCACTGGCTAAGTAAAGTGCTTTCCGAGGCACATAGGAGTCTTGATTTATGTTAAGATGAACGGGCTAACCTCAGCAAACTTTTCTGAAACTTAAAGAACGAACTTTGCGATTGTTATTATGTGGCCACGAGCTCCTGTTCTGGGTTCATAATACACGAGGTAATTATTATGATATTTTAAAGGTTTAAGAAATAAATGTACCCCGCACCTGTCGGGGTCCGGGTCGAACGATACGCACCGTGTCCAGGAATACTGTTCACTGGATCAAGTCCTTGATTCAACTGGCTAATGAGAGCTTTCTTAGATGTTTATCAAGGAAATTATGCTATCGTCCGTCACTACAATAGTACAATGAATGTTTGAATCCACATCCCACATTTTGATTACCTCGCGAGCTTGGTCGCATTATAATTATAAGTTATATTAATTTTGGGGCTGATAAATATTTTTTTTTAATTCTTTAAAAATATAACTTTTACACGTCAAATTGTTGCTCAGTTTTAACTAAAAGAGGCCGATTATTAGTTGCTAACCATCCTGAGAAGAAATACCAACACAAACGCAAACTCTTTTTTAAAGTCCATAAAACCTGTAGGTGTTAGTCAAATAATTTGAGAACCATGTAGCATAATGTAAATGTTGGTCATTCGAGAAAACATTTGAAAGCACTTGTTCAAACAATGCAAGAAATTTTCACTTATCGTATGGCTCAACTCAAATTTTACGTAGCTTTAATAGTAATTTGATGTACCAATTACATATTTTTTTTATTACGGTGAGCCTACTCTTGATCTCAGTCTCGCCTGATGGTAAGCGATAGATGAGGTTTAAGATGGGACGAGCGAGCCCAGAAGATGCCTATTTACTCGTGCTTTAAAGGCTGAAAGGTCATAAGTGACAGAGAACACAGAAGCCGGCAGAGAATTCCACAGCGTCTGGTAGATCGGTGGTATTATTATAAAATTCTGTCCTTTACTAGCTCCCGTCATTATTGCCTGGATCTAAAATAAATTCCCAGAATATTAAAATATTACCAATCGTCAAAGATGAATCACTACTCAATGTAGAAGCTACAGGCTTCAATAAATCAATTATCTGTACTGCCAACAATTCCAAGTCAAGCATACTTATGCAAACAAAAGCTGGTATGTTAGAGCGATGTGATTACTGCGCAATACGCACGATTCCGTATTCGGCCCGTAGTAGTTGACATTGTATGCTGAGAGCGATCGAAGTTTGATTCGATCGTGGAGCAAGTGAGCCAGGCAAGCAGTAAGGTAGCCATCGCACGTTGCCAAAGCAAACTCGCGGGACGTGAGGTACATAAACTTGTAGATCAAGCCTGAACCCCCCAGGACATATTGGTCACGTATTTTCACCAACTGCTTTTATTATCTCTTCGTCGTCGCTTTTAATTTTCTGCCAAAGTTAATCGCCACTAAGCCGACTAACTGCCTTATTCTTCGTAGTTGGTTTTATGTCTCGCTTAATGACTCGATGTCTCGAACTTCTGGGCGTCAAACTTTATTAACGGAATTATCAAGAGTTACGCTCACTGCTGTTATATTTTCGTAATTGGAGAATGTTACGGTCAAAGTTAACTTTTATTATTAAATAGATAAATGGCTTAATTTTTTTACTTATCAACTATTCTTTAGCAAATTAGATCGGTCATTTTTGCGTTCTGAATCCTTGAACTATTTATTGCAACTTAAATAAAACATATTTATTTGAAATTAATAGTACTGTGATTAATTAATATTTCATTACGCCATTTATATATAAAAACCTAAGATTCCAAAATATGTAACAATAACTGGGTATTCTATAGTTCGTTTTGAGCGGAGCCCATTATAACTTGTTGCCTTTACTAATTCTCACCCAATTCAAGTACCAAAGTAATAACATGAAGGGTGTGTTAGGGCGGTTCCTTTGAGAATAGCCGAAACTATTCCCACTTCCTGCTAGATGGCGCTGCTCCCAGAATAAATATTTAATTTCTAATACGGTGTTAAAATATGGGGTAACGTTTATTTCAAAAGTATGCTATGACTCTTGGTGAGTAAAATGACTTCTAGACGGAAATAACATGGTCGGTCTGGAACCTATTTTACTTTTGTAATGTGCGAGGGAATATTTAAAACCTATGTCAAACGTTTCCTTATCAAGAAAGCGTATTTTAAGATTCGGGACTACGTTGAAGACATGACTGCTTGGCGATGATTCCTTCCTTCTGCACATGTGGCTTCCCTGGCTTATTGTAATTGCGTTATCGACTAGTGTATTAATAACTCCACTTTCGTAACTGTGTTTTTTTTTTATTTTTCTCTACGATAATCCATCCGATTTGACAGATTTTCTTTTTGTTTCATTTTTATTATTAATTTATCCTTCATTATTGAAGTCTAATGTTGTCGCTTCTCAAGTTTATTTTAATATAATATAATGCTTTTTTGTGAATGGGAGAACACTGTACTCTTAGATTTGTTTTACAATTTTTCATTTGTAGTTCCATTGTGCTGTAATAATTGGTGATATACATTAGGTCTGGATACATTGTAAAAAATACATTTTATTTGAAAAGAGTAACTGTGGAGTTTCTTGCCGGTTCTTCTCCATAGAAAACGACCAATTTCGAACCGTGCCCTAACTGCTGACGTTTTGTAAGTGACCATGTAGGCCAATGTGAAATAAAACGTTTTGAGTATTTTTTGTTGAGTAAGAATCACGTTTTGAATATTATTCTATATCAATTATGAGAACGTTCAGTTAGTAGCCGGGAAGTCCCTGACCAAAAATATCAATATTTTAAAGTTTTGAATACTACTTAACTATTAAACTTTTTATTGATATAATTTTCTTTGACCTTATCTTAGTCTTAAAGATAAATAACAAATAAAAAAGCAGCCCCACTATGTCTATATACGAGTAGTTCCAAATAAACATGTTTTCGTCTACATTTCTACTCGTTATCCTAAGTTTGTAAGATAAAGATAAACGCTTATTTGTGAAAGTCGTCTGTCTTACTGTCTTCTTTGCTAGCCGCTTATCTTAAATTTCTACTATAATTATAACTTTCTGAACGATGGTGTACCTACTGCCATTTCATCTGTAAGATACCTACCAGTTTAAGAATAGATTAGAATAGAAAGATATTTATTGCAATAGAGACAAATACAATAGCATACAGTACACAGTTACAAACATTACGAAAAAAAAACAACAATGATTGCGCTGAGCATGTGCACACCAAAAGATTTACCAACTCGGACACTCAACGCTGGTTTTCAGTTTGTACACAGCAGTGACACACGGACAAGGTAAGTAAAAATAAAATATTGTCAAAGAAATATGTACTGTTTTATATACATAAATAAAGTAAAATAGTATTCAATTGTGTTATAATATAGTGTGCGCTGAAATAACATTTTTGTTGATATATACAACACGCCACCAAATGGTTGACCATTGTTGTTTAGGGTTCCGTTCGTGAAAATAAAATACTGAGCTCTAATAAGAACAGTATTGTATGTATATCTATTCGACAAGCAAAACGAAATTTCTCCGCTGCATTAATATTTGTACTTATTTTTTTCTTTATACGTCTTTATTTACCTACCTTTTGATCGATACTGTAATTTAACACATTCAGTAAATAATTTCAATTATCCCAACTACCAAACAGTTGTTATTGGGTATGCTTTAGAATTTGGATCCTCCAGCTCAACGTTACCATGTTCATACAATATCACCGAAGTAATGGAACATAAATTTTGTACTCACAACTAAAAAAGAATTGATAACCAGATCATCTTGGTGGGAAATTCATCAAGTGACCTCTCCAGTTCTGGGTGGAGTGGAATAAAATGTCAGAATTCTATTGTCAAACAATCCCACACTGTTCTTTCGGAGCCGCGGATCTCGTTAGTACATTCTTGCAACCCCGGCAGGTAATAGCCCCATCTGGCCCGTTATTGCTGCTGATTACTATTGGAGGCGCTTGGAACACGATGCGTCGTCTACTCTGTAGCAATTGAAGATGTTCCTAAAATCAGGTAAGATGGTGGTCAAACGTGAGCCTGTTATCAATAAAAAATAATTGGATTATATATTTTACATATCAAATATAAAATCATGATCAAAATCGGTGCACAGATATGAACATACAGCAAACTTATATGATGCTTTTTATACAATTTGATTTAGAGTTATTTAGAAAATAAATGTTACCCGTATCTTAGTAAACACGCAAGTAATAATACGTGGAAAACCTTTATTAAAATAAGATGCTTTAAATCATACCTTATCCCCATGGAACTCGATGCACGTGGGTCCAGCTTAAACTTAGCTTTCTAAATAACGGCTTTTCTTAATAGCATCGTAAACAATATATTAGCCAACAATAGGTATCACTAACATCTTCACAAAAGGCATAAATAATAGACTAATCCTCGGATTAGTTTTGATCTCGATCAAGAATGGACAATGGACCAGCTTATCTTCTTGGAAATAGCAGTGTCTTCTAGACAACTTATAGATGGACAAGACAATACTTAGGTCGACACAAACCCAAAACTTCGATACGCAAATTTCTAGAGGAACCCTATTTTCATAAATTTCCTAAATAGAGCTGGAACAGCTTTGTGATTTTTTACCCACCTTTGAACTACACTTAATAACTTTACATTATGAAAGGTCATATTACTTATGATAGTCTATTAATCATAATCAACCGGTCCCTGAATGTGTCAGGGTCAACCACAAAGTCACGAAGATTAACCGTATTAGTTGTATGGTTCGACCAACTAGGACACGTATACCTATTTCCATGTCATCAAATTCTATACGAAAGTTATTCTTGCTGTCATGAAAAAGCATAGAACAATATAGGACCGTATATATGTAACATACACACGTTTGTTCGTCGAGAGATTCTGTATGCAAAACATCGTCGTTGAGTTTAATACTTTAATATGTTTGCCGTTCGACTTTATCAGGCATTGTTTTGAGCGACGAAATGAGCTTATACACTGGATTATGTTCTAATAATATTCTTAATTCGCTCAGTAAAATCAATCCTCTTATTATATAATGCTTAAGAGAAATTTACTTAATTTAAACTTAATTTATCATATCGCTCTGCGTCAAAAACAATTACCCGCATAAAAAACTTTTGATCAAACCACGAAGACAGTAACCTAATTACGAACAAATTGATAGATAAACTCATTTTCAGCCTCTGTTTCGTAGCTCAAAACATTTTAGGCTCAACTTTAATGTACTTGTTCTTAGTAATTTCTATGTTCTTCGAAAGCGTTAATATACTTCAACTTGTGTAGGCGTCGCTACCAGCATGTGAACCTAACACCTAAGGTCGCGCGACACACGACATTAATAAATTTAATGTAAAATATTCCCCACTGAGACATTATACACAGCCATTTGTGTCATACTTGTGTACGTGTGTGAATATAAATATTAAAAAACCTCGTTTCACCTCGCAGCTTTGTCCCCTGTGAATAACCGGGATTAATAATTATTATTGTGACAGTCGAGTGCTTCGTGTCATAACCAGAGCAATACAACTCCTTGCTTTTCCACTTGATTACTTTCGTACAAAGCTCTGAACAAACAATAATATAACCCCGGGTACCATTGTTATAGAGAAATAATTTCAGTTACCAGCAGTCCCCGTTGTCCACAGCTGTACGATGCCATTCGGATTTTTCTTCCCATTAACAGCGTTTTTAATGCTTCGCTGAAAACAAGAAATGAATTCGCTCCATGTCCCAATTTTTGTACGTACAATAATTGCCTTATTCGATATCCGGAACGATGGCAAGGCAAGCACAAAAACATCAAATATAAAGAACAGCAGCTGTCATAAAATATATTATTTATTGTTGACAACAGCAGACGATACATGTAGGCTGTAAATTTTAAATTTTTGCAGAAAGACATAAATAAGTACGTGTTACAACAGCCTAATTAAAAATAAATAAATGCTACTACAACTAGGTTTAAACACGTGTTCGAACGAGACGAGGTAAATGGCCACCGTAACATGTTCAGGGTTGTAAAATTGTGCTATAAAATAAATTTAATATAAATCCAGAGTAGAGGCGACACATAAAATTGGAGTAAATCACCGAAAGTCAGGCGCTGGAGACGTTTACAGCCTCCGAGGCTGTTAGTTCAGGAAGTGTGTCGGGATCGTGGGCACCACTCAAAACATGCAATAGCCAGATATTTATGTCCCAACTGTACTTAACGAGTATTCGCTGCCTTATTATTTTTGTATTTTTAACACTCGAGTTTTTCATTAATAGGTTCGTTTTAAACAATGGAGTGTGTAAATGGTAGTTCAGTTAATTCCGAACGGGTAGCGTCGCTATTTGCATTCGCTCGGGAAACCTATGACTTTACAAACGGTTTAACTCATATCTCTGTTTAATTTAATGGACTTCAGCTATCAGCCAGAAATCTCATTTTAATTGCTGAGTTTGATATCAAACGTATTTAATATAATTAGAATGCACAACCCTATAATTTGATTAGAATTATTTTAATAACAGATGTATGAAAGGTCGTAAAATAAAACTACAATAAAGTTTATTGTTTCAAAGGGTGGCTATAAATTTTTCATCTAACTTTAAAATAAGATAAATTTTTCTAGATGTTGTTTTAAACATTTGTTAAATTTGTTAATAATTTAATACAACATGCCACTATGCTTGCGTACGTAAGTTTAGAGAAGAATAATCCATCATAACTATAATAAGAAGTCACCAATATCACTGTGAGTATTTCGATGCCTCCCACGTACGTTGTTGTGACCCATAAATTGCAATATTACAGGAGAGCGTTTCAAAGATACTAATAACAATAAAAACTGCATTTTTCAATTATTCTTTATACAATTCGATATGTGAATATAGTTAGTAATACTTAATTGTATAAAGATTAATTGAAAAATGCAGTTTTTATTGCTAATAGTATCTTTGAAACACTCTCCTGTAAAATTGCTATTTGTGGTTTACAACAACTTACGTGGGAGGCATCGATTTGTTTGTTAAGTTGGACGCTAACGTAACCATTATATTATGCCATTTTTTCTGGAAAATTATCAAATGACTCCTCCCACTGTGGGTGGAGCGGAAGGGAGTGTCAGACTTCTAAGGGAGTGTCAGACTTCTACTGACTAAAAGCTCACCCAGTGCCTTCAGTTGCACTTGCGTTCCGGGGTCGCGGTATCTCATTAGAACATTCCCGCAACCCCGGCAGGAACCTTAATATACCTAGCTTAGATACATCAGAATAAAACAAAGTTTAATTAACAAATTGGGAATTTTTCTAAGTGTGGGGCAGCTGTATTACGGTTCATCCTACGTACAGACGCCAGCACATGAAGCTACCCGAAACTGTCAAATGTTCCCAATCAACCTTGAACCTAATTTCGTTAACAATAAAGTTGAAAATCTATTAAAGAAATTTGACAGATTGTTGTAGCTTGATGTGCTGGCGTCTGTACATTTATTTTGCAGTAGGTACACAAAACAAGTTGATACTTAAAATAAAAACACCAAACAAAACTTTTGATATATTAAAAGACTAGAATTTTGGCCTGCATAAAATTTATTAGTATTTTGTATTGCTGAAAGTATTGAACTCTCTAATCTAAATCCACCAAACAACCCATTATCTCAGAGGCGGTGGGATGAGTCGTTCTGTAGAGTAGTTCAGAATGACCCTCACATCATTGAAAAAGATGTGACGGCATGTCTTTATTTCCATAGAAGATTGGTAGGCCTTTAGTGTGGGACGCAACTTGTGTCAATACTCTTGCACCATCCCATCTTCCTAGCTCGTCTTGCTGTGCTGGCGCTGCCGCTGCAGCTGCAGAGAACCTCAAGCGGTGGAAATATATCTAATAACCTCGTTGGCAGATATATTTTCGAGCCATTTGAAGTTGAAACCGTGTGATCATGGGATCCGATTGCTCACAAATTATTTCAAGATTTTTCCAGACGCCTAGTTGACACTTCGCATGACCCAAGGGCTGGCTTTTGCTTTGGAAAGAAGTTAACCTTTGCCATACAACTTGGCAATGCCAGTAGTTTTTTGGGAACATGCGCACGAATTCTGGACGCCCTATTTTAGTTTATTTTTAGATATATAGTCTAGAGTTTGTATACAAGTGTATATATTCAGAATTTCAAATTATATTACCATTAGCTCCCTAAAGTTCTAGGTAGAGCTACACATTGACTGACAAATACTTTCACTGCTTGCTGGACCAACTTCACTCGAATCAATGTGATATCAAAGGCCTGCTGAATATATATCTAGCAGGTCTTTTATAATTATTTTAATAACCGTATGGTTATTATATGATTTTACTGCCTCGTCAGTTGAACATTACAAAAAATAAACAATATATTTTTATTTACGTCGGTATTAAAAAGTTTTATCAGTATTTTTTAATGATGGGATAGTTAGATTTTAATTTCGACTTCCAGGTTGACCAAAACGAATATTATAATAGCAGTTTACAGTTTGGAAGTCGGTGAAATGAGGCTCAGAAAGCACGTAAAACCGTTGGTACAGATCATGCTCCGAGTTTGCCGGATTGCCGTAAAAAGCTCCTAGTCTAAGTTGTGTGTTGTTCTCGTTTGTTGTGTTGTTGTGTTGCGTTGTTGTTGTTGACAAATGCTTGCGTCTGGGCAGGCCCACTCAAATCTGTGTGCATCTTTCCTCAAAATATTAATCATTAACCTACAAGGTTTTCATAATATTTGACCAGTACATATTGTATGGACTTCAAAAGAGACTGACCTATGAGTTTCTTACGGTGTTTCTTCTCAGGTTCATCAGTTAGGAAACACCGACGTCATCTAGTTTAAATTTACGAAAAAAAGTGAGGTGTAAAAGTGTTATTCTTCTTCTTCTTATCGTGTGGGTAGTAAGGTCTAACGACCCCACACAACCTAGTGTCAGAGTTTCTAGACCTCCTCAAGGGCCTCTGACGTGGTCTATTTTGACGACCGCCATTTGGCGACCGGGACCACCGGCTTATACGTGCCTTCCGAAGCACAGAACCATCTTATTATCAGACAATCATGTAATTCAGGCCTGCAATGTCCTAGCCAAACTGGAAACAACTTTACAAAGTATGCTTCCCGTGGGAATCGAACCCACGACCACTGGGTCACAAAGCAAATGCCTAAACCATTCGACCACGGAGGCAATTAAGTGTTATTTAATAACCAATTTGTAAACTATGATCATTAATTTATGAAAGTGAAAGAACGGAGATATTATACTGCATACATCTGTTTACTGTAATATCTTTCATATATTTGACAAGATTCCGTGAAAATTTCGTACCATGATCAATATTCGGTCGGGGGGATTAATATTATTATAATCATTTCATTCCATTCGTGAGTGGGCGTGAATTTAATGGTATTCCGTTAGGAATTCAACATAGCTGCCAGTTCTCTTCTGGCGGAAAATAATCCTTAAGTACTTCCACTCAGGGTAGTCCTAAGAAAAAACGCTCTTATTTAGACAAAACTAAGTCATTTTGGTATGATAAATTCGCCATTTAGATGATCGATAAGAGCATACTTAATTTAAATAAATTTATTCGTGGGTTAAATGTATTAATCCTCATCTAATTAACTTACCTAAATATATACTCGTACATACAATGTGGTACAAGTTTTTTTTTTTATCTGTTAGAAGAGAATAGACGAAGGGACGGCCCTGATTGACCTAGTGGTCAAACATAAAGAGAGACTTCAAGAACTCCCAATTGCCTGATGTGACAACCCAGGATAGAATAACTTGGCCCGGATTAGTGAGGAGACCCGACCGCAAGCCGCATCGCAAGCGCGCATACTGTCTCGGGTTGGATTGCCAGGTCGGGAAAAATGTGCTAATGGGTATTTTTATAAAAAAATATATATCCCAGACCCGAGCCCAAATAAACTTGGGACAAAGAAGACATAATATATGTATACTTGTAAATATCCTGCCTGTTAGGTTTCAGAATAAGGCTCTCAGAACATTTCTGGATCTATCTATCAAATCTTAAGGGACTTAAACCCGGCTATACCTGTCGCCAAATAACTTGGCAAGGTTTTGGCGTAGTCGGAGTAAGTTCGCGCATCGTGCACTTAGTGGAAGAAAAAAGTGGTCACTTTTACTGCTTGTCATTATTCTATGGTTATTGCCTTCATTTATTTTTAATCATATCTGTTCAGAAGAATGTTAAAGAAAGAAGAGGAATTCATTCGTTAATTCGGTATTATAAATAAAATAGTTATAAAACATAAATACATTTAAAAATGAAAAAAATATATTTAAAAAACATTAAAAATAATATGTTCTCGTCGTCACAATTAGTTAATAAAACTGCTACCCTTTTTATTTTTCTTTTTTCCCGGGGTCCTAAAGACAGTGACGAATTCGGAATTTCAACCTTCCTTAACTATAGTGTTTAACTGTTCTTTATGACGTTTTAATAGTCTGCGTAAAACGGCATTTGGTCTTGGCATTGTGATCAACGTAACAAAAACTAAATTTAAAACAACAACTCGTAACAAAAACAAAGGGTACAACTTTCGTGTACGCAAGTGTATTCGGGAGCAAATTAAACGAGAACTACTGACGCAACAATCGCGCGCTCGGAGCGGCGCTACATCATACCCCGCGTCCCACTGACACCTAAAACTCGACTTCTGCGCATTGAACGACTCTTGCCAAGTTTTTTGGCGACAACTATATGATCTTCACTACTCATGGTTGACTGGTAAGTCCGTCTTTGTACCTATGTGCACCAGGTGTAAATAAATAAAATAGTTACATCATAATCATAACCGCCTCATCGGTTTAGTGTTCGCAAGCGCGTATGCGGTCTCGGGTTGGATTCCCGGGTCAGGGAAAGAGTGCTATTGGGTATTTTTAACCCCCGACGGAAAGAGAGGGCTGTTATAAGTTTAACGTGTGTATCTGTGTATCTGTCTGTGGCACCGTAGCTTCTAAGCGGGTGAACCGATTTCGATGCGGTGTTTTTTTTCTTAGAAAGCAGGTTTCTTAGATATGTTTTGTCAAAATCGGTTAAGCCATTTACTAGATATGGGGGGTGAACGTGAGGATGAATAATCGAATGTTGTCAAATATACCCAAGTGGGGTATCAAATGAAAGAATACGACATGTATATTACAATCACACATGTTTTATCAAAATCGGTTCAGCCATTTACTAGATATGGGGAGTGAAAGTGGGGATGAATAATTGAATATTGTCAAATACACTCAAGTGACATATCAAATGAAAGGAAACCACGTGTACTATATTGCAAAAACTGTCTATTCCATGTAATTGGTCAGTGTTAAAAACTATGTTAGGTGAAAAATTTAAAACACATAAAATAAAAATTTAAAAAACCCCCTACGAAAAAAATACTTGGATACGTAGTTTAAGAAACATCACTTAAAAAGTAAATAATAAGAGACGCGGCGGGGTATCGCCATTTAGAATCGATATTTTAAGTTTGTTACATAGCGGACTTAACACATAAGTCCGCCAAGAACTAGATGTTCAATCTTGCATGCAGTATGCAGCACCATGAAGCAGCAGTATGCTATTGGTTTGGTATGATGATTCCATTCTGGATCTCATAGCTGCCGATAATTTTTTAGAAAATAATGTCTAATGCCATTAACATGGATAGCTCACCATTGCCGTGCTAAACGCAGCATATATGTCTAATCTACTGAACACGCCCAAAAGATTAATTAAGAAAGTCTCATTTTAATAACAGTACACAACAGAAATGTTTCGAAACATAAAAACAAATGCTAACGACAGACATTTCCGCAACAGAACACTGTCACCTTCGCACAGTTTGAGCTCGAAGCAATATTGCCATGTTATTATTTGGGGCGTTTACACCGCTAAGCCAGACATATGGGCCATTTGCCGACAGAATCGTGTGAACCATTTCATGTTATTCATGGGCGACGCATTAATATCGTCCAAATGTGCACTTACGTCCAAAAATTAAAGTAATACCCATGTTTATTCGTAGTTCCTACGATTCTATTATTTATTACGTTTCTATTTACGACACACAAATTGCCACGTCTGACTGTAATTTCAAAAATAAGCAAATTTTGACTATAGTTTGAAATTTTAATAGAGAAAAGTTGCGTGAAGTTTAAATGGGATTAGGTCTCATGTAGTTGGGAATATTTCCAAAATGTGGACAGCTACTGAAAGTTTAATAGAGACCAACTAATAGGAAAATTTAACCTTGGAATGAAATAAGTTTCAGTATCAACAGTGTTGTAGTCAAGTATAGGTTCAATATACATCTTTTTTTCGCTGGGAAAATCATCAAATGACGCCTCCTACTCTTGGTCAAGTGGAAGGGAGTATCAGACTTCTACTGACTATAACCCACTCTGTTCCTTCACTTACCCATCTAGTCCGGGGCCGCATAATATATCTCATTAGAACATTCCTACAACAATACATGCGACAACGTTCACTTAATATTATAATAAATGCTTATGATCATCACATCAATATTAACCAGCTCTGTTGTCATAAATATATATCGATAAATAAAACAAATGAATGAATATGTTGAAATGATATATATGATAATTATTATCTTGAAATGATATATTATTATTGGCGTAATTTATTTACTTTCTCTCAGGTGAAAATAACAACTTTTGTTGTTCAACAATAGGTGTGGATACAACACTTAGGTGTTGTTAGCCAAATAAATAGACTTAGGTATGTGTATATTTGGGCAACAGTATTCATTAAAAGGTAGATAATTTAACAGACTTTCGAAGACATGTGGGAAAACATTCCAGTCATCATTTTATTCGGTAAAATAAAATAATTTACTTTTATTGCTTCTACACGAGGTCTATTAGTCTCCTGTCGGGGTTGGGGGAATGTTCAAAAGAAGATACTGCGACCCCAGATCGCAAGGGTAACTGAACAAATAGGATGGGTGTTTAGACAGAAGTTTGACTCTCCTTTTCACTTCACAGAGCGGGTGCACTCGTTCATGATTTTTGCACTGAAAAAAAAAAGACTTCCATTGTGCATGCTTGGCCACTTGGCTCTGCTTAGCAACGCGTTTCTTCTTCGCTTAGCAACTCAGCAGCGCATATTTTTATGTTACGTGACATTCTTTTGCCTCGCCACATTGCTTTGGTAAGCCGTGCGACACTTACAACGCAACTGTACTAAACATAGTACAGTTGCGTTGTAAGTGTCGCACGGCTACCCGACTAACAACCCGGTATAATTATATACCTCTGCTTTGCGCATCGCTCACACAAATGTACTGTAGCTACGCCCCTTTAAGGATACGAAAGCTCCTACATGCATCGTTGCTTTGCCACGTACATATCTTGCTACCCCTGTCATAAGCCGCATTAAGTTAGGGAAACATTAGGCAGGTAGGAGAGCAGAGGTTATGGATTCACACAACAATATGCCGTACACGACAAACGTATTTGTATGTAAAGTATGTAGATGAGGCTAAATAATAACAGCTACACGAGTCTATCTTCAAGGTCAAGCATCGTTTGCCGAGGTCATCCTGTGGATGAGTGACCATCTTAACCAGGGATGTTATGGATATGAAATTTCGGATACGGATTGGATACGGATATAGGAATGATTATTATACCGGATACGGATAAAGATACGGATATGAAATTATTTCGGATTATCCGTTAGTTTCGGATAATTTCGGTTACGAATATTAGATTTTTAAGGAATTTGTAAAGTAAAATACAAATAGATACATCATACCATAACGCGCTATCTCATCTCCTGTAATGATGTATTACATTTTATAATGCAAGAATTTCATTACAATAACCATTGTGTAGCGCTTCATTACGCGTTATGTTTGGAGTCATGGTGTAATGCAACATTCCCCGGTACTCAATGTAATGTCATATAACATCACTTTCTAACGCACTGTTTTGCGCATGTCTACTTGTGTGTTTCGCCGCCACCCGGCCGATCAAAACAACTTGTAATAACGTGTCTCAACTAGGCTCCGCCCCTATCCGATATTATCCGAAACTTTTATTTCGGATTCGGTTACGGTTACGGATAATTTTTTATATCGGATATCCGAAAGTTTCGGTTACGGTTACGGAGCTCCCTAACATCCCTAATCTTAACATATCTAGATTCGTGCCTCGGAAAGCACGCTAAGCTGTAGGTAGTCAGAAGCCAGCAAATCTGACACTGGTTTTGCCAAAGGGATATAATGTTACTCAGCAACTTAGCTGTAGAAGTCAGGTAGACAGTCGCTCCATATAAAACACTAATACCTATACAACATGTATCGTAATTGACGCATACCCTCAAAGACCCTAATTAGAAAATTATGCTATACATTATACATACTCTGAATTTTTAGTTTTACTTTTAAGCTATTGGATAGCTTTTATCGCGGGCTTTGAGCGCGGCGACCGAATCAAGAAATTCCGTAACGAAAATAAACCTAACACCCCCCACTCCGACCGGCACAGCGGTGCGGCGTTGAAAGCCCCGCATCGTCTAACGTCGTTTCAGTTCGGCAGACTTCGGCACGGTGTTTGTGTGCGTGCGACTAGAGGTATGCGTGTAGACTAGCTGCTATGAGCACTTCGCAGCTAGTCTACACGCATACGTCTATAAGATAATAAAAATATTTTAAACAATATTAACTGCTCATTTATTCAATAAAAGAAAAAAAAATGTTTTCTTCTCGGTCCCCACGCTCAAAAATTGTAACTTGAATTAATTAAAAAAAAAATACTGCATAAATAAAATAAATAAATAATTATAATTGCATAAGTTGATAAAAAATGCTATGCAATAGCTTTACCGCGGCAGTCCCCGAGTGCCTCACTCATTTTTTATTTAAACAGTTTTTTTAAGACTTCAACTTTCTTTAAATGAATTTATATAAATCTGCATTTAAAAAGGTACTACTTTTATTTACGGTCCATAGTTAGTTTGTTTTTACTATACAGCGAAAGTGTAAGTTGTAATTTAGGTAGATTTAATTTTTTTGGGATAAAAATTATCGATATTAAAAACGATAAAAATCGATTCAGTAAACGATTCTGAATAAACTAATATGTTACATGTTGTATATATCCTACCTATACTGCATCCAGTTAGACTGAAAGCAGATCCCAATATAGTTGAGGAAAGGCTAAGCAGATTATGATGAACAATAATAATGCAGTGTCATTCTGTGCAATAACTTTAAATTGCAATAGAGCAAGTAATTACAGTTGCAAACTCATCATTTACGGGTGTTCTACTTCAAAAAGCTGCGTGTTCCAAGTAACCAACTATTTCACGGTGTTTGTATCTTCAGTTTATCTTTTTGCAATATCTATTTACCATCACGAGTTCAATTTTGAGTTAGATATTTTTAAGTTATTTAAAAATATTTTAGTTACGTTGGCTTCTCAGTTATTTTCAACCCATATCTACCCAACACTATTGAATTCAGGACTCCTCAATTGCTACGCTAGTTTATTCGGTCCTTTTTTGGCTATCCATTTATAATATATTTATTCAAAAAGCATAAAATAACGAAGTAACACTCATAGTTCAACAATATACATACAATATATGTAACAGAATAAACGCAATTCCTGAAAGAATCGGCTTCTGAATCGATTTCCGTCATAAAAAATAGGTGTTAAATTATGACGGAAAAATCTTTCATTTAACTTAAAATGGAAACACAGTATCATGACAAATTAATACAATCCTTAATTCAAGGAAATGCGCTCGTGTGCGTGTCGGCCGCTAATATTGCATGAGTGTATAAGTCTGCGTAAGGATATTGTATGACGCTCATACGTTTTGCGTTTAGTAAGGATAACTATTTTATAAAAAATGTCTAGGTTTGGTTTCAATTGATTAAGGTTACTGTTCGGTCCGACGTGAAACAGAACGCACCTTTTGGCCGGCAACATTAATTATCTGTGGACTTGACATAACCTCTCTGACTTGACAGATTGTCTTTGCTTGCTTGGAAAAAATGCCGGTCATGGGAACCGCTCTTGTGTTAATATAATTGGTAAAATATTGTTGAATTCGCCTGTCGAGACCGATAATTGGGTCGCGAATTATCTAATTGTTGAAGTGTATTCCCCATTTGCCGAAAAACCCCGGGATATTGTTGAATCGTACGCCGCCTTGTCGTCGGTTGGGCCGGCACGCGGAATTTGTTGTAAATCGAATTGGATCTCGCGAGATATGAACAGATTAATTGTGTTCAGTGATTGATTGAACTTTGTAATCTCGGATTAACAAGAATCCAGTGATATTTCTCGGAACACATCGCCTTATTGTCTACCACGCGTAGCGCGCGCTTGCTGGAAACGAGTTGGGTGTGATGCTGGTCGGGACTGCGCCATCTGAAGATCGACGCCTTGGGACCGTCCTAGAACCCGTAACTTACATCACACGTTACAATTACTCACCTCATATCACATACAAACCACGCTCTGCTACCAGATTGTTCAGGACTGCAATAGGCCAGCCAACGGTAACTGGACGTGTCCGGAACTTTTCCACGATACGTGGAGACTACCTTGTTTATAGTATTGAAAACAACGGTAGTCTCCACGTATCGTGGAAAAGTTCCGGACACGTCCAGTTACCGTTGGCTGGCCTATTGCAGTCCTGAACAGTTACGGATGTTGTTTTGGACTTATAATAATAATTTAATATTCTAATTGAGGTGTCTGAGGTATTGCGCTTAATCTGTTACACCTTGTATCTGGGGGCACGACAGTGCCCCCGCCAAGTCGATCAAAAAAGCGGCACGGCCATCCTTTTGTCGAAGCAATTCAGGCCATTTTATAGATCCCCTATAACATCGTTGTGGATAAAACCAGAAGCCTGAATTTCTCTGAAGATTGACTCGGCAATAGCACTAAATAATCTAATTTATATATGTATTACTTGTGAGATATATTGTGTTTTTATGCGATGGCCGAGTCAATCTATTTATTTAAAACGTTAAAGATTTTTAATATTGACCTGGTCACTATAATATGTTGTTAGGTTAGATAATTACGTAACAACTTAAGACAGAAGGTTCCTTAAGTAGGAACTGAATAAATTAATAACCGACTTGGTATTACATGGAACTCATAACATTTTATGGTAGAAGAACTGAGTTGCGAGACTTGGTTTTTTTGACAAGTATTGTTTTTTATGGTATGTATATCTAAACAAATTTTGGATTTTGGGTCTCGGGATTCTAGTAATTGGGTTTTAAAGTTAGTTATGAAATCATGGTGTATATCAATCTCAGGCGTGGATTTTGCAGCTGAGAATTTGTGTTTTACATAGAGCAACTGCCTATCTTAACTCCACAACACAGTAACTGGGTAACAGGATACTCCTTATCATTAGAACTTAAAACGGGATATTTACCATGTGTATTTATTGTTTTGAGTTTCCAATATTTTGGCACTGTTGCAAGCGCCATGATCACTGATGAACTGAAGTAATTGCGGGTGGAAGTTTATGAGCAGACAAATCGGTCTACCCTCTTTCTCGTTCGTTTACTGTTAGCGACACCGCTACCACTGTCACATGTATCACTAAACACTCGATTCTGTTCCCGACACACAAAACTCACCGTGATCCGTGATCATGGCGCTTGCAACAGTGCCGAAATATCGGAAACTCAAAACAATAAATACACATGGTAAATCCCGTTTTTAGTTCTAATGATACTGTTAGTGACCATGTTAGCTTAAAAAGGATACTCCTTGTCCAGACCAGTGTCAGATTTTCTGGCTACTGATTACCCGTAACGACTGTCAAAGATGTCCAATTGATAGCCAGGAATTAACGTACTCGCCCAGGCACTAAGAAATTTCTTAAAGAAAAGTTCAATAGCACTCTTTTGTCCACTCCGAGAATCGTAACCAAGACCTCATGATCAGCGGTCGTGCTTGCGACAACTTGTTCAATGAGGCGGTAGTTCGATTTATCCATACATACAAAAAATACGTAAGAGTGATGGTTTGTTTGTCCTTCTTTCATGACAAAACGGAGCAACGAATGGACGTGATTGTTAATATGGAGATAGTTGAAGAGCTGGGGAGAGCCTACTCCTTGTTCTTGAAACAAAATACCTATCACGCGAGCGAAGCCGTGGGTAGAATTACTTTACACGGACAATTTTATATTCATCGAAATATTGTATGGTGTGCCATAAAATCTATACTAATATTATAAAGCGGAAAAGTTTGTTTGTTTGTTTGAACGCGCTAATCTTCGAAAGTACTGGGTGGATTTGGATGTAATTTGGTATGGAAGTAGCTTGAAGCTTGAGGAAGGTTATAGGCTACTTTTTACGCGACTGCAAAAAAGGAGAGATATGTTTTTACCGTGATAGAATCCACGGGAGCGAAGCCCCGCGTGAGTACTAGTATATAATAAATATTCTTATTAATATTATATAACTTCGAAAGTTTTCGAGGATGTATGTTATAGTATCTGTTATTACAAATACCAAATAACTTACATTTTCTTTGTAATCATAATCCATAATTCATCCATCAAAACAAATATTTTCTTGTCATGACATTTTTTACGTCAAGGCTGACAAACTGTAATTTCTCCTTCTTTGTAGTCACTGAATGGCTAATAGACTAAAAAGGTTGTTCATACTTTTATTATATAATTGTTATTCACTTTTATCGATAGGACTAGCTTAATATTGTATATTATATTGTGGTTGTCTACTGATTAACGGCATTTTAAATTATAATTATAAATTTCTAAAACACACTCTCAGATTTTATCGAAGAGGTTTAATAAATTATGCTCGAATATAACTGGCTGATCAAATAACTGGCAAGATGGACTATTTTGGACTCTACAATTTGAATTCTGGTACAGAATGAGAATGGAATGGATTTTGAACGCTGAGCTGGGTATAAAAGGCGCTGGGGGCCATCTCCGGGAGTTCAGTCTTTGACCAGTTTTTGAAGAGTTTAGTTCTCGACGAGTTTTGACGAAGAGTGATGGAAGAGGAAGTGCAGTACCCGCTGCCCTGACTCCTTGTTGAGAGCCTGCTGCCTTGACGCCTTGTTGGGAGCCTGCTGCCCTGACGCCTTGCTGGGAGCCTGCTGCCCTGACGCCTTGCTGCGATCCTGCTGCCCTGACGCCTTGCTGAGAGCCTGCTGCCCTGACGCCTTGCTGGGAGCCTGCTGCCCTGACGCCTTGCTGAGAGCCTGCTGCCCAGACGCCTTGTTGGGAGCCTACTGCCAGACCGCCTTGCTCAAGCTGCTGTACGACGAAGACATCGTGGAGGAGAAGGCGATCCTGGAGTGGTCTGCCAAGCCGTCTCGCAAGTAATATACTCTAAACCTCCTCCTCTTCTCTCCTGAGAGTGTGTCAGATAGGTAGGTAGGCCGGTTTCTAGGATAGGTAGATAGGTAGGCAGGTTTTTTATAAAATACTGTATATTATTAATATATTAAATTTAATGGTACATCTATTTTACCCTCTTTTATTGGAGAAGTAGAAGGTATCGTTACAGTTTAATATAGTATTTGTTATTACAAATACCAAATAACTTACGTTTTCTTTGTAATCATAATCCATAATTCATCCATCAAAACAAATATTTTCTTGTCATGACATTTTTTACGTCAAGGCTGACAAACTGTAATTTCATCTTCTTTGTAGCCACTGAATGGCTAATAGACTAAAAAGGTTGTTCATACTTTTATTATATAATTGTTATTCACTTTTATCGATAGGACTAGCTTAATATTGTATATTATATTGTGGTTGTCTACTGATTAACGGCATTTTAAATTATAATTATAAATTTCTAAAACACACTCTCAGATTTTATCGAAGAGGTTTAATAAATTATGCTCGAATATAACTGGCTGATCAAATAACTGGCAAGATGGACTATTTTGGACTCTACAATTTGAATTCTGGTACAGAATGAGAATGGAATGGATTTTGAACGCTGAGCTGGGTATAAAAGGCGCTGGGGGCCATCTCCGGGAGTTCAGTCCTTGACCAGTTTTTGAAGAGTTTAGTTCTCGACGAGTTTCGACGAAGAGTGGTGGAAGAGGAAGTGCAGTACCCGCTGCCCTGACTCCTTGTTGAGAGCCTGCTGCCTTGACGCCTTGTTGGGAGCCTGCTGCCCTGACGCCTTGCTGCGAGCCTACTGCCCTGACGCCTTGCTGAGAGCCTGCTGCCCTGACGCCTTGCTGCGATCCTGCTGCCCTGACGCCTTGCTGGGAGCCTGCTGCCCTGACGCCTTGCTGAGAGCCTGCTGCCCAGACGCCTTGTTGGGAGCCTACTGCCAGACCGCCTTGCTCGAGCTGCTGTACGACGAAGACATCGTGGAGTAGAAGGCGATCCTGGAGTGGTCTGCCAAGCCGTCCCGCAAAAGCTATCGTTACAGTTTGGCGCCCAACGTAAAATCATAGCTAGTCGGTTTAATTTTTTTTCAAAATTCCAAAAAAACTATTACTAGTAACTTTTTTCTTTGGACTCACTTTTTGGCTTAGACTCTTTTTTAATATTAAGTTCTAGGATAGGAGACTCACTCTTTACACTAACACTATACTAGACTTCCTCTTCACACGAACACTAGTTTATCACCTCTTTTACCACTAGTTTATTCCCTCTTTAACCTCTTATAACACTTTTTTTTATTTTTTTGTGATCTTACTCTTACTCAACCTCTTTCTTATATTTAATTTATCCTCTTGAGTTTTTTTTAGCACTCTTTAACCCTCTCATTTACCTGCCCTCTCCCTCTTTACCTTCTTTTGCTATCTATAATATTAATTTTCAGTCATGGATAGAATTATACTCCACTCATCGTCAAAAACTAAACAACGATTTAAGTATATAATTATGTAAATATATTCATCTTTCGTACTATATTCATGACTCATCTCTATCTTCTTCTCTTCTTTTAACTATCGAGTTCTTTTCGGCTTATTGAAACTCAATAGTTTATTTTATTTCTTTCTTTAACTTTGTTCTTAAACTTTAAGAGGCTTCTCTTAATTTTTATTTTTTCTCTTCTATCTGAACTAATCAGATATCACTTAGAAGTGCGTTTAGGTACATATTACCAAACCTTCTCCCTTTCTAACTCTCCAAGTTAGTTTATTACTATTTATCGACTCTAAAGTTGATCGAAGCGGCTAGCAACTTCGTAAAAATAAGCCTTTGCTAAACCTTGTTTTTTATGTTATCGACTCTAAAGTTGATCGAAGCGGCTAGCAACTTCGTAAAAATAAGCCTTTGCTAAACCTTGTTTTTTATGTTATCGACTCTAAAGTTGATCGAAGCGGCTAGCAACTTCGTAAAAATAAGCCTTTGCTAAACCTTGTTTTTTATGTTATCGACTCTAAAGTTGATCGAAGCGGCTAGCAACTTCGTAAAAATAAGCCTTTGCTAAATCTTGTTTTTTATTTGATGGGTTTTCGACGCGAGCGGACTGACAGACTCCGAAAACAAGCCTACTGTCATGTACTAATCAGGTCGAGTAGTGATCATTGAATGTGAATCCTACCTGACCTAACTTCGTGAGATGTTGGTGTGATTGAATGAGGCATGTAAGTTATATGAATGTGGATAAACTTTAACCTTACAAAATTTTTGTTCTAGACCAAAAATTTTCTCGGGGTCGATGGGGAAATATAGTATTTGTTATTACAAATACCAAATAACTTACGTTTTCTTTGTAATCATAATCCATAATTCATCCATCAAAACAAATATTTTCTTGTCATGACATTTTTTACGTCAAGGCTGACAAACTGTAATTTCATCTTCTTTGTAGCCACTGAATGGCTAATAGACTAAAAAGGTTGTTCATACTTTTATTATATAATTGTTATTAGCCTTTGCTAAACCTTGTTTTTTATGTTATCGACTCTAAAGTTGATCGAAGCGGCTAGCAACTTCGTAAAAATAAGCCTTTGCTAAATCTTGTTTTTTTATTGATGGGTTTTCGACGCGAGCGGACTGACAGACTCCGAAAACAAGCCTACTGTCATGTACTAATCAGGTCGAGTAGTGATCATTGAATGTGAATCCTACCTGACCTAACTTCGTGAGATGTTGGTGTGATTGAATGAGGCATGTAAGTTATATGAATGTGGATAAACTTTAACCTTACAAAATTTTTGTTCTAGACCAAAAATTTTCTCGGGGTCGATGGGGAAATATAGTATTTGTTATTACAAATACCAAATAACTTACGTTTTCTTTGTAATCATAATCCATAATTCATCCATCAAAACAAATATTTTCTTGTCATGACATTTTTTACGTCAAGGCTGACAAACTGTAATTTCTTCTTCTTTGTAGTCACTGAATGGCTAATAGACTAAAAAGGTTGTTCATACTTTTATTATATAATTGTTATTCACTTTTATCGATAGGACTAGCTTAATATTGTATATTATATTGTGGTTGTCTACTGATTAACGGCATTTTAAATTATAATTATAAATTTCTAAAACACACTCTCAGATTTTATCGAAGAGGTTTAATAAATTAGGCTCGAATATAACTGGCTGATCAAATAACTGGCAAGATGGACTATTTTGGACTCTACAATTTGAATTCTGGTACAGAATGAGAATGGAATGGATTTTGAACGCTGAGCTGGGTATAAAAGGCGCTGGGGGCCATCTCCGGGAGTTCAGTCTTTGACCAGTTTTTGAAGAGTTTAGTTCTCGACGAGTTTTGACGAAGAGTGATGGAAGAGGAAGTGCAGTACCCGCTGCCCTGACTCCTTGTTGAGAGCCTGCTGCCTTGACGCCTTGTTGGGAGCCTGCTGCCCTGACGCCTTGCTGGGAGCCTGCTGCCCTGACGCCTTGCTGAGAGCCTACTGCCCTGACGCCTTGCTGAGAGCCTGCTGCCCTGACGCCTTGCTGGGAGCCTGCTGCCCTGACGCCTTGCTGGGAGCCTGCTGCCCTGACGCCTTGCTGAGAGCCTGCTGCCCAGACGCCTTGTTGTGAGCCTACTGCCAGACCGCCTTGCTCGAGCCGCTGTACGACGAAGACATCGTGGAGGAGAAGGCGATCCTGGAGTGGCCTGCCAAGCCGTCCCGCAAGTACTACACTCTAAACCTCCTCCTCTTCTCTCCTGAGAGTGTGTCAGATAGGTAGGTAGGCCGGTTTCTAGGATAGGTAGATAGGTAGGCAGGTTTTTATAAAATACTGTATATTATTAATATATTAAATTTAATGGTACATCTATTTTACCCTCTTTTATTGGAGAAGTAGAAGGTATCGTTACAGTTTACTAGTAATAGTTTTTTTTGGAATTTTGAAAAAAAAATTAAACCGACTAGCTATGATTTTACGTTGGGCCCCAAACTGTAACGATACCTTCTACTTCTCCAATAAAAGAGGGTAAAATAGATGTACCATTAAATTTAATATATTAATAATATACAGTATTTTATAAAAAACCTGCCTACCTATCTACCTATCCTAGAAACCGGCCTACCTACCTATCTGACACACTCTCAGGAGAGAAGAGGAGGAGGTTTAGAGTATATTACTTGCGAGACGGCTTGGCAGACCACTCCAGGATCGCCTTCTCCTCCACGATGTCTTCGTCGTACAGCAGCTTGAGCAAGGCGGTCTGGCAGTAGGCTCCCAACAAGGCGTCTGGGCAGCAGGCTCTCAGCAAGGCGTCAGGGCAGCAGGCTCCCAGCAAGGCGTCAGGGCAGCAGGCTCTCAGCAAGGCGTCAGGGCAGCAGGATCGCAGCAAGGCGTCAGGGCAGCAGGCTCCCAGCAAGGCGTCAGGGCAGCAGGCTCCCAACAAGGCGTCAAGGCAGCAGGCTCTCAACAAGGAGTCAGGGCAGCGGGTACTGCACTTCCTCTTCCATCACTCTTCGTCAAAACTCGTCGAGAACTAAACTCTTCAAAAACTGGTCAAAGACTGAACTCCCGGAGATGGCCCCCAGCGCCTTTTATACCCAGCTCAGCGTTCAAAATCCATTCCATTCTCATTCTGTACCAGAATTCAAATTGTAGAGTCCAAAATAGTCCATCTTGCCAGTTATTTGATCAGCCAGTTATATTCGAGCATAATTTATTAAACCTCTTCGATAAAATCTGAGAGTGTGTTTTAGAAATTTATAATTATAATTTAAAATGCCGTTAATCAGTAGACAACCACAATATAATATACAATATTAAGCTAGTCCTATCGATAAAAGTGAATAACAATTATATAATAAAAGTATGAACAACCTTTTAGTCTATTAGACATTCAGTGACTACAAAGAAGGAGAAATTACAGTTTGTCAGCCTTGACGTAAAAAATGTCATGACAAGAAAATATTTGTTTTGATGGATGAATTATGGATTATGATTACAAAGAAAATGTAAGTTATTTGGTATTTGTAATAACAGATACTATAATGTATATATGTATGTCTGGATGTTTGTAACCGTTTCACGCAAAAACTCCTGAACAGATCTGAATGAAATTTGGTAAGTAGATAGTTGACATCCTGGAATAACATAAAGGCTGATTTTTATTCAGGAACTAGCTTTTGCCCGCGACTTCGTCCGCGTGGAATAGTTACTTTGGGCTAACGTTAAATTTAACCCCGATTTTGAAGCATTCTTCATTGGCGCTCCGCTCCTATTGGCCTTAGCGTAATGATACAATATAGCTGTGCCCGCGACTCCGTCAGCGTAAGTTAATGTATTGGTAATATTGTTTAGATCACGTTCACATGAGGCTTAAGTACCTAGAGAACGCTTCGACCGCGAGACGCGTCGAGCGCGGCGACCGATTCTTAAAAATAATCCTTATAGCATGATTCAGTATTCACGCGCGATGGCTTATTATTATAAGCGTATTTCATGTATAACTTTGGTGTTTCTATACCGATTTATATGATTCTTTTTACGGTTTCGTAGCCGAATGGCAAAAAACGGAATCTTTATAGTTTCGACATGTCTGTCCGTCTGTCTGTCTGTCTGTCTGTCCGTCCGTCCGTCTGTCACAGCAATTTTATTCTGAAACTATTAGGACTATACATGTGAAACTTGAACTTGTGAACCGCTTTCCGATTTTGAGAAAAAAATTAAAAAATATTTAAAATAAAGGGGGGCTCCCCATACATGGAACTAAACCTGAAATTTTTTTTTTTCATGAAATCGATGCATGTGTGGTATCTATAGATAGTTCTTTAAAAACGACATCGGGGTTTCTAAAACCACTTTTCCATAACGTCAATCGTTTAAAAGATATAAGCTTCCAAAGTGGTAAAATGTGTGTGTGGCGGACACAACCTCTAACTTCTATAATAATGGAGTGAAAAATCTAAAAAAAATATATGTCTGTAGATCTTAATATAAACTTTCAACCAAAATTAGTTTGAACGAAATCAGTTCAGCAGTTTTTGAGATACAGCATATTTTCTAAAACCGCAAATATAACTTTGTAATTCATACAAACACTATGAAAAACAAATTTATTCGGCGCAGTTGTAAAAAATGTAAAAAAGCCAGTTTTAAGAAATTTGTAAGGTTTTTTTTTCAAAACAAATTTATTTGGCGCAGTTGTAAAAAATGTAAATAAGCTAGTTTTAGGAAATTTGTAAGGTTTTTTTTCGTCAAATAAATTTGCATATTATATTATAGTTACTACGGAACCCTTCATGGGCGAGTCTGACTCGCACTTGGCCAATTTTTTTATGGAATAGTTAATAATGTTAACTTTTTCAATTAGGGGTGACTGAGAGTGTTATAAACGTGAGAGTAGACAAATATTATAATCAGAAAGCTTCGAACTGCTAAGCTATCGGGAGTTACACGTGTTATTGTGAGTCAACCATAAAAGTTAGACATATGCTGTCGTGGGATATTTTTTATATAATTTTAAGGAGAACATTTCCGTCATGAAATGATTTGTGTAGCTTTAACCATTAAGGTTGCACACGCGACGGAAGCTTAAAAAATGGAGTAACTTCTCCCGTTTTCCCAACATTTCCCTTCACTGCTCTGCTCCTATTGATTGTAGCGTGATGAAAAGTATACTATAACCCGCTCAGGAGTATGAAAAATAATTGTACCAAGTTTCGTTAAAATCCGTCGAGTAGTTTTTGTTTCTATAACGGTTATACAGACAGACAGACAGACAGACAGACAAAAATTTAACTGATTGCATTTTTGGCATGAGTATCGATCCTTAATCACCCCCTGATAGTTATTTTGGAAATATATTTCATGTACAGAATTGACCTCTCTACAGATTTATTATAAGTATAGATATAGATAGATTACGACGGTATCGAGATTTATGCGGGAAAACCCTCCCATGCAAACGAAGTCGTGGGTAGAAGCTAGTAATGAATAAATAATAAATTATATCAAATGATATTCTAAATATTCTCCTAAGCCCCAGGAACATAACTTATTTTGATCACAAATCATACCTTCTGGAATAATATGAGTGAAAAGCCTATTTATTGACGGTACTATAAAAGTGATAAAAATACCTATGGTTCAGGTAACCGCATAAATTTTACTACAAGACTTGCTTGTATTACTACAAAATAACGGCGTTGGTAGTCTCAAATGAGGAACCCACTGATTTTCAACCGCAAAATACCTACCGTCAACCATCAACCAACCGTACATGTATTTTATTCCCAATTATATACGTACGTAGCATTTCCGGCTCACTATCATGATATGCTTGTGAGTTTGGACTGTAAGGACATCCATGCAATTCTTGTTTCCGAATCCTGGCTGAAACCTTGTCTTCCGTCTACATCCTATTCCCTCCCTGGGTTCAAGCTAATAAGGAATGACCGCACAAGCGGCGGCGGTGGTGGTGTTGCCATCTACCTGCGTGCACACATTCCCTTTTCCATTATTAACATTTCAGTGCAGCCGCCACCGTCGAATGCTGGCGAGCATCTCTTTTTAGAAATTGACCTTAACCATGTGAAAGTTTTGCTGGGTGTCTATTATTGTCCCTCTCTGCGTATTGATTACTTCTCCTCATTTGAAAGCCTAATAGTCAACCTTGCGCCCTCTTACAGGCATACAATTGTTATGGGTGACTTTAACACCTGTCTCCTTAAAAATGATTCGCGCTCTTCCTCACTTCAATCTATTTCTCAATCCTGCAATTTATCTCTCCTTCCATTAAGCGCAACTCACCATTTTCCAAACTGTACTCCTTCACTTCTTGACCTCATCTTTGTTTCCTCCACACAACACGTCGCTAAGCATGGGCAATGTTCAGCTGACGCTTTCTCCTACCACGACTTGATTTTCCTTTCCTACAAAATTCGCCCTCCTAAGACTAAATCTAAAAGTATTCTTCAGCGCAGTTTTGGTGGAATGGACTTGGAAGGTCTTCGGGAAGATGCTAGCAGTATTGACTGGTCTGAGCTTGTTCATACAGACTCGATTGATGAAAAAATTAACCTCCTTAATTCCAATCTCATCGGGCTGTATGATGTGCATGCACCTGTTCGGTTGGTCAAGATGAAGCATCTGCCTGCTCCGTGGCTAACAGATGACGTGAAAGCAATTTTACAAAAAAAGGCAGCAGCAAAATCTAGGTATAAGTGCAGACCTAGCTCCTTAAATCGTGAAAAATACGTCGCTATCAGAAATCGCAGCAACTTGGTTTGTAGGGATGCCCAACGCCGCCACATTCATAAGTCCGTTGAAAACGGTGATCCAGCTAAAGTCTGGAAATTTCTTAGATCAATGGGAATTGGGAAGTCACGTCAAGAGTCTGTTCCTAAAGATATAGATCTTGAATTACTCAATCAACATTTTTCCACCTCTTGTAGTTTCAATGGGGCTGTTAAAACCAAAACTTTAGATAATCTTTCGTCTCTTCCCACTCCCGATTATTCTCCTTTTGTTTTTAATCAATTTGCTAGTTGTGATGTTAAGAAGAGTATTTTATCAATCACGTCAAATGCTGTTGGTAGTGACTGTGTAAGTCGCAAGATGATACTCCCTATTTTGGACGAAATCCTTCCTGTCATCTGCCATATCCTTAATCATTCTGTATCCTCTGGTGTTTTTCCATCTGCATGGAAAGAAGCTCATGTAACCCCACTTCCAACAAAATGTAATCCTGTTTCTTTCTCTGAATTCCGTCCCATTTCCATTTTACCGTTTCTGTCCAAAGTCCTAGAACGCCTTATTCATAGTCAGCTTAGTGCTTTCCTCTGTAGAAACAGACTCCTTAATTTTTACCAATCCGGATTTCGTCCGGGGCATAGCACTACCACAGCTCTTGTTAACATTACGGATGATATAAGATTGGGTATGGACAATAGAAAATTGACGGTCCTTTCTTTACTTGATTTCAGTAATGCTTTTAACACTGTTGATTTTGATGTCTTGCTCGGGATACTATGCTCTCTTAACATATCTCCAACAGCTATTGATTGGTTTCGTAGTTACCTGTGTGGCCGCCGACAACGTATTTGCATTGAAGGTTCGTTGTCTTCATGGTGCAATACTACTGCTGGCGTACCACAGGGGGGCGTTCTCTCTCCTCTTCTTTTCGCCATATTTATAAATTCTATTTCAAATGAACTTCTCTCATCCTACCACCTTTATGCTGACGATCTGCAAATTTATTCGCAAGCTCCCGTTGAAGATTTATCTGAGGCGGTGAAGACGGTGAATAAAGATTTAGCGCGTATTTCCGATTGGAGTTTGGATCATGGTTTGAAGGTTAATCCTGCGAAGACTAAAGTCATTATTGTTGGCAGCCCTAGGCTACGTTCCAAAATTGACTGGACGATCCTTCCCCAAATAATTTTTGATGGAACTGTTATACCCTACTGTGACTCAGTAAAAGACCTTGGTATTTATATTGATAAGGATTTGTCTTGGGGTCCCCAGTTGCAGGAAGTGAGCCGCAAACTGTTTGCCTCTGCGGGGTCTTTACGCAGATTGCGCAATTTCCTACCGACTGCTACTAAAACTGCGCTTGCCCAATCTCTTCTACTCCCTATCCTTGACTAAGCTGATGCAAGTTATCCAGATCTAACTGAAGTGCAGCTAGATAAGCTTGAGCGACTCCAAAATTTTTGTATCAGATTCATATTTGGTTTGCGCAAATATGATCATGTTTCTGAGTTTCGCACTAAACTCAAGTGGCTGCCTATCCGCCTTCGCCGAAATGCACATATTTTATCATTACTCTACAGTATTCTTTTCAATCCAACGACTCCCTTTTACCTCAAAGAACGTTTTAAGTTCCTTCATGACACACATGTTAGAGATTTGAGATCATCAGAGAATTTGAGACTTTTGATGCCTACGCATTCCACAAAATTTTACGACCAGTCGTTTACGGTGCAGGCCATTCGGTTATGGAATGGATTGCCGGTGTCAGTAAGACAAGCTCAGTCACTTGCTGTTTTTAAAAGCTCGGTTGCCAATCATTTTATTTCAAACTTTTGATTATTCCTTTGCTTTCTCCACACGATGTTAAAGAACACATTATATATTTATTAATTTTATGTACTTATGTATTTATATATATATATTTTTGTTGTATTTTTATTAGTTTTTCCGTTATTAATGAATATTTGTACAGTAGTACACTAATATAGCCCTCCCCATTTTAATTAAAGCTCATAAAGTCCTTCCAAAGGTTGTCTGGAAGATATCGCTCTCAGCGATAAGACCGCCATTGTAACCAATTTTTTTACAATATTGTTATTTAAGTGTGATTCAATTATTGGTGTACAATAAAGTATATTCTATCTATCTATCTATCTATATTACACCTATCAATTTGATTTTATTAATGTATTTGAATTACTATACATTCTTTAACATTATTCTATTTACCCTCATCCGTGTGTCACTGCTGGGTGGTAACTGAAAACCAGCGCTAGGAGTCTTTCGCCCAGCAAATGCTGTGTTGGTAACCCTTTCGGTGTAAACATGGTTAGTGAAATTTTTAGTGTTATTTTTTATTTTCTATTGTATGTTGTTGCGTGGGTTTATGACCGAATAAATGGTTTTCAGTTTCAATATACAACGTGTAACATAAAGGATATTTACATAACAATCGCACGCCTTCTTTGGACGATAGCAAATAATATAGCAAGTTTTTTGTAATCCTATGTCTACATGTGTGGAACTTAGTAGAAATTTCAATAGATTGATACCAGAGGCCGATTTATTCAAATGAAGAAGAACGAAGAGAATTCTAATAAAATAGAAAAGTCTAATTCCGCCAAGCCCGTTCCATCATCGGACTAAGAGACAAACGGTGAAGCGCCATCGTTACATGGTGGACATCCCACCCATACGCACAAAACGTTTTGGGGTTACCTTCATTGTGCGTACGGCTAAGGAATGGAATTTCCTACCGGAGTCTGTGTTTCCCGATAGCTATAACCTAGGAGTCAAGAGTGAATAGGTTATCATCACTTACCATCAGGTGAGATGGTGGTCAAACGCAAACCTATTTTGTAATAAAAAAAAAAGAAATTATATCGTGTTATTGGCAAGTGACGTGAACAGTTATTGACCCTCGTAGTGCTGTGACACGTTTGTAATGTATGGTATTCAAGAAACATGTGAAACCGATAAATTGGTATCAATTCTTTGAGTCACTCATTTTGAGCTGAAACTGTGCATAGAGACTCCATACCAGATTTTGTTTTCAGTCCTTTTGGATAGATATGGGGTTTCCGTTACACGTTGTATAGTCCTTCAGACCGATTTCAGCCACGGCGGTCAACCTGATCATTGATTGTTTACCCATCTGCGCAGCGGGCCTAGACAAAATCCATTTTCTGTAAGCGTTAACGCCAACGGAAAAATTAAATTGTATGGAGTTGACATTTACTAACAGGTGACAATCACGTGACATGTGGTTAGCAAATGTCAACTCCATACAATTTAATTTTACCGTTGGCGTTAACGCTTACAGAAAATGGATTTTGTCTAGGCCCGCAGGAGATATTATAGTGCACAAGTACCTATGTGCGCAAGTATAGATGCACTCTTTGTTCCTTTTCTGTCATAGATTTTCCGATGGGACGGAAATCCGACACGATCAGAGAGAGATCAGGAGCAGGACCAACAGCTTATGTGCTTTCCGAGGCACGGTGGTATCACACCACTAACTTCCAAATTTCGGGCTACTACTGAGATACATTTTTATAAAAAAAATCGGTTGTCTGTAAAGCCGGTTTACTGACGATAGTTGAACGTGACAACGTCATAAGAAAATACTGATGGAATGGTTGCATTTTTCATAAGAAAATTTTAATTTTACATCACTATTACTGCACTTCTCATGACAATGGAAGAATCCCTACACAGTGACGTCATCTCTTAGCGTTTTATGATAGCCTAGTACTTGACTCGTTGAGTCATACATAAATGTCAACTTGTAGATCCAATTTGATTTGCTTTGGAACGCCTCAGAGCGATGGAACGCCTCAGAGCGAGGTAACGCCCATGAGTCATGTATTTTCGTGCGTGCAGCCAGCTTCATCGAATTATAAGACGTTGTCACGTCAAAAACTCAGTAGTACTTATTGCCCGACCCAGGAATAGAACCCGAGACCTCCTTGCTCAGCAGTCGAGCTTGCAACCACTAGATAATCGAGGCTCAATTACTCGGTATCCAAAACACTAAAGACCTTAGTAATTCAGATCAAACTAAGCCAGGTGTGAGCAGTAAATATTTTTGCCCATTCCCTGCGGTGCGAGGGAAACCGCAAGTGAAAGTTAGTAAGCTATAAATCATAAGTGTGCGGACCTCAGTACAATTTATGTATAAGGCCATTGGGTGGCTTAGTACCATTTGATTGATAGTGTGAATAACACCTTATTCCGGGATTTATCACCTTTACGTACCGACCGACGGTTTAGTATCATTAGAATTAAATTGAACAAAATATAATATCTATACTTATGATAAATCTGTAGAGAGGTCAATTCTGTACATGAAATATATTTCCAAAATAACTATCAGGGGGTGATTAAGGATCGATACTCATGCCAAAAATGCAATCAGTTAAATTTTTGTCTGTCTGTCTGTCTGTCTGTCTGTCTGTATAACCGTTATAGAAACAAAAATTACTCGACGGATTTTAACGAAACTTGGTACAATTATTTTTCATACTCCTGAGCGGGTTATAGTATACTTTTCATCACGCTACAATCAATAGGAGCAGAGCAGTGAAGGGAAATGTTGGGAAAACGGGAGAAGTTACTCCATTTTTTAAGCTTCCGTCGTGTGTGCAACCTTAATGGTTAAAGCTACACAAATCATTTCAGGACGGAAATGTTCTCCTTAAAATTATATAAAAAATATCCCACGACAGCATATGTCTAACTTTTATGGTTGACTCACAATAACACGTGTAACTCCCGATAGCTTAGCAGTTCGAAGCTTTCTGATTATAATATTTGTCTACTCTTACGTTTATAACACTCTCAGTCACCCCTAATTGAACGAGTTAACATTATTAACTATTCCATAAAAAAATTGGCCAAGTGCGAGTCAGACTCGCCCATGAAGGGTTCCGTAGTAACTATAATATAATATGCATATTTGACGAAAAAAAAACCTTACAAATTTCTTAAAACTAGCTTATTTACATTTTTTACAACTGCGCCAAATAAATTTGTTTTGAAAAAAAAACCTTACAAATTTCTTAAAACTGGCTTTTTTACATTTTTTACAACTGCGCCGAATAAATTTGTTTTTCATAGTGTTTGTATGAATTACAAAGTTATATTTGCGGTTTTAGAAAATATGCTGTATCTCAAAAACTGCTGAACTGATTTCGTTCAAACTAATTTTGTTTGAAAGTTTATATTAAGATCTACAGATATATATTTTTTTTAGATTTTTCACTCCATTATTATAGAAGTTAGAGGTTGTGTCCGCCACACACACATTTTACCATTTTGGAAGCTTATATCTTTTAAACGATTGACTTTATGGAAAAGTGGTTTTAGAAACCCCGATGTCGTTTTTAAAGAACTGTCTATAGATACCACACATGCATCGATTTCATGAAAAAAAATATTTTCAGGTTTAGTTCCATGTATGGGGAGCCCCCCTTTATTTTAAATATTTTTTAATTTTTTTCTCAAAATCGGAAAGCGATTCACAGAATACATCTACCTATCAAGTTTCACATGTATAGTCCTAATAGTTTCGGAATAAAATTGCTGTGAGAGACGGACGGACGGACAGACAGACAGACAGACAGACGGACAGACATGTCGAAACTATAAAGATCCCGTTTTTTGCCATTCGGCTACGAAACCGTAAAAAGAATCATATAAATCGGTATAGAAACACCAAAGTTATACATGAAATACGCTTATAATAATAAGCCATCGCGCGTGAATACTGATTCATGCTATAAGGATTATTTTTGAGAATCGGTCGCTGCGCTCGACGCGTCTCGCGGTCGAAGCGTTCTCTAGGTACTTAAGCCTCATGTGAACGTGATCTAAACAATATTACCAATACATTAACTTACGCTGACGGAGTCGCGGGCACAGCTATATTGTATCATTACGCTAAGGCCAATAGGAGTGGAGCGCCAATGAAGAATGCTTCAAAATCGGGGTTAAATTTAACGTTAGCCCAAAGTAACTATTCCACGCGGACGAAGTCGCGGGCAAAAGCTAGTAATATAATATAATATTCCACAACTTTTTCACACAACGCCATCTAGTCCCAAACTAAGCGGAGCTTGTGGTATGGGTACTAGACAACTGATAAACATACATATATATTTCTAAATACATACATATTATAGATAAATTACACCCAGACAAAGAACAAATGACCATGCTCATCACACAAACATTTGTCCTAGGTGGGAATCGAATCCACGACCTTGCGCATAGCAGTCAGGGCCACTGACCACTATACCAATGGGCCTGTCAAAATAAAGTTGATTGTTAAGCTGACGCAAAACTACAATTGCTTCACTTGTAATAATAATAAATGACGTAAGCAGGCAAAGGTCCGAGGTCAAAAAATACGTGAGTAATAAAAGTTCAACATAAATCATTACGTAGGGGCTCACTTAGTACGTAGTTTTGGGCTAATCCTTAGGGTACACTAGATAAGTCACGAAATAAATTATGACGGTTACTCCAACAACAACCGGCTTGTCTTTGATCAGGTTCTTGTAACGTGCACTACGTTTTATTTAGCAAAACATTTTCCCTTCCCTTCCTACTTGCAAAAGTATTGCCAAGTCACCCAGAACGCTTTCGAATAGTCACGACCTATCGAAAAAAAGAAAATATATTATCTGTACCTCCGAGGCCAAATAGCTTTAGTAGCGCGCGAGAATTTGGGGCTGCAGCCATTGAAATGCAACAGCTGGTACTCAATATCAATTTAAAAAGTCTTTAAACATGTCAGTACAAAATTGAAAGCTTTATAGTATTGTAAAAAGTGATATAAACTTGGCTAATATTTGTTTTAGCTTCATGTCATTAAATATTTTCATGTTATCGTAACAAAAAATACAGGAAAGTACAAAATAATCTTAAATGTTGACTTCCCTACGCCATGTCAATTTAATGTTTTACAGCTACGGCAAAGCTTTTAGGCTTAAGGAACTCTGAGATGTATGACGAATCAAATATTAATATACGTTTAAAACGTATACAAAATCTCTGAAAAAATAATGTGACACAAATACACGAAAATCTTTTTATGGCAAAATACAAATCATGCAATTTTGATACAACCTCCGGGACAACAAGCTTTATTATTCATAGAACCAAAACATAACTAACCTACGGAAGTGTTTTTCTTTTAAATACGATATCATGCTTTAGGATCGTGCCCCTTAACCTTCATCGACAGTGTCTTTACTAAATTAATAATGGCATCATCACCGAGCGCACACAGTTTTGTACGATTTAGTCATTTTATTCACTAGACGCGATATACAACAATAAACAGTAAATATTGCTTTGTCTGTTGCTCAAAGTGAGGTATTTTTATGTATTATGAATAAGAAGTGAACGTTAAATAAACAAAGACCCGAGTGCACGATTGTAAACGGATTTAATATTCAATAATGAAAAATCGCTCGGTCAGGATCCTATACAAATACCCGTTATTGTACATAAAAATCGATACGCAAAAGAATTTTCATCAACAAAACACCACACTGAGCGTGTATAGAAAAATCTTTTCACATAATTTTCAATTCTCACGCTTTCCGTTTATCCAATGAAAGAATTCGCGGGCTCGTTTAATTGATTTTTTTCACTTTGACAGATATTGATCGTCGGCACTTTCAATACCGTTCTGTTTTATTCCACAAATACTTAGAAGCAGTATAATAAATCACTGAAAGTGAAAGCTGCTTTTTAAGCCTTTGAAAGTCTATAAATCATATAATAAATGAGGAGCCTCTGAACTATTCATATTTTTATTTTTATATATATACTAGAGAGAATTTCAGCGGTCCCTTATTGAAATTAGTGCAGTAATCTGTATAACCATTAAGGGACGGGCAATTTAGGTATGAGAGCAAAGTTTGGTTAATATTTTATCAAATTTTAGGACATACTTTTTTGAAGTTCGTTCAGAATTTCAACTTTATGGATCAGTGAACATTTAAACTAAATTGTTTTCTAATGGGTTATTCAAATTTGGTTTTGTTGTACGTTACAAATAGATAGATTAGATATTCGTATAATTTTAAAGACGATAAAGTTTCGAAGAAGTATTTATCCAATATACACTTGATTAGGGAAAATGCCACTATACAGTGTAGCTTCTATTGTTCGAGGTCCAACCTCGGTGTTAAGCAAAGTGTGATTAGGGCTTTATGCATGCCGAGAGTGGCCCAAGATAGGAACTACCGATAAATAGCGATAAGCTTGGTTCTATAGCTTTGAGACCTAATATCGCCATTGGCGAACAAAGGATGTTCAGAAAGGTATATTGTGTGCCTATAGATACCTTGTTTGCCAAATGATCCTTGTTATTTTAACAAGGTTGGCATATCGACTTGTGGCTATGTTTGGTTAAGCCGAGAGAAAGTATTCTTTTACCGATAACGATACTCGAAGTGGCTGTAAATGTATCACGATCGTTTTCAATGATGCACTAAACGTGGTACCAACGTATCAACGATCAGGGATATACGGGTTATATGACTTTTTAGCTTATATGTTAACTTACGACAAAGTAGACGGTTTATTGCTCTGATTCCAAATTCAGAAGAACACGGGCTACGTAAGTTAAGGCGTCAGTTTTATATGAAACTCCAATTACTGTATTTTTGGCTATGCGTTAAACCCCTAAAGTGCCTAATTTCATAATAAAACAGTATTGCGTCTGCACATTGAATGTATTTACAAAAAAAATTGAGGGGGGTTAGGAAACAGTAATGGAGCAAGATTTTAAAAATAAAAAAAAGTCTGTCTGTTTATCCATTTGTACACGCTAATCTCCGGAACTTCTAGATGGATTTCAATGAAACTCTTTGTGATATATCATAGTTAAATCTGGGAAATATAGAGGATATAGTTGATTTCCGAAATTGGAATATTTGGTGCGAATTTCGAACGTGACAATTATGTTATAAATGCGAAAGTATGTCTATGTATAATTGTATATGTCTTTTACGCTTTTACGACTGACTAACCTTGATATTGTTAAAATTTAGCACGGTGATAGTTGAAAGCTGTTATCAAACATAAGCTTACCTCTTTTTTCGATGGGAAAATCATCAACTTACTCTTCCCACTCCTTGGTAAAGCGGAAGGGAGTGTCAGACTTCTACTGACACTCCCTTACTGTGTTCTAAAAACCCACCCTTTTTTTCGGCGGTCTCTGTAGAACATTCCTACAATTTCAGCAGACAATGGCCTCATCGGACCCCGTCACTGCCGCTGACTGCGCTTAGACTAACTTTCAAGGGGCGGCCAATAGTCCAACCTCCTTTTTTTAAGTCGGTAAAAACGGACTATTAATGATCCACCCATGGAGTAACCATAGGCGCGGGCCTGCGGGCTGCGAACAATGGGTAGCTCGCCGCCCGACTGAAACCTGGTCCATGTAGACGGCGCGTCGTGTTCCACGCGCGCCTCAAAGAGTGTCAGCAAAAATTGACTGGGCCCACAAGAGGGCCGTTGCCTGCCGGGGTTGCGGAATTGTTCGAAAGAGTTACCGCGGCCTCGGAACACGAGGGGCATATGATGAAACACGGATAGTTTTCAGTCAGTAAAAGTCTGACACACCCTCCCGCTTCGCCCAGATCGGTCCTAGGATCATTTACCATCCTTAAAAAAAACCCATGGAGTAAAGAGAAAGGGTCCTTGGCTCAACAGTAGGATCATACTAGCTAAGAGCCACTATAACTTTTGTATAATATATCATTCAAAGTAATAATAAATCATTTCAAATATTTCAGTCACGACAACCTATTTCTAAATAAATTCTGTAACCACTAAATATAAAGAACGTCTTACGGCAACATATTATCGGCATGTACTCAGCTACTTTGGACACATAATGCGAGACATAGACGAGGGCCATCGTTAGGAACACAGAAGGAAAAGGGCCCAAAGGGCACCCTCTCTAACTGAATGGTCTATTCTTAAGAATCTAGACGCACCAAAATTCTAGACTGCCTCCAACAGTGCATCCAACAGGAGTCGATAGGGACATTTCACCCGTTCCAGATCGGAATTGAATTCCAGCCTGTTCCTTGGGCAGATTGACTGGTTTTTTTTTTTCATCAAATGACTCCTGCCGCTGAGGGTACCGCGGAAGGGAGTGTCAGATTTCTCTAAAAACCCACTCTGTTCCTTTGGTTGCCCTTGCAGTCCGGGGCAGCATTATCTCATTAGGACATACCCGCAACCCGAGTAAGCAATGGTCCGGTCAGATCCCGTCACTGATACTGACTGCTTTTAATGATCTTAAGGACCATACTGACCTACGCTCTGCGTGAAATCGTTACACTATACGTACGTTACACAACTTGTGTTGGTAAATAAAAATAAAAAAAAATATATTTATTTTATAGCATATATACGAAACATTTGTTTTGTATAAATGCTATTTACATTCCTTGTATGAGAGGAAACACAATGCAAAAAGATTGAATGAAATTCGGTTCAGCCATTTTCTATTACTTTTAGTGAGACTAACGACAGCTATTATATTTAACATTTTTGTCATAGCCAGAAATTTCTTGTTTTAGTGTACTATCAAAATAAGACTTGATTAATCACACCAATAGTCCCTAGGATAAAGGTATGTCTTCATACGAGATCAAATACTTTCTAACGGGTTTTCCAATAAGAGGTGTCATTTTGATATTCAAAGATTCAATACCATTTTTTTAATATAAATGATCAGATGTTTATTTCATTATAAAGAGGAAGGTATGCCGTTAATAGTGGAAAATAACATCAGGCAAATGACCACCACGACCACGCTTCCAGGACCATATCCATTTCACGAAATTTTCCATAACCAAATCGCAAAGTGGCTGCCCTATGTCCTCGATAGCCTCACGAATTCCATCTTTGAGGTCTTGAATCGACGCTGGGCTGTTGTCATAGACCTTTTTTTCCAAGTGGCAGAAGAAGTCGCAAGGTGTTAAATCACAAGATCTCCGGGAACACAACAACAAGAGGTCCGGAAACTTTTCCTGTAAAAGATCAATCGTTTCGTTGCTTGTGTGGCACGTAGCGCCGTCTTGTTGAAAGTAAACGTTGTCCAGATCAATACCATCCAATTCCGGCCATAAAAAAATCACTAATCATCTCTCGATAGCGCAATCCATTCACCGTAACTGTTGCTCCAGCCTCATTTTCGAAAAAGTAAGGTCCAATGACTCCGCCGGACCATAAACCGCACCAAACAGTCACACGTTGAGAATAGAGAGGCTTTTCAACAATAAGTCTTGGGTTTTCCGAGCTCCAGATGCGACAATTTTGCTTGTTAACGAAGCCACCGAGGTGGAAATGGGCCTCATCACTCAAGATGATTTTTCGATGGAATTCCGGATCATTTTCATGCATTTCAACGACCCAATCAGCAAAGACACGACGTTGTTGATGATCGGCCGACTTGAGTTCTTGTGTTAACTAAACTTTATAAGCCTTAAGACCCAAATATTTATTCAAAATACGGTGTAATGACGTTTGTGGAATGCCTAATTCCAAAGAACGACGAGGAATGGACAAACCTGGGTTTTCTTCAACACTTTCGGCTATTGCAGCAATATTCTCAGCTGTTATTGAGCGACGTGTACGGGTTTTATTCTTCACATCACTAGTTGTCCCAACAGCTCGAATTTTTTCACCAATTTCTGTATTGCGGTCCGACAAGGTGCTTCATGTCGACCCAAAAATGTTCGACTTTTACGAACCGTCTCTGCCAAATTTTCACCGTTTTTATAGTGAATTTTAATAATTTCAATGCGTTGTTGAGGCGTGTATCATTACATTTTATTAATGGCGTAGTTTCTACTTCTCAAATGTCAAAAAATTACAGCTTCAAAAGTGACATCTACTGAAATAGCGGACTATTTAAAATAACACCTCTTATTGGAAAACCCTGTATATTCCGAATATGAGGCTGGACAAATTAGAAATTTTTATCATGTACACCAAAAAAATATATATCTTATCCTATCTTATCATATTCGGTACTTATTTAGGTAGCGATCTCAAAACTTTTACTCAGATGTAACGTCCACATAAATTGATATCTGACAAACGGAACGTCATGCGGCAAGTCAATGAGCGAGCGATATCTTGTAATAGTGTGTATTCTCTTCAAGTTACCCTTGTCACAGCTGGCCGAAACCACTCAAAATAATTACAATCTCACAAAAATGTCACAAGCTTGGCTCCGAACAACAAAGTAGAGCTGAATAAGTGATGAAGCGAACCACTGATATTTATGATTGATGAGTCTAAGTCTAACATTGCGCAGCCGGCTTGGACGCGAATGAAAAAATGTTAATTCAATTACAAATGTTAATTTAGAATTAAATTGGTTTTCAGCCACGGTTTGGCACATAAGGGGTGCTGGATAATTAATTTGAGTAGGAGACGAGTTTATTTTTTAAATTAAATTAAATACAATAATATTGCTATTGTTTTAGAATTTCAAATGGATTAAAAATATTTCAAACAACCTTGTACCTTTTACCAACAAAAAATTATATCAAATAAATAAAATTATGTTATCTTTGTACTTAATGTAAAGTATAAAATAATGAAGAGATACAAAATTTTAACGCATATTGTTTTTTTTATTCGTGCAGTCTTTACTTAGGTACTTGATTATATGCATTAGCTAAGTGTATTCTAAAATGCTTGTTCATCATCATCAAGTAATTAGCCTTTACTAAGCTTTACTAGTTGAGGACGGCTTTCACTCTAACAGCTAAGTATTAGTGTTTTACATGGAGTGACTGCCTATTTGACTTCCACAACCCAAAGCTTGGTAAAATGATACCACTTGTCAAGACTGGTGTCAGATTTTCTGGGTGCTGACTACCCTTAATTACTGTCAAAGATGTACAAACGCCACTGGGACCTACGGGTTAACATGCCTTCCGAGGTACGGAGGAAACTCGATACATTATAATGGTACTCATCTATTGATCAATGTCGGTAAGTATTGCTAACCTTGATGATTGGACCGTGTCGCTGTTCGCGACAACCCTATATTTTAAAAATCAAGATCTAGACACGCGGGAGCGTGTCAAGCCAAGAACTGGCGCGCAGCTCACCGTGTGTAATATTAGAATACTCTTTATTGCACACCAAAAATTTAAACACAACTGATTCACAATACTGCTCAATATCGTAACAATCCGTCTTGTCGTACTAAGCGCTTCTCCACAACATTTATTTAGCGCACAACCAAGGTGTGGAACTCTCTGTCGGCTTCTGTATTCTCTGCCACATAGATAGATAGATATATTCTATTCTTGTTGTACACCATAAAAGTAAAACAATAAGGACTTAACGACTAAAAAGAGTGATACAATGGGTGGTCTTATCGCTAAAAGACATACGCACCCGTCGCATATATGACCCGTCAGCCTTTAAAGCAAGAGTGAATAGGCATTTTCTGGGCTCGCTCGTTCGATCGTAGACCTCATCTCACCACTTACTATCAGGAGTGATCGAAGTCAAGTGCGGGCACATTAATTATAAAAAAAAAACAATGGCGGTCTTATCGCTAATAGCGATATATTCCAGACAACCTTTGGATGGACTTTAAGAAAATAAAACAAAGAGGGGAGGAGAAAGTCAGTGTACCTACTTCAAGTATATACTTAACATACACAAAATGTAACTTAAGTAAGTTAAGTTACCCTTGAAGATCGAAACGAGTGGTTCTTATTAGCTACAATCTCATCAACGTTTGTTACAGAAAAAAAAATGAGCATCTGCCCTACAATCTAAAACTCAACTTACCTACAGAATTATTCTCTCACCCCAACTTGTTTCAAGTAAATCACAACGAGTTATGAATAGGTGTAGGTAATGTACTCATGTCGACTTCTGAAACTGGCAAAGTAAGAGCTGCCAAAGTCAAACTCTAAGAGTTTGGCTCACTTTAGTAACTGGGTAGCGGCTGTCGCTACCATGCGTCACGTTCACAGCCCGCCAATTTGTCTGTCATTTGCCAAATCCGAACGCGCCTTGAATATAGACCGAATATGTATTCAGTGTTCCCACATGCCTATAATAACTTCACATACATTAGATTATACCTCAAGTCTACATAGGTATTTCTCATAACCTCCTACACACTAGGTACCCATACTTTTTCTTTTGCAAGACATGTAAATGTACTGATTTGTATTCACACGTTGATATCACAGGAAATTGAGGTTTTTTTTGTAATGAAATAAGAAAAGCATCTAGATGAAGTCACGCACATGGGAGGCTTATTAAATCAAAATAGGCATTAATTTCGTATTCACATCAATTTCAATATGTGCTAAAAAGATTTGCATTTTAATTGAACAAGAACATGACTCATATGACATTTTTTTCTTCGTTTACTGAATTTCGATATACCTAATAACTGAAGGCAAGTGAATGGATTTCTTACAAAACCTTTATGATTTTCGGGATAGGATTTTCTATTGTATATGTCTATTAAAGAGTCGTTCTGTCTACACTAAATATAAATAACACATCCATCACTGGGCTTTTAATTATAACACCAGAAAGGCATGTATTTATACCATGCAGTATAAAAAGACCGACGTCAGAAAACATCTTAGGTCACCTAATGCACGATTACGGCTTAGTACCCCTTTCTTTTTTTTTTCGGGAGAAAATCATCAATTTTAATGACTGCTCAGACTTCTGCTGTCAAAAAACATTATATCAGTACAATTGTTGATCGAAGCAAAAAACCCACCCTGTTTCTTCAGTAGCCCTGACGTGTCGGGGCCGCAGTATCTCGTTGGAACATTCCCGCAACCTGGCATAGCATAATGCCTTTGAGACTTAAAGTCAAAGGAATTTTCTGTAATATCTGAGTGCGTGTTATTTGATTAGAGAAACTCACGCTTCTTGACTGTTTCAGTGTGTTTAATAGCCTTGTACCTCAGTTCGTACTGGCTTGGATGACCTCAAAAATTCTCAATAGTCTCCGCCCTCAGATCGGCCTCATTAAACACAGTTTCCTTATGTGAGGGTTCTCGGTTGTCACCAAACTTAGGTGCTTGTATGGCATCCCTCCACAGTCCACGGCCTACATTTCACCTTGCACTGCATAATACCTGTATGTATTTAATTAGTACCCATGTAATCGCAACTATTGTGTACGAAACAAATAGTTTAGAAAAATATCTAGCGTTAATTCCGCCAAAGACTAGTTGATCAATTTTGGATGCAGTAAGCATCACTGCCCTCCCGCCCGCAAATATAAGCATGCAGAAGGGATGCAATAAAAAAATACCACATGCAAGCGAACCACACTTGACACGTTTTTCGCCCTCTTTCTTCCATGAAGCATCATCAGGAGATGTTATCTCGTTGACTAATAAATACTATTCTGTAAATATACAGAATGGAATCGCGGCGTCGTACTAATAGTACATAAATTCAGAAGTGCTGGTGCCGTAAATAAAGCTGAAATTAATTAAATCCGTCTCAAAAGTTTTTTTTATATAAAAATACATTACGAAAATAAAGTTAAAAACATTACCCCTATTTTTCGTTAAAGCAAAATATATAGTGAACAAAGTTAAGGACCACAATTAGACAAAGTTTTCGTTTAAAAAGGTTTCAGTATTTTATATTCCAATAAAAATAGCTTGTAGCTCCTCTGTAGGGCACTTAGCATACCAAATAGGTAACAAATTTATAAACTTAACTAATTAGGCGCTTGCCGGACTGAGTTTCATGTTTGCTCTGAACATCGTAAACCTCTTCTAACTTCCTAATTTGGAACGGCCGTAATTATTGTTTATCTGAATCGTTTACAAAGTTTGTACTCCCTCGAGAAAAGTGGTAATTAAAAACGTAAAATTGTGGCTTGTGCCCTTTTCTATATGCTCCATAAACTGAAGGAAAGATATTTTACTGCTGTACTGCCAATATATTACAATATATATTTTACTTATTTGTTATACGATATTTCGGTCCGTAATATTAACGAAAGAAGGTCTTAAAGTAAACGCTGTGTGCATTATTTAGTAATGTTCTCATGATAGTTTTATAGTAAGCAGACGTATTACATAAAAGCTAAATAATTAAAAGTATTTCCAATTTTAGTTCAAATATCACAAGTGGCTATATTCTTAAGCTTGTTCAGGTATTTCATACGAATAATCCGAAACAAAAAATAAAAGATGATACGACACATAAAATCTCAAAATATAATAAATGGGTCAACAAGACGTAGGTACTGTCAGTTTCCATCATACCGGATACTAAGTAGCAGACGGTGTATATGCGAATAAGAATACTTTTTTCTACCTTCAGTTGGAACTATTTATAACTCTTAAAACTTTTTCTAGTCTAAGAGCAATACCATATGGACGTTGCGGTTCATTTCATCGTCGCAACGCTGTGATTTTGATGGACTGGGTGCCACAAGGACAAATGTTTAGAGACCCGTTTCGGCGTTCTGGTCAGGTGCGCAAGCCTTCCGTGAAGCACGTCTTTTTCACGCACTAGGTTCTTTGAGAATGACGTTTTGCAAGTCAATCTATGAAGTGGTTGCCTGCTTAACAGGACTTGCCTGTGGGAGCCTCAATTAAAATAATTAAGCTTCCAGCCAGGGCTTATATTAAGTTACAAACTAGGCGACTAGTAGGTATTAAGGGCACCTTCTGTGCGGTACTGACCTCAGATTAAGGCATAGCTGGAAGATGACAGGGTTCGACTAGAGTCAGGATGGATCTTCATGTCTTTAAGATTTGTATGTACAAGAGTTCAGCGTCATTGTTCCGTTGTGACATCCCTGATGTAACACAGCGTGAGGCAACCCAATAACATAAACAATAAGAAAGATGTAGGAAATATTATCATCTCCTTATGAATAAAGCGTCAATAGCCTAATGGATAAGGTGTCGGATTTGTGATCGAGAGGTCGCAGTTTCGAATCCCACCCAATACACTATTGCCGTGAACCCACTCCAGACACAAGCATATTTAGCTTAGTTGGAGTGGTTAACAAGATTGCTAGTAATGTGAATCCTACCCACATTACTAGTTTTCTATAATATAAACAACGTGTAACGGAAACTCCATATCTATCCAAAAGGGCTGAAGACAACATCTGGTATGGAGTCCCTATGCACAGTTTAAGCACAAAATAACTGACTCAAAGAATTGATACCAAATTATTGGTTTCATATATTTCTTGAATACCAATCATAACAAACGTGTCACAGCACTACGAGGGTCAATAACTTTCCACGTCACTTGCCAATAACACGATAATTCTTTTCGTACTTCTTAATTTGAAAATTCGGTCTCTGGTATTGTGTATTGGAATTTGTAATAAGTTCCACACACATAGACATAGGATTACAAAACCATTGCCATATCGTTTGTTATCATCCAAAAAAGCCATGCACTTGGTATGTATATACCCTTTAAATTACACGTTGTATATATATACAACATATATATATATAATCATGTACAAAGACATGTAGGTACTCCTTATTGCACAATACAAACCAAATTCTTAATCAGCAAACCCATGAATAATGGAACGTAATCCATCGTTCTTGTACTAATATGATGACATCATTGCACTTAAGTCCCAAGGATTAAAATCCCTTTCACAGGATCCTGATCAGATTATACTTCTAAACCAGACACGACCGAACAAATTAATGTTACTACCAACATCCCTACGAACGTAAATAGGTACGTCGCCGCCTCAATTTAAGGTTCTCTTACTTTTATTCCAGAAATTATCAAAGCTGACCGTTTTCCATATTAAATATTAGCGAGTATGTCACCCCAGTAGCCGTTATTAAAGTGACACATTATTTTTGAGAGATGCGCACATACGTAATAAAGGCCGGGTAGACGCGTCCGCTAGACGGACACGAGCGAATTGATAAGGGTCACATCGGAACATTACCCCGACGGACAAGCTAAGCCTCCTTTTTTACCTAAATTAGTTAAGCGAAACGTAACTCAATAATATTTTTTCTGAGTTCCCTCCGGAAGTTTCGTTATTAATTTTTTCCCAGGCAAACTTCTTTAACTTTTTTTAATTAGCTTCAGGGTTTGTGTATCGAAATACCTACTGCTCTTTTACATTACTTTTTATTTGTTCCGCTAAAATCCATCTTTCAGGTTTAATTACCCGTTTATTTATTTTGCTAATGAATTTTGTACGCACATAGCAATATTCAATTAATCTTCATGCTTTGATGGACGAGATCAGAGCTCAATTAGAATTCAGACAGGCTTCGCGGAAATCAAACCAAAATATTCCAAATGCATCACTGAATAATTTACCAATATTTTTTCAGTCTGATAAGCACTCTTGAGCCGAAGAAAGATAACTTCCAATCAAAGTTAATGACTTTCTTCACGCTGATTGGCCGTGAGCAAAGTACTAACGAGTCTTGATTTCAACAAACTTTGCAAATTGTTTGCTTATTCAACGTAAGGTAATAACAGCTGGGACACACGCCCATAAATTTCAGCAAGCGAGGTATAAAACATTCAGGTTCGCACTATGCCCGCTATCGATCTCTTTTGTAATTATTGTGCTCTACATATTTTACACTTTATGGGAGTTGGGTATCGAGTTGTGATTACAATCAACAATTCCGTTTGTATAATGTGAATTTATTTTTAACGCATGTGAAGTGCCTACATACATGACTTTAACTTAATTTTTCCATTTTAAACGAGTACCGAATGTAGATTTTCAGAGACATTCGGTGTTTTTTTTTTAGATTTTCTGTACTACTTGTAAAAAATATGCTACTTTATTTGTTATTGTGAATTAGTAATAGTATATTATTCAAAAATCTAGGCTTTATAAATAAGTCTGGATTTTAATCGTAGATAAGTTAAGTTTTTCAGTTTTTAATTTAAATGATATAAAGAAATTGAAACTGAGCTTATGGTTAAAAAAAATTCATGAATGGGAAGGAGTATTGAGTTCGGTAGCTTCATTTCTCCATGAAATATTTGTGGAGGAGGTTTATTGCTGCTGAATATTTTCCCCAGCAAAGAATCATGTTACCCTTTGTTTGAACAGGGCCCAAGGGATCGAACAGTTTTTGGTACCGTACTATTTTCTTCATCGCCTTTTTACATAAAATGCAAAACGAAATTGTAAAAGGGAAATACCTGAAAATTTAATACAAAGGCATATTATTGTTTGTACAACTATAAGTTTCTTGCAGTCTTTAATTTTACTTGCATTGTGAGTTAATTACTTCATATTTACAGCTGAAATAATTGAACTGAATTTTGAAACAGTATTCTATAATTATTGTATTGCCATAATTATACTATTGCTTTCGGTGACAATGCTAGGAAGCCCTCCATATTTCATTAATAATTATGACATTTACCTAAAATTACATAATTATTATTATTAAGGACTCCCTAAGACGGTGGCTGGTGATTTAGATTTTGTATGTTATCTTTTATTTTTTAATTTATTTTATATTTATTTAAAACGTTCTTTGCGCCTGGTTGTGAGATTGTAACACCCACATAATTGTACTAAACCCTCAACAAAAAGATAAAATCATTTAATTTGAGTATCTATGAGTTATGAAGTTAACGCAATTACAACAAATATTATTTTATAGCAACTTTTAATCATATATTACTATTATTCATTACATGATAAATTAAATGAATGATCACTTAATTTATCATGTAAACTGTTATTTGAACATAGCTTTGTATATCTTATTATGAAATAAGATATACAAAGCTATGTTCAAATAACAGTTTGATTGACAAACTGATCATGTGTATTATCCGATATTTAACAGGAGTAATAAAGAATTTTTCCAAAGTTCAGAGAATGGCGATTACGGACCATTGAAATACGTCGAACTTGAAATGATTGGATCTTTGAATTTAGAAATGCTTTATCGACAGAATTAATAATGGCCGGTCCTGGCTGTACGTCATTCTAATTATGAAAAATATTTTTTGTGATAAAGTGAAAAGAAAAAAGCTTTTAATTTCCATCAAAGTATCTGAAATTAGAAAAGAACTGAAAATAATTTGTCAACATTTATCATTTACGAGATTTTTTTTAAGAACCTTTTGTTGTATCTACCTGCTAACACATTTAATACGTATATATATTATACAAAACAAAAGTACGTTTAATAGTTATAACGTTCCTGTGTCATTGGTCTTATCTAGCTTCTTGTTGTTAAAACCACATCAGCTGCAAGATTATGTTGTCTGTATAGATCAAACTTCCTATTGTAATATGTAGATTACATATGCAATATGTACATGAATGAACAGTCCTCACTGGCGAAATGGGGAACTAAAAGATTAGTTCCCCCTTTCAAAGACAAATATTTTACCTTTCTGCTAACCCAGGGGAGAACTTAAAAAAATGCCATTCTATTAACAAAGATATTGTCCATTAAAAGTTAAACAACGAAATAACTCGGGACATTCAACCTATTTGTGCTCTCAAACTAATTATATGCTCAGACATTTAAATGGATACTATTATTTGTTTATTCCTTTCCACAAATATTATATCCCACCAAAAACATCCTGTAAAAAATTAGCCAAGTCTCGCCTAAGCAGCTTGTTTCTCTATAAAAATTATGAAATCTCTGAGCAAAGCGAAGTCAAATCTAAGGATCTTTACTGCGATTTCTTTATTAATATAGTTAGATTTTATGTAACCGGCCGTTGAACATACTCTATGCACTTTTACTAGTTAATACATCGAAGTCAACGGCCAAGTCACATAAAATCTAACTATATTAATAAAGAAATCGCAGTAAAGATACTTAGACTTGGCTTCGCTTTGCTTAGAGATTTCATTCCTTTTCATAGAGAAACAAGCAGCTTAGGCGAGACTTGGCTAATCTCTTACAGGATGTTTTTGGTGAAATTTCACTTCTTTTTACAGAAAGCTATTTTTTAATTGATTGGAGGCTGCGCCGAGTAAAATAACTCAAAACGGTCTTCACAACTAAAGGAATATAACTTATAATAGTACTTTAATTACCATACAAAAATATGTAATGAACACTAGAATAAATGTGTTAGCAAACATAGTTGGCAAAATTTAAAAATATTTTATAGTTTATTAAACAAAAATACATAAAGTTGGACAAAAATCCTTACAAAACACGCTCGTGCGTCGCTGAATTTTGATAGTAAACTGTTGAATTTTTTCATAAACTTCAATTCATATTATTCTCTAATTATCATACTACAATTTACGTTATTAACATTTCAAAAATGTCGCTTGGTTGTTTTAATTTTAATTTTTTCTTCTAATTTGCGCGCTATTTTGAACCATACGCAACGTACACCGGTCGAAAATTCAGTCGTCCACGGGAGCTCAGAGAGGGGTCACGTCTCATCGTGGAGCGTTTCGCCGGTAACGATAATTCGCGATCTATTGTGTACGTATGTATTGCAGCAATCCGTTGAATAACATAAGTCATATTTTTTGTTTTTTGAGTACGGTTTATTTTGCATACCCAACAATTACTTTTTATTGTTCAATATATATTTCTTTAACATTTTTTTTTTCAATATTTGTTTTATTATGGGAAAATGTAAAAAAAATATTATTAGAAGAAAGTTGGCGCAAATTTTCGAAAAAAAAAGCCATTCTCATAAAAAGTACGTATTTCTATTTTGTGATGTTATTATTGCTTTTTAACCGACTTCAAAAAAATGGAGACGATTCTCAGTTCGTCTTAAACTTTTTTTTATGTATGTAACCTCAAACTCGAAGACGGCTGGACAGATTTGGAATTTTTTTTCGTTTGAAAGGGTATACTTTCTAGTTGGTTCCATTGTTATGAAATCAGGATCTGATGATGGGATCCTGGAGAAAGCGAGGGAACTCTTTAAATATATAGGCACACCTATAGCGTTTTGGGTATTTCTAATAGTACCTTGTGCAGTTGCTCCCGAAAAGCACCATTTGAGGAAGTGAAAGTGATGAGGAAGACTTTTTTCAAACATTCGATATGGGTATCGTGTAATGGGTTTTTGGGGGTGGTGATTGCAAATCTGGAATTTATTTTTAAATTCAAGATGGCGTATGCAACTTTTTCTCACAAATTCGATATGGGTACCGTGTAATTGGTTTTTGGGGGTGGTGATTGCAAATCTGACATTTATTTTAAAATCCAAGATGGCGGATGCAACTTTTTCTCAAACATTCGATATGGGTATCGTGTAATGGGTTTTTGGGGGTGGTGATTGCAAATCTGGCATTCATTTTAAAATCCAAGATGGCGGATGCAACTTTTTCTCAAACATTCGATATAGGTATCGTGTAATGGGTTTTTGGGGGTGGTGATTGCAAATCTGGCATTCATTTTAAAATCCAAGATGGCGGATGCAACTTTTTCTCAAACATTCGATATAGGTATCGTGTAATGGGTTTTTGGGTGTGGTGATTGCAAATCTGGCATTCATTTTAAAATCCAAGATGGCGGATGCAACTTTTTCTCAAACATTCGATATGGGTATCGTGTAATGGGTTTTTGGGGGTGGTGATTGCAAATCTGGCTTTCATTTTGAAATCCAATTTAAAACACACACGATATGCAACTTTTTTCATTCATTATGGATATCGTGTGTGTCTACTAAATTAAATACACTGATAACCTTCAAGGGTTTATTGCTAAGTATAATTAACAAAGTAACGTAAGGGCTAAAATTATCGCTATATGATGAAAATGGTTGCTGTTCGAAATACACTAAGCTCGCGGCGAACTTAGTGCGACCGCATTATATCGCTTGCTCAGCAAACGTGGTCGATTGCAAAATATTGCATCAAACATCGTAGGTTTTTGGGCATACCGATTGCAATCCTGACATTCATTTTAGAATTTACGATGAAAGTTCATTGGCTACTTTGTTAGCTTACAATTTACACTGGGTTATTGACAATTTAACTGATCCTAGGTTAAGTGATTATTCAGTATTATCTAGGGTATCTAATAATACTGAAATTAATTGTTTAAACCCTTAGATGTGACAAAGGAGAGTTATAATAACACAATTTTACTATATCATCAGAATATAAATCGTTTCTCCGGCAAAATATTAGATGAGGAAATGTTAATAGATAAATATGATATAGATATCTTATGTTTTTGTGAAACCTGGCTAAAACCAGATAGAATGTTGTTTAAAATTAATATTTTTCTGTTACTAGTGCATACAACAGGTCCTCAGTAGGAGGTGGTACTTTAATATTACGTAATAATTCTCTTAGATATAAGGAACAAAAATATATCACCGCTTGCTCTGTTGAATGCTTGTGTGAGGTAGCATGTTCAGAAGTTGAAGGCCAAACTTTCTTAAGTGTTTATAGACCACCAGCATCAAACTTGTCATCATTCTTAATGACAATGGGAGAAATTTTAAGTACCTAAGCTTATAAGAGATAATAAATTAGTTTTCGTTTGTGGTCACCTAAATATTGATTTGTTAGTAAATTCACCTGAACACTGCAAGCTTACTTCATTGTTTGGTTCATTTAACTTAAAATGCACATACAAGGAAGCAACAAGAATAACAGCAAAATCAGCTCAATGCATAGATAATATTTATACTAATTGTGCCATAAAATACTCGTCTCAAATTAGTGGAGTTAGGTCTGACCATACAGGTCAACTAGTATCCTTTGAGTTGGTTAAAAAGCGGCAATTAAATAAGACTATTAAGTTTAGGCCACTAATTAAAAAGAAATTAATGTTTTTAATGATAACATGTTAAGTAATCTTTCAATGGCCAATTTTGACTCCCATGACCCCAATGAAAATCACAGGATATTATTTTCTTCACTATGCCACGAATTTAGTAAGGCATGTCCAGTTAAAAAAATTCAAATGAGTAATAAATCTAAATTTAATGAATGGGCCACTGCTGGAATAAGAATAAGCTGAGACAATTTATACAACTTATACCATGAAAAATCATTGACTTCCGATGAAGCCTTCCATAATTATGTAAGAAACTACTCAAAGATATTTAAAAGAGTATGCGCCCTAAGCTAAATCTAAATCAGAAAGTAATAAAATTATCATTTATAACAATAAAATAAAAACTGTGTTGAAGGTGATAAACAAAGAAACTGGAAACACAAACCAACAGGGTTAGAATGATTTGACTTTGAACATCGATGATCAGGTCATCTCAGATAAGTCAAAAGTGGCTGAGAAGTTGGAAAATTACTTTACCAATATTCCAGTAGAGGTTACTAAATCTCTACATTCTTTGCCATTATTAGCAGAATCTTTTTTAAAGGAAAACTTCAATAAGGATATACCAACATTTTCATTTAAGCCCATTTCTATTGATGTAATTAAAAAGCATTCCAAAGTCTTAACATAACAAACACTGATGACTTATGGAGTGCATCTGTTAGGGTTCTTGGTAATATTATTGACTCAATTGCTGCTATCCTAACAGGCATATTTAATTAATGTATAGACAGCGGTAATTTTCCCGATTTAATGAAACATAGTAAAGTAGTACTCATTTTTAAGTCGGGTTGTAAGAGTGATCCCTCTAACTATAGACCGATATATGTGCTTCCAGCATTAAGCAAATTATACGAAAAAATCATGCTGGACCAGATGCTATCATATTTTAACTCAAATGGAATTCTGCATAGTCGGCAGTTTGGTTTCACGAAAGGTAGGTCAACAACAGACGCAGGAGTAGCGCTCATCCGTCACATTCTGGAATCTTGGGAGAAATCTCATGATGCAATTGGCATATTTTGTGACCTCTCCAAAGCTTTTGATTGCGTTGACCACAAAACACTGATCTGTAAATTACACCATTACGGAGTTCGTGGATTCGTGTTCTGCTGACCTTGTTCTTTCATATTTATTAAACAGGCAACAAAAAGTTATTGTTAATGGAGCGACATCTGCAGGATCCCTAGCCAAGATGAGTGCTCCGCAAGGTTCAATTCTTGGCCCTTTCCTTTTTATAGTGTATATCAATGACATACATGATGACCAACTTATCGGATTTTTTTTATTTGTAACTCCATTGTGCTGTATTAATTGGTCTATACGACAGTATAGACCAAAGTTTGAAATATAATTAAGCATATCTTAGAACTGGAAACATATCTTACAACTATATAATAATATAGGTTATCCATCAGAATTCAGACAGGCTTTAATTTATAATCATATTGTGGGAAGTACTAATTTCACACGGGTTCCCGTTAGTATATGCTTAAACTAGACTTATGGTCTCATGGTGCGTGGTGCGCTGGTTGCACGCTACTGGCATGATTGCTCTATGTTATCTCTTAAAAAATAGTAGTAGAAATACCTACTACTGTTTCTTGTGATTTTTTTTTACATGGGCACTTATAAAACGTCAGCAGTTTGGCGCAGGGCACGGTTCGAAATTGGTCGTTTTCTATGGAGAAGATCCGGCAAGAAACACCACAGTTACTCTTTTAAAATATCATTCTTACAATGTATCTATAATACAGGTTAATTAGGTATGAGAGGACATTAAAGCCTGTCTGAATTCTGATGGATAACCTATATTATTGTATAGTTGTAAGATATGTTTCCAGTTTTAAGATATGCTTAATTATATTGAAAACTTTGGTCATTACAAGATATTTTCTTAATTTAAACCCACGACCTACGTCATTTAAATTTAAAAGTCAATTATCTGAAATTAAGTATTTCAAATGGCGGGAGACTTTGTTAAACATAAAAAACACAGTGATACGACCTCATTGTGGAGCTATTTTTAGTTGCGAAGGATAGGAATAGTGCCAAATGTAACCAATGCTCAGCCATTCTCAAGACTTTGGATGGATCGACTAAGGGATTACATACACATTTGTCATCAAAATATTACGTCAAGCTTATATCAGCTTCAACAAGTCTAGATTCTGATAATCTGAACACAGCACCGCCGCCAGCCAAGCGAAAGTTAAATGATTATTTTACTAAAAGTGCCGACGATAGCCTCGATGATGTTTTGGCAAGAATGATTGCACTAGATGGATTTCCATTCAGTATATTCATAACTTCAGATGATTCGAGAAAATTTGTCTTTGCAAAATACACGGATTTACCAAAGTCAGCCGTCACCCTTCAAAAACGTGTCATGAATTACAGGGAAAAAATCAGAAAGCAAGTAACTGCAGAATTGAAACATTTGAAAAGTGCAGGTGAAAGATTTAGTCTTTCTTTCGACAAGTGGACTTCAACATCCAATAAACCATACATGGCTGTCAACGTTCAAACATATAAAAAAAAATTTGGAATTTAGGACTTGTTCCTATTTATGGAACTATGAAAGTATGGCTGAAAATTGTCTTCGTATATTGAAAGAGCGTCTAAGTATATTTGATATTTCCCTGGATACTGGCTTTATGAAAAACATAATTATTTGCAAGACAGCTCTACCTCAGATGATACTATAAATGAACCACCTGTGGCTGTTGATCATATGGACGACATCCATGATGATGAACATTTAGAAGACTTAGACAGTCCAGAATCAGACTTAATCTTAATGTCACAAAATGACCTTGCGCTATAACACATACCAGAGTTAACACAAGATGAAAACAAAAGAAAATCCGCAAAGTTGTAGAGTGTATTTCAAAAGATCACCATTGAAAAATGAAACAGTACTTCAAAAATAAATGAAAATTGAACATGGAAAAGAGCTGTCACTTCTTTTGGACTGTAAAACCAGGTGGAATAGTCTTTTAACAATGCTGGAAAGATTTTATCTTTTAAAAACCTTCATTCAAAAAGCTCTTAAAGATCTCAATCATCCAATTCGTTTGGAAGAAGTTGATTTTGAATTGGTAAATAAAATTGTTGATGTGCTGACCCCAATTAAATTGACAGTAGAAGCAATCTGTCGGCGAGATGCTAATTTATGCACAGCTGATTCCGCTTTGAAATTTCTTATAAAACAATCTAGCAGAATCATTTTTTGGCAAGCACTGACACTTGCCAAAATATGAAAACATCCTTAGTGGAACGTATGAAGCAACGACGAAGTGATGATTTGACTGGTGTGTTGAATTAATTACAAAATCCATGAAAAGATGATGAAAATCAGTTATTATCGGATTTGGAATGGCATGACTTATTTCCAGTTTCTACACAGGCTTTAGTTTGGAAGCAAATAAAATGTATTGTTAAAAAACTTAAAAGTCGAGATGACACGGAAGAAGAAGAAGGAAGATCAGGATCACAAACAGATGATGAGTTAAGGCCACAAACCTCCCAATCCCTACCCTAATTGACACTAAAGGAAAAGTTATAGCTGGAAATTGATAAGAGTATGAAATCCCCAGATCGTGAAGTACAAATACAAAATTAATCGGGGTTGGCAAAATATAGTATTAGACGTGAAATAAGCCTGTTTGAAAATGGAGGAATTAGTGGATATCACTTAGAAACAGCATATAAGTATCTATTGTCTATTCCTCCAACCAGTGTAAAACCTAAACGAGCGTTTTCAGCTGCTGCTTATGTTGGTAATAAACGAAGCAGGCTTGGAAGTCAAACCTTGGATGCATTGATATTTCTACGATTGTATTTTCAAAATTCGAAATAAGTTTTATTGTCTTTTTATTTCTTACAAAGTATAGTATCTTTTTGTCATTTTTTATTTTCTTACTATACTGTGATATGTGTAGTGTACCAAAATTAAAAATATATATTTTAAGAAATTACTCGTTTTTTAGAGTTCAGTTGCCGAATGGCAAAAAACGGAACCCTTATAGTTTCGTCATGTCTGTCCGTCTGTCTGTCTGTCTGTCTGTCTGTCCGTCCGTCCGTATGTCACAGCTATTTTATTCCAAAACTATTAAGACTATACATGTGAAACTTGGTAAGTAGATGTATTCTATGAAACGCTTTCCGATATTGAGAAAAAAATTAAAAATCATTTAAAATAAAGGAACATACTACTACCCCATACATGGAACTAAAACTGAAAATATTTTTTTTTTCATGAAACCTATGCGTGTGTATGTGTATAAATTTATAGACAGGTCTTCAAAAATGACATGGGGGTTTCTGAAACCACTTTTTCATAAAGTCAATCGTTTAAAAGATATAAGCTTCCAAAGTGGTCAAATGTGTATCCCTCCCTCTAACTTCTATAATAGTGGAGTGAAAAATCTAAAAAAATATGTATCTGTAGATCTTAATGTAAACTTTCAACCAAAATTGGTTTGAATGATATCGAGTTAACAGTTTTAGAGATACGGCATATTTTCTAAAACCGCAAATATAACTTTGTAATTCATACAAACACTATGAAAAACAAAGTTATCTAGCATAGTTGTAAAAAATGTAAATAAGCTAGTTTTATGAAATTTGTAAGGTTTTTTTCGTCAAATAAATATACATATTATATTACTAGCTTTTGCCCGCGACTTCGTCCGCGTGGAATAGTTACTTTGGGCTAACGTTAAATTTAACCCCGATTTTGAAGCATTCTTCATTGGCGCTCCGCTCCTATAAATTAACTATTTAACTAAAAAATATTTTTTCAATTCGAACCAGTAGTTCCTGAGATTATCACGTTCAAACAAACAAACAAACTCTTCAGCCTTATATTATTAGTATAGATAGCTGTTGCCCGCGATTTCGTCCGCGTTTCCGTCGTTTTTCGTAAAAAAGTAGCCTATGTCCTTCCTCACGGTTCAGTGATTTTCATGTAACAGACAGATTAACTTTCGTAATTTAGTAGGGAAATATAATAAGTCAATCTATAATACTGTTGAAAAATATCGCAATACGGAACCTCACAATATTATTGTTAATAGCTGTGCCCACGACTCCGTCAGCGTGTAACTCCTTGTGTGTTATTAAGTTAATGTATTGGTAATATTATTTAGATCACATTCACATGAGGCTTAAGTACCTATGGAACGAAATTTTATACTTTCGGCCGCGAGACGCGTTGAGCGCGGCGACCGATTCTCAAAAATAAGCCTTATAGCATGATTCAGTATTCACGCGCGATGGCTTATTATTAGCGTATTTCATGTATAACTTTGGTGTTTCTATACCGATTTATATGATTCTTTTTTATGGAATAGTCAATAATGTTAACTTTTTCAATTAGGGGTGACTGAGAGTGTTATAAACGTAAGAGTAGACAAATATTATAATCAGAAAGCTTCGAACTGCTAAGCTATCGGGAGTTACACGTGTTATTGTGAGTCAACCATAAAAGATAGACATATGCTGTCGTGGGATATTTTTTATATAATTTTAAGGAGAACATTACCGTCATGAAATGATTTCTGTGTAGCTTTAACCATTAAGGTTGCACACGCGACGGAAGCTTAAAAAATGGAGTAACTTCTCCCGTTTTCCCAACATTTCCCTTCACTGCTCTGCTCCTTTTGATTTTAGCGTGATGAAATGTATACTATAACCGGCTCAGGAGTATGAAAAATAATTGTACCAAGTTTCGTTAAAATCCGTCGAGTAGTTTTTGTTTCTATAACGGTTATACAGACAGACAGACAGACAGACAAAAATTTTACTGATTGCATTTTTGGCATCAGTATCGATCCCTAATCACCCCCTGATAGTTATTTTGTAAATATATTTCATGTACAGAATTGACCTCTCTACAGATTTATTATAAGTATAGAAGATATTATTATAGTTACACACGGAACCCTTCATGCGCGAGTCTGACTCGCACTTGGCCAATTTTTTACATTTGAGACCAATTAGAAACCACATAGTCTAATCCGGGGATAGCCCCAGGGTCCCAGGATTCAGCATCAAGAATCACGTAATCCCGGGATTGAAAAACATGCTCGGGATTGTATTCTCTAGTTGCAACTAAGAAAGGATTTCTATCGAAATTCTATTTTAGTTGCCAAATGTGTCGAATAAAATAGAATTAATAAATTGTAAAGAACCAGATAGATAGCCCTACAGACCTCAATCTGAACGATAATTCTGTAAGCAGTTTTATGTCGATAGGAGCCGGGTTTTCTGGTTTAGAACAAGTTTCAGCTTCCTATGACATTCCCTCTATGTCCGACAAATTATACGATAAATGCCATAAGAAGGTCTGTCTACTACGGGAATTTGCCAAAGAAAAATTGGCCAAGTGCGAGTCAGACTTGCCCATGAAGGGTTCCGTAGTAACTATAATAATATAATATGTATAACTACTACAACTACTAGTCTGTCTGTCTGTCCATCCGTCCGTCCGTATGTTACAGCCATTTTATTCCGAAACTATTAGGACTATACATATAAAACTTGGTAGATTGATGTATTCTGTGAACCGCTTTCCGATTTTAAGAAAACAATAAAATATATTTAAATTAAATTAAAAAATATTTTCAGTTTTAGTTCCATGTATGGGGAGCCATACATGGAACTAAAACTGAAAATATTATTTTTTTTCATGAAACCTATGCATGTGTGGTATCTATATACAGGTCTTTAAAATGAGATTGAGGTTTCTAAAACCAATTTTTCATAAAATTAATCGTTTAAAAGATATACGCTTCCAAAGTGGTAAAATGTGTGCCCCCCTCTAATTTCTATAATAATGGAGTAAAAAATATAAATATATATAACTAGCTTCCGCCAGCGACTTCGTCCGCGTGGAAAAAAAAATCCCCCGATTTTGAATCATTCTTCATTAGTGCTCCGCTCCTATTGGTCTTAGCGTGATGATATATAGCCTATAGCCTTCCTCGATAAATGGGCTATCTAACACTGAAAGAATTTTTCAAATCAGATCCGTAGTTCCTGAGATTAGCGCGTTCAAGCAAACAAACAAACAAACAAACAAACAAACAAACAAACTCTTCAGCTTTATAATATTAGTATAGATTATATATATACAACGTGTAACGGAAACCCCATATCTAACCAAAAGGGCTGAAGACAACATTTGGTATGGAGTCTCTATGCACAGTTTCAGCACAAAATAACTGACTTAAAGAATTGATACCAAATTATTGGTTTCACATATTTTTTGAATACCAATCATAACAAACGTGTCACAGCACTACGAGGGTCAATAACTTTCCACGTCACTTGCCAATAACATGATAATTCTTTTCGTTCTTCTTAATTTAAAAATTCGGTCTCTGGTATCAGTGTACTGGAATTTGTAATAAGTTCTACACATGTAGACTTAGGATTACAAAACACTTGCCATATCGTTTGTCTTAATGTAAACTTTCAATCAAAATTGGTTTTAAAGAGATCGAGTCAGCAGTTTTTGAGATACAGCATATTTTCTAAAACCGCAAATATAACTTTGTAATTCATACAAATACTATGAAAAACAAAGTTATTAGGCGTAGTTGCAAAAAATGTAAATAAGCTAGTTTTAAGAAATTTGTAAGTTTTAGTTTTTTGTCAAGTAAATATACATATTACCTATATTATATTATTATAGTTACTACGGAACCCTTCATGGGCGAGTCTGACTCGCACTTGGCCAATTTTTGTAAAATGTTATAATAAGCAATATAACATTAGATTTATAGATTTCATTTATTTTTTTTTTTCTTTTAAATTAAGTTACACTTGATACATACATTGTTATGAAATAAATTACGCTTATATTTTCTGCGAAGTAAGTTCGCTTGAAAAAATGTTTTTTTGGTGTGGCCTTACGTATATATAATAAAGTACCGAATGTTATTAAAAATATGACAGTACATCAGAATTTAAACGAGCACTAAATGAAATTTTAATAAACAAAACTTATTTCAGTCTGGTTTTATTATGACATTACATAATTATATTTTTTTATTTCATACTGGTTTTATTATTCAAATAAGTACTGCACACCCATCTACCCTAACTTGCTACTTACCCAGTTTCGAAGCGTCAATAAATGATAATGATAAATGATAAATGATAAATGATAAATGATCTTTATTTTGCAAATTGGTTATTAAATAACTCTTTTACACGTCATTTTTTCCTTAAATATTAACTAGATGAGGCCAGTGTTTCCTAACTGACTACCCTGAGAAGAAACACCGAAACAAACTCAGGGGTCCGTCTCTTTTAAAGTCCATACAATCTACACTGAAATAATTATATGGGAACCTTGTAGGTTTCAGTCTGAGGCGGTCTTTTGAAGAAAGATGCTCACAGATTTGAGTAGGCCTGTCCATACAGTGCAAGCATTTGTCAAATGACGTATAGCTCAACTTAGAACAAGGAGCTTAACGATTTGACGAACAATACCAAGGTAAGGACCTTTAGGTAGGCCGCAAAAAGCACTCAAACTGCCAGACAATTTATTATGTTAAACTCGAATAAATAAATAAAAAAAAAAAAAACCTACATAGTGCACATATTCACAATCGTTTATGAGGATTATGTAGATTAGTCTGAAATGGCCTTTTGAGGAAAGACCAAACAGATTTGAGTAGACCCGTCCCGTCAGTGCAAGCCTTTGTCAGTTAGTCTGTAAGCTCAACTTTGGACTACTAAGGAGCTCAACGACCTGACGAACAATGCCAAAGACGGTACATTTGAGTAGGTCACTAAAATACTCAAACTGTCAGACAACGCCGTAATAAAGAGAGAGAAAAAAAATGTAAATGGAAATAAAAAAAAAAAAAGAATACCACATAATCCTCGCATTTAAGTACATAATTAAGTAAATATTAAAAAAAAATACATATATTATACTTTACAAAGTAAATATTCATGTCAAAATAAAATAAAATATTATACTTTAAAAAGTAAATATCCATGTCAAAATCAATATTAAAAAACAAAAAAAATGTCAATTTGTATAAAAAAATAAAATACAAGAAATTGTGATTGTAAACAACACTAGTGCTCCCTGTATATCATTGGAGCAGCTCAATCCCAAGCCTTTTTATCCTCAACATAGTCTTTAACTGTGTAAAAAGCCTTCTGGCAAAGCTTGCGTCTTATGACTAATTTAAATTTGTTGAGGCTCAGTTCTTGCAAATGGCAAGGTAGTTTATTATAAAAACGTATGCACTGGCATTTAAAAGAACCACCTATTTTCTTGAGCCTTGTTTTTGGAATGACAAAGTTGTGTTTATTTCTAGTATTTACGTTATGGATATCACTGTGTTTTTTAAAGAGATTAATATTTTTATGTGCATACAAGAGATTCTCATAAATATACTGAGAAGGCACAGTCATTATATTAATCTCTTTAAATTTATCTCTGAGGGAGTGCCGTGGACTTAATTTATAAATAGCACGAATGGCTCTTTTTTGTAACACAAATATTGTATTTATATCGGCGGCATTCCCCCATAGTAAAATGCCGTATGACATTACACTATGAAAATAACTAAAATACACTAAACGGGCCGTCTCTAAATCAGTTAGGCCACGAATTTTTCGAACGGCAAATGCTGCAGAGCTAAGTTTTTTGGACAATTTATCTATATGGGGGCCCCACTGAAGCTTCGCATCTAAAGTAATGCCTAAGAACACTGTGGTGTCTTCGGGTTTTAAGCTTTCGCCCTTTATTGACACACTTGTGTTTACTTGTTTCACATGCGGTAATGTAAATTTTATGCACTTAGTTTTTTTCTCGTTAAGCATAAGATTATTGACATTAAACCAATTCACTACCGTTGCGAGGGCACTATTAACATCGTCAGTAACCATCTGCTGACGTTTGAATTTAAATAAAAGTGAAGTATCATCAGCAAACAACACTATATCATGATTATCCTTTATGAGGAATGGCAAGTCATTAATATAAATAAGAAATAGAAAAGGACCTAAAATTGAGCCCTGGGGGACCCCCATTTTGACTATAGATCCGGGAGATGTTTTACCGTTCACATCAACTCTTTGAATCCTATCACTTAAATATGAAGTAAGAAGATCCAGAGAGGTATCCCGGATTCCGTAGTAGTGTAGTTTCCTGATCAATGTTTCATGGAGAACACAATCGAACGCCTTCGACAAATCACAAAATATGCCCAAAGCATCGCACTTATCTTCCCATGCACTATAGATATGACTTAAAAGTTCAACACCGGCATCAGTTGTTGAACGACCCCTAGTAAAACCAAATTGTTTGTGATGCAGTAACTTATGCTTATTAAAATACCTCTGCATTTGATATAAGATAATTTTTTCAAAAATTTTACTAAAAGTAGGTAGCACTGATATAGGTCTATAATTTGTGGGGTCTGAAGTGCTACCTGATTTAAATAATGGTAGTATTTTACTATATTTCATTAGATCAGGAAACTCACCATGATCAATACATTTATTAAAAATAACAGCTAATGTAGGTGCTACAATGTTTATAACAGACTTGGTAACATCAACTGAATTACCCCATAGGTCTGCAGTCTTTTTAACATTCAGAGATTTAAAAGTTTTTATTATATCATTATAAGTTACATATTGAAATTGAAATTCAGAGCCACAAACTGGCACATTTTCTTTGAGTAAAGTTTCTGCAGCAATGGGTGACGCATTCAGAGATCTGGTTGTCAATATGGGAATCTCAGCAAAGAACGATTCAAAAGCTACGGCAACTTGCGAATCTAATTTAATTATTTTATCATCAATAGCAAGGCTGTAATCGTTATTTCGTTTGCAAGACCTGCCCGTTTCACTATTAATAATATTCCAAGTCATTTTTATTACATTACTACTATTTTTAATTTTTGAACTCAAGTAACGTGATTTGGCAATATAGCACACTTTTTTAAACAATTTTGAATAATTCTTAACATATAAATTAAATTCTACTGTGTTGATATAAGTCCGTTCCTCATACAGTTCATAAAGCCGTTTTCTACTTTTATGGATACCAACGGTGGCCCAGTCGCTAAAGGAAGTGTTATTATTTACTGATAAAGACCTGGGAATAAATGTGGTATCAAATTGTTTACAGTACATGTTAAAAAAATCATTATAATGTTTGTTCGGGTCACCATTAGTTGACAAATATGGCATTTTGTTTAAAAGTTTAGTTTTAAATGTTTCCATGCGATATTTTGATTTAGGGTTTACAGTGATATCTTTTTTTGTCTTCATCTTACCCACATTTGATAGAATAATTAGTTGCCCACAGTGATCAGAATCTAATAAGTTTATTATTTTTTTGTGGGTAGGTAAAACATCTGTATAAATATTGTCTAGGCAAGTGGCACTAGTGGGGGTTATTCTAGTAGGCTCCATAAACAGGTTAACAAGATTGTATGACTGGAACAAACTCAAAATTTTAGTACTCAAGCCAGAATTTTCTAATAAATTAACATTAAAGTCACCACAAATAATGATAGACTTGTTCAAATTACAAATTTTATTCAAAACTTCATCCATTACTGACTCAAAACAGTCATACAATCCTGAAGGTGGTCTGTACACACTTAATATAATAAACTGCTCCAATTCAATACAGGCTATTTCAATTATCCGCTCAACAGAGAGACCCACAATATCCGTACGATCCCTGAATTTTAGTTGATTACTTATTAATATTAAAGAGCCACCATGTATGGCTGATACTCTGCTGAACGAACTACCAACCTGGTGATTTTTAAAATTGAAACTAAATTGATGGTTTTTTAACCAATGTTCTGTTACACATAGAATATCAATACTATTAATATTAAGAAATAATTCTACTTCTAACTCCTTACTTAAGAATCCTTGAATATTTTGATGTACCAGGTTAATAGTAGTTGTTGATTTTAAAACTACATTTGTTTTATTCTGATTATTTACAATAATGCTAGAGTTTGTATCTGTTGTCTTAATTTTTAATTTAAATCACAATTCATAATGTCAATATTTGATGCCAAGTGATTGGCAGAATATTCCAACATGTCATGGCATTGCTCAACAGGAGCAACTTGTTTAGCCAAGTTCTTGGCTGTAATATTAAAGTAATATGATAGCGACACAGCTATCTGTCTTTTACAAAACATAGAAAGATAGTACCTATCAACAAGATATCTATCTTTTTTCAAACAAAAAGTATGTCCAACATAAGTGTTGGTATCAATTAAATGAAATAAATTATTATTTATTGTCACATTGTGCAAAGACATGTTAATATTAAATCTAAAAAGGTTTTCTTCCTGTGGCAAACTTTGACTATATGGATATGTGAACATAACAATTTTTTTTACTTGTAAGTTACTCAGAATTCTATAGTATTGGAGCAGCTCTCCCTTGTTCAGCGTCCCCCTACTACCAACAAAAATGACAAGTGTAGTTTCTTGACAAACTTTACAATTTATTATTTTTTTCATTATATCAGATAATGAACAGCCAGGCATGCAATTGTTTATTATTGAATGCCCTGGATATTCATTGGTTAAAAGTTGGCCTAAACTTTTCCCAATCTCATCACAAAAAATAACAATATCATTATTTACACTCTTTTGTGACAAACCATCAGAATTATTTGAATTTTCTACCGGCAAACTGACACAAGACTGCAGTAAAGTGCTATCATGCATTGACAATAAATGGTCTGGTGTAGATATAACAGATTGACAATGCTCACAGTTGCTGTTTTGGGAGCTTATCAGATCATTTATTGCCAACATATATTCCCTCACTTGGTTTTCAGAGGCAGAATATTTGATTGACACGGAGTTAAGTTTTTGCTGTAACCGATTTAATTCACTCTGTAAGTCTTTGGTGTCAGTTTGGTATTGTTTAGTACATTTTTCTAAGTTCGAAGAATACATATCTAACAGTTTTAATAAATGTAACCTTTCCCTGTTTAATTTAACATTTTTAATAAAGAATTTTTGTTTTTTGACCATTTTTCTTGTTTTAATTATGTATTTATTTATTTTTATGTACTTTTTTAATTTATTTTTACTATTGATAACTCTCATAGGTTTAATTGATTTACAGTCATCCTCATTCGTTAAATCTATTATATGAGATGGGTTAATTTGCGAAACCATTGATGGGTCAACAGGTAATAACTCATTAAATAAACTTTGATTTAGTGAGGCGGTGATGTTTAAGTTTGCAGTCTCAAGTTCAGATATATGAGTCTGAGCCTCTTGCAGTTGTTGTTGCAACAAATATTTGTGATCCAAGGCTTGCTCATATTCTGTGCTACATTGGCTAAATCTATCTACAACAAGTTGGAGCCTATCCCGGTCTTCCATAACTTCAGTGTATTGAATGTACAACTGAGACATATCATTTTTTAACTTTCTATTCTTTTCATGGGCTTCTACTAGAACTCTTTCATTGTCATCCATTTCCTTTATTAGTTGATCACAGTACTCCTTGGACGCCTTTAATTCGCTCAAAGCCAGATTGAGCTTAGACGCTTCTTGGCGAGCATAGACACTGCGAGTGACAGGCATGATTAAAAGAAATAGAAAGTAGCTTGAAAGAGACTAAGTGTTTAGAACGATGCTTAAAAGATAATAAAAACGAAGGAAAAATGAAATTAAAATACAAAGGCAAGAAGTTCTGTCATCAAACTAAACAAGGTTATGTTTAGGTATGTCAGGTCAATTTTATCAACACGTAGCCGTATGGAAATAAAGTATAATATAACTAAAAGTAAAAATTATACTACGTAAACAACATAAAAACCAGTTAAATATAAAAAAACAGGTACCTGATATCAAGATGACAATGCAAAAATTCACTTTAGCCGGTAACCTCAAACCTGTCACCGATTCACTACAAAAAAACTTTAACTATTTTGCACTTAATATATCAATTTATCACAAAATACACCTGAATATCCTATTTACTCAGTGAATGATTGGAAGTAGACCTCACAAATAAAGTAAATAAATTTTTAAAGTTAAAATAAGAGAGCGCTACAATAAATCAGCTGTTAGCTGTAGTGTTGCCACAGGAGTCCCCAATAGCCTAATGGATAAGGTGTCGGACTTGTGATCGAGAGGTCGCGGGTTCGAACCCCACCCATTACACTATTGACGTGAAACCACTCCAGACACAAGCATATTTAGCTTAGTTGGAGGGGTTAACAAGATTGCTAGTAATGTGAAATGTACCCACATTGCTAGTATTCTTTAAAAAAAAATCTGAGGAGTTTAATATATAAAATCAAAGTTTTATTGCAATAGGATGAATAGTGAGGGAACGGATAATGTATTACTACAGTAAAAACAAACGTTAATTTTTATATAATAGGTATAATTTATTAAATTTATTTTTGTGATTTATTTACGTACCTACTTGCTTCATTTAGATCCATCCAGCCGTTTGAGCGTGAAGAAGTAACAAACATGCAAACAGACACATTCATTCACAAACTTTCGCCTTTATAATATTAGTGTGATAAATAAAACCATCTAAATAATTAATATTCGTTTTTCAAGTTTATTCAACATAACGACAAAAAATTAAAAAATGCAAAGTTAGCAAACTTCGTCGTGCAACGGCAAGCGGGCCTCGAGCGAACTTGTCATTGTGTGTGTGACAACGCACACGACTAGCCCGCTGCAGTAAATACCTATTTTCCGCGCGTCTCGTAGGCTCGACACCCTCTTAATTATTCAGACTCCAGTTTCATATTAATTTATAAGAAGGGGCTCGTCATATTGAATAACTTTTGTCTAGGCGCATTTCCATATCTCCCATAGTTCAGCTAAGCTCTAAGGTTTCTTCATCAGATACTTCAGACCTTCAATTTTTTATACACATCAGTAGAAGGGACTCATCACTCTGAATAACTTTTGTCAAGGCGCATTTCCGTATCTCCCATAGTTCAGCTGAGCTCTTAGGCACTATATATATCAGATACTTTAGACTTTCAATTTTTTAATTTTAAAATAAAGGGCTAACCACGCTTAATAAACTTTGTGAACATAGCATGTCGATAATTTCAATAGTTTGGCTGGTCTGTTACGGTTTCTACTCAGGGTCATAAGGTACTCCAGATCTTCCATAATCCTAGTTTTGATGGTTTTCCCTTCATATAGAAACTAAACCCTACCTCTATGCCACATTTCAGCTCTCTAGGTTTATGGGAAGTACTAGTGCTATTTTGATGATCAGTGAGTCAGTGAGTCTATATATGTCGAAATAGTACAACTTTGCTTTTGCATAACTTAGGAAATAAACAAGCTACAAACATGAAATTTTGTGGTTTAACTGTGTGCTGGTAGCTTACTAGATAACGATAATTTCAGCGATCTAAATCTATCCAGAGGTCCCCAAATAGGGGCCTGAAAACACGCCGAAGTGGTTCCAGAAAAGGATGGTATGGCAGTGTTTGCTTTGCGCTCGACTTGGCGGGGGCACTGCCGTGCCCCCAGATTGTAAAGTTAGGCTGCGTTTCCATCATTGATGTGCGATGGAAATGTGTCGTGCGAGGATGTCTAGCTGTGCTGTGAAAATGTGTGGGGGTTTCCACCAAAGCTGTGCCATGAAAAAATTTTTTACCAAAAAATTAAACCGACTCCCAAAAACACTGCAAAGTGAAAAATAACTTTAATTTCGGTAGTCGGTGTCTTTAGTTTTGTATTTTCGTTTTTAGCACCGACTACCGAAATTAAAGTTATGTTTCACTTTGCAGTGTTTTTGGGAGTCGGTTTAATTTTTTGGTAAAAAGTTTTTCGATTCAAACGATTCCTAGGCGTGACATGTATGGGGTGCTGGACCTCCCCGTGTGCCCGAGAGCTGGAGTTCCTTTGCGGACACGTCCGGGAGGAAGACTAGTTTTCCGGGCCGGTGCACCCTGGGATACGGGCAACAACGAGCGAGGGAGGTTGGTAGCTTGGCTCATGGGTAGCTACAGGGGTTGGTTAAGGGGGAGTCATTAGTGCGAACCACTTTTTTCTTGGTTGGTTGGTTGGAACATTTTTATACTCGTGGGAACAATTATGGATGCATTAATTAAAAACAAAAAACTTGACGAAGGGAGGAGAGATGTGGGGTCGGATTCGGACTCCGCATCTGAGGCGCTGAGTGTGGGGAGCCCTGAGGGCTCCGGGCGCGACAGGTTGATGGGAGGTGCGAAGATCAGTAAGTTCTTCCGCAAGCGCCCCCGTAGGGAGGAAGGCCAGGGGTCATCCTCGGGCGAAGACGTTGTCTCGGCTCGAAAGATCCCGACAAGCAAGCGGGGTAAGGGCCGAGACGACAACAGCAGAGGCAGGGGGCTCATCACCCAGAAGGCGGCTGAGCAAGCGGAGAGACTCACCGTGGCGGGGCGGCAACCAGAACTGGTCGTCTCCGGGTCTCCCTCGACCAGCGAGCTGGAAGAGGTCAATCCCGAGGTGGGAGCGCTCGGCAAGCTGGAGGAGGCCGTGACTACAGCACTAAGGAAGGTGGCCCTGAAGAAGCTGAAGTCTTCCAAAAAAAGGGCCATATCAGAAGCCACGGCCTCCGTATTGGCGGTAGCAAAGGCCGCCGGCTTCGCTTCGAGCCCGCTGGCTTCGGACGAAGTAACTAAGTCGCGGGAAGAAGTTGCCCGAATGGCAGGTGCCATGGAGCTTCTCCAACAGGAGAACGAGAAGCTCCGTGCAGACCTGGTGGCACTCCGAGGAGCCCGCCCTGAGGAGGCGCCCGAAAAGGGGCAAGACCAGCTCAAATCGGTGGAGAATCAAGATCTCCATCTGATCCGGAAAGAGCTGGCTGCCTTCCAGTCACGGTTCTCCGTACTGGAAGGCATTGTTCTGCGCCCTCCGTTAGGAGTGAGCAAGCCGGCTCAATCATCAACCCGGAAGGACACATATGCAGCCCCTGCGGCGGCCGCGGTTGGGCCCGCCGGGCTGATGACGACGAATGCGCGTCCGGCAAAGGCGCCTCCGGCAAAGGTGCCTCCGGCAAAGGCGCCTCCGGTGAAGACACCTCCGGCGAAGGAGCCCCCGACGAAGATGCCACAAGCGAAGACGGGCAAGCGCCAATCTGACGGAGCCAAGGCGGGGACACAGGCGGCAAGCCGGCCGCCCACGCCTCACCCTGCAAGTTCTCCTGCAACAAACGCCGAATGGCAGGTGGCTGGGGAGAAAAAGAAGGCGGGCAAGGCAGCCAGGGTGGCAAGGAAACGGCAGCGACGAAAAGAGCGTAATGCCGCGGCCAGGCTTCGCGCCCCAAAAACCGCGGCTGTGGTGATCACAATACAGCCGGACGCGGAGAAGAAGGGGGTGACTTACCGCGACGTCCTCGCCAAGGCGAAGAAGGCGGTGAACCTCGAGGAGCTTGGCGTCTCCGGCGGGCTTCGGGTTAAGGTCACAGCCACAGGGGCCCGGATGCTGGAGGTCCCCGGTGCGGCCAGCGGCTCAACCGCTGACGCTCTGGCAGAGAAGCTCAGGGCGTCCCTAAATGCGGAGGAGGTCAGAGTGTCCAGGCCTACCAAGTGTGTTACGATGCGTATTCAGGGCCTGGACGACTCCACTACGGAGGAGGAGGTGGTGGCCGCAGTTATCAGAACCGGAGGGTGCCCTGCCGAACAAGTCAAGGTAGGCACCATACATCCGGAGACTACAGGGTTGCGAGCCGTTACGGTGAGCTGTCCCGTCTCTGCGGCCAAGAAAATAGAGGGCCAAAGGCTCCTGGTGGGCTGGGTTTTCGCACAGGTGAAAATTTTGGAACCCAGGCCCCTAAGGTGCTTCCGCTGCCTCGTTGGCAACCACGTGGGAGTTCACTGCACCTCGGAGGTGGACCGTAGCGATCTGTGCTTCCGATGTTGTCAGCCCGGTCACAAGGCCGGCTCGTGCAACGCCGCACATATGACACACCGCACTGTGTCATATGTGTGGCAGCTGGCAAGCCAGCCGAACACCGGTTTGGGAGCAAGACCTGTGCTCCCCCAGCCAAGGTCAGGGGCAAAGGTAAGCGCACCGCCACCGCCGTCTCCGCTGCAGCCGCCGCCCCCGTGGCCGCCGCTGCCACCGTTGCTGCCGCCGTCGCAGATAATGCGGCGGGCCCGTCCGAGGGCTCAGGGGAGGGGGCTGTAATGGACTGTCAATAACGGCCCCATTATGCCTCCTCCAAGCGAACATCAACCACTGCGCCGCTGCTCAAGATCTTTTGCTCCAGAGCGTGGCGCAGTGGTCGATCAATATCGCCGTGGTCGCCGAGCCGTACTTTGTCCCGCCCAGGGATGACTGGGTGGAGGACCTGAGCGGCTCGGTGGTCGTAATTTCGTCGGCCGCCGCCGGTACCCCGACTCTTGAGGATGTCAGGAGAGGCCGAGGTTGCGTGGCAGCCCGGTTCGGAGAGATTGCCGTAGCGGGCGTGTACTTCTCTCCGAACCGAACTCTCGCCGAATTTCACAACTCCCTCATGGAGTTGAGTGTCGTCGTTGCTGAGTTCCGTTCGCTTCCTGTGATTGTCCTCGGGGACTTCAATGCCAAGAATTTGGTTTGGGGTTCCCGGTATACGGATACACGGGGTAGGATGGTGGAGGACTGGGCTCTGGAGACAGGCCTAGTTATCCTGAACCGGGGCTCTGTCCCCACGTGCGTGCGGATGCAGGGTGAGTCCGTGGTGGATATTACGTTCGCCAGCTCTGCTCTGTCACCACGTGTCGTCGACTGGCACGTCTTGGAGGGGGTGGAGACGTACTCTGATTACCGGTATATCCGGTTTGACGTCTCCGACCAGACCCCGGATGCGCCGGTCAGACAGGCCCCGAGTGGCCCGCACTGGGCGCTGAGGCAGCTGGACCGGGAGCTTCTCCTGGAAGCTTCAATCGTGCAGGCCTGGGTGGCATCACCGGACAGGCCTGCCGACATCAACAATGAGGCGGAATGGTTCCAGGAGGCCATGTCCGAAATATGTGACGTGGCAATGCCTCGGGTCCAGCCAGTACGTGCCCGGCGCCAAGTGTACTGGTGGTCGCAGGAGCTATCCGCACTTCGCAAAGCCTGCGTTGTGGCACGACGCCAGTACGCTAGACACCGCAGGCTACGCATTCGCCCTATAAATGCGGAGGCCAGAGAGGCGGAGCTATACGAGGAGTACAGAGCAGCGAAGACCGTCCTCAAAGTGGAAATCCGGCGGGCTAAAGATCTGGCCCGCAAGGAGATGCTGGAGACTCTCAATCGGGATCCGTGGGGACGCCCATACAAAATGGTGCGAGACAAACTTCGCCCCTGGGCTCCCCCGCTGACACAGAGTCTCCGGCCCCAGCTAGTTGAGGACGTGGTGAGCGCTCTGTTCCCCTCGCGAGGGGAGCATACTCCCCCGCCCATGGCTCCGCCACCTGCGGTGGCGATGGCAAGCGGCTCCTACAAAATCTAGGGGGGCCAAACGCCTCCTGCCGGAGGCTATACGCGGAGATTGTGCGGTCCATGGCCCTCTATGGGGCCCCTGTGTGGGCGCTGAATCTACAGCGGCGACCAGCTCGCCAGCTGGTCGCATCTCAGAGGGTCATGGCTATCCGGATGATCCGGGGATACCGCACGATCTCTGGGGAGGCGGCGAACCTCCTTGTCGGATTGCTGCCGTGGGATCTGGAGGCGGTAGCCCTCGCGCGCGTGCACAATTGGCGCGGAGGTGCTAAGCCGGGGTGAAATTCCGCTACCGCGGCAAGTCGCGGCTCAGCGGATAGAACTCCGGCGCGATCTCACGGCAGTATGGAAAGAGCGGTTGTCGCAACCGAAGGCTGGGCACGCCGCAATCGCGGCGATAAGTCCCCTCTTTGAGGAGTGGCTGGAGAGAGGCCACGGCGTCCTCACCTTCCGCCTTCTTGACGCAGGTGCTGACCGGACATGGTTGTTTTGGTAGGTACCTGTTTCGGATTCAGCGGGAGGACACGCCCGGGTGTCGTCATTGTGAGGACCACCTGGAGGACACGGTGGAGCATACGGTCGAGGTATGCCCTGCTTGGGCGGAGCACCGCCGTGTCCTCGTAGAGGCGGTCGGCGGCGGCGACCTCTCGCGCCCTGCTCTGGTTCAGACCATGGTGCGGAGCGAGAGGGAATGGGATGCGGTCGCCTCCTTCTGCAAAGCAGTCATGCTAGCGAAGGAGGAGGCCGAACGCGCGAGGGAGAGGCAACTCTCTTCCTCGCGCCCCAGCCGTCGTGGTAGACGCCCCGGGCGTCGGGGATCGCGAGCCGATTTCCGGCCACCGTAGGCGCGGGCTTGCGGACGGCGAGCAGGGGTAGCTCACCGTCCGGCAAAGACCAGGCCCGGGTCGGCGGCGCGTCGTGTTCCACGTGCGCCTCAAGGAGCCGTCAGCATTGGTGACGGGGCCTCATAAAGCCATAGCCTGCCGGGGTCGCGGAAATATAGTAAAAAGATACCGCGGCTCCGGAACTTACGGGCAGCTGAAGGGACAGGGTGGGTTTTTAGTCAGTAGAAATCTGACACTCCCTCCCGCTTAACCCAGAGCGGGAAAAGTTATTCGATGATTTTCCCACCCAGAAAAAAAAAGGCGTGACATGTATGGAGCCGGAACAATGTCCTTTATCAATTATGTTTTCAGTAAATATTAATATAAAATAATTTAATAATTTAAAATAATTTTGTGATGCGCTGTGTGTTAATTATAAGTTAAGATACTAACATTAATTTAAGAGCATCTACTAACAAATGTATGTATATTTTTTTCTGATGAATAAATAAATATATCTATAATTAATTACTTTTTACTCGTGTGTAAATTGTTAAAAAATAAATAAATATTGCGTAATAGAAAAAATGAATGAAATCTGTCTATAATAAGCATTAATTTCGACATTTTTTTATTGGTAATAGTCTCGCGTTTGACCATCATCTCACCTGATGGTAAGTGATGATGTGGTCGAAGATGAAGCACGCTAACCTAGAAGTAACCTATTAAGGCTTGACTTAAAGACCCGCAGATTATAGCAATCAGTAAACACAGACTCCGACAGGGAGTTCCATTCCTTAGCCGTACGCATAATGAAAGTATTCCCAAAACGTTTTGTGCGTATGGGTGGGATGTCCACCATGAAACGATGGCGTATCGCCGTTTGTCTTGTAGTTCGATGATGGAACGGGCTTGGCGGAATTAGATTGTGCGTATGGCCGCATTGCGTGGTTTATAAGGTGAAATGAAATGAAATGAAATATTTATTTTGTAAATTGGTTATAAATAACAATTTTACACGTCATGTTTTTTTGCGCGTTAAGTTTAGCTAGATGAGGCCGGTATTTCCTAACTGACTACTCTGAGAAGAAACACCGAAACAAACTCAGAGGTCATAGTCTCTTTTAAAGTCCAGACAATTTGTATTTTTATATGAGAAGCATGTAGGTTCATGTCTGTGGTATTCTTTTGAGGAAATAACCACGCAAATTTGAGCGGACCTGTCCAGACAGTGCAAGCATTTGTCAGTTATCGTGTAGCTCAACTTAGAACTTAAGGAGCTCAACAATTTGACAAAAAATACCAACGGACATTTACGGTGATTTTATATAAATAATATTGAAATGTCTGTCTGTGAGTGCGTATAGTTATTTACACGACACTAAAACACAAACAGACTTTAAAAAATGTTTGTCTGACTGTCACTTTTCTGTTTGTCTGGGAGTCCGGGACTCACCGGGACGGCTGACCTAATTTGGGGACTGTCACTGGAAGATCTCGTATAGGAAATTCCTACGGGATTGAGATTCACGTGGGAAAAACTAGGGTGGTAAAATAGACACCTACGCGAATGGATTCGTGGACACAGGTAGTAAAGCAATACATTTGGAGTTCCTTTTGATTCTGAATAGTAGATTATTAACCAAGGGGATAAAGCAGTGTCTTCTGTCGCGGGTGACGATTTAAATCGCGAGCGTAACGAAGGACTCGAGGTTTACTCCCGAGCGTAGCGAGGGTGTTAAAAACTTAAATCACGAGTGAAGCGAGGGATTTAAGACGAGTCCTGAGTGTAGCGAGGGATTTAAGTTCACCCAAGACCAAGACAGCTTTATCACCGAGGAAAATACTCTAGGTACTTTTCGTACCATTTGCGAAAAAATTAAAACAATAATAATATGAGATAAGCATTTATTAACTTATTTATAAAAATAAATTAAAATAAACTTAACGTTTATGTATTTGAAGAAAACAAAAACGCGGCAAATTCCTAGACTAATATTTTTTTGTCGGAAAAGCAAAGGCATCAAGCTCATACGGCCTCGTCGGTTTTCGTAATTTTATTTAATAATCATAACATAATTTTCTAACTCACGAAACAAAAAAAATTAAAAAAAAAACTGCATAATAAATGCGTATTCCTTTTTCAAAAAGATGTATAATGCTTTATATACAAACTCAATGGTGTAAACACAGATGTAGTTCAGTATAAATTTCGGTAAGTATTCCAAATTTAAATCACATTCTCCCCCTAGAGGATGAATGAAATTCAGTACAATTTTCTTTCCCTGTTTTTAACAGATTAAAAATGACTATTGTTATGTTCGCTTTTTGTGGCATAGAATGTCACTTTTTTGAGCAAGTGGTACGAAAAGGATATAACATCATTATCTGTTCGACCTTTTGGTTGGAGGTCGGCTCCCAGTCTATCTGGATACAGCTGAGCACTTTTTTTTTTTTAGCTTGGTAAAATTATCAAATAAGTCCTCCCACCCCGGGCAGGGTGGGAGGGACTGTCAGACTTTTACTGACTAAAATCCACGGTGTTCCTTCAATAACCCTTTACGTACCGGGGTCACGGTAATGGGATAAGTCCCACGACCCCGGTAGGCTTCGGCCCTCTACAGGGGGGGCCTCGTCATATTGCTGACGCTCTTTGAGGCACGCGTGGAACACAACGCGCCGTCGACCCGGGCATGGTCCATGGTCGGACAGCGAGTTGCCCTTTACTCGCTGTCCGCATGCCCGCGCCTACGGTGGCCGGAGATCGTCGGCCGACGTCCGACGCCGTGGGCGTCTACCACTGCGGCTGGGCTGGAGGGAGGACGCCATCCTCTCCCTCACGCGGCCCGCCTCTTCCTTCGGAAGCATGACTGCATCGCAGAAGGAGGCGACCGCGTCCCACTCCCTCTCGCCCCGCAGCATGGCCTCGACCAAAGCCGGGCGCGAGAGGTCTCCGCCTATCGCCGCCGTGAGGACACGTCGGTGCTCTGCCCAAGCGGGGCAGTCTTGCACCGTATGCTCTACTGTGTCCTTAGGGCGACCCTCGCAGTGGTGACACCCAGGCGTTTCTTCCTTTCTCATCAGACAGAGGTACCTCCCGAAACTTCCGTGTCCGGTGAGGACCTGTGTCATGCGGTAGGTCAGGACGCCGTGACGCCGATCTAGCCACTCCTCAAAGCGGGGTCTTACCGCCACAATTGCGGCGTGCCCGGACAGCTGAGTACTAGTGTTATACATGGAGCGACTGCATATCTTACCTCGAGAACCCCGGAGGCTGGTAGGTAACACAATACTCCTTGGCAAGACCAGTGCCGGATTTCCTGGCTTCTACTAATAATGACTGTCAAAGTTGTGCAAATGATAGCCAGGACCAACGGACCAACTTAAGAAGGGACGGAGGGAACTCGATATTTATGTTTACACATCCAGACATTGACCTCGGCAGGCATTGCTTAACCTCGAAGACTCATCTGGCTGCTATTATTAAGCTACGAGCTCTTTTTTTTTTTTGAAACCTTATATTCTCTAAAGAATATAACGTTTCAAAATAAGCAAATGGGTGGCTTATGAAATTGAAAACGTCACACGGCCACAAATAATTTATTCTATTAAGATCACTGATCATAACATTCCCTATAGAAATAATATAGCTTAAGGATTAGGACAGGTCCGAAACCGAATAAGCGGTTCCATAAAGTAATATCAAAATGTGCAAATAAATTCTTCCAAAATTAGAATTCCTAACTATTTTGGTTCTATAAAATGACAACCCGTGCCAGACGAAGCTTGTCGAAATAAACCCATTTACAGAAAGTTATCGGCGAGTCTGAGTTCGTGCTACAAACGATTCCAATGGGAATCGGAGAATTCACTGTATTTACCTATTACCGACCTTCTACTTACTGTTCGTGGGTGTTAATTGAGTAATCATTTTGATAAAGCTCCTCTAAGATTATATAATATGTCACAACTCGAAACTCTACTCCGTAACTAGTCGGCAAACAGATGAACATACTTACATCATTTATCAGGTACAAGTAACATTGATATATTGTAAAGTACCTTTTATTTATGTTTATCTTACATAATATTAGCTCTTCAGAGCTTAAGCGAAAGAATGACGCAACTACGCAATTTCCCTTGTCATTGTAAACGGTAATCGATTCCCAGCGATTAATAAGCTTAAATTGTTTAACAGGATCTTCATTGTCTGGCTCAAAGACGATACTCTTATAACAACAAACTTCGCTTAGCCTGAACTAAGACTTACCATTATAACTTCGTTATTCTCAAAATGTACTTCGCAGAAGTGCAATAAGTAACGTAAAAGCTTCGAGTATATTAAACTACTAGCTACTGAAAACCAGTGTAAATATAATTATTTAAGTCAAACTTGGCTTAGCACAGACTGTGTTATTGAGCGTAAAATCATCTCGCGTTATTAGAGAATCATTTACTATTCGGAGCGAGTGAGCGTATTACATAAATAAACTGTTTGCTTTCGGTTCGTGTTTGCGTAGGAGGACTATCGAGAGAGGCAACAAACACACGTACAGAGGACGTCGCGGGCGGTGGTTCTGTGATATCTGAAATCTACCGAAAATCTTGTCACTATCCTATCAAGGTTAGATTGCATGAAATGATCATCTACCAACACTATGAAGACAACAGCAAAGTCATTCAATGATTTTGTAAGTAGTCCTTTGAATCGTGTGTGTCACAAAAATACTTACTCATACCTAATTATTGATCTAAACACGTCTTGTGTTAGCATTTCCAATCTAAAATCATGCATTAATTTGCTTATGGAAATCATGATTGCTCATTAACGCATCAGTGTGCATGCAGATGTAGGCTTGTCAGGCAATTTCTGGAACGTCATTTGCACTTTCCATTTGCGAGGATGATGAATTAATCGGGAATCAATTATTAAACTTAACTTAGCTTTTAACGTTGGGTTAACAGTCAGTTTGGATAGATGCGCTCGAAATTGGATTGTCAGAATACACGTAAATGTAATCAGTGTTTCCGTGATGCCTTTGTCGGATCAAATGGTGAATGATATGCGAGATTGATTTAAGATTTGCCAATAAAAGGGAAATTACAAAAAGAAAAAACGTATTTGTACACTGATGTCAATCGTAAAATAATTTCTTATGACTATATTGCTCAAATTCTTATATTATGAACGTGAAGAAACGGCAAAAAAATCGAAAATGTGCGGCTGCCTAACAGTAAGGCATATTTTATGAAGTGTCGTCGAAGGCTACATGTTCTATATACAGTAACTATGTAAAATATTCGCGAAACCCACATAGGGGCCACATCGGCTGATAGCTGATAAATTGAAGCCTGTACGTGACCGCCCGCGAGCCTTTCGCGAGATAGGATCATGCTGAGTCAGCGATGTCGCGAATATGAACACCCACGCTTTGGACACTACATGATATTTGATACTGAATGGATGTCTAACTGTCACTGGATAAATTACGAATAAAAATGAAATATTTGACATGTGTGACTCGCTGAAAGGGACGCAGTTTGGACAGAGTTATTTAGTTTTTGAGGGTGACATGTTTTGCGCAAGATGTCGTTGAACTTCCATATTACATATTTTGTGTAGATTAAAGCTGACACAGACGATGGACAAATTTTTGGTGATAAATGTCTAGATTTTTCTTATTTGCTCGTTCGTCTTCGTCACATAGTTCAAGACATTGTTTTATGATAAAAACTGTCCAAGTGCGAAACGGACTCATTCCTAAAACATTTCATACAAATAATATGTATTATATAATTATTGTTACTCTAAATTTGGGTTTTGCTATCTGTGTCAGAAATTAGGAGGAATTTCATGTATGTATTTTCAAAAATTATTTCCAATTTATAAAACTGGAACACAAATTGAGACCGTCTCAGTAAGCCTTAAGCATTTTAGATTAGGTATTCAGTAACATTTAGACATGTTTAGTGTAGTTTATGGTATTATGACGGTTATTGGCCTAAATTAAATGCCACCAGAGTGCTTGAAAAGTGATTTGATTGGAACGTTTTAGTCGTTTTTGTGGCAAACTTTTTATGAAGTGTTCCATTTTAAAATTGATGTTTTTAATCTTAATTGTATTGGACCCCATCCTCAATAAATATGAACATGCACTATGTTAGAAAAAACAATTTATGCGTGAATCCATATTCTACAAAAACTTTACGAGTTTGAATAAGAACTCTTTTCAGGAATTAATCTACAAAGAATTTGTTGTTACATACTAACATCTGGAACCCTTTAGAACTAGCTTATGTTCGTACTTTTACCCACGTTAATGGATTTTATTATTCCAAGAGAAGAATATACTACAAAAGAAAAGTCGAAATATATAGGTAATTTGCCATGCCATTATTTACTCTGGATCCTCATGGGAAGAGGTGAAAGTAATTGCCGAAATAGGCCTAGTTGCTATTTCTAAGTGGCTGAACACTAATCTCCTAACTCTCAATACTTCAAAGACCAACTTCATCTGTTTTTCTCCCACTCAAAGGTCTCAGCCCTGTGAAGTTTTTCATGTCAAGATACATGTCTGTGATGGTCTTCTGCCTCAAGATTGTGACTGCCAAACACTGCAGAAAGTAAGTTGGTTGGTTGTTACGAGTAATCAGAACTCCAACAATTAGACACCTGTCTTGTCAAAAAGTATTGTGTTGTCCAGTTACTGGATCAAAGAAGTCAGACATTCAGAACGTACATATGAAAAATTGGCCGATTTCATGGCTTAGGGGAGAAAAATTCGTACTCATGTAGAGCCAGGCATACTCCCTTTTAATACAAATTTTATTAATAATTTCCTGATTCCCTTAAATTCAATGTCTTGTTCTCTAAATGCAATAGTCGCAATTTTACTTGTAAGTTTCATTTCATCTCCTAAAAGATCCTTTTGAGCGTGTTGCATACGGTTAAGTGGTAGCATTGGAAAGTTGCAATGTCAACCTAAAGGTTAATTGTAATGGATTAACCGTTAGGTTTATATTGCAACTTTTTAATTTTGTATCAATTATGTTAAGACAATCCAGTGTTTTTTTGTAATCATCGGGGGTGTACGACTTTATTACTCTCAAGTGTAGTTTCAAACTTGCCAATATTCATGTCTCTAGTTACGACTGCGTCGGAAGGTATCACCAAAGAAACAATAAATTAACTTTGTTATTATTTGTTTATAACACAGATACCCTTTTAGTGAGACCTTCATGACCACGTTTAATGTTATTGCTAGTATCTATCACTTGAGGAACCTATGTACAAAGTTTCAAGTGAATTCATCGGAGAAATAAAAAGTTTCATATAAACTTTGACCCCCTTTTTAACCCACTTAAGGGGAGAATTTCCAAAAATCCTCTCTTAGTGCTCCCCTACGATCCCAAAGAAACATACATGTCAAATTTCAGCTTACGACTAGTAGTTTCAGCTGTGCGTTGTCTGTCCGTCAGTCAGTCACTCAGTTTTTTTTTTTTTTTTTGTGTGGCATCTCGCAGGTCAACCTCTGAGGTTGTCGGCTGCTTAACCGGGCTTGCCTGTGGTTGCCTTAATTAATAAATTAATTAAAGCCTCCAGCCAGGGCTTATTAGAAAACTTACAAACTAGGCGACTACACGCTAAGGGCACCCCCTGTGGGGTACGGACCTCGGCTTAGGGCGTCGCAGTGGGAGGGCAGCTAGGGACAGGCTGGATCATATCATTTTTATTATTAATAAGGGAATTTAAAGCTACTGGCTCAGCGTCGCGGGCTGGCTCTGGCAAGGGTCGGGGCGGACTATTACGGGGACGTCGCGGCGGGCCTCGGCGGCGAGGACGGAAGGACGGTCGGTTTTTGTTTTTGTGTGCCACTGTACTTGTTTCCCTACGGCTCTCTTGGAGCAGGGTGATTGCGTCATCGGGAGTGACAAGGGTATGCCTTGGTTGGCGAATCTTAGAGATACGCGAGGGTTCGTATTGGGCGGCCGATACGATAAGGGGATTCCTATGTTGGATTGCAGTATCAAAGAAACGCTTGGAGACACGTTTCATGAACTGCTGGATGGTGGGCATCTTGAGGTCTACGTGAAGAAGCTCATTTCGAACATAAAAGGGGGCTCCCGTGACTCTACGGAGGAATCGGTTTTGAAGGGTCTGCATCTTGTGGAGGAGGTAGGGCTTTGCGTGTGCGAAAACAACGCAGGCGTAGGTCATGATGGGACGGATGACCACGGTGAAAATACGCAGCTTGCACCTGAGTGATAACTTGCTGCGGGAGCTAAGAATGAAGTGGAGCCTACCTAGAGCGAAAGCGGCGCGCGAACGTGCCTGCTTTATGTGCTCAGCGAAGGAAAGGTGTTTATCGAGGACCACGCCTAAGTATTTGGCTTGCTTTTCCCAGGGGATCGGCTTGCCGTACATAGTAATCGGACGGGGGGAGGGTGGGTTTATCCGCGGCTTAGAAAAGAGGACTGCCTGGCTTTTGTCTGGATTGACTTCGATTCTCCATTTCCGGAACCACTTGGCCAGAGTGTTTGCGGAAGTTTGGAGAGTGCGAGCGATGGCATCGGGTTTAAGACCGGTATAATAGATAGCCGTATCGTCGGCAAATAGGGCTAGCTGAGTATTTTTATGCTTGGGGATATCGCTAGTGAATAGCGTGAAAACGAGGGGGGATAGTACGGAGCCTTGAGGAACTCCTGCGCGAATGGGATGGGGGGAGGAAAGCTCCCCCTCAATTCGGTAACGAAAGGTGCGATTCGATAAAAAGTCCCGTAGGATGAGCACGAGACGGTCAGGCACGCCGAGTTGGTATAGCTTATAGATTAAGCCATTGTGCCAGACTTTGTCGAACGCTTTCGCTATGTCGAAGAATAAGGCTCCCGTTATTGCGCCCCGTTGGAAGCCGGCGCTGACGTGTTATATGATGCGGTGGACTTGTTGGATACATGAGTGTTCGGTTCTAAATCCAAACTGCTCATTGGGTATAAGACTCTTTGCTTCGGCAAAATCTATGAGCCGCTTATATATAAGCCTTTCATAGATTTTACCAAGGACTTTGAGTAAGCTAATGGGACGGTAGCTAGACGGGTCAGACTTGGGCTTGCCTGGTTTGGGAATACCTATGACGGTGGCCTGTTTCCAGGTTGCGGGGAACATATTATTGCTCAATGCACCATTGAAGATGGCAGTCATTAGCACTATAAGCTGGGCGGGGAAAAGTTTGAAAACCCTATTGGTGATGCCGTCGGAGCCAGGGGCTTTTCGCGGTTGGAGACTTTTAATGATATCCTGGACCTCATCAGGAGTGATGGGGGCCAGTGGATTATTGGGATCTTCGACGGGCGGAAGGGAAGTTCTACGTTCGACTTCGGCGTTCACCATATCGAGGTGGGCTTGGTCTACTGGTTGAGAGCTGGGAGAACACTGGGACTCTAGGCTGTCGGCTAGGCATTCTGCTTTTTCAGAGTTATCGAAGGCGACACTCTTATCGGGACGAATGAGAGGAGGCATTGTGGCCTCTTCAGTGGATCGTAACTTCCTCTGAAGCTGCCAGAAGGCAAGATGGGTGGGCTCAAGTTCGCTCAGCATCTTGTCCCAGCTCGCATTACGCTGCTCGGTAATGCGTTTCCTTACAGCACGCTGTAAGTTGCGCATGTGAGCTTTGTTTGCGGCGCAGGGAAAAGCGCTGTACGCACGGATGGCTGCGTTCTTCTCGGTTATCAGATTCCGTACATCGTCCGGGAGTTTCCAGTGGTGGTCTTCCACTACAGGAACTTCCCTTGAACAATCGTTCAGGACGGATTGTACGTGATTTGTAAGCGAGTCGATCGCCGCCGTCGTGTCAGCGACTGAGACTATGTGGTCAGGAATGGTGTCCAATTGAGGCGACGTGGTGGATTTCAGTTTTTCACTTACTTTCCTCCAGTCGGTGATCAATTGGGTCGGAGGAGGTTGGGTAGGATCATGGTTACCCGAGCGGGAACCTAGGTGTAGGATAACAGGACGGTGATCCGAGTTGAGCTCGTGAAGCGCTTCTATGGAGTGTAAAAGGAGGTTTACATTCTTTAGGAGCGCCACATCGAGGACATCGGGGTTATGGTTGGGGTCGTGTGGGTAGTGGGTGGGAGTCATCGGAGCGATGACGTCGTAGTTTAGGGTCGCGCCTAGGTTATACACGATTCTGCCTCTGGCATTTGTCGTGTTGCTGTTCCAAGCGGGGTGTTTGGCGTTGAGATCGCCCGCTAGTAAGACGGAGTCACTCAGGCCGAAGAGAGTCGTGAGATCGCTGGTGAGCGCGATAGGATCGTCTGAAGCAAGAGACGCGACCGATGGTGGGGGATGGTAGGCAGAGATGATGGTTATCGGAGGATGACCAGTCATGCCTAGTCGACAGGCAGAGTACTCTAGGTGAGAGAGAGGCGCGGGTGGGGTCAGAGGGATGCAGTATAACTCCTTTCTATAATAAATAAGGGTACCGCCGCCGTGGCAACGTGTTCTGTCATTGCGAACTAGACGGTAATTCGCAATTTTGGGATCAGCGCGGTGGGGTTTCAAAAGGGTCTCCTGTATAAGGAGGACGTCTAATTGGTGGTCGCGGAGGAATTTAGTTATTTCGGCGCGTTGGTTGAAAATGCCATTGGCGTTGAAAAAACCTAATTTGAGGGATCGAGGCCTAGTGTGGTTTGTGCGTTGGGAATCCATTGGATCAGTCCATCGCATCCATCTGGTCGAGACCTAGCACCACATCACTGTGTGTGCTGAATATTTGGCTGTACATTGCCGTCGTAATTTTGCCGTTATTCTGCTGTTCGGCAGCCAGAAGGGCATCGCGGAGAGATCTGGCTTGGCGGGTCATAAATAACCTATAATGGCGCAGTATAGTCTGGGCGCAAGCCTCGCCGTGCGCGACGGGTGAGGGATTGGGCGGTTGTTTGACTGCAGGAGCAGCAGTGGTTTGAGGCGCGGGTTTGTGACTGGCTGTGGGCTCTGTAGCCACGGCTATAGGCAGGATCTGCGCTGCGATGGGTATATCCATCAGTGCCTGCAAAGGTTTGGCAGGGGCCAAGGAGGGAAAGGCTTTTTCGTGGTTTAGCCTGTTCCACGGGGACGGTCTCTGAGGAGCGAGACGTTGGGGAATTTGAGAAGAAGGTGCCTCTCTCTGTTGGCGGGCGTTGGCGCGCTTCGCTAATTTAGGAGCGAGTTTGGGGGCTTTGGGACAGCCGCGGTAGTTTGCCGGGTGACCGGTCTGGCCGCAGAGAACGCAGCTGGGTGGTTCCGAACAGAGGGTTCGGTCTTTAGGCCGTGGGCAGTCCGCAGTGCTATGCTCGCCCAGACACTTGACGCATCTGGGAGTCGCATAGCAGTTGCTCTGCGCATGGCCATACAGTTGGCAACGGTGGCATTGTCCCACTGTTGCGGTTTTGTAGGGCTTTTCTATTGAGATACCAGATAGGGAGCAAATAGACTTAATCTTAAATATTGGGTGATGACCTTCGGTTGGTTCACAAATGACAAGAACCATGTCGTACAATTCACCGCCTCTCGCTTTATGTAAGCGATGGACGGCGATCACTGGTATACCTTGATCGGCAAGGTCGTCTTTAATATCCTGTACTAGGATTTCTTTAGGGACACGTTTAATAATAACACGAGTGGGCGTGTCCTCGGGGAAGGAGAAAGTGTGAAAGGAAATATTCCTTTCACGGAGGGCGCGATATAATTCCCTATAGTCGTTCGACGTAGGGACGGTGACTTTAATGCCATTTTGGCAGGCACGGGCGTTTGTGTAGTTGATCTTTCGATCAACACACATCTTAGACACATCAGTCCATTTCCCCTTGTCCTGGATGTAAAAGGGGGGCGGAGGGCGTTGCTTCCTTTGGGTTGAGGAAGTTTGGGCTATCGGGCTGGGGGGTCGACTATCCTGCGCGCGAGTGGAGGTCGTTGGGACGGGGCTAGCGGGTCGTACGGGCGTTTGAGTTGGGGACGGGGGTGACGCGGTGGTCTTTTTGGCCTTGCTGGCCTGGGAGGTTTTCCCTTTCTTCCTCTTGCCGCCGGTGACGACTTGAAAGTCGTCTTCCGAAGATGAGGGGCATGATGACAAATCATTGTCGGAGTTGTTATTGGACATAGGTTCGGTGATGTCCATTTCACGGAATTCAGGTGCAGCGCACACCTGCGCGGCGTCCATTGTTTTATGAACAATGGGATTAGTAGGTGGGCCGGAAACAATGGGTGATTTCGGGAATCGGGCGATCGGCATGACTTTGTCGGCGGGCGGGGGCAATTGAGGGCTATCTACCGGGAAGTCGTTCGTTGTTTGATGAACAATGGGATCGGAGTTAATAAACACTTCCGTGAATTGACCAACTGGGATGCCTTGATCGGCAAGCGGGGGAGATAATGGGCTGTCAAGCGCGTCACTAAAATCAGCGACGTTGGCTTCGGTAGCCGGAGGACTATTAGCGATTTCACGCTGGAGTTTTCCGCCATATTTGGCGGAAATAGCAGGGTTTTCCCTAAGGATCTCTAACAATATCTCCAAAATATTGGAGTTCGCCATGATTGGCGAATGGATCAAAAATTTAATGAGGAAATTTTGGAGATTTCTCTCCCGCGGGGGGCCTATTTAAAGCCTAACTGGCCTAACTCCCCGGATGGATGGGTCCGGGGATGTGTAACCCTCCCAGTCGGGTAGAGACTGGGAGGTGAGTACCTAATGGTGAGCCCTAAGCTTGTAACCGGTCGCCAGTCTTATTGTGCGAACCGGGCCCTATTGGGTCTAGTGCGAAGGGGTAGACACACCCAACCGACACTAGGTGAGTAGCTGAAAAGGAAACTCAGTAACTAGGTTTGACTAGGAGATCCCCCAAGGCCAAAACCTAGCACTCGACTCCAATTGACTGCTTCACCCTGAAGGGGATCAGCGGGTGCGTCGGGTCAGCACCCCCTTGGTTTTGTTGACACCGTGAGGTTTCCACCAAGGACCACGAAACTGTGGTTTTACCCTGAAGGGGCCAAACCAAATTGTTTTTGACGATACTCTGTTAGAGAAACAGGAAATCCTTCACCGCCTCGAAAAAGGCAGATCCGGACCAGGCGTCGTAGTCGGCGACTACGAATGACGTCACGGCGAGCGCGACGAAGCGATGACACAGACACAGAACGATCGAGAGCGCGGAGCGGTACGACCGTCGCGGGCGAGCGTCGGAAGCGGAATGGTCAGTCACTCAGTAACGGAAACGTTTTATATATATTGATGGCTAGCTTCTGCCCGTAACTTCGTTCCCGTGGGAGGGTTTTCCCGCGTAAAATCCTGATCCCGTGGGAATTCCGGGATGAAAAGTAGCCTATGTGTTTTTCCAGGGTATAAACTATCTACTCGCCAAATTTCTTTCAGATCCTTTCAGTAGTTTTTGGTTGAAAGAGCAACAAACATACATACATCCTCACAAACTTTCACATTTGTAATATTAGTAAGAATTATTAGTAAGATTGATGATGTTCACCCATTTACGTGCTGACCACAGCAAGCGATGCTTAACTTTGAAGATCAATCTTTGAGGCTGTCATTATTTAGTCAGTTGCTTTATAGGATATAAATATCTAATTCCATACCGAAAATATAATTGGATAAGTATAATACCTACGCAAGGCGAGCGTATCAAACAAACTCAGGGGCTGACACATAGTGGTATGATTTAGATAAGTCGCCCGCTCTGCACGTTTTGCCGTTTTCCTTTTGTGACCCCTTGATTTTAAACACAAATATATTTACAATATTGTGATATTCTACAGATCAAGAAACCTAAGCCCTATTTTTCGGGTGGGAAAATCATCGAATGACTTCTCCCGCTCCGGTTGGAGCGGTTGTTCTACTGACTAAAAACCCATTCTCTTCCTTCAGTTGCCCTCGCATTCCGGGGCTGTGGTATCTCGATAGAATATTTCCGCAACCCGGGCGGCCAATGGCCCTAGGGGGCCCGGTCAATAGTGTTGACAAATCTTAGAGGCGCCCGTCCCGGGCCTAGTCCTTACCGTCAGTGAGCTAACTGCTCAACGTCTACAGGCCCGCGCCTAGGCGCCTGGTTGGAGACCGGCTTGAGATCCCCGACGAAGATACCTACGTCCTAAGGTCCTTTTATAGGCTAGCGCTATTAAAGTCACAATCAAAGTAACCATTTGACATTAACAGCGCCTTTAAGTCGTAGACATAAGGATCGTTTCGTAGGTAAAGGTAAGGTACAATTGTTGTGAATAGTTCATTAAGTGGATTTCTTTATACCTGTCTCCATAAACAGTGTTTATAAACTCTTATTTTAAGTTTGTGGCATGGCTTTTGGAGGATACGCATCCAAGGGAATCACAACGATACAAATGTTTTTTAGCTTGTGCTCATTCAATAGGGTATAGGAGATGCAAAATACAGATGTAAATAATTTTATCTCATAAATTGGTTAAATGCGAGGAAAAATGGTGACGTGTTTAGCTTATTTATTTAGTCAACTTCAACTTCAGCTCTTGTTAAGTGGCCTAGCCACCACAATTTTACCAATATCACGTGTATAATTATGATAGACCATCAAACGTATTTATTTAGACAATTGATCGATTATATTATTTTCACATAGTAGTTTGACTGATTTTTATTTTGAAATTTTGATTTATTTGTATTTTATTATAATTTTAATTGTTTTGACTTTATTTTATGAATAACATAATTAATTAACAATAAATATAATTAATTAAATTATAGTTATGTATTTTAGTCCGATATAAAGGTTTAAAATGAAATTATAATTATATATACAATAATAATAAAATTATAATAAATGACACTTAAACACAACAATCTATGAGGCAAATTTGGTCAAGATGAGTCCGGTGTAATCCTGCCGACTACTACGAAATAACTGTAAAAACACGAAAACAAACTCAGAGGCCTAACAGAAAAAAATAAAGGCAGAGAAAACTCTTAATTAACTGCTAGTGATCTTCCACTTAGGAGCTAAATGGCAGAATCAGCGGGTCGTGTAGGGAACACATCTCAGTTTCTGGTCGAACTAGTCCTCACACGGTGCATTACACTCGGTCACCGCATTCGAGAGCTATTTGCTGCCCGGGATCAGATTAATGTTGCCACTTTTCTAGTTGTCGTAACCACCAAACTTTGCCCGACCGCCGTTACCCACTCTATTGTATGCCAAAGGGAATTATTCCTGCTGAGTAGCTTGGAATCTCGCGGTTTAGGAAATAATTGGGTTGAACCCGTGAAATAAGACGGACTTCTTGCCGGTGAGATAATGCTTTATGTATGTTGTTTTTTATTTAGTTGATCTGTGGGGAATCTCGCATTGTCAGTACGTACTTTTAAAGTTGTTGGATTCACAACCTACGGTATATTGGTCTAACCTCGTGTGTTTACTTTTTTACGCCAGTGACCAGACTATGAAGAAATACAGTGTGTATCTGTGTTTGCGCACGAGTGCACTATACGCGTGGTGAAGGCTAAATCTTCACTGAAGTTGGCTGCCTTGACCATCATTCGATCTATTGTTTTTCATGTGGAATAGCTGAAAATATACAAAACTGGATTTATTAAACCCGGAAAACAAAAAGCTTTGAGAACAAAGATAACAAATATTGAAAATACAAGTGAAAACATAAGGTACCATTATGTTTTATACGACTTATTATGGTTGTTTTGATCGTTTTAGAATAATCTAATATGTTTTCTGTATGTGTGTTCCTTAAGATTACTTAAATCCAATAGTTGTTTCATGTAATTACTTAAGGACTAAACAAAGTCTTGGAATGGTGATAAATTAAATATCTAATAACATAAAGTGTTATAGTTCACAATAATTATTATCTCATTCTTAACAACCGCCGGATGACTGTATAACCTGCCATGTCACACAACAGCATTACACTGCAAGTGTTCTAAATACAACGCTGAAATAATACTGCTGAAATATAGCTGGGTTGCTATAATAAGCATGAACCAATTTGCATGTAACATTTTATCTACAGTATTTATAAAAAGTCCGTAAGAAGAATAAAAGCAACACCCACATTTTGGGACTGTGTCAACCCACAATAAAATGAAAACAAGACACCTGCAATAAACTTACTCCTTATCATACAAACATATTATACAGAACCTACTTAAAACAGAAAATTCAGTGTCCGTAATATTACAATTTAACGGCGACAATAACCCGAAAACATTAAAATGAAAACTTTTATCAAATAAAGTACAATTTAAGCGTGCGTACGCTGCGTGGGGTAAAAATGCGGTAAGAGTAGATACATTCCCTTTACCTCTTGCTTCCGTTCACGCGCAGGTGGAAATATTACGTCGAGGTGTAAATGGGCCCCGGCAAGGCCATTATTGCCGTCGTTAAGTTAAAATTTTCTCTGCTGAATAGCAAAGCGAATGTGAGATATAAACACAGACATTTATGTTATTTGCAAACGAACATCGAGATGAATATTATGTAAAATAAAGGTGTCTACAGAAAATTAGATGCCCCTTTATAAGCAAATAAGCTGGATGTGTGTTTGTCTTATTTTTTTTATTGTTAGATGAATATGTTGGTTTTCGATGTTATTATGTCTCAAATAAAAGGTTAAAATGTTGGCAATCATAAAGCTTTCTAGAGTCGAGACAAGCGCAAAGAGCTCTTGTTGAAGGAATACAAAACACCTGTAGGTAGCGTTACATTATTTTCTCCTGAGACTTGTTATAAAACACGTAGTTAAGGTTTGCATGCTACATAGAAGATACTCTGAGAAAAATAAAGTTGTAAAACTATTTATATGTCAGTATGGAAACATGGTTTACCGTAGATTTAATTTTATGTTTACCCCAAAATGTTTTGCTCCACTGAAATAAAAAGCAGAAACGAATCAAGTAAATCGTGCAGAAAAAATAGTCCCTAAATTCCTTGTTCACCGTCCAATTCACTGAGTCAACTCATATTACCGTTAAAGAATAATAAGCTGTTTCATTTGGTACATTCAGTTGGCCAACTGACGTCAGTTCAACAAAACAAGCTGGCAATAGGAGAGATTTCCCTAAGGAGTGCTATATTACGACTTTCCATAGAGGAAATGAACGTAAGTGTTCTGAAAAAGTGGGGGCGTTAGTAATTTGATGGTCGAATTACTTTTATGACGGACTGCCACTTTTGTTTCAAAGTAATGGCCTTTGTCACTACTTTGTTGTGGGTGTCAACATGGCGTATGAAATAGAATATGGAAAAAAATACTGAAGATGAGTAAATACCATATGTGGAATACAGTATACAGCATCACATTCTTTGTCTTTGTAGGTATCTACTAATCATTTGTTGTACACGTGAAACTGAAGCTCGAAGCAAGTTAAGCCTTTGCTCCCGGCAGTCACCTTTGACAGTCGTCACGTGTAGTCAGAAAAGCCAGAAGACCTGACAGACAATATACCCCTAGGCAAGACCAGTATGGTCTTGCCTAGGGGTATATTGTTTCCCCAGGCGTCGGGGATCATGAGCCGATTTCCAGCCATCGTAGGCGTGGGCCTGCGGACGGCAAGCAGGGGTCGCTCACCATCCGGTAAGGACCAGGCCCGGGTCGGCGGCGCGTCGTGTTCCACGCGCGCCTCAAAGAGCTGTCGACACCAGCGACGGGGCCTCATAGGGTCATTGCCTGCCGGGGTTTGCGGGAAAGTTCTGCCGAGTTACCGCGGCCCCGGAAATTTAGGGCAGCCAAAGGAACAGGGTGGGTTTTTAGTCAGTAGAAATCTGACACACCCTTCCGCTTGACCAAGAGCGGAAGAAGTCATTCGATGATTTTCCCACCCCAAAAAAAAATGGGTATATTGTTACCTACCTTACGGTTATGGAGGTCAGGTAGTCAGTCACTCCAAGTAAAACAGTAGTTGGGAAAACGCTATACAAAACTGACACGTGAAACTGAAAACTAATAAATACGAGCATATAGTAAGGTTTTTCTAAGACCCACTTACTTCTTTTTTGCCCATTAACATTCGTTAATTAAAACACGCTTTTAGTTAAACTGAACACGTTGTGTAATTAGATATGTTTTTAAATTTAAAAAATTGCTAGGAATATTAGTTAAATCATATTATCATTTCATGCTTTAAACGGGTGGTGTAATTTATTAAAGCTAGAAAAAACATTAACCTCGAGACCGTAGGCGTAGGTATCATATAACATCGACCGAACCTAAATAATCGTTAATTAACTTTATGGCACGGTTCATTTTAGAACTTGAGTAATTAAAGGCTTAAAAAGCGCCCGTCTAACGCCTATAGTGTTACAAAGATACTTCATTACGCGACATAAAACCTTTTGTGCAGGCGAGGTTGAATATGATATTATGAATAAGTATGTTGTATCGTATTAACTAAAGAATGTCAGGAGAGTTTAAGTGAGGGTAGTAAAAACGATAAGTTTTCACGCATATACGTGTAACAGAATAAACGCAATTCCTGAAAGTACTTGAATCCATTTCCGTCATTAAATAGGTGATAAATATTGATGGAAAAATCTTTCGTTTAACTTAAAATGGAAACACAGTATCATGACAAATTAATAGAATCCTTAATTCAAGGAAGTTGTGTGCGTGTCGCATCGGTCGCTAACATTGCATGGGTGTATGCGTCTGCGTAAGGATATTGTATGACGCACATACGTTTTTCGTTTAGTGAGGATAATTATTTTGTAAAAAATGATAGATAGATATATAGATAGAATATATTCTTTATTGTACACCATAACAGTAAAAACAAAATTATGGACTTAACAATTAAAAAGGGTGATACAATGGGCGGTCTTATCGCTAAAAGCGATCTTTTACAGACAACCTTTGGATGGATTTGACACAGAAGGAGAAAATAAATACGCGGGTAGTCCACGGTGTACTAATTATCTATATAAAATACAAAACAATAAATAACGTTCTCAAAACATATATATACATACAAATATTTAAAACAAAGAAAGAAACAAAGACATACATAATAACAACAATTTAAGGAGAGAGATATAGATCTTTTACTAAGATTTTGAAAGAAGATAGGGTTTGTGCTTGTCTTACTGACACGGGTAGAGCATTCCACAGCCGTACTGCTTGAACTGCGAACGACTTACCATAGAAATTGGTGGCGTGACTCGGTACCGCAAGCCTTAAGTTTTCTGATGACTTCAGAGATTTGGTTTCAATTTATTTAGTTACGAATGTTGTTTTAGACATATAATTTAATATTCTGATTGGGGTGTCTGAGGTATTGCGCTTAATCTGTTACACATTGTATAATGTTTGTTTTTTTTTTTTTAATCTCATTATGTTGTTCTAATCTCATTGAGTAATTAGTTCTGCCTCCTGTAGCTGCTTCGTTGGTCTAGTGGTCGGAAACGTTACTGCTGAGCAAATAGGCCTCGGGTTCGATTTCCGGGTCGGCCAAAAAGTGCTTTGTAACTGACTTCAAAAAAAAGGAGGAGGTTCTCAATTCGTCTTGAACTTTTTTTTATGTATGTTACCTTCTTACTCGCAGATGGCTGGACCGATTTCAAAAATTCTTTTTTTGTTTGAAAGGGTATACTTTTTAGTTGGTCCCATTGTCGTCATGTTTGGATCTGATGATGGAGAAATCGAGGGAACTCTTAAAATATTATAGGCACACCTGTAGCGTTTTGGGTATTTCTTATAGTACCTTGTGCAGTTGCTCTCGAAAAGCACCATTTGAGGAAGTGGCACTGATGATGAAGACCCCAGATGGCCACCCAAACTACTCAATAATAAGTATTTCGTGGATTGCGCTTAGATTACTTGAATATAGATGTTAAGCACTTTATGCTCGTCACAATGTATATGGTGAAGTAGAGCTGATGGTGATGTACCAGGAGAACTCAAAAATTAACGGCTCTGCACCGGGAAAAGCAATATTTTGTAAAAGGTGATAAGTAGTTGATATTTTGGCTTTTATAACTAGATAAATTACAAATCGACTCACTAAAAAGCGTGAAAAAAAAATTGCAAAAAAATAGAACCGAAAAAGTGTCATCAAAAAAGAAAATACAAAACAAATGACACCGACTACCGAAATTAAAGTTATTTTTGCCCTTGTAGTGTTTTTATATAGAAGTCGGTTCTATTTTTTGCAAATTTTTTTTTTTATTAGAAATTTCTCGTTAATAGCCCGGATTTTGGTAGTTGGCGATGTGATATCAACTGTTAGGCCTGCACGGCGGTCCTTCGTTATCTCGTTAAAACATTTCTGCAATCCTAACAGGTCCCGTCGATGCTGGTGACTGCTGTTTGAAGCCGGATTGGATCACGACACTCCACAGACCCGGGTTTGGTCCTTACCGGACGATATCCCTGCTCCTCATCTGCAAGCCCGTGCCTATGGTAGCCAGAGATCAGTTCGCAATCCCGCAACACCTTGCCTGAGAAGACCTCATACTGTACTTTTTCTTACACATCAAACTTATTCATTAAACCCTAGCTGAACATCACGTTGTACCAGTCATATAAACGCTGTTTGGTTGCTCGTGCGTCAGGGATGAATTTGTACTTAGTTAATTAATAGATACTAACCATTAGCTCATATTTTGTATACTAACTAATGGACCAATGTTGTCAATTCAATAAATATATTAATTCATTGCTAGTAACATACATAATATTACTTGCCAGCAAACCATTGGGTTCAGGTCAAAGGGTTTAAGCCAGGCTTGAAACTAAATTATAGTGACTAAATATAGTCTAAGCACTTATGGACGCCCAAGTTTGGAAATGGTATAACCGACGTTGACGGCACTTCTACTGATAAAACTATGTTAGGGGTACCTACGTCAGGAATGCGACGAGCGCATCTGTTCCTTAGCTCAACTTAGCTCTAGGATAAAGTCATATAACTATTTTGTGTAGATACAGTATATCGTTAATAGATAAAATTGAAATCAAGTTGACTAATGTTTTGTCTTTTACACATACTCGTATCAATATTTATCGTATTAAATACAAGTAGTTTTTTGGATATATTATGTGTAGATACTAACGTATGCCTGATGATCGCCCGATTCCCGAAATCACCCATTGTTTCCGGCCCACCTACTAATCCCATTGTTCATAGAACAATGGACGCCGCGCAGGTGTGCGCTGCACCTGAATTCCTTGAAATGGACACCACCGAACCTGTGTCCAATAACAACTCCGACAATGATTTGTCATCATGCCCCTCGTCCTCGGAAGACGACTTTCAAGTCGTCACCGGCGGCAAAAGGAAGAAAGGGAAAACCTCCCAGGCCAGCAAGGCCAAAAAGACCACCGCGTTGCCCCCGTCCCCAACTCAAACGCCCGTACGACCCACTAGCCCCGTCCCAACTACCTCTACTCACGCGCAGAATAGTCGTCCCCCCAGCCCGATAGCCCAAACTTCCTCAGCCCAAAGGAAGCAACGCCCTCCGCCCCCCTTTTACATCCAAGACAAGGGGAAATGGACTGATGTGTCCAAGATGTGTGTTGATCGAAAGATCAACTACACAAACGCCCGTGCCTGCCAAAATGGCATTAAAGTCACCGTCCCTACGTCGAACGACTATAGGGAACTATATCGCGCCCTCCGTGAAAGGAATATTTCCTTTCACACTTTCTCCTTCCCCGAGGACACGCCCACTCGTGTAGTTATTAAACGTGTCCCTAAAGAAATCCTAGTACAGGATATTAAAGACGACCTTGCCGATCAAGGTATACCAGTGATCGCCGTCCATCGCTTACATAAAGCGAGAGGTGGTGAATTGTACGACATGGTTCTTGTCATTTGTGAACCAACCGAAGGTCATCACCCGATTTTCGAAATTAAGTCCATTTGCTCCCTATCCGGTATCTCAATTGAAAAGCCCTACAAAACCGCAACAGTGGGACAATGCCACCGTTGCCAACTGTATGGCCATGCGCAGAGTAACTGCTATGCGACTCCCAGATGCGTCAAGTGTCTGGGCGAGCACAGCACTGCGGACTGCCCTCGGCCCAAAGACCGAAACCTCTGTTCGGAACCACCCAGCTGCGTTCTCTGCGGCCAGACCGGTCACCCGGCAAACTACCGCGGCTGTCCCAAAGCCCCCAAACTCGCTCCTAAATTAGCGAAGCGCGCCAACACCCGCCAACAAAGAGAGGCACCTTCCTCTCAAATTCCCCAACGTCTCGCTCCTCAGAGACCATCCCCGTGGAACAGGCTAAACCACGAAAAAGCCTTTCCCTCCTTGGCCCCTGCCAAACCTTTGCAGGCACTGATGGATATACCCATCGCAGCGCAGATCCTGCCTATAGACGTGGCTCCAGAGGCCACAACCAGTCCCAAACCCGCGCCTCAAACCACTGCTGCTCCTGCAGCCAAACAACCGCCCAAACCCTCACCCGTCGGGAACGGCGAGTCTTGCGCCCAGACTCTACTGCGCCACTATAAAATATTTATGACCCGCCAAGCCAGGTCTCTCCACGATGCCCTTCTGGCTGCCGAGCAGCAGAATAACGGCAAAATTACAACGGAAATGTACAGCCAAATATTCAGCACACACAGTGATGTCGTGCTAGGCCTCGACCAGATGGATGCGATGGACTGATCCAATGGATTCCCAACGCACAAACCACACTAGGCCTCGATCCCTCAAATTAGGTTTTTTCAACGCCAATGGCATTTTCAACCAACGCGCCGAAATAACTAAATTCCTCCGCGACCACCAATTAGACATCCTCCTTATACAGGAGACCCTTTTGAAACCCCACCGCACTGACCCCAAAATTGCGAATTACCGTCTAGTTCGCAATGACAGAACACGCTGCCACGGCGGCGGTACCCTTATTTATTATAGGAAGGAGTTATACTGCATCCCTCTGACCCCACCCGCGCCTCTCTCTCACCTAGAGTACTCTGCCTGTCGACTAGGCATGACTTGTCATCCTCCGATAACCATCATCTCTGCCTACCATCCCCCACCATCGGTCGCGTCTCTTGCTTCAGATGATCCTATCGCGCTCACCAGCGATCTCACGACTCTCTTCGGCCTAAGTGACTCCGTCTTACTAGCGGGCGATCTCAACGCCAAACACCCCGCTTGGAACAGCAACACGACAAATGCCAGAGGCAGAATCGTGTATAACCTAGGCGCGACCCTAAACTATGACGTCATCGCTCCGATGACTCCCACCCACTACCCACACGACACCAACCATAGGCCCGATGTCCTCGATGTGGCGCTCCTAAAGAATGTAAACCTCCGTTTACACTCCATAGAAGCGCTTCACGAGCTTAACTCGGATCACCGTCCCGTTATCCTACACCTAGGTTCCCGTTCAGGTAACCATGATCCTACCCAACCTCCTCCGACCCAATTGATCACCGACTGGAGGAAAGTAAGTGAAAAACTGAAATCCACCACGTCGCCACAATTGGACACCATTCCTGACCACATAGTCTCAGTCGCTGACACGACGGCGGCGATCGACTCGCTTACAGATCACGTACAATCCGTCCTGAACGATTGTTCAAGGGAAGTTCCTGTAGTGGAAGACCACCGCTGGAAACTCCCGGACGATGTACGGAATCTGATAACCGAGAAGAACGCAGCCATCCGCGCGTACAGCGCTTTTCCCTGCGCTGCAAACAAAGCTCACATGCGCAACTTACAGCGTGCTGTAAGGAAACGCATTACCGAGCAGCGTAATGCGAGCTGGGACAAGATGCTGAGCGAACTTGAGCCCACCCATCTTGCCTTCTGGCAGCTTCAGAGGAAGTTACGATCCACTGAAGAGGCCACAATGCCTCCTCTCATTCGTCCCGATAAGAGTATCGCCTTCGATAACTCTGAAAAAGCAGAATGCCTAGCCGACAGCCTAGAGTCCCAGTGTTCTCCCAGCTCTCAACCAGTAGACCAAGCCCATCTCGATATGGTGAACGCCGAAGTCGAACGTAGAACTTCCCTTCCGCCCAACGAAGATCCCGATAATCCACTGGCCCCCATCACTCCTGATGAGGTCCAGGATATCATTAAAAGTCTCCAACCGCGAAAAGCCCCTGGCTCCGACGGCATCACCAATAGGGTTTTCAAACTTTTCCCCGCCCAGCTTATAGTGCTAATGACTGCCATCTTCAATGGCGCATTGAGCAATAATATGTTCCCTACAACCTGGAAACAGGCCACCGTCATAGGTATTCCCAAACCAGGCAAGCCCAAGTCTGACCCGTCTAGCTACCGTCCCATTAGCTTACTCAACGTCCTCTGTAAAATCTATGAAAGGCTTATATATAAGCGGCTCAAAGATTTTGCCGAAGCAAAGAGTCTAATACCCAATGAGCAGTTCGGATTTAGAACCGAACACTCATGTATCCAACAAGTCCACCGCATCGTAGAACACGTCAGCGCCGGCTTCCAACGGGGCGCAATAACGGGAGCCTTATTCTTCGACATAGCGAAAGCGTTCGACAAAGTCTGGCACAATGGCTTAATCTATAAGCTATACCAACTCGGCGTGCCTGACCGTCTCGTGCTCATCCTACGGGACTTTTTATCGAATCGCACCTTTCGTTATCGAATTGAGGGGGAGCTCTCCTCCCCCCATCCCATTCGCGCAGGAGTTCCTCAAGGCTCCGTACTATCCCCCCTCGTTTTCACGCTATTCACTAGTGATATTCCCAAGCATAAAAATACCCAGCTAGCCCTATTCGCTGACGATACGGCTATCTATTATACCGGTCTTAAACCCGATGCCATCGCTCGCACTCTCCAAACTTCCGCAAACACTCTGGCCAAGTGGTTCCGGAAATGGAGAATCGAAGTCAACCCAGACAAAAGCCAGGCAGTCCTCTTTTCTAAACCGCGGATAAACCCACCCTCCCCCCGTCCGATTACCATGTACGGCAAGCCGATCCCTTGGGAAAAGCAAGCCAAATACTTAGGCGTGGTCCTCGATAGACACCTCTCCTTCGCTGAGCACATAAAGCAGGCACGTTCGCGCGCCGCTTTCGCTCTAGGTAGGCTCCACTTCATTCTTAGCTCTCGCAGCAAGTTATCACTCAGGTGCAAGCTGCGTATTTTCACCGCGGTCATCCGTCCAATTATGACCTACGCCTGCGTTGTTTTCGCACACGCAAAGCCCTACCTCCTCCATAAGATGCAGACCCTCCAAAACCGATTCCTCCGTAGAGTCACGGGAGCCCCCTTTTATGTTCGAAATGAGCTTCTTCACGTAGACCTCAAGATGCCCACCATCCAGCAGTTCATGAAACGCGTCTCCAAGCGCTTCTTTGAAACTTCAATCCAACATAGGAATCCCCTTATCGTATCGGCCGCCCAATACGAACCCTCGCGTATCTCTAAGATTCGCCGACCAAGGCATACCCTAGTCACTCCCGATGACGCAATCACCCTGCTCCAAGAGAGCCGTAGGGAAACAAGTACAGTGGCACACAAACACAAAAACCGACCGTCCTTCCGTCCTCGCCGCCGAGGCCCGCCGCGACGTCCCCGTAATAGTCCACCCCGACCCTTGCCAGAGCCAGCCCGCGACGCTGAGCCAGTAGCTTTAAATTCCCTTATTAATAATAATAATGATATGATCCAGCCTGTCCCTAGCTGCCCTCCCCTGCGACGCCCTAAGCCGAGGTCCGTACCCCACAGGGGGTGCCCTTAGCGTGTAGTCGCCTAGTTTGTAAGTTTTTTAATAAGCCCTGGCTGGAGGCTTTAATTAATTTATTAATTAAGGCAACCACAGGCAAGCCCGGTTAAGCAGCCGACAACCTCAGAGGTTGACCTGCGAGATGCCACACAAAAAAAAAATAACGTATGCCTGATGTCAATGTACTGCACTACTGTACTGTGAGCACTCGTATTAATATGCAATGTGTACAAAAAGATTTGTTTGTAACAAAAAGCAGCCATGTGATTAATTTATACAACGTGTAATTTAAAGGGTATATATAATACATACCAAGTGCACGGCTTCTTTGGATGATAATAAACGATATGGCAAGGGTTTTCTAATCCTATGTGTACATGTGTGGAGCATATTAGAAATTTCCATACATTGATACCAGAGACCGAATTTTCAAAATTAAGAAGAACGAAGAGAATTATCGTTTTATTGGCACGTTTGTTATTATTGATATTCAAGAAACATAATTATTAAACCAATAATTTGGGGTCAATTCTGTGAGTCACTTATTTTGAGCTGAAACTTTGCATAGAGACTCCATACCAGATGTTGTGTTCAGTCCTTTTGGATAGATATGAGGTTTCCGTTACACGTTGTATATTACTAGCTTTTGCCCGCAACTTCGTTCGCGTGGGAGGTTTTTCCAGCATAATTCCCGATCCCGTGGGAATTCCGGGATAAAAACTATTCTTTGTCCCAGGGTTCAAAACTATGCCCATGCCAAATTTCATCTAAATTAGTTCAGCAGTTTAGGCGTGAAAAGGTAGCAGACAGAGTTACTTTCGCATTTGTGATATTAGTATGGATATTGATGGAAATAAAAAGGAAAAACGAACCAGTATATAAACAAATATATATTAGTTAATTAAAACGAAAAAATGCTCGTGTATTTTTGGAGGAAATCATTTTTGAATCACGCTAAGTGCATGTTCATCTTTTACACATGAATGTTCACCAACGGAAATACTTTGCGATGATTTTTTTTTTTATATTTTGCAATTGCAAAATGTCACTATACATTTTTAAAGCAAAGAAATAGCGTTCCACTCTTAGCTCTCACGTTAATATAAGAAGAGCGTATTACTCCCAGGAGAATTGTAAAATGCATGCAAAGGTGATAACTTAGACGCTCTTACATTGTCCTACAGCATGTTTACATGTTTAGAAGTTCAGATTTAATTAAAAAGATTGCAGATATTTCTCTAGAGATTGTTCTTGTTCTCGACGACTTCTAAATCTTATAAACGACACATTTGTGTGGGTCGTTGGAAGCAATTCGACTGTCGATAAATTTAGTGTAAACATTTGAAATTGAAGTAAGTTAAAACAAATAGGTATTACCTTTTCTATTATTATAGGTCTGTGTTTTCTGATAGCAGTAACCTGGAGGTCTTTAGGTAAAAAAAATATAGGTTTCTAGGTAAGCGTGCTTCATCTTCGACCATATCATCGCTTACCATCAAGTGATATGATGGCCAAGCACGAGTTGATCGATGATAAAAAAAAGTACTTATTATCTTTGACTGACGACGTGGTCGAGTAGCAACATCTGAAAACTAGGCTCTATATTAATGTATCATGAGTTCAGCCGTGATCATGGCGCTTGCAACAGTGCCGAAATCGGAAACTCGAAACAATAAATAACATGGTAAATGTCCCGTTTTAAGTTCTAATAATACTGTTAATGACCATGTCACCTTAAAAACGTATATCTAAATATATATAACTCAAAGGTGACTGACTGACTGACTGACTGACATAGTGATCTATCAACGCACAGCCCAAACCACATGTTATGACGTAGGCATCCGCTAAGAAAGGATTTTGCGAAATTCCCACGGGATCGGAATTTACACGGGAAAAACTTCCCACGCGGGCGAAGCCGCTGGCACAAGCTAGTGCTCTATATGCTTTAATAACACATGCACAATCACACATTTTATTAGTGATTCATTTGGTAAGGGACGGTTCACACTAGTGTATAGCTCAGGGTATTACTAGTGACTACTGCTAACATTATACTAGAAAGTTAGGCTCGCAATTACAACTGCTATAAATAAACCCATTCTGATCACATCAATTACCAGGGTTATAGTACAATGTCAATCCGTTGTTAACAAGCAACACAATAACACTCCAATTAGTCAACCATTCTAATTAGTGCTATACATGTAACAAGCCTTTGTATTGTACCATCAAATAATTTTTACCTTCATTACAGTATCTTATTCAAAATTGTAAATATCCTTTTACTTATGTATGTTTATTGAACTTGAAAAGTTAGGCAAAATAGCTAAATCTATTTAGGTATTCAAATTAAGGGACTGCCTTTTGTAACTTCTTGGACGTCAAAAGTTATAATGAAGTATTCCAAACCCTATACAAAACTCCCCAGCATTACATCTTTGTCAGTTGTAGCCAATTTCATAATTACCATCATTTCAGTCCGGGAATCGTCGATGTTGTCAAGATACTTCTTTATGGCCCTACCTAGTCAATGCTTTGCTGCATCGGCCATTTCTTAGTCTAGCCTTTCCTTTTTGTTGGAAATATCATCTAATGACTGGCTTTCTCTAGATGGAGCGAAAAAGAGTGTCAGACTTCTACTGACTAAAAACCCACCCTGTTCCTTCAATTGTTCTTACGTTCTGGTGCGCGGTATCTCGTTGGAACATTCCGCCAACCCCAGCAAGTAATGGCCCCGTCAGGCCCTGTCAATGCAGCTGACTGATCTTTGACCGTCAACCCGGGCCTGGTCCTTACCGGACGATGAGCTACCCCTGCTCACCGTCCGCAAGCTCATGATCACAAAAAATAGGGTTATGATGACTATTTATTGGGTTGAATTTAACCATCTTCCTTTCACTACCGGTCTACCAGACGCACGGCTGGGTACCATACATACTTGGTTGATATACCGTCTTGTCATACCAAGCGCTTCTCCTCCACATTTATTGTGCGCACAGCCAAGCTGTGGAATTCTCTGTCGGCTTCTGTGTTCCCTACCACTTATGACCTTTCAGCCTTTAAAGCAAGAGTAAATAGGCATCTTCTGGGCTCACTCGTCACATCATAGACCTCATCTATCGCTTACCATCAAGCGAGATCGAGGTGAAGAGTCGGTTCGTCTTAATTTAAAAAAGAAACCCTTCCTCTACCTACATTTGAGCACCGCTCTTATAACTAGCAGATCTAGGTACCATTGGTTAAATTGTATCGTTTGCAACATACATAAGTCACCGTTATCGTGTCACCGTTTTGTGTTGTAGAAATTGTGAAACCGCCAAGCGAGCATATCCAAACATGCTTGCTTACATAGAATTTGCTTGGAGCCTTTGGAGGTTGTGTTTCTTGATGGCTTAGGTTACTTCTAGGTAAGCGTGCTTCATATTCGACTACATCATCGCTTACCATCAGGTGAGATGGTAGTCAAACGAACTTTCTAAAAATAAAAATAAAATACTTGGTCAGTCGAGTTGGTTGTACCTTCATCAGTTAATCGAACCAAAAAGACTTTAATTGACTTTAAAACTATTTTAATGAACCAGTTCTTTTATGAAATAACACATTCTGCCCACGGCTCCGCTGATGTGGAGAACACAATTTCAGCAAAAAAAAAATTTACATGTGAAAGAAGGATGCACACTTTCGCATTTATGTAATAATAGCTACTGGTGTGACGTAGCTTAATGACTTCAGTTATTTGTTTATTAGGCATATATTGAATCCGTGAAAGACACATAAAATTAAACATTTATCTAAAAACTGTTTCTTTTTTGATGTTTTGAAAGAACCTCCAGTCATTCTTGAAAAAAATCTGTCTCCACAACCCAGTAGCTGGGTAACTTGATAGATAGCCTTTGATCAGATTCAGTGTCAGATTTTTTGGCTTCTTACTATCCGTAGCTACCGTCAAAGATGTCCAAAAGTCAGCTGGGACAAACGGCTTATCGTGTTTTCCGAGGCACGGGATTCGAACCGAAAAACGGAGATTCCTTACAGAAAAACCTAATAAAACCTTTTTGCCCAAATCGGGAATCGAACCCGATACCACAAGCTCAGCAGTCGTGCTTGTGACCACTAGACTAACGAGTCAGTCTTTATTGACAGAAATTCAAAAAATAATAATTTTGAGGTTGCTAATTTTTTTTTTTGATACTGTTTTAAACAGCAGCTTTATATCCATCCCAGCATACATTAATTTATTTCAAACAATACAACAACAGGTACAATAATTATAGTACATTTAATTTCCTTTTTCTTTTTAATTCCGCAGTCTATCCTGCGACGGATATTAACAACGTGGAACAATGGATGCGAAGATGAATAAGTCGATAGTGTGCGTTTATTTTCCTGTTTTATTTGTATTATAAATATTGTAGAGATACTATTGTTTGTTGGACTGTATAAAGCTTTTAGATTTTGTAGCCTGTTGATTAAAGATAATGACTGTATCTGTATTTTACGTCAGATTCGTGAAGCTGAAATAAATAAGAGGCCAACTTACAAATACAAACAACTGTTTCACTATAACCTATCAGTGCTATTTTTTGCAATATTATCAAATTCCAAACTTAAATAACTATTAGATTTTCATGTAGTTCATGTTATGAATTCATATTACCTATGTAAAATAACAGAGGTACTTATCTATTAAAGATAAAGTAGATATTATGACATATGTCTGCCTGTAAACGGAAAAGTCCGCCGGTGAGAAAGACAGCGAAGATCGCGGTACCCTATAATAGGGAGTCAGTCTCGTTGGAGCTGCAACTCGATGCGGTCATGTTGTTAGTGCGTAGTTGTATTAAAAACTGTAAACGTGACGGCGCAAGACGTCACTTGTGCAAGAGTGATCAGATGGTGTTCCGAAGGCGTGATGGGACAAAGCGAAGCATCCAAGATATTATCACGCTGCTCAAACAGACCGATCCTGAACAGGCTCCCTCCTGTGACTTTCAACCACATCGACGTTATAAGCCTTTTAAAGGACATAGTTATCCTCAAGGCGAGCCTGGTGGACGTGCAGAAGAGGTTAGACGCATCCCAGGTTTGCGTAATGAAATTAGTGAATTGCGTAGAGAAGTAGCGGTAACTAGGTCACCAGTGGGTATATCGAACGTAAACACGTGTCGCTGAGCATGCCTTGACACATCGGGTGCAAGTTTCGCATCAGCAGTTTTGTTGTTGCCATCAACATCGAGTGCTGAGCAAGCAGAAAGTGCAGTGTGCGCGCTCCCCGCGCCTCGTCTGCTCGCTACCGTCCCTGCGAGCCCTCTCGCGCCCGCTGACGACTCTGCCGTCGCCTGTACTTCAGCATCAGCTACGGAAATTTTACACGTTGATACAACGACCCCGAATCGTGACTACGCTGCTATTGTTTTCACCGGAAAATCAGCAGCATCGCAAGTTTAGCAGCAAAATGCAATAGGGGTGAAACAGAACCAACATCCTAAGAAAATTCTGAAAGACAGTGATGGTTTCATAAAGTACAGACGAGGAAAAGGAAGCCTTCCTATCGTAATAATTGCGGTACAGCACCGACAGGACCGAACTACATATATGTATGTTGCGTCCAGCAGTACCAGTGACGCCGCTATTTATACATGTCTAGGCTGCATTACTCTACAAAAGTCGAAGAGATTATAGAGTACATTCGAATCAAGACCAAGTTTTCGCTGAGGGCCAAAGGGTTGGATTCTCATCACAATACGGATTTTAATTCTTTTGTGGTGAGGATTCCTACTGAATATCTGTCAACCTTCATGAAGGAAGAGTTTTGGCCGAAAGGTGTTGTGTTCCGGCGATTCCGTGGACCGATACTGCGCGACACACGACGCCGTTACAGACTACTCGTATGAAATAGTGTATATTATGTTGTATGTATTAGTTTATTGATAATAGTAAATAATAGTTTTACTGTGTAATTATAAAAAAAATGTATTAGTTTATAGTCATATTATGTATGGATAGTTTTCTATGGGCCTTTGGTAGCCTGAAATAAATAATTAAATAAATAGGGAAGCCATACGCTAAGTCGCCGATATGGTACGATTCAGCCTGTTCCTAGCTGCTCCAGCAACGCTCTAAGCCGAGGTCCGTAACCCACATGCCCTTAGCATGTAGTCACCTAGTTTGTAAGTTTTTTATAAGCCCTGGCTGTAGTGTGTTTAAAATAGAATTCATTAAGATTGCCACGGCACGTCTGGTTAAGCAGCCAACAAACTCAGAGACTTGCGAGATACCACACAAAAAGAACGCGTCACCATTACTATCGTGACAGGCATCTTCTCTCCCTTTCTAAACGAAGGACACCTGGACACCTATTACCCCTCCTATATCTATAATACCATGTGTAATACATGTTTTATAATTTTATAATCCTCACAGCTACTATAGGATATGTTTACCAGGGCCATACCCAACTGGCTCTCAAGAGCCACTGAGGTTGACGGATAAAAAGTTTCCCGTTAACCTCCATGGCATCATCCAACTTCAGGAATTATTGCTCAAAGGTAGCAGTCAATCACAAACCCTTCCTTATTTCAAAAACATAGTAAAAGATCTCTATCTCTATCTTTCTCTATAATTTTTTACTATTTTTTTATATATCCCAGCTTTTTTTTATTAATTTGTATATATACAACGTGTAATAGAATAAACGCAATTCCTGAAAGTAGTTGGTTCAGAATCGGCTTCTGAATCGATTTCCGTCATAAGAAATAGGTGTTAAATTTTGATGGAAAAATCTTTCATTTAACTTAAAACGGAAACACGGTATCATGACAAATTCATAAAATCCTTACTTCAAGGAAATGCGCTCATGTGTTTGTCGGCCGCTAACATTGCATGAGTGTATGCGTCTGCTTAAGGATATTGTATGACGCACATACGTTTTGCGTTTAGTAAGGATAACCACTAAAAAATGCCTAGGTTTGATTTCAATTTATTTAGTTACGGATGTTGTTTTAGACTTATAATTTAATATTCTATTTGGGGTGTCTGAGGTATTGCGCTTAATCTGTTACACGTTGTATATATACGTGTATTGTGTATGTAGGTTATTACTTATGTATTGTTATATACAAAACATAAGTAACAAAGTGAATAGTACACCATGGACGACCCGCGTATTTATTTTCTCCTGCTGTGTCAAATCCATCCAAAGGTTGTCTGTAAAAGATCACTTTCAGTGATAAGATTGTAACACCCTTTAATTTTTAAGTCCTTATTTAATTCTGTTATGGTGTACAATAAAGAGTATATCTATCTATCTGTCTATACATAAGACGAGACTAACAAACCGTAAGCCTCATAGGAGTCCAATTTAAAGTGATTCCAAACCATATGGGCACCGTATCCCATCGAATTTTACAAATATCTGAGTCTAGTTTTAAAATATATACGTGTCATATCATGTCTTATTTCCACTACATGACACTTAACAATATAAGAATCACCTAAAAACATTCTTTATGTAGTTCAAGCTTCGTATGTAATAACGAGTTTATTCACCTGTGTGACAGTCTTTGCCACTTGATATTCAAGTGTATTCCTATGAGGCTTACGGTTTGACGTATCGTAAACATTGGATGTAATGAAAACATTTGAAATGTCATCGTTAACTAGTAGAATCTTTAATCAACTGGCTTCTAAATTGACAAGTTTTATAAGAAGTACTTGAGGAAAATAATTTGAAATATAATTATAATAAATCTGGCTTAAAAAGAATTAGTCTCGTCTTATGTACGTGACTGCTACCTTTGAGCAATAATTCCTGAAGTTGGATGACGCCATGGAGGTTGACGAGAAACTTTTTACCCGTCAACCTCCGTGGCTCGATGACGTGGCCCTTGAGAGCCAGTTGGGTATGGCCCTGGTAAACATATCCTGTAGTAGCTGTGAGGATTATAAAATTATAAAACATGTATTACACATGGTATTACAGATATAGCAGGGGTCTCCAGGTGTCCCTTCGTTAAAAAGAGAGAGAAGATCCCTGTCATGATGGTAATGGCGACGTGTTGCTTGTGTGGTAACTCGCTGTAAGTTGTGAAGTCGGTTCAATTTTTCGTAAAAAAAAGTTTTTATTAAGATTAAATATGTTAAAAAATGTCACGCTTCTCATTGCTGTCTTTTGGATATTAACAGAATTTGTTCGTATGCATATTCATACATCAAAGTTACTACACAGTATATTAACAAATTCTATTACTACAGCGGATCAAGGAACCGATGAAGTAACTCCATGGCGCGGTATGCAGTCGAGTGGAGTAAGGAGAAGGCACCTACTATTTTCCAGCTGTACCTTTGCACATTCTAGTTTAAGCCCAGTAGCATGTGTTTTATGTCTTGCCAATAACTTATAAATAATAATTTAAAGTAAAATAATTGTATGGTTTAACTTGAACAAATAAATATTGTTAATTGTCTGTTTATTCTTCTTGTACACATTTCTAACTAAATGCTTAGCATCATTTTATGTAATTCATTTTATAAATTCATTTTGTCTATGTAATATAAGGACATGTATATTTGAGAAAAAATACAAGTAAAAAAGATAAAGTAGATATTATGACATATGGCTGTCTGTAAACAGAAATTTCCGACGTTGAGTTGTCCCCAGCAACGCCCTAAGCCGAGGTCCGTACCCCACAGGCCCTTAGCATGTAGTCGCCTAATTTGTGTGTTTTATATATGCCCTGGCTGAATTTAAATATAATCTATACTAATATTATAAAGCGGAAAAGTTTGTTTGTTTGTTTGTTTGCTTGAACGCGCTAATCTTCGAAAGTACTGGGTGGATTTGGATGCAATTTGGTATAGAAGTAGCTTGAGGCTTGAGGAAGGTTATAGGCTACTTTTTACGCGACTGCAAAAAAGGAGAGTTATGTTTTTACCGTGATAGAATCCACGGGAGCGAAGCCCCGCGTGAGTACTAGTTAATTAAGATTGCCACAGGCAAGCCCGGTTAAGCAGCCGACAACCTCAGAGGTGGACCTGCGAAAAGCTAAACACAAAAAAAAAACACAAATAAACGGTACCTAAATGATTTGTTTGTATTCAAAATCTACCCTGTACCATGCATGTATAGGTATATGTACATAGTTCGTGATAGTGAACTATACGACAAGGAATACTAGATAGTTTTCTGAAACAATATAATAATTATAGTCAGCTAGTTAAGTGTTTACTGATTGTCAAATTACAGCTTGCATTACACCTTGTAGTATAAGATTAAGCGCAATACCTCAGACACCCCTATTAGAATATTAAATTATAAGTCCAAAACAACATCCGTAACTAAATAAATTGAAACCAAACCTAGACATTTTTTATAACATAGTTATCCTTAATAAACGTAAAACGTATGTGCGTCATACAATATCCTTACACAGACGCATACACTCATGCAATGTTAGCGGCCGGCAAGCACATGAGCGCATTTCCTTGAAATAAGGATTGTATTAATTTAATTTAAGTTAAATGAAAGATTTTTCCGTCAAAAATTTAACACCTATTTCTTATGATGGAACACGATTCAGAAGCCGATTCTGAATTCACTACTTTCAGGAATTGCGTTTATTCTGTTTCACGTTGTACAATTACTCATAGTAGTGGTTGCGTGGTGTTCGAAATGTGAGCATAATTTAAAGTATTTTGAATATAAAACCTCATTTCAACTAAAAGAGAACCATAAGACATTCTTAGGGTGCGTTTCCACCAGAGATGTGCGATGGAAATGTGTCGTGCGAGGATGTCTAGCTGTGCTGTGAAAATGTGTGGGTGTTTCCACCAAAGCTGTGCGATGAAAATGTGCCTACGAGGATGTGTAGCGGAGCTGTGAAAATGCGCATTAATGTGTGGTGCGAGGATGCGCAAACCACGCAACACATCCTTCTCAACTCACATTCCTCGCAACACATCCCTCGTAACACATCTCTCAAAAACATCCCTCGCACACATCCCTCGCTTGTTTTGTATGCGCAAAAATCTAGCTCCCCTGAGCCGTTTCCACCAGAGCTGTGCTAACCGAGGCGAGGTAAATGAAGCGATTCTATTGGTTCTTTACAAACACATCCCTCGCTACGCATCCTCGCACATCTCTGGTGGAAACGCAGCCTTAATCTGTTCCAAGCATCGTTTCCAAAACTAAATCTTTTGGATAATCATTGAATTTTTCTTGCATTATCAGTGTAAACAAAAATCTTAGCTTGAAAAAATAAATAAATAATTTAAGACTCAAATTCACACCACCAAATTAGCTATCTAACCAAAAACCGTAAAATGCTGATCTGATATCCATCTTTGTGACAATCGACCAAATCCACCAAGGCACACTAAATTAAAACAGACAACTCAATCCACTGTGAATAGCAGCGCAACAGCCGCAAATAACATTATAATCTATTCCCAAATCGTATTTAACGGTTAGCAGTCGATAGTTCCTATTTCACGTGGAATAGACGGACGCAATCATTCGCCGACACCTTATCGTCAGCTAGTTAAGCGTTTCGCTGATTGTCGGATTGAGTTATAAATCTCCGACGGCACGCGATCTATCCCTTGAAACGTGGTTTAGTGATACTGGAAGCACCCCTTTATAGAATTGATGTAGTGTGTGAGGTTAAAGTGGAGAGTCCGGTAGTTTGTTTGCGTGGTTGTCTTATAAGATCCAGAGGAGCTCGTAGCTAAATAATAGGTAACCGCCGCAAGGGTAGATTTTCGAGGTAAAGCAGTACTTGGCAAGGTTGGTCTCTGGATGGGTGCCCTGTTTATTCCGCCTGTCATATGGACATTTTGGACATTCCTTAGTCAGAAGCCAGGAAATCTGACACTGGTGTTGCCAAGGATATCAGCTGCTTGGTTGTGGAGGCTCTAGAGCTTTGATTAGACCAATCTCTCAGGACTTAATGTCTCACATTTTCTAGTCATCCAAAGGTTGTGAAGGTGCATAAAAAATTAAACCAAGTGGTAATATTATGCGTCTGCTTCTTACTTATCCATGTAAGCCTAGTAACACATGCTTCTTCCTTCTATGATGCTACTATAGTCCTAATTAAATGAAAATTTTGATACATATTTTATTCTTAAAGATGTTTGTATTAAAATAAAACAAGTACCTCATTATTTTGCGATATTTTCAGATTGATTTCGCGAAAGAAATAAAATTGAAAGCTTTCAATGATCGCGTGTCGGTAGTTAAGGAAATGGATTACCTCGTAACAAGTAATTCGTGTATAATGTATTGATAGGGAATTCACAAGAGATTTTTGCCTATCTATTAGTAATATATTTCCGATGATGGAGCTTATTTTGAGACGGCATGTCTCATAGTCTGTTTGGATTAATCATATTAAAGGTACATTATATTTATTTTATATGTACATCATCGTATGTAGACATTAGTAAAATGTATTATTATTCACTTCCCCAAGTACGCTTGCTTACTATTAGAGACATTATTGGGAACCTAGAACTTACCAAAGTATTTAATTATTATAAATGTGCAATTGCATATTATACAAAATGTGTAAATTATAACAATGAACGACGCAGGTCAGTAACATCAGTATGTTGCTGACCTGCGTCGAAATATGTGATTAAACCAGTGTTTATTATCATATTTTACTTAAGTTACCCTCCACAATATTAAAAATACTGAGTTTAATTAGTAAAATTAGTGTAATAGTATAAAAGCGAGGGTGGGTTCTTACACTAATAATTTCTCCTGTATCGTGGGTGCCAAGCCTACGTTCGTAATGAAATTTCGCAGTTTATCCCGGAATAAAAATTAAATGTGTGCTATTCCACCCTATACCAAGTATAGTGTGTGTATTATAGTATTGTAAAAATATAGTATAAGGTACAATGGGGTTGACGTATCCTTGTGGATAAAAACCCCCAATTAAAATAAAAGAATAAAAAATAACTATGCCAAATTTTAAACAGATCTGTTCCGCAATATTGACGTAATTGGGTAACAAATATCAAAACGCCTACACGTTTCTGTATATAATATCATTTATATATAATAATAATAATATTATACACTTTATTGTACATAATCATAATCAACAACTTTTGTTCTATGACTTTTAAAAATTCGTCAAATTTTAGTTCACCAGATTTTCATACATAAATAAAAATATTAAAATTGAACGCCCTAAATGTTACGAAGTCTATGCGAAGCAAAAGAAAACGATTTATACTATCACTTTCTTTTGTTTCGCATGGACTCCGTAACATTTAGGGCGTTCAATTTAAATATTGTTATTTTCAGTGTTTTACAATTAACCCTGTATATTTGACAGAAACTTCATTACGAAACCATTCAGTAAAATATACCTATCCACATTGTGCGATCATGTCAATGCACTGTATATTCTCGGTGTCGATATTCACGACTACACCTCCCGTACAGCTTGTACAACACGGTCTTGATAGAATATTTGGTATCGGTATCAACTACATACCATACCTTTACGTTGCACCTTCACTTGCTTATAAACAAATTGTTACAAACTACTGAAAAGTTATAACTACATATAATACTAAAACCACACTCTGGTATTGCTCTTTCATAAAGCTCCTGTTGATGGCAAATGTCTTGAGTGTCGTCAGTACATCATTATAATCTGCTTAACCTTTTCTTCTCAAATATGTTGGGGTCGTCTTTCTGTTTAACTAGATGCAGCTGAGTATACTGACTTATCTGACCTCCACAAAAAAGTAGCTCGGTAACATTCATACCTATTACAAATACCAGTGCCAGATATTCGGGCCTCTGAATACCTGTTACGACTGTCAAAGACACTGTACAAATGACGGCCTGCACCAACGGTTTCACGTGCTTTACGAGGCACGAGGAATCTTGATACTTTAAGATGGTCACGCATTCACGAACCGATGTTGGCAAGCTTTGATTTACCTTGAAGATCAACCATCTGGCTGTTATTATTCAGCCACGAACTTCTCATACGTCATACGTCAAACACAAATAAAAATAATTCTCTTGACCCGATTTAGGCCCCGGCGGCAAATCTCAGCGCGGATATGCCTGAGGCGCAGGAGATTTTGTAGTGCTCAAGTATGTGTGCAGGTATAGGTACAGACGCCAGCACATGAAGTTACAACAATCTGTCAAATTTCTTTAATAGATTTTCAACTTTATTGTCAAAGAAATTAGGTTCAAGGTTGATTGGGAAAATTTGACAGTTTCGGGTAGCTTCATGTGCTGGCGTCTGTACATTATCTGTTCCTTTATTCACATAGTCTTTTGAGACGGCAATCCGATACCACCGGAGATAGATCAGGCGCAGGACTGACGGCTTAACGTGCTTTATACCGCTAACTACCAAATTTCTCAGTCATAGCTCATGACTGAGAAATTGCTAATAGAAAAACGCCCTAGTACTTTTTGCCAGAGCCGAGAATCGAACGAGAAACTTATTATTGCTCAGCAGTTTGCGAATACTAGAAGAACGTGGCAGTCGGTGAAAAATAATATATATTCAAATGGAATTAATAAGTAAACGAAAAAGGAAATGTGAAAAAGGAAACCAAGTATTTAAACCCTCTGTTTGTATGGAAATGCAAATGGAGGCTATAATCGTCTCCTGGCTCACAATAATTTGCATTAATTGCTTAGGATTAAGGATAAGCAAAGAGAACTAAAAAGGCGATGAAAAGTCGCCGATAGTGGCTAGATTATTTAACTATTCTTTATGAATTTGAATTGAGGGAAAATATAATTACCGAATCGTTAAAATATCATATTAAATAAACATTTTTGGTACAATTTGATCCTTTTAAGCTTTCATATCAATTGTTGAAATCATTATGCAGAGACACGAATTAAAATTCAAAATAGTTTATATATTAGTAGAATTATCTGCCAATACAAAGGATTATAATTTTGCATGCCTATCAAAGCACTGGCTTATACTTGACCGCCATAGATATTTAAACTCTATTCTCACTACGTTGTCCCACTGGTAGGCCTGGCAAGATCTTTCTAAAGACTTTTTAATATTTCTGTTATTTTGGCTTTGCGGTGCTATATCTAATATAAGAAATGATTTTATTTCAACCAGTTTTATTGCTTTTATTTTGCCAACTGTATATTTCTAGGTATTCTTTCATCACACTTAAAAAGTGTCCAAAATATTTCAGTAAATTCTGAATATAACTCTGATGTTAAAGTACATAGGTTAAGGCTATCAGTACCTAATGCCCAAGAAGTTGGCTCTTTAACCTCCTATACACCACAACTATGGCATATAATGATTATATACTTTATAATAATATTTACTAGATATTAAGCGAACACGGGATGTTCATTAATAATTAATACTGTGGTTCTGCCGTGTTGATAACATTAATCATTAAAATAAAACGCTTAACACTTAAGGAGTCGCTAATGGGTCCAACGGACCCAGTCCTTCATATTTTGCTTCATAAATATTAAAATTCGATGAATGCGACGTTGCCGCTCTTAGTACCTTTTAACGATAGTGTAGCACAGCAAATGGCGACGTCGGCAGTCAGTTAGCGCGCTGCAAGTGAGTGCTACGGACGTAAAAGGTGTGTGTGGGTCCGCCGGACCCGGTAGCGACTAAATACGTAAGTGACTTTTGCATTTTGTTATTACTATTTATTTACCTATTTTCTTTATTTCTTTCGTAGAAAATGGCAACCAATAGGGTTTTAAGGCCTGAAGAAATAGATGAATATCTAAATGAAGAAATAGAAAACGAAGACTGCTCTGAAACTGAAGACTGCTTAGATGTAAGTGAACATGAATCGGATTCCGAACAAGAAGGCGAAGTATTTAACTTCCCAAGGTCATCAGCATCAAATATACAATCTGAACGTGAACTAAACTCAGAGCCAAGGCAAGGCATCCGTCGACCGGCGCGGCGCCTGATCTCCGACGTCCGGATTTAGATTGTGTTCCATTGTCGATTTTACAAAATGGCTATTATATTGGTAAAGACAAAACTACTTTATGGAGTATTGAAGAACCCGCAAGAAATGTAAGAACTCGGAGTCATAATATCATACGTGAAGTTCCTGGGCCTTGTCAAGAAATGTTGAACTCAACTACACCGTTGGAAAAGTTTTGTCTTTTTTTCCCCGATGAAATGTTGACGAAAATAATGGATTTTTAAGGATTTTTAAAAAGTTCGAGACAATTTTGAAAGAGAGAGAGACTGTAAACCTACTAGTGTCATGGAAATAAAAGCTCTGTTTGGACTTCTTTTTTATATTGGAAAGTTGAGAGGAGCACACTTGAATACTAAGGACCTGTGGGCCACCGATGGTACCGGATGTGATATCTGCATAGCAGCTATGTCGAGAAGTAGATTTCACTTTTTGCTTAGATGTTTGCGTTTTGATGATATAAGAACAAGGCAAGCAAGAAAGGAAAATGATAAGTTGGCGCCAATTCGAGAGATTTTTGAGCAATTTGTGTGTTATATTCGGAAATACTACAGGCATGGAGAGCATGTCACCATAGATGAAATGCTTTTAGCATTCCGTGGTCGATGTCCATTCCGACAATATCTTCCCAGCAAACCAGCCAAGTATGGCCTAAAAATATTTGCAGTCTGTGATGCAAAAACTTATTATACATCAAACCTTGAAATTTACGCCGGCAAACAAAATGATGGTCCATATCAGATCAGCAACTCTCCAAGCGATGTGGTAAAAAGACTGGTGGACCCAATAAAAAGTTCTCATCGTAATATTGTCATGGACAATTGGTTTATGAGTGTTTCATTGATGACAGATTTACTGGACAACTTTGGCTTGACATGCTTAGGAACTCTCAGAAAGAACAAAAAAGAAATACCTCCTGAGTTTACTCAAACCAGAGGAAGACAGGACCACGAAACTTACTTTGGGTTTCAAAATAATACCACATTGCTATCTTACATGCCCAAACGTGGCAAAGTAGTTCTTTTAGCATCTACTATGCATCATGATGCTAAAATAGATGTAGGAACCGGTGAACAAAAGAAACCTGAAATGATAACCGATTACAATAACCTCAAATGTGGAGTCGATGTAGTTGACCAAATGACTGGTACATATTCTGTGTCTAGACGAACTCAACGTTGGCCACTGCATATTTTTTGGGTTATTGAATATTGGCGGACTAAACACTTACGTTATCCAAAAGGCCATGTTACCTTCTGATAACTTCACACGAAGAGATTTTATCAAAACATTGGCTATTTCCCTGATTGTACCACACCTTCATGAAAGAATTTCTATTACAAACATTCCTCAGCACATCAAAAATCGTATCCGAAATATAATACCAGAAATAGAACCAACTGCTGCATCCAACCCACCAGTGAGTGGACGAAAAGTGCGTTGCGGCCTATGTAATTGGAAAAAAGATAGGAAAACCAAAGTTTTTTGCACAAAGTGCAGTGTACCAATTTGTGGAGAACACATGAAGCATATTTGTACAAATTGTTATAACTAAATTTTATGTACAAAGTGTCTGAAGAATGTTGACAAGTGTGATTTTACTCCAAAGAAGATATTATTTTTTTTGTAATTTTTTTTTATACTTCTGTGATGATTGATCTCTCTTTGCTATTCCGTATAAATAAGTATATTATAGTTGTGTAAGTAAATACGGAAAATTTTGTTTAAAATAAGTAAATATAGAAATTACAATGATTACCCTAAATCTTGTCACAAAACTATGGAGAAATTAAGTATATTTTTGTAATAGCCTAAGTTTAAATAAAAAAAAAAATATTAATATTTGATTCAATAATATCTTTTATTATACATGTAGAATCCGTATAAGAAAGTAAACATTTACGTTTATCATGCAGTTCTGGAAAAAACTTATGACATTATACTGGGTCCAGCGGACCCGGTAGCGAGTACTTGTGCGACAAACTAGGACGCGAGTCCCTAAGTGTTAAACGATTTCGAATTTAATTGACATTTTTATTGATTATGTATTTTTATTTACGTTGACAGAGAACAAAATATTATACGACTGTACCATAAAGTTACTTTATACACTTTTTTTAATTCATTTATAATTAGAACAGAAAAATGTCAATTGACAGAATAAAGATTATTGACAAATGACGTTACAGTCATTAGATTACACACATACGAAAGAAATAGCGTGACGTTCCCCCCAAGCCCTCGCTCATACTCATATCGATATTTGAAATGTTAATTTCTGCCTCATTCCTCATTTGATAACCAATTTCTACGCTGCTTTAAGAAGATTTCTTGAAGTGTTATTTTTTTATTTTGTATGAAATAACTTACAATTATTTACGCGGGGAAATACCATATTAACTTCGACTTTCAGACGATGAGTTAGCGTAGTATTAGCTCACGTTCCGGTAAGGACCAGGCCTGAGTAGATGACGCGTTAAGGTTCACACGCGCCTCAAAGAACAATCACAGCATTTATGGAGCTTGATATGGGAATTGCCTGCTGGTCATCCGGGTATATTCTAATAAGATATTCCAGCCCTGAACTGCAAGGGCCACTGAAGGAACAGGGTAGGTTTTTAGTCAGAGAAGTCTGACTCTCTCTTCCGCTTCCGACCAGAGCGGGACAAGGCATTAGATAGTTTTCCTCCGAGAAAAAAAGGAAAACATCATATTGGTAAATCGGGCATCTCAGTGGTAATGGCATAAAATAGCAAAGGAAAAAAAACTACTTTAACTAATAAAAAATTAACACAAGGCGACTTTCAATTGAGTTCTATTTCATGTATAGGAAAAATATTAAACAGTGAAGAAAATTTCGTAAAAGAAACCGAGAGCTGTTCTTATCGTCATTATGCACGTAATACAAAATATGTTTGGTGTTCGTTCACTCTTGAGAAAAGTACAGACATGGTGTAATAGAAAAAACACATTTTTTTTTAAATAATTTAATTTAATTTAATTTATTTTGCACCATATTGTGCTTATAACATTTTACATTTGTATAGCATAATAGTCATTAAAAATAAACAAATAAACAAAATAAATAATGCTTTGTTATTAATCGGATACAGCCTAAACCTTTGAAATAAAAATTCGCTATTTTATTTTCTGTACCACTACTACTCTATAAATTGATATAAAATTAATGTGCTTATAGTTATTTACATACTAAACACGTCTCTTCAAATCTTTTTATAAAAACATTGTCTATGTTTCTGTTTTTTGGGCCTAATCTCTGAAATGGCTAAACTAATAGAAACGGGAAATGGATAAAAGACCGCAGAAGCTGTGGGGCAAGAAACTCATTTTATCTTCTCTTCATCCCGGAATTCCCACGGGATCAAGATTTACTCGGGATAAAGTTCCCACGCGAATAAGTCATGGGCACAGATCGCCTAAAAATATGTTCATAATAATATGTTAATTTACGTAGACACTTATACTGTGGACGGAGCAGTAAAAATTAATTGCAAAACTATTTCAAGCTAGACACTTCCAGTATTTCACAGTCTTTGCCCTCCTCGAGTCAGTGCTTGTACTAATAATCAAGCTTGTTGACTGATAGCTTTATGAAGTGGTTACACGGTAATATACCTATGTATGTGTAAATGATGTCCATATTATGGATAGTTTGTGGATGAAATCAAATCACTGGACAATTGAAATAATTCAATTATCATTAAATTTCAGAAATAAGTTGAGATAGCTGAAACACGTTTATTTCTTTCAACGTCTTTCGTTGCTTACCCTGAGTTCCTAATTACAAAAAATACATAAAAATGTTATCACGGAACTGTTGTAATTATAAATAAATAAGCAGTCTACAGCCAGCCTACAGTTATTAAGAAATAAATGTACGTTTTTAATATCAAACTTTAGTAAAAATTAAAACTAAATTGCTTTTTTTAACAGCTACGAGTTTTATGTTCTCGGGTTGTTATCAGAAACACCCCACCCCTTAAACCCAACGGGTGTCGTAAAACTTGAGATTATAACATTATATTTATTTATTAAAGTAAGATGAGACCAGACATGGTATTGTATGGTATCCAACTGAAAAACCTGAGAGAGAAAATATCCCTGGTAAGTTTAGGTATTCCTGCTATAAACAGGAACAATCAAGATTCAATATTATGAAGTTTGCCTGAAACAAAGGTTTTATAAACCTAGATCAGGCAGGTTCTACCTCAATCATTTTATGTACCTCATTAAGATAATTCATAATTTATATCCAGCCACTTAGATAACCTTCTTAGAACTATTATATATATGTACTAGCTTCGTCCCCGTAGAAGTCTAAAATATTTGACAAAGATTATAATAGCTCGGCTAATATGCATGATATAAAGATAATTTATAGCCTATAGCACTCAGGGATAATGCAGCTACATGAAAGCGAAAGAATTTTCAAAATCGGTTCGGTAGTTTCAGAGATTACCCCCTACATACAAACTTACAAATTTTACCTCTTTATAATATTAGTATATATATACTTCTGGACTATATATACATTTCTAATTGAATATTAGCAAATATATGTGTATTATCTTAGAAATAAATAACTCCGACTTACACGTCTATAAATATCTTATTTCTCCAAGACTACGGGTATTCGAACCTTCGAGGAAATACAAAGAAAGCAAAAAGTTGAAAACAGACCAAGTGTGAGTCAGATGGCGCACTAAGGGATCCAAATAATTATATGCAGAATTTTGAATATACATATAACGATCTAGAAAGTGCTATTTTGTGGCTTCGAGTTGCAAATATTGTGAATGTTATCGCTTTTTTATTACATCATAAAACCAGAAATGTATGGTTTTCAGATTTTTTTCCTGTAATTGTGCTGTAACTCAACGGAAAGTATCTTGATTTTCTGAGAACATTCAAAATATGTCGCATAGATATTTAACTATGATATAGTTTCAACTTGATATAATTATGAAATTGATAGTGCGTTTCTGAGCAAAAGGGTCTTAATTCATGGTAGACTGCCTGACAGACAACGTAGTGATCATTATATAAAGATTCCGTTTTTCCTTTTGCTTTGCGGAACCATACAAATTAGCACAAAATGTGTTACTCTTTTGAACGCCATCTTACGGTACCATATTAAAAAATCCTATGAAAATTTATTGATGAGCACTAACCATATTTATTACTCCAATATTGAGAAATACTAAGCGAACAAAAAGGTACTTTCTAGTTCTATAAGGTAGTTTGATCAGGCGTTCTAATAGCATTGATAAACAAAACTGTACTAAGACTAAGTAAGTTGGACGGTCTATAGAAAATTGTGATGCATAAAGAACTAGGATAGAGTAGTATGCATTTAAGAGTATTCAAGTGCTTCCATACCCCTCGGCGTAAATATGCGAAGGAACACGGAGTGCTCTTTGGCCTGCCCAGATCTGAATAAGTGGGTAGAGTATGTTTGAATATAAAACAAATAACTTACTTACATCATTATATTCCAGTACCTTCTACTGCTTCCTCGTGGAGGCGATCGGCGGCGATGACCTCTAACGCCCAACCCAGATTGAAACTACGGTGCGAGGGAAAATCAAATGCATCCCCTCCTTCTGCGAAGCAATCATGCTACCGAAGGAGGAGAGATCACTTTCTTCCTCGTGCCCCAGTCGGCGCGGGTAACGCCCCGGGCGTCGGGGATCGCGAGCCGTTTTCCAACCACCGTAGGCGCGGGTTTGCTGACGGTTCAAAGAACAGCCAGAAGCATTGACGTGGCCCGACAGGGTCATAGCCTGCTGGGGTTGCGGAAATGTTCCAACGAGATATCGTGACCCGGGATCACCAGGGTAACTGAAGAAACAGGGTGGGTTTTTAGTCAGTAGAAGTCTTACACTCCCTTCCGCTCCACCCAGATTGGGAGAAGACATGTGATGTTATCCCACCGAAAAAATTGGTTCTACTGCTAAGCATAAGTATCATCATTTACTTTATTTTATGTGTTGGCTAACACCATTTAGTGTCAAGAGTTTATAAGCCACCTAAAGTTTTTAATTTTTCTCTTCTTTCCATCGTTTTTGTTTGGAATGGATTAGTATGCTGAAGTGGCGCATGTGAGAGAAATATCAAAGCTGTTTCAATCGATGCCATAGTTTCACTCTAGAATGAGGACTTAGTTAGAAATAATTCCTAATTCTAGGTAACTCGATGTTAGCTGCTATACAATAACCCTTTGTTTTTGATCCGTTAGATATTTTTTCACGGAAGGTTTATCTATAGGTACTTATATTATAAAGAGGTTGTAAGTTTGTATGTTGGGGGTAAACTCCAAAACTAATCATCCAATTCCAAACATTTTTTCATTGGTAGTAAGGTGCTCTATTTGTGAGAGCTATAATAAATAGGCTATCAATTGGACACCCCATAATCGCGACAATAAGGCCCCTCTTTGAGGAGTGGCTAGAGAGACGCCACGGAGTCCTCGCCTTCCACCTGACGCAGGTGCTGACCGGACATGGCTGTTTCGGGAGGTACCTGTTTCGGATACAGCGGAAGGATACGCCCGGGTCGTCATTGTGAGGACCATCCGGAGGATACGGTGAAGCACAAAGTGGAGGTGTGCCCTGCTTGGGAGGAGCACCGCCGTGTCCTCGTGGAGGCGATCGACGGCGGCAATCTCTCGCGCCCTATCTTGGTTTAGACCATAGTGCGGAGCGAAAGGGAATGAAATGCAGTCGCCTCCTTCTGCGAAGCAGTCATGCTAGCGAAGAAGGAGGCCGAACGCGTGAGGGAGAAGCAACTCTCTTTCTCATGCCCCAACCACCGCGGGAGACGCTCCGGGCGTCGGAGATCGTGAGCCGATCTCCGGCCACCGTAGGCGCGGGCTTGCGGAGAGTAAGGACCAGGCCTGGGTCGGCGGCGCGTCATCTTCCCGTGTGCCTAAAGAGCTGTCAGCAACAGTGACGGGGACTCATAAGGCTGTCGCCCGCCGGAGTTGCGGAAATATTCTAACAAGATACCGCGGCTCCGGAACTTAAGGGCAGCTGAAGGAACAGGGTGGGTTTTTAGTCAGTAGAAGTCTGACACTCCCTTCCGCTCCACACAGAGCGGGAGAAGTCATTCGATGATTTTCCCACCCAGAAAAAAGGCTATCAATTACTTAATAACCAACAAGCAAAATAAAGATCATTTGTGGATCACTAAACTAAATTCAGAGCTAACTGACTGTGATAGACGAACGCACAGTTATTTACATGAGTGTTTTTTCGAGGGTCCGTTTAAAAGTTCAAATGTATGGAATCCTAAAAGCAGTAGATTTAACGGTACCTACCTATAGTCTGTTCTCACTAAATTGGAAAAAAATAAGTTTTTGAACACAAAATGAAAGATATACCTACATGCAATGTAGGTATATGTTTCATTTTTTAGAAGATAGTTGGGAATCGATCGATTGTTAACTCAATATTATGACGTGAATCGAAAAGGCCCCGGTCGCAAGCTTTGACCTAATTACGAATATCAACCTTCTGTGTCCTTATATCTAGCGATAAAGATGGGTAAATCACGATTTTGTACACACCATACAAAATCGTGCTTGCCGAGTAGGTTTTATACAGGTTTTTAAAACCATCTTCGAAGAGGTGACGAAGCTGTGCAGCGCACTGCCGTTTCCACTGACGTTAAGCTTTAAGTACCGTGACGCAATAAGCCTGTTATAAACATCTAAACCAAGGCTGAAAATAATTTTATCCGCTTTTTTATACAATGTTGTTATTTAAGTGTGATTCAATTAATGGTGTACAATAAAGTATATTCTATCTATTTATCTTTATGTAAAAAATTACCGTGGTATTGAGGTCCACATGGGGAATATTACCAGGAGTGTGCAGGATAACACGTAGTTTTTAACAAATTCAGCTCGGCATCGAACTTCTACGCTTAGTTAATAATTTATATCGCATTCCGATTAAAATCTTCGCAGGGATTCTGTTTATTTTTTCCCGGGTTCATAGCTAAGAAGGAATTAAAAGAAAAGAGAATCACTTAGGCATACCTTCTGGGTTTTAAGTTGATATCTACCAAACAGATACTACTTGGCAGCGTGTCCAGGCAAATTCAAAAAAGGAACGGCAATGCATCGTGTGTCATATAACACGAAACATTTTGATACTTTTCACAACTCGTATACAATTTACATACTTACATGAAAATTTTGACATATAATGAAGTATATTAAATCTTCTCAGCTGGTAATTAATTCAAAATTACGTTAGGTACTTAAGCTCAAACGATTATTAATTAATTAGCGTTTAATACCGAAATTTTGATGACTGTGTGCGTCACTTATTGATCAAGAACCACATCTAGATGAACTACAAACTTGATATTTGGTATCAAGGTATACAAAATTTGACTTGGATATTTTTATCAACAAACCAATGTATCTACCTAATAGTATAAGTTCAGTACAAACAGAAAGTACATAAACATTTCGTTTGTCTGTTGGCAATAAATACTTTTTCTTTCAAATAGAATATTTCAAGCTTTATTTTTTTTCGACGGGTAAATCATAAAATTATTCCGCCTGCTCTGGGTGGAGCGGAGAAGAGTGTCAAACTTCTACTGACTAAAACTCCACCCTATTCCTTCTGTAGCCCTTGTGGTCTGGGGCCCCAGTATCTCGTTAGAACATTCTCGCAAGCCCAGCACGTAATGGCCCTACCGGGCCCCTATTGTACATAAAATAAGTAAATAAATAAGAACTTGGCACTAATATAGATCTGGATTTTCGTGTCGGTCATCTTCGATCACATCATCACTTACCATCAGGTGAGATGGTGGTCAAACGAAACCCTATTATTGATTTTTTTTAAAGTAAAGTCGAGAACGACGCTGTATTCAATATTGAACTTGGCTCTCATTTCACATTTATATTTTTGATGAAATTTATTTTTACATAGATCTATAATGTGATAAAAACCAAGAGAAACCAAAAACCAGCTTTCACTTACAATATCATTTCTGTTAAAATAAAGCTCGTACATTTAACTGGCACTACATTTTCATGTGTGCTCACATTTTTGTTATGAAACAATGGAGTTATATTTTATTTTTCAATAGGCTTACTTTATTGATGTGTTCGATGCAGTTGCAATATTTCACTGGCGTAATACATGCCCTGTGTACACAGTAACGCGTTGCTGTGGCTCTATTCTGGCAATGACTGCAATATGCGTCCGACTGTATGAACGGGGCACTGGGGAGCTTTCCATCTAGATTGGGAGCCCGATGGCTATGCAGATATCAATTGCTTTAAAAATGTATTGTTGAAAGTCCGCCTCGGATTCCCGGCAAACTCGGACTTTTTCATCGTTATTGACTTGCAACTCTAAAGTTTGGAGCTGTAGTGTGCTGAAGAGAAATATAGATTTGGCTACTTTTAGAATGTCAAATGAAATAAAGAATTTTCGCGAGTTTGCTTTCTGAATGCCTTTATTTATTGTGTAGTAGCGATATAATAGTCAATATTTAACGAAGGAAAACTGAGTAGGATTAAAATGTCAAACAACATTTTTTTTTAATAATAGGCTCGCGTTTGATCACCATCTCACCTGATGGTAAGTGATGATGTGGTCGAAGATGCAGCACGCTTGCCTAGAAGTAATCTATTCACTCTTGACTTAAATACCCCTAGGTTATAGCTATCGGGAAACACAGACTCCGTCAGGGAATTTCACTCCTTAGCCGTACGCACAATAAAAGTATTCCCAAAACGTTTTGTGCATATGGGTGGGATGTCCACCATGTAACGATGGCGCATCGCCGTTTGTCTTGTAGTCCCATGATGGAACGAGCTTGGCGGAATTAGATTGTGTAATTCCATCGCATGACTTCGGTAAAAATAACTAAGACAAAGGCTATTGACCGAAACTTTGGAATTAATTCTAACAAAGTAATAAATAAGTAAAAGGTTGAATTCTTTTGCCAATTCCTTTATTTATGACAATATAGAATAAACTACCTACTTTACCTTTTGGCTACCTCAATTCAAAGACATAGCTTTTAAATACCTGCAGAGTTTGTTGACCTAGTTCACATTTCAACTACGGCGAACAAACAGATCGGTATTCTATATCTAGGAAATTCTTAGAAAGTTAGCTTACTTATACTGCTACAGACTTAAGCTAATAATCTGCATCGAATGAAGTGTACTTTAGCAGCAATAAGTATAGCAGCATCGAAATAAAAATATTGAGATGGTGTGTAGTCAATATTTTTATTTTTAAAGAAAATTGCTTAAGATTGTTAACTTTTTAATACTTTAGGCATTAGTTACGGCACTCTATTAGCCAGCAAATGCTGTACAGACTCCAAGGTAGTTATGTAAGCATGCGATATCCCTAATCTGCATTCCACAGCAAACCGAAGGCATTATGAATGTGAGCCACACTCTCGTCACTTGACATTCAGAGCGTACTGTACCATGTTTATACTCCAAATATACTTTTTATTCGCATTTATAGTCTCTACGTGGAAGGCAACATAAGACTCCTACACCAAGAGCCCGATTATGTAACTTTAAAGTTCGCTATTAGAACCGCAGGGCTTTTCTAAGATATTATATCAGTAGGAAATATACACTATTTTTGTAGGTAAACGCGGTGTGAATTTCCAAGAAAGTAATAATAATTCATTGAAGCCTAATGTTTCTCCTTGAAAGTGATAACTTCGATCGAAGCTTTTCATGGTAAAGTAGAAAGCGAACATATAAAATTGCATGCCTAATACATTAACTTTGATTAAAGTTTCATACAAAGACAACATCTTTGTTATTTCTTGTTATAATAAATTTTCGACTATTTCAATTACTTTTTAGAATGATGATTTCCAAGCGGCATGATACGCGCATAGTCTTTGTTGTATCTCCAAAATATTTAGTGAAAAGCTTTGTGTGAGAATATGCTGCTTCTGCCATTTCATATACCTACTTTTATATCAACCTACTTGTTTCAGATAAGAACAGAAAGCTGTCTATTCTTCACAGTGTATACTAAAGTTTCAGACAGGCTTGAAGCAACTAACGAAAGGAATTTCCTAAAGCCACTGAATTCCGCTCTGAATTTTCACTATCGCCTTATATACACGATCCTGGTCAATCGCCTGCTATTGACGTGTTCGCTTCCACGTTATTCGATAACGCCGTGTGCATACCTTACCTGTGTATTGTACCCCAAGCTTATACATAATACTCTGACCATGTGGTCCTATAGAAAATAAGCCGTCACTCAGTTACGGATGTCCTTAAGAGGCGCGATCGCCTTTTTGCGAAGACCCAACCCTAATAATTTTACATATTCCTTTTTAGAGATCAACTAAAATTCTTATAAAAGTAAGAGCATATTCAATGAATAGCGTGATTTGGCAGCGTGCCACTGGAACAGGTAGGTAAGGCTAATACGTATCTGGAAGCGTTTTACCTCTTGTTTCCATTAATTTTACATATACTTGCCAAGACTATAACGTTATGTTCCGTCTGTTATTGCGAGTAAGGAAATGTTCGACATGTTAGCGGAACGAATTTTGCAGTTGATCATGATGGTTTTAGCGTATTTTTCTGTTTGAGTAGTTGATAGAACTGGCAGAAAGCCCATCTGGCATCTGGTAGTAATTTGTACCTCACTACTGTCTTTTTACTGCATTGCCTCGTAGACCACATTCACAGAAATAAACTAAATGCGGTGTTGCACTTTAGTTGTGGCTTGCATTAAAATCGTGATGTCTGATCCAAGCAGTATACGAAGTATGTACTTTTTATTTATATTTAAATAAAAAACCTACAATTAGTTAACGTTGAAACCTGAAAAACACAAAATTAAAGTAATACCTACTGTAATAAAATCTTACCCTATTTAAATAAATAAAACAAGACATCTTGTAAAAGTAACCTTTTACTACAAATAAGTAGGTACTGCTATTTACATTAAAGCCACAAAAGAGTTCAATTTCCATTATGTCTGATAAAAGCTTGAACATTAATTTAAAAACTAACTCGTTTCTATTGTGTTCATTTTACAATAGCGTTTAAAAGCGTCCTTATTTAAGTGAAAATGCAAGGTGCTAAGTCTATACATACTTAAATGAAAAAATTATGAAAACAGATTGTGTACTTGCTTATTATTATTATGTATCTAAATCAGTCTGAATAAAGTCGACGAGGCAGGGTAAGGAACTGATATAATAGTTCATGGAAATAAATATTGGCGTTCACACTTTTTTCACATACATTTGAACATCTGGGTTTGATTGTACAAATTTGCATATGTTTTGTTTTCGTTAATTTTAGAGCACTAGCAACCACAAAGAGTCTAACTTAAGTGGCAGTTTGAGGGCGCATTGCTTGTAGAATGAAAGGCCGATGGCACCAAAAGTTTCTGGAATAGCAAGTACTTACCGGAAGACACAGCGTTTGAGGGCTAGAAATTGACATCTAGTGTTGGAAATTAAATAAATACAATGAACAAAAGCTACACACTAAAATGGACAGCAGATCATGACATACGAACAAATAATATTCACACATCAAACCGGATGCCTGCCTCGTTAGTATATTTGTCACAAGCGTGACTGTGGAGCATGAAGTCTCGGGTTTGATTCCTGGGTCGGTAAAAAGTACTACTAAGTTATTCTATTAGAAATTTCTCAATAGAAGCCACCAGTTTGGAAGTTGTCGGTATGATACCCCCATGTCTCGGAAAATACGTTAAGCCATTAGCTCCCACTGTGATTTGCACATCTTTGACAGCCGTTACGGGTAGTCAGAACCCAGAAAGAACTAACACCAGTCTCGCCCAGGAGTATCGTGTTACCCAGTTACTGGGTTGTGGAAATCAGATCGGCAGTGGCTCCATGTAAAACACTAATACTTAGCTGCATACGGTTAGACTACAAGCCGACCCCAATACAACGTGTAACGGAAACCCCATATCTATCCAAAAGGACTGAAGACAACATCTGGTATGGAGTCTCTATGCAAAGTTTCAGCTCAAAATAACGAACTCACAGAATTGACCCCAAATTATTGGTTCCATATGTTTCTTGAATACCAGTAATAACAAACGTGTCACAGCACTATGAGGGTCATCACTTTCCACGTCACTTGCCAATAAAACGATAATTCTCTTTGTTCTTCTTAATTTGAAAAATTCGGCCTCTGGTATCAATGTATTGAAATTTCTAATATGCTCCACACATGTAGACATAGGATTAGAAAACCCTTGCAATATCCTTTGTTATCATCCAAAGAAGCCGTGCGCTCGGTATGTATATACCCTTTAAATTACACGTACAATTGGGAAAACACTAAGTAGATGATGACGCATCCAAAAGGATGTAATCTTGAAAACCTTGTTTAAATTTATCAACCGGTAACCAAGTCAATTGGTTGGCAGTTGTTTGACAATAGTTCGGGCACTCAGGCATTAAGGCCGTTATGACTTGACAACGGCAAGTTTAAGGCCTGTAGCGCCGCTTCGGACCCAATTGAATTCCGATATTGGCAGTGGTACAGTATGGTAAAGGGGCTTTTGCGTTATATTGATTTTCATTGGAAGCAGTTGAAAGCGGGAGAATACAATTTTATTTTTCAATTTACTTTGTGTTATACCCACAGCAAATATAATGTTATACCTAACAGATTTTAGGTCTCTCAGAAGCCTTAGCAAGGACTAACAGCTTTGCGAGCTAAGGAGAAATCTCGATGTTGATATACCCATCCTTGAACCAACATGGTAAGCGTTACTTGAGCTTGAACATCAAACTGTGCGACTATTATTAACTACGAAAGAAAACTCCAATTTCTGATATTAATGAAAATATTATGGAAAACCGCGCTTATTATTCAGTTACAACGAAAATGCATTCAACGACATTGTCAACATAGAGGCACTTAACGAAACAGGGTACACAGCCAGCCCCCGGCCAATGGGCTAATATAAAACACGTTTCCGATACGTTTGTGATAAGGGTGTCGTGTAAGCGGGTTTTCAATGGCGGGATGGGTGCTTTCACTTATCCAAGCGACGAAAGCGCCCCTAGCGTCAAACACAAGAAGCGTTATGAAGGAGACAAAGGTGCCTCTTAAGTCATAAGTACCGATTATGTTTTGATTAAGGGAAGATTTGATAAAAGGTTAAGATTAAAGGTGACGGGAAGATTGTGTGTGTTTTAGGGTTCAACCCCAATGGCTTTGTTTAAGTTAACTTAACATTCTTCAGTAGAAACGGTAATCTTATCGGAATGAATCATATTACTTATCTAACATAACACTGAAAGTTTAATATTAGCTTTACCCACTTACCCAAATTTTGCAATACCCATGATTTATAAAGACACTAGTACTCGCGCGGGGCTTCGCTCCCGTGGATTCTATCACGGTAAAAACATAACTCTCCTTTTTTGCAGTCGCGTAAAAAGTAGCCTATAACCTTCCTCAAGCTTAAAGCTACTTCCATACCAAATTGCATCCAAATCCACCCAATACTTTCGAAGATTAGCGCGTTCAAGCAAACAAACAAACTTTTCCGCTTTATAATATTAGTATAGATTACCTGTGCTACCAAAGTTTACCGAAAATGTGTGGTAACAACTTTGAAATTTGAAATAAGCTGAACTACTTCCACGAATAATATTCATATTCCAGTCTATTTTACTAGAAAACAAAGCGTACTCACATTACTGGCGCCCTGGATTGAAATAGATAGTGCTCTCAAAGGATAATTTTCAAGTTCGTTACAAGCAAGACAATTCGTATAACAATGTCGCGATTGGACTTCATCAAAAAGTGGACGAACAAGAGAAAACACCATGTACAGTCAAGAACAGTGATTTGAGAAACAAATAAGGGTTCCGTGATAAGACTCTCAGTTTACATTCAAGTATTTTCATTGTTACGGAACAAAAGGGGCATCGTTGTTTGAAACCTGTTTTGTGTAAAATGGCTAACGTTCAAGGGAACTAAGAGAGGTTATTCAAGAACAAAGTGACGGGTACGCTCGAGTGTCAAGAATTTGCTAGTAATTGTAATAACCCGACCAGTTTACTTTGCATTTTTACGAGAACAACCATTCCGCCCCATTATACTCTTGCCTTACTTATTTCATCAATGTTCATGATTTTACTGCATTTCACAAATGTTTTGTTTTCAGTTCATTATTTAGCGAGTGAATGTCGTCTGTATTTGGCAAGGTTGCGGCACCAGCAGTCCTTCACTGTTAGTTGGAATGGCCATAAAATACGATATGAGTGCTTTCTCAGATCCCAATTAGCCATTTATATTCCAGAATAGCCTATAATTAAAATCTAGGTTGCACGCTGGCGCTAATGGAAACGGCTACATGGAGAGAGTATAAAATTAATATTGTTCTGTAAGGATAGGCAGAGGGTCGCTACGATGTCATATTATCATCATAATCATTCTTAGCAGGGCGTAAACTTACTCATACTTACCTCATATATATTTTAATGGAATATTTTCATACCAGTTACAATCTGAGTAATTCTTATTGAATTCGTATACAACACTTGCTAGGATTCGTTAGAGCCAGGTCAGGTGGAAAAGTACCGAAATCACTTGATACTCCCATACAATTATTGAAAAAGTAGGGAACTTATTAAAACTATATAACATACTCTTAAAAAAAAACTAAATCAGAAAAAATGTTTTGCTCTCAAAGTAGGTTTTATTTGCAGAATATAATATATGGAGGCAACATCAATTTCCCCGGTATGTTTATGAAACCCAGACTCTGTAACCCAAGCCCTCTTGCTTTTTATATTGCGTGCCACGTGAAACATCTCATCTGGCTTACCGAGGAATCTTTTTAATAATAATATAATATTGTCTTTCTATACGAGTACTAGACGTCAGCAAAGAACGTCAGGTACGGAAATATTGCGCCTCAAAGCAAACTCATAAGCTTTATGACATCATCCTACTTTTAGATTTTATTACAAATCGTAACTGATAACATATGCAATAACTTGAACAAGTACTAAAACAATACACAGGTGATATCAAGAACAGAACGTGGGTGTGAGTGAAATAAAGTACCCAGTTTCGTAGGTGTAAATTATGAGCAGGTATCGCAAGCCTCAGGGATTATAGCACTGCCGTTGTTCATTTTAAGGCATCCTAAAATCTGGTAGAAGGTGGTTTTTATCATGATGGCATGTGGCAAACGGTTTAGACGCAGTTTATTCATAAATCATGTATGCTATATCTCATGTAGATCAGATCAGTATCAAAAGATATTATACACTTGAGAGCAATAAAATAGCACACCTCTTGTAATTTGGTTTATAACTGTTTTTATTTCTTAAATCTAAGGATATTGGGTACAAATCATTAGGCAAAATAAAGAATACAAGCTTAGCTTTAAAAAAACACATAATTAAAATCATTGACCTTCACGTATCTTACAGAAACCAGCCGTACACCAAATTCCCCAAATTCACCCGTCAGCATTGTCACTACTTGCACCCCTTACCCGCAGGTATATACGGTTGGTTTTTTGGAATTCTAATCAGTTGCATACCGAAGGTCAACGTGATGACATCTCTACTGAAAGCATACGGAAAAATATGGATACCACGCCCGCAGAAGCCGCTCAAGTTATTGCCTTGCTCGAAGCAGGCCTTAATCAAAGTGAAGTTGCTCGACGACTAAATTTGAGCCGCTACTCTTTTCGTCGTGTGTACCACAGGTTTTAAGAGACCAGTGGCTACATTCGGCGACCAGGATCTGGCCGGCGACGAAGAACATCAGAGCGTGATGACCGCTTTCTTGTGTCGAGGTCTTTAAGAAATCGGCAACTGAATGCGGTTCAACTGGGACAAGAGCTTCGAGAAGTTCGCAATGTCAGTATAAGTCGGTGGACAGTCAGAAGAAGACTTGGTGCAGCAGGACTGACTTCACATCGCCCAGCAAATGGTCCTAAAATGACCACAGCTCACCGACAAGCCCGACTACAATTTGCCAGGGAACATTTAAATTGGACGTATGACCAATGGCGGTCTGTTATGTTCTCTGATGAGTGCAGAATGACATTACATGGTCATGATGGACGCTCTAGGGTCTACAGAAGGTCATCAGAGCGATTTTCACAATGCTGCATAATCGAACGTGTGGCTTTTGGCAGTGGATCGTGTATGTTTTGGGGTGGCATAATGTTGGACACTAAAACTGACATTGTATTCATCACTGGAGCGAATACCGGCCCGAGATCGAGAGGTTTGACGGCTGCACGATACGTCGAAGAAGTGCTCGAAGGCCATGTGAGGCCGCTTGCGTGGCTTATGGGAGAAGATTTTCTCCTAATGCACGACAACGCGAGACCGCATGTCGCTAGAACAGTTTGCGACTACATGGAAGACGTTGGAATCACCGCGATGGAGTGGCCAGCTCGTAGTCCTTATCTCAATCCGATTGAGCATATTTGGGATGAGCTAAAAAGAAGAGTTTGAGCAAGAAGCCTTGCTCCTACGCGCCTCCGAGTGCTTCAACTTGCCATTGAAGAGGAGTGGAACGCTATACCACAAGATTTCATGGTAAAATTAATACGGTCCATGAAAAACCGATTAAGAGCTGTAATTAAGGCTAGGGGAGGGAATACACCTTATTAATAAACAATTTGATCAAGAATTTTGAGTTTGATTTTCATTATTTCTTAAGCGAAATTGGTTAATTTTACCCGTTTGTTGGGTTTTGTGCCGTAAAACCTCTTATGGGTATTTTTTACACTGTATTTTTATATCATTAGAAAGGTAATGAGATAGACTTTCAATTAGCGTGTGTTTTTTTAAAATATTTATTCAGATTCATGAAAAAAAAACTGCCTTAACAAAAAAAGTCAAGGTGTGCGATTTTATTGCTCTCAAGTGTATATGAAATTGGCAATGACGCAAAGAAACCTAGAATAGATACGTGATATAAATTTTAATAATACACGTCCAAGTAAAATGTCAATTACGAAACCTTATTGAATTTCATTTCTGAACAAAATCTTATATGAAACGATTTTCGATCAGTTTTCTCAATCGGCTATGAATATGAAAGTCACATATATAAATTGGATATCACTGAATGATAACAAAAATATTCTGTTAAGAAGCTGGTTAAAAAAATCGCTATCTATTCAATTATACTAAATAGCTCGCTTTCTGTGTAAGTTTTCTCCCTTATTTTTAGATCGTCATTTATCTATACTAATATTATAAAGCGGAAAAGTTTGTTTGTTTGAATGCGCTAATCTTCGAAAGTACTGGGTGGATTTGAAAATTTCTTTCTAATTATGATAGACAGTTGTCATGAGGAAGGCTATAGGCTATCTAGCATTGCGCTACTGCTCTCAGTTTTCCTAAAATAAGGGTATTAGTGAAGTAAGTCGGAAGAAAATACGCCGCTAAATTACTATAATCGTGTACTACAAAAATGTAGGGTTTTGTAGATCTAAAAAATCTGCGGTACTACACATCTTACTTTTATAAATAATCCACAATGATGCAAATTATCAAAAGAAAATATTAAAAAAATAAGGCATAACTTTGTAGTATTATTATTATGCCGCCATATTAATATTTACGTTCGAAAGTATTATACAACGTGTAACGGAAACCCCATATCTATCCAAAAGGGCTGAAGACAACATCTGGTATAGAGTCTCTATGCACAGTTTCAGCACAAAATAACTGACTTATTTCTTGAATACCAATCATAACATACGTGTCACAGCACTACGAGGGTCAATAACTTTCCACGTCACTTGCCAATAACACGATAATTCTTTTCGTTCTTCTTAATTTGAAAAATTCGGTCTCTGGTATTGTGTATTGGAATTTGTAATAAGTTCTACACACGTAGACTTAGGATTACAAAACCCTTGCCATATCGTTTGTTATCATCCAAAGAAGCCATGCACTTGGTATGTGTATACCCTTTAAATTACACGTTGTATACTTGTATCATCAAGACAATTTTATGAAGAGAATCTTTGCTGTTTACAGTATGTAATTTGGACTTATAGACTAGGAGAAAATGTAAAATTAAAATTATTCAACAACGCTATTCACCGAAACGGCGCATCGAGCATAACTCGCGTACTTACCACTCCACGATAGATAACGCACTGATAGTGTACCTAAACTTGGTTTCATTTCGACTTCTTTGCTAAGTTAAGAGACTTCCTGTGTAAAATTGTTTTAGCTTTTTTTACGTCAGATGTGTATTTTTGTATCTATACATTTGAATATTTTTATTTTACTTTCTGTTTAGTTGAATAAGTCATTTTGATAGGTTGTTGTTTCGTTTATCCCATTTTTTATGTCGTGCGCTTCAAAATGGTAGCGCTTCGAGGAATACCTCGTTTAGTTTAAAGTTCATAGTTAGTTTATTCATTTTGTGTTATTTTAGTTCCATTGATATACACAGTTTAAAAATGCGTATTTTTAGTCTATATTTTACGATTCTTAATGTCGTGTCCACCGTGTATAATAGGGATTCAATTCTTGTTTATCGTAGGTAATATATAGACTCTAAATAAGTCGTTACTTTTATTAAAATACCTTCTAAGCAATGTCATAGTTGCTATAGTTTTCACTGGACCAGCGGCTAGACAAATGGCACTAATACCTCGAATCTTCATGGTACCTAAACCTTTCCATTTTAGAGATACAATTTCCTGCAAAGTTATCTTTCGAAGTTACAATAAATAAAGCGCCGGAGTTGCGGGGATGTGCTAACGAGATACCGCGACCCCGGAATGCAAGGGCAGCTGAAGGAACAGGGTGGATTTTTTGTCAGTAGAAGTCTGACATTCCTTTCTGCTCCACTTAGAGCGAGAGAAGTTATTCGATGATTGCGATGTTGTTAGATTTGAAAATTTATTTCTAATCCATAGCCGAATGGCAAAACCGCTCTCCGATTTAAATAAAAAACATTTAAAAAAAACTATTAAAAACGTAATTAAGTTTCCTAAAATAATATTTCCTCAAATCCAGTCATTTGGAACATACCTATACACTTCCAAAGTAGTAAAATGTGTCCTCTCTAACTTTTAAAATAATAAAGTCTAAAATCAAATATATATATATAAATATATATATATACTGTATTTGAACTAAAATTGGTTTGAACAAGATACAGCCAGTAGTTTTTGTGATGTGTTCTACATCACAAATGTAAGCACATAAGACGTAAAAGAGAAAAACAAATACCTATTGAGAAAAGAGCACAAAGGTGCTGCTTACTTCATAAGAAATTTCATCCAGCAGACCTGCGACAGGGGAGTTGAATAAGAGATGATGTGTGAATAAATATTAATTACGTACCAGATCAGTTTTTTTGAAAATATGGATCGTTTGAACCACGGCTTGAACTTTGTTATTCGTACAAACACTATGAATAAACAAAGTTATTTGGCGTGGCCACTACGGTACGCGTCATGGGCGAGTCTGAATCGCACTTGGCCAATTTTTTTTTCACGTGGCCAATTATATGTTACTTTATCTATGTAGATCCGGACGCAGGAAAAGCCAAAACATACTTATACCACAAGAAAGTAGGCCTAAAGTATTGTATATACCGAAATACTGTAAATCTATTCTTAACAATATAATTAACAACTATCTTTACTTCGCGATTCTCTATCCAGTGCGAATTAGATAGGCATACTTAAATTTTAAAATCAATTCATTAATATTCAGAAATCATGGAGTTAATAACAGTAGTAGAATTATACGCGGGTGAAACCGCGGGGCACAGCTAGTGTATATATATGTATTGAAGAAAATAACCATAACAATAATAGATTTGAAACATTTACTTAATTGGAAACAATGTGATTTTACAGTCTAGTTAATATATTGTAGGCCACCGTTTATCATAGTCAGATTAACATAAAGCGCTGACAGTAATATAGTCCAGGGTGTCTTTGTTCTAGTTTTGATTTCAAAGGAAACATCAAGAGAGATATGCCTAAATTCAAGTAATGTAGTTATTTTTAGCAGCAGATTTTCGCATAGGGGTATCTCACCGTTTGTATTAGGTCCCACAAACGTGAAAGCCAAATTTTGCCTTAATATTCGCCAGCATTTAACATCAGTTATCCGATTAAATATGTTTTTAAACTTGAATATAACAGGATAAGTATTTCCAAAGAAATATTATGAAGCCTAGTTGAGTGGTGTTAAATTATAGTGCACAAAAACCAAATCAAATATGGCACCTGCCCTAACTTAAATGGGAGTGGGCAGGACAAATCTGTGACATATTAACAAACTCGAAAAACTCGGCATCGGTTCCCTGAAACAGACTGCGATGAATATGTTTTCTTTCTGGGTGGGAAAAATGCCTCCTTCCGCTGTGGGTGAGACGGAAGGGAGAGTCAGATTTCTACTGACTAAAAACCCACCATGCTCCATCAGTTGCCTTTACGTAGGGCCGCGGTTTCCCATTAGCCCCTAAAGGCCCTATCAGTTTTCGTGCTATTGACTGCTCTATGTGCGCGAAGTACGCGGCGGCGCGTCGCTGACCTGGGCCGGTGAAGATGGTGAGATGTCTTGGATGGCTTTCTTAATTATAGAATCGTGACCGTTGAATGGGGTGGAGGCTTTTGCCCAGTAGTAGGACAGTTGTACAGACTAGCAGGAAGTTAAGCAATCAAGCACCCACATTCAATTTTCATCCAAAGGGATCTCTGTCCAGTTTGAAAAGAACATGACATTGAGAAACAACAACTTGAAGGTGATCCTAATACAATTATTTATCTATGAGATAAAAGACGCAACCCGTCAATGACGTAGCAACAATAGCTGGTACTTATAATTTTATCCATTCCCCGTCCTTTCACCTTAAACCTCAGATTTTGTTTCCATAGAAGAGACCCCAAAGACTTTTCCCTGGCCTCTGTAAGTAAAAACATTTATTCCAAATTTGATCCACTTACGAAAGTACAGAGCCATAGTTTATCCCTTGTAAATATGTAAATACATTTTACCTTTACTTAAAAAACCAAGGTGAGCCAGTAGTTTACATTTAAGCACCTAAACCAGGTTTTAGCTATTTTGTTTGGTTGGGTATTTTATCATTTAACATCAAAGGAGAACATCTTATTTTTTTTTTGAATATACTGTTATATTCAGCGAAAAGAAACAGAGAAACATAGGCCCTTACATCGTATTTTTGTAAAAAGTATCTCGAAATTAACACTATGTTTATGTAACAGCCTATAAAAATCCCACTGCTTTACCGAACACTAATTCATTTATTGTATCTGTTTATAATATTTACGCAATTAATACTAGCAAGTTTAAATGAAAGGAATAAAATCTAAAACGTGTAATGGAAACTGCATATCTATCCAAAAGAGCTGGAGACAACATCTGGTATCGAGTCTCTATGCACAGTTTCAGGTCAAAATAAGTGACTCAAACAATTGATACCAAATTATGGGTTTCATATATTTCTTGAATACCAATCATAACAAACGTGTCACAGCACTACGAGGGTCAATAACTTTCTACGTCACTTGTCAATAACACGATAACTTTGTCCTTCGTAATAAAAATTTGGTCTCCGGTATCAATATATTGATGTGTCTAATAAGTTCCACACATGTAGACATAGGATTACAAAACCCTTGCCATATCGTTTGTTATCATCCCAAAAAGCCGTGCATTTGGTATGTATAATATACCCTTTAAATTACACGTTGCATAATAGAAAAACACCAATTACTTACAGATTTAGATCAAAAGAAACTAGATTCGGGTTTAAAACGTTATATTATATCCTAAGCGGTTGCTTAACATGAAAAATTATGAAAGAAACCTCAAAATAATTTTTTTAAAGACCTATTTAACGATATCACACTTGACATAGTTTGTCGATTTTTGAATTTTGACAGGATGGCGTCTGGTTGTCCTCGTGGGGTTTTTTTATTTATTTTAATGTATCCAGCACACACGCGCCATCAAGACAAATCCAACGACGTAAAATAAATCATTTAAAAGATCTACGCTTCCAAAGTGGTAAAATATGCCTCCCCCTCTAACTTTTATAATAATGGAGTGAAAAACCAAGATTGGGTCAGCAGTTTTTGTGATACAACACATTTTCTACAACCGTAAATATAACTTTGTATTCTATACTTAACTATGAAAAAAAAAGTTATTTGGCGTAGTTACTACGGAACCCTTCATGGGCGTTGATAATATTCGCCTGTTTGCGCCGGCCTAGTACCTCATATTGAATGTTACATGTCTTTGAGTTCTTGGGTTTAGGACTTCTCATGATGATTTCATTGATTGGTGATGATACAAATTACGCAAAGTAACCCAACTAGCACAAATGGGCTGCATTAGAGCTTTGGTGCGTATCCGATTATTACTTATGGTAATAGACGTAAGCGCTAGAGCTTCTACTAAAGACTTAAAGCAGCCGCTTTAGCACTATTTGGGCGCCATTTTATGCAACCTAAAGTTCCATTTAACCTGCACAACGGTTGCATAAAGGTTCCTTAATAGCTATAACGATTTATTAACGCTATACTAAAGCACTCATAGCGCTACTTTTGAATGATTTTGAACTACTTTGAACGAATGAATTGATTATAGTTCTTTATTGTATATCTTCAGTTGACATTATTTGTAATATTTTGGTAAAGTGTTTTCGTCGCCATCATGAAAATAAAACAAAAAGTAGTAAAAGTTTGTATTCTGTATTAGCAAGATATATAAAGATACTTAAAACGCTGTCCAGTTTACTGTAGATATATAAGATAATTTTCGATTAATTTTAACGCGCTTTTATGATATTTAAAAAATTAACAAAAGATACGTGATATTTTTTATTTGTTATACAGAATAAATTTTATTTCCGTATTTTTACGTGTCGATAACTTACTATTTGCAAGTGGCCGATTGTTTACCGGTACATTTAATGCACATTTAACTGAAAAACCAATGTATATCAACTCAATTTTGCAAGTGAATTATAAGTTTTCTTAAAAAATCATGGCGTCATTGTAATGTAATCATAACCTGCAGTTTTAGCTCTAATAACTCCGTTTTGAGAATCATAGCGCTAATTTTCACCCTTCTAAAGCTTCCAGTGATTTTTGTTCCCCTAGTACAACTCACAGCCACAAAAAGCTCCTATTTTCTTGTTTTTGAGGTTATAAGATGTAGTTACGTACTTATTCGTTTAGCATCCATTTTTATTAAATGTTTTATAATAGTTACAAAAGCGGCTGTAAAATGGCGAATGGATTGAGCCTGCAAGGAATGACTATTGCTACTAAAGGCCTTAGTTACACTGATGATTTTTTTGTAACTATAGTATGCATAAAAGTTTCTATTATTTCTATAATGAAACTTATATTAGTATAATAGTGGTTACTATAACTATAACCTATTAAAGTTACAATGGAAACCACTGTACAGCTGTGAGTGGCAGAATGACCTTCGTAACTCTCATGTAAAGGTGTATGTGGTACATGAGTTCTACCGTGGACTACTGTGAAGGCTAAGGGTAGTATTTCATTCAGCTTATAGCACCTTAAGTAACTTTTATAGCTATAGACGTTTACGGATGCAGATATGCAACTTTGAACGGCTTTTTGAACCCTTAAACCGCTATTTTACAGCCGAAAGTAACAAAATAGGCTGCAATTTCCACTAATGTGCTCGTTGGGAAACCTACCAGGGCTCAAACGTACAACCTACGATTCAAACGTCCGTTTCTTTCGATGAAAAATAGGCACAATATTAAGTAAGCAAATCCTTACTAATATTATAAATGCGAAAGTAACTCTGTCTGTCTGTGTGTTACGCTATCACGCCTAAACTACTGAATTCTGTGCGGACATAGTTTAGAGCCTGAGAAAAGACATAGGCTTCTTTTTAATGCGAAAAAAGGGCTGTAAGGGGTTGAAATAGGGGATGAAAGTTTGTATGGAAATTAAGTCATTTTTAAAGGTAGAAGCTTCAAACTTATTTTTTAGACTTTTGATTAGATATTAATAAATACGACATTCAAATTATGTATGAGTTTTATTTTCAAAATAATTAGCCTAAAAAATTAAAAATGCTAACGCGGACGAAGACGCGGGCACTAGTCTGTTATAAATTATCTTATTGCAACTTGATTAAACATTCTTAGGATCATTCACCAAAATTGTATGTGCTATAAACCTGTGCAATGTAACATCACGATAAAATCCAAAATAATATTTGCAAAATAGTCAAGAGTTGTTAATGAAATGAAAAAAGTGCTCGCTGCAATGGCGGGTCGAGTAGGCGGGAGATTTCACCCCGTCGCAGCATGACTAATTTGCAGGAGCATTTAAACTACTTTACCGAGAATAGTTTAAGTATTTGTATTGTAACTGCTAATGACCCACTTTTAATTTATACACTATTAGCTAAAGGGGACATTTTGTGGTAGAGTAGTTTTGTGAACGAAAACCGTACATATTTTGTGTTTCACACACTAAATACCTAGGGGTTTTTTTTTGTCGTACATATGCAACGTGTAACGGAAACCCCATATTTATCCAAAAGGACTGAATACAACATCTGGTATGGAGTCTCTATGCAAAGTTTCAGCTCAAAATAAGTGAGTCACAGAATTGACCCAAATTATTGGTTTCATATGTTTCTTGCACACAAAAGTGTCACAGCACTATGAGGGTCATCACTTTCCACGTCACTAGCCAATAACACGATAATTGTCTTCGTTCTTCTTAATTTGAAACATTCGGTCTCTGGTATCAATGTATTGAAATTTCTAATAAGCTCCACTCATGTAGCCATAGGATTACAAAACCCTTGCTATATCGTTTATTATCATCCAAAGAAGCCGTGCACTCGGTATGTATATACCCTTTATTAATTACACGTTGTATAGAGAAACAGGTTTGTCGATTTAACTCTAGTGTCCGGTAATCCAATTGATTTCACCTATCAATATATTTCATCATCGTCTGCTTGACCTTTTTCCAAAGATGTTGGGGTTTGCTTTCAGTCTAACCGAATGCAGTTCAGTATTGGGTATTTCTCATTTTCAGGAAAATTATCTGTGACAGAGATTTTTTTCTTTAATAACAAAGGGCACGCGGACTTGATATATTTATCAAGGTAGTGCTACCATGTCTGGTGAAGACTACATGAAAATATACTAAATTTATTGATCACATTATTTTAAATATTGAAAAATAATCGTCAAAATTTCTTTTCCGTGGATGTGACTGAAGCAAATTTACAGATATAATAATTATTTCCCAGTCTTTAGCATGATGTTTCCAAAATATAAGGATATTATCTTAAACTTTAACAAATACTGACCCAAATCAGCTTATAACTTGATATTCAATTAATAAAAAAGAGAACAAAAAACTCATTAAAATATGTGACTTAAATTTTGGTCACTTCCATGGACAAAGGTCACAATAACTTTTTACCGAGAAAAAAAAACTGCGTGTGTCCGAATTTATGTGAGCATTGACAAGCCGTCAACTGTCATAACCATAATGAGATGTCAATTTCCTACTGGCTGCAATACTTTTGTCGTGAAAAAACAATAAGATTACCTAATTAAAACTCGTCAAGCATACGTGGTCACTACTGTGGTTGTTTTGCCAAGTAAGTATATAATGTAAAATTTACATTTGTTTTGCTGTTTTGTAGGTTTGATGGTCAAATTACGATTGCCGAAATAGGTTGCAAAGACGAGATTTTTTGGATTAGTTTTCCGTATTTGAACCAAAAATTTCCTTTCCATGGATGTCACTTCCATTGATTACGTGGATATTTTTCCTCCATGGACGTGACCACAGGTCCAGGGATGTGAACTTTAACTTGGATCATTCCAATTATTTTGTTTGTTTAATTACCGCCATATACATAGATACACAAAACGCTTTTACATACAAATTAGTGATGTGTCAACTCGATTTACTAACTCAAGTTAACTTGAGTTGGGCTTAAATCGAGTCAACTCGAATTGAATTCTCTTAAACTCGATTTAGTCGATTTGAATACTCCCGCTCCAGCGCGTCAGCTGAATGACAGACACTGAGATGGCGCGAAGTTCGCCGATCATTTATGACTATATTCATTCATTTAATTCGCTACAAATGTCAATTATGTCAATGTCACAACAACACAACATTGCATTGTTGCAGATTTGAGGTTATTTTGGAGTGCCGGTTGTTATTGTTGTTAGTTTTTCGAATTATTTGGTACTGTATAGAAAAAATGCCGGGACCTAAAAAAAGGAAATCTGTTGTTTGGGATGTATTTGAGTCGCCAGTGAACGGACATGCTAAGTGCAAACAGTGTTCAGATTCATACAAATATAGTTTTGTTGTTAATTAATAAAAATACTTATTTTATTTATGTTACGAAAATTTAATCCTAAATACATAAAACATAAATAATAAATAAACACACTTCTTTTTTTATTTAAATTCTAACTACTTTAATTATAATGGTCCCCATACATATTTATGCTGAATCTGTTCTATTTATTTAAATATTGTTACGAAAACAAATCATTTATTCAGTTTCATTTCACCCAGTGTACTCGAGTTACTTAACTTGAGTTGAACTCGAGTTACGTGAATTTCAACTCGAGTTAACTCGAATTGTGTTTATTCCGAGTTGGCACATCACTAATACAAATACATGTTTTACTTTTTTTAGATGGCGAGAAATAAAAAACCAAAGACAGCAAAAGAAATTCGTAAACAAAAAAGAGAATGCGAACGAAAACAAAGAGCTCGTATGAAGGCTAACCCCGACTTGTATGAAGCCAGTCAATTTAACATTTTTAGTGAATATTTTAATGTTAAAAAAAAAACATTTTGTTTTCGAATTTATTTAGCATGTATGGATGCTATACTATTGCGGGTTAACGGGAAAGCCCTCTGTTAGTTAATATACTGTATGACAGAGATAGCGAATAAGGAGCCGGATAGTGAAACTAAAGAACAGGAGAATATGGCACTTGGCAGTGAGATTGAAGACGAGTAACTGGATAGTGAGACTGCAGAACAGGAGGATAAGGAACTAAACAGTGAGATTAAAGAACTGGAGGATAGAGAACTTGATAGTCAGGCTGAAGAAGAAGAAGATAACGAGCTTGATAGTGAGACTGAAGAACGGGAGGATAAAGAACTAGACAGTGAGTCTGAAGAACTGGAGGATAGAGAACTTGATGATCAGACTGAAGAAGAAGATAACGAGCTTGATATTGAGACTGAAGAACAGGAAGATAAGGAACACGATGAAAAGAGAGGATGAGGATCTTTGACAGTGAGAGCGATGATAACATCGAAATATTTGAATTGAGAAATATTTTTGAAGTTATAAAATAACTTGAAGGTTATAATATATAACTATTAAGATTTTATTAATACTGAAATTAGAAAGTGCTATAAGTACAATGTTTTTGATCTCTTTAGCAGTTACTTTTAAAAATATATAATATGTTTCATATTTATTACAAAATATGGTTGATACCATAATTCCTAAGATAAAACATGTGATTTAAGTTAAAGTTAAAAATTCAAAGCAATTAAAGCTGATTTTCTAAACATTTGTTTTATTTAATAAATCCAGTGTTTTAATTATTTATTGATTTGTGACTTCATCTTTTATATAAAATAATGTAGAATTACACTACCATGATTTGAAGTTATTTCCATGGTTAAAAAAAAACTGTATGGAAAGTCACTTCCCTGGATTCAGTGTCACTACCATGGACGTTCGAAATTTCATTGCGTATTTCTAGTAAAACTAAAAAGTTGTAAGCTCGGTACATATTTTTTTGTAGTAGGTTATGACTTAAATTATTGATATTAACAGCTATTACACGTAAAGTTGACCAAAGCATTTTTTTTTGTTTTCGTCATCAGAAATGAAAAATACCCTATTAGTGTTTTATGGAGCGACCGCCTCTATGACTTCCACAACCTAGGCCAGTGGCTAGGTTACACGATACCCTTCGGCCAGACCACTGACAGATTTGTCGAGACCACCCGCAAAAACTGTCAAATATGTACAGTGACAGCTGGAACCAACAACTCAACATGCTTACTGAGGGACGGAGGAAACTGTACATGTCATGATGGTCACATACCGACCTCAGCAAGGGTAGCTTAACCTCGTTCTCGTAACCTCAGTGACATAAGCTACAATATTTGGAAAAAAAATGCAAGCAATGCCGCGGGCAGTGGGTAGTATAATCATAACTGTAACGTAGTACATTGATTTAAAGCCTAAAGTTCACCAATAAGACACCAATTTAAACCGAAGAATGCCATAACAATAAAAAAGCTGTTATGAAAGCAGTTACGTACGATTATTGCAAGGGAACGGTTCCACTTGAAGTCAGAAACAGACATCGTATGTAACATTTTCAAGATCGCAGCTCTACTTAGCTGTGACAGTCGGCTAAAATATCGCAATTCACAACGTGTCTGGTTTATAGAGTAACAACTAATACTTAACATAGATAGATATATTTTTTTATTGTACACCATAACAATAAAACAAATATGGACTTAACAACTAAAAAGGGTGATACAATGGGCGGTCTTATCGCTAAAAGTGATCTTTTACAGACAAGCTTTGGATTGATTTGACACAAAAGGAGAAAATAAATACGCGGGTAGTCCACGGTGTACTATTTATCTATATAAAATACAAAAATAATAAATAACGTTCTGAAAACATATATATACATATAAATATTAAAAAAAAGAAACAAAGACATACATAATAAACAACAATTTAAGGAGAGAGATAAATATCTTTTACTAAGTTTTTGAAAGAATATTGGGTTTGTGCTTGTCTTACTGACACGGGTAGAGCATTCCACAGCCGTACTGCTTGAGCTGCGAACGACTTACCATAGAAATTGGTGGCGTGACTCGGTACTCTTGCAAGTGCGACTATTGAGCATGAGATCTCGTGTTCAATTTCTGGGTCGGGCAATAAAAAAAATGTATTGGCTTATTATATTAGAAATTTCTCAGTAGTACCCCGGAGTTTGGAAATTGGTGGTTTGAATCCCATGTGCCTTGGAAGGCACGTTGATTCGTTGGTTCTGCACCTGATTCTCTACTATCGTGTTGAATTGCCGTTCCATCGCACTATGAGAGATTGACAACAGAGAGTGCATCTATACTTGCGGACATACTTTTGCACGATAATATTTCCGGCGCAGATGACCAATCTGCGCTTTGATTGGCCTGAAAATTACTTAGATCTGTATTCAAACTATGCATAATGGTAATTTTAAGGGTTCTGTAATGTAAATGAAATGATATTTATTTTGCAATTTTTAGGTTACTAGTACTCAAGCGGGGCTTCGCTCCCGTGGATTCTATCATGGTAAAAACATTACTCTCCTTTTTTGCAGTCGCGTAAATAGTAGCCTATAACCTTCCTCAAGCTTCTATCTATACGTGCGTGCGTCTAAAAACGCGTAAACTGTAATTTATGTCAAACTGTGCGCATATTTTGTAGTGTCATAAGAGAATCGGAACCAGTATGATCATAATTATAACATTCTGCATACACGTATTGCTGTGACGCAAACCTCCTCATTATGAGACGGAATGACTCACTTTATAAAGCCAGTATTGTTTAAGTCCAATGTTAAAGGCAATTGACATCAGACAGGCTCAGACTACGGGCTAGTTTTGAGAAATTCGCGATGGAAATATCTAATTACACCTGCACTTGGGCATTGTGCAAACCAATGACCATGATGATCCAGTACAATAGTATTTGATTTTCCGAGGAAAACAACCATGAATGCAAATCAGTTTTGATTTTCTAAATATTCATTATTATACTGCAGTAGCTTGCCTACGTTTGACGAAATCGTCATTTCCAAAACATAATTCTCAGTGCTCGAATATTCTAGCTGCACTTAGTAAGCCTTTAAAGCGGAACTCTCCAGTGTTCCAAACGTTACGCCACAAAGAGGCGTCATTCTCGTCCGATAGCATAATATTCTCTTTAGACACAAGATCTATCTAATGATATTGTACTGCTTTGCCGAGCCAGCCGTTAGATGTAGCTAGGATGAACATGCTTTTATCGGCTGTCTTTTGAAAACGTAATGGAGATAATTAATCGATTTCACAGAAACGCTTCATTTTACAAATGGAACTGAGATTATTATATTACTAAAACCCACTTTCAGGTAAACATGCATTGAAATGGTAAATTATCCAATTGATTAAAAATATATTTTTGCTCTGACTTTCTTAGAGATTCATGACACGCTACAGTATTGGCAAAAATTGAATGTTCAAAAAATATTGTCGCCATTCTTATATCAAAAACTTTATGCTATCGAGCTCGACACATGTTATTATCTTGGAAATTGTCTATAAATAAAAGTCGTCCTTCGTTTGCATATTAATACGATGAAAAGAAAATTGAGTCTGCTTGCTGTGGCTTCTGTTTTTTGCTGCGGGCGATGTGGACCGGGAGATTTTGAATATTTTTTTCAATATTCCCTCACAAGGGTTAATAGTTTATCATAATAAGGCCAAATAAAATAGCCATTGAAATAGTTAACCAGTCTATTGACTTTTGCGGTATCGCAGCTAAAGTCATTGGTTAGTAGTAATAATCACACATCGCCAGCTGTTGACAAGAGTCATCATAACTTACTACGTCAACTAGCTGCCCGCGACTTCGTTCGCCTGGGAGGTTTTTCCCGTGTAAATTCCGATCCCGTGGCAATTTCAGGATAAAAGTTTATGTATAAATTATTATTAAGGTTTCAGCTATCTACATACAAAATTTCATTCGGGTCCCTTTTTGTCTGAAAGAGTAACAAACATCCATTCACCCTCACAAACTTTACAATTATTTATAATGACTTTTTGACGCAAAAATGTTATTTTTGCTTGGAAGGCTCACGAGTCGTAATTAGTTAATTATTTGACTATACAGAGAAAAGGAAACCAGGAATACTAAATATAATTAACTATTTCTTATGTACAAACGTTTGTATCTGTAATTACAACTTTTCGCATTTGAAAATGTGAAAAAAAAAAAAAAAGAAAGTTTCATATAAACTCGTACCCCCTTCTTACCCTTTTAAGGATTTCCAAAAAACTTTTCTTAGTGCTCGTTTACATCATTTCAGGAATCTATGTATAAAATTTGAAATGAATCTGTTGATCAAGTTTCGTACAAAGTTGCGCCTCCTTTTTATCCCCTTAGGGGGGAATTTCCAAAAGTCCTTTATTAGTGCTCACTTACGTCACTTGAGGAACGTATATGCAAAGTTTGAAGTGAAACCATCGAAGAAATAAAATTTTCATAACATAAACTTTGACCCCTTTTTTATCCCCTTAGGGGGGGGGGGGGGGGATTTACAAAAACCCTTTCTTAGTGCTCCCCTATAATCCCCAATGAAAATATTTGCCAAATTTCAGCTTCTTGCACCCAGTAGTTTCGGCTGTGCGTTATCTGTCAGTCAGTCAGACGGAAGTGTTTTATATATATTGATGATTGATTTGAGTATGCATCACTATTAAGAACTTACTTACTTGTTGTTCCATCCGTGACTGATTTCCTCGCATAAACTTTGAGTGTAATACCTAAGGAAGTTATTCGGCTCGGCACGTTTGACACTGAAATATGATGGCAATTTTCAAGCTGCCGAATATACCTAGCGAGTTGGCGGGTGAAACTCAGTCAATCCTACTGTTTGTCGATCAACACGCCTCGTATCCGGTGAAATTGAAAATGTTATTTGATTCCGAGGTTAGAATTTATTGTAGTCAACTTTGGATGTCAATGACAGATGATATTTTTAAACTGTGAATGATTTATTTTTGGAAGTCGGAAAATATGTGAAATTCAATAAAGTCGAAACTCAAAGGTATTATTATGTTAGTATTGTATTTCTTGTTTTGATTATGTATTGTAATTTGTATTTTATTTTAATTTTGTGTTTATTATGGCTTTATTTCATTTTATATTATGTTATTTTTGTTTTGATTTTAATTGTATTTGTAATTTGATTAATGGCAATTACACCCATTGCCTGAATAAATGAATTTATTATAAAATTATTAGTTAAGATAAATAGCTTTTATTTAGACTTGTAAGGTCAGGATTATTTCCTGTACAATTTAACTATACTTCCTACTTAGTTTAAATCTGTTCTGATTCTGTAAACAAATTTTGGTTTTCGATCCAAATGAATCATATGCTCAGATTTTTTATTGAATACGCCTTAAAATAGTAGTTGCGAGCCGGAAGACGCAGCGTTGGAAGGTCCTCCACCAGGAAGACTAAAATCCTGGTTAGAGCCAGAAAAAAAGACTGCATTCAAGACGAGCAGACCTAGCCAATGGGAATACTTGGGGGATTCCTATGTGAGCAAAATGATGATGATATAACGATGAAAACAATTAACATGGAAGCAGAACGACAAGCGTGCAGAATAATATCACAGCTGATTAATTAACTAAACGGCGCTGCACAATTAATTATACAGTCCAATTTGCAATACATACAATATTTGTGTACCAATTGCATAAAATAATACCGAAGTAAAATGGATAGATACTCATAAGCAGGCTGTATAGAACGAGTATTTTACTGTGTTCCAGAATCAATTCTGCAGAATGATAATTTTATTCATAGAGTTCCTGCTAGAATCGTATCGCTTACTTTGTCCGTGATTCGGTTCAGAAATATTTTATGAAACAAACGTTCACATACGCGTTACTAATGTGCTAGTTTCCCGGTGGAGTATTCTCGAAAGGGTAATGAAGGCAATTATCAAGTTTTTGTCCGCCTTGGAGTTATGTAATTAATGACTGGTAGGGAGACTGTCCTGACAAGATCAGGATACACACGTATAAAACATATAGGCTACAAGAAAGTTCACATCAATTAATTTCATAAAACAATCAATATTTCGGGTCAATTTTCTATTCAATAATATTTGATTAATGAAGCCATTATAAAATAACCTGTTTATTTCAATCTAACTCAGCTGATTTGGTTAATTAACTATCAAACTGTAGGCGGGACCTTAATATTTTTCAATTGTTACTATTATCGTGCCAAATAAAGACCTTTTAAATTTCATTTTAGAAATTAACAATAACCTAATTCAATTTTCGATGGAAACATTTTCTTTGATGTTGGTATAAGAAATTAGCTTCACTTGAAAAGAAAATCATAACATTTATTACTTTCATAGTTAATTGAAGGATTTTTCGGGTCAGGATTTAGAAGACGTTGATACATGGGATCCTATTCCATTGGACCTTGTAAACAAGAACAGCCATCAGTCAGGCTGACCTCATAGGGAATATAAACTAGGTAGGTACATATATGGCATAAAATAGGCAACATAAGTAAAGAATGTTCTCGAGGCACGCCCATGAGTAATGACAGGCATCGCTCTCCCGGTTCCTTATGAACTGCAGTAAATTCGTGTCGAACAAAATTTCACTCGTTCTTCTTCGGCTAATAGAAATTTAGGGAGACGTTCCAATATTACTTGTAAGAAGTCCAATTTGTCTAGATGGCGTATTATTAAACTCACGGAATAGTAATAGAATACAGGTCACGTTTTTGGCCCTTGAAGGCCGTCTGGACTTTTTTATTATCAATTAATTTGAAGGTGCATTGCATAATGGAGCCGCTGACAGCTCAATATGGCTACCAGACGCGCTGCCTTGCGAATAGTTTCAAATGAAATGAATAATTTTACTACTCCTACCTAAACTTATTCTACTATATTGGAATCGCTTTCCAGTCTACCAGATGAGCTGCTGAGTGCCAAGAATTTACATAAATCGACTGTCTGTCTGATCACAACAACCCTGTAATTAAGTAATACCATACCCCTAGGCAAGTCTGTATGTCGATTCTGTAAAATTCGAACAACAACTCGCATCTCACATAGCTATTCGCTGTCACTTCGCTTATCGTTCAAAGTGACCTTGATTTTGCATTCTGTAAACAGCGTCAAAGTGACGGAGGAATTACCTTACCGAATGCCACTTCTCACGTCATCTCATACTTTATCTGTCAAAATCTTTAGTTCAACTCGCTGACACGCTCGCAAGGGTAGCGCTAGTGTAAATTCGAATTAACAACCGAGTTTTTAGAATGCCAATCAATAAACTCACAGCGGATTCAGATTCGAAGTTTAGAATGAGGTCTTACGGAATAACACAGCTAGTTTCTGATTTTCTGGCTTCTGACTAACGACCGTACGGAATGTATTATAAATGACAACCGGGACCACAGAAATCAAAAATACAGAGAAGTGGTAAGGGGGCGTATCGGTGTCCACGCGACATGGCCATAGGGCTCATGTCACAGGCAAGTGGCCGTCTCCGCGAACTAGTGCGCTTTCGACGGCGATCGTGATAACATATATGAATGCCGAGTTGTTCTGTGGTATCTTGTAAAAACCGAAGCCAAAATCAAATCTATGTGAATCATGGAATCACTTACCATATGTAAGTACAAGTATTTTACAATATTTGTCTTTAAAATCATGAAAAACAATAAATCGTAAAATATTTCTTGGTTTTACTATGTTATTTTTGTTTACAAATATCAGAGCGACTGTACTCCTTTTGCTATAAATACATTGCTCCTTAACCACTACCTGAGTTCGTCACTAAGTAACTGGACAAGCAATGTAAACATAACATACGAAACTGTATTACGCGGATTCATCGCGTAGTGAGGCCGCCACTTCTTGCGACGAATTAGTGATGTGCTTGTGCAGATCCACTAACGTAGGCTATCAACAGCAATGTCGATTGACGAATGAAATATTGCTATTATAGTTTAGAGGTTTTTCAACCGATGACATAAAAAAGAGGAGGTTATCAATTCGACGCGTATATTATTATTATTTTTTTATGTATGATCACCGATTACTCGGAGACGGCTGAACCGATTTGAAAAATGCTTTTTTTGTTTGAAAGGGTATACTTTGAAATTGGTCCCATTGTCACCAAGTCAGGATCTGATGATGTCCCATCATCAGATCCTGACTTGGTGTAATTTTTTGGTAAAAAGTTTTTATAACATACGGAAACCTCTAAGAAAATATGTTTAACTTTTATTTTACATGAGATGACAGAAATAAAATACGTTGAACAGTCAAGTGTACAAAAAAGTAAAAAAAAATAAACAATTTATTTTACGCCCGCAGCATGCGTAAGGAGTTCCGACGTCGCCGTCGCTACAATAGTTTATTTTTCAATCTGTCAACCGTTTTAGCCCGGTTGGAAGATCGATGTAAATAATGTTTTTTTACTTATTTTGATTTTTTTACAGAGTAGTAGAGAAATGCGTAACCAATATTCGTAAAGTAAGTTACTTTAATTTTAGGTTAATAATCGGTGGTGTTTTTCGGTTTAGAATTATCGTAATACGATAATTATACTATGTTATGCCTTATCCTCATGCTGTTTCTTTATTTTTTATGGTTTTTGTATTTTGCTTCCATTGAAGCTTCGAATGCGTTATAATAATCGGCATGGTTCAGAGAATATATTTGTGAATTGAGCTTAAAATAAGTCAATATATTCATGCTATTTATTTGTTATGCATGGATGTGTGTTTGTTTTCATATATTTAACAATTTCTCTACTAACTAGGATTTTTCTTATAACAAAAACCTATTATAACCTACTAAACTATTACTTGCGGTTACCCCGCAGGTAACAGTTGCGTAACACACTTACAGTAGGAATCGGTTTCATTATGCTAAATCAACAACACTCACTGCGGTATTTACGTTGTTGAGCAGGCCAATATTTCGAACATATGAAGCAATGGATTAGCAATATACGTCAAAATCATTCAGATCTTGATTTATAGTGTGTTACGTAATTATTGCGATGCTTATTATATGGTGACGTTTAGAAGTAGCTTAGGATGTATGTAAATGATAAATAAGTGCTTTTCGTACTTTTCAGCTTCCCAAAAGATGGTAAAATAAAAAAGGAATGGATTGATGCCACAGGCATGCCACCTAACTGGTACCCTACAAAAAATAGCACCATATGCTCGGTTCACTTCAACGCAGAAATGTTCTAGTCTCTAAAGAAAAGTCGCAGGCTTTTTGAATGGACAATTCCAAAATTAAGAGTACAACTGATATTTGCAGAAGTGTGTTAAATTTTATTTTATTACTGAAAGCTATTCTCATGATTTAGGGTATTGATAAAATCAGTCATTCAACTTTTCAGGATTCTATACAACCTATACGGCTGGTATGTTCCGATCAAGAGCGTAATGTAAGTTAACATCGACTTCTATTTGACCTATCACTATGATAATTAAATATTAAGATTTAAGTCGAAAGCGCCAGGGTTGCCCTTAATACTTAGTAGGTAGTACTTAATAATAATTATGTAATGTTATGTTCTTAATAATATGTTTATTGTTATTGTAATATTTTCAGGACATGCCATTTTTTATTTGGTTCATTTTCAGGTGCCCAAAAAAAAATTGTACAATAATAAATGGAAGAATCGATAACTTTCCGATTTAGTCAATCACTAGCGTATATGTAAAATAAATTGCTTTTGTACAGCACAACGATAGCGACCGATGTTTTTGTGTGGGTAAATTCTACGGTGCATGGTAAATACACGCTGTGTTTGACGGAATAAGGTTTATTATTGATTGTATAGTACGTTCTGATTTAAGAAATGCGGGTGTGTGCGCGAGTGCGTATCTATTGATTTTATTAAACTGCATGTGTAGTTGTTGCCCCGCCCAGCGCCTAACTGGAGACACACGGTTCCGATATAATTTCGTCTGTTGACCAAATCTACTTATTTATTTTATCTATGACCGGGACCAATGTCTACCGTACGGTTGTAATGCCACTTATGACGTTTCAGCCTTTAAAGCAAGAGTGAATAGGCATCTTTTGGGCTCGCTCGTTCCATCGCAGACCTCTTCTATCGCTTACCACCAGGCGAGATTGAGGCCAAGAGTGGGCTCATCACGAATTAAAAAAAAATTAGCATCTGCATGCATCTTAAGATGTTCATTAATTATTCTTTACATACACATTAGAAAAAAAAAAATCCAGCTACTGGATAAATAGTCGTTTTCAGTTTTAAAATTTTATTTTCAATACCTGTAAACCATTACGGGTATGACGAAACTTCACAGTGCAATTTGCGCGCTGACCAATTAACCAATTCCATAAAAAAGATGGCGGTAACAAGTGTCAAATGTCAAAAGCGCCAGTGGCATTGCTTTGTGCAGTGTTCGCGGGAGTAGCTTTTATACTTCCCAAATATACTCATATGGCTTGTAGCGGAAAATGATGTTTTACACTGTGAGGGAAGTATAAACGGTTTATTTCAGATTGATGTTCTGGCCTGATTGCATTCATAGGTTCCAAACTTGGATTAGAGAATTTCTAAAATATTTAATATATTTTTGTGTATATTTATACAAATGATAGACAAAGAAGTTAGTTGTAGTTAGTTATTTGCTTAGGTTTCTTTTTGCAAAGACTGCCCATCAAAACATGATGATTTTTGCAAAACAAGGATTGGTCATTGCTAAAAACAAAGCTTTAAACAAACCAACAACAATACCCGACCTAAAGCACTGCGTTCTAACTGCGCTTAGCAGACTGATTGGTAGATCACAGTTTATTTCGTGGATAAGCGGATGCTTGCCCATATAGAGTAAAAACAGGCATGGTAGGATTAAATGGATATATAAACCTAATATTTTACCTTAATTAGTTTTAATACCTGTGCAACATTAACAAAACTTATGGTAACGTAAGCGTAAGTTCGTTTACTAGTGATTTTGATGTCATGCCGATGTCCAATTACTAATATTTGCCATTGCGCCACAAAAAGGTAAACCCGTGCAATTCATATTACACAACATTGTCAATAATAGTCAAACTGAAATCAATGCACTCTTACATTTACATTTCCGTATGTTAATCACCGGTAATGTTCTATCAAATGTGTGGAAGCAAACTCGGCTATGCTCACAAATTATTGTTTAATCCGTCCCAAAGGGAATGCGATGCCTCAGCCACTTAATTTGTTGTGCAATTCGATAATTATAGGTAACTGGAGCGTGATGGAGTGCCTACCTACTAATTTAGCTAGGAAATCTGACTATAGATACCATACGTTATTATCTCATGGAGTGTTCGGCCACTGTGAAATGACAAGACACAAACTCTATAGACTGAAGAGGCATTTGGGGCCTATACAGTGTGTATTACCCTCTAACAGTTTCCACCATGCTCACGAGTGCCTTCAGTTGGTTTGTTCTCTATTGTGTGCGCTGGTTAGATACCAAATAAGTGTTATTATATTATCGCTCCATTGTCCTTAGCATTAGATTAGGCTAGTGGCATCGAAACTGCTTAAATTATGTATTGACCGCCATTGTAACCAATTTTATTTACAACTAGCTGACCCGCCACGACTTTGTTCGCGTGGTATCCTACCCCTACCCAACAGATACCACTACCCCTATCCTACCCTACCCATACCTTACTCTACTCCTACCCTACTCAAACCTTACGCTACCCCTACCCTACCCTACCAATACCCTACCCCTACCCTACCGTCCCGTACCCTACCCCTACCCCTACCCTAGCTCTACCCTACCCTACCCCTACCCTTGAGACCTTTCCTCCTTTTTTTGTCATAAGAACCTTCTCCTGACAAAACCAAACACAACAAAAAAGTCAAATAGGTCCAGCCGTTTTCGTGTTTTGCGCTTGGCAACACATTTAGCGATTCATTTTTATTATATAGATTTAAGTGTGATTCAATTATTGGTGTACAATAAAGTATATTCTATCTATCTATTTCATTCAAGTTTAATTCAGCTGGAAACATGTTCTAAGAATTCAATGAAAATCAAGTAAGCTAGTCTAAGGGGCTTTATAAAAGCTTTAAAAACTCTTGCCGAAGAAATAAGTAAATTGTTCCCAATAATCTAAAATAACTTCAATGTATTGGCTTTTAATCTCGTATGTGAGCTCCATATCTGGTAGCAAGAGACGAAATTTAATAGTTACGTCCAGTCGGAGAGAAAGGGAAACCGGTGCCCGCAGCCTCCCCAGAGGGCGAACATTTTGACCGTAATCAGGCTAATGGACAAACCCTGTGTCCGATCCGCACAAGAGGTTCTATTCAACTGACAATTTAACAACCTTATTTTGTTTATACATACTTATTTAGCACTTTAGTATGGCTGAATTATGCTTAACATCATTAATAAACCAAGTTATTGGCTTAGAGTGGCCGATGTGCTGAATATACTTGATTGTTCTAGTTTTTCTCTAAAGATTGCCCTAATAATATTGCAATCGAACGCAATTCTATCATTCCTTTCTAACGTTTAATTAATAAATGAACAAGTAAAGATAAATAGGTAACTATGTTGACAACTTTATTTTCCCTTGGCAACCAAAATAGTACGAAAATAAAATTGTGTTAAAACCAAATTGAAAATATTCAAAGGTATATTCGATAAGTGCTATGTTTCATAACCTCATTCGCTATTACATTCCCACGTTACCATAACACATATAAATCGGAGTCTTATCTCTTTAAACCTAGAGGTACGAGTATACTGTATACCTCTCGTTTCGTCATATTTGAATACATTTTCAATTCATTTATTTGTGAGCATATGTGTACAATAGATGTTACAGTCATATAATACATAAGACTCACTATTTCCTACCATTTGATGGTGTACAAATACAAAGTAAATAAACGACATTTTAAAGCAGGCTTAAATTAAAATTACAGCATTCAATGAAACAATAGCAAAAAATAGATTAATTCCATAAAAAATAATAATAAAATTTTAAAAAAGCTATTTAAAAAATCTATAAAACCCGACTGCTCAACTGAAATGCAAGAAACAAGCATATTTTTATTTTTAAAAGCGACAAGAAGGCGGGACCCACCTCATTAAAAAAAAAAATTATGTTCAATTAGGTCCCGCAATTGAGCAGTCGGGGTTTTTAGATTTTTTAAATAACTTTTTTTTTTCCAGCTTTTTAGTTTAAATATTATTTTTTTTATTTTTTTTTTGTTTCCCCGTACGAGTCACATTGGCACCCCATCGGATTCAGATACAATGGCGTCGTACAGCCGCCATGTTCGATTGTTTTTAACGTCACCTATTCTAAGAACACTTGGGCTACTAAGACGAATCAACGATATCTCAATAATGTGAATCCGTTCAGCGGTTCTTGAGATAGTATGAGGTAATAAAGAATATTACATATATACATACAAACATACAAGATACGCGCGAAAAACATAACCCTTCCTTTGGAGTCGGGTAATAAAGGATAATAATAATAATAATAAAATGCTTTTTAAATGCTAAAACTCTCCACAACCGCGAGATTTGCAGTCTCAGGGAATATTTCCTTAAAGCCGATGTGGGTATGCACCGAGATGTGATTGCAGTGGACAAGGGACTCACCCCGCTGACCATGGCTAAAGAGAACTGGCACAAACCTGTTATACTTACCCCAGATGACCGCAAGGAGGTATGGAAAAGCAAGGAACTTCATGGTCGCTACTATCGGGCTCTTTATGGGTCCGATGTAGATTTGACAGCTTCCGTTGCCTGGCTACGCTTCGGGGATCTCTTCGGAGAAACTGAAGGTTTTGTCTGTGCAATTATGGACGAAGTTATCTTGACGAATAATTACCGGAGACATATTATGAAGGACGGGACGATTGACATATGTCGGGCATGCTATCGTCCTGGTGAGTCCATCAGACATATTGTCTCCGGTTGTTCACGTCTAGCTAACGGCGAGTACTTGCATAGACACAATCAAGTAGCCAGAATTATCCACCAGCAACTTGCTTTGAAATACAAACTTGTCGATTCTGAGGTACCGTATTACAAGTATGTGCCCGACCCAGTTCTCGAAAATGACCATGTCACGTTGTACTGGGATCGGTCTATCATCACTGATAGGACTATTGTTGCCAATAAGCCTGATATAGTGGTGATAGACCGATTAGTGCGCCGCGCAATGATAATCGATGTTACCATCCCACATGACGAGAATCTCGTGAAAGCTGAGAAAGAGAAACACATTAAGTATCTCGACTTAGCTCATGAGGTTGTTGACATGTGGGATGTGGACTCGGCTGTCATTGTGCCGATTGTCATATCAGTCAATGGGCTGATAGCTAAAAGCTTCGACGACCATCTGTCGAAGCTGGCTTTGCACAGCTGGATAAAGGGCCTGATACAGAAGGCAGTTCTCCTCGATACAGCTCGTATTGTGAGGAGGTTCCTTTCTCTGGAGACCTAACCACCGGTAGCTTGGACCCCGCTCCCGATACCAGTGGACTACCATTTTTTATATTTTTAAATGTTTTTTTATTGTCACTTTTTTATAGAAAAATATTTAAAAATGTAATTTTTGAGAGGTATATGAAATAAAGGAAATAATAATAATAATAATATTCCACAACTTTTCACACAACGCCATCTAGTCCCAAACTAAGCAGAGCTTGTGGTATGGGTACTAGACAACTGATAAACATACATATATATTTCTAAATACATACATATTATAGATAAATTACACCCAGACAAAGAACAAATGACCGTGCTCATCACACAAATATTTATCCTAGGTGGGAATCGAACCCACGACCTTGCGCACAGCAGTCAGGGCCACTGACCACTATACCAACGGGCCCGTCAGGAAAATCCATACTTACTTTCATATCCATATTATCCATATCCATACTCCATACTTACTTACTTATACTTACTATACTTATACTTACTAGTATTATAAATGCGAAAGTAACTCTGTCTGTCTGTCTGTTACCTTTTCACGCCTAAACCGCTGAACCGATTTACATGAAATTTGGCATGGGAATAGGTTAGGACCCTGGATAGGACATAGAATAGTTTTTATCTCGATGTAAGGTTTCCGTAGGATAGTTTTCGAATTGTATCTTTGTTGCTCTTTCACGCAAAAACTACTAAACGGATCTCAATGAAATTTGGTAAGGAGACAGTTGACATCCTGGAAAAATACACAAGCTACTTTTTATTATAAATGCGAAAGTAACTCTGTCTGTCTGTCTGTTACCTTTTCACGCCTAAACCGCTGAACCAATTTCGATGAAATTTGGCATGGGAATAGTTTAGGACCCTGGGAAGGACATAGAATAGTTTTCATGCCGATATAAAGGTTCCCATGGGATAGTTTTCGAATTCCACGCGAGCGAAGCCACGGGCTAAAGCTAGTTGATTATAAATACATGAATTTTGTACCAATGTCATTTTAATTAAATCTACGTACAATTTCAATTTATAATTTATCATTTAAAAAGCTTTCAATTGAATAATAAGTTTTATCTCCTAGGAATGAAAGTAACATTTTTTTTAAGAAATTGATAGTTGCTGCAGCTTTGATACATTTCGGAAGCTTTCCTTTGTGGATATACGATTTTCTTCAAAGTCTACTTTCCTGAGTAGGTAGAGCTATACTATTTTTAATGAAATTTTCAAACGCTGTTTATTTAAGCTGAGAGGAATTGTTATACAAGAATTTTATTAAAACAAAATTAAACAAATAATTAGTGAAACGTTCATATTTTTCTATTGACATTGAAATAAAAGATCAATATAAAAATGCGTAACAAACTGCCTATTTTATTTGTCCTTTCATAACACTGTCTGTCATGAAATTTCGAAGTTTGTAATCCCAGGAGGAATGCCAGTGAATTACATTTTTACGAATTGCCACTATATTTTTTTTTGTTGTAAATTATTACAAAGGTCACATAGTTGATTTGAAGTATATGATACGTGCATTAGGTAAGGTTTGGAGGTGTTAGGTAAGTTGTGAGTTGACCTATAAACAGAAAGGCATGCTGCGCACTCCGTCAGCCAGTTTTCATCGCGGTATGTTTTTTATTTGCTTTACTTTGTCGGTCGCTTGTCACTTGCAGGCCGTTTTCATGAATTTGGACTTTTTTGGTTTAAATGTACAGTCGCAGTAAAAATGTACATAACTGAAGAAGTATCGATACTGGAGCATAGCGTTTTTAAATACGTTGCTTGTATATTATAAATAAGCGTAAATCTTGAACCCGCGGAATTTCCTGGATAAAAAGTACTGGGAAAAAGATGCCTTATAATTTCGTGTATCAGTTAAGCCGTTCCTTCGAGATAAGCCTACACAAACAAAAGACAGACTGTCAAAAAATAATACCAGATTTTTTTTATATCGTGTAACTAATAATGACTACTAAAATAAACTACGTCTAGTTAAACATAATATGAACATATAAATATAATTTAACTTATATGTATTACCTATTTTTAAATAGGAATAAAAAACATAGGTAACGTTGCACGTAAGTGGAAATTTGCAAGAAGTTTTGTTTGATTGAGCCGATTTTTAGTTACTCATTTTGTCGCGTCCGTGTCATTTGTTTGTCAACGCGAGATGAAATGAAGAAATTATGAAAAAGTGATGTTGTTTAGCGAGATGTTGAGGGACAACATTTTTTCTTATTTCCTGTATATTGTGCTCTTCAGCTGGCATTTCATACATTTCATTTTAAAATTTGAATCGTTCAGCAAGATGCAGCGTTGGTGGCTCAGGGTGCGAAGAATAAACTTAAGAAATAAAGAAGAATAAAGAGTTTTTGGCGTCAATAACTATTTGTATTAGTGTTGCCCAAATGAGAGTCTCGCAAGAGTATTCAAGAGTCTCAATTAAATTGATTCATTTGGTTGGCCTATGTCAATTCAAGCTCAAAATGTACCTACTCTGTTACATTGTTCTGAGATCTCAACTACCGTTTAATAAATAGCAATAGGATAATCGCTAATTGCAAGACTCTTGCGAGACTCTCGTTTGGGCAACACTAATTTGTATGGTCTAACAATAGCAAGTTTTTTCGCACTTACGATACAGGAGAAGTTCCTATTGAAATTTCTTCGGAGCCGCGTAAATACAAACTTACTCATCATCATGATGATGATGATGAGTAAGTTTGTTTTTACGATTTACGAAAAAAGGTTAAACTGATGAGTCTAACCTTTTTTTTAAATTCCAGTTTTACTGGGTGTAGCTTTGCACTAGTATTTAACATGGGGCGACTGCCTGTCTGTCCTCCAAAACCCAGTAACTAAGTAACCGACCTCTTACCAAGCTCATACCGATTGTCAAATTTGTGAAATGACAGCCGAAATCAAAGGCACGAGCGACACATGATATGTAGCGATGATCGACCATCCTTTGATGGAACTTAGAAAGCTTTAACTTGCGCTGCCATTATTATTATTATTTTAACGTGGTAAAATTATCAAATAAGTCCTCCCACTCCGGGCAGGGTGGGAGGGACTGTCAGAATTTTACTGACTAAAATCCACGGTGTTCCTTCAATAACCCTTTACATACTGTGGCCACGGTAACGGGATGAGTCCCACGACCCCGGCAGGCTTCGGCCCTCTGCAGAGGGGGCCTCGTCATGTTGCTGACGCTCTTTGAGGCGCGCGTGGAACACGACGCGCCGTCGACCCGGGCATGGTCCATGGTCGGACAGCGAGTTGCCCTTTACTCGCTGTCCGCATGCCCGACGCTGCCATTATTTAGCAAGGAACTTTTCAAACAAAAACAAACTTGCTGCTCAGCCTGTGTATAGTGATAGCCATGTTGTTTTACTATTTGACTCAAAAAGAAGAGCATACCTTAACAAGACCACACGATCGTAGACAGCCAAGTATCATGCATACCTAATGTACTAGTTAGCTCCTCCAAGTCAAGAGGAACATTTCACGGAATTGAGTTCATACTAACCGAGTTAGTCCAACGGAGTCTAACATGAATATATGATTCCCTGATCGAGATTCGGAAGCGATTGCCCGAAGATATTGTGATCTCATCCAGATGAGATTTAACTTTAACTGCAATTGCGTATTGTAAGTTCCATAATTAGTCAGGAATTTAGCCTTTTTATGTAATGATTTAACAGTGAACCAATTTTGACTTAATAATGCGCCTCTGATTATTATAAGTCTTTAATTTGTCTCGTCTATATTAAATCGCCAATGTCCAAAATTCCCAGAATCCGTGAAACAAACTCGATATTCGACTACGTAACTCCATTTTAAGTACTCCCAAACCCTTTACCAGCTAAGGGTTTGAAATACTTAAAACGGATTTAACAAACCTTGTAAGTATTCACATTTGTACTTAACCTTTATAGTTGACTTTCACACGACAGCAGAATATCGTATAACTCTCCACTTAATATCAATTAGGTAACCATAAACGTCTTGAAACTCAGTTTATCTTACATCATGAAAGACGTCGTCGCTTTGTGTATAGTTATCTGTGTGCTGCCTACACTAATGTCACCTCAAAATAATATCTCAGCTATGCAGGTTGGCCGGTGGCTGCGCCGTCCGCCGCCGGTACAAACGAGGTGGTTGACGAGATAAGAGCGCTCACGTAAGTGCCACCATTGTTGTTTCGAACAATAAACCCAACGTTGCCAGCATTATCTGTAACACTCCGGTCGGAACGACCTAATGGATGCCCTCCGAATACTACCCCCGCGTAATTATTTTAATTTTCGCTAAGTACATGTATAAGTACTTTTTGATCCTTTTATCCTTGAAATTTAAGTAAATATCCGAATTAGGGAGTTGTTAGGAGTTTGGGTGCTGTTTTGTTGGTACGTGTTCTGTGACTTTTCGGATAAAGGGGTATAACGAACTCTTGTTTAAAATATACAGCTGTTTTGATGTTTTTTCCTTTATTTTTTAATAAATCTAAGAGAACAGGATGGAAGAGTTCATAACTATTATACGTAGCTATGTTTACTATCAGACAATGAGCTATAGAACAGAACAATGGCATGTGGTAAGCTAATACCTTATAAGGTAGAAACCACAGTGCTTAGAAGAGCGAACCGGTGTAAATCTCCCTTTCCCACATCTTTTAAATTTTGTTGCATTACGGATTGCAATTAATACTGAATCAATAATGAATCAATATTTGTGAAGCAAAAAGCCTCCATGAGACTGGCGAATTCCGATCAAAGTTCAACAAAAAACAAAAAAAAAAACACAAATCTGTATGTAAACACTGGTGCAATATCTGTTCCTCTACTCTCACAGACTGATAAGACGGCCACTCGATTGGGGAGAGATTAGATACACGACCAACGGCTCTACATACTCTCCGAGGCACGAGAGCATCACACAACCAACCCAACTTCAAGGTGTTACTGAGAAACTCTTTATAAAAAAACCACTTAATACACTAATAATACTTTGCCCGACTTGGAAATTCAACCTAAACTCCACGTATATCATAATATAGTATGTTATGTGTAACAAAAAACACACATTATGCGCTGGTAAATCGCAGGTTCCTAACCGTAAAGTGCGACTACACTGAAAAACAAACAGCCAAAATCCATATCTTTACATTTATAAGTTCCTATATTGTTCTTTAATTCAATTTTTTTTCAATATTCGGTACACATTTTAGAATATTATTACTCGTTTAAAAATATTCGTAACAGTAGGAAAGTCTGCCGTGATTCTTTAAAAGGCAGTCTGAAGTTCCTAACCGTAAAGTGCGATTAAACTGAAAAACAAACAGCCAAAAGCCATATCTTTACATTTATTAGTTCCTATATTGTTCTTTAATTCAATTTTTTTTTCAATATTCGGTACACATTTTAGAATATTATTACTCGTTTAAAAATATTCGTAACAGTAGGATAGTATTAGACTGAATTTGTATAAGGGCCGTCTTATAAACGCACCGTTGACGCGCATTTGTAGTGATATAGACGCGATACAATTAAATTCAAAACATTTATTTCAGATTATATTCAGTCCATAAAGTCTTAGTATTAAATTGAAGGAAAGAACTTAAAACCATGTTAGTAAATTATACGTTACATGCGTATTATGATAAGACCGCAACCATGAGTTGAGCAATATTGTGAATCAAGTATGTTTAAATTATTGGTGTGCAATAAAGTGTATTCTATCTACCTATTAATCCAATGCCTCCATATCGCCCGTTGGTATAGTGGTCAGTGGCCCTGACTGCTGTGCGCAAGGTCGTGGGTTCGAATCCCACCTAGGACAAATGTTTGTGTGATGAGCACGGTCATTTGTTCTTTGTCTGGGTGTAATTTATCTATAATATGTATGTATTTAGAAATATATATGTATGTTTATCAGTTGTCTAGTACCCATACCACAAGCTCTGCTTAGTTTGGGACTAGATGGCGTTGTGTGAAAAGTTGTGGAATATTATATTATTATTATTATTTCATTTATTACATTTTACAAACATATTATTTATATTTTTAAATATTCCTATAAAAACAAAAAACATTTAAAAATATAAAAAACAGTAGCCCACCGGTATCGGGAACAGGATCCAAGCTACCGGTGGTCAGGGCTCTTGAGAGAGGAACCTCCTAACAATTCGCGCCGTGTCCAGAAGTACTGCTTTCTGGATCAAGCCATTTATCCAGCCGTCCAACGAGAGCCTCTTAAGATGTTTGTCGAGGCTCTTGGCTATTATGCCATTGGCCGAGACGACTATCGGCACAATGATTGCTGTATCCACATCCCACATGTCGACAACCTCGCGAGCCAGATCAAGATACTTAAATTGCTTATCTTTCTCTGCTTTCACGAGGTTTTCGTCATGAGGGACCGCTATATCAACAATCATTGTGCGACGCTCTAATCGGTCTATCACCACTATGTCAGGCTTATTGGCAACAATAGTTCTGTCAGTGATGATAGACCGATCCCAGTACAATGTAATATTGCCATTTTCGAGAACTGGGTCGGGCACATACCTATAGTACGGTACTTCTGATTCCACAAGATTGTATTTAAGAGCAAGTTGCTGGTGAACAATCCTGGCTACAAGGTTGTGTCTATGCAAATAGTCTCCGTTAGCCAGACGAGAACAACCGGAGATAATGTGACGAATGGATTCTCCCGGTTTGTGACATGCCCGACATGTGTCTACCGTACCATCCTTCACGATATATTTCCGATAGTTATTCGTCATCATAACTTCATCCATAATCGCACAAACAAAACTTTCGGTTTCCCCGAAGAGGTCACCAAAACGTAGCCAGGCTACGGACGCTAATGTATCTACGTCAGACCCATGAAGGGCCTGGTAATAGCGTCCGTGAAGCTCCTTGCTCTGCCATACTTCTCTGCGGTCATTAGTATCTAATACTACAGGTTTGCGCCAATTCTCGGTACCTAAGGAGAGCGGAGTCAGGCCTTTGTCCACCGCTACCACATCTCGATGCATACCCACATCAGCTTCTAGGAAATGTTCCCTAAGTCTGCATACCTCGCGGTTGTGCAGGGTCTTTGCATTTAAAAAGCCACGACTCCCGCACTTCCGCGGGATATACAGCCTCATCACCGATGAACGTGGGTGATGCATTCGATTTGCAGTAAGCGTTGTGCGGACCCGCCTGTCCAAGGCGTCAAGTTCAGTCTGAGTCTTATTATTATTATTATATCGGATTATGGATGTTTTCAGTAATAACCCTCAGGCAGTTGTTGGGACTGTTCCTCACCCTTCGCATCAGCGTGAAAGCCACCCCTTGAGCTTCAGCAAACATCGCTGACGCACTGCAGTAACGAGGAAATCCCATCAGCAACCTGAAAGCATTATTATATTGAACCCGCAGATACGCACGCGAGTCAAACGTAGCCTCTAGACCTTTGCACACCTCCTGTATAAATTCAAACACGCGTTTGAATCGATACAAACGCGCATGCAGCGATATAGATATGATATAACGCGCGTATGAATTGATACAAATGCGCTGGCATATTGCGTTTTCAGTTATCAAGTTTTCTGCATTAAAAGGCTCCATTTTTAGTTCCAAAACCGTGCGGTGCACCAAATTTCTTAATTGCAACTAGCGTAAATAGTAAACCCCGTCTATAGTGCCGGCGTGTGCGCTAGAAACCTGCGTCTAAAAAACGTGGTGTGGTCAGGCCCTAATATGTAAAATTGATTTGTTACAAAAAGTTAATTTCCCCTTGCAATAAACCAACGTCATCGTAAGCATAACTAACTACTAAAAGTCCGAAGTCACGGCAACGCATATTCGCCGCTCATATTTTGTTATAGTCGCTTACGCCATTTACTGTGTTCATAATCTTAGGGCATTATTGCAATCTGTAAACGGAAAGCGCACCCGTACGCATCTACCCACACATGTGTAAAACCGATCTCACGATGCGTATGAAAAGTTTATTACACCCATTAAGAATTACTACGGCATAGTACAAGTTGTAGCTGCCCCATAGGACTATTGCTTATCGGAGCTGTGGGAATGTTCTAACGAGATACTGCGGCCCTGGAACCTAAGGGCAGCTGAAGAAGCAGGGTGGTTTTTTAGTCAGTAGAAGTCTGAAACTCCCTTCCACTCCACCCAGAGCGGGAGAAGTCAATCGATGATTAACTTCAAAATTCAAAGGAAAAAAAATAGTATATGTCGAAGCTAAGTTGTATTATATATTGATGTTAAATTTAGTAATAATAGAATGATATATTCTTTCCTTCGGAAAAGAGCATCAACAAATTGAGGTATCGAGAAGAATACAGTTAGGGTGGGCTGCATTCAGTAAATTGGACGACATTCTCAAATCAGCCAAAATTCCACAGTGACTGAAGACCCGCCTTTGTAATCAGTATGTTTTGCTCGCCATGACGTATAGTGCTGAGACGTGGACGCTTACACAGGAAGCTGTGTATAGGCACAAAGTGGCACAAAAAATCATGCAGCGATCTATGCTCAGCATCGGATTAGTTGATAGGGTTCCAAATTTCCTGATCCGAAGACGTATGAACATATTTGATATTGGAAATCACATTATGGAACTGAAGTGGAATTGAGCTTGGCCTCTAAGAAGGCGTGGTTATGGCAGGTGGAGTACCTATAGCTCTGATCCACTGGCTTCCAAGGACTGGAAAGAGGAGCTTTGATCGTCCGCCAGCGAGATGGGTAGACGATATTGTTGCCATCACGGTTATACCCTGAATGAGACTGGCACGTGAACGTGGACCTTGGCACAACCGAGAGGCTATACCCAGCTGTGGGCGAAGTCAGGCTATGGATAATGATGATGACATTGTTATGGAACATAGATAAACAAATTGTTTTATAGTTCCACGAATTTTAACCGAAATGCAACCACCGACTTTTCGAAAAGCATATTTTCGTACCTCATCATACATAATCGTGGTTTTATAATTGAACGAATTGGTCAACAACACTTTCATAAATTAATTATAGTCGTTCAGCATTGTTATAGCATGTTTCATTGTGTCCTTGCGGCTATTGCCCTTTCAACTTAATCCAATTTGATAAGCGTTACTTTTATGAAAATGGGACCCGACGGGAAAAAAGGGTATGGCAACATGTCCAAACATTGAGTAAATTAATCACTTTAATTAATGTAAGTGAATTGTTAAAGTACATGCCATACAAGTAATTAATGGAATTATGATATTGAGCTATTGATTTCTTATATTATGAGGTCTAATGCATTTCTGATTATTTTTTGTTTCTAATAGGTATACATATATAATACATTAGAGGTGGTGGTTCATCACGTTATGAAGTAACATTAATAATAAATATAAGAATTCTTGTAAAGATAAATCTGTAAGTGAAAATTGCCTAGAAGGTATACCTATGTCAATATTTTAAAAGAAGATACAAGTCTTTAAACTCATAATATCTCGATTGTCAGGTAGACAACCTAGTCGTAAAGCAATTGAAATATAAATCAGCTATGTCGAATCACTGGCGCCAACTTGGGGTTTTATTTCGACCGCATTTTCATTATTTAGAACGCGAAAACCACGAAAATGACACCAGTGGGAAGAAAATCCCAAACTTTCTTTGGTATTATATTAAATTCGAATTGTGAGTCTATTTTAAATAATTATGTAAGGAATTATTTATGAAATTTTTAATTTTTCATATACACTTAATATCGTTCGAATAATCGTTCACTTCTAAACACTAGTTTACTGTGATCATTTTCTTTAAACTTTAAACTATTAGCAGTCTTTAGGTGACTTATGAAACAAAACATTTTATTTTGTTTTTGTAAGCAGATCTCTGAATTCTAACTGGTACTGATCAAGCTCTAATATTTTTGAATGACTTACTCAATCATACAGTATCAAACATACAGAAACAGACTTGGTGAAACGATGTAATAAGATTCCTTGTTGTTTTACTAAGAAATAAAATAAAAAAGACATGTATAAAATCCATATAATATTAAACTATTCTGTATGTCCACGAGGGTAGTCTCGTAAAATAAACAAATTTTTCACAACAGATCTTTCCAGTAAAATTTATACTGTGTAGTTACATAAATCATGCGCCTCGGGCACTCGCTAGCTAACTTTTACAGATAGGTGCATATCATATCACTTTAATAGCCTATTTTTAGTTTTTAAAGAACGCATGTTGTTTTTGAAATATGCAATTTAGGTTTCACACTAATAGTTTATAGGGCTTCAAACGACTAAATAGAGAAATTAAACTCTTATTGGATCTGCCACAGTGAATTCACTTCGAATCTACAGAAATACTAGTTGAAATTTGACAAACATTAGCTTTTGTATAACGAATACGACGAGTAACGAAAGTTAAAAAAATAACATCTAAAATATTAAAATTCTGTATATGAAGTGATGGTCAAGTAGTTACAGGCCGGACTTACAAACTGCAAGTCATGGGCTCGAACCTAGTCAGACACATTAGTATGTGTAATTTATAACACCACCACTGCTCCCAATTTTGTGATGGAAAACATCATGGATAAACTGTCAATATGGCCGGTTTCCTCACGATTTCCTAAAGCCAAAAAGTCGAAAACTAGTGTCACCAATCCGAACTGGGCCCATGTGATGGATTACGGTCCTTCTCAATGTTATTATACGCTAGGAATTACTACCATATCGTGGTTGCATGTACAAACATTTAAATTCACTTGCACAAATTCCTCCACATTTATTGTGCGCACTTCTAAGCTGTGGAATTCTCTGCCGGCTTCTGTGTTCCCTGTCACTTATGACGTTTCAACTTTTAAAGCAAGAGTGAACAGGCATCTTCTGGGCTCGCTCGTTCCATCATGAGATCGAGGTCACAATCTGAATAAAAAAAAATACCCAAAGATAGAACAAATATCAGTATACCATACAACCTTTTGTTCCAATTCGAGGATCGAACAGTGACGTCAAACTGCGAACACCAAACAGCTCAGGCACAAAGACTTGTAGGCCTTGTAGCATATAAAGTATATCACTATAAAGTCCATTATCCTTTCCCCAATTCCCAAAAAATCTTAAATAGCTCCATTCCACCGTATGCAAATTGACCAATCATTTTTGATGTCAGTGATGTCAATCGATGCTGGAAATAAAACGCTATCAAACCAATACTCCGGACGAATGGTTGAGCCGATATACGCTCCGTATTGACTGATTCCGAAATATGGAAGCAGTTAAGAATGGGAGTGTGTTAATTGTTTGTTATCAGTATCATACATGCATGTAAAGTAAATTCTGTTGGGTTAATTTTCTCACGGAATAGGTCGGATCAAAATCATCGTTGTCATTCTGATAATGGCGACATGCCAATGCTGAATACTTGTTTCTTCGTGTGGCTTTGCTTTTGATAGTGATTTTATTCTATTAGAATAAGTTGCTTAAAGCGACACCGTGCTTTTTATCTGTAAATTTTTTTTTGTAATGATATTACCAAGATTTCGCACAAACAAACACAATTTTGTTATATATACTTATAATTATAAAGAGGTAGTCTGTGAGGTTTTGGGATTCGTAGAAAGTAATTTCTAGATCTACAGAACTGATTAAAAAAAATCTTTCACCAATCGAAAACAATATTATTATTTATCGATATAGGTTATATTTTCACTGATAAAATCTTTTCACGCGAGTAGAGACACGGGCAGAAACTAGTTTATGAAATTCGTTTAGTGCGAATTAAGCTAAGAGAATTTACTTTGTTTCTTTGCTCATCGATATGTTTTGACTCGTGTTAATTGTTTTAAACGCTATATCATAATTAGTATTTTTGCATTAATAAGCACACGAAAGATGACCTATAAAATCACCCGATTCTATTTTATTTTTCCTCCAACTACACTCTTTTTATTAAAATGCTTTAATTAAAAAATTTGAAGCATTTTCGAGAAGCACTCACCTATACCGATATAATTAAACATGATCCAATACATATGTATCGGAGCGAGAAATTGTGTAATTTGCGCGTTGACACGTATAAGGTCGTGGGTGTCAGCTGACGAAAAGGACTGTCTCCCTATCCCACGCCTTGAAGGAGAACAAACTTTTACAAGATACGAGACCATTATAGAATTGTTACATTGTGGCATAGCAATTATATCTTACATTGAACCATCTATATAATATGTATTTTGGTGTAGTTATTCACTATTTTTTCTATATCCAACAAATTAATATTGACACAAAACTACAAAAAAAACAGAATCCTCTCTAAAATAAGTATTTATTTATTTGAAACAAACACATAGCTAGCAGTTTTGCCACCTACCCAGCATTCAATGGGGGGGAGCATATTTTAGCACTTTGGAAGCGTATATCTTTTTAACGATTGACTTTTTGAAAAAGTGGCTTTACTAAATTCAATGACATTTATAAAGACCTTTCTATAGATACCACACACGCATACTTTTCATAAAAAAATATTTTCAGCTTCAGTTCCATGTATGAGGAGTCCCCTTAATTTTAAACATTTTTTATATTTTTCTTAAAACCGGAAAGCGGTTCACAGGATACATCTACCTACCAAGTTTCATGTGTACGAGGCATACCTTTTAAGTTTTGTCGTTTTAAGAAAAGAACACAACTAGAACCTTATAGTACTTTTTATTGTTTTTCAAAGTATTCACCACGTAGCTTAATACACTTTTCCATTCGCTCAAACCAGTTATTATAACATTTATTTCACTCTAAAGTGGGGGTGTTCAAAATGGCTGACTTGAAAGCGTCGACTGCTTCTTCATCGGACTGGAACCTTTGACCACGAAGACTTTTCTTAATTTTAGGAAATATAAAGAAATCGTTAGGGCTTAAGTCAGGACTGTATGGAGGATAGTCAAGAATTTCTACTTTTTCCTGCTTTAAATACTCAATCGTTTGACGAGCGCTGTGTGAGCTTGTTTTGTCGTGGTGCAGGATGATGCGTCTCTTTAAGTTAGATTTTCGAAGTTCGGCGATGACTTGTGATAAACAAACAGTGGTATACCACTCTTCGTTAACCGTTCTACGATCTTCATGTGCAATAGTCGCAACATGGCCGGTTTTTCCAACGAACGTGGCCACCATCTTCTTTGAAGTGCTTCGAGAACGAATAACTTTAGTCGGCTTTGGCTCGTCTTGAAAGACCCAGATTGTAAAATGTTGTTAAGAATCAGGATCATAGGCATAGATCCAATATTCGTCACCACTGATGATGTCGTAGACGTGATATGAATCTTCTCGGTTGAATCTTTGCAGAGTTTTCTTACACCATCTGACGTGGGCCGCCTTGTGATCGTCGGAAAGCAGATGCGGTATCCAACGGCAAACTAGCTTTCTCACACCAAGCGCTTCATGCAAGATCTTCTGAATGGTAGTCCCTGAAATGCCTAATAGAGCCTCTATCTCTCGATACGTCACATGACGATCTTCGAGAATTAGTTGTCTCATAGCAATGATGTTATCTTCAGTGAAGGCGGATTTTGGGCGTCCTTCGGGAGATTTGTCACTAACACTAGTATGTCCACGCTGGAATTCTAAATACCAGCGTTCGATAGTCCGCAAACATGGGGCTTCATCACTGAACACAGATGTTAGCTCTTCAAAACACTGAAGCCATGTCAGGCCTCTTCTAAAGTTGTAGAAAATTATTGCACGAACATTTTCTTTAGAAAGATTAATTTTCGTACGTAACCTGACAGATTCCAATCGACGTTCTGACTAAACAATAGCATTAATCCTTAATCCTAATACTTTCAACTGTTTGGAGATTCAAATTTTTAAACACATTCGAATATAGAACAGTTCCAAATTCAAAATTGCCGGGAAATATGGAGACGACAGAACTTAAAAGGCATGCCTAGTGTCTTTATAGTTTTGGAATAAAATGGGTGTGACATACGGATGGACGGACGGACAGACAGACAGAACTATAAGGGCTCCGTTTTGTGCCATTTGGCTACGGAACCCTAAAAAGAACTAGCTGAAAACTAAGCTAATAACTCTTATCAGTAAATTTTAGCTACAAGAAAATAATGCAGTCATATTGTCTCCACCTATTTACATAATAACGAAAGAGAAGGACACGGTAGTGTTTCGCGGAAGGGCTCATTGTTATGGCTACCCTGAAAAAACCGGTTCGACACAATAGTTATAACAAGCGCAAAGCTAAACCTGTATTTATTTAATGATGATTAGGAATAACACCAGGCTTTTTAAAATTTTATTTTTAACCGACTTCAAAAAAAGGAGGTTCTCAATTCGTCTTGAACTTTTTTTTTATGTATGTTACCTCATAACTCGGAGACGGCTGGACCGATTTGAAAAATTCTTTTTGCATTTGAAAGGTGAATCCCATTGTTACGAAATCAGGATCTGATGATGGGATCCTGGAGAAATCGAGGGAACTCTTCAAATATTATAGGTACACCTATAACGTTTTGGGTATTTCTTATAGTACCTTGAGTAGTTGCTTTCGAAAAGTACCATTTGGGGAAGTGGATCTGATGATGAAGACCACAGATGGCTTCCGAAACTACTCAATAATAAGTATTTCGTAGATTGCGATTCGATTACTTGAATGTGGATGCTAAGCACTTTATGCTCGTCACAATGCATATGGTGTAAGTACCAGGAGAACTCCTCAAAAATTAACGGCTCTGCATCGGGAAAAGCAATATTTTGTAAAAGGTGATAAGTTGTTGACATTATGGCTCTTGTAACTAGATAAATTACAAACCGACCGTGAAAAGTGTGAAAAATTTTTTTTTGCAAATAATAGGACTGACTTCCATATCAAAACACTACAAAGCCAAAAATAACTTTAATTTCAGAAGGCGGTGTGAAAAAAAAGAAAATCCGAAACAAATAACACCGACTACCGAAATTAAAGTTATTTTTGGCTTTGTAGTGTTTTGATATAAATAATAAATAAAATAAAATTCATTTATTTCAGGTCCAAGACCCACATAAAATAAAATAAAAACACAAATTCAAACAATTGCTCGGCTTCCTAATTTAAAATACAAATGGAGACATTTACATACAAAAAGATTCAAAGATATATTAAAATTCAATTTAGTTAATAATAATAAATTAAAAAAAAAATATGTCAAATTATCTAATTAAATACAAATTAAATGTCAAAATTAAATTCCAAATTAAAAGTCACATTAAATTAACAAACTACAGCTATAACATAGAAAATGTCAAGTTATTTTTCTTTTATTAACATTAACAATATGTCACAACAGTGCCTCACATATAGACAATCAAGCCTCCCCGCAATCATTGCCAGGACAGAGTTGAAGCTGTCTCACACTCTGCGCACCAAGGATGCGCACCGCTTGCGCATGGTGGCGTGGAAACAGTCGGTGCGCGCTTCCGCAAACATGCCCGAGGCGCTACAGAAACGAGGCAGACCCAACACTGCCCTGAACGCATTGTTATACTGGACGCGGAGGGCATTGTAGCTAGCTTGTGTATAGCGAGCCCACAGGCTGCACGTGTACAAAGAAGTGCAGTACGCCTTGAAAAGGGTGATCTTAACTAAGTTAGAACAACGTGCAAACCTGCGGGCGAGCATGTTTGCTCTTCTCGACAAAGCCCTCCGCTCCCGTTCGATGTCAGCGTGGTCTCTGAGATCAGACCCAACCCAATGCCCAAGGTATTTAAATTGTTCCACTCTATCCAGAGGTAAACCACAAAGATGTACACATAACATCATATTATATAACACTGCGTTTTTTTTTTCATCATTATATGTGACTTCGTGCATAGCGAAACTTTTTCGTAGGTATTTTACGAGTCGAGCATAGCGGGACTAGAGCATAGACCATATACCCATTCACTCTCGGTTACACTACTCTATATCTATACGCAAAGCACATGTATTTTTTATTTTGTTTATTTATTACGGCAGTATAACATAGTACAAGTTATTTTTTGAATTATTATTATCTAGCGACCCGGCCCGGCTTCGCTGGAGTAATATAATAGAGTTTATATTTGCTTTAAATATTACTTTGCTTAATTAATTTCTCGTCCCGTAATTTTTATTTTGCGATAGCTCGTAAGCTATTCAGTTTATTGATATAGTGTAAAAAGTAATTTTGATCTACATTAAATGCTCAACGTATCTAACGTATTTAATTGGATAAGGAATAATACTGTACTGTTAAAAACAGGTTCGTAAATAGCTCATCATTTTATTCAAATTTGTAAAAGAAAAAAAAAAGAGGTTATTGTGGGTTATCCCTAAGAGATAGACATATATTATTGCGGACTTTTTGTAGACCTTTTTGAGTTCTATAATACTGTGGTACATTATTTTAATTTATCTCGTAGGGTTCAGCCAGCGTTTGCAATGTAAGCGCAAAAAATGTGTTTATTTACGACATCACATTAGAAACCTTTAAAATTATCAGTGTTTCTCTACTATATTATGCATGTTATATACATATAAACCTTCCTCTTGAATAACATTGTCTAGTAAAAACCCGCATCAAAATCCGTTGCGAGGTTTTAAAGATCTATGCATACATAGGGACAGACAGTGGGAAGCGACTTTGTTTTATACTATGTAGTGAAGTGATGATATAATGATTCAATATGTAAAATATGTTTTGATTATTATATTCAAGCGTTATATTGCATCGGCGGCGGCGACCTCTCGCGCCCTGCTCTGGTTCAGACCATGGTGCGGAGCGAGAGGGAATGGGATGCGGTCGCCTCCTTCTGTGAAGCAGTCATGCTAGCGAAGGAGGAGGCCGAACGCGCGAGGGAGAGGCAACTTTCTTCCCAGCCGCCGCGGGAGACGTCCCAGGCGTCGGGGATCGCGAGCCGATTTCCGGCCACCATAGGCACGGGCCTGCGGACGGTAAGCAGGGGCGCCGTCCGGTAAGGACCAGCCCCGGGTCGGTGGCGCGTCGTGTTCCACGCGCGCCTCAAAGAGCTGTCAACACCAGGGCCGGGGCCTCATAAGGCCATTACCTGCCGGGATTTGCGGGAAAGTTCTATCGAGATACCTCGGCCACAGATTACTTAATAGTTACTACGTAACAGATACTTCACTCAGTATAAAAATTCCAATACATTCCATTCCTACTGCTATAATAGCCTACTCGGTCGCGTCAGCAACCGCTGCATGCTAGAATGTGCCTAAATGTTCGAGCGTACAGTTGTGATTGCTTTCGCACCGCGCGATCCCACAGCAATCGCAGGGCTGCCTCTTCGATAAAATTAAATTAACATAACTTTTTGTGTCTATGCTATTGAGAACTGTGAATATGCTCTGACTATAGGTGGTAGTTTAAAATTGTATCGTTAATAATTTTTTTTTTTTAATTAGTGCTGACGGTGCAATACATCTAGATAAAACATAGTTATAGAGGTCAGTGTGTGGGTAAAATAAAAAAAAATGTATAAAGTTACCTACATGTGTTTTATTTTTATATAATGTTTTATAAATTTCTTACCCTTTCTAAATTCTAGGTTATTAAATTTTAGTGTAGAAAATATCCTGAATCTAATAAAAAGTTTTATTAGACATTGTTTTGGGAAACAAGGGCAAGAAGAATCAAAATGTATGTTATTTAAAATTTCATAATTTCATACTACCCGGCCTTTGTTTCATATTTTTTTTCAAAATTATTAATAAATATAGTCTCAAGTTTTCTTACATAATTATGATGTCACTTTTAACTTTCCATAAAAAGACGATGTTTTGTTGAATGCTTTAAAATGGATAAACAATCTATTCGTAGATTCATTTAAATCAGGAATGTTCTGTAATTCAGCAACAAAGCCAGGACAGGTATGCTTCTTGCTACATTTATTTTATTTATTTATCACTTACCTACCTGTCTTCATTGACAGGTAAATGGAAAAATGTTAGGTGTTTATCCCTTCTTTTACTTGATTTGCACCCATCTACAGCACGTAAGGCACCAGACGGCATCGTAGGTACGTGTACAAACGAATGTAGGTAGCGATTAAAATTAAACAACGTGCTTGTGCTTCGCTTGTGAAAACCGCACTGAATTTGGTCCGCAAACGGCCCGAGACCGCTCGGCCGGGCGGTAGGTAATTATAGCGCGCAAGTACATAGAGTGACGGAGCCCTGCCTCGGCCCCGGAACTTTAGGGCAGCTGAAGGAACAGGGTGGGTTTTTAGTCAGTAGAAGTCTGACACACCCTTCCTTCCCCTTCCTTCTTTTCCCAACCAGAAAAAAAAGCGTTATATTGCATCAAATTCTGGACCAAATGTTGGGAGTAGTCACTGGCTTCTGTAATACAGGTGTTACTACCTAAAATAAAATATCTTTAAAAAATAAATGTGACCCTGGTCACATTTTTTTCTAAATATATTTTATACCAATTAAGAATGATGTAATTGTATGTTACATACTTCAGTCACCTCCACTCACACACTCCTCACCGAAATTACACATAGCACCAATCACACTAACACTACACATTCTCCTCACTCACAAACCCCATCTCACAACATAAGTCAATAATTTCTGCTTAGTTAATTTTAGTTTTCATTACATTTATAATTAGTACTTTTGTGTTATAACTATATTTTTATTTTTTCATTTTTCATTTTTTTTACTCACTTTCCTTTACACGGCATCTAATTCCAGCCGGGGCCTAGTGACAGGTTTTTTTTCCAAAACCCATTTCAGGCACCAGTCTCTCACAGAGATTAAGGTTATTGGTATGGAAAGGACCATAAAAATGAATCCGGAAATTTACCAATTTATAAGGCAATTTGAGAAATGTGGGTTTTATTTTAAGTGGACTGTGTTCTAATGGATGGCGGTGATCGCCTTGAAAGAACTGGATGTTGAACGGGCGCCGGGGATATAAGGAAGATAAGGTACCTTTTGATGTTGGCATCTCGCGACACGTGCTCCGGGACTTGGCGGCGACACGGCATTCCTGCTTCGAAGCACTGATTTCTATCACAGGAATGTCTCAGGTTCACTGTTCACCTTAGTTCAATCAGTTTCGCGGGAGCGGTTTGAGCGTTAATCGGGAGCGTTGGCTCTTTCGCGGCGAGCGTGTATATCGAGAAGCGTTCGAGAGAGGTTCGTTCAGAGCGCCCGCTCTGACAAGTACGTCAAAAACGAATGAACATAGATTAGCCACCAGTTATTATTTTGATTATTGATTATAAACAGGATTATTCGCAGGTCAGGCAATTATACTTATATTAACTAAATATATGGCAACTTTGTGAATGGAGAATAAATGATTGATAGAATAAAGAACATTAAAACAGTTCTTTTTTAGAATATCCATTGCCTCGCACTAGGATTTTTTCCTGAGAATGCAGTTTTACAAACACCCAGATCCAAAAAATTGTTAGTAGGCCATACAAACATATTTTGTTCCGGAGTGAGAATCGAACCCGCAACACAGTGCGCCAACTTTTTCTCCATGTGCAATCCTCATGGATGTCCTCCACCCTGGAGCGGGCGAAGGGGTTTAACAGACTGTAACTGACTAAAAACACCAGAATCAGAATCAGAATCCCGTGTTACCTCGCACACTTGCTCCGTGGGCTGAGGCCTAATGGCTGAGGTGTCGGCCTTAATGTGGGTGGTGTTGTGACCGAGATGTTACGGGTTCGAACCCCACCCATTACATTATTTTCGTGAACCCCACTTCACCGAACACAAGCATATTTAGCTTAGTTTTAGGTGTTAACAAGATTGCTAGTACTTAATGTGAATTCTATCAATATTGCTAATTCTGTAAAAAATATATTAATTTAATGACAATACATAAACGTATTGGAAGATTTTTCTGTTATTTTCATCTCTATAATCCCTTATATTTTGGCATTTCAACGAACGTACTTCAAGGATTTACTCGAAATATTAAACTATTAGCACAGCAAACTATCAAAATTTCCTTTTTTTTCAATGAGCTCGCTCGTGACCTCGATTACGCATGCTGGTAAACGATAGACGAGGTCTACGATGAAAAAACATTCAAAACCATCTAGTTTTAACATAACAACAGGCGATTAGCTCAACTATGCTAGTGTCAGAAACACCTTTATTTGTAGCCTTACTTCACGCCAGACTACCTACTTATTTGGTAAGTACTTGCGATTTAAATATATGGAGGTATGTGTTTATTGAAAAAGGGCTTTACGACTGGGCAACGTAGATACGATACTTAGGACGAAACCACAAAATTTTAGGACGTGCAGACTATTTTCACGCATCAATATCGATTCGTGACACACGGATGAATGTTTAAACCAACAAATATCCCAACTTTTAGGTGTAACGCAGACGAAATTGTGTATAGTAAGTATGTAATCAGACAAATTAGCTGAAAAAAAAAAATCTTGTCTCTTCATATACGTATATTTTAGAAAAACACTTTACGCTACATAGCTTTGCAGAGATAAATTCCTAGTTTTAATTTTAAAGTGGTAAGAGTTGATAGATAGATAAATAGATAGATGTATTCTTTATTGTACACCATAGCAGTAAAACAACAAGGACTTTACAACTAAAAAGGGTGATACAATGGTCGGTCTTATCGCTAAAAGCGATCTTTTACCGACAACTTTTGGATGGATTTGACACAGGAAAAAATAAATACGCGGGTAGTCCACGGTGTACTATTTATCTTTACAAAATATAAAAAAAAACATTCTCAAATCATTTTGAAAGACGATAGGGTTTGTGCTTGTCTTACTGACACTGGTAGATCATTCCACAGCCGTACTGCTTGAGCTGCGAACGACTTACCATAGTAATTGGTGGTGTTACTCGGTACCGCAAGCCTTAAGTTTTCTGATGATCTCAGAGATTTTGCATGTGTGTCATGAAGGAACTTGAATTCTTTAAGATAAATGGAGGTTTTAGGATTAAACAGTACACTAAAGCAGAGACAAAATGTGTAAGTTCCAGCGAAGACGTATTGGAAGCCACTTGAGTTTCGTACGAAATTCGGATACGTGATCATATTTGCGCAAGCCAAATATAAATATAATGCAAAAATTTTAGAGTCACTCAAGTTTATCAAATTGTGCGTCAGTAAGATCAAGATAACTGACATCAGCGTAGTCCAGGATGGGAAGTAAAAGAGATTGTGCTAGCGTAATTTTAGTAGCAGTTGGCAGAAAGTTACGCTACCGTCTTAGGGAATAGGTAGAAGCAAATAATTTGCGACTGACTTCTTGTAATTGGGGACCCCAACAAAGATATTTGTCATCCCAAACCCCAAAGTTCTTAACCTTCTCGCTTAATGGAATAGCAGTGCCGTTGAAAATAACCTGAGGAAGCTGTTACCATTTCACCTTAGGTGCCAACCTGGAACTACCAACCACAATGACCTGGGTCTTTGACGGGTTAACCTGCTAACCATGTGCCTCACTCCATTCGCAAATACGTTGCCGGCGGCCAAACAGGTAACTACGAAACCAGTCAATCGCGAGTTGGACATCTATCTAGGGATTTTACCGCGACCAAAGGTATAATAAGCATTGGCAATGCCGCCAGTTTTTTAGGCATATTAACAGTGGACTGTACAGCGATGAGGAGGAATTTTTAGATTTTTTGAGTAATAGCATTTAGTTTAGTACTTTTCAAATATGTTTGTGTTTTGTAAATTAATGACGCGCTTAAGGATATTTTTTTTATTTAATAAAGCAATAACTATTCATTTATATTTAAAACTTTGACTGCCGATTTATACTAAACTAAAAAACACGCAATCCATATCCCACCGTCACGATGAAGATTGAAGAGGGCAGTATTGCAAAAGTAACCCTTGTCTCCTCGAGTAACCTACTAGGAAATCAATATCTTCTTACACTCAAGCCGAGTCACACGCTAAAAGGACAACATGCGCGTCACACTGCCCGGCCATGTATCTTCGTCATTACGTTCATTCGACTAAAAGCACTCGATCTCCTATTGCGATAGGTACTCGTATTTGTTCACATTTCTTACACTTAATTTAGTTTAAGTAGAGCGATCCCTTAGTTATACAGCGTGAAAGATTAAACTTTTAGTAAACTGAAATATGTGTGAAAATAAACTCTAGTGTTTGTCGATTAGCTGATTTCTTTCGATGGTAACAAAAATAGGTGTAATAAATACCAACCTTGGTTTACGTTGTTGAATGTCTTCTAATTCGCGATCGTGACTCCAGAACCATTCAATCTCAATCGACGTTTGTTCTGCGAGCAATGATCTCGAAGATCTAGTGCCAAGGGTATAAGTTTGTCTAGTAGTAGTCATCTTTTGCTAGATAAAATTCTGATTCATATTTTTGTATAGCAAAAGTTTAAGAGACTAGACAAAACGACTTTATATTAGCAATAGTTTCGTCAAGCATGTCTACTGTTCGAAAATCGTTAGATTTGATAGGTTTGTTTAGAAATTATAGTAGAACTTGTATCTCTTACCAAATTACAACAATTGACTATATTTAATTATCTATAAAAAATACTCATGTATTACTGGGAATGATATGGCTCCAATTAAATTAATAGCAAAAGTTATGAAATCAATAGCTCATAGACGAAGGTTTACATGAATACATAATGTTTTGTTAATTCTCGTCTGCATGTGGGTAGTCTGATAACACATGTATTGTCGTCATTACGCGGCAATTTTCAATATACAAGGTGTTCCATGCCATCTATTCATGCCACACAATGTGTTCTATTTCATCCCTTCTAGAGGAGACGGCTATTGTTCTCTCATAAGGTATAGTGCACAATTTAGATGTTTAGCAAAATTACTTTCATAGTTCTATGCATTGAAAATAAACTTCTGAAAATAATAAAACGTTTTAAAAGTCTCATCATAAAACATTTTGATGTATGTTTTGTTTACGAGGAAACTGAATAAAAAAACTTTCTAATATTAAGGTTTTTATAACATAACCGTTACAAATTAATACAATAATATGACCACCGTCGGTACATAAACAATATTTACCAACCTAGTAGGAAATTAGAAACGCAAATTGTGTGTACAAAGCCCCTAGTTTTGTGTGATTTACGATGTTTACTCAAGCGACGGCGTGTTTAATAACCCACTGAAAGGTATGTACGTATGTAAATGTGAGGAAAGTACCTAATTTACATAGGCAGGTAGGTACATGGTCATGTTTTACTTTCGCCTCGGCACTCCACGATATCGATGTTGAATTAACACCGCATCTCTCATATTACCCTTCAATTTCAACCTTGTTTTCCCTGGTGTGCCAGTTCTTGAGTTTTTTTACCCTTTTATTGAATACATGTTTGTTTCAGGCAGTAGAAATGCTTCTTGTTTATGTATCATTATTAAAAAGTGCGTTCAAACAAACGCTCGAGTTACGTTACAGGAATAAGCAGCTTTATAGAAAATAATTTTGTGGGTACTAAATAGTTTTATAACAAACCTATTATAGTAAGGTAACTTTACTAAAACATACAATTCACGAAAAAAAAAATATCAAAACAAAGATGACGTTATCGCTCGTAAAATATGACCAAAGTGATATTTGCAGTGACCTCGGAACTTTGACTCTTATGAGTTCATAGTAAAATATAATATGCTGAAAAAACTATCCGAAATCTGATGTGGGCCCCATCCATCATGTGAGGCGACAGGGACGGAGGCTTGTCGACCCTAATCGAACCCTATACACATAATATAACCGAGTATACCCTTGTATCTCGCCATATTTAGATACTTTCATTTGTAGCCCTGCGATACAACCCTGACTATACATAAAACATGAACGTTGTTAAGTAACAGAACTGGAAATTTACCAATTGGTTTATTACAAAATCAATGTGCCCAATCAGTAATTAAGTGTAATTATAACTTCTTCTCATGATTAAATCGTGGACCTTTAAACCGTTCTCACACTACCTTTATCAAACAACTGAGTTTGCGAGAAAAAGGTCTAATTAATACACTGGCATTCGAGTGTAAAACTATACATATACATAACCTGTCCCAAAATTAATCGTCAGTAAAGAAATATATTACTATGTTATTAATGACAATAAAAACAGATTTATGACGACCACGACTGTTAATCACGAATATCATGAATATTTGTAATGAATTATTAAAATAAAATAGTGATTAAATCATTGTTTAAATGGTGATGAATATTAATTCAGCGGGGAATTACAATACCAATATCACTGAAAGCGTTATAGCTATTAATATCATCCCCGAACTAATTTCGACTGCCTATTCATTTGAGGAACTGTTTAAGTTTCACCACCCTCGAACTGAAATCCCTATTGCGCGGTTCAGAACTCCTGTGAAAACACCGTATTATGGACGTTCTGAACAAACACGGTATGAACTTATCTCTGACTGAACAAATCTGCTTCGTTTGTATGCAGCAGCAATTTATCTGTGGGTTTGCCGTGTTTTATCAATCTTCCTATTGCCTTGCCCGCTGTAGGGGACTGCAGGGCCCCGCCCGGGTACACGCGATTCCTCTACAAATAAACCAAGTAAATACACTAGATTGGAATTAAAGTCTGTTACAATGCTTTCCGAGTGAGTGATTCATCTTTTAGATAAAAATGGGGTTTATTTTTCTTGCACTTTCCAAGCACGGAATACAAGAAAAGTAAATAAAGGTAAGTGGGTACTTTTATGTAATTTCAAGCGTTGATAGCAATGCAGCTGCAGCGTCAAGTCTTTTATGGTCCCTTATTTTCTGGTGCACACATAAAGACGATTTTCCGGTTGGTCAGTGTTACTTTACAGTTTTCAATGTTTTATTTTATAAAAATAACAGTGTCGTTTCATATTCTAGTTAGAAGCCTGAAATTGGTATTGTTATCGTTAAATAGCAGGCTAAACGTACGGACATGTAAATAGTGATATTAAACAAGAGCTAGTCTTTGTGGGGTATATACTTACTTTATAGATATACTAAATGTGCACAAAAACTTGGGCACCAAAACAAAGTAAGCCTTGTAGTTTATTCACGTTTCATTTGCCACTGGCAGTCATGGCTTCAAGTTAGGTACCTATGCACCTCGTTTGCCACCATTTGGCATTCTTCCCACGCCAAAAAAGGGACAACATATTTTTTTTTAATTAAAAATTATGCTGTGAGCACGCATGTTAATATGTAGCTGTAAAACAGAAATGTATGTCATGCTTATCTTTTTGAGATAAGTAGAACATTGCAGCTACTGTTGATGAAGCCATTTTAAATGAACGTATGTACCTACTTGGAGTTTGTACGAGTATTTATTATTATGTAGGTATTGATTTAATTGATACAATGTAATTCCGTACATTTTTAACCGACTTCAAAAAAGGAGGGGATTCTCAGTTCATCTTGAACTTTTTTATGTATGTTACCTTATATCTCGAAGATGGCTGGACCGATTTGGAAATATTTCTTTTGTTTGAAAGGATATACTTTCTAGTTGGTTTCATTGTTATGAAATCAGGATCTGATGATGGAATACTGGAGTAATCGAGGGAAAGCACCATTTGGTGAAGTGGAACTGATGATGAAGACCACAGATGGCCACTGAAACTACTCAATAATAAGTATTTCGTGGATTGCGATTCGATTACTTGAATATTAAGCACTTTAAGCTCGTCGCAATGCATATGGTGATATAGAGCTGATGGTGAAGTACCAGGAGAACTCAAAAATTAACGGCTCTACATCGGGAATAGCAACATTTTGTAAAAGGTCATAAGTACTTGACATTTTGGCTTTTGTAACTAGATAAATTACAAACCGACCCACCAAAAAGCGTAAAAAAATTTTTACCAAAAAATAAAACCGACTTCCATATCAAAACACTACAAAGCCAAAAATAACTTTAATTTCGGAAAGCGGTGTCAACAAAAAACGAAACGAAACGAAACGTTTTCATTTTGTTTTTTTTTGTAATTTATAAACTCTAAAACTACGGAACCGATTTTAAAAATTCATCATTTATATAAAGCTACATAATTAGCAAAAACTTAGGCTATATAACATGACGCTACAATGAAGAGGAACGAAGTATCTATGAAAAATGTTGCAAAAACGGGGAAATCGTGAGCTTATAAATATGATCTTTGTTACACAATCACGACAAAACGGCTGAACGGATATGAAATTTCCATGGAATCGGGACTAATGGGGGAAAAGAGTAGTCAGCACTATTGACGGGGCCAGAAAGGCTACCATGGATGCGGATATATGTTGACGAAATACCGTGGCCCCTAAAGGCAAGAGCAACAGAAGAAAAAGTGTAGATTTTTCGTCAGTAGGAGTCTGATTCTCCTTTCCGATCCATGCAAAGCGGTCGCAGTCATTAGATGATTTCCTCTCGACAAAATTTAAATTATACAACGTGTAACGGAAACCCCATATCTATCCAAAGGGACTGAAGACAACATCTGGTATGGAGTCTCTATGCAAAGTTTCAGCTCAAAATAAGTGATAAACGTGTCACAGCACTATGAGGATCATCACTTTCGACGTCACTTGCCAATAAAACGATAATTCTTTCCGTTCTTCTTAATTTGAAAAATTCGGTCTCTGGTATCAATGTATTGAAATTTCTAATACGCTCCACACATGTACACATAGGATTAGAAAACCCTTGCCATATCGTTTATTATCATCCAAAGAAGCCGTGCACTTGGTATGTATATACCCTTTAAAATACACGTTGTATAAATAAATCAGTAATTATATTATGTTGTAAACATGATTATTCGTTACCACTGATGGGACACAGGCCTCTCTATGAGAGAGAAAGACCCGTATTAGGCCTAATCCACCACACGGGCCCAATGCGGATTGGTGGATATCTGACGTCTTAAGCTTTTTCGGTTCTACGTCATGCTGTATTCGTCCCGATGTTTTCCTCTACCGTTTTCAGACCAGTGATGTATTGTGGCTGCCTTTTTGTTTTAAGGATGGGAAAACATCCAATGACTGCCTCCCGATCTGGCCGAAGTGGGAGGGTGTGTCAGACTTTTACTGACTAAAACCCATCCGTGTTCCGTCATTTGCCCTTCATGATCCGAGGCCGCGGCAACTCATTCGAACAATTCCGCAGCCCTGGCAGGCAACGGCCCTTTAGTGGGCCCCGACAATTGCTGGGGTTCGAATTTATTTATTTATTTATTTATTTATTAGGCACCTCAACGACTAACTCACTAAGACATAAGCACAGAAATCATAGAAATTTGTATGCATAGTGAGTGCGTCACTTATAGAAATGCTCAGCACTCGCAGCATTGCTTACTTATGGTTCTATACATATCATTATTTTACATTACAGGCAATTAACATTATATACTTTACAAATTACATTCAATTTCACTTACATTACATTACAGTTAAAATTCATTTTTTTTAAATTACATTAAAATTTTATTACAATTATTAGAATACAATTACATAACAAGTGTTATAAATAATTATTAATAATAAAGTAATATCAAATATTATTTACTCAAGATTCTTAACTTACTATTCATAAGCCGTACCTGCAACCACGAGGTCAGCAGTGCTGCTTAATTTGTACTTCAAAAAACATAATTGTAACGTGGCACAAAATAACATATTGTTATCTTTCATTCGTTCTTTTACATGTTTCCTCTCATACAGGAAAGATTTAAAAGGTGAGAAAATAAGGAAAAAAGTAGCTGGTCGTACTAAGATGGCTGGGTCAGTTAGTTATTAAATAAATTTATTTGCAGAGATTTTTAGAAAGTATTCAAACATTTTCCGGTACTGACACAAAAAATCACATCTGTAACATTACTTTAGTTCACAATACTTCCCAAAACCTCACAATAAACGACAATAAACTTTACCAACCGTCATTGAGGGTAAAATTTATTGTGAAACTTTGAACAATGTTAGAAAAGGGAATAAGTGCTATTTAAATACAACGAGTATTTGGCCACAAAGGCCTTGGTTGTTATTCTTGGCAGAACTGCGCTCCTGGGCTGGACATTAACCATCGCCTGAATGGAACACCACGCCCTCTGGCACCACTACAATCGTAAATAAACGTTATACACTAAATTCTTGTTATACATAGTACCTATGTAAATATGTAGAAATACGTTTATTTTTAATGGTGATTGAAAGAAGAAAAGACACGCTTTTTCAATACGAATTTAGTGAAATACTCTTGCTTATTTTTTCATTTAGAAACGACTCCCAAAAGGAGTTAAAGGTTATAGATTCTCAATTTCTTCACCGATTGTGGACCGATCAAAATTCGATTTTTATTCGGAAGCCTACACTCCTTATGTAGTCCTACTGTCACCAAATCAGAATCTGATGATGAGATCCGAGAGAAATCCTCAAATTTAACAGGCACACGTAGTGTTTCTCATATACTTTCTGAGAAGATTTGACAGGCTACGTACGTATGTATTAATTATCCCTATTACTCCACGCATATGGGATGCGGCACCGACTCCAATCAGATGAGTAGGTAACCCAGGCTCTTAATCTTTACATTATACCAAGAACTATTGGAACTATCAGGATGCTAAATTATAATTGATCACGTCACGTTGTGAGGCATGGACAGCATCTGTCAACATAGTGTACAATAGGTTACATTCTCTTTGTCTGTCAAAATCTTACATTTAGACGTTTTGGCTATGGCCGTTCCTATCTCCTTCCTTCGTTTTCCTATCTCAATGGTGGTACTATGGTACCACCATTGAGATAGGAAAAGTATCTACTACTACCACAGATAGTATGTCACTTATCTAAAGGCTCTAGTTCTTGTCAACTGATCGCTTAATAGTTGATAATCTAGCTAAGTTGATATTTTCAAGCAGCGATAGAGTGAATTGGAAATTCAAAAATTGAATTGAAGTCATCACTTAGAAATTTCTACATTAAAACAATAAAATGCGCCGACATAGGTGGGTATACATAAAACGACAGAAGCTAGTGTACGATTCGAATTGGTTACTTTTTTCAAAACATAATTGATTTTAACAATGTTTTCATCAGAGTTTTGATAGCCCTAGTCAACTGATGATTATAATCACTATCATTAAGAAAAGAATATCACGTAGTCCAGAGTCTATAGCCAGAAGACGGAAAAAAGATAGATAGATAGTATATATTTTATTGTACACCAATAATTGAATCACACTTAAATAACAATATTGTAAATAAAATTGGTTAAAATGGCCGTCTTATCCAAGTTCATGACAAAAATAATTTTAAAACTGCAGTGGTATTGTGTGCTTTATAAAAGAATTTCAAACTATTTAGTATTCACTTCATCAGATTGGATTTTATCGAAAGTTTCTCCTTTATAAGCACCTACTTACGATAAAAAATTGCAGTCCTATTTATACAAATTTATTAACATCTCCGTTTTAACGGGTGTAATAAGTTAGGAATATATATTTGCTTTAAATTTTTGTGAATAAATAACACGTAATACTAGTTATTAACCGACTTCAAAAAAAGAAGGTTCTCAATTCGGCTTGAACTTTTTTTTTGTTTTTTTTTTTTTATGTATGTGACCTCATAACTCTGAGACGGCTGGACCGATTTAGAAAAATCTTTTTGCGTTTGAAAGGGTATACTTTCTAGTTGGTCCCATTGTTACGAAATCAGGATCTGATGATGGGATTCTGGAGAAATCGAAGGAACTTTTCAAATATTATAGGCACACCTATAGCGTTTTGGGTATTTCTTATAGTACCTTGAGCAGTTGCTTTCGAAAAGTACCATTTGGGGAAGTTGAACTGATGATGAAGACCACAGATGGCCACTGAAACTACTCAATAATAAGTATTTCGTGGATTGCGATTCGAATACCTGAGTACGGATGTTAAACACTTTATGCTCGTCGCAATACATACGAGTATGGTGATGTAGAGCTGATGGTCAAGTACCAGGAGAACTCCTCAAAAATTAACGGCTATGCATCGGGAAAAGCAATATTTTGTAAAAGGTGATAAGTTATTGACATTATGGCTTTTGTAACTAGATAAATTACAAACCGACCCACTAAAAAGCGTGTAAAATGTTTTTTAACAAAAAATAAAACCGACTTCCTTATTAAAACACTACAAAGCCAAAAATAACTTTAATTTCGGAAGGCGGTGTGAAAAAAAAAAGAAAATCTAAAACCAATAACACCGACTACCGAAATTAAAGTTATTTTTGGCTTTGTAGTGTTTTGATATGGAAGTCGATTCTATTGTTTGTTAAAAAAAAAAATCATCTATCTTTTTCACACCCCATAATTTCAATTCAGTTAATACGACAGGTCTTACGAAGGACTTGTATATTTTCTCCTTTAGCTTAGGGGCATCCGTGGTTCGCAGGTTGTTCCAGTGACCTGTCACCATGATCTGTTGCATTACATCGCCATTTCCTATCACAACCTACCCAAGGTGCCGATAGATGGATCAGATCGTACAGCTAGTAGTATATAATAATAGACATATCTAGCTTCACTATATATGTGGCAACCCTCAACTTACAAAGGAAACGTAAGTAAGTACGTAGTTGGTTAACAAACTGCCCTTAGAACGCGGGCAGTTAAACTTTGCCTATTATAATTCTGAAACAATAGCTATCTCCAATAGAAATGGTCACTACCTTTAATAAATATTAAGGCTCAGGGATTGGAACCTTTCTGTTCAAACAATGGAACAGTAATAGCTAGAGTATTTAAAAGTACTTGTAAGCTTACCGCAGACTTGGGTCTTATTGTCGTAGAATAACAAGCTACATAGGTGCTTCAATCCACTCGTGGCGTCAGTAGTGACGTACCGAGTGGATTGAAGCACCTATGTAGCAAATATTAATAATTGATATTTGGATCTTCTGCGTGTAATTATTGTATACCATTAGTAAGGGCATTATTGGTTTTAATTAAATGAAATGAAATTAATGTTGTTGATATTTTTTTGTTTTTTAATTATCACGCCATATTTACCACACTCCATAGAATGGTAGCAAGATATGTCTTCCAAAATAGAATATATCTTTAAAAATGCCTTAATTTGATATTACTCCATAATTAATGTATTGATTAATTATTATTGATATAATTATTGATTTATTATATATATTATATTATTATAATATATATATATGTATATATATATATATATATTATTGATTAATCAGTCCCAATGAAAGCTTTTTAAGTATAGCGAAAGCCCACGGGACCTATATATAAAATACACAGGAAATCCAAAACAACAGCCTGCAGAGAGCAGTAAAGCAAATAATATTTACGTAATGGGTAATATCGTGGCCAGACACACTAGAAATAGGGATGCATCGAGCCGAGGGAATGTGCGCCACACTGGCATGTGTCAAACTGACTGTCCAAATGTTAAATGGATAGCCAGAATCCGTTGAGTGAGACAGTCCACCCGGCGGGATGGCGCTAAATCTACCCGCCAATGATGTGCCGTAATTGAGAGATTAAACTATATACCCACACCTATGTATCACGCAAATATTACAATAGAAGCTGAGCCATATCTCAGCAGAGCTCCCGAGAAATTTCACAAAGAGATTCACGCACGAAATGACATAATAATTACCAAACAACCTACAACTATGAATTTAATTGTGGCTGGAGATAACTTGAAAATTAGCTTCGACGTAATAACCTCAAATAATTGTATCCAAATAGCTTACAGGGGAAAATATGTACACAACACGTATTTCATAATATATCTTGATATGAAATCAACTGTTATCATTTTCATGATCGGGAGCGTGTTCCAAAAGTGAGCCCAGTTTATTACCCTACGTATCCGTATAATTTAGGGTTCCAATTAAGGGGGGGAAAGAAAAAAAGATTTTCTTAATTAGATGCCAAGGTGAAGATAACTCGCTTGGAGCCAAATCGTCAGCTCGTTGCGTGACTAACCCACGATTTATGACTTAATAGCCAAGTCCGCGCGTTAAGTAGGCCTTAGATAAGGCGCTTCTAAGTGATTGTCGGCGCTCACAACAATCGTAATTACTCCAAACTACTATCTTCCCTCAGCAACACGCGATCTCTTTCATCGCCCGACTTGAATTGTGCTAATTGCTTCCCAACACTATCTCACAAATCATTGCCATTCGATTCCAAACTTATTTCGAGTTTATTAAGGTCGTGTTTTGATAACAAATTACCTGCGATTTCAAGACTGACGTAACATAATTTACCTTCTTCTTACAATAATTTTCAAGTTCTTTTAAGGTATTTAATTATGAAATTGATTGGAAGACAAATTTTCGTGAGTAAATTTTAGAGTAGGGTATTGTAATTTAATTTTAACATTGCTGAGTAGATGTTCGAAGTTAACAATAATAAAAGAAGGCCTATGGAAATGGATGTTGTCAGTAAAGTTCAATGAATTTCAGACCAGTATAACTTAAACAAGAGCCCACAGAAATGGGCAGAAATAACTTGGATTTCCATTGTGAATGATTTAAATTGGACAATTATTATAAAGTATATTACTTTGACAAACGGGCAAAAAAGAAATAATAAAAATAAAAAAGTTGCAAAGTGCGAGTTGGACTCATCCGTGAAGGGTTCCGTAGTAACAATTTTAGATTAGATTTTTTTTTCAATAAAGAAAAAGATAACTAGCGATGTGGGTAGAATTTACGTTACTAGCAAACCTGTTAACCCCTCCAACTAAGCTAAACATGCTTGTATCTGGAGTGGGTTCACGACAATAGTGTAATGGGTGGGGTTCGAACTCGTGACCTATCGATCACAAGTCCGACACCTTATCCATTAGGCTATTGACGCTTCCGCTGTAAGAGTTTATTAAGACGGTGAAGAATATATAAAACGTACCTAAATGTATTTTTTTATTTTTAACTTCTTATTTTAATGTGTGAATAGTGCCCCCCCTCGGACACACATTTATTTACTTTGCAGTATCTATCTTTCAAACTTTTGACATACGGACGGACAGGCAGACAGACATGATGAATCTATAAGGGTTCCATTTTATTCTATTCGGCTACGGAACCCTACAACGATTTAAATAGCGCCTTAGAAATAATGATCAAAATAGAAACGATTTACGTACGCGATACTTTCATACCTGGGAAAGTACAATAAAAATGGTACCGACTGCTATTTGTAGATTGTTGACTGTAGTTAAGTTATTCAAAACCCCAAAACAAAATTGTAACGTCAATGTCAAAAGATATCATGCTACCCAGTTACTGATTTTTCAGGACGAATAGGCCCGGCGCTCTGTTTAAAATACTAAGCTGTATTTAGTTAAACTGAGAGCCGACCGCAACATATTATCGAAAAAAGCTTCATTTAAAGAGAAAATCCTCCTTTGGATTGACATAGAGTTGACAAAGCTCCTATAGGGCTTTTATTTATACGAAATTATACAGAATCGTAACGAAGTCCGCCTGACGATTCGCGATTAACAAAGTCACTGAGAAAGTATCTGCATTTACATTTCCATTCGACATGAAGTTTTAACGAACATCCATCGTTACGACTGCTAGAAATACAATTTCGTGGGTCCAATTAGTGAGTTACATTGAGTCTCGACTACATTTCTCCTCTCATTTCTATACTTTCAGTCCGGGATGAACAATTGTGTGCAAATTAGCAGTGACAACCCGCGGCGGGGGACCGCGCCCTAGCGTGGACACACGGCTAAGAGGTGTCACCGACAACGACTGGCAAACAACTTCTGGTAAATGTGTAAACAACGAATATATTAGGAGTTGGATTTGTTTTGTGGTATACAAAAAACTACCGTATGAAGACATTATATTCTTCATATTTGAATCGTTTAATTGACGCCACCAACGTGTTGGTTTCTAGTACATAGTAGTTCAGCCACTTGTTCTCGAATCAAGTAGCGCTGGCTTGTTTGGCTCGACGGATAGTAGGATCCAAATTGCTTGGCCGTGTGTAAAACGGAATATTAATCGTCTTTGCAAATAGTTGAGACCTTTATAATGAAGTTCCATTTCACCCACTGAGGCTTTTCAATTTTAATTTTCTATACTTAATATTAATAGTTTGCGACGGCCCCGCATTGTTGCGCAAAATGGTAATAAATATTAAATTTTAATTCCTTAAGTTGCGCTATAGTACTGTTTATTAACACTTTGGGATTCGCACCTTAATTTGTAACACAAATACTCGCTACCGGGTGAGCTGGACCCCGTACTATATCAAATGATTATTCAAAAACTCCTGAATAAAAAAAATATTAATCTATACTTAATATTATAAAGCGGAAAAGTTTGTTAGTTTGTTTGTTTGTTTGTTTGTTTGCTTGAACGCGCTAATCTTCAAAAGTACCGGGTGGATTTGGATGCAATTTGGTATGGAAGTAGCTTGAAGCTTGAGGAAGGTTATAGGATACTTTTTACCCGACTGCAAAAAAGGAGAGTTATGTTTTACCGTGATAGAATCCACGGGAGCGAAGCCCCGCGTGAGTACTAGTTTTCTTATGTTCATAATAAGTGAATAAATAAAACCAATAAGTATTTAATGAAACACTAATATTGGAACGAAGTTCCTTATCGCGCGTTACGAAAATGGGCTAGCCGGAAAAAAATCATACGAAAAGTTGTAACGACACTTTTTAAGGGGTGTGGATATTCGTGAATCAGGCTTCATTAGAACCTTTTTTTCCGTAACCCTTACAAGATTTTTTTTCAAAATAATATATATTAATCTACACAATGTAAAGCGTGTCCTCGTGGCTTCAGAAAAAATAAAAATATATTTGAAATATCATAAATAAATACGTAAAGTGGCCTCTGTTTTTGTGACTTACTACCATTTTTCTCCTAAACTATCAATCACAGGATCTTTTAATTGCCACCAATATATTATATTAAGTAATGCCGATGGGACCATGTGCTTATTTTTGCCAATAACTTTTTTAATTATTTATAAGGATTTTTTTACGTAATCGCTACTCGCAAATCGCGTATCCACCCCTCCGGGCGCCCAGTAAATCAGTGCGGGACGAGACGCAGTGCTGGACGGACCTGTGACACTTTTCTCCGCAAACAAAATTATTGTCGATAGCCCAACCAATTAGATTTTTCTTTGTTTTATGTATAGTGTGTGTAAATATTAGGTTATTTTAGTGTGTAATTAGGTATAACGTTGTAAATAATAATTACTACTTGTCGTAAATTATATTATATAAAGCTAGATTACCACTCACTGACTCACTCATTGACATAATTGTTCTCCCAGATGGTGGATGGGGAGGTGGGTATATTTTGACAGATTCGTAAACAAGTAACTCTCAAACCTACGGGAAAAGTGCCAAACCCCCCCTTTTCCCCCCCCTTCTCCCCCCCCCCCCCATCGTATCTCGGAAACTACGAGACCCGTATTTTTTTCTTTTTACGGATTCGTATAGAGGAGGCTCGGTAAAGTAAAAACCATTTTTCAAAGTCCCCCCCCCGCCCCCCTTCTCCCCCCCTTTAGGCGGATCTACGAATCTAAGAGACTTGGAACATTTTTTTTTTCAGATTCATTTAGAGGGGCAATGCTTTAGTCGAAATACTTGTGCAACCCCCCCCCCCCCATCACCCCCCCTCTTTTTTTTTTTTTTTTTCACAAGCACGCGAGGTGCTTGCACCTCGCGCAACACGCAAATACTTTTTTTTTTTCACAAGCACGCGAGGTGCTTGCACCTCGCGCAACACGCAAATACTTGATTTAGAGGGGCAATGCTTTAGTTTTTTTCACAAGCACGCGAGGTGCTTGCACCTCGCGCAACACGCAAATACTTGATTTAGAGGGGCAATGCTTTAGTTTTTTTCACAAGCACGCGAGGTGCTTGCACCTCGCGCAACACGCAAATACTAAACCCCCCCATCTCCCCCGCCTTTTTTTTTCACAAGCACGCGAGGTGCTTGCACCTCGCGCAACACGCAAATACTAGTTATACTATATAAAGCTAGATTACCACTCACTGACTCACTCATTGACATAATTGTTCTCCCAGATGGTGGATGGGGAGGTGGGTATATTTTGACAGATTCGTAAACAAGTAACTCTCAAACCTACGGGAAAGTGCCAAACCTCCCCTTTTCACCCCCTTCTCCCCCCCCCCCTATCGTATCTCGGAAACTACGAGACCCGTATTTTTTTCTTTTTACGGATTCGTATAGAGGAGGCTCGATAAAGTAAAAACCATTTTTCAAAGTCCCCCCCCCCGCCCCCCTTCTCCCCCCTTTAGGCGGATCTCGGAATCTAAGAGACTTGGAACATTTTTTTTTTCAGATTCATTTAGAGGGGCAATGCTTTAGTCGAAATACTTGTGCAACCCCCCCCCCATCACCCCCCCCTCTTTTTTTTTTTTTTTTTTTCACAAGCTCGCGAGGTGCTTGCACCTCGCGCAACACGCAAATACTAAACCCCCCATCACCCCCCCTTTTTTTTTTTTTTTCCACAAGCACGCGAGGTGCTTGCACCTCGCGCAACACGCAAATACTTGATTTAGAGGGGCAATGCTTTAGTTTTCTTCACAAGCACGCGAGGTGCTTGCACCTCGCGCAACACGCAAATACTTGATTTAGAGGGGCAATGCTTTAGTTTTTTTCACAAGCACGCGAGGTGCTTGCACCTCGCGCAACACGCAAATACTAAGCCCTCCATCACCCCCCCACTTTTTTTTTTCACAAGCACGCGAGGTGCTTGCACCTCGCGCAACACGCAAATACTAGTTATACTATATAAAGCTAAATTACCACTGACTGACTGACTCACTCATTGACATAATTGTTCTCCCAGATGGTGGATGGGGAGGTGGGTATATTTTGACAGATTCGTAAACAAGTAACTCTCAAACCTACGGGAAAAGTGCCAAACCTCACCTTTTCCCCCCCCTTCTCCCCCCTCCCTATCGTATCTCGGAAACTACGAGACCCGTATTTTTTTTTTTTACGGATTCGTATAGAGGAGGCTCGGTAAGGTAAAAACCATTTTTCAAAGTCCCCCCCCCGCCCCCCTTCTCCCCCCATTTAGGCGGATCTCGGAATCTAAGAGACTTGGAACATTTTTTTTTTCAGATTCATTTAGAGGGGCAATGCTTTAGTCGAAATACTTGTGCGACCCCCCCCCCCCATCACCCCCCCCTCTTTTTTTTTTTTTTTTTCACAAGCTCGCGAGGTGCTTGCACCTCGCGCAACACCCAAATACTAAACCCCCCCCATCACCCCCCCCATTTTTTTTATTTATAAAAAGCACGCGAGGTGCTTGCACCTCGCGCAACACGCAAATCCTTTTTTTTTCACAAGCACGCGAGGTGCTTGCACCTCGCGCAACACGCAAATACTAGTTATACTATATAAAGCTAAATTACCACTCACTGACTGACTCACTCACTCATTGACATAATTGTTCTCCCAGATGGTGGATGGGGAGGTGGGTATATTTTGACAGATTCGTAAACAAGTAACTCTCAAACCTACGGGAAAAGTGCCAAACCTCCCCTTTTCCCCCCTTCTCCCCCCCCCCCCCCCCTATCGTATCTCAGAAACTACGAGACCCGTATTTTTTTCTTTTTACGGATTCGTATAGAGGAGGCTCGGTAAAGTAAAAACCATTTTTCAAAGTCCCCCCCCCCGCCCCCCTTCTCCCCCCTTTAGGCGGATCTCGGAAATTAAGAGACTTGGAACATTTTTTTTGACAAAAAAGACGCAAGAAGCGTAATTTGAAAATAGCTTACAAGAGGAAATTCCAAAGCATAAAACTGTAAGTACCTACTTAATATTTTATGTACTTGTTAGGTAATGAAAAAAAATGGCCAAGTGCGAGTCAGACTCGCCCATAAAGGGTTCCGCAGTAACTATAATAATATAATATAATATGTATATTAATGTGACAAAAAAAATCTTACAAATTTCTTAAAACTAGCTTATTTACATTTTTTTTACAACTACGCCCAATAACTTTGTTTTTCATAGTGTTTCTATGAATTACAAAGTTATATTTGCGGTTTTAGGAAATATGCTGTACCTCAAAAACTGCTGACTCGATCTCGTTCACACCGAGTCTTGGTTGAAAGATTACATTAAGATCTATAGACATATATTTTTTGTAGATTTTTCACTCCATTATTATAGAAGTTAGAGGGGGGGGGGGCACATTTTACCACTTTGGAATCGTATATCTTTTAAACGATTAACTTTATGAGAAAGTGGTCTTAGAAACCTCAATGTCATTTTTAAAGACCTGTCTATAAATACCACACACGCATAGGTTTCATGAAAAAAAATATTTCAGTTTTAGTTCCATGTATGGGGAGCCCCCTTAATTTTAATTTTTTATTTAATTTTTTTCTTAAATTTGGAAAGCGGTTCACAGAATACATCTACCTACCAAGTTTTACATGTATAGTCCTAAGAGTTTCGGAATAAAATGGCTGTGACATGCGGACGGACAGACAGACAGACGGACAGACATGACGAAACTATAAGGGTTCCGTTTTCGCCATTCGGCTACGGAACCTGTAACGATACCTTCTACTTCTCCAATAAAAGAGGGTAAAATAGATGTACCATTAAATTTAATATATTAATAATATACAGTATTTTATAAAAAACCTGCCTACCTATCTACCTATCCTAGAAACCTATACATATATAAATATACATATATATAAATTATATATATATGTATATTTATATTATACATAGATAAATTACAGTTTGTCAGCCTTGACGTAAAAAATGTCATGACAAGAAAATATTTGTTTTGATGGATGAATTATGGATTATGATTACAAAGAAAACGTAAGTTATTTGGTATTTGTAATAACAAATACTTAAAATGCCGTTAATCAGTAGACAACCACAATATAATATACAATATTAAGCTAGTCCTATCGATAAAAGTGAATAACAATTATATAATAAAAGTATGAACAACCTTTTTAGTCTATTAGCCATTCAGTGGCTACAAAGAAGATGAAATTACAGTTTGTCAGCCTTGACGTAAAAAATGTCATGACAAGAAAATATTTGTTTTGATGGATGAATTATGGATTATGATTACAAAGAAAACGTAAGTTATTTGGTATTTGTAATAACAAATACTATAAACACTAAAAATGCACTATCTTTCAAAACTTAGTTGATACCATACTTATATAATTGCAATAACTTTTAAAGTAGGTATACACAAAATTAGTAGGTATAAGGTACAGAGGGTCTGTACCGTATACCTACTAATTTTGTATATAACATAAACTAATACGAAAAGCGAATTAGGTCTATATATAATACTTAACCATAATCGTTGAAAACTAGGCAAGTACGCAGTTTGCTAAAATTATTCTGAGAATCCGATGCACAATCGAATTACACGGTTAATTTTTATAAAAATAAGGTCTTATTTCGGTCCCATATTTTCATAGAAAAGGGCACCTCGCAACTAAAAATGAACTCCTATTTCGACGGAAGAAACGTTTTATTTTTCTATTCGTATTATCTATGCCTTTGTAGAAGCCGCTAGCCACCGCCAATCCGCCATTGTCACACAAAAATATTTTAAAGGGCACTATTATTTTATAAATCATTATGGTTAATATTTCGGTATTATGAACGTAAAAATATGTCAAAAAAAAGTATATATGAAAGTTTCAATTTTATAAAATTAAAAATTAATAATTAATTAATAATATTAATTATTAAAAATTCATACGAAAAGTTGTAACGACACTTTTACCGACTTCAAAAGAAAGAAGGTTCTCAATTCGTCTTGAACTTTTGAAGTGAAAACTTCTTTAGGGGAGTTGAGGTGGGAGTTGAGGGGGGAGTTGAGGGGGGAATTGCGGGTCGAGTTGCGGTTCGAGTTGCGGGTCGAGTTGCGGGTCGAGTTGCGGGTCGAGTTGCGGGTCGAGTTGCGGGATGAGTTGAGGCATGAGTTGAGGGGCGTCTCGTGTGGAGTTGAGGTAAAGAGAGAGAGAGAGGGCAACGGTATACCTTTGAAATTTCGTAAATTTTTGAAGGTTTCACTTCTACCACGTGTGAATTGTACACATGTTTTTTTTACAATTCCTTCACTAATTAATCGAAAGGAACTTCGTTCCATCCGGGTGTCCCTTGACACCTCTCAAGTTTTTTTTTTTTTTAATTTTCTATATTTTAATATACTACTATTATGTATCTTCTAACACAAATTAGCAATAAGAGATCAATCATTTTAGGAAATAAACAAACATAACTTGAAAATCAACAAAAAAATCTTTTTTGTATTACTCTTTCTAAATAAAACTAAATATTACTAGGTACTTATAAAATTTTAACAAATCATCAAAAGGTAAAAAATTGCCATATTGCATTTCACGCAAAAAAACTTTGGTTTTTGTAGCTTTTTTCTAATTACATAGTCCGCAATGCACTTTTCCTCCACTAACCGTTAGGAGTGGTATAGAGGGTGTAGTTGGCCCTACTTTTGATATTATATTTCGGATACCGTTTTTAATATGCTGTGGAATATTCAATAAGTCTCAAAGTATGCATTTTCTGTTAAATACTGTAAAAAAGGTTAATAAATAGTAAAAACATGATGGAACAAACACTTACGTCTTTAGTCGCTACCGGGTCCAACGGACACATACTGTACACCTTTTACGTCAGTATCACTCACGCGCAATGCGCTGACCGAGGACTCAGACCGCCAACCGACGTGCTATACTATTGCTGAAAGGTACTAAGAGCGACAACGCCGCAAACATCAAAATTTAAAAATTATTCAACAATATACAAAGTACTGGGTCCGTTGGTCCCAGTAGCGAGTCCTTAAGTGTTAAACGAATATACATTACTAAGTACTTAATAACAAATTCAACAGTCTTGTAGGTTAGTATATTTCCTGTTGGTCTAGTGGTCAGTGGCCCTGACTGCTATGCGCAAGGTCGTGGGTTCGATTCCCACCCAGGACAAATGTTTGTGTGATGAGCACGATCATTTGTTCTTCGTCTGGGTGTAATTTATCTATAATATGTATGTATTTAGAAATATATAAATGTATGTTTATCAGTTGTCTAGTACTCATAGCACAAGCTCTGCTTAGTTTGAGACTAGATGGCGTTGTGTGAAAGTTGTGGAATATTATTATTATTATTTTATATTATTACAATAAATAAGTATACAATATATGTATATTTTGGTAGGATGATTATCCTACCTAACCTATTTCAGTAGGCATATGGGAATAATAGTAGTAATCTCCCTCTAATTTCTTATTTGACTAATGTTTGAAAGAACTCATTCATAATAATAAGACCCATGATTCTTAAAAGTGTTAGTCAACCCATTACGACACACATCGATAATTCCCAGGATATGTTTAGAAATAACCGTGAACATATTTCAATAGGTACTTACTACTGCTGTTACTACTAAAAATGTAGATTATGACCTTTGGCTAATTCAACTGATAAGTTCAATGCGTCTACTGAACTGCCAGGATCACTCTAGAAACTGAAGAGAAGCAAAAAAAAATTTGAAGAAATTAATCAAAAGAAGTGGCTAAAATTAAAAAGACAGCATGTCCAATAGATCCACTTCGACGATAAAAAATGTCAGAAAATCGCGTTGCATTAATGTTAGCGAAGAACTTTACGAGCTTTCGTAGTGATGAATTTAATCATCTACAAAAGAAACTTCTTTGTGGAACATTTTATAAGATTACTACGATTAACTACGGTTGCGTTGCCATTAAATTGAAAAGTTCAAACCGACTTTACCGATCCACAGCTATCTAAAAACTTGACAGACATAAAGAAATCCAAACTAATTTATTTTATGGCCGTTATAAAAATACGATTCTGAGCCATTTTTAAATACGATAATTTATATTTTACTGAATATAAATTGTTGGAATATCACCCTCGTATAAGTAATTCAATTTCCTTTTAGGTTGACCCCTTCTAGGCAATCTATCCTAAAATAACATAATACGCAAAGACAGCGGCTTATGGTAATGGAAAAGAATGAATTTTACATTGTAAATCAATATAGCCGAGCGATTGACTTTTGTATAACGCTTGGATACTTCTAGAGCTATCATTATTAAAATAAAATAGATAGACAGATAGATCATACTCACGGTGGCTATTATGTTTTATCAAGGGAATAGGCTAATAAGGGATATTGATCGTACATCGGGGCTTCATGTCTTTGGTCTAAAAATCTTTTAAAACTGAAGGGGCTGACGTAGTCTGATGGATTTGTAACTAAGTGAGATTTGGTATGTACCTTTTTATTACACTTTGTTATTTAGCTTCGTTGTAGTTAAGTAGTTAGTTTAAATATTTTGTACTTATATATAGAAAGTAGCTGAAAACATGCAGGCATAAGAAAAAATATGGATGAGATATTCAACGTTTTAGTTACTAGCAGTTACTGGATAAGTTATACATTATTTAAAGGACGTATAACGCGATAATTTCATAGACCTAATCTATTAGCATATTATACATCAATCATTTCCAATCATGCATAGTAATATCAGCTAGGTTTATTAAGTTTGAAGTTGTCCTCTCCCCACAAGTCTGAAGTTGTAGCGAATTGCATCACTGATCTGGGATTAAATATTTCATATTGCAAAGGTTTCCACGAAGTTGGCAGGCAAAGCGAACATACAAGTTTGTTCATGAAAAATTTACACCAGTAATAAAACGTATTGAAAAGTATCTTTATCATCAGTACTAAAACGTCTTCGCACTGAAATCAGAATTTAATGCCATAAAAAGTGTCTCTGATCGAATAAAACATTATTGCCGTCACTGCCAGGCTCGAACCTCTCTTTAAATACTCGTGTCGTTAAATAAGTTAAAACCTTTAAATAACGCTTCTGTGACAGCAAAGCCTCCTCTTGAATATTAATATTGCCAAAATAGCTAAGTCACGGGCTGAGGTTCAAATTAACACTAACTCGATGTAATGTCGCCTGTCCCTTATTTTTACGTCCACTTTAGACAGCCAAAATGTGTTTTAAACAAGAAAACTAATAATAGTATTTTTTTAACAAGCAAGAAGAGGAATTCTCATTAAAATTTCTCGTTAAAGTCTCTTACATGACGTGGCGAGATAGTAGCCCGCATTCTTTACGAGATGTTCCCCACAAATATGAAAATACGAAAAATAATACCTAACTTTGTGTGATACGGGCTGCCTTGTTTGATAACTTTATTTAGGAACGACGTTTCACACACATTAATGCAGGTTCCTGCTTAAAAATTATTGTTAGTGTGACTTAAATGTACACTGTAATCTAAGCTATAGATTTTTTTTTATTGATAATAGGCTCGCGTTTGACCACCATCTCACCTGATGGTAAGTGATGATGTGGTCGAAAATACGTTTGTTTTGACATAAATTGTAGGTTGGTCGAGTGGCCGCAAGCGCGACTGAGCACGAGGTCTTGCTTGGGTTCGATTTCCAGGTCGGGCAAAAAGTGCTATTTATTTATTTACTTATATATATATATGCCATAGGTATTCTCTACCAGTCAACCATGGGTGGTGAAGAGACAAAATGGCAGGTGCATAAAAAAAATCAACTTACATACATAATTATCATAATACATACCGAATATCTATACTTATAATAAATCTGTAGAGAGGTCAATTCTGTACATGAAATATATTTACAAAATAACTATCAGGGGGTGATTAGGGATCGATACTGATGCCAAAAATGCAATCAGTAAAATTTTTGTCTGTCTGTCTGTCTGTCTGTATAACCGTTATAGAAACAAAAACTACTCGATGGATTTTAACGAAACTTGGTACAATTATTTTTCATACTCCTGAGCTGACTTTGTATTTTAGACATTATAATTATGACATGTAAAATAATCTATTTGAATTGACTTAACTTAAAATTTATTAATATGCATGTACTAGATTAATACCGTAAAAGTCTGCATAGATACCTTACGTTGACAATGTCAATTAAATCATATTTGTACGCTTCTAGGCAGAACATACATTACATTGATTTTGACATTATTATTATTTTAATTTATTTTATATTTAACTTAGAGTTGACAATTAATGTAACTTAACTATTTTTTTTTTTTTTTAATTTATCTATTTTGCATTGTATACTATTGTCACATCATAATATTATAATTAATGCATAACTTAAATTCATAATAATATATTTGCACGCCATATTTGGCAAACATGATTGAATCTAAATTTTATTATGTTACCTTGCATGCACGTTTTTTTTATTCTTGTATGTATACACATGTTTATGCATATAAATGAATCTGAATCTGAATCTGAATCTGGTTATAGTATACTTTTCATCACGCTACAATCAATAGGAGCAGAGCAGTGAAGGGAAATGTTGGGAAAACGGGAGAAGTTACTCCATTTTTTAAGCTTCCGTCGCGAGTGCAACCTTAATGATTAAAACTACACAGAAATCATTTATGACGGAAATGTTCTCCTTAAAATTATGTAAAAAATATCCCACGACAGCATATATCTACCTTTTATGGTTGACTCACAATAACACGTGTAACTCCCGATAACTTAGCAGTTCGAAGCTTTCTGATTATTATTCTGCTCCGAAATTTAAAACAATCACAACTTTGCTATGGAACTCGGCTAAAAGTAACCCAGTTGCAACAAAATATAATCGAGGCTCAAATTTTAACAGGTTGCGGTGCAGGAGAAACCGTCTTTATTCCCAGAATTCCCATAATACCAAATAATTTTCCATTCCAATTTAAAAGAACGCACGTGTCAGTTGTTTCTCGCATGGTCAGTTGTACGTCGCTCTTTCCCAGGTTAGCAGTTCTAGAAATCTTTATGTTCACGTGCCGGACGGGTCAACTTTCAACATAGTTTACCCGGAAGCTTTGCGCTGAAGTATTTTCGTTCTATAGGTACTTAAGCCTCATGTGAACGTGATCTAAACAATATTACCAATACATTAACTTAATAACACACAAGGAGTTATACGCTGACGGAGTCGCGGGCACAGCTATTAACAATAATATTGTGCGGTTCGGTATTGCGATATTTTTCAACAGTATTATAGATTGACATATTATATTTCCCTACTAAATTACGAAAGTTAATCTGTCTGTTACATCAAAATCACTGAACCGTGAGGAAGGACATAGGCTACTTTTTTTTACGAAAAACGACGGAAACGTGGATGAAGTCGCGGGCAACAGCTATCTATACTTATAATATAAGGCTAAAGAGTTTGTTTGTTTGTTTGAACGTGATAATCTCAGGAACTACTGGTTCGAATTGAAAAAATATTTTTTAATTAAATAGTCAATTTATAGAGAAAGGCTATACATAGGCTATATATTAATACGCTAAGGCCAATAGGAGCGGAGCGCCAATGAAGAATGGTTCAAAATCGGGGTTAAATTTAACGTTAGCCCAAAGTAACTATTCCACGCGGACGAAGTCACGGGCAAAAGCTAGTATATAATATATTAATAAAAAATCATAGAAAGGAAGCTATGAAAACTCTGCTTTCACTATTTGTTTTGAAAATAATCCCGCAACTTTCTCTTAAACGCATATTGACTGGTGGCCGTCCTGATATCAAGAGGTACCTAGTGCATTCCGCAGAAGAATAGACTGTACATAAAAGGAAGAATGAATAAAATCAGAAGTATGAGAAGGACAGAGTAAGAGAAGATTATTGGAAGCGCGCAGACTTTTAGCGTGTGAAGAACATAAAAATTGAAAATGAGAAATAAGGTAAGAGGGAGCGGTAGGATATTTTAGAATAGAATCATTTAATTCAGGAAAACATCCCATATAAAAATCAATACATAACATAAAAATCAATCATTATAGAATCATTGTAAAATTAAAATATTATTATTATTAAAATTAAAATTATTAAAATTACATAAAACAAAGAGAAAAAAAAGTAACAATAATAAGAAATATATATCAAAATTCGTTAATTATTACTCATTAAAATTGTATCTGGAATATTAATTGCCATATGCGAAGAAGTAATTTACCTCGTATATGGCTCTTAATATTCCATTGTCAGAATCATGTATTCGGCTCATAAAGGAGGCTTGTGCTTTTCTTATAACTGCTTAGAAGTCGTCAACCCTATTTTCCGCAAACATGCCGGACGCACTACACCGCCAAGGTAGCCCCAGCATGCATCTGAACGCGTTGCTAAAAGTTATTCTGTAAAGAATTTCTTAGTAGTAGCCCGGAGTTTGGTAGTAGGCGGTGTGATACTCCCGATCTTTTACAGTCGTTACTGGTAGTCAGTAGCTAGAAATGACGCTGGTCTAGCGAAAGGGTGTCGTGCTACCCAGTTACTGGGTTGTGGAGATACATCCAGTTAGATGATATCTAAAAAAAACACTGTTTATGATGATATTCGTTCAAATTTATAAATATTATCGGCTGTAGATTACTTTGGGGAGTGTGCGCAGGAGCTCCATGACCTGATTCCTCCATCTCTCTTTCACTACCGGTCTACCAGACGCACGGCTGGGTACCACCCACACTTGGTTGATATACCGTCTTGTCGTACCAAGCGCTTCTCCTCCACATTTATTGTGCGCACAGCCAAGCTGTGGAATTCTCTGCCGGCTTTTGTGTTCCCTGCTGCTTATGACCTTTCAGCCTTTAAAGCACGAGTAAATAGGCATCTTATGGGCTCGCTCGTTCGATCGTAGACCTCATCTATCGCTTACCATTAGGCGAGATCGAAGTCAAGAGTGGACCCATCAGAAATGAAAAAAACCAGTATCGAAAGTCAAGTGAATCAAACGATTGTGTTAACAAACGATGGCTTTAGCATTCTGCCATTTGACGATCAGATTATTGCGGATTACGTTTAGCCATTTACATTTCCTGTGATGTGGTATTTGGAATTGCTTATTTTTCCACAAATGCATACATATATGTACCTAGATATTTGAAGCTGGTTTATGTTTAATTGACATTTTTAAATTAGCGTCTAGTACTTAACGACGCATAATAGAGCTTTTTTTATTCAAAGCAACCAATGACTGCCTCCCAATCTGGGTAAAGGGTGTGTCAGACTTTTACCGACTAAAACCCATCCGGGTTCCGTCATTTGCTCTTCCGTGTTCCAAGGCCACGGTAACTCTTTCGAACAATTCCGCAAATCCGGCAGGACACATAATATAGCTACAGGCAAATTAGTGTGTGTCTTAGGTATAACTTTGATACACATCAAATTCTTAGTAAGTAGGTACTTGTGTGGTTGGCACTCGACAACAGCCCGGGGAACTTATTGTAAATAAAACAACTATCTCCGTAATGAGCAAGTACTATATATTCAAAAAAATCAAACTGATGTCATTCATCGGCGGAGAATCTTGACACCGCGTTATAATATATGGCGCTCTTTCCTAACAACGCCATCTATTGAGCGTTCGAGTAAACTTGCGATCAGACTCGCGATCGAACATCCCGCCCACCATGGACAGAATGTCCAGAATTTAGTTTAAACAAAACAAAACTAACTGACCACCCACCATGCGACAACAATTCGGTGGGAAGTTAAACACTAGTGGACTGTATGATTTGAACAACTAAATAACAAACATAAACGAACATAAATTCTTAATGATAACCTTAAATTGTAATTTAACCAACGATTACATAATCCTTAACATTAATAGAAATAACAGTAAACAAGAACTTACAACTATTTATAAGGTAAGCACAAACTATTGGGTGATAGGCAACACAATTAACTTTGACACAGGTCTTTTTATTATCGAACCCTTGCAGCGCAAAGAGACAACCCTTGTGATGTTGTCCGAGCCAGTATGCTTTTCTGTAATAACACCGTAGAGCCATCTGGCAGGTGGAAGATCATCTTCCATGACCAACACTACATCACCCAACTTTGGTTCTAAGGTTTTATGAATCCATTTGTTCCTTTGGTGGAACTGACACAGATACTCACGAGACCACCTACGCCAGAAGTCTTGAACCATACGTTGAGTCAATTGCCATCGTCTTAACGTACTGATATTTGAATTTTCGAAGTTAATTTCGGGTACGAGAATCAAAGGCTCGCCAACCAGAAAATGACCCGGTGTTAATGGGCATGGATCCTCTGGGCTAGTACTGATTGCAGAAATAGGCCTGGAGTTCAGACAGGCCTCAATTTGAGCAAGTGTTGTTGCCATTTCCTCAAAAGTGAGTGTGCTTGTACCAATTACTCTTTTGAGGTGGTGTTTTGTTGACTTCACTCCAGCCTCCCAAAGACCTCCGAAGTTCGGAGAAAGAGGTGGAATGAAGCTCCAAGTTGTCCCGTTGGTTGCCAACCAATCGGCAATATCAGCTGCTATGCCGGACCTTTCGTGGCGCAACAGCGCCTTTAATTCCTTGTTGGCTCCAACAAAGGTAGTGCCATTATCACTCCACATCTCACCACAATGGCCTCTTCTCGCTGTAAAGCGCTTAAAGGCTGCTAAAAAGGCTTGAGATGTCATGTCACTGACGACTTCTAAATGTATGGCCCGAGTAGCCATACACACGAACAAACAAATGTATCCTTTGGTCGAGTGATAACCGCGACCCTTTGTAGGACGGATACTAATAGGACCTGCATAGTCAACGCCACTTCTGAAGAAAGGTCGGCTAGCATTGACCCTAGCAGAGGGCAATGACCCCATTAAAGGATGTACAGACCGAGATGAATGACGGATGCAACTGACACATTTGCGCACGTATTGTCTTACGATACTCTTTGCATTTATTATCCAATATTTGGATCGTAAATAATTAAGAACTAACTGAGGCCCACCGTGCAACGTTCTCTCATGAGCGTCAGCGATTAGGAGGTGAGTTAAATGTGACTTACGAGGAAGAATTATAGGATGCTTCGAGTCTTCGTGAAGGTTGGCCTTGTGCAACCTACCGCCAACTCTCAAAATCTGTTCCTGATCCAGGCATGGATTGAGCGAGGTAAGTACTCCCTTTTTGTTTACTTCTCCCTTTGTCTTTAAACTATCTATCTCTGATTGAAAATGTTCTCCTTGACATAATTTAATGCAGGTAAGTAATGCCCCTTGAATTTCAGAAGGTGTTAGAAATTTACTGAATTTAGTGCTATAATTTTTATTTTTAAACTTTAAGAACCTTTTACAATAGGCCACTACTCTTGTAAGTTTTCTAAGAGACGAATATTTTAAAATTATGGTATCCTCACTTGTTTCCTTACTGCTATATTGCATGCTACTACTGATTTCCTCTCTTCTAGGTAAGTTTCTTTAATTTCCCTTCTACTGTAATTAATCTCTTTATTTTTCAGCCAACTAGGTCCCTGTGTCCACAACTCTAGGTCAACGCACTCTGCAGGATTCACGCCGCGCGACGCGATATCTGCAGGATTATCATTGGACTGGACGTGCGACCACTGACTATTTTCTATAACGGTAAGTATTTCAGACACTCGGTTGCCTACGAATGTTTTCCAGCGGCTGGGGTGGCTCAACCATGCGAGCACCACTGTCGAGTCAGTCCAGGCATGCATGTTTTCCTTACAGATACCCAAGGTGTCGGAAACTTCACGCAGAAGTTTTGAAAGCAGCAATGCGCCGCATAACTCTAAACGAGGTATGGATACCTGTTTGACAGGGGCCACCTTGGTCTTAGCTGCGATAAGACTAACATGAACTCGACCATTAGCATCAATACACCGAACATAGACAGCGGCTGCGTAAGCAACATTAGATGCGTCAGAGAATCCGTGCAACTCTAGCAAGACGTCGAGTTGACTCGTGTGAATCCACCGTGGCAGACGGAAGTTCCTAAGATGATAAAGGTTGTCTCTATAACTAAGCCATTCCTTTAAGAGGTGATCTGGAAGTACCTCGTCCCATTCGGATCCCGCTAACCACAGCCGTTGAATAAACACCTTGGCTGTTATTATTACCGGCGCGAGCCAGCCAAGAGGGTCGAATAAGCGAGCGATGTCAGAGATTACCTTTCGCTTGGTTATGGAGGTTTCGGGTGGAGGAAGTTGCACAACGTATCTAAACTCATCTGACTTTCTCTGATAAGTTAATCCTAATATTTTTGTGAGCTCATCCATCTTAATATCGAGATTGTCCTGCCCAGCAGTATCCTCATTCATTTTGGATAACAATTCGTCACTGCTGCTGGACCACTTTTGAAGTTTGAAGCCCCCACGAGCTAACAATTGATTCAGCTGATGATAAATAAGTTCTCCCTCAGCGGCAGACTGACAGCCCGTTAACAGGTCATCAACATAGAACGATGTAAGGACTCTGTCTGCCGCTAGAGGAAAGTCACTTCCTTCGTCTCGAGCTAGTTGCTGGAGAGACCTGACCGCTAGGTATGGCGCAGAGGACGTTCCAAAAGTAACACGCAGTAACCGTATATGCTTCAGTTCAGCGTTTGGATTGTCGCGCCACAGAATGCGCTGATAATCAGCGTCCTCGATTGCAACCTTTACCTGACGGTACATTTTTTCTATGTCTGCAACCAAACTTATGGGGTGACATCGCCACCGCATGATAGTTTGACGCAGCTCGGGTTGTAGGGTTGGGCCAACCATTAACTCTGTATTCAATGATACACTATTGTGGCCTGAACATGAAGCGTCAAAGACGACCCTAACCTTAGTGGTGCTTTTATCCTCACGCACCACCGCGTGATGTGGTAGGTAGCACGCATTCTTACCTAACTCTATTTCGGGGACAACTTCAGCATGTCCCAGATCAATATACTCATTTAAGACTGCACTATACTGTGTCCTAAATTTCGGTTCTTTTACTAATCTTTTCTCTAGGTTGATAAAGCGCCTACGGGCAATGACCTCTGATCCACCAGACGTGCAACAGGGTAAATCGGTTTTGAATGGTAGTTTTACGACATACCTCCCAGTCGCGTCGCGTTTGGTGGTTTTGGAATAGAAATCCTCGCATTTTTGTTCTTCTTCAGTAAAGATCACGCTACGAACTGAGGGCTCTGACTCCAACTCCCAAAACTTACGCAAAAGGTCATTGACATCCGCTGACTGAACTACAGTATGATAACATACTGACCTAGAGATTGCCGACGATGGGATCTCGCCTGACAGGATCCATCCCAAATGAGTCTTCTGAGCGACTGGAGATCCCGGCGGACCCTTGACTAAACCGTCCAACATAACTTCTCCGACCACACGCGTACTTAAAAGTAAATCGATTTTCCCTGGCGTATCGAAAGTCGGATCAGCTAATTTTAAGGACGAGAACGAAGCCGATACCTGAATAATCTTCTTTTCTGGTAGATGAGATGTGAGTTTATTCAATACATACGCATCTACATATAAGACAAATGTGGGATCTACACGAGACTGTAGTTTAAACCTAACTATCCACTTAGAGGGCATTGAGTGTCCCTCGTCATCGCCTAGTCGAAATATGTCAGTGCGAGCAGGTGTTTTTCTCAGTCCAAGCAACTGTACTGCAGCCTCTGTGATGAAAGAGACTTGAGAGCCCTGATCCATTAGAGCTCTTAACACAACAGCAGTACCGGTTCTCGACTCAACGTTGACCAAGGCTGTGGCTAGCAGACCATGGTTGTGAACATCCGCAAAACAACAAATGGGTTTGGTATCGCTTTCACTGGAAGAGGTGGCTGCATTCGCAGCTACCACCTTCGTTTCTGCTGAACCATCAACAATTTCAGCAGCATTAGCAGTTGATTTTGGGTGAAGCAGTGTGTGGTGCTTCTTCTTACAAAGGTGACATTTGGTACGCTGACGACAAGAATAGACGGAATGGTTCGTCCCTAGACAGTTGTAACAAAGCTTACTGACTCGGGCAAATTCACGACGCTCATCACAATTTTTCTTAGTAAATTGTTTACAATGACACAATTTATGATCGCCAGAACATAATACACAACCTTGAGAGGCGACATGAAAAGATTTGGCATTATTTTCACTTTTAGCACTTTTGTTTGCTTTAGGGTCTAAATACTCTAAGGCCCTAAACCTAGACTCCATAAAAGTTTTGAACTCCTCAAACGTTGGTAGGTCATCGTTAGAACTTGAACTAATTCTTAATTCCCACAATTTACGGGACTCGCTGTCTAATTTCTCTGAGCTTAAATATACAACAATTGCATCCCATGAACTAATGTCAATACCTAGACTGCGTAAACCATACAAACAATCAACCGTCGTGTCTAACAACGTTTTAACATTGGTCGAAGACTCCTTACTAATGGACGATTGATGGACAAGCCGTTTGAGCATACAGTTAGCTAAAAATCTTTTATTGTCAAATCGTTTGTTTAGAATTGACCAACACTCATTGTAATTAGATGCAGTTACAGGAATGTGTCGAAGCAACTGTTCTGCTTCGCCTGAGAGATGACCTTTTAGATAATGGAGTTTTTGAACGTCATCTAATGTTACGTTTTTATGAATTAGTGACGTAAATAAATCACGGAATGTGACCCATTCAGAATATAGCCCCGTGAACGTAGGCAAACTAATTTGTGGCAATTTCACATTTGAATTATTTTGAGTAGATTGGTTATTATTGCTAGGATTTGCACTTTTAAGCGGACAAGTTTGTTGTAAGTGCTCTTTTAATTCGGACTTATATGATATGTACAACTCTTCAGTAACATCATATATCTCCGCCGTAAAATACACATTCTTTTTTAATTCCTCGTCGGTTGCCTTTTCTATTATGCGCATATGCGTTTCAACAAATTGTTTCCACTGTACCTCTAAAGATTCTAATCTAGTCTCAATGTAACTTTGTGTGAGTCGATCTTTGGGTGATTTTTTAAAGTTAATTCTACCTTTTTCTATTACCAATTTATTGTTTATTTGCAATTTACTCAAGGACTCCATTGTGTACAAACGCTACAGAGGTATTTTAATAAATCAATACAATGCAACCGACGAAAAATTACAAGTCGATAGACAAAACCATTAAATATTTAAAAGTGTTCAATTAAACACGATAAACATAGAACATATAATAATTACGTAATTAATATTGAGAATTAATTACGTATCAAATGCAAAAGAAGTTTAAATTTAGACAAATCGGGCATAGTTTTCCCGCCAGAATACTTTATCTGCAATTTATTCTAAGTTTACTACTAAAATCTTAAAAGTCTCGAGCACTTTGTATTTTCACTAAACTGATCTTCAAAATTCACTGAGAGAAATTTAAAGTCTACCAATTAATTACATTGGGTTGAAACTCACGGTTTTGTCTGCCAAACCTTCTCCAAACACGTCGTTGCTCCTATGTCACTGCTGGTACCGCTGAGTGTGTCGTCACTGGCCGTGACGTCACTCTTGATGATGTTGCTGATGTCCCGTTGCCCTCTGGACTTTGCTGTTGTCGCTGTTGCCGCACGAAGTGAGCCTCGATGCTGGTGGCGCCCCCTGGCGGAGCCGGCTGCAACCTCGCTGCTGTACTCCGCTGATCCCCTACACACACACGGGGATTTACAGGCACTTCAGAGCGATCCACCCTGGTTTCTATGCCTCACCAGACGACACAAAACTGTCACTTCACTTGTCGACGCGATTACACTTTTCGCAATCCGACTCGGTAGGACCAAATATGGTTGGCACTCGACAACAGCCCGGGGAACTTATTGTAAATAAAACAACTATCTCCGTAATGAGCAAGTACTATATATTCAAAAAAATCAAACTGATGTCATTCATCGGCGGAGAATCTTGACACCGCGTTATAATATATGGCGCTCTTTCCTAACAACGCCATCTATTGAGCGTTCGAGTAAACTTGCGATCAGACTCGCGATCGAACATGTGTATACCAGTTTATTTATAATATTTGTATATCTTTTCGGTTTATGGAAAGCTGCAGATATATTTCATCAACATATTTATGTATTCCATTCCACTGTTGGGCTGTTAAAACTAAAAACGCAGCTGTATTTCTGAAGGCTCACAAACGCCCTTGATACGGTTTCCGTTTTTAACTATATCCATTGCAAAGTTCACCAAAATTGGTTCAGCATTTTGCCGTAAAGGCAGACAGACAAACAGACTTTCTAAAATATGCACAATTTTTGATGTAACAAGTAATGCAGTTATAAAATTAGCTTGCAATCGTCCTTCTCATCACAAACGAAGCATACAAAATTCTATCGCTAAACACTTCCATGTTAGTAAATACAGATGCTACAGTAAACGGGAACAAAGCCCCCGCAAGTCGTTCGAAGCTTCATTACTTCGACCGGAGGATCACAAAGCTAAGACAATCCCTGCTTAAATACCCACCACCTACGCACGTTAAGAGGAAGGTTCTTATAAAAACCAACGGCGATCAACCACTGAGCCTTAATTAGAAGCAGCGAAAATTGTGAGCCGTTATCATACTTGCAGCTTTTTAGGAAACATAAAAAAAGTTTTGTTTGTTTTTGCAACGAAGGAAGTGTTGGCGCTGTGGTTACAGACCCGTCTTAGAGGTTGTAGGTCGTGGGTTCGAACACAGGCAGGCACATTACTTTGCATAATTTTCATCATCACCACTACTACCAAATGGTGACTTAGGACCGGAAAATCCGAAGACATGCGACATCCACTAACACGCACTGATCCCGCGTGGTTGATCACGGCAGATTGGTTTTGTGTTCATCACTTCCATCAAGAACATTTCTATATATAAGTAACTCTTTGATTTTTATTTCTCCAATGCATATGGACTTAAGGGCCTATACTACCTCAGCGCTATTCACTCTTTATCTCGCTCGCACACTACTGACCGCGGTCACGCGAGCAAGCGAGACAGGATGGCAGGGAAAAGACTCCAAGACATCGATAATTTAGTTTGTTTCTTTTTACGGTGAAAATAGTCGTAATTCAAAAAAAGTAAATAGCATAAGACCTGCTTTATAGTTAGTTCAATTGATTTGCAAAGTTTCATTATCTAATTTAAAGTTATTTTTGAATACTAGCGGTTTATTGTTCGGTTTGGAGGTAATTTTAGAATATTTTTCTATTAAGAAAATTTTATGGAATCGTATTTTCGTCAAACATAGTACCTAACATTAATCCTTAACTTTACCATATATTTATTTCAAAATGATTGCTGCAGAATTTTCGACATAACGGAGGATCATGCTAAGCCATTTGAGGTAGTATAGGCCCTTAAATAAAAACCTTAAACTACATAAACCTAAACATAATTTAAAATATGGCATCCAGAAATTCATATGCATCGCTGTCTACTGGTAATGTGCCCAAAAGACTGGCGGGATTGCCACGTTGTATGGCAATGCCCCTGTGTACGGTAAAAATCAACCAAATGTTTCTGCCGCTTGAAGTTCTCTGCAGCTGTAGAGGCAGCGTCACTACAGCAAGATGAGCTAGGAAGATGGGAGAAGAAGAAGAAGATACCCTTCTTCCATGGAAATAAAGACATGCCATCGGGTCTCTTGCCACTTCCTCGGTTCATTCAACCTACAAACATACTAAATTATATTGGTCGTCTGCAAATTAAATCAGTTTTGTTTGTTCATAAATCACCTATCACTTAATTCGTAGTTGTATTTGTTACGACTTTTAACGATATTGATTCAAATTAAAATACGTCTTTATTATTATAAGAAATAGGAACTATATTTTATATAATACTTCCTTATAGAACATTTGAACGAGTAAAGACGCCAACAAGTACACCAAGGCTCGTTCTTGGCCAATCAGCGCTTGGGTTTCTGCTACTGAAATTTTCTTAATAATGTGCTAGCCAGAAACTAAACTAATTTTACACTAAGTTTATATATTTTTAGACTAGCTGTGCCCGCAACTTCGTCCACGCGGAATAGTGACTTTGTGATTATATTGAAAATAAAACTCATACATAATTTAAATGTCGTATTTATTAATATCTAAAAAAAGTCTAAAAAATAAGTTTCAAGCTTCTAACTTAAAAATTACGTAATTTCCATACAAACTTCCATTTTTTAAGGCGAAAAAAAGGCTGTAAGGGGTTGATATAGGGGTATATCAACCCCTTACAGCCTTTTTTTCGCCTTAAAAAGCAACCTATGTCCTTTCTCAGGCTCTAGACTATATCCGTACCAAATTTCATTAAAATCGGTTCAGTATTTTAGGCGTGATTGCGTAACACACAGACAGACAGAGTTACTTTCGCATTTATAATATTAGAAAGGATAACTCGTTTTGTACTGCAATAACACGTTTTTCTGTGTGGCTAAAAAAATACACGTTAAACTTCACCATGGTTAACAGTAATAATGATGGTTTATTTTCAATATAAGAATTAATTGATTACTAACGTACGGCCGTACGGGTCGATCTTCACGGTTAAGCAATGATTCATTGACAGGTTAGTCCTTGGATAAGTGATCATCTTAACACATCAAGATTCCCCCGTGGCTCGGAAAGAGTGGTCCTACATAATTTTTACGCAAGCTCCGCCCCTATGCGGCCCGGTTAGGCCGTTGTATACTAAACGCTAACGCAGCAGTAATAAAATTGAACATCGCGTGCGCTCTTTCTCCATGTTCGGTTTCAAAACTGCCGTTGTGTGCTAAACGCTAACGCAGCAGTAATAAAGTTGAATATCGCGTGCGCTCTTTTACCATATTCGGGTTCGAAACTAAATGTCGTAAGTCTCAATTCTTATTTCGTTTATAACTAAAGTAATAATTGATCTAGAGAAAAAAAAATCCTATATTTGGTTAATAAACTATGTTTTCTTACTGTCAATACTAATTTTAGATATAAAAGCCGAGTAATCTTGATTAAATTTCGAATAATCTTTAAAAAAGACATGATTTTCGATTAAAAAATGAATCGAGTGAAAATGTTCCAATTACGAAATTGGTCTACACATGGAAAGAAAAAGATCCAATAAATCAAATAATAAAGTTCCATTTTGATTGTATGCGTGATTGTTTCAGAATATTAATGTGTAAATGTGCATGTAAAACACTTAGCATTCAGCTGCATTCGGTAAGGGTGCGTTCCCACCAGAGATGTGCGATGGAAATGTGTCGTGCGAGGATGTCTAGCTGTGCTTTGAAAATGTGTGGGGGTTTCCACCAAAGCTGTGCGATGAAAATGTGCCTACGAGGATGTGTAGCAAAGCTGTGAAAATGCGCATAAATGTGTGGTGCGAGGATGCGCAAACCTCGCAATACATCCTTCTCAACACACATTCCTCGCAACACATCTCTCGCACACATCCCTCGCACACATCCCTCGCTTGTTTTGTATGCGCAAAAATCTAGCTCCGCTGAGCCGTTTCCACCAGAGCTGTGCTGACCGAGGCGAGGTAAATGAAGCGATTCTATTGGTTCTTTACAAACACATCCCTCGCTACGCATCCTCGCACATCTCTGGTGGAAACGCAGCCTAAGACTGGACGTTGATCCCAACATAGGAAAAGACTAAGCGGGTGATGATGACATTCATTAACTAACGTGAGAATATTTAAACTAAATCTTATATTATTGTTAGTGTGGCAAGAATGAAATGTTAATATGATTTTTATTACCACATAGTATAAAACAAAGTCGCTTCCCTGTCTATTTGTCCCTATGTATGCTTAGATCTTAAAAACTCCGCAACGGATCTTGATGCGGATTTTAATAGATAGAGTGATTCTTGAGGAAGGTTTTAGTGTATAATAATTAAGTTAAGGTTTCGTGTAGATTGAATGAAATACGACGATATTACTTCAACATATCGGAAAGAATTAAGCCTATCGGGAGCTTTAATCAAAAACGCTGCCAAAACATTTTGAGTTATAAAAATACAATGTATGGCGGGATTGTTTCTCTTTTATAGATCTACAAAAAAGTCTGCGATGGCATATGTCTATCTCCCAAGAATAACCCACAATAACCATTTTTTTCTTTTACAAATTACATTAAAATGATGAGTTATTTACGAATCTTTTTTTAACAGTACAGTATTATTCCTAATCGAATTAAATACGTCAGATATGTTGAGGATTTAATGTAGATTAAAATTGCTTATTACGCTATATCAATAAAATGAATATCTTATGAGTTATCGCCGATATATGAGTGTGGCAAATTACCGGACGAGAAATTGATTTAGCAAAATCATATATAAGCAAATATAAACTTTATTACCCGAGCGAAGCCGGGCCGGATCGCTAGTTATAAATAAAGTTATTTTTTCATTTTTTACCCAGTGCTCTTTGACACCCATTACTTTATAAACATTTATTTATCGTTGTTCTTCGTAACTTGAGCGAACGGAGCAATGCAAAAGCACTCCCAGCATGGGCCATCGCCTATAGAGACAAAAAGCCCATCTCGGGCACGAAACTTTGCTAACGATATTTATTGAAATCGGATATTCGGTCGGTGTCGCGAGCTTTTGACCCGCCAAAAGTATTGTATTACAAAAAACTCACTGACCCGTATTGTTGTTTATTTCCCTTTCTTTAAGATTAAAATAAGAGATCAGAAAACGTTTTTTACTTTTAAAATAATTCTCAACTTCGCTTTTTAGGATAATAAAAAATATACAGCTAAAATTCAGTCAGCTCAGCATAAAGAAGAATTTCCTACAAATTTTCGTAAGCAAGAACCTGCAAAAATTTACGGGGGTGTTTTAAACTGCTCGTTTGTAATTTGAAAACTCACTCTTACAAATGAAAATCTTCTGAAGCCGATGTGAAACTTTACAACTACTTTGGTAATTGCTCCAAAAGTTGAGAAATGAAAAGATCTCGCGGCTGCCGAGTTGAAATGAGGGATTCAATATATGTAGAGCAAGAAGAGCATGGTATTCAAAACCTTAGCAACTACTTACGTGCACTGCGTATAATGCGGGACAGGTACACCGCAAAGACGAAAGCTTCGTATTTTGATTAAATCCATTTTAGGGTTCCGTAGCCGAATGGCAAAAAACAAAAACGGAACCCTTATAGTTTCGATATCCGTCAGTCTGTCTGTCTGTCGGTCCGTCCGTATGTCACAGCCATTTTATTCCGAAACTATTATTTATTTATTTATTGACACACCAACGACTTATTCACTAGTCATTTAACAAATAAAAAAAAATACTCGAATGAAATAGTTTGTGGTGAATTCGTCACTTATAGGTGTGCACAGCACTTGTATAAAGAGAACATTAATGTTAAAATCTTGAGCTAAAGTTGCATTGAAACAAAGCAAAGATAACATTGGAATTTCAGTGAGTCGGAATACAATAAATAATACTAAATTATTACACTATCATTAAGTTTGATTAATATTATGACTATACATGTGAAACTTAGTAGGTAGATGTATTCTGTGAACAGCTTTCCGATTTTAAGAAAAAAATTAAAAAATATTTAAAATAAAGGGGGGTCCCCATACATGGAACTAGAACTGAAAATATTTTTTTTCATGAAACCTAAGCGTGTGTGATATTTATAGACAGGTCCTTAAAATGATATAAGGATTTCTAAAACCACTGTTTCATAAAGTCAATCGTTTAAAAGATATAAGCTTCCAAGGTGGTAAAATGTGTTTCCCCCCCCCCCTCTAACTTCTATAATAATGGAGTGAAAAATCTAAAAAAAATATATGTCTATAGGTCTTAATGTAAACTTTCAACCAAAATTAGTTAGTACGAAATCGAGGCAGCAGTTTTTGAGATACAGCATATTTTCTAAAACCGCAAATATAACTTTGTAATTCATACAAATACTATGAAAATCAAAGTTATTTAGCGTAGTTGTAAAAATGTAAATAAGCTAGTTTTAAGAAATTTTTAAGGATTTTTTTATTCGTCAAATAAATATACATATTATATTATATTATTATAGTTACTACGGAACCCTTCATGGGCGAGTCTGACTCGCACTTGGCCAATTTTTTTTCTAATAATCTTAATTTACATAGCCTGTTCAAAACTATGACGGGAACAGCTTGCAGTTTAACCGGATTCCGCTTAGTTCTAGTGTTTTACATGGAGCGAATGATTAACACACCTACTGTCTGTGTATCTGACTTCCACAACCCAGTAGCTGGGTTCGCTCCTTGCCATACCCATGAGGAGTTTCAAACATGTACAGTAAGCTTCAGAGAAAAGGAACCTATTTGAGACGCGCCCGCGCCGTCGCGCGTCTCTCGTTCCTTTTCTCTGACGCTGACTGTACTTATGACAGCCGGACCAACAGCGTACTTTCCAAGGCACGGAGAATATTCGACATGTTTACGGACCGACCTCGGCAAGCATTGCTTAACCGTGAAGATCGACCCATCCGGCTGTTATTATTTAGCCACGAGCTTCTCTTTCTTATTTTTTCCAAATATCCCTCATGAATTTACTTCTACTAGGCAATCTACTAGGCCATCTCCTAAATCCCACTGTACAACGTGTAACGGAAACCCCATATCTATCCAAAAGGACTGTAGACAACATCTGGTATGGAGTCTCTATGCAAAGTTTCAGCTCAAAATAAGTGACTCACAGAATTGGCACTAAATTATCGGTTTCATATGTTTCTTGAATACCAATAATAACAAACGTGTCACAGCACTATGAGGGTCATCACTTTCCACGTCACTTGCCAATAAAACGATAATTCTCTTCGTTCTTCTTAATTTGAAAAATTCGGTCTCTGGTATCAATGTATTGAAATTTCTAATAAGTTCCACACATGTAGACATAGGATTACAAAACCCTTGCTATATCGTTTGTTATAATCCAAAGAAGCCGTGCACTTGGTATGTATATACCCTTTAAATTACACGTTGTATACGAGTAGATGCACTAGTGTAGTGAACGATTCCGAGGGAAATTAATATGACCACTACGATTGGCAATCGGATCAGCTCACTACATTCTTCATTCGAAGCTTTCGTCATTGGAGTGTTTAACTAAGCTCATCAAACTTAGCAAAATACTAAACGTTACTTCTTTATGCCAAAAAGCAGTTCCATTGCCTTTGTTTCGTGGTAAAAGGGTTGAAATTTCGAGCTCACAACTGAAACAGCAAAATATTACTTTCGAGGCGTCTATTTTTCATTGCAACTACCATTCGATTTATTTACCTGTAGGTATTATTTATTACTTTCTGCAGTATTGTTCCAAATATTATGCTTTGTGAAACTGATTTATATTTTCGGTTTAATGGGGGTCGCGAAGGGGGAAACAAAAGGCATATTCACTGCGATAAACTTTTTGAAATAAAGTTAAATTTTAAATTCGCTGATGTATCGATTGATATATTTATATGAAGAGCAGTTAGCTCTTCAAATATCCTTGATATATTATCCATAACTGCATTCATAAAAGCAATTTCAGCTCTATATTACATAATTAAAGCATACATAATTGAACAGTGATGATTAATTTAATTATTACTCAAAAGTAACACTAATTGTCCCAAATTAACCACAGTTGTCATTCACATATAAAATATCGCATGCATATTCATTTCATGCGGTCTTCCATTAATGTGTATGGGCCTTTAATGCTCCCAGAATTATGTTTTTAAACAGCTTCGTGAGATATCTTCGTGCTGAAAACTTCTACCTAAAACCAAGCTACCAAAGTCTTTGGAAACTTTTTAACTGGGAACTCTATTGTAGCAGAAGATTAAAATTAATCCCGGTGAGGCGCTAAGACCAACTGCAATACGCCAAGACAAAGCGTTACGGCACAGATTCTCGAGATACCGCAGTTTCTAGCAATTTAAATGCACATATAATTTTGCTGGGGAATAATTTAATTGTGTAACTGTGTCTGGGAAATGTTGTTGATAAATTTTATTTTTGATATGATAGACTAGATAATAGTCACATAAATATATTATCGACCTAATTTAGTTTTATTAACCTAATAATGTAAGATACAACTTATCACGTAGAAAACAACTTATCACGACATTAACATTTATTAGTTCTACCCACGTACTATTTTTATAGATAAACCCAGTTACAAACATTATTACTAAATAAAATTTCAACCACAATAAATAGGATATCTACTTATTTACTCGATATTATTATAGATTAGATTGGTTACACTCATAAGGGAGTTCGCATCGACGCAGCGAGCTTTTTGTGACAGCTTTTAATAAGCTTTGGGATTTAGCGTCCCGCAGCAACCTCGAACCCACACAACCATATATAACTTATTTGATCTCACATAAATTAACTTAAGAGGTTCCTAATTATGTCGTGTGTCGAACTTTGGGGTTTTACATTATTTATACGTACACTCCGCAGCACTGAAACTCGCTTAGAATAACATTTGACGTGAGTAATGCGCTTACTGCCAGTATTACGTAACTGTCTACTTCACCTTGTGATTCCGACTCGAGAGTTTAAGTCTCATAATTATCGGAACCTGAAAAATATTTTCTTTACTGGGTATTTATCATAATTATTTGTTGAGTAAATCTCTCAAATTTTATACTGAAAATTATATTTTACGGCAAATAATTTGTTCGCGATATTTAAACGACAACAACTATGCTTGTAAAATCAATTTCATGTACGCCTTTATTACGCCGCGTATATTGATTCTCACTAAATTAAAAAAGTTCACAATAAATTCTCAACTAAAACAAATTAAAATACGTCGCGAAGCTTAAAACGGTGGCGTGTGCCGACAGAGTTTAGAGGTACGTAACCGAACTGAAGAGCACTCCCATATACGCAGCGCAAATAATTTTTGTGCATTCGCGAAACAACAAATGGGGTGGTATATTCGTCACTGTAACTTCGGACAAAGTTGCGATGTAGCAACTCGAGCAATTAAAATTTGTAGGGGACGTAGAAGTGAAATTATGCATGGAGTGAGAGCAGTAGCCGTGGGTTCCGCTCTCGACTATTAATATTAATGAACTGTGACACGCCGTTCAACCGAGCCCGTGACGAGCCACCGTGTTTCTTTTGATTGTAAATTCAGTTTTGTTGATGTACTTGTTGCATACTGAAGCGGTAGCTTTGTACTTTGTACGTCGGCTCCCATATAACTTTGAGACGTAAATTGGAGCTGAGGTTAGATCTCGCTGCTCGTAATTATATTTCACAGGGTTGTGCCGAACAAGTTATTTCGTTTTATCTTAAAATCGCCGCAAAGCTTTTGCAGTTTAACATGCATAAAGAAACTCACGCTAAGGAGGATAGGCAGTGACTACAGACCGCCAGTTGCTACTATATTTATTTAAAATTTTTGCTTCATTTACGTTCAAACTTTGGGTGATACACACAATCTGGCTCGGATATTACGCACTTGAACTTTGATACATCTATAGACGCGATTTATACTGTGTGTGTCTTTTACTGCCACAATTTTAATAAAAAGTACTAGTATAATCAGTTTTAGAGTGGGATGCGTTGTAAATTGCTAAGAGTTCATAAAAGTTTCATAGCTGGACGTTATAAAGTTTTAATTTACCTTTAACTAAGTTTAACTTTTACAAAGTGGTTTTTTTGCCGCATATAGTCATACAATAAGTTTTATTGCAATACGTATAATATTAAAAAAAAAAAACAATCAATAAATAAAAAAAAAAAAAAAAAAAAAAAAAAAAAAATAAAATAAATATATAAAATAAATTGATAAAATCTTTTTTGTACACAATACCAGAAAACAAATAAGGACTTAACAACTAAAAAATGGGTGATGCAATAGGCGGTCAAATCGCTAAAATATAATAAAATAAATAGAATTCTCCACTATATGTTATATTGTTTATACTACACCTGCTTGGAAAGTACCTTGATACTTTATCAAATTTACGGTAGAAAGTACGTCATTGCATATCGAACAAATATGCGGGGAGAAAACGCATCTGAGCGGGAGAGAAAAGTGTATGAAAATCCATTTCTTACGTGGAATTTCTTTTTTAATTTTGGGTAAGACTATGCGCCGGTAACCTAAATATCAAAAGCCAAAAAGTTTTTACAGTGAGTTTTTATCTCCAAGTTCGCAAAATGACACTGGCCACTAGCTGTGTGTTGGATGGTGTCGGGCTGGCAGTGCGACGCTGCGGCGGCAGGATAAACAATTTGAAAAAAGAACATGTGAAAATTGCAGACGCCATTGGCGCCATTTTCAATTTGTGTGTTCTTTGAGGATTCAGTTTTCGTAGAAAGTAAAACTATCAAAAGATAAAATATTTTTAATTTCCTCGTGTAGTATAAAGCACTATGTATCACTCGAGAGAAAGTGCGATTCCCGATCTCGGGAACAATGTACTATAATTTTAGATCTTTAATGAAATAAAACATAATTACAACAATCATCTTTATTCATCACCATCTGCTCAGCATTTTTCCCAACTGTGTGGGGTCAGCTTTCAGTCTAACCGGATTTAGCTGAGTAACAGTATTTCACAACCAGTATTTTACAACCCAGTAGCTGGGTAACACGATACCTACCACTTGACAAGATTTGTGTCAGATTTTCTGGCTTCTCACTTAACGTAACGACTGTCAAATATGAAAAAATTACAGCTGGGACCAACGGTTTAATGTGCTTTTTAAGGTACAGAAGAATTACGATGTGCTATTTATATATTATAATTATTTATGTATTGTCATTGATGTATTAAAAAAATTGGCCAAGTGCGAGTAGACTCGCCCATGAAGGGTTCCGTAGTAACTATAATAATATAACATAATAAGTATATTTATTTGACGAATAAAAAAAAAACCTTAAAATTTTCTTAAAACTAGCTTATTTACATTTTTACAACTACGCTAAATAACTTTGTTTTTCATAGTGTTTGTATGAATTACAAAGTTATATTTGCGGTTTTAGAAAATATGCTGTATCTCAAAAACTGCTGACCCGATTTCGTTCAAACCAATTTTAGTTGAAGGGTTACATTAAGATCTACATACATATATTTTTTTAGATTTTTCACTCCATTATTATAGAAGTTAGAGCGGGGGGACACACATTTTACCACTTTGGAGGCTTATATCGTTTTAACGATCAACTTTATGAAAAAGTGGTTTTAGAAACCCTTATATCATTTTTAAAGAGCTGTCTATACATACCACACACGCAAAGATTTCATGAAAAAAAAAATTATCAGTTCTAGTTCCATGTATGGGGACCCCCCTTTATCTTAAATATTTTTTAATTATTTCCTTAAAATCGAAAAGTGGTTCACAGAATACATCTACCTACTAAGTTCACAGATATAGTCTTAATAGTTTCGGAATAAAATGGCTGTGACATACGGACGGACGGACAGACAGACAGACGGACAGACATATCGAAACCATAAGGGTTCCGTTTTTTACCGTTCGGCTACGGAACCCTAAAAATGTGTATTGTATTGTATTTATTTTTATTTCTGTTTTTATGACTAGTTTTGCCCTCCCCACTTTAATTAAAGTTTTGAAATTCCATCTAAAAGCTGTCTGGAAGATATCGCTTTTAGCGATAAGACCGCCATTGTAACTATAGAATTAAGCAATATTGTTCAATAGCTGTGTTTAAATTTTGGTGTTCAATAAAGTATATCTATCTATCTAAGATGGTTACCCATCCATTGTAGTGGGTGGGGATGACTATCTCGATCGATCGAGCCTGGAAGATGCCTGTACACTGTGTGTATGTTATTTTGACTGGCCATATATGGTAGCAAACACAGATGCCGTCACCAAGTTTCACACCTAGGTTGTGCGCACAATAAATAGCATTAAAGTAATAAAGAGCAAGAGAGAAGCATTAAGTCTGAACTGACAAAAACTTAATAATATCCCTACGATTTGATATTTTTGCCTGAATTTGGGGGGGGGGTCAGTAGTAGATCAGCAAACTGTTTAATTTTTATTTAATTGTCTATCTCCGAAGTATTTTATCAAAGCTCTAATAAGCTTCAAACGAGGTCCCATTTGAAGATTATCAGAGCTTTGATAAAATACTTTGGAGATACTACGGAATAGAACTTTAAAACAATAATAAAAAACCGAAATTGCTTACAATTCGCAAAGATATCGTTGAACAAACATACTCGTGTACCTTTATAAAATATATTTTTCATTTCATTTCATTTCACTTGCCATTGTGAATTGCATTTTAATAGTGACTATAATTTACGTATCATAGCTATCTGTTTACCTAACATTTACCTATTGTGAAATAAAACTAGACGCTGACGTACCTACCTAATGTCGGCTTTAATTAATTCCATTCGTGGTCTTGTTCGTTTCGTCAAACTATCTTTCCTATATTAGGCAGTTGTCCGACTGCCGGCGAGTAAACGACTAACTATCGGTGATTAACTCGCTCAAGATACGCACAAAGAAATACATTCCGTGTAAACGAAAGAGATGCATATATATTAATAGTCGCTCACTGACTGTCCACACTGCCAGCGACTACTCGCTTCACCAGTTCTGTCGCTGAGCGACAAGAGCTGTCAAAAATAATACTCGCTCAGCGATCACTTGGCCGTCAGAACTCACGCTGAGAGACCAACCAGATGATAGCTCAGCGACTATCGGAACAACACACTTGGTGATCGCCAACTCGTTTTCAGATGATAGCTCTACTCGCTACTCGTTAATCGTCGGCGGTGGGACAACTGCCTTATGCAGGTATATAAAGTACTATCGAACAAATGATTTGGTACTTAGACCCAATACTTGATACTTACATTTTTGTAGTAAACAGTCCTATTAATTTTGTCGTACGAAAATGACAACAGGAGAAATGATTTCGTGACCGGTTAAAAAAATATTTATTTCGCCGACAAAATATATCCAACAATTTGTGAGTAGATACACTTAAAATTAATGACAGTTTCGTAAATTGACAAACACGAAGCAACACAAAATTGTTTTTAGCTTAATTAATCCTAAATTAATTAATTAACATACAATGTTAATTCTGACGAAGCGGTTCTTTAAATAAATAGTAATAATAATAAATAAAATAGTGGCAAAATTGTAATAATCAGAACAAAATAAAATAAAATGGGGCTACACAAAAAGTAGGGCGTCATATAAGTTCTAAATAAGCAGCAAATCAGTCGTAAGCAGTCGTATGGACCTGCCACAACGCTCAGAATGCTATTGCCACCACCTCTTCCACGACTGAGGAAAGAGGCTGCTCTCTTTCTTATGATGGCATGGAAACCGCCAACGTAAGCATTTGCACAATAAGTTGTTTGTTAATATCACAATGAAGGTAGATCCGATCCGTCCGATGTAAGTACAAGCAGCAAATATGATCTGGAATAATTATATCTATGAAACATAAAAAATACCGTATACCATATTGTTTATAGACCTGTACGTGGAGGCACATGTCGTGATACCTACACATGTAGACGTCATTATTATCATATCAGTTGGACGCTGTCCGCTGCCGGACAGTACCCTATTAATTACCATAAAGAACGGTTCCGTGCCGTCTACTTTATTAAATTCATTGCCTGTAAGTTATGTATTGCTTTGTAGCTGTTTATAAAAAGAAATATTTTAAGCAAGGAAGCAAATGTTCAGGTTGTGTTCCAACTGCATTATAAATAAGGGACTTCTACACTGAAACATATCCGATTCCTTGAAAAAAATATCCTAACTACCATACAACAGCCTAGTAGGTCTTGTAGATGTTAATCGCGACTAATGAGCTTAAGGTCCTGGGTTCGATTTCCTGGTCAGACAAAGTGTTATTGGGTTTTACCATTCAAAAGCAGCCCGGAGTTTATAACCCGTTGGTAACACCCCCGTACCTTGGAAAACAAGGAAATTTGAAACTTGAGCTTGCACCTGATCTCTCCCGGCCGTGTCGGATTGCCGTCCCATCGGAATATGAGAGTAATGGAACAAATATTGCACCTGTGTTTACGCACACACTTGTGCACTATTATAAGAGCTTCTCGTATATATGCGTACCTGGCTAAACTGCGATTAGTTCGGCCACTGTGGCCCAAATTCTGAAGAGATTTAAACAGGTAACTTAATTGCATGATCAATTAATATGAGAGTAGTGGAACAAAGAGTGCACCTGTATTTACGCACACAATTATGCATTATTATAAGAGCTATATGCGTACCTAGCTAAACTGCGATAAGTTCGGCCACTGTGGCCCAAATTCTGAAGAGATAAAAAAGGTCACTTGATTGCATTATCAATTAATATTTTTAGAGTTAGTTTTACCAGCAGAATCAGCCTTTTCGTATGCACTGGTTTTTAAATAGTTATTTAAGTAGAAAAATTATAGTCACCGCTCATAGACTCAGTTTTTTTTTTAAGAGTACTAGCTATGTGGGAACAATAATAATTCACATTACTAGCAATCTTGTTAACCCCTCCAAATAAGTTCAATATGCTTGTATCTGGAGTGGGTTCACGACAATAGTGTGATTTGGACACATTATATGCAATAAATTTGCTTTCCTTATGAAAAACTTGTCCGGTATGAGGAGTAGTGACAAGCCTATACCACCTATTGATGGAATGCATCCGATTTGAGTGATTGAGTTCTATGGAAATGACCTGTATCTCAACCTCATGGTGATGTTACGAAGAATGATATATAAAGGCATAAAACTAGATTTAGGGTATAAAGGGCCTCTCTTACGCAGTGTGGTTTTAATGTCCGAAATAATAAAATAAATAGTTTCCTGTGAGATGTTTTGCATACCCACGTACAAAGAGCTCGACGTAGAATATCGGATTGCATTATAATGCTTTTTCTGTCTTTTGTAATTGTATAATAGCCCTGGCGGTGCCTGTAATTATTCTAAATTAGTGCGACTCCCCGTAAGTGTTAGTAGCAAAAAAATACTTTCGATCTTCAAAGTTAAGGAACGCTTGCCGAGGCCGATTTATAGAAGGGTGACCATTTTGACATATCGCGATTCTTCCGTACCTCAAACAGCATTGGTATGTTTGTAACACTCGTTAGGGCAGTCAAAATCCGAAACCAGTCTTGTCAAACAGTTATTGTGTCCAGTTACTCGACTGTGGTCGCTAAATTAAGTACTCATCGGCATTCAATAAGACTCAGGTTCGATTCCCGCGGGAAGCATAATTTGTAAAGTTGTTTCCAGTTTGCTTAGAACATTGCAGGCCTCAATCACCTGATTGTCTGATAAAAATTTTTTAGCAAAAAATAGAACCGACTTCCATATAAAAACACTACAAAGGCAAAAATAACTTTAATTTCGGAAGGCGGTGTCAAAAACGAAAATATATACAAAACTAAAGACACCGCCTTCCGAAATTAAAGTTATTTTTGCCTTTGTAGTGTTTTTATATGGAAGTCGGTTCTATTTTTTGCTAAAAAGTTTTTTTTTCATGCTTTTTAGTGGGTCGGTTTGTAATTTATCTAGTTATAAAAGCCAAAATGTCAACTACTTATCACCTTTTACAAAATATTACTTTTCCCGGAGCAGAGCCGTTAATTTTTGAGGAGTTCTCCTGGTACATCACCATCAGCTCTACTTCACCATATGCATTGTGACGAGCATAAAGTGCTTAACATCCATATTTAAGTAATCTAATCGCAATCAATGAAATACTTATTATTGAGTAGTTTCGGTGGCCATCTGGGGTCTTCATCATCAGTTCCACTTCCTCAAATGGTGCTTTTCGAGAGCAACTGCACAAGGTTCTATAAGAAATACCCAAAACGCTATAGGTGTGCCTATAATATTTGAAGAGTTCCCTCGATTTCTCCATGATCCCATCATCAGATCCAAACGTGACGACAATGGGACCAACTAGTAAGTATACCCTTTCAAACAAAAAAAAGAATTTTCTAAATCGATCCAGCCATCTCCGAGTTATGAGGTAACACACATAAAAAAAATGAAAGTTCAAGACGAATTGTAAACCTCCTTTTTTTGAAGTCGGTTAAAAATAGACCACGTCAGAGGCCCTTGAGGCGGTCTAGAAACTCTTACACTAGGGTGTATGGGGTCGTTAGACCTTACTACCCACACGATAATAAGAAGAATAAGACTTAAAGCCGACCCCAGAATAGTTGGGAAGACTAAGCAGACATTGATTACAAAATGCTTAGTTGCTTACACACTTTCATTTTTTATTTTTACAATCATCATAATTGGCATAACGTAGGCGTAGGTATCGTAGATATGTCTACCTAGAGAAATAGCTATTTTTATAATGTTTTGATGACATTGAGATGACAAAACCTTGAAATATACCAACACAGTTGATTAAACATGCTTTGAACCTGAACACATTATTTTCAGCCGAGCGCTGGACAACGGCGATAGGGCAAGGCCAGTTTAATAAAAACAAATTTCTGTTTGTTTATGTAAATTTATAAATTATGGCCTCATACGGTATATATTTGATTATTTTATCCGATGTATGGGTACTTGTGTGCTATGAAATATTGTTGTCAAACTTTGAAGGAAAACACGACGAGACGGCATGTATCTATCATATCACCCCTGTATTATTAGCCATACTAAATGCCAGCTAGCTCATATGGTGGATTTGTGGACGGTTCATTTCTCTCTCATAGAGAGCCTGTGTCAAGCAGTGAGGTAGTAGTACAGAAACATTTTAATTTTCTCGGGAAGGCAATAGCAACTATGCAGGTATGCGAATGCAATTATGATAAGTCGAGTCATTTATAGACGTAGAACATTCATCTTACATTACAGGGCTTGGCCCAAGTCCCACAATAATCAAGATTGTAAACTTCTTTTAGTATAGGGATATCATTAAGTAAGACAATCTTAGTCTGAATTGCGTGCTACAAGCCTTTGGGAATATCTCAGTAATGAGACAATTTTGCAGATAGTCAATTAAAAATTGTTATTATGGTTAAAGTACAAGACAAAACAAAATTTCCGAGTTAAAAGCGCGTCATTTTCTACGATCGCCTCAAAAAAGGTTTAACTGGGGTTGCGGGAATGTTCTAACAAGATAACGCGTCCCCGGAACACAAGGGCAAATGAAGGAACAGGGTGGGTTTTAAAACAGGAGAAATATTTTTAACACGCTTTTATTAGGTCGACCTGTATGTAACTAACTATGTAATGGAATCTAAGGTAACTAATTTAACCATCTTCCAAGGGTCTTAGCGTAATGAAAATTGGCAGTTGTATGTAGGTCTGATGACAATACAATAATATGGTATTGTCAAACTGATCTGATGATGAAGCCTGAAGATATGAACTGGAACTTCATGATGGAAAATCGTATCATAGCTGTTTTGGATTTCTTAGAAAAGTCTTGTAATGAACTTTGACCACGATTAGGTTTCAAGGTTTGATGATAAAGCCGGAAGATAGGCACTGGCATTCCATGATGGAATATCGTATCATAGTCGTGTTTGCACTTGTGAGAAAGGCCACGTAATGGACTTAGAACACAATAAAATAAAAGGTTATAATAAACCTAAAGAAAATCCGTTATCGGTTTTCTTAACCTTCTGTAACGAACGAATCTGTAACGAACTAAATATGCAATAAAATCTAAGAATCTGAATTAAACGTACTTCTAATTGTTGTATCATCATGAAACTTGGCAATTATGTGTAGATTAGACGACAATACAATATTATGATACCAACGAGCTGGTCTGATAATGGAATTGGAAGGTGGCTGATGGAACCTTGGACTGCCTACTAGTAAGCATTTCTAATTTCTGCTCATTACATTAGTCTTAAAAGCGTATTTTTGGTTTTTTAAACTATTCATTTATTCTAATTGATAAAGTAGTTATAATAAACAATTGAAGGCATCAGAAACTGATTGTGAAACCTAAATGATAATTTGACAGTATGGTATCGTTGGAAAAGCGTTTGTCAAACGACACAAACATAATATAGGATTGACAAATGCTGTCAAAATGCCCCGTGATATTTTTTATTTATTTATTTGGATCTAAAGCAAAAGATTGAATTGAATGAATTATTTGTTATTCATCAAATACAAATCTACAATGGGGTACATTTACATGTGCCCTTTCCGTTAAGGCATACGAGACCACAGCATTCAAATATGAGTAGGTGATGAATTACAATAAATATGTAATAGTTCTGATCGATTTCAGCCAACCAGTGTGTGGCCCATCCAGTGATTAGTCAACTGCGTAGGAAATATTACAATGCACAAGTATGTGCGTGGGTAAAAGCGTACTTAATCTTTGTTCCTGTACTCTCATAGTCTGATGGGACGGCAATCCGAATCGAACGGAAAGTCCGTCTATTTCCAAACTCCGGACTGAGAAATTTCTAATAGAAAAACTCAATAGAACTTTTTGCCCGACCCAGGAATCGAACCCGAGAGCTATTGGTCAGCAGTCGCGCTTCCGATCACAAGACCAACGAGGTAGTCAAATTATATTAAACTAGCTTTTGCCCGCGACTTCGTACGCGTGGGAAGGTTTTCCCGCGCAAATCCCGATCCCGTGGGAATTTCGGAATAAAACGTAACCTATGTGTTATTCCAGAATGTCAACTATCTACTTACCAAATTTCATTCAGATCCGTTCAGTAGTTTTTGCGTGAAAGAGTAACAAACATCCATCCATCCTCACAAACTTTCGCATTTATAATATTAGTAGGATAGGATAGGACTAGCTTCTACCCGCGACTTCGTACGCGTGGGAAGGTTTTCCCGCGCAAATCCCGATCCCGTGGGAATTTCGGGATAAAGAGTAGCCTATGTGTTATTCCAGGCTGCCAACTACACACATCAAAAGTGTCTAGGGATCAACATATATTTTTGCAATAACTTTTCTCCTGATTGATATTAATTAAAATTTTCTTTAAGGATTCATCAAATAAAGTGTTTTCGTTTGTCACAGTAACGATAAACCAAGTCACCTTTGCATTAATAAAGAAATTTGCCATTTTCCTAATAAAGGGATTTTTGACATTTGAACCACTAACATTAAAGTTCGAAAAAAAGACTGAAATAACAGTTTTCTTTAAAATTTTATTGGGTAACTTAAACAATTAATAATCCGTGTTTCTACCGCAAACATTAACAACACAAGAACATCGGTTTGGCATACTCAAAATGAGTTCATCCAAATCACGCTGTGGAATGGCCGCCCATGTTCGTTGCAACAACAAAAAAAGGTCTTCTTGCGACTGGATACCCTCCATATTCGGCAGAGCTCTTCTCTGTAGCATATCCCATGCATGCTCAATCGGGTTCAAGTCTGGCGACTGAGCAGGCCAGAGCAGGACATTGATGTTAGCTGCGGCGAGAGTCTGTCTTACAACTCTTGCGGTGTGCGGTCGTGCATTATCATGCATTAACTGAAATAAGGGACCGATTTGCACTTGTAGAGGAACGATGACGTCAGATACAATCGTCTCAGCATAAATTTGAGCGTTGAGGTTGCCTCTGATCCAAATCAACTCAGTTCTTCCGCCGATCCAAATACCCGCCCATACCATGATGGTTCCACCACTATAAGGATGGACTTCCTGGCAGGATTTTAATCGCTGTTGGCGTCCAGGGGTTCTCCAGTGTCGTATACGTCTTGTATCCGGTCTCATACCAAAACGAGACTCATCAGAAAAGCACACGAAACGCCATTGTTCTTCTGCCCAATTTCTGTGTTCAAGAGCCCATTGATATCGAATCCTACGATTGTGCATTGCTATAGGTGGTACCCGTAGCGGTCTTCGGGAATGAAGGTTCACTTCATGCAAGCGGTTTCTGACTGTTTGGTCGCTAATTAAGTTCCCTGAAGAGTGATGAAGCCTCACGGCTAACATCATGGCGGTTATTGTTGGAGCTCTTCGAGTTAAGATTTGAATGTATCGGTCTTGTCTCCGTGTGGTGCAGCGATACCGTCCTCCATGGCGCTCAGCCACGGTACCAGTGCTTCGGTAACGTGTCCAAAGTCGACTGATAACACTCTGACTTGTATTCAGAGCTAAAGCCACAGTACGTTGCCGGGAACCAGCTTCTATCATTCCCACGGCTCTGAGCATTTCTTCCCTGCTTAAATGACGTCGCCGCTCCATAATAACGTTGGTTTTAATCAGTAGTAGGGAAACAGTAGCACTAATAATGTCTTCAATGCGTTGTATGTTTTTATAGGGAAAATATTGACAGCTGATTTTCATCTTTTACTCGAATTTGATTAACAGTTCCTGTTTCAAATTATGAAATGCACCAAAAAGGATCCATATAAATTTATAAAATCATAAATTTATTACAAAGCCACATCTCAATCTCAAGAAATCCGCATAAAAATGCTTGATCCCTAGACACTTTTGATGTGTGTATATACTTACCAAATTTCATTCAGATCCGTTCAGTAGTTATTGCGTGAAAGAGTAACAAACATCCATCCATCCTCACAAACTTTTGCATTTATAATATTAGTAGGAAGTAGGATAGTAGGAAGGAAGTAGGATAGGATTAGTAGGAAGTAGGATAGTAGGAAGTAGGATTTTAGTAGGATAGGATATTAGTAGGATTATAATATAATAAATCATTTCAACAATCGCTCTCTCTGATAAAGTGGCATTGGTAACATAAAAATATGAACTAAGAAACGTTAAGAAAATCCATGACCAGAATAATATCTGTCTGCCTGCAATAATAGTTCAGTATTTTCCTTTCGAAAAATTGCGAGATTTTCATTCTCATTAAAAATATTCTCCTGACAAGTTGGAATTCTTAATTAAAAGCAACACCGCAATAATATAGGACCAAAAAATAAATATGGCCGCCTGCCTCGGTTCATTTAGCAGTAATAGGTACCAACTTTAGAAAAAATATTAAAGACCGCTGAGGCGTCTCGGTGATAAGTATTTAGTTCTGAGGTTGGTACTCATTATAGAAGACTTACCTTTGATAATACCTATTTGAACAGCTTTTAGTTGAGGTTTCATAGAATATGGAGAAAATATTTGAAAAATCTATCTAAGGTGGCTTCGGGAAAAACTTGATAAAGTTTTATATCGTTATAATCTTCGGGTGGCGCCTATACACGTTGTGAAACGTTAAATCTAAAGATTAAACACTTTTTTCATACTTTCCAAGCAAAAAATCACTGAAATTAAATTTAACATTTTCTTTACTCTGGTTTTATACTGAATTTAATATTAATTCTTGTTATACTCAGTCATTTAAGTAACATACTACACAAAGATCTATATTTTAGCTAAGATGTCACTTTCTTTCATCTTTTACGTAACACCCAACTCGTCATGACTGGTTCTGGGCAGTCTGCCAACCTCACCTGGACTAAGATAACGTCATAATCATAAAATATAACTTCTACCAAGGAAAGCTATGTTTTGAAGTTGTAGTCTAGATTGTGCTACCTATATGAATTAGGAAAGGTCTACCCTCTCATTAAGAAGATACTTATTTATTACGTTCAAAATGACATTCAATATACTTGCATGTAGACAACCATAACAGAATCGTTAAATAAAATCGGTATTGGTTTTATAGTTAAATAAAAAATGCAACCTTACAGCAATCCTCAGAGATACGTTGTATCTATAACATCCGTAATAATACAAAAGAAAACATATCGCAATATCGAATCGAAATACAAAATGTCAAAGCAAAATTCAAAAGGAAACTGAAGATGAAGCGAATGGTAATGGCGCTAGGGTGGGCGCGAAGCATGGAAAATAATGTCTCAGAGGGAAATTACTGGGAAGCTTAGGGGCTGCTCTATCTTCACACAGGAAAGGCGTGAGTGTGAGGGCTAAGTGTCTTTTTTCCAAGTTATTTGACGCGCCATTCTTCCAGTCATGTAGTCCCAACGAAAGTTGCAAAAAATTTCCAAGTGCAAACTCGGCTGTCGGCAAGAAATGTAATCACTTTCCACATTATCCCTAAAAAAGTTTATCCCTGGTTTTATTTTTGTATGCTCTATAAATGTACTGTGACTGTAATGTATCACTTTTTATCGGGCGAGGCAAATGGAGCTACCACAAATCCAATATACGAATGGCTACGTTTAAACTCAGACACTAAGTATATTTTAGTATTAAATATTTGTTTGATTCCAATATATTGTCTTAGCAGTAACAAGTTACCAGGTTGTCGTTAAGGAACGATGGCTATTTACGTAAACTTAAATTCTTGTCTTAACAAATAAGCTAAACTTTAGAGACGTAGTGGACTATCATTTGTATGCTGTCCCACTGCTGGGCAAAGGCCACCCCCAAGTCCTTCCATGTTTCTTTTCCCATATGGTTTTGAACCAGCCTTTATGGACTGCTTCCAGAACACCTGGAACTTTTTGCTTCCATTTACAGAAATACAGTGCGTGGAGACTAATAGGCTTCTGACTAAATAATAATGTTACGCCAGTCGCTTAGCTAAGTACGTCGAGAAACTTCAACCGAAATCTAGAATGTTCGAGACACTAACGCCACCTGGCGGCGAGTAGCAGTACTGAGTATATCGAGAAAGTTTGACTGACTTCTAATACTTTCGAGACACTAATGCCATCTAGCGGCGAGTAGCAGTACTGAGTATCTCGAGTAGCTTCTGGAATATTTTTGGCAGTAAGTATAGGCAGTGAGTCGATTTTACAAGAATTTTCTAGAACTCATAGACCAGGGTATAAATAGATCGTAGAGGAACGCAGATGCCAGTCTTATTTTAAGATACGAGGCGATATAATCGAAGCTTTACAAGTGAATTTCAGTGCGATTTAAGTGTTAAGTGACAAGTATTGTGGTGTGAATAACTGTGTTAATTTTTATTTTGTGTTTACTTAATTAAAGTGTTAATTTTGGTCTAATTGGCGTTAATTATTTCTATCCCGAACCCCAGCTCGTAACAATAACAGTCACACGAGTAAATCGTCAAGGTTAAACAACGCATGCCGAGGTCCATCTGTGGATAGTTAACCTCTCAAGGACCGCCATTATTTACGTCAACTATTAGTTGAGCCCTGCTGGCACACAGATTTGTTGCCAGCGGGGCTCAACTAATACTGGTTTACTGGCACGTTTTTGTGCCAGCGGGGCTATAGAGGTTAACCATCTTAACATATCGAAATTCCACCGAGCTTCGAAACCACGTCAACCCGTTGGTCCTGAGTGTCATTTGTGTCAGAAGCCATAAAATCTGGCACTGGTCTTACCAAGGTACATAGTGCTATCCAGCTACTGGATTGTGGAAGTCAGGTAGACAGTCGCTTCATATAAAGAGCCAAAAAATTTTTATTTCAAACAAACTAAATAAACAAATCAGAGTAAAACGCAACCACCCTTTGTAAATAAATGTGACTGACCTTAAATACCTAGGTAACAAAGTGGCAACGTAGCGCGGCGTGTGTTATCCCTTGTCTTGATCAGATTTATCGCTTTATGGTGCATCTCATCAAAATCATTTGCGACTAAACTACTTCTCCTATTTAATTGATTTTTGGTACAAAGCTTAAAAATGGTACCTAGTATACGCAGTTTAAAGGAAAGCCCCTCGGTCGCATCAACTCTGTATATTGTCTTAACACAGTGGATTAGAATAGGTTAAGATGACTTACATGTCGATGAGTCACAAATCACAAAGATCAAAATAATAGTAAATTCCTGACAGCTATAACCTCAGGTCTTTAAATCAAGAGTTAATAAGTTACTACTAGGCAAGCGTGCTTCATCTTCGACCATATCATCGCGGTGAGATGACAATAAAAAAACATTAAAAGATTCTTTTGAACTCCAGTATTTATAGTTAAGCTGTCCTTACTTCATTAGCGCCTTCATGAATATAATTTAAGAATCTTGGGGTGCAAGAAAAGAGCTTCCTTAAGTGACGTACCAAAGTTCATTCTGTTACGTCTGGCGCACCCTGGGCAACCGACTCTTGTCGGTTGGCTAATCCTTTCACCACGATGGCAAACACAAGTTCCATGTATATTATCGACACGATATTAAGAAGAAGACTGAAGAATCTAAAAAGTGTAAAGAAGAATATCTTGATACATACTGAAAAAAAAGTTTCATAAATATAACTTAAAACTAAACAATTGGATGACACGGTTGGCACAGTCGTAGAGAGTTCAGCTGTTGTGCTACGTGTCGCAGGTTCAATTTGCGGATCGGAACAAATTCTTAGTGTCCATCAACAATTTTGCAAGCTTTTTTATTGAAAGAAAATTTTAACCTTTCATAGTAATATCCTGGCTCATACTTGCAGAGGCAGCGCATAAAAAATTTAATGCCGAATTTTTCAAATGTATTTTCTTTAATCGCCAATTTGTAACGCTTTTGTTGATTCCTGTTTTATTATATTAGTGTTTCTTTATGAAACTGTATGTTTTATGGTTTCTGGATTATTTTATTCGTAATCTAGTATTTTTTTTTTGTGGATTTTACTCGTACCTTGATAAATTGAGGGACAAATTGCAATGTCCTAACATTGCAGTTTGTACCGATTGATGCAGTTTGTAATCGATTTATAAAGTTTATTCTTCTGCATGCATGCATTTCATGTTCTGCTTTTATTTAATTAGTTAGCACTCAACACAATTATCACTCCTACATTACAAACAGATTACCAATGCCAATAAAATTGTTAATCGGATTAGAGGAATAAAACATTACATAAAATATTGAAGCTTTTATTTACAAAATTACCAACATATAATATCACTTTGGGAATTTGCAGGTTTACTTGCATAACGCCATAAATATACATAACTATTTGTTACTATTTAATAAAAACAATAGTGATTACAATTCCTCAATTGTTACTTACAGTATGCCTACTATTATAGTAGGTGTAGAATGTTACGACAAAATGTTCATGTATCGATTATTATTGGAAGTACAATAATTGTAATACCTAATAACTATTATTATGAAAATAATATTTATGATTTAAAAAAGTGTTTTCCAGTACATTGGTGATCGAGTTGTTGCGCCCACCGTTCATATTTAGAAATATTTAATAATCATTATATTCAAAGACGTGCTAAACCATTTTTTTATCAAGTGAAATAAAACTCTAATATCAGAGCTTTTCATAATAAGATATATATTACAAAAACATTGAAAAAGTATGATTGTTATAATACGAATGACTTAAAAAAATCAGTCCAATGACTTCCTAATAAATGCATCTGTTTTTAAGTATGATACGACAAGACATTTTTATGATTACATTATATCTTCATAAAAGCATTTTATCTTTTAAGTTACTAAATACGACGATAGATTAAATTGTAGCTTATCTTTCCATGAAACTAAAAGAACTTTCTTAGAAAATAGTCGACAAGAATATCTTGAAAAGAAATACTTTATTCATGGAGTCATAAATGAACAAGAACGCTCATTAGGAAATCGTTTTGAAGGTAAATTTTTAGTATAATTTACGAGCATGAAACAGAAATAAGTTTTCTAGACTTTATTTCCAAGAGTTTTGGTGGGCGCACACTAAGAAGAAAATATCCATATTATTGTTATGCTATAAATTTTAAGAAGCATACACAACTCTGCAATAATTTATTCACAATTATTTTTCATGCGTTGCAATTTATTATTAATTTTATAAAGATTTACAGAAATTATAATTTAATTATGAATCGCATATTTTCATCGTGATTGTATTTATAAAAACGAGGCTGGGATAGAGGATTGCAGAGTGTATTTTTACAATATTCAGTTTAAAAAATTCTACATATATCACTTTGTAAATTATTAGGCCTGGTCTATACACACAATCACGAAACTCGCAATAAAAAACTAGTTCCATATCAAATAAAATATATTTAAAAGAATTTCTTGAGAGGAACCTTTCGATGTTGTTACGCAAGCTTATACAATATTTATGTATTTACAAATCACTGTTCATGTCCCATTGCTTAGCTGATGTGATTTTGTTTTCGGAATATCACCTTCATAGGTCCTACTTTATTATAAGTATGCCTTTTAAAATATTTCATTAAATTGAAACTAATAATAAATAGTCTGCTTCATGAAACTGAAATCATTTTATTTGGCATTTATCTAGGACTACAAAGCGTAATTTATATTTATTGTCACAGGTGTGAGAAGTAAAACGACAAAAAACATAATTAGAAATGTAATAATAATTTTTATCGTTAAACGGTATTATGCGCCTTAAGTATTTTTTATTTACAACAATTTTTATTTACCATTTTTATACGTAATAACAATTATGTCTGGTTGTTTATCTATACAAACAAGACATAGATATGTTTCAGACTTCATAAAATAATTAATCGACCACTTTATGACGACGATGTGGACAATATTAACACAGAATAATGAAAATAACTAACGTCTTTTAGTCGCAAATGCTAGCTTTATTCGAAGCCATTTTTCTTTGGTTCATTATTCATATTTATATAATTATGGCAAATTTTTGAATCGGCAGATAACTATTATTTGTATAGTACATAATATTATGGCGGTTTGACAGCTGTTCTATGGAAAATATGTCAAACAACCATAAGCTTTATGTAAGTAAAATTTTCTGACGGTTGAAAAACTGGACATTTATTATTTCTAATTAACAAACCAAGAAATATTGAATATTACCAAAAAACTATAAATAAGTTTTGAAAATATAGATTTTATTATTCCCAAGCGTGCTTCCTTCGACTTTATTTTACAACGTTTTGTCAGCTGTGTACTGATTTACAACATAACACCTACTATTGCAATTCCTCACACGTCCTAAATGCAAGCCGTCACTAACTTATGAATGTTACATGACAATTCAGCCAAGAATTCGCGACGCGAATAATCTTTAACAGCGCGACTGCAAGTAATGTAACTCATATACGTTTGAGCACCAGCCGTGGATTTTATTTCTTATTACCATTTTCTGAAACTGCTTCCCATATCATCATACTAAACCATCCGGAAATTACTAACTATACAAATTTCAACTTGAAAATACCAGCACGTCACCGACAATTAACCGAAAATATAGACGAAGAATGTTATTACTTAAACACCGAATAATTGTTCTATCTAAATAATTTAGTAGCGACAATTTCATTCTCGTTACCAGTTATAAATCAGAATACGCTTTAAAGGGAACGCCGGTTTACATGTGTATAATAGGTAGACCTATCGCTGGGAACCTACAATTTATGTGTTATAGATAATAGAAGGGATTAAGGGGCAGGCAGGCCGTCCGAAGGCGATCGGTCCCCGTCGATGAATTGAAGCCGCAACACAATTAGAAGGTAATACCACGGGCTTCCAGTATAACGTATTGGCTTTCACCCCAGCATGAACAATCAGTATCTCACAGTAGGCTTAGTCCTGCAAGACAACCCTGTTTAGAACCTAGCAATCGTCGATCAAGAAAATACTTTATATTATATGATACATAGTTTATACACTAGCCTTTCGATTACAACGCGTCCATTGTTTTAGGTCCAGCATTTCACAAGGTACAGATAGTTAAAATATAATGGAAGACGAAAAAAATAACAATAGTGTACCATAATTTACCATTGAAATAATGGGAATTAACACTTTTTATACATTTATATTTGCACACGTATAAAATTGTTTATTTTAAAAGTCTATTTACAATAATTTCTAACTACTCCTATAACGTTGTCTTCAGACCCTTCAGTATCTTCGTTTGAAACCACAAGTATGCGCGATTTAGTTGTAATATTAAAAAGAGGTAAATTAGTTGTTTTGATGAGAACCGTACGTACAGACAAAACACATTACTTTATATGAAAATAAAACTATTTTAGTTCAATTCTATATCATTAACGCGGCGTCGCTTTTCCCAATAATAAGACCATAAACAAAATACATGTAAAGTTTACCACTTAAGAATTCACCGTTGTGCTTGAAAACCTATTATTACGGATATAATTGAATAATTCAAGGTACTTATGTTCCTTTTACGTTAATGATATACGGTTTAAATATTAATACTTAATGACTATCGTGTCTGGAGGAAAATTTCACCAGTTCGTCGACAAGGTGTGAAAATTCGATTTTATCAATCAACACTGCTTTATGGCTAGAATGATGATTCTCTACTGTCACGTAGGCAGTTACACTACCAAGATTTGGTCTCGATAACTTTACAAGCGCAGGCATTAAGCCTAGTAGATACGAGTAAATAAACATTTAGTGGCTTATATACAAACGCATAAATAAATAGTGTTCTCAGTATCTAACAATACTTTTGGCAATTGACATCCTATTTTATCTATTTGATGTGACGATTTACATGAAGCCTAAGTTTCAATGTTTTATTTTCTGCGTTGCTTGCTCATCAGTGCTCTGACTCTTTTGAGGTTGGTGATGGTAATGTCATCGTTAGGCTGGAGTTGGAGCGCCCTTCGGTACGACGTGGCTGCTGCGGAGTATTTCCCATTGAGGTGTAGGATAGCGCCAAGATTGGAGTGAAACTCGGCGTCCTGAAACCAAAGCGACATGCTATTCGAGGAACGTGCCACAAGCCTGTAATTAATTACACCAAACGGAATGATTTACCAAATCCTAAGTAGAACTTATGTGATGTACAGTGGCATACATTTACAATGCCTTTGGCGTTTAAAGAAATAGTGGTAAGAATTATCTCTATTTCAGGCCCATAGGTCCGTGAAATCATTACATAATACATAGGTATGTTAGTAGGTTATTAGTAGGTAATTCCATAACACTATAGATAACTTTGTAATTTTTGTTCTGTTAAAAACAGGATAATAATTATTTTCTATTCGCATGCAGGTGTAATCCTGCAAAAATACAATGAGGAGATTTTTTATTTTGTCCGCTTATACATGATGTATGCACTCAGTTCTGTATCAATATTTGAACGTCAAACGATGCATAACATCAATAAATGTTAGCCTTTATTGTGTGCATAGTCGGCTAAAGTTTTGGTAACTGGATTATTGACCAAAAAAGTTTAAAGACGTGTAGGCCAAACCTTTCACAATTTAGAAATATACAGGCGGTCAAATCCGCGGCTGCGGCAACACAGCAATGAACTAAAAGGAATAACACGCCGTGCGCCCGTTCTTGTTGATTCGTTTTTGTTTATACACCTGGGGTGGTGCCCGTATTCTCGCATAGTTTTTTTAGTTTTCTGGAATTTCAAGGATTCAAAGATTATTATTTTTGAGTTGAATTATTTTTAATTGGTTTTGTTCTACAGCTGATGCCGATTGCTTCCGATTATATTTTTATACAGAAATCGATAGTTATCAAATCATAAGATTCACATTCACACAGAACATTTCAAGATCCGTAATTGGTCCTTGAGAGATCAGAGCTGCGAGAGAACAACGAAAACAGCCGTCGGCAAGACCTTGATCAGACCATGTTTAACCAACAAACATGGATGTTCACTTGAACCCATACACCCGTTCCTCTATGTGCAGCGACACACTTTAATCTTTATTTAACGGATATCGTAACCATACTAAATCAATTCAACGGACATACGTCAAATCCAACGTACAATTTTCATATGAATCTCTGCTAGATATTATTGGAGCAGTAAAAAATGCAACGCGGAAAACGTTTCACGATTTAAAGGTAACTTGATTTTTTTGGATTCGCTGAATATGTTTCGGCGGGTTTGGGCGAAACGGTTGGATTATTGGAAATCCGAAGTTGTGAGTTCCTAAGTGGGAATTGATTACCCAGATATGTACATATTTCTGCAGGTACTAGGAATGCTATGCGGGGACATATAACATCACACATTTAATACCTTACCTTACCTTCCAAGGTATTTAATAATATTTAATTTGTTCTTATAAGAGATTAGTTTCTGCCCGCGGCATCGTTCGCTTGGGAGGATTTTCCCGCGTAAGTCCCAACCACGTCGGAATTACGTTGGGTATTTACTAACCAAATTTCAATCAGATCCGTTCATTCAGATGTATGATGTATACATCCATCCTCACAAACTTTCGTATATCTATACTAATATTATAAAGAGGTAACATTTGTTTGTAAGTTTGTTTGTAAGGGCTAATCTTCGAAAGTACTAAGTGGATATGGATGAAATTTGGTATGGAAGTAACATGAAGCTTGGGGAAGGTTATAGGCTACGTTTTACCCGACTGCAAAAGAAGGGGGTTATGTTTTTATCGTGATAAAATCGACGGGAGCGAAGCCCCGCGCGATAGGGTTATTGGTAATACGTCCCGATCCTGTTAAGGGCGTGTAGATGAGGTCATTAACTAACAAATAAAATGTTCCGCCGTCAAAATAGATTAGTGATTTTTAGGAGAAAAAAAAATATTTATTTCATAAAACGTTGCAAAAATCATAAAAATAAAATAAGTATTGGATCTCTTTTTTCAAAAGTACGGAGGTTTTTAATTGTTTTATGTTTTCTTATTATGCGCAACTTCATTCTTTAGCTATTTAATAAACAAGAATGCTAAAACGTGTTTTCGTTTTTTTTTTTTATACATTTTTATAAGAGATAAAGTCCTATTTTTATTATAATATTTAAAAAAAAATCTCGATAATGGTATACTTTAGGCCTAGAAACTTAGGGTTGATTTGTTAGTTAATGACCACATCTACACGCCCTTAACAGGATCGGGACGTATTACCAATAACCCTGTATATAAAAGAAAGTCGTGTTAGTTACACTATTTATAACTCAAGAATAGCTGAACCGATTTGGCTAAAAATTGGTAGGGGGGTAGCTTAGAACCAGGAGACGGACATAGGATACTTTATCCCGAAATTCCCACGGGATCGGGATTACGCGGGAAAAACCTACCACGCGAACGAAGTTGCGGGCAAAAGCTAGTATAATATATACACCAAGTTTATTTTTACAATTTCAGGGTTCAACTTACATCAGGGTTCAACTGCACTGCGCGCGCATACCATCGCTCAGCGGAGCGGCAACGTCGCGCATCTCGAAGCGCACGCGCAGCCGACGCGGCTCGTGCGCTGTCAGCTGGTGATAACTGGGCTGATGCTACTAATTGCTCTGCGGACTCTCGCAGTCGACGTTGGGATCTCAAGAACATACCTATGCCAATAAAAAAAAAATGTAAACACAGTAATAATATTATAATAATAATATTCCACAACTTTCACACAACGCCATCTAGTCCCAAACTAAGCAGAGCTTATGGTATGAGTACTAGGCAACTGATAAACATACATATACAACGTGTAACAGAATAAACGTAATTCCTGAAAGTATTTGGTTCAAAATCGGCTTCTGAATCGATTTCCGTCATAAAAAATAGGTGTTAAATTTTGATGGAAAAATCTTTCATTTAACTTAAAATGGAAACAACATCATGACATATTAATACAATCCTTAATTCAAGGAAATGCGCTCGTGTGCGTGTCGGCCGCTAACATTGCATGAGTGTATGCGTCTGCGTAAGGATATTGTATGACGCACATACGTTTTGCGTTTAGTAAGGATAACTATTTCATAAAAAATGTCTAGGTTTGGTTTCAATTTATTTAGTTACGGATGTTGTTTTAGACTTATAATTTAATATTCTAATTGGGGTGTCTGAGGTATTGTGCTTAATCTGTTACACCTTGTATATTTCTAAATACATATTATAGATAAATTACACCCAGACAAAGAACAAATGATCGTGCTCATCACACAAACATTTGTCCTGGGTGGGAATCGAACCCACGACCTTGCGCATAGCAGTCAGGGCCACTGACCACTATACCAACGGGCCTGTCTAATATCGTTTGTAACAGTATCGTTTTAATTTTCTTATTAGGGAAAAATTGTAACGTTATTATTAAAACGTTAAAAAAAAAATAGGTAATTGAGCTTGTATGCTAAAGTCATTGATGATTGGCCATCAATGAAACAACTTACAAAAGTTTATCAAAAAAAGTTTCCTTACCAAACTGATCTCTAACTGATGGATCGTTTGGCGCTAAAGTTAGTGCTTTTTTAAACCACATTTCAGCTTCAATACTCCTACTAGCCTGTAACAAAATATATTATTAATGACACTTGGACAAGTTTAATACTTTTGGCGCTGCGGTTAGTTCAGTAGGATACTTCACTTGTAGGTAATTCTTGTAAGAGAATTATTGATCAATGCGGCGTAATAACACAAGCCCTTAAGGAGTAATAATCTTAAGATACCGCAATTTTGCCGCAGTAGAGAGGAATTTTAGCGGTTGTTGTTATTATGTGGTGTTATGGGTAGAAAAGGAGGCTGAAAGAGACTGGCAACTTGCTTACACAAACTGTTATATTACAGACCAATATAAAACAAATATGCTTTCCCGAATCTCACTTTTTAAGCAAGAATAGATATTGTGAGTTATAAAAGATAGTGAATTGCTATTGTGTACATGTATCGGGTAAGGAAAAACATGTTTTCGGAATTTACCTGTGTATAAAAAAGTATGGGAACAATGAACGGTTACTGACGAAAATCATTCAAACTGTCAGTAACAGCTTCCATATGGTATATCCATAACAATCAATGCGAAACGCCGCAAAAAGTTGGAAAAAGCGGTAAAACTTTTGCTTACAGAAAGTCACAATACATTGCGTTCGGTTGTAAAACTAAATGGCTAAATATGAGGCGAGTTAGGTACAGTCAGCGAAAGAGATAAACCACATGTTTACACTTCCACGTCAATTGCCTGATCACTTATGCCTTCTGTTGATTGTACGTATGTAATTTTTAAACAGTCTCAATCAATGCATCAAATTACTTTTGAACGTTAACTTTTTGATATTGACACTAAGAGAGGAAAAAGCAAGCTTGAAAATTATTTGCAACACCTGATAATCCATTCATTGAGCTCCTCATTTATAAATTGAATATTTATCGATCTTCCGGACTTATAGGAATGATTTTCAATCGTGTTGCAAAAATGATTGATTGTGTTTTAACGCTTTTCATGTTATTTTAAATACCAGTGATACACAAGAGCTACTTGGCAACGAGAGATTGGTCGTAACAAAGCTCCAGAACTTTGAGCATCGGCGACGTGTTGCATGCCTATCGGTTTTCGGATGACCCCATCATCGCTCACCATCAGGTGATATGCGGGTAAAATGCAAGCATATATTAATAAAAAAAAATTGTAACATACATTTCTGGCGAGTATTTGCGCTAATGTGACATGAGTGCCAGCATGATGCGGCGCGGCAGCAAGCGCCGACAGTAAACTGTGCTCGGCCAGCGGCCATTGTTGTAGCTGCACATAAATCTCGCCCACCATTGATAGGACACTCTGCGAACAACAAAACCGAAATTAGTCTAACGATATATCATACTAATTGCTTTGCGAAAGAGGGGAAGAATGGATCAGCCTCAATTTCATTGCTTTGAAAACAGACACCCTAATTCCGTTCATGCATAGCAATTTTTCAAACAGCTTATCTAAAGCTGTAGTAGGTATGCTGTACGGGTTTAGTAGGTTCTTTTTTTTTCATCTTTGTGGGCGGACTACGAAGCTTGGATAGCAGCCAGTTAACTACAAACAAAGAGAATCCATCGGCTAGTGCCTAATGCCAACTTCATGAGACAACACTGTTAACGTGTGTTGAAATGCGATGCACGGGTAACTTACATGTCGCGTCCAGCCAACGATGGGCGTGTTTGTGTCGGGCAATATTTGCAGCGCTTCTTTGTATGCTGAAAGCGCTTTATGCCAGTGCCCTCGCTGGGAGTGTAGGGCTGCTAGCTGCACGAGCGCTGACACTCGGGCCGCGTCGTGCTCTCTTCGGTCTCGCACGCGTACCCCTTCGGCTCGTGAGCCAGCCCGGAGTGCGCTTGCGGCTTCCGCGAGACGACCATCCGCCATCAGTGAGGTTCCAAGATTGACGTAGGCCACTATAACAATGACAAAGTGTTGAAGTAACCGTGCAAATAAAATAACGCAAAATTGTCCTAACTATGATTTAAAAGGTAACTCTTTTCTTAGTAGTGTGGAAAATATGTTTGTGAACTAGTAAAAAACATCATAATAAAGGCTTCTTGAATAGATATAATATTGTTATATTCCACTCCTAAATTATAAACAACTTGTATCGAAACAGAAAGTATAACGGTTGAACTTATCACTTGTTCATTTTAACCACAAAACTAGTTTATTACATGAACTTTCGAACATAAAACAAAGTCCGAAGTGAACAGAAAATATTTAAAATATTTATTTCCAACTCTCCATGGCTTATTAAGATCAAAACACTCTATTAAAACTTATTCTTGTATTTGCGTTACAATAGAAGTATTATAAACCCCTTTATTTGAAGACAATATCAAAATTAGAGGAGAATAAAGATTCGGCTGGTTCTCATCTAAAATAATTTGACAGGACAATCAAATTATTAGTAAGGGCTATGAAGAAATACCAAAGAGGCTTTGTTTTTAATAATTAATTTATCTCAAGTACTTACAAGCCATTGAAGGTCTAAAATAAATTGCTCTCTCAAAACTTTTGATAGCATCGCTGTAACGTCTTTGGTTCTGCAGTAATATTCCCCTGTAACAAAGATAAACACTTATTTAAGGAGCGGTTACGGTTTTGAAATCTTCTCTGCAGCTATTTATTTCGTCGATAATGTCTAATAATAATTAGCTTTGGTACTTAATTTAAATGCTTAAATAATCCTAGCTGCCTTTTTCATTCACCGCTGTTTCTTGGAGTTTATTCAATAATTCTGTTTTCAAATCTGTTACTTAAAGATTTAATTGTTTATAGACATAGCTCACAAAATTTGGATTGTCGATTTACAGAAATATCACACGGGTGTGTTCTATGTTATTTATGTAAAGATATAATATTTGTGTTGTATTAGACACAAATATGTTGTCCTACAGATAAATAAATATAATTATATACGATAGGTTGTCTGGAAGATATCACTTTCAATGTAACCATTGAATAAGCAATATTGTTAAATAGGTGTGATTAAATTTTGATGTACAATAAAGTCTATATGTATCAATAAAAGTCTGTATTTATCAATAAACTTAAAGTGTCTGTCTTTGATTTCAAAACAACTGGGTTTTTGTAGTCATTTACATGATAGTTTATTAAATATTCTAAATGTAAGTACGTAATGTTAATATGTTATAAATTTATGATATATGTATTGATGATATATGAGCTTTTGATTTCTGTGTATATGAGCCTCAGTAGTCTGAAATTATTTTATATTGTACTTAATTCTAGAATAATAACCACAAAAGTGCCTTAAGCGTGTTATACTAAAACCTAAGTTACAGCGTAACAATAATCACAGACACGTAGATGGCCTACGGCTTATAAAAAAGAACACGTCTTTTATTACTACGCCTTAGACCATTTACCGTTTACTGCGAAAACTTTCCGCAAACTTTTATACACTAAGGTTCCCGTGAAGCCTTATATAATTGTATTCAAACATGTTTTCATTATTGTTCACAGTTTTGTTTGAAGGCAGTTATTGTTCAGGACACGAATAATTGAACGCTTGTATTTTGTAAGAAAAATATATCTTTGGAATTAATGAAAGGACATTTTTTAAGCAATTCTATAAATCCCTTCAATAATCTAATGCTTGTATTGTAGGTTCACGGCAATAGTATAATCGTGGAGGGATTGCGGGATCGAACGCTACCCGTTCGAACCCACGATCTCTTGATCACAATTCCGACACCCTAGCGCTAGCCATTAGGATATTGACATTGAAACATGTTAATGACATTCTCTGAATAGTCTACAACGAAGAAGATTACAAAGAGCAGTATTTGAACAGTGCCTATTTTTCGTACATCCGTTCTATTCACACTATTCATCTTTCACAGCCACATCAGAGTCACCTTTTGTGACGTATTCATATGACGTATGAAATATTGAACCAGCCTTCGTGCAGAATTGAAGTTGCGGAGCTTGACGCTTTCATATTCCACATTAATATTGCGATCCTAGTTTCACATTCGGCGCTAATTAGTGATGAGCATTCGCTGCTCCTAAATTCATAGCTCATCAAACGTTGTTGCGCGCAGTTCCACCAAAATCTCGTCACTGTTCAGCTGTTGTATACTGTATTTTGATTAATCAAAATGAAAATTGAGTAGCAATCCTTTAAGAGTCTTAGCAAAGCTTTAGATAGACTAATGAAACGAATAAGTATTTCATAATAGTGCTTCTAATATTTTGAGCTACTGAAATATTGATCGGATACGAAGTATTTGAATATCATCGATAGTATTCGATCTTATTTAATCACAGCAAAGCCTGATTTTAAAGTTTATTGTCATCAAAAAAATGGCATCCTTTCACGTTAACACATAATCTAATATTCAATCGTCGTTATCGACTGCGACAAACTACGAGCCCAACAAAACGCAGTCAGAATCAAACAATCGGACGGCATTATTACACGCGAACAATGCCAAATGTCAGCCTTAATGAAACATCACCTGATGTAACCGTACAACGTTATAAAAGCTGTATAGATAGATGCGGCAGTGCAATATTGTCCGCATGAATAATGCAGGCCCACAACGAGGCTGCTTCTACGTGGGACCAACGTACACTAATGAGAACCATCCAGCCCGGGCGGGCTATTATACCCTCCTCTTCGCGAGCAATAATTTGTTACTAATTCCCTTCTAATTATTGTAACGTTGGTATTGTGAGTGGAATTGCTTTTGTGCGGTTGGTGCAGCCTTACCAAAACGCGCTGTGTTGACATCCAACCTCTCGTGCGGACAGTATTAAATTTTGTGAAATGAAAGTATGCTCCCATTATGCAACTAATTATGTGAAATGTGGAAAGGGCTGATCGTGGAATAAAGTTTGAGTTTGTACGTTAGAATTTTGAAAAGCTTATGAGTTAAACTAACGCTTGACTTTGGCTTCAATATAGGGGTTGAAATCCCTCCTTTTGAAGTTAACTTTGATACATTTTTAGACTAGCAATCAAAAAAGGAGCAGTGGTAGCCTAGAATGGCAAGTTGCAAGTCTTTGCTTAGAAACCCTGTCAGGCACTTTAGTTTGTGTAATTTATTTCATCGCTACTCCTCTCAAATCGGTGAAAATTCTAAGACATGCGACATCCACCAATCCGCACTTGGACCGCGTGGTAGATAACGGCCAAAGACTGTGGTTATATTCTCTATGATTACGGCCCATTCCCTCTCATAGAGAGGAGGCCTGAGTCCCAGCAGTTGGAACGTAATAGGTTCAATTATTATAATAAATAAAATAGCTACCTTTATTTATGAGTAAAAGTTTCAGCCTGTATATTAATTAAAATATTTTCATTACGTTCTTCCCAAAAATTACGTTCTGAAAACATTTTTACTAATATTAAGAGCAAATAACAGAGAAAAGGTCCATTCTATTTTATATAAAATTGGCTCTTTCATTCTAACCACTAACGAGCGAAATACTTAACTATCTTCGGTGCAATATCTATAAATTAGCACCGTATCGCCGCTTGTATACTATCACAATTTTTATTCCTTTCAACGGTTTCCGCAGCTTATAAGGTTTTTTGTCTTTTTATATTCTTCTCTTATCTCTTTGCCCTATGTGGGAGTGCAACATATGCAATGTGTATATATATTTGTGCGATGTTTTATACAGTCTTATACGTAAGTTGATACATATAACAGAAACCAGATTCATGAAAACACACAATAGATTTTTAGAAACACATTCTACGCTCTGAAAAACAATTCATTAATGATTTATCTTTGAAATGATTAATCTTTAACTGACGATTCAATATCTTATTAGTATTTCAGATAGGTACTTGATTTATAAAAGTTTAAAGTTTGAAAATTATTAAATTTGAATATATAAAATAAAGTGTTAAATAAGTTACTTTTAACAAAATCAAGGCAATTTTTAAGCTATTGCATAGCTTTTATCGCGGGCTTTGAGCGCGGCGACCGAATCAAGAAATTCCGTAACGAAAATAAACCTAACACCCCCCACTCCGACCGGCACAGCGGTGCGGCGTTGAAAGCCGTGCATCGTCTAACGTCGTTTCAGTTCGGCAGACTTCGGCACGGTGTTTGTGTGCGTGCGACTAGACGTATGCGTGTAGTCTAGCTGCTAATAAACCTATAGTTTCAATGATAAAAATTCCTGAATAACCTACATGTATTGTAAGATAATAAAAATATTAACTTCTCATTTATTCAATACAAGAAAAAAATGTTTTCTTATCAGTCACCACGCTCAAAAAGTGTAACTTGAATTAATACCAAAGAAAAAAAATACTGCATAAATAAAATAAATAAATAATTATAATTGCATAAGTTGATAAAAATGCTATGCAATAGCTTTTCCGCGGCAGTCCCCGAGTGCCACACTCATTTTTTTTTTCATAAATGTGACACAGCATAGCTGGAAATATCCTCAAATTGTTGCACACGACTGCCGGTTTCCCACTGAATGTCAGTGTTCCGTTGGAAAATATTGTGCACCAGAAAAAAAGGTGTTCACACATTTTAGCTGCGACACTCGCAGCCAGTCTGCTATTAACACAACGTGTGATGAAAAGGTTTTTCCTCCCTCACTTCATAATAGCACAGTCCCTCAGCAACCCAACTGCACAACTTTCTATTAATACGCCTGTTAACCGCACTATTTAGATTGTAAGAGTTGGATAAGGGTTTTAGAAGTTTCATACGGTAGGTTTTATTTTCCCGGCCGTTTTGGATATTGATTTTGGGTCTCAGATTAATATCGTGTGAGACAGTCACATGTAGTGCGAGCTCGTGACTAAATAATAATAGCCGCACAGTTGATCTTCTAGGTAAAACGACGCTTGCCGAGGTCAACCTGTTATTCGGTAACCATGGTAACATATCGAGATTCGTTTTTGCTTGAGAAGCAGGAAGCACTCCAAGCCAGCCAGTAATCAGAAAATCAGACACTGGTCTTGTCAAGCCGTATCGTATAACCTAGCATCTGGGTTGTAGAGATCAGATAGACAGTTGCCTTATGTAAAACACGAATACTCTGTTGAAAAAAAGGCTAACAGATGATGAGTTAGGCCCGGTGTCCACCAAAGCGGAGACGAGAAAAGACGACAGATGTGCTGTGAAGCTGGCTGACTATTTCCACCAAAGCGGAGAAGCGAGGCGAAGCTCAGAGATGTGAGCTGTGCGTAGCGGAGGTGTAGGCTATGAGATCTCGAAATCAGTCAGGTTCTCATATTACTACGTTAACAGGCGCGAGCACGGGCGCGGCCCGGCCGGCCAACTACACACATCCCCGCGGCTCTGCTGTACCACTTGCTCAATCGCGGCACAAAGTTCCATAGTAATATGAGACATCTCCTCTTCCCTCCGCTCGACCCATTCCCACTGAAGCCAAGCGGAGAATAACAAAATCTGATTGGTATCAGATTTTGTTATTTCCACATCAAGAGATGAGCAGAGAAAAAGAGAGATTTCTTTTCCTCTCCGCTTTGTTGGATACTGTGCCCTATATGCCCTACACAATTAATTAGTAAATTTTCAATGTCAAACTAATAATCGCACTAGTTTAGTACAATGAAGATATGTTGCAAATTGCAAACCTATTCTAGATAAATATCTAACAAAGCCTAGCATTTAAATGTCATTAACATATTGATTTGAATATTTCCAGTTAAGCCTTTAAAACTAGTTAGTAACAAAGTTGCGGTTACAATTCACTACAAACCATTTCACAGAGCGATTCGATAAAATTGTGTTAATAGGCAGTTTGCCATCAACGTTTATTCCTAGATTACTGCTTACATACAGATTCTAGGTAGACAATTAGAATATTTTATGGTATATAATAGTTGGATAAATATCACATTTTTTAAGTTTCTCCCGCGACTTTCGCCTTATGGCCTTTCTCACAGATAACATTATATTTTTTTCGAACAAAAAATAGCCTGCAATGGTCAGCAATATTGCACAGACCTTCTGTTACAATAAATACAAAGAAAGAACGACAGTCAAGAAAAAAATCTTTAAATCCGCAACGTATGGCGTATATCACAAAAAAAATCAATTAACGATTCGGGTAAGTACCATTAAATATAAATTATTTTGGAAAGAGATAAATACTGTTTTCTCTATATTTTGTATTAATTCAGGGGTAGGTAGGTATGTAAGTTAAAAGCTATTTCATGTCCACGTCTAATTTAATGTTATATTACTGTTACAGGTCACAATACGAATAATTACTATTTCAAATTATTGTCTGTCTACGATATTCATCAAATTAGAATCCATTACTGTGACAACAAAGTTCCCTTAACATGTACAGTAAATTAAACTTAAACGTGTGGAATTTCATTAGCTGTTGGACACAAAAGTTTTTACTGTTATTATTTTTACGTTACGCCAGTTTTATAACATTGTTTGGTGTAACTAACCTCGTAAGTGATGATAAAACTGACACGATTTTTTTCACTTTAATTGTGTTGCTTTTATTTATGAAATATAGGGTGTTTTCTAATGAAGTTCTGTATCTGACAAACTTTACAGAAACAATAAGTAGCAACAAAACAAAAAAGCAACGAATAAAAATCACTGTTTTAAAGTGATTTTTAGTACCAGTGGAACACTCTGTAGGTATAATCAAAATTTACTAAACAGTTATAAGTTAGTTTAGAATTCTTTTTCCTTAAGGGGTTATTATTGTATCTATACTATTATTATATTTCAATAATTTTATAGAGGTAAAATTTGTTGTCACTAGGCTGTATCTTATGAACCGTGATAACAAGACAGTTGATATTGTCACAGATGATGTATTTCAGTCTCCGCTATAACAACAAATGCTAAAAACATAATAAAATAAATATTTAAGGGGGGCTATATAATGGCACGGAACCCTTCGTGCACGAGTCCGACTCGCACTTGGCCAGTTTTTTTTTTTCATTGTTAGTAAGGTGCATTATTTCTGGAAGCACTATCAGCATCTTTCACTGTCACAAACAGATCAGATTGTGAAATCAGTTCAATGTTCTAAGCAACACGATATCAAATGCTATTTTTTTTTGTCCAGAAATAGAACACTGATTACGGGGAAAACAATATTCAATATAATCTCACAGCATTTTCTAATTTTGAAATTCTTCACCACTAAAGTTAAAATAATTATTTCACAGCTCCAAATTCTGTTACATCAAAGACTAAGAAATCGTATCAGGATTATGGCCGGCAGCCTCTCGCCGGCTAATAAGATCATACTGCAATCGCTTGCTAAGTAGGGTAATTACGACAATGCTCCCTTGGGTCGGCACTGCCGGGTTATGGGAGCGGAGTGGATGTTTACGAGTTGATTCCAATATTAGGGACTAGATTATAACATGTTGAGCAAATATATAATGTATTTGAGACGCTGGATAAGTTTGTTTCGATGTTTCTTTAAATCATTTGAAGGTAAATTTAGTCAACCCACCATTGCCGTGAGCCCACTCCAGACACAAGCTTTGTTGGAGGGATTAACAAAATTGTTTCAAATATAGGTACGAATGTTGATAGGAATGGAACACATCTATAATCTAGTTCTCTTCCTCCTTGTCAAAACTGTTCACGTTATAGAAATATTTTTCTACTATATCTTCAAATATAAAACCCAGATACACTATGTCACATGAGAATACATAATTTAAAACGCGTTACCCGATAAGTACCTACGACTTATAGAATTAAGAAACACCTCGAAAGTGACAGCCCGTATATGAGCTTAGGCTTACATACCCCATACATATATACATACATAGAAGCACAGAACAAACGATTTATAAGCGGTGGTTGTGACGGGTGTAACACAGTCACACGCGTTTGTAGGTGCGATAAATTAAATACAGATACGGTTTGTTAATGTTAACGTTGCATAAATTATGATGACGGAATGTTTGTTTAATTTGGCACATTTGAGCGGCGACGCAAACGCTGCTTGGATAAATTGTAGGTAATTTATGCAGTGAATGCTCACGATTCTCACGACATGGGGCTGATGTCCCGGCGAGTGGGGCCGGGTGCGACGCACGCGATACCGACATTCCGCGATTCAACTGAGGTGACAAATTGTGAATTGAATTAATGTTTACCACCCCGCTTAAATTATAACTTACGCATTATAACACTATCTTTATTGTTGCTATATTTCAAAGCTCAACTCCCAACTCGTTATACAAAGGGAACGATATTTTACTCCAGATTATTTGAATAAGCAATTTGTCTGTTTCCATTAACTCGCTTTCCGAAATTTGCCGAATCGCTGACCGTGGTTGTATAAATACGACAGGCCCAATTTCATTTAATCGTAATTCGAAGTTTTATCAATGAATAACATAAATCTTAATATTTCAGAACTAAACTCCGAGTATGATCCTAAAGAAAGCTTTATAATAATGTTTGGTTCAAAGGTTTATTTTGGAGAATGCTCTGAAACGAACTTAGTTTTTTAATCTATACAAGCACATAGCTACGCAGTTTCGGAAAATATCTGAAATATGTGGAAATGTATAAAAGCTTGCTTAATGCAAGCTTTTATACATGACTAAGGGTGATCGTAAGCAGTGAATGCAAATTCAGAACTCAAGCTTACTTCATAAAAGCCAAACTGAAAATCGCCTAGTTACATAGATTCAAAGCATCGAGAATACCAACATTGTGCCATCGTGATCGAAGTGTTGCTGATCCGCACACATAGAGATTGCAAAATTGACCACTTATCTGCGTAACAGCATTATGCTCGACACATACGCTTGTAGTCGAGAGATTGGGTCCCACATCCGCTGAACGCTATACGAGTAGCATTTATCAATCTGTACATTTACATATTATATTTGTTCATGCAATAAATGGCAGAATTTCTCTTTGCGATGTTCACTTTTATTCCTTTTTAAAAAGAAAAGCTGTTTTTCGTTTTGCATGTTTTTGTTTTTTGAAGTGAAAATCTTGAGGGTAGGTAAATGGCAAGAGGATAGCTTTTGTAATATTTACTTTATACAAAGCAAATATGTGAGTGAGTGTGACTGATTACACATGTTAACATACGGTCTGTGACAGTCATTACTATGCATGTATCAACTGAAAACTATTCGTCTGCTAAAGCTTTGTTTTCCTAGTATAGCGGTGCCGTCATATAGCGGCCGTAATACAGCGGTGAATGATGTCACTAGAACGTTGTCTATGTAAACAAAATGGCGCGGTTTCCTAGAGAGCGGCAAGGGAGAGCGGTAACTGACACCGTAACGTCAAAAAGCGGTGCCGCCATTTGCATGACGGCCGTCTTGTCGGTGACAGATGGTGTCGTGAACGTTTCATTGATAGCGATGAAGCAGAGTGTGTTAAAACGGCCGTGGAACTTTCCACATGTCATCACCGTAAAGACGGCCGCCTTTTTGCGTCCGTAATATTACGGCCGCTATATGACGGCACCGCTTTCCTTGGAAACCAAAGCTTTAGCCTTTTCCCAGTTATGACGGGGTCGGGGTCTTCCAGTCTTACTGGATGCAGCTGAGTATAGTGTTTTACATGAAGGGGCTGGCTATCTGACTTCTACAATCCTATAGTTGAGTTATACGAAACCCCTTAGCCTGACCAGTGTCAGATTTTCTAGCTATTAACTACCCGTAACGACTTTCAAAGATATCCAAATAACAGCCAGGACCAACGACTTAACATGCTTTCTATTTCTTCCGCCAACTTTCAAACTTCGGGCTACTACTGAGAAAGGCATTTCTCATTTCATTTGCAGAAAACCCAAAAATCGAACCAGAGATCTCATACTCGGCAATCGCACTTGCGACCCTTAGCTCAATGAGGCAGGCTGAAATGTATTGTTATACTATATTTTAGCTACAGAAAATATTATATATGTTTTGTTAGGTATGTGCTTTCGGCAACATAATTGCTACTTACGAAGGCAAAGTAAAGCTTTATATTTTTTGTAGCTTTATTTAAAGGTTGAACAACTTATGTTATTACGTGCCAAGTTTGTTACCAAGGTAAGAATAATCTTCGACGGCATAATATCGAAATAAAATCATCAAACTACTTCATTTTGATCTAATAGCATGTGAATAGAGGCACTTCCTAGTATTCTATTTTATACAATCTTTGTTTCATTTTATTACTAGAATACTAAGAAATAAAATGAGTTTCCGATTTTGATATCAGTTTCATTTGAATCTCTGGTAGTATTGTATTTTATTTTCAGAATTAAATTAAAGGGGGGTTCCTATGGAACTTTTGTGTGAAGGTAGATATATTTCACTAAGCGCACTATTTATCCTTACTGAAAAGGCTGTAATAAAAAATACTAAGCGCAAGTTGGATTCGCAAAAGGTAACGAACAAATCTTGATGTTTTAACATTTGCCTTAGAAAACATAGCCCAGAAGTTTATGGTAAGAAGTCTTTAGTATTATATTATATCGAATAAAAATAATTCGATAGTTTAAGAAACATGATGGAAAATGGTAAAGTTTAATTTATAATCTGCAATAACTTACAAATAGAGGGCAACTAAAAAAAGTAAAACGTGGGTTTTTAATCAATAAGTTTCAGTTTTTCGTCAGTAAGGTGTCACAGACGGATAGGCAGACAGACTAATGACCGAGTCTTTGGACCGAGTGATTCCTTAAATTAATTTGAAAACTTCTTTAAGAAAAAACCTCTTTACATAGCTGAATACCAGTATTTTAAATGGAGCGGCTGAGTACCTGAGGTTACAAGAGCCTGTTTCTCAAGACTCATTTCCTGACTTTTGACAACAATCTATAAATTATTTTGAGAATAGTTCCTGTAAAACATTCTTATTACGCTTTTTAAAAACTAAGACCTCAATAACTATTTATCTTACACTTCACTGTTACACTATAGCACTTCTGCTTGTCAGAATTATTAAACATCTTTTCACTGATTCCCTGTGAAAACTCGCGGAAAAGCGGAGCAGAGCCAAGTTTTCCTCAAGAGCTATCCCCTTTTCTTTTGTGTTTCAATTTCACTGTTTGATTTATTCTTGAAATGCATCGTGAAATAAAAGAAGTTTTTAATTAAACATGGCTGAGTTATTCTGACGCGGGTAATTAACTAAGTGATGCATTGCATAAAACGCGATGAAATTATTACGTAGTTTTTCTTTGTTTTGTTTCATTTTTGTTCTTTCTTCATCGGCCATGTAGTTTGCTGTTATTATGAATAACATGTGGCGAATTTGTGTTAACTTAAAACTACAAGTCCAAGCCTTAGAGAAGAAGATACAGTAAAGTTTTTGTTATTAATATTCATCAGGAAGACGATCCTGTTGAATAATAATAACAAAAACTTGCCTTGGCCTTGTAGTTTTAAGTTAAAACAAATTCGCCACATCAAAACAAGCACCTAAACATAACAACTATAAATATGAAACTTCCAACAAAACTTTCCGTCCAAGCTCAGAAGAAACAACATTAACATCCGTAAAACTACATTTAACATTAATTACATTTCCACCAGAAAAAGTTAGCTAGAAAAATCCTAGTGAATTTACAATTACTCGTTCCAAGTGTTGTATGGTCCCGTATAAATTGCATTTGCATGTTCCAGATCTAGACCAAATCGTTTCACAAACAAGTATGCAAATACCTAGCAAGCGTTGTCGCGATTCTAGATGGTGGGAATGTTAAATATGTGTGTGTGAGCAAACACCGGTTTAATCTACGCCTTATCGCCAGTGGGACGTTGTAGTCCCGCCTCGCTTCGCCTTCTGTATGGCACTGATATTGCATAGGGTTGATGCGCGATTTGTATTTGCTTTTCGCTGTCAATGACTGGGGAAATTACTTTAAATTTCATTTCGCATGTAGACTACGTCGCTACATTATTTTCTTAACTTTTTGACTTCTTGGGGTGACTTAATCATTCGCACACACAGATATTTGTTTGATTTTTTATTGGCAGGATATTTCGTTTGAAATTATCGAAATGGAATGGAATAGTACGTTTTGATATATAGGTGAGAAAACTTTACCATTGCAGCGTAGGTGAAATAGACTAATATAATTATAATAGACTAATATTAATTTATTTAGGTTAGCCTACAATTGTTGACACTATATATTTATAACATACAGCTATTTTACAATAATAAAACAATTAATCATTTTTTATTTATTTAGTTATTTCTTTATAAAAACCTTATGCAGCACAAAAGAAAAAAGGTGGATTTAATGCCTTACGCATTCTCGACTGCCTAGTTTCACATACTTTTTATAAAATTTCAGGAGCTAGGGCACTTATAAAACGTCAGATACTAGTAAAAGTGGATGCTGGTGCATATTTGTGCAAGAGTACAAAACACATATAGTTAGGCTTTCAGCTGATATTAAAATGATGAAGTGATAATAACTTTATAATAAACATGATTGTCTGGCAGTTTGAGTGCTTTTTGCGGCCTACCCAGACGTCCTTACCTTGATATTGTTCGTCAAATCGTTAAGCTCCTTGTTCTAAGTTGAGCTAGAATACACTTTATTGTACACCAAAATTTAAACACACCTATTTAACAATATTGCTTATTCTATTTTTGAGCTATACGTCATTTGACAAATGCTTGCACTGTATGGACAGGCCCACTCAAATCTGTGAGCATCTTTTTTCAAAAGACCGCCTCAGACTGAAACCTACAAGGTTCCTATATAATTAAACCAGTGTAGATTGTATAGACTTTAAAAGAGACGGACCCCTGAATTTGTTTCGCTGTTTCTTCTCAGGGTAGTCAGTTAGGAAACACCGGCGTCATCTAGTTAATATTAACGAAAAAAATGATGTGTAAAAGTGTTATTTAATAACCAATTAGTAAAATAAAGATCATTTATCTATATATATAAAAATGAATTGCTGTTCGTTAGTCTCGCTAAAACTCGAGAACGACTGAACGGATTTATATTATCTTGGTTTTCAAATGTTCGCGGAGGTCTAGGGAAGGTTTAAAAGTTGAGAAAAATTAAAAAAAAACGGGGAAGCCCTCAAAACAGCTCTTTTCTATTTCTTATACAAACGTTTTTTAAATAAAATGGAGAGTAGGGTAGGGGTAGGCTAGGGGTAGGGTAGGTGTAGGGTGGGGTAGGGGTAGGGTAGGGGTAGAGTAGGGTTAGGGTAGGGGTAGGGTATTGGTAGGGTAGTGTAGGGTTTGGGTAGGGTAGGGGTAGAGTAAGGTATGGGCAGGGTATCGGTAGGATAGGGGTAGTGGTATCGGTTGGGTAGGGGTAGCATACCACGCGAATGAAGTCGTGGCGGGTCACCTAGTCATAAATATATGTGATGTTTATATAACATAGTGCATGTGGAGTTAGCTCTTAAGTAATTGTTGCACCTATAAAAATATTATTAATATGTATATTTTTAATGTAGGTATATGTCTTATGTAAACCACTGTTGGCCAATCTAAATAAATAATATATTTCAAATTACCTTGAAAATGTCAGTGCCATTATTATTTGTATTAATCTCACTATAAAAAATGAGATAATATTACCAATATCCCTTATCACAAACAAACCATTCCATTTAATCATTGGCTTACGTAGAGAGGTCATGTCTAGCATAAGGTAAGGATATTTGCTTTAGTTGAAGATGGAGTAACAAAATTATTAGCTATGTGGACTGAAGGACATCTGTTGCTTTGATAAACAGGAGCTAGCTCCTAATAAGAAGCTAGGTCCTGTTCTAGGTCGTCTTTATGAAATCTTATTGATTCTTGCAGTTATGTTGAAACTTTGGCTCATTAAACGTGTATTTTGAAATGTAATTTATTTTATTTTTAGAAATTGGTTATAAATAACACTTTTACGCATCATTTTTGCCGTTTTAAGTTAAGCTAAATAAGGCCGGTGCTTCCTAGCTGACTGCTCTGAGAAGAAATACCTTATATAGGTCGGTCGGTAGGTATAAGCTCGATAGGCGTCTTGATAGCTTTATCCGGTTCATATTCAATTTAAAAAAATATGACCACGTATCGAGGTATAGAACCAAGCTCAAATTGATGCCCATTTGCCAGAGAAGAAGTTTGCGCGCCTTGACTACGCTTTTGTCTTTGCTAAACCGTCCTACCACTCCCTCTTACCTTATTTCTCATTTTCGATTTCTATGTTCTTCACATGCTAAAAGTCTGCGCTCTTCCAATAATCTTCTCTTACTCTGTCCTTCTCATACTTCTGATTTTATTAATTCTCCCTATTATATACAGTCTATTCTTCTGTGGAATGCACTAGGTACCTCTTGATATCGAGACGGCCACCAGTCAATATGCCGGGATAATTTTCAAAACAAATAGTGGAAGCAGTTTTCATAACCTCCTTTCTATGAATTTTTATTAAGATATAATATATATCATATATATTTAGTATGTATTATGATAATTAGGTATGTAAGTTTATTTTAGTTATTTATGTATATACTAGCTTTTGCCCGCGGCTTCGCTCGCGTGGAATTTGGTCTGACACATAGTTTCGTGACAAATCATTTTAAATATTTTTTTTTAACTATAAGATCTACTCCGTATCCGAAATTTCAGGTCAATCAAGTTACAGTTTTATTATAAACTTCACCTGTGTGGTGTGTTGATAAAAAGTAGCCTATGTCCTTCCCCAGGCTAGAGATTATCCACCTCAAATTTCATCACAAACAGATCAGCACAGCCATGATACATATAATGACACTGATTAACAAACGGGACCAACAGAGGTTACTTTTGTTTATTTTTCGTGTCAGTCAAGGATTAGTATGTAATGTTATTAAATTTATTGAAATGAATTATTTCGTTCGGTAGCAGCGAGCAAAACTGAAAGGATTAGAATAATTTACAATATAAGGTAATATATTAATTTGTTTTTAGTTTTGGCGGTCCTACTTACCTACTGCAATATACTCCTGTAAACTATGTTACTTGATTTGTTTCATTAGAGCGAAAATATGTAGATTTTGCAAGTAAGAAACACGTGAGCAAGCTACGTAGAGCTGGCCGTGGGAAAAACAGGGCGTGTCTTAATGTATCCCTGCTACCTTTAAAGTTTGCCCTTGCGATTTATTGATGGTGATCGAAAATGTAACTTTAAGTGGAAACTGCAAATGTTTAAAATTTAAAGGTAAGTTATTGGGTATTATTGGGATTCGTGGTATAAGTACATTGTCACCCTTAGCCATTGACTTGGTCCAAACAAAATCCTTATTTAAGTACTTATATAACTAAAACTACAATCCTATAATTAAACAAACAAAAAAAAATCTATTCTGTGTTTCTACTAAAAATACACTAATTAAAAGAAATAATTATGCCTGTATGTATGTATGAATTAATAAATCGCTTCGAAAATCGAATTTACTGTAGAGAAAATACGCATAATGAACACAACCGTCAACGGCGTCTGCGCACTTAGCCATGATGCGTCATTGCTTGGATCACATCGCCCCTCCTCCCGCTGCCCCGCTTTACCCGCCGCGCTTATTAATGTCGCTCGAGCTCCATTCAAGTCAATCTTATCGTGATAACTTTTAAACTATGCCTTCAAATTAGTTAGTGTAAAAGACAAAGTTTATCTACATTAAATACCTTAAGCAACAAATTTATCGATTTTGATAAGAGTTTGATAATTATTCTAAAATGTGCATTGCAAAAAGTCTTCAATTTAATTGTATTTATGGTTCACTATTTTGGTCATAGTGGCTTCCGCATAAAATGTAGATATATGCTGTCGCGGACTTTAATTTAGAACTATTTAAGAAAAACAATCCTACGGTACATTATATTTGTGTAGCTCCAACGGTTTTAGCAGTGCACGCGAAGATAGCTCTCAGAGGGCAGAATTTTTCTGACTTACTTGATATTTATCGTTATATTATGACCAAATTATAAAAAATCATTATAAATTATAGCCTATGTGTTATTCTGACGTTAACCTATGTTACTGTAAAGTTTCATTCAAATCCGTGTGTAGAAAAGAGTAACAAACATACATCTATTCATCCATCGATCCATCCACCCTCACAAACTTTCGCATTTATAATATTAATAGGATAAAAATCGTAAAGCGTTACACAAAATACTTCTACCCACCAAGTTTCAACTCTGTTGTCTTAATTATTTCCGAATAAAGTGGCTGTGACATACGGACGGACAGGCAGACAGATATGATGAATTTATAAGGGTTTCGTTGTTTGCCATTCGGCTACGGAACGCTAAACATGACCAAGACTGACAGCGTTCATTCAAATAACAATACACAACTATTTTGTGATATACTGTTATCACGTGGGAGCTCTTGGCTAAATAATAACAGCCTAATGGGTCGATGGATGGATGGGATGGATGGTTCATGGATGGGTGAACATTTAATCAATAAATTGTTCATATATAGCCCATGTTGCTTGCTTGTTAATTAATATAATATATTAAGTCGAAAGAATTTTTGAAATCGTTCCAGTAATTAGTTTAAGTGTATGTTATATGCGTACCATTCGCGTATTGCATGTTTATACTTAGGATTACAAAACCCTTGCCATATCGTTTGTTATCATCCAAAGAAGCCATGCACTTGGTATGTATATATCCTTTAAATTACACGTTGTATATACTTGTAATAAGACTTTTACTTTGAATATATTATCTACTTAGTTTATTTTTTATGCACCTGCCATATGTTATCTCTTCACCTTCACCATTCTCTACCAGTCAACCATGGGTTGGTTGACTGGTAGAGAATGCCTATGGCATTAAGTCCGCCTTTGTACTTTTGTGTTGCATAAAGTTTTAAGAAATATATAAATATCTGTTGGAAGGTGCAGACACAAGTAAACGAGATTGAGTGAAGCGCTTTTATATGCATAACCTAAAATATAAAAAACTCGTGTTACATTGTTTGTCACCGGACGCTTCCGAAACGGCTTGACCGATTTTTATATATTTTTTTACATTCATGATCAAGACCTGACAAATGGGATGATCTAGTATTTCCGTACTTACATTTAATCTTTATGCGTTTGTTTATAATCTTGTTGCGTGCTTAGGGCTTTCACAATTAATGTTTGCAGACTTTTGGATATTTCAAAATACTGAAGAAGAACTTTCACATCTAAATCATGTAACTACAAATACTTAGATAACAAAGAGGTATTCATCGAAATATAATTAATTGTTAATACTTTTATGTACACCTCTACCATTAATTTTGGATGCTTAATTTACATTCATAATTAAATTGTTGTATTTTTTTTTAATTTGCCGTTATATTTCTGTCAAGGACGCTTAATGATGACCAGCTCTCACAAAACTTATACTGGCCACTTCTGACATTGTACACACAAATCCCTTTCAACGACAATCGTTTACTTTGTTCCGTGACAACCCTGTAAGTACGTTGTGACTTGTGTACGTCCATCACTAGCGCAAATACCGTCAAGTGATTCGGGATTTGTTGCTTCAAATCCTCGTGCGCTTGTACAATACCCCTCCAGTCATACCAAGGCACTATGTAACATTCCTTTCTCAGTAGGTAAGTACTTCTGACGAAGTTTATACAAAGATTAATATCGAGTCATTGGCCTTAGAAAATGGCGTAAATTGACCTATTTCAGAGATCACTTGCGCTGTTTTGTTTAATGAAATAATATCTTTTTGATAATGAAACTGATATCCGCTGACTGACGCAGGTACTGACCGGTTATGGTTGTTTCGGGAAGTACCTGTTTCGGATACAGCGGGAGGACACTCCCGGGTATCGTCATTGTAAGAACCACCAGGAGGACACGGTGGACCATACGGTCGAGGTGTGCCCTACATGGGCGGAGCACCGTTGTGTCCTCGTAGAGGCTATCGGCGGCGGCGACCTCTCACGCCCTGGTCTGGTTCAGACCATGGTACGGGGCGTAAGGGAATGGGCTGCAGTCACCTCCTTCTGCGAAGCAGTCATGCTAACGAAGGAGGAGGCTGAACGTGCAAGGGAGGGGCAACTCTCTTCCTCGTGCCCCAGCCGCCGCGGGAAACGGCCCCGGGCGTCGGGGATCGCGAGCCGATCTCCGGCCAACTGGGTGGGTTTTTAGTCAGGAGAAGTCTGACACTCCCTTCCGCTCCACCCACAGTGGGAGGAGTCATCTGATGATTTTCTCACCCAGAAAAAAAAAGAAAAGCCATTTGTCTAGAAAGAACTTGACTGAGTAAAAACAGAACTTCTTTGAGAAATGTTCCTGAAGAAGTTCTTCATATCTTAAAAAAGGAATTTATCATCGTGTTAGAGTAAATCCTAATTCGTTAGAGTAAGTATCTAACATCTGAACCTTCACGTACCTACATTGGGAAGATTCTGTGCCCTATTTAGCCATTCAACATATGCAAGGTACATAACGCAAGCCGCACAAATTCTCAAGCGACAAGCTATGCGATCAAGTGATTTCTTGCCACCACAATTGGAATAATCTAATCTTTGCGAGAAATCGCTGCTCTGGGACCATTATGTCTGCCTCCAAGTAATAACTCACCTGAATAAGATGACGCTTACGTTTTTACGTCGTCCCCACTTCTTTCCTACTTGAAATAATTATTTTATAAAGAACAGTCTTTGTGATTTCCATTGTTTCCACGGTAATGAGGGGGCTATTCTTATCTCTGAGTACAGCCGACTAAGGGTGACTAACGAGTTAGTTGATTGAGGGGCTAGAAACATTGTTTTATGAGCACTGGCGCTTTGAAACCCTTGAAATTGTTTACAGCATTTACTAATGGTATTGTACTAGTCCCTGAGTCCTACCGATCGTTAGTGGTAACAAATGATACTCTCATTATGCAATATCCCAGCGTATTCATTGAATTAACATGGAGTTCTTTGGTTTTTTATAGAGCTTAATTGCGAGTTTACTCTGAACTAATTGTGCTATGACTGCTATGCATCATCTAATACCACGATTGTTTGGTAATATTGTGTATCGATAAGCACTCCAACTTTATTCCTACTAGCATATTAGGTAAAGAAATTGCTAACATAACAATACTATACGTCAGATAAGAATATTGTCTCATCAGAGGCACATCTTTTAACGTAACAACTAACAAGGTATTGTAACCTTTTTATTGTGCTTTCTTCGGAAGGGATATTCATTCAATCAAAGAGGCCAGTCGATCGTAAGGTCGTTTCCCAACTTTATTTCGCAGCTGCGTTACGCTTTCTATGTATTTATATCCGCCTTCTTAATACAACTTTTGTATGGCAGTTATTTCGATTACAACGCGTGGTATTAGAGATTATATCAGACACGTGCGTAATATCATATGACCTTAATAGAATAAGGAGATGTGCGATGTTCGCCCGTTCAGCTTACGCCTGAACGCATACTCGGCTATCATCACGTACGAATAGCTACTTAAACATGAGACTCACAGCTACTGACGATGTCATACTAAACTAGAAGCCAATGAGAAGAAACGTATAGCTAATTTGGGCTGCTACTGAAATCGTGTTTTCTATTAGAAATATTTATAAGAGTCATACAGATATTTGTAAGGGACTCGACAGTGCTAAATAAATGCCGTTTTTTTTTAACAACAATTTATTTATATAATAAAAACTAATTCAATACCGTCATGATTAAAAATAGCTTTACGATAGCCGCTTGCTCGCTCTATAGCACACCCGTATGTCTCACACCTATTATATGAACATATTAACAAGGTTTTATTCAAACAAGCTAAGAAGCTGACGTACCAAAAGGAAGGCTAAACAATACCTATTATCTTCATAGAGGCTGAGATTGAAACCATCTCGCTCGTAAACAGGCCGGTTTATAGCGGACATGTTTAGTACAAAATAGGGACCAGCTCTACTGCCTATCAACCTATACAAGTTTACTTTGATTAACATTCTTAATTTCTTCCAAGATTTTCGGGTAAATGTAGCTCTAAAGAATAAGTAGATTAAAACAAAACAAACTCCAACATTTACTTTCAGAATGCTGATGAAAAGCTGAACAATCTTCCTTTAGATTTATCTCAAAATTATGAAAACATCCCAAAATGAGACGGAACTTAACGTGAACTTGACGGATTGAAATGTAAACCGAAGATTGAAGAACACTCACCACAGAGATCTCATCAAACCGAGTATATAGTGGATGTCAGTCCTTTTGACCTCTTCCCGTAATTATATTATGATCGTGTGGCTTGACGTTAATTTGTGAAACTGCTCGGAAACCCAACGCTTAGGTGGCCGGGCAGAGAGCTCCGTACCCGATTAATTCAAGAAGTGGAATCCTCGGTGAATTAATGGGACGGCCCGTCGTTCTGTGCCTATTGATCGAGCGCCCCCTCTGTAGCGGGACCGTCAGACATATTGTTTTCGAATAAGCGTTTTAAAACATCAGGGTCTTCATATTCATATTACCATATGTGTATATTAATAAACTACTCATATGTAGGCTTCATTGTTGCTTTAATTGGATTGTGAAGACAAGCCGGTAATCGGATAAATGCCTAGCGAAAATGACAACATAATTTACGATAGTCGAAATAACTTGTTAGACGATGCATGATAAGTCGCAACCTTAAAATCGCTACCTCATTAAGAATTCGCATCAATTATTTCATATAATCTTCTTACTCAAAATAAGGCAAAATATTAATATTTCAATGTAAATGTTCCTTGAAAGACATTGTATGTTATAAAAAAAAAGTTTTATTCCTGGTTTTCCAAACAAGGGCAGTTTTAGAAACACGAGGAAGCAAATTTGGTGTGGCTGCCATTTATTATATTTTATAATATTTTCTTTTTCCGATGTTCTTAATAGGGATCAGACCTTTTGCCTTTTTAGCCCCTTGGGGAGACATTCCGAATATTATTTCGCCCACCGCTAGGGGTACTCTGAGGTCCTTCGAAAGTATTATTAAACTTTTGTTGTTATCGAGATTACAATAATAAGGGCCTCACATCGAATCTGTCTCTTTTGTTATTGTTTAAACATTCATGCGCATTAACCTTTCGATGGTAATATTTGATCATTTATTCACGAACTTTTTTATTTTCAGTTCGTGAATGTAGGTATTGTAGCTAGATTTAGACTTGAGTATTAAGTTCTAGAAATATTATCTATGCCAAACAAAAAATACAGGTAATAATCTGTTTTCTATCGATCATTAGATTTAGATGTAAACTTCTAGTCTTCCTATATTTAAATATTTTCTTAATCACAGCAGGAAGAAATAATGATAATGATGTTTAATTTTTTATTTTGCAAATGTTATGTTATCAACTACCTCATACAGTACCCGATATTGTCACTAACAGAAAACTTAAAACAATAAGTAAATATCCCATTGTAATAATAACTACATACGTCACTTTGTAAGCATATAATAATATTATCTAAACGAAGGTTAGGTTAGGTTAAACAAGTCTATGTGCTACAACAGACTATAATCTGTATATGTGCCAAATTTCGATCAGACATTTTGGTTTCATTGTGTAACAAACATCTATATATTCATCTAAACTTTCGCATTTATAAAATTAAGTATAGTTTGATTTACATAAAACATTATTATATTAAAATTACTCACAAATTATAATGCACGTCGGCCATATTTGGTCGGTACTTCAGCGCCCTCTCAAAGGCTACTTCCGCTTCCGCGGTCCGTCCCTGTGTGGTCAGCACACTGCCCAAGTTGCCGTATGCTGTGAAAAACAAAGTTTTGTTAGTCCTGTGCCAAATTCCATTCATAATATAAAAGGTTAGTCGTAAACATAAACAGGTTTCTGTTGACCTATAAAGTACTGAGCGTTTTGTGTCTGCAGGCTTAAAGTTAGGCAAAATAGAACATTATACAGGTTGGCCCGTTTACAGTGGTCCAAAGATTTTTTTCAGCTTGAGAGCATCATAAGTGATCATTTAAAACATACTTTAGTTAAGCGAAATCTTATGGTTTCGAAATTATGTTTTTTTTTTTATAATCTAATCTAGTTATTTACACTAGATGAGCCAATAGCACGATAGGTAGATTATTGCACTATATTTCTACCAAATTTCATTCGATTCGGTCCAGTACTTTTCATAACAGAGTGATTTTGTCTCAAAAATATTGAAACTTCGGGTAATTAAAAAAAAAAAACATAATTTCTAAACCACGAGTTTTCGCTTAACTAAAGTATATTTTAAATGATCACTTATGATGCTCTCAAGCTGAAAAAAATCTTTGAACCACTATAAACGGGCCACCCTGTATTAAAAAATATGATCTAAATAACCGTACATGTCAAATTTATACTTATTTTTATGTTGGGGTAGATTTCCAGTCTAACCAGATACAGCTGAGTATGCAGTGTTTTACATGACTGCCTATCTGACTTCCACAACCCGTGGCTGGTTAACACGACACCCCTTCGAGCTTCGGCAGGACTAGTATCAACTTTTCTGGGTTCTAACTACTCGTAACGACATTCAAATATTATGTACAGACGCCAGCACATGAAGCTACCCGAAACTGTCAAATTTTCCCAATCAACTTTGAACCTAATTTCTTTAACAATAAAGTTGAAAATCTATTAAAGAAAGTCGACAGATTGTTGTAGCTTGATGTGCTGGCGTCTGTACAAATGACAGCCAAGAAAAAAGGCTTGATGTGCTTTCTGAGGCAGAGATAAATCCGGATTATATGTTAAGATTGTCATCATTCCAAAAATCGACCTCGGCAAGCATTGCTTAACTTTGAAGATGGAACCGTGCGGCCATTATTATTTAGTCACGAGCTCTTCCCGTACGTTATATCAGAAAAACAAAGAACTAATTTGAATCTTATCTTATCTTACTTTTTTATTGATAATAGGCTCACGTTTGGCCACCATCTCACCTGATGGTAAGTGATGATGTCGTCGAAGATGGAGCACGCTTACCTAAAAGTAACTTATTCACTCTTGACTTAAAGATCTCTAGGTTATAGCTATCGGGAAACACCAGCAGGGAATTCCACTCCTTAGCCGTACGCACAATAAAGGTATTCCAGGATAAAGGATGTCCACTATGTAACGATGGCGCATCGCCGTTTGTCTCGTAGTCCGATGATGGAACGGGCTTGGCGAAATTAGATTGTGTAATTCCATCGTACACTCCCCGAAATGTAACCGATAGAAAACCGATAGACTAGCAACTCGTCGTCAATGTTCAAGGCTCTGGAGCTTTGAATCGACTAGTGTATCGTTGCCAATGAGTCTTTTGGCCCGTTTCTCAATAGACTCAAGCGCGTCCAGCTGGTACTTGGCAGATCCATCCCAAAGATGTGAGCAATACTCCAAACATGACCGAACCTGGGCTTGATGGAGATTGAGCAGCGGGTGCGAAGTACCGTCTCACCTTTGCTAGGATTCCCAACTTTTTTTATGCTAATTGAGCCTTAGCCTCGATATACGAGCTCTTCCCGTAGGTACGCCATATCAGAAAAACAAAGAACTAATTTGAATCTTATCTTATCTTACTAATATTATAAATGCAAAAGTTTTGAGGATGGATGGATGGATGTATGTTTGTTACTCTTTTACGCAAAAACTACTGAACGGATATGAATGAAAGGTGAGTCGATAGATGACATCCTGGAATAACATATAAGCTACTTTTTATCATGGAATTCCACGGAATCGAGATTTACGCAGGAAAATCCTCCAATGCGAACAAAGTCACGAGCAGAAGCTAGTACCTCATCATAATATACACTTTGCGGACCTTTGATGGACATGGCGAAACTAAAACGATACCTATTCGACTACTAAACCCTAAAACATTGCATAAAGTAACAGCCTACTCCCTGTTTTATACACTAACTTAATTAAGTATAACGATGTAAAATAACCCACATGATCCATCATTTTAATCCACTAACGAAGCAGACGACAAAATTTCATTAATTATTCATACTTATGAGCAAGAATAAGCCGATTTATTATAATATTTTAACACAAAACTGCTTCAAAGTTGATTACTTAGCTGATTTGTAACATTAAGACAATGGAGATGGAATCTATGTACTCGTATATGAAAATGATCACTATTTCGGTTGCTGACGCTATAACTTGAGAACGAGTACACTCATAATTTTTTAACTTTTTACGCTTTGCTTGTGGTGTTTTTTATGGAATGAAAAATTTTGAAACTTCGAGAATCTTTACGTATATTTAAATTTCACATATTAAAGAGTTCGCGCGCCGCGAATGTCGATTAAGGGTGCGTTTCCACCAGAGATGTGCGATGGAAATGTGTCGTACGAGGATGTCTAGCTGTGCTGTGAAAATGTATGGGGGTTTCCACCAAAGCTGTGCGATGAAAATGTGCCTATGAGGATGTGTAGCGGAGCTGCGAAAATGTGCATTAATGTGTGGTGCGAGGATGCGCAAACCTCGCAACACGTCCTTCTCAACACACATTCCTCGCAACACATCCCTCGCAACACATCTCTCGCACACATCTCTCGCACACATCCCTCGCTTGTTTTGTATGCGCAAAAATCTAGCTCCACTGAGCCGTTTCCACCAGAGCTGTGCTGACCGAGGCGAGGTAAATGAAGCGATTCTATTGGTTCTTTACAAACACATCCCTCACTACGCATCATCGCACATCTCTGGTGGAAACGCAGCCTAACAGCAGTATCCGACGATGATGCATGACCTATCAATCAAAAAACGCATTTCCGCATTTCCTAGTCCACAGTCCGTTCAATCAGAGGGTTTATCCAGTTTTTTTTTTTAGGTAGTGTTCATTACTTTATTCAAATATAAATATTATGAATAAAGGTTAACAGGGATCGCAGTCTTTGCTATTACACCTTATATTAAAAGTTTCATTTAATATCAATTTTTGGTAAGTTTTAATAGACTATCATGTGGTATACGTTTTATTATATTAGTAGAATTCAAAAGTATTATAATGGAGCATTGATTGACAGAGATCTATCAGATCAATAAGAAATTAATAAAGCTGCCACCTCTAGAGTTGTAATCCCACCGCTACGCACAAAACGTTTTGCGAATACTTTCATTGTGCTTACAGCTAAGGAGTGGAATTCCCTGCCGGTTTCCTGATAGCTATAACCGGTGGTCTTTAAGTCAAGAGTGAATAGGTTACTTCTAGGCCCGCGTGCTTCATCTTCGACCACATCATCGCTGACCATCGAGTGAGATAGTGGTCTATCAACCGTAAAATAAATATAAAAAGCACGGTAGAGCTATTGCAACAGATATGTCACTAATAGATAAAGCACCGTATTTATTAGTATATCATTTTAGTATAAAATATAATACATATATATGTATTTTAACCGACTTCAAAAAAAGAAGGAGGTTCTGAGTTCGTCCTGAGCTTTTTTTTCTGGACCGTTTTGGAAAATTCTTTTTGCGTTGGAAAGGGTATACTTTCTAATTGGTCTCATTGTTATGAAATCAGTATCTGATGATGGAATCATGGAGAAATCGAGGGAATTCTTCTAATATTACAAACACACCTATAGCGTTTTGGGTATTTCTTATAGTAACTTGTGCAGTTGCTCTCGAAAAGCACCATTTGGGGACGTGGAACTATTGAGGAAGACGACAGATGGCCACCGAAACTACTCAATAATAAGTATTTTATGGATTACGATTCGATTACTTGAATATGGATGTTAAGCACTTTATGCTCGTCACAATGAATATGGTGAAGTATAGCTGATGGTGAAGTACCAGGTGAATTCCTCAAAAATTAACGGCCCTGCATCGGGAAAGGCAATATTTTGTAAAAGTGAATAAGTAGTTGACATTTGGCTTTTGTTATTACACAAATTACAAACCAACTCACTAAAAAGCGTGAAAGAAAACTATTTCACGCTTTTTATTTTTTATCATAAAATCGGAAAGTGGTTTACAGAATACATCTACCTACCAAGTTTCACATGTATAGTCTTAATAGTTTCGGAATAAAATAGCTGTGACATACGGACGGACGGACGGACAGACAGACAGACAGACATGACGAAACTACAAGGGATGCGTTTTTTGCCATTCGGCTACGGAACCCTAAAAACATCTTTAAGTGGTACAAAGTGTCTGTGTTTCTCAGTGCAAGGAAAAGTGTTGATCCGAACAATATCACAAAATGTTGTATTTTTTAAGTAATTATTTGAAATGAGATATGTGAACTTAATAATTGAAACTCTAGTACACTTCTAGTGTTTCAATTATTTATCATTGCCCAACAGAAACAAATAACGGGGATCTAATTAATTACAATTATTAATAAATTTTCAGTGGATACTTGTCCTTCAAAACGGTGGATTTATTACGTTTTCAATAGATTGGTTTTTAGGAGAATTGATTGGCATAATGGATATTAATTTACATTTGCGAGATTCATTTTGGAAATTTTATTCATCTCTGGGGATATTTTTTCAAACCGACTTCAAAAAAAGAGGAGGTTTTCAGTTCGTCGGAATAAATTTTTTTTTCGAAATCGAGGGTGTTTTCAAATATGTATATATAAAAACTATATAAATATGGTGATTTGGGTATTTTTTATAGTATTTGTACAGTTGCTCTCGAAAAGCACCATTTGGTGAAGTGGAACTGATGATGAAGGCCACAGAAGGCTACCACAAGTACAAGTAGTAATAATAAGTATTTTATTAGTTGCGATTCGATTACTTGAAATAAGCATAAGATAGCATTAAGAGCTGATTGGAGCTGATGGTGAAATACCCGGAGAACTCCTCAACAATTAACGGCTCGGCATCGGGAAAAGAAATATTTGCAAAATGTGATGAAAAGGTGACACTTAGTCTCTTGTTACTAGGTAAATTACAAAGCTAACCACTAAAAAGCAAGAAAGAAAAAAAAACTTTAACAAAAAATAAAACTGAGTTCCAAAAAGACACTACCGAAATTAAAGCAATTTTTCACTTTACAGTGTTTTTTGGGAAGTCAGTTTTATTTTTTGTTAAAAAGTTTTTTCTTTCATATTATTGTTTAATAGTAGATTGTATCATAAGGGAGCAAAATAATATTTTTACGGCGAGGGCGCTTTTTTGAATCCAGAGCGAAGTGAGGAATTCTAGAGTAGAATTTAGAAGGATTTTTAGTATAATCCTGATCGTAGCGAGGGATTCAAAGTACGTCGCCCGAGCCAAAAATATATTTTGCGCCCGATTGATACACTCTACTTTTCATCACCCACTATGAGAAAATAAAAGGCGCCTCATATTTTATTGTAATATTATTATTTAATAAAACATAGAGTAACAACTGTGGCGACACAATTGTATTTTGCTGAGTTAGCTCCTTCAGAGCTCTCACGGCCAACCGCTACTATTGAATTGAGTTGCTATCCATAGGCCACAGTATAGACCCGCGTATACACCGAATATAGACTCACGTCATAGACCGTGTCATTGTATTAAATTAAGTGTTATATAAAATACATGTTTATCTGTTTTCAAAGTGTCTACTTATTTTCTAAATTCAGAACCTTCTGACTAAGGACTAATTAACGCCTACACTAAGAACAATTAAATATTGTTAAATTGGTGACCCCGTGGGAACGCAAAAATTATAATAATTACGGTAGCGGCTCACTAAGGTCTATATTCGTGGTCAAATCAAACCATATTGTTTATGTAAACAAGACTTGTTAGTCAGTGAAAATAAATCCTGCACAACCACCAACACCGTCGACTGCACCTGTCGTCACCTGTCGTCGTGCTGCGTCACGAACCACCGCACAATCTTCCTCCGCAGACACTTCAACGCTGTTGGCTGAATTAGCTAAATTAAACAAGAAGATTGAGAATCTTGAGAGGTCAACACATAAATTCCGCAACCAACGTCAACCTCGCAATCGTGACAGGAGTAACTCAAGGAGTAGGATGTCTCATGGTAACACAAATAAACTATGTTTTTACCACGCTAGATACAACAGCAAGGCACAAGCGTCAAGCCCTGCAGTTGGAAGGACACTCAGGAAAACTAAAAGTTGTACGGACTGCGACGGAAGTCTGTACAGTGTCTATGAAAACTGTCTTCTCGTATCATTAAATAAATTGAAATTAAATAGTATCTAATCATAAAACAATTATAACTTATTTTGATTGAACATTGAGACATTTTTGCAATTATGAAAATTTATTGTTACAGTTTTATTAGGATTAGAGATTATTGTAGATTTTATATTCTGCGTGTTTGAAATAATGTCCGAATCTGCCTCATTTTGAGGAAAATGTGACGGTGAATCTCGTTGTTTGGATGTGAATGGGCGCGGCGACAGTGGGATGGATTAACTGAAGGTTGCAATTTAATGTTTTCTACGAATCGTTCACACGTTTTCGCCTTGTTCTCAATGAAATTTTCTATATACGAAGGGTATATAGAAGATTCCATTGAATAGGTACATTGCTACAGCACTCGACTTCCATCCTCCATGTCGCTTGAAAACAGTTAAGTCCGCTCCAGAATCTGCCAAAAGGGTAGCAGAAGTACGACGAAAACAATCTCCTGTATACAGCTTGACATCTGGTAACTTCAAATAAGTACCCAAGTAACAATTTGGTCATAAAACCTTGTGATATTAAGACTAAATGGTCGTAAAAAGATCATATTTAAGCAAATAATATGACAGAGCGTTATACCAAAGTCTTAACTGTAGCATTTTAGTTTAATTGCTATTTATGCCTAATGTGAAGTCATACAAACGTCTGTACAACTAATAGTTAGGGCTATTAAGACGTTAGGTGTTTTGGTCACATAAAGCCCTTATTGATGACTATTTAGTAATTTTACGCGTTTTGTACGACTCCACAATGACATAATTTTCTTAAAGTTATAGAGTAGTCTTTATTGTGACATTTGTATAACAAGTCATTGATACAACTAAGTAAGGACTAATCTATACCTGATAAGTAATTTTAAAGTCGTATGTATAACCATTTTATAACTAAATACTGAGTGTTACGAACTTTATACGATAAATAGTTATAATTGTGAGCGGACGTAATCACCAAATTTTAAAGATGGTTCCGTAGAGGAATTAGTTGATGGTAATTTTTATGGCGACGATCAAAATTGTAGTGATAATGAGAGCAATCTAAGTGAGGATATTAATTAAGATAAAGAGTTGGAATATTTCAAAAATATTAAATATAATTTTAAATTCCGACTGGAAATATCGAAATGGGCTATGGATTTGACCACATATTGCATTGAAAGCATTAATAAGTATTTTACATGAAAAATTGCCTTTTGAATTACCAAAAGATCCAAGGACACTATTAATGACCAACGCCACTAATATTACAATTACACCATTTAAACTATTTTACACGAAAAGCCCCTTAAATAAGAAAACATGGCACCTACGTGAAACATCATTTATAATATGACTGTTAAGTTATACAGAGATTAATAGTGGTAAATAAGTCATATGGATGATGAATATTAATTACTCGAATTAAAATAATTAAATATAAACAAATTGGAATAGGGCGTTTAAAATACGCCATAAACCTAACACTATTTGACAGTAAAGAAAATTTCGCATTGGTTTTTGTACCCTTACTCATATAACACAAAAAGACTAAATAATACTATAAAAGTTGGCAGTTAATTACTTAGGTACTTAGTAAATCTTTCAAAATAATTTTTCATGAATGCACTGCACAATCCAACACTGTAAAACTTTGTGACGAAAGTGTTATAGTTGCAACCACAGTAAGACCAATAAATCGTACAAACATCAGTATTATAACGTCAGTAGGGCGAATCCGTTGTACTAGAAGTGTGGATATGACACCTAGACTATGACTATTATAGGATCAAATAGTCATGAAAAGTTCGCCACTTTCGCGTTATACTAAATGTGTGTTTTTATGACTTACTTATGACTTATTTTACATACAAAATAGTTATAACCAAAACGATTGCATGACTTTTGTACGACTTAATTCAAACTTATTCAGACTTAAATCAAAACTGGAGCGCATTGGAATTCGTGGTCTGGCATTGAAAATATTCAAAGATTATTTGTCCAATCGTACCCAGGCAGTGAAAATTGATTCAGTGGTGAGTGAGGACGAAGAAATCAAATATGGGGTCCCACAGGGGAGTATTCTTGGACCCACATTGTTTCTTATATACGTCAACGACTTGTGCAAGATGGAACTGAAAAACTGTGATATTTTTACTTATGCGGATGACACAGCACTCTTAGTGTATGGGAATAATTGGGTGGAAGCTAAGACACATGTCGAGAGTAATTTGAGGGAGGTCATGTTATGGTTATCTTCTAATCTACTTACGTTGAATGTAGATAAGACGAAATATATTCGCTTTTATCTCCCCAACACCTCAACGCCATCAGAAGAAACTCTAACTCTAACTGCCCATAATTGTGCCAGATCATCGGTTATTTGTGGTTGTCCACCATTATCGAATGTTGACTGTATAAGGTACCTTGGTGTTATAGTTGATGAACGATTGGACTGGCGTCCACAAGTGGAGACCCTCACCAGACGTGTCAGAAAACTGCTATACGTGTTTAAGAACCTCCGTCACTCCGCCGATCATGCGTTATTGAATACAGTCTATCTTGCACTGTGTCAATCAATATTGGGTTATTGTATTCCTGCGTGGGGTGGGACTTACAAAACTCTGTTTCTGAAATTAGAAAGAGCACAAAGGTCTATTCTCAAGGTCATACATGGTAAGCCGCGTCACTATTCTACCACAGAACTATACAAGGAATGCAAGGTGTTGACGGTGCGACAGCTGTTTATTCTACGCACGATGATCCGGCGACATTCGCTACTTCCCCTTAATACGGAAGTTTTAGAAAAACGAAGTGGTGCACTTGTTTGTCCCTCTGTGAGGTGTAGAACGGCTTTCGCACTGCGACAATACAACGCATTAAGTTCCAGGCTTTATAATAAACTTAATAAGAAGATCTCACTGTATAAACTAAATAAACACAATTTTAAAGATAAATTAACTAATTGGTTAAAGTTGTTGAGTTATGTTGAGACTGAGAAACTTATTGAAATTGTAAAATAAAATCTTAATCTTTGATTTTTTAAATTAAATTATAGAAATATAAAGATAGATTTAATTTAAAGTAAGTAGCTAATTATATAAAATAAAATTGTAATATTTTGGCACAAAATAGGACGGTGATATGTATGCGAAAACTGCGCGGTTGACCGCCGACTACCCAAGATACGAGCATAGCTCAGTTTGGGAGTCGTTGTCTCAAATTAAAATGCCTCTGTACATCCACCTCACTCAAGTCAATGTTTGTTTCTTGTATTGTTTTTATTTTTGTACTTATTGAAGAATAAATATTTTATTATTATTATTATTTAATTTTGTTACTTGGATAGCGATTTCTTGTGGCATGTTAGAAATATTATTTTTTCCCATAACTTATTTGAAGCACTTGCCATTTTGATAAAGGATGAAAAACCGATTGGTCTTTATATCAGCAGGACGCAGGTCCAGGTATTTCTGTACAATAGGTTTGTATTCTGTTTGGATTACGAAGGATCGATTAATTTTTGTATTTTCATCCGAGTGATTTTCGACATCATCAACCGTTATTTTTAAAAGTTCATTGCAACGACAAGCTCCATGTACTCCGAAAATTAAAGCCACCTGTAACAAAACCGAATGTGAATAAGACAAGTATCTATCGAAGTACAGGTTACAATAAAATGAACACTATGGTTATACTTTACTAATCCACCAAAAGTAAGTAATTATGTATATACATAGTTACTTACTTTTACGGCAAGACAGACTTTGTCGGGTACCTCGATACGGAAAGTCTCCACGTTTTTGACTGTGAACACTGAATTTTTTAGCTTTAAATCTATGAGACATCCTCTTCAGATACGCTATTAATTTTGAATATATGTACAGTTTTACGTAGTTATTAGAACTGACTGTTGATTTTAGCATTGAGTAGATACTCCAAAGGGTGGAAGGTTGTTTAGTTTTGGCTAAGTACTGGAAGTAGGCCAATAACACAGATTCTGAAAAATTCTTGGTGCCTCTTGCATTTCTCCATTCATTAAAATTACCATAGGCTTTCATATATTTCTCCCGGGATTTTGCAGGTAATAGATTATCCATCACATTTCTTGCGTCAGTTCTAATACTTTCAGGAGTTAATTCTATACTTTCACTGTCACTTGAAGAACTCATTTTTCAAAACAAAACCTTGAATTTCTAACAATTCGTGAAAATCATGTGAAAATTGACGAAAACGCGGGCTGTAGTTCGCACGTTTTTAATTTGATTTCATTTTTTTTATTCAGCTGGCCGGCGCGCGGCTGCGTGACTTTGGGCCATCGTACCAGCCAGTCTTTATTCAAACAATATTTGCGTTCGATTTTTTGGCGCTGAACACTAAGATGTTCCAAATTCAAAAACTGCGCGGCAAAGATAATTAAGGCACACTTATAAAGAGGATTAAAAACTCATTACTGCCTGCTTAAAGTTTCTTATAGAGAACACCACCTTTGGATGCACTTAAAGGCGAACCAAGTCGTCCTTTTCGAATAGATAGGATGAAAAAGTAACAAAAACACTATTAATAAGAGAATTTTGCAGTAGGTAATAACGAATATTAAAGCTACTTTCACCTGAATGTAGTCTTGCTGGATGAGCTTGACCGCATTCTCAATAACTGCATATGGTTCATGTTTAATTTAAGGAAATATGATCATGTGTCATATTTCAGAATTGAGCTTAAATGGATGCCTATTAGTCAGAGGAGAAGTGCGCGCTTTAACCACACTTTTCTCCCTACTTAACTCTCCCAATCCTCCTTCTTATCTAATGTATATTATAATATGTATATATATTTGTTGTTCATACAATAGGAACGTTCTTCTAATATTCTCTTTTTCTCTCCGCCCTTCTCATTCTTCTGACTTTGGTAATTCTTTATTTTACATGCAGTTAATTCTCCTCTGGAATGCGCTTCCTCTCGAGATCAGGAAGGAAAACAACAGTCGCTATGAATTTAAAAGGAAATTGCAATTCTAGTTGCTAAACAAATAAGCAAAATTTTCTGGTTTTTTTTTTCAGTATTTTTTTGAGTTTATATATTTATACTTCTCTCGTCAGGTCTGCAAAAATGGTGCCGCTCCTGCATCAGTTTATATTGTCGCCATTAATCGTCTGCCATAGACATAAAACGACTGTATACATATTTATATTGATATAGTATATGTTTATTATACTTGTGGTTGAAAATTTAATTATGCTCAGAGTAATTAAGTACCCATCAAATTTTGAGTAGGCAGTCATACAACTCAAAATCAATATATGCATGATGTGCTCACCTGTAAGAAATTGATACATTTGTTCATAAATCTACTGAATGTTTTCTCATATATTTGTATCAGTGTATTCAATTGTTGGTGAGCCAAATAAATAAGTATTTATTTTACTACACATATGTTTTTATATGTTTGCTTATGAAATTGTACCTAGATTAATTATGTTATAAGGCAACTTTGTGGAGAGAGAATAAATGATTTATTGATTGATATATGTTTGACGTTACTAGTACGTCCTATTCTTTTTAGGGTTCCGTACCCAAAGGGTAAAAACGGGACCCTACTAAGTCTCCGCTGTCTTTCTGTCTGTAAGTCACCGGCTGTATCTCATGAACCGTGATAGCTAGACAGCTGAAATTTTCACAGATGTTGTATTTCGTCTGCTGCTATAACAAAAAATACTAAAAACAGAATACCTATAAAAAATATTTTAACGTGATTTTTTTGCCCTTTTTTATAGATAATGGTACGAAACCTTTCGTGCGCGAGTCCGACTTGCACTTGGTCTGATTCTTAAATATCACTGCTCATATTCAATTATTGCACCTACCACGCTATCCCTTCACCAGCCTTGGTTGACCGGTAGAGAATGCCTACGGCATTAAGTCCGCTTTTATATCTATTTGTATGAAGTATAAATATATAAAGAGGCTCCACTTATAATAAGTAAATAATTTCTGTAAATATTTTTTTAATAACCTATATTATCCCATTGCTGGACAAAGGTATTCTCTCTTCCAGTTCACTCTTCATTGTTAGATGGCTTATTTATCTTGTATGGCCACAACTTTTCCATATTTCACAGATTCATGTACTTGTAAGATAACTATGGTATAGTAGGTAAAACTATCTCCTTCGGCTACCAATCATAGCCAACACTGCCCACAATGGTTGTAGCGGTCTGTGGTGTGAGGCCACTCAGCGAGACGTTTATGTTCTGTTCTGTGGATTATTAATAACCCCAATTAATTAACTTATCCTCATGCACTACGTAGGTACTCGATTATACGGTCAAACATGCATTGAACTTTTCAAAACCAACAAGAGCTATTCCTTAAGTGATTATTATTTGGCCTTTCATCCAAAACTTGTCCAATCACCACACTAAAACTTAACACTTTAAAACTGTCAGCAAACTAAATAGCAAAACTGATAAGTACTTTGCAAAACGTTCCCTCACTTTGAAACTCAACTTGTGGTCAAACAAGCCTTGTCATTTTGCTGCCATACAAAGTATCGTCGCAAACACTCAAGTACAGAGTGGCGAAACCCAATACACGTTTTAGATTTTAGAACTATTTTGGATGGCGACGTTTTATGTTGCTATACTCAGTCTATTAGACGGGTGTCATGTACGGGTATGATTGGGCCGCGCTATCACGGCGGGCCCCATCTCCGGTGCACTGCGATCCGCTTTTACCGAATAAACATTAGGCAGCTCTGAGGTCGTATGAACTCCTGGTACCTCCGAGCATTGGACGCAGGCATTTCGAGTTATCTCACTGTATTATCTTTTGCCAAACCCTTTTCAAAAACGCTGTAATGAGTATTTGGTCCCTTTATATCTACATGGTATATTTAGCTTTATACATATAAACAGAGTTGTTAGGTTGAATTTATTTTATTATGTTGGTCTGGCGTGCGTATTATAATGGCGTCTGTTACCCTCATGGAGATTAAATTCTTAAATGGTACTATGTTATCAATTTGAAAGTATTTTGTGTGATTAAATTTCGCCAGCCAAACTTCTCACACATATACATAGTTTACAACCTGAACCAACACATAACTTCTTTTTTTGTCCTGGAAATATGTACGTGCGGAACGTCCATGCAAAGAAAATCGCGAGAAACAGTTTAATAATAGCTTTATAACAAGTCACCAATCATAATAAATTGTAAGTTTGTTTTTTTTTTAAGTAAAAGAGAAAAGTAAAAAGTTTATAATTTTTCTCTTTTCTTGGCTAATATTAGCCCCATATTGCTAAAATTTAGAGAAATCATATAAAATCAGCAGTTAAAACATAAGTACGCAGGAATACCAGCATTACGACCGGGTACTTAAACACACTGAATGCGATAGCTTAGCCGATTAAATTCGATTCAAGGACCACTCCACTCATCCTAGTCACGCCAGTACCCGTAAAACATTTTACTGAAAATAGTCTATGAATTTTATAACGGACTTTAAAGTATGAGTACGGAATTATCATGGTTATAGGTACGGATTTTCTATTTGTACAATATACATTGAATTGTATTTTCATCATATTATGTTATCGTCTGAATGAATTTCCAACCTTGAACCTACTGTCGTAAAATTCAATTTAATTTCCCACAAATAGGACAGAAAAAAATAACAAAAGAACGGTTGTGATTTTTTGTTGTTTTTTAATAAACGAGTGTGTTTTGTTTATTTTGGTTTAGTTGCGTTAACGTGATTTGTATTATGTCAGATGTGGTAGGCATGTAGCTACGGTATAATCTATTACAGCTTGCATGTCGCGCACAGGTTCTTAACAAGAGCTGTTGCCAACTTGTTGATATAAGTCGATGTGCCTACTATAGCACCTAAGGCATATTTGTACCTACCAGAATATTTAGTTCATCGCAATCTTATAGAGTATTTTCATCAGCCAAACATTTATTGTACAAATAATTATGTTGGGATCACCTGTCAGTTTATATAGACGAAACAAAATATATGTTTTCACATGAAGTCACCGTGTTTGTTTTTATCAAAGAAGTAAAAAAAACCGGTCAAGTGCGTGTCGGGCCACGCGCAGTGTAGGGTTCCGTAGCTTTTATAACAGCCAAGTGCGTGTCGTATACGCTGACTGATCGTTTCGTACCATGCTCTGACTAAAAGCCAAACATGACTACCTACCTAACTAATTTGACTTCCTATACAAATCCTCACCTGATCCGACAATTTTGCACGGAAAGTTTCAATTTTTTTTAGAGATTTGTATAAAACTTGTCATAGCCGGTGTTTTGAATTTAAATACGGACACAGAGCTACACTACTCAATCGTCACAACAAGCTAGCACGATACAACTGGCGCTTAACGCCATCTATCGACATTTCTATAGAGTTGTTCGAAATTTTCGAGTCAAATACAATTGATCGACTATTACTCGTAAACTTGTAAAGCCCACTTATGTGTGATAGTTTTCCTTTAAATTTCGTTATATATAGGTACTACTGCCGTGACATATGAATTTCTAACTATAACCGTTTAGTTGATAGAGGGGGGACACTTGACTCTAACGAAAATTGGTACTTTAAAGCTTGATAAGTCACGAACGGTTTACTTAATCAAAAAACGGTCTTACCAAACCCCTAATGTTTTTGAAAGACCTATCTAACGATATCCCACACTATGGGAAGAACGAAAAAAATAATTATCATCCCACTTTACATGTATGGGAGGTACCCTAAATCATTGTTTTTTTCAAAATTTTATTTTACCACTTTTTTGGCGTCATTAACGTGTATACTCATGCCAAAGTACAACTTTCTAGTACCAATAGTTTTTGAGCTAAACCGCGGACAGACGGACAGACAGACGGACATGGCGAAACTATAAGGGTTCCTAGTTGACTACGGAACCCTAAAAAAACTCCATGTTTAAAAAAAAACTATTGCGGAGCATTTTTACTCCCCTGTTTTGAGACATTTTGTATGGGTGATGAACAATTAAACACTTGCCTGTTCATCCCTCATGCAAGATGTACTCCACTTATTAATTATTTCGTTATATTATTATTATTTAATAATAATAATAATAATTTAAATGTTTTTATTTTTTATATTATTTAAAAACTAGCTTTTGCCCGCGACTTCGTCCGCGTGGAATAGTTACTTTGGGCTAACGTTAAATTTAACCCCGATTTTGAAGCATTCTTCATTGGCGCTCCGCTCCTATTGGCCTTAGCGTAATGATACAATATAGCTGTGCCCGCGACTCCGTCAGCGTAAGTTAATGTATTGGTAATATTGTTTAGATCACGTTGACATGAGGCTTAAGTACCTAGAGAACGCTTCGACCGCGAGACGCGTCGAGCGCGGCGACCGATTCTCAAAAATAATCCTTATAGCATGATTCAGTATTCACGCGCGATGGCTTATTATTATAAGCGTATTTCATGTATAACTTTGGTGTTTCTATACCGATTTATATGATTCTTTTTACGGTTTCGTAGCCGAATGGCAAAAAACGGAATCTTTATAGTTTCGACATGTCTGTCCGTCTGTCTGTCTGTCTGTCTGTCCGTCCGTCCGTCTGTCACAGCAATTTTATTCCGAAACTATTAGGACTATACATGTGAAACTTGATAGGTAGATGTATTCTGTGAACCGCTTTCCGATTTTGAGAAAAAAAATAAAAAATATTTAAAATAAAGGGGGGCTCCCCATACATGGAACTAAATCTGAAAATATTTTTTTTCATGAAATCGATGCATGTGTGGTATCTATAGACAGTTCTTTAAAAACGACATCGGGGTTTCTAAAACCACTTTTCCATAAAGTCAATCGTTTAAAAGATATAAGCTTCCAAAGTGGTAAAATGTGTGTGTGGCGGACACAACCTCTAACTTCTATAATAATGGAGTGAAAAATCTAAAAAAAATATATGTCTGTAGATCTTAATATAAACTTTCAACCAAAATTAGTTTGAACGAAATCAGTTCAGCAGTTTTTTGATACAGCATATTTTCTAAAACCGCAAATATAACTTTGTAATTCATACAAACACTATGAAAAACAAATTTATTCGGCGCAGTTGTAAAATATGTAAAAAAGCCAGTTTTAAGAAATTTGTAAGGTTTTTTTTTCAAAACAAATTTATTTGGCGCAGTTGTAAAAAATGTAAATAAGCTAGTTTTAAGAAATTTGTAAGGTTTTTTTTCGTCAAATAAATTTGCATATTATATTATAGTTACTACGGAACCCTTCATGGGCGAGTCTGACTCGCACTTGGCCAATTTTTTTATGGAATAGTTAATAATGTTAACTTTTTCAATTAGGGGTGACTGAGAGTGTTATAAACGTAAGAGTAGACAAATATTATAATCAGAAAGCTTCGAACTGCTAAGCTATCGGGAGTTACACGTGTTATTGTGAGTCAACCATAAAAGTTAGACATATGCTGTCGTGGGATATTTTTTATATAATTTTAAGGAGAACATTTCCGTCATGAAATGATTTGTGTAGCTTTAACCATTAAGGTTGCACACGCGACGGAAGCTTAAAAAATGGAGTAACTTCTCCCGTTTTCCCAACATTTCCCTTCACTGCTCTGCTCCTATTGATTGTAGCGTGATGAAAAGTATACTATAACCCGCTCAGGAGTATGAAAAATAATTGTACCAAGTTTTGTTAAAATCCGTCGAGTAGTTTTTGTTTCTATAACGGTTATACAGACAGACAGACAGACAGACAGACAGACAGACAAAAATTTAACTGATTGCATTTTTGGCATTAGTATCGATCCTTAATCACCCCCTGATAGTTATTTTGGAAATATATTTCATGTACAGAATTTTCCTCTCTACAGATTTATTATAAGTATAGAAGATGTAATTTATATGTACATATATTAAATAAATGGAATAATAATAATATTCCACAACTTTTTCACACAATGCCATCTAGTCCCAAACTAAGCAGAGCTTGTGGTATGGGTACTAGACAACTGATAAACATACATATATATTTCTAAATACATACATATTATAGATAAATTACACCCAGACAAAGAACAAATGACCATGCTCATCACACAAACATTTGTCCTAGGTGGGAATCGAACCCACGACCTTGCGCATAGCAGTCAGGGCCACTGACCACTATACCAACGGGCCTGCAAACGGGCTGTACTTTTAATTTATTTTTCATACTAACATTAGTTTTAAGCGTGTATATTTACTAACATCTTGGATTTAAGTTGTCCGAATGGAATAAATAAATAAATTAATTAATTAATTTACAGTAAAGTACCCCTTAAAAATAATTATAAATAGGTAAGTACTTTTAATAGTCATAAAAATATTATAAAATATATAAAATGCGTTCAAGGGTGAAATAAATAATATACTAAGTAACTAAAAGTACTTTTTTAAATCAATGTGTTAAGGTATATTTGTTTTTTGTAGAATGTGGGATAGTTTGAATGAATTGTCATTCTTCTTTCGTTTCCATAACAAAAACGTGTCTAAATAAAAAACACATCTCCCTTCCTTAGACGTTCAGAAACGTTCAAAGCTGAGTAAAACCCCTACTATTATTGCTAATTTAATAGGTTCGGACAACAATAGAGAGCGGAGGGCGCCTTTATTTTTGGGTTTGATCCGGTTAAGAACCGACATAAAATGACCCAGCACTGGAGGTTCGGTTTATTGAAAAGTTGAATAAGGAATGGAATCCCGCGGCCTATGAGGACTTATGCTAACAAAAGACATTATCAAACAGAGGCAATGGATTTCCGAGGGATTCTTTTATATTTATGACCGCGTACGTAGGTAACTCTTTGGCAAAAATCAACGCACTTTAACGAGAATGTTTGCATAAAATAAATTTCACTGTTTCAAATGCTCGTTTCCGAGAATTTACAGTGAGTTTAGGATGTTTGAAGAGCGAAATTCAATAGAAATAATCCTCGCTAATCTTAGGAGCACTAAATCGTACTTTTAACAATTTCACGTGTGTTTACTGTGAGTGTTCATCCGTAAAGAGGCGATTACATAAAAGTGTAACTGGGTGCTTTCCTTAAATAGGGCACATCAAAAAGAAAATAAAAATCTTATCCCATTTACGATCGGCACCATTAGCTGTAAGAAAAACATAGAGCGAAAAAATATAAAAGAGACACGGCGTTACTTAGTCGTTCCGCTGATTGGAATATCGGTCTGAAAGCTTTTTTATGTACCCACTTACACGGAAAATACGCGAAACATTGACGTTATACCCGTAGGTGTTTATGTATGCTTGCTTGTTTATTGCGTCATATTTTTTCTTTTAAAGTACAACGTCTGTACCTGGCCATATTTATTTAGTCTACATTCGTGTACTATATACCACTTCCAACGAAGTTTATGACAGCGTTATTAATGTTGAAAGAATCGAGGAAAGAAATTTTTAGAACACTATAACGCTTGGTCTTTAAAGTAAGGTACAATAATTGTGTCGATGGTTTAATTACTCTACTAACGAGTTCATATAACTAGCAATGGTTTCACTATTTCTGTGTAAACGACGCCGAACGGCTTGGAAAGAGAAAAATAAAACGTTTTATATGGCTCCGCGCAGGTGTCGGCTTATCAAGGATTACGGGGCTATTAAAATCTTGCTTTGGCTTATTTTTAGTATTGCTAAATTATTGAACTCGTGTCCGTTAGGAATCATTTCTTTTATGCTGGTTAGTTTAGCCAAGTTTTACAGATATTGGTAGATAGATATAAGAAGTTTTAAAAATTAATAAAACTGTGAAATATATACTTTATGGATGTTAGACAGGCTAGCGTTTTAATAAAGTTGTAACAAAAATGTCGAGTAAGGCTATAAAGGAAGCTACAGTATCTAAACTACATATCTGGTTCAACTTACTGGAATAGTACTCCATTCTTATAAAACTACGTCAAACGAATTTTTTCGCGCGCCACAATAGTCAGTCAGATTTGTTTCATAACTCTCTGGCATAACGCTCCACTGACAAAGAATCGTGAACGCTTTTGCAAAAACATTATATTGTCATTTTTATTACCGTTAGCAGTTACCGACACAACCCTGTGTGGGTAATAAAGGCCTGTACCGAAATGTTTCATTTAGCCTCAATACCAAACCACATCCAATGTTCCAGTTTCGTTTTTATTATGTAGAAGGTCATCTATTGTTCGTTTTCAAATCAAAACTCAATAAAACGGAGCCCCTGAGCCGTGTCTTTGTATTACAAATTGAAAAACATATTGTTATGCCTTTCATTAAATTTTGCCATCTCTTAATGAACGGACAGCACCTACACAAGGTCTGCGTCGGCGGATTTGTGATTACGGTTTCTTTATTAAAAGATTTTTAAAGTATTTTATAAACCTAATATTTTTAGGAACTTTTTACAAACGATCGTGTTGCCCTTTAGGTACTTCAATAACATGACAATAAAAATGACAATTACAGTTAACAAAAGCTGCCTGTTTGGAAAAGTAATTAAAGCGTCAATAGCCTAATGGATAAGGTGTGGTACTTGTGATCGAGAGGTCCTGAGTTCGAACCCCACCCATTACACTATTGCTGTGAACCCACTCCAGACACAAGCAAATTTAACTTAGTTGGAGGGGTTAACAAGATTGCTAGTAGTGTGAATTCTACCCACATAGCTAGACAACTTTAAAAAAAATCTTCATATTTTTTAGTACCATTTAATGTTAACGTTAAAAGAGCCTCTTTTAATATTTTAAATCACTATATAATGACAGAAGCCAACACAAGGAAAAAGGGAAGTGCTGTCAACCATCAACACAGTAAACAAATTGGTTTAATGATATCGGATCCCGACAGGACAACTGGGTAAGTAAGTTTGTGACACCTAAGTAGCCGTACGACAAGTTCGAAAGAGATAATGGCGTTAATCTGTGAGTCCACTTGAACCAGTTGCTATCGAAGCAAAGATGGCGTCGATAAACCGTGGCTTAACCGATAACATCTGAGGGGACGCCCAAGTGCTGTGTGGGAAAGAGACCCGTAATGAATCCAGCTATAATCACCACGGACATAATGATAAGTGCGATACAAAGTGTTCTGAATTAAGCCTATGTTTATAATGTTTTCAATCATTTTTAACCGACTTCTAAAAAAGGAGGAGGTTCTCAATTCGGATGTTTGTATTTTTTTTTATGTTTGTCCGCGCATAACTCCGTCGCTTGCCAACCGATTTGAAAAATTCTTATCTTGTTAGAAAGGGTATACTTCCCAAATGGTCCCATGAAAATTTTATCGAAATCGGACAAGCCGTTTCTGTAAATTCAACAAAAGTCTAAAAAAAAATTTTACGTTGATGATCTTTTCGTTTACTCTGCATTGCGGTTTTTGTTCACGCATAACTCTGTCATTTACGAACCGATTTGGAAAATTCACTGACCCACTAAAAAGCACGAAAATAAAAACTTTTTTGCAAAAAATAAAACCGACTTCCATATCAAAACACTACAAAGCCAGAAATAATTTTAATTTCGGAAGGCGGTGTGAAAAAAAAAAGAAAATACAAAACCAATAACACCGACTACCGAAATTAAAATTATTTCTGGCTTTGTAGTGTTTTGATATGGAAGTTGGTTTTATTTTTTGCAAAAAAGTTTTTTTGCTATGCAAATCCTAGCTTGCAGATCATACAATTAAATTAAATATTAAGAGACCACTTGTAAATATAATTACTTTTAATGTTTACATAAAAGGCTGGGAGTCTTTAAGTCAAGAGTGAATAGGTTACTTCTAGGCAAGCGTGCTACATCTTCGACCACATCATCACTTACCATCAGGTGAGATGGTGATCAAACGCGAGCCTATTATCAATTTAAAAAAAAGTAAGTAAGTACGGTTCCATCATAATCCTACATTTAAGTTTAACGTATTTTTTTAACTTTATACCTACATACAACTTCCTATTCGTGTTGCTTTCACAGATTGTAAAAATCAATTATAAATTACTACCGTTAAAAGAATATGTTCCTCATAAGAATATTGTACAGTTCAATTCTATAAGATATGTATGTATGTATTTAAACAATTAATAACTCGTCACAAAAAAAAAACAATGAAAGAGTAAAATTCAACAATCAAAACATAAAACAATTACAAACACATCAGAAGGGTAGGTAGAGATATAAGCTTAGAGCTGGCCAACTAGATTCAAAGGTACCCTCATATTTACCTACTCACTATTCATTATGTTACGCAGACAAAGCTAAGGAAATCATTGACTATCGTATATATTTACCTCTTAAATATATTCACAGAATAGACTGTCTATGTAGGTAACAAAAGCTAGTTCTGATTATCAAAAAAACACGAAAACAATTTATAAACCCGTATAACCTACAGACAATGTTTGTGAACAGCGTTTGAATTTAGTTGCATTTCAGTAATCACACCCGCATAGACTAAGCGGACAGTTGAATTTAGATTTGTTTGAAACTTTCTAATTGGTGCAAAAACAATAAAGGGATTAATAATTCAATCGCTTGCAACCAGAATCGCAGGGGTGAAAGAACTGTGAACTAAAATGATTATTAACACCACTGTAGCATGTTTGACATTTATATGAGTTCATCGTTTATTGATATGTTCGATCTCGATGCACGACCTTATAAGATACAATATGAACTCAAATGACAAGAAATAGCAACAAAAGTCGTTCAACAACAATAAATAATCCTTACATAATATACAGAAAAGTTTATTTGTAATGTAACGAGCTTGTTAACA